>JAUPFV010000004.1:0-2400000 GCA_036936605.1 Limnanthes douglasii subsp. nivea | reverse complement strand
TAGCAGACTCACCATCAACCTTCAGTTTCTTGCAGCTATCCTTAGAGTGACCAATATGAGCACAGTTACAACAATATAACGGCACTTTGTCATACACCAAATCAATCACATAACAATCCTCTTCACCAAAATTTAACTTCACTTTATGAATTAACGGCTTGGAAATATCCACTTCAACCCAAACTCTACAACAATTCTGCCTTGCCCTATTAACAGATGGAACCCAAACCTTTAATGGTGTACCCAAAACCTTCGCCACTTCACTGATCGTAGAATAATTAAAGAGAAATTCAGGAATATTGGGCAAAGAAACCCATAACGGAGTGAATGGGCATTCCAAATTCGGATCGAAACCCGGTGTCCATTTTAACAGACGCATAGTTTTATTCCTCAAAGCCCAAACATTCCTAGACCATAATTTCTTCAAATCATCAAGCACTGAAAATTTGATAAATACATGTCTAAAATCCCAAGCTGAAAGATTGAAAGAACCACCAAAGTTAAACTTGGCCAAAAACTTTCTGATAACATCCAACGAAGGCCTGCCAGAAGCAAACTTTGCTATCAACGTATGTTTAGAGACCTTCAAAAGCTTTTCTTTATCCCCAACATCAAATTTGATTATCGGAATGTCATCTAAAATCGAGACAGAAACGTTTGAATGATGAAACTCTGTTTTATCAGTCTTTAAAAGATTTGCATACGAAATTTTCTGAACTTTATCATCCTTATCCTTGCCCAATTCTTCAAAAACAGGATTTATAAACATATTGCAATCTTTCTCTTTATCACCAGAATTCATCAACTCCTTTTCCTTGCCTCCATTAACATCATCCTTCGACATTTTCCTAAGTATATGAAACTCAACTGTCGAATCAAATTCCATAGCAATACTCATAATCGAAGAAGAATAAGAAATCCAGGAAGAATCACCAAAAATGAAGTTAAAAATTTGAACTCTGTTCTTTCGCAAGAGCAGAGCTTCTTGAGAGAGATTTCATCGCTTATCCAACTCCAAATTTAATATTTTTTTATGAATATATTAATTAGTAAAAAAAATATAAAAAATTCAAGTGTTAGAATAACTTAAGGTCCGTTTTTAAAACGAGATCCCGCTATAATGAAACATATTTTTTTATAATAAGACATGTTTCTTTATCACGAGACTTTTAAATCTGAATCAAGAATTTGAAAAGATTGTTTTACCCTTCCAAAGAATGCTTGTATTTAAGTGGATAAAATGATATTTACAAGATTTTATAAAAAACCAAAATTTTAAAACCTCATTATGAAAAAAAAGATTTCAATTTAGCCTACATTTTTTATAAATTAACGAAAATAAACATCAAATCATAATATTTAATATATATAAATAAATTTAGGATGGAGAATTTTTTGATATTTTAAAAGTTAAAACAACAAATATATTTTTTATTTGTGATTTTATACCACAAATTTTATTATTTATTTTATGGGGAACAAATCAATCAAATTTTTTTAAAATATCAAGTTATATTTTATTGTAAATTGTGTTTGAAATTATGTATTTTTGGGGAATATATATAAAATAAAATAATTAATCAATTGTTAATCGCATAATTTTTTACCATATTTAAATTTGATGTATCCGTATATTCGTAGTTGTCTATTTACTGCAAAAATAAAAGATTATTTAAGAAAAACCTCAAACTTGGTTGCAACTATGTGAGTTTAGTGAGTGACGAATGGAACGATAAGTTTGGTTACGTTTAATATAACTATCAATATATCATGTTGGTCATCAATCTGAATATCTGAAGTCTTTGTAACATTGAAATCTTAACCATCTTCTAACTCATGTCATGGATAAACTTTCTATTCATTAGAAGAATATATACCAAGACTGAAATCGTCTTCGACAAAAGCATCTACATTCAACTATCTTGTTCAGAACTATCATAAACTCAACGTCTTTTTTAAAAGTACTAGATTTGGTATCCGTCTCCTCATTGAATACCATGTCTCGACTAATCAAATATTTATGACATTTAGGTTGCACGTACCACAACCTATACCTTTATACTTATTATGGATAGTCGAGGAACAAACACTTTAATGTTCTTAGATAAAGCTTATCTTGCTTCACATCTGCATAGGTAGCACATCCTAACACTCTCAAATGTTTTAATATATATATATATATATATATATATATTTCCAGTCCATACCTCGAGTGGACCTTTAAACTTTAGTGTCACGAAATGCATCCTATTGATGATATATCCATCTATAATTATAATTTTTCCCTAAATTATTTGGCTCATTCTAGTTGTTAGAAACATATATTTTACCTTTTTCAGCAAGGTTTGGTTCATTATCTTAACAAGCTCATTGTATAGGGTAGTTATTCTCACGGTCGAGTGTCTAGTAATTTCAAATTTAAAACAATAACTAGTGAATGTGTCATTCACATATTTCAAGATATTGTTAGTCATCAACTTCTTTAACGTTTTCCATTTTAATTCCCCATCATCATCTTCTAGTTCCTAAAATGACCAAATGCTCATCCTTGGTCTTGAAAATTATAAATTTTACAGGACCCCAACGATCCAAATGAATATAACAAGCACATTATTGGTCGTATGGTTGTTGGGTAGGAACTTTTGCTTTTAGTTAGACCTCAACTTGCGTAAAAGATCAACTTATGAATTGTGCTACCATCCAGTAACCTTTGTTTACTAAGATCGGTAAGAATTTTCTCACTTGCATGCCATAACCTGAGATGTTAAAACTTGTTTGAATCTTCTCTACACTAGATACACCTTCGACCACTACAGACCCTTCGAGAACTCACACACCATTAGTCATATAGGATTTCATAATATCTAGTGAGTCGTGCAGAATCCTAAGTCTGAAATCCCTACCATTATATGTAAACCCTTCTTCATCTAACATCTTTATAATTTTCATTGGTTTTCTGATAAGATTCAAATATTTTACCTCAAGAACTGATATGATCTTCCCTATGTATATCACTTAAAAATTGTTACATAGTATCCACACTCACCACGCCACTTGTTGGAGATAATTACCAATTATGAATAGTTATCAAAGGACTCAGTAGTAATAATAATAATATCAAGTGATTTGGTAATAGATGAATCTTCAGACTTAAGCTATATGGTCCGGTAGTAGGTCAAAAATTTAGACCCTAAGTGATTCACTCATTACAAGTAAGACAAGAAGGAAGTATTTTAGTTATGTGAAACTTCCAACCCAAAGTTAGTAAGAAAGATGGAAAAACAAAACCAATCACGAGAGATATATTTAACGTGGTTCAGATTGTGAAAAAATCCTACACCCATGGGAAACAGACATATATTTTATGTAGAAACATGTTACACGTATATTCTATAAAATATAACTGACATAACCATTCTTCTTTTATTACAAAGAATATTCGCCTTATAGAAGTCACTATAGATCTCAAAGTTTCGTTAGTGTTTATCTCATACCTTTACCTTATATCTAAATCCATACAAGTTTGAAACTTTCTTTCTATAGCTAATTCATATGACACCAACTTCATACCTTTCTTCATTATATACAAAACTAATTATGAGTGAGCTGAAATCTCAAGCTCAAAATAACAACAACCCTAACATATGTACAATTGTACACTGCATCAGGTGTAGATATATATGATCATTAGGATGATAAGTGATGGTCTTAGCTATAAAATACTATTGAGATGTCCCTTATGTAGAAAAAACATCGTATTTGATGATTTATCTTATGGCATAAAATAATGCGACCATATCTGAATAAAAGACAAATATTATCAATTTAATTCATTATTTAAAAAAATAAAATTCATGAAGATTTTGAGAAAAAACAATATATCAATCAATATGCACCATAATATCATATTTGGTATACTTGAAGTGATGTTAATTCATTCTATTAAGTTATTTAATCTTGTTATAATTTATGTTCCATATTTGTTTGAAAAACTCTTTCGTATAAACTAGCCTTGAGTTATCTTTTATATCACAACAATGAAATTAGTTGATTGAATGCTCTAAATATTTAATTTTGAGATGCGACATGTTATTATATCATTTTTTAAACATGGAACCCACTGGTGTATATTTTAGATCTAAGATATGGTGTAATACATTTTATTAACTATTTTGTTTCTTATAATTTAGTAGGCTGGTCGTTGAGATGCTAAATTCGATATCTTTATATATGCATATGGTCTTCAAATAATTTACAACATGACATATTTATTTTCTACATTTTTATTTCAATTACTCCATCCAATATTTGTAAAGAGTGAAATAAGTACTTTCAACACATTTTTATTTTAATTACTCACTATGATCATGAGGACATTTTCACGTGGAAAAACATGATGGTAATAGGGTTTCCAAATCCTTCACCATTCACCAACTTATGATAGATGAATAATGTACAACATAAAATAGAATTTGGTCCTAAAGAGATCGAAGGTGGTCGAAAAATAAGTTGATAATTTATTAGCCATATGCCATATATGGGAAGTGAGATACCTATAGTGGGTGGCAAACCTCGTATTGGTAAAAATAAAAAATAGAATGTGAATATGTATCGACTTCACCGACCTCAATCATACGTATTCTAAATATATTTTTTTTATCAAAACAGACCACTTCATCGATGCGACCATAGGACATGAAATAGTATCTTTCATAAATGTGTACTCCGGTTATAACCAAGTAAAGACGGATCAATAGAAGACATTATTTACCATCAAGTGAGGGCTTTACTGTTACGTAATGATGTCATTCGTGCTAAAAAATACGGGATCAAACTACCAAATGATGATGAATAAAATGTTCAAATAAAATTTGGGAAGAAAGATGGAAGTGTACATTAACGTCATGTTGGTCAAAAGTAAAAATAGAGCCACCCACTAGGAGGACCTAAAAGAGACATTCTCAATGTTAAGAAATATAACATGAACCTTAGCCCCAAAAAGTATTTCTTTGGTCTTACGTATAATAAATTCCTTGGTTTTATCATGTACGAAGAAGATATCGATGCAGATCCAAACCAAATTGATGCAGTATACGAAATGAGCTTATTGCAAATGGTCAAGAAAGTCCAAAAGGTGAACATAATAGTGGATTCATTAGAACCTTTTTATCTTGTAGATAGCCGACAGATGTTGCCATATCCTTAAGTTTTTTAGAAGAGCAAGAAAGTTTTAATGGAATAAGAAGTGTGACATTTCATTTTGATAATTGAAGAGCTACATTGTAGCGTCTTAGATATATGTTGTACCGAGGAATTACAAAGGGTTCATTATGTATCTAGAGGTATCTCTGAGCACTGTGAGCATCATATTGATAGGTGAACGAGAAAAAATATAACACCATATCTATTACATTAATAGACCTATCATATTCAATACAATTTCCCACTGCCTTACTCATCAATTAAATCTTAAGCACACTTAAGGCCTCCGGGAATTTGGTAAAATATATAATCAAGTTGGGAGAATTTGAAATTTTATTTGTGTCGTAAAGCGTGATTAAGATACATGTACTGATCAATTTTGTATACGAAAGAACATTGGATATACCCTTGTGGGATCAAAGTAACGACTATAATGGTTAATGTATGTAGATGGAGTATCCAGCGTAATGGGATGTGAAGGAATGATATATATCATATCACCAAAAGGTGAATAGGTTATGATGGTTATGATGGTGAATGGGTGACAAAAATAATCAAATAATTGGCTGACGGTGTTCAACCACACATAAAAGCAGAAGTAAGAAGACTGAGATTGCAAGCCTTAAGGTATCTGATCACAGATGTGAAGCTGTTTTATCCGGCTACCTCAACCCCTTACTAAAGTTTATAGGATCATCAGATGTTGAGTACTGAATGAAATAAATCCACATAAGATCCAATGATAGGCACCTTAAATCCGATAAGTTATCCTATATATCTTTAACCCTCATATATTATTGATCCAATATGCAGAACGACACGAATGACTCAGTTAGAAAATGTAACAACTATCAACAGTGGTCCAAGTTTCAGCACCAATCAGGAGTGGATCTCACTTCCATACTAGAAGCATATATGTATGATCAATGAGGCCTAGACTTGATAGTCAAAATCCTATGGACCAAGAAACACTTAATTTATAATCATCGCGATTGAGTACTTTACTAAATGGGTAAAAGCAAAAGGACTAAAACGAACTAGAGGAAATGAGATCATGAAGTTCATATTGAGTCATATAGTTCACGCATAGATGCGTGTAGATCTGTACATATTCACGCAGGGGAGTGCGAGAAAGTGCACTGTAAATTTTTTAAAAGGTTTGTTTTCAACTATTTTACACCAAATGTTTAAATCAAACTTCTAAACATAAATTAGAAGAGCATAAATAAAAGTCTTAATTAATACAAACCAAAAAAATAGAGTCGAAGGTAGCGAAATGTGTTTAGAAATGATTAAAGAAGAAAACAAATAACACAAAATAATAAAACTATTACATCGTATTATGCATCCCCGGAAAAATCATAGAACTGATCATCCCCATCGTATAATGTTGGTGGTTGTGCTACTTTAATTTGGAAATATTTGTTGAGACGTTCGCCTAGTTGTATGGCCCAATTTGTAACGTTATCGCTAGTGCGGAACGCAAACCAACATGGGTATATATCCGACAACGGTCCATCTAAGACAATCTGCAAATTTCCATAATATGGAAGAATTAAATACCTAGCGGAATTAATGACAAAATAACAATGAAGTATAAATGCAATATATTTGTTTACTTACTTTCACAAAATGATATCCATGCACGAAACCGATTCCAACTTCTACAATAGGACACGATCTTGGAGGCACACCACGCAAAGGAAGATACGTGTATGATAGTTAAAGAGATACATGGTATACTATACATTGATACTAAGTGTCTATCACCAACCCGAAGTCGGGTAATGTCATCCAATGCCTACAACCGCTCTTGTACATTTTAAAACAATCCAATCTCCGCAATAGGTTATCAACATGTTGTGCACCATCAAAAACCCTCTCCCAAATATCACGTTGACTCGAAAGTTCGTACATCAAGTCCCGTCTTACTTCATCCCATGAATCAACGTTATCTTTAATGGCCAAAGCTACGGCCCTAAATCCATAATTATCTCCAGGAGCAACGTCTTCAATGCTAGTTATATAGTTGTGCAAGTACTTGGGAAAACAACTCTCGTACGCGCTCAATCATTTTCCCTTATTCAATTTTCTAGATCGAGTCACTTTCTCCTTTTTTGGTGAGGCTTTAGATTTGGACTTGGCTTTGGGTACTAAAAATTCCTTAACCACGGACGTAGTCGTGCTACCTATCATACCGGGAGTACTGGCGCCTAATCTATCACCGTATTCCCACTCAGATGGGTTCTGTTTAGTTGACTAGTCGGGACTGGCTTTTTTCCGACCTTTAGTGACAACCGGTTCCTTAGGTTCCAAAACATGGCTTCAAGGGGATCTAGGATTTGCATCATCCTATTTATTATGTGATTTTGCACTTGTGGACCGTAACCACGGATGATACTATCTATTAAGGATAGTTTTCTTGTAAGCTCATCTTTGCTACCAATGTTTTACTAGACTTGATCTCTAAAGTACTCTAGTAAACATCACATTCACTATTTCGAA
The DNA here is from genome assembly GCA_036936605.1 of Limnanthes douglasii subsp. nivea. Taxonomy (NCBI): domain Eukaryota; kingdom Viridiplantae; phylum Streptophyta; class Magnoliopsida; order Brassicales; family Limnanthaceae; genus Limnanthes; species Limnanthes douglasii. The sequence goes on along the minus strand of JAUPFV010000004.1, from coordinate 2,392,293 downwards.
TCGACCTACCTTCTCTCGCGATCATAGCACACTCACACGCACAAGGTAAATTGTACGTTGTCCTAATAACACAACCACATATTGCGCGAGTGAACCATAAATCCCCAGTCTTTTTAATAGTTTTCTCTAATATTTTATGGCCGTACATGAAAGTTTACCTTTGATGTCGCTAAAGATAGATCCTCTAGATGCGAGTCTAAGATGAAACAAACTTCGTTCGAATGTTTCAAAGATGATAGAGTGTTGAATGCGAAGCAACGAGTGAACTTTATCCCAAAATTGCTCAAACGTACATAGACTTGTGCTGATTGTCCATTTTAGGCTCAAGTGAGCATTCTCCGTCCTATAACATAAACTTAAATTATTTAGAAGTCTAACAATTAATTAAATAAAGTAATGTCTAAATATGATAATATAACTCACCGGTTGCTAGTGTGGTTGCCCAAATTTTTAATTTTATTCGTGTAGATATTAAGGAATTTGTGTCTGTAAGGGTCTGTCTATTGTTTCATCACGTACTCGAGAACCTTGGGACAATATGCGTAGGCTTGGTGCAACTCGGAGAGGTTTTTGTTATTCTCTTCGATCGTCGCCGAATGTTGAACCACAACATAAAATTCTAAGAACTCTTCATCCATGTCCGCTTTCGGTAAAACTTTCTTTGAGTAAGAGCTAATGTTCCTATTTATATTCCAAGTGCATAACATATGACTTGCATCCAGAAATACCTCGTCGATAGCGTTCATTAAAGCCAACTCCCTATCGGTGACGATAATATTTGGTAATGTGCACATGTTATTCGCCATCACTCTTTTTAAAATGTTTATTGTCCACGTGTAGTTCTCTTCTTTCTCCGAGCTCATAAAAACAAAAGCTATGCAAAAGGTCTTTTTTGTAGAAGTTTGGCCAACTATTTCTAGCAAAGATATTTTATACCTTGTAGTCTTGTACGTGCTATCCATTATAAACACTTGAGGAAAAGTGCGCAACAAATCAATGCTTGTAGGATGGGCGAAAAAACAATTCAAGGATCTCGGCAGTTTCTTTGTTTGTTCGCTCCCAAATATAGTACTCGTGCTCTTTTCACTTACCGAACAAGTATTGCATTTGGGATTCACCCGCTTTATCAACCAAATGGTGTTTTTGCCGCATGTTGTAAATGGTACGCATACTAGATTCATTTTCCGGATCTTTTAAATTTAATCCATAGTATATATCTCTTGGCCGAGAACCAATTGTTATGAGTTTACGAACATACTCCTCCTCTTCCGTTTTTAGCCTCGCCGCCCGTGAATGACCATCCAAGTGCAAGAAGGGTTGGTGGTTGTGTTTTCCATTTCTAACTACCAATTTCCAATAACTGGGTAGTTCTAACACCAGATTGCCCTTAAGCATGAACGGACAACCACATTTTTTGGATGAACAATCTCGTCGTTTCTTCACAATCCCCGGTTTCGGCCTCGGTTTGTAAACATTGTACCTCTCGCACTTGATATATAGCCGCAGAGTTTTACCGTTTTTACTATCATCGTCATCTTTATCGACCAAAACAATGAATCATGTACTCCTGCTTTCCTTATCAACCCATGCTAGCAATTCCGCTTTGGTGTAGATATTATCCGTTGTAAAAATTTGGCTATAATCGGCCATGTTACATGGTGTTTCTCTCGGTTCCTACACAAACAAATATCATTTAACTCCCACAATATCACCATTATTTCATATCACCAACAAAAATAACTTCATCAATTGTAAACAATTTCACACATGTATTCACACTTCGAAAAGTGAAGACAAACACAACATTCGGAAATAAACGGGCATATAAAACAAAGACAGACCCAAATTTCGCATAGTTATGCCAAGTTTTGACAAAACCACGTAATTTCATACGAAGATTGTGTCAAATCTTTGCATGAAATTGTGTGATTTTGTCGAATCTACGCACGATTTGTTGTGATGATTTGACAAAATCATGCAACTGCATGCGAAGATTTGACACAATCTTCGCATGAATTTGCGCGATTTTGTATCTTCCACACGTGTTCTTGCGTGGAAGTGTACAATTCCAAGCACGAATTCGTTCGAGGTTGTTAACTGTTCCAAAAAATGAAAATGTACCTAAAAACACTCTCCATATGGTCAGTAAGCGGCTCCTCCTCGTCCGAACGGAAATCATCAGTATTGCAGCTGAAATCGTCGTTATAGTCACTCAAATCCATAGTTTGAGTTTTTAGATTTTTACTTCTAAAATTAAAATTAAGGTTGATTTTATGTTTTTTTGTGAGTTTGGGTTTGTGGGTTTTTGTGTTTTTTTTTTAATTTTGGAGAGAAAAGTGGTAAGGAGAGAGAGGAGAAGAGATAGAAAGTGAGTTTGTTGAAAAATTGAAGGTTTTTATATATAGGGGTATTTTAGTAATTTTAAATTCACGAAAAAATCCAAAAATAGAATCTCACTTAGTGCCCTTTGTTTTTAATATTTTTTAATATATTATTTTATTAAAATATAGTACATGTAATTATATGAATTTAGATAGGGAATATTTATTCTTTCTAATTGATCTCTAAATAAAAAGAGTACGTTACGAAATTATTTTGTGTAATAATAAGACAGCGTGTCTCACTCGTTAGTGGTAAAACCTGTAGCGTTTCATATTTATATTATAGCTTTTATAGGTCATCAATAATGCTGCAATCTCCAGTTTTCATCTTCATTTTTAATTTCATTACGAAATCAAATCATGAGAGATCATCATAACAGTGACGACAACCCTCAATCTACGCTCTCTGTTTCCGTTTACTGTTTCGCAACTAGGATCATCGATTCTCTTTCTTTTCTCCTTTTCAATTCCCATCAAAAGCACCAATCTTTTTCTTTTTCTTACTGAGTTCGACCCTTTTCTCTTGCCGGAATTTCCATCTCTCTGAGTCAGGTATTGCTTGTTTCTTTCGAATCTGTTCATGTCTGTTTGGTTGATTCTGCCTTGAATTTTTAGTTTTGGTTTTTGTCTTTGATTTGGATCTAGTGTTTGGTTTTTGTGTTTTACACGTCTTGACAGCTGGATATCGTTTGAATTAGGATTAAGATTAAAAAAAGCTCTAGTTTCCGATCATTGTCGCTCTGTGTCTATGAAACTCTTGTTTAAGCTGTGATTCAGTAGTTTCTTATCTTATTGAGTACTGTGTCACAATTTGGAGTATGTTTTGTATTTGTTTTCTTTATGCATAAGATTTGGTTGTTTTGTCTGAGAGATTTGTAAGTGACAGATACTACAAGACAGGTGTTTGTGTGTTTGGTTGGTTGATTTTGCCATTAGAATTTGGTGGGTTATTGTCTGTATTAGTCTATGTCTTAACTTCGTAAAGATGTTTGGGTAATTAGTGAGTTCCTATTTACAGTTTTGTGCAGCTTGATCTTTTACGGCAACGCGGGAACAGTTTGCCAGGAATTGGATTGATGTGCAATGCTCAGACCACGTAGAGCTCTTCGGCCAAGAAGAGCTTTAGATAAGAGTACCGACGGAGGAAGTTCCTGGTATAAAATATCTCTGTCATTGTTTTTTGTTCTGTGGGGACTGCTCTTCCTTTTAAGCTCGCGGATCAGTCTTGGCGATGGTTATAGCGGTACGTTTGCAATTGAGTGTTACGGCAATTTGGTTTTGATAGGTTCACTATGGTTTTCAAAGATAACATCTATTGTGAATAGATGATCGTGTAGTTGAATTCTATAGATGCGATTTTGTTGTGTAGTTATCCCTATAGGTTGAGGTTTCGTATTTCTGATTACTTTGACTTGTAAAACTTAATGCTGTGTTTATACTTGTCTGAGTGTTTTTAAATATTTTCGTATTTTACAATGCAGGTCACTGTAAATCTTCTCTACGTACTAGTTTTCAATTGATAGTTTTATCTATTCTTGCATTTAACCTTTTTTGGAAACCCGGCTGTGGCTTTATTGATAAATGAGTCTGAGGCAGCTTTTAGCTTTGTGCTTAGTTCTTACGGTGCTTATTGTTTTTAATCTTCTTTCTGTATCGTGCTCAGTCTTGCAATGATGTGTTTATATCTTATCATGACATTATACATAATGTTTTCTTCTCGTCAAAGATTTGGTTGGTGTGTCTATTATTCATCACTTAATATATTTGTTTCTAATGATGCACTTATAACTTATCATTGCATTATACATTATGTTTGCTTCTGGTTAAAGCTTCTGTTGATGTATACACATACGATTTCATGGAAGAATTACATAACTTTTTGTGCTTCTAATTTGTTATATACAATGTTTATGCATAGCTCGTGAACACTGAATATGTTTTCTTTTTTTCATTGTCATAGATAAATCTGTAGAAAATCCAGTTGGTGTGTCAACTTGGGATCAAACTCAGCCAGAACAGAGACTTGGTCCTGCTGATGAAATTACATCAAAAGATGCGAGCTCTGGCTTGAAGGAGGATCAAACTGGGGATTCCAGCATTCGCAAAATGAATAGTGAAGATAACAAGAACAAAGTCGCTGATGTTGAGCAGCCTGAGCTTTCAAGCATGAACAATGCAAATAGTGGTTCCTTTAATTTTAATAAGACCTCTGGCTTGAAGGAGGGTGAAACAAGGGATTCCGACATTGGCAAAATGCATACTGACGATAACAAGAACAAAGTTGCTGCGATTGAGCAGCCTGACATTTCAAGCATGAACAATGTAAATAATGCTCCAAAGTCTGATAGACCGTCTCGTGTAGTTCCAGTTGGCCTAGATGAATTTAAGAGCAAAGTATTTAGTTCTAAAGGTAAATCTGGAGCTGGTCAGACTGGTGGTATAATACACAGAATGGAGCCTGGTGGTAAAGAGTACAATTACGCTTCTTCGTCAAAGGGAGCAAAACTTTTGCTATCTAACAAGGAAGCAAAGGGTGCCTCCAACATCCTGTGCAGAGACAAGGACAAATACCTCCGAAATCCTTGTTCAGTAGAGGAGAAATACGTTGTCATTGAACTCTCGGAAGAGACTTTAGTAGATGCTGTCGAGATAGCAAACTTTGAGCATTACTCTTCTAACTTGAAGAGTTTTGAGTTACATGGAAGTCTGGCTTATCCAACTGAAGATTGGGTCAATCTTGGGAATTTTACTGCTGCAAATGTGAAGCATGCTCAGAGGTTTACGCTTGGAGAGCCAAAATGGGTGAGATATCTAAAGCTAAATCTTCTGAGCCATTATGGTTCGGAGTTTTATTGTACTCTGAGTGTTGTCGAAGTTTATGGGGTGGACGCTGTTGAGCGTATGTTAGAGGACTTGATATCTGTACAAGATAGTATGTTTGTAACTGAAGGAGGATCGAGTGTCCACAAGCCAATCTCTACCCAACCAGATTCTAGGCAGGGTTATGATTCTTTACTAATACATGAGGAAGTGTTGCCTGACCCCTCTGCAGAAAGCTTACCTGCCACACCTGAGGCTAGAAAGAGAATACCTGATCCTGTTGAGGAAATTCCCCATGTACAAACAAGTAGGATGCCTGGAGACACTGTTCTAAAAATTCTGATGCAAAAAGTACGTTCTCTAGATCTAAATCTGTCTGTCCTTGAACGGTACCTGGAAGATTTGAATGCTAGATACGGCAATATATTCAAAGACTTTGATCAAGATCTTGGGGAGAAAGATGCAGCCTTAGAGAAGATTGGATTAGATATAAAGAATCTACTCGATAGCAAGGAGATCATGGTATTGTAATTTCGTGAATAGTTTTGATCATTTGGTAAAGAAATCTACTTGATGACTCATTACGTCGTTATTTTTGCAGGCTAAAGATATCGGTGATCTTAGGTTGTGGAAATCCCTTGTCTCACTACAGTTGGATGCAATATACGAGGAAAATAAATTCCTCAGGTAACTTTGCTTCCTATATAAGGGTCTTTCCTAAAATTCTTAGACGATAACGTGCGTGCCTAAATGAAGCTCTTCTACAACACTAGTTAACATTATGTGCATAATGATGCTTCGAACAATTTGACTTGGTAACATTATTAGACATATGATCTACTCTTTCTGCGCTATGCACTATGCACGTTGATTGTTTTTTGGGTTTATATACATAGTTGCTGAATAGTTGTTCGTGGAACTGAACTTGCAGGTTACAAGTTAAAAGGGTGCGGGAATATCAGAATTCTATGGAGAATAAGAGTATTATAGTGTTCATTATATGTTTAGTCTTCGGATTGGTTGCGAGTGTGAAGGTTATACTAGATATTTTGCTGTGTGCTTATAGAGTGATGAGTGTTGAAAGAACAGATAAGTCCAGGAAATTTTGTCGGATAAGTTCTTCCTGGGTAGTCTTGCTGTTAAGCTGTACTCTAATCATATTAATACTTTCATTTTAAACATCTCTCGCGACGGTGTTATGTGAGCATATAATAAAATTACCCGGGCTATGATTCTATTCAAATTCATGTTCTTATTACTCATTTACTTATTGAAAGAAATGGAAACCTTATAAGTACACCATAAAGTATAAGAGATAAGCCAGTTCAAATGCTCTGAGTGAAGTTTGTGGCAGGCAAAGTCCCAAGTTCAAATTATATTGATCTATATTTGTATTTACATTTGAATTAAATGTTAAAATTAGAATCATGTTTCTAAAACAATGATACACTGAACCTATTTTTAATAGTTGAGAATTTTACTAATCTTAGTATTGGATATTAAGAAGGACAAATAGTTCTTATTATCAATTGTCCATTAGCTCTACATAAAATAAATATGGTCACAGCTAGATCCTGCTTTTGTTAGACTTTACACTAATTTTTTTATTCAAACTTGAAAAATCCAAAAATATCATAACTATATTAACTCATTATAATAATGTCACTCAATTAAAAAAAACTTTCAAAATCTTAAAAAACTCTCTAACTAAATCTAGATCTAAATCATATAGAATAACTATAAAATAGTAAAAATACATGGATATAGAATATTTAAGTTGCTTTTTGTCCGGGTTTTATGAGCAAGACGAAGCTTATGGAGGAAACTTTCTAAAATTTGTAGCTATAAAACAAAAAATTGCACAACATATTCAATGAACTGTAAAAAATTCAAACATGTGTGATTTCGAGTAATTTAATAGCACATATCATGCGATTGTAGGTAGTTCTATCGCAAACCTTTATGCGATATATTGTACACGTGTCGCGTTCTAGGTGTGATTTACGGTATATATGTCGAGCAATGGGTGTGATTTATGCATTATTATCTTTACTTAATGTATGAATATATATTTTAAGAACCTGGGCAACCACCATTTATGGTGGCTGATTACACACATATTTTTACAACTAAAAACTATTACACGTATAGGATTCATCAATATTTACCTTTACAACTTCGGTAAATGGAGGAAAACTCTTAGGATATACTAAAAATGCGAGCGGTACAATATCTATAAATAGAAAGCTAAACTGTAAACTTTGGAGAAAAGAAAGTGTACAACCAAAAATTATAATTGTCCATTTGAATTAAAAGTGTATTTGGTTAATGCACTAGCTCATCATTGGTGATTGGCCGTTGTAAGCAAGAAACACAACCACGAACCTTATGTTCGGTTAGACAGTCATACACAAGCTTGTAGACTCAATACTAACAAAGAGGAACTAGTATGTAGTTTGTATTACCTTGGTTCGCGTCTTATGGAAATATATGTATGTTTGAGTATTCATAATAATATTGTTAAAAATGGTCAATCTCAAATACAATATTTGTTGGATAAATTAAAGGAACATAATTACTACATGCGGGATCAGATAAGTGATACAACAAACGTGATCACATATTTATTTTTTGCGTATTCAACAAATATTGACTTGTTGTTTACATTCCCACATGTACTTATCATGGATTGTACTTACAAGACCATAAGGTACTGAATGCCACTGCTTGAGATTGTTTGTACCTTTGATATCAATTACACTTACCGTTGGTTATGTGTTTACGGGTGTATAAAAGAAAGCCAACTACACATGGACTTTAAGTGTTCTACGAGGTATGATGGTGCATAATAGGTGTGCATTTGACCGGTCAAGAGTTAGCGTTGATGCTAGATATTGAAGATATATTTCTGGATGCAGTCAACTTGTTATGGAATTTTCATATAAAGAAGAAGGTTATTGACACGATTTGAAAGTTGATGTTAGATACCAATATGAAGGATTTTATGAAGTTTTATAACTTTGTTGTCGAATCAAACACGGTAGAAGCTTATGACAAAAATCTAGAATCATTGTTTGAATTGTTCACCGCTTACCCAATATATATATAATATATTATGTCATTGATAACAAAGTATGACAAAAAAAATTAATCATCGAACCATAGAGATCAAACATTATGGAAATATAAAAAAACAATCGGCAGACATGAATTTTATTTTCAATGTTACATTTTTTATTACAAAAATTTAATGTTCTATAATTATTTTTTATATAGGTGTGAGAGTGCGCACGTGACCCTAAAATATTACTTTAGTACTAATCAATGCAATTTTTAACTTTAGTGGGAAAAGTTTCACAAGCTCATACGTAAGAAAATTCCGTGATTTTTGAGTCTTTTGAGAGAAGTGAGTTTCGTATTGTACCAGGTCATGGAACTAATAGAGATGATTGTTAAACATGTTAGACAGATAGCGTAGATTGGGTATCATGTGGATATGTTAAACAAATAGGCATAGATCGGATATCATGTGGATGTGTTATTAGGAAAACACACAGATTACCTTGCGAATGTGAAATAACTATGATTAGAAAAAGAAGGTAAATTAATTCTTAGGGATATTATGGATATATTTTGAAGAAAACTATAAATCGTTTATTAATAAAACTATTCATCATAGATAGTTTCATAAGTGGTTACAGACCTGAACATATATATCATATTATTAATAAAGTTATGCAGATCTTAAAACTTGAAACTAGTCACGTTGTAGAGCCTAAATAATCGGTTGTTACTAGAGCTAGTAAAAAGCTGGTATGGACCGATTGATAAAACGAAACCCCAATCATTGGGAATATGGCATTGAGTAACTCGAAAGTGCTAGCACTCCCATAGAAATGGAATTTTTACATCCTTATATTAGTAGCTTGGTAGACGCTGTTCCAGATGGATAATGAGGTTATCAGACCGTATCGAGAGTGACATACATTAAAGAAGACAATTGGGATTTAGTTAGACAAAATTTGATCACTAATTAAGCTTTATAGTTGAATGTTTATGGTTCAGCCGATGTTTTATATGATATAATACATATGTTAGATTGGTTCAAAAATCATCCAGAAAGACGTTATTGAATCGAATTTCTTGACATCAGATTAGTGATAGCCACTCAGTATCATTATCTTGTATACCATATATCTATAAGTGTTTTTTAACGTATCCACCAATTACGTGGTTGTCCATATTGTTTCGACACTGTTATAGAGATTAGAATTGGCTTCGTACATGGAATCAATTTCGTACACGTAAGTATATCAATGAATTTTTTTAACGCATCCACCATTACATGGAATTTTTTCGGCATTATACTATGTATAGAGTTGGTACCATACCGATGAAACGAGTGTTTGGTCAAGTCTGTAATATGATAGATTTAATAAATTTATTCGAATAATATCAGTAAAAAATGAAGCGTAATGAAGAGTAAATACCGACCAATAAACCAAATATGATGTTTGATTATGTTACTATTCTCGTTTAAACTTTTTATGCATCGTTTATTTGGTGTAGATAATTTGTGATCCGAGGATATTTTAGGTAAAGTGGAGGTTGTATTTAATATTTCAGTGAATGGAGTGTGAAAAGAGTGTTATGTGCTTGTATTTAATATTTTTGAAAAAAGTTCTACCCCTTAAATGAAGTTGGTTGGGGTATTTATAGTTTTTTATGACCCGTGGACCTTTCGGGTCAAGCTTGGTTTCAAGCCCAAGATAGGAATTAGTTAGCAACCTGCTTAATCACATTATATTCATCAAAACTGTTCATTATTCGAAAATGTCTGAACTGCTCTTCGGAGTTAGTATTGAAAGTGTTTCCAAATAATTTCGACCGAATCAGTAGCCCCTTTAGGTATTGTAAATATTCTTTGGAAGAGCTAATCTTGAAATTAACCCAAGTTTTGTATCTCACATAAATCCTGATCAGATCCGAAGAGACTTGGTATATACCTGAGAATCGTAAAGGTCAAATTTTTGAACTATGACATGTATCCAATTTTGGTTCGATCTTTCAGCCATTGTTTCCCTTAGGTAACTGTGTTCACTTTTCAAAAACGTTAATAAGGTACAGTTAATAAGGTACAGCTTACACTTGAATCTGGACAATTTTATGTTCACAGCTAGAAACGCTTTAGTGAATTGAGGTTGGTTGAATCTGTCAGAATTAGAAAAAAAGAAAAGAGAAGCGCGTTTTGCTGTCGAGCTTCCAGCATCTCCTGGTGGAATGATTATACATGCCACATCCGAACCGGATAGGAGTTCGTCGTCATCTAGGACATCGGTAATTCTTAAATCACCTTTTATCCCAACCTTATCTCCTGTAAAATCCGAACTTCCAGTTCAAGATCCCAAAACCACCGCCCAAAGAAAAACCAGTCTCTAGTATGAAGAAGTCTTCACCTTTTTTGGCCACGGGATCGGATACTGAGAACGTCACCCCTCGTAGGGTTACACGCTTTTCAAAGGCTAAAAACACTCCTCCATCCTCCAAAGATGCTGATTTTGCGGAAACAAAAATTCTGATGGACCCCAAGCCGTCCGAACGACAATCATACATAATAGAGGAAGTCATAAAAGACAGTGGGGAAGACACTATCGTTTAGGCATCCGGACAGATAGGGGATAGTGAACCAGTCCGGAGAAACAAAGGGAAAGTGGGGATCCCCAATGCCGAGTCACTTCCGAAGAGCTTGGAAGGGAAAGTAAGCCATAACTTTCAAAAGGTCAGTGTAAAATATCTTCTGGCTTTTCAGCGAATTTCTTATGTGTATACCCATACCGCCGAATTGGGTCGGATTAGGGATAAATGAGGTTTTTTGGAGTCTGTTAAAGTAAGAATTCCATCCACTTCGGAAACTCCCATGGACTGCAAATATAATGAACTGGTAGTGTACACCGAAGTGCTCAACTGGGGCTTTCGGTTCCCTCTGGATCCAGAAATAGTCAGGTACTTTCACCTGAAAAGTCTGTACCCAAGCCAGGTGAGTTTGAACGCCTGATACACCATGTTGGCTAGTATCATAGTGTTTGGGTTGTCAAAGATTCCCTTATTCATAGAACAATATACTGTTGTGGCCAATCTATGCAAGAACCATCACATTCCCTTCTATCATTACAATACGGGGAATGACTTCAAGGTGGTAAATGACCTTTTGGAGTCTGATAAGCCATGGAAGACCCATTTTCTGTTTATTAGTGGAGCATGAGAGAACGGAAGAAAAATCAAGTCTAAAGAGAATCCAAGCCATTTGAATTGTCGATGGAAGAGTTCGAGTCTCTTACTTAATTTTCAAGTAATTTCTATTTTTCATACCGAAATATAAACTAATCATTGCGTCTTTTTGCAATATTTTCAAAAATGTTTTCCAAACATAAGGAGGCATGGAAAGCCACCTTAACCAAGCTACATGAATAGGCATCGGAGAAATGTAGGCTTGCTTTCCATAAGTGTTTCACTTTGGGAAACATGGTGAGAGCTCATCTGTGGAACAGTACATGGAGAAGAGATCTGTCTTATGAATAACTTACTACTCTCCCTCCATCCGATGTCATTTTAAGGAAGACTCAGATAAGGATGGTAAACTTTACCTACCTGCCCGGAACAAAGCACATTGGACAAAATCAAAAAGAAGAAAAAGAATGAAGCCGAATCGTCTCATCGGATTTCCGAAGGTGTTGATGTAGAGAATCCAGAAAAGATTTATGCTGCCGTGTTGGAAGTGGTTGCAGAAACAGTAGGGGAAACTAGTGGATCGGAGCAGCAACCCCAACCCCAGAAGAAAGGCCACAAAAGACGTCACAAAGGGGGTGACCATGGGGATGGAAAAAAGAAAAAGACTCACAAGGGATCATAAATTATACTCCGTCCTTCGAATGTTCCTCATCCTCATCCGATTGAGGTTCCTCAACAATAAGATATTCCACCCAATCGTTCTCCAGTATTCCCTCTCTAGCTCATCAATCGATCGTTTTGATTTACCTCCGGAAGTTAGTAGTATGCTTTGAGACCCGTATCCCTTCATAAATATCAACACTGCATATAGCTCATTGCTCTATGGGTGTAGTTTAGGTTGCAAGAGTTTTTTTTTTGCCCATTTCTTTCTCTTTTCATGATGATAAGAAGAGTGCTACCTTTTCTTTAAAACCATCATATATTTATTTACATGAGAACTCTCTTCGTTTTTTGAAAACCCCATCGTAATGAAATGTGGTGTATGTTTATTGTGCTCGTTTTATTGGGACTGGGTTGGCTTGAAAGGGTAAGTTTTTTGTGCTGAAATCTGAATAGAATGAATGTTATAGGATGGGAGCTCAACCGATTCAGAGTGCCTCTTAAAGGGAAACTTGCCTCCATAGTCAAATACTTGAATAATATTAAAGAACTCTTCGTCTAAAGCCCAACAACTGTTCCGACTTTTATTTCACCTCAGCTATTTTAAAGATAGATAACCAATCGTCTAGAGATTTGTCGATACAAAATCTATAACTTCAAAAAAGATATGTAACACCATGGATTAAAAAACACTCAAGTTTTTACCATATAAAGTTTTTTTGTGGTGATTGGGCTGCAAATGAGGGTTGTGGTGGCTGAAAACGGGAAATTCTCTCTCTATCTCTACAAACAGTAACAAGTGAAAAAATGGTGAGAAATAGGTGACATGTTTATAAAGTGAAATGGGGAAACCCAACCGAGATTTGTCTCAGGCCTATCGTATACCAGTGTTGGGTAGTGGAAAAGTCCAATGGATACTTGCATAGAGAAGTGGAATGGTTTTTTTGCTACTTTAGCATGCTTCCCCACTAAAGATCTAGTTCGTGGGTCAAATACTTTCATGCCACGTGTACACGAGATTCACGATTTCTGAAGTGATAATGATCAAGAGCAAGACAACCCATCTAGAGTCGATTCGAATCAACTAGCGTTGGCGATAATCCGGAGCATGGGTATGATTCAGTTAAAATTACTATCAGAGTTAGTCTTTCTGAAGGACCTTCGCAAGGACTAGATTGGCTACTGATAATGATCGAATTATCCGACCTACGGGACAGACTGATAAAATACTGGACCAAAATTTACTTTGTGATACCAATCTAATAAATGTGTAATATTGAGGATATTTTGTGTAACAAGGGATAAGTACATTTAATGTTAGTAAATTAATATAGTAGAATAACCCATTATGGATTATTAATATAGATTAATTAACCATGTAAGCCCATATAATCTAGAGGGCCCAATATCACTTTATAAAGCCATTTTTTTCTTAAGAGAAGTTAATGCAATCCAATTATTCTTCTATAAAAACCACTTTTATCTCTCTAAATATTAATACTTAAGCCTATGTCTCTATACATTTGTGTAACTTTTCTCGTGATAAAGTTTACATAAGTGCCCTTCGGATATCTGGAAACATCAATGGCGATCATAGTGGGAGCCTACACAAGTACCCAGATATAAACATCCAAAACCGTTGGAGTTTTAGGTAATTATTTGGAATTTAGCTAGAGATGGATTCTAAAATGCACGTGGATCCAATGATAGTTACCAAACGACTCATAGTCAGAGAATGGTCTGATTAGTTGGCTTGGGGTGCTCAACCACAGCCTCGGTACAAAGAGTAGCAAAAACATTCAATCATAGAAGATTATCAGGATTAATTGCGTGAGGAAACTGATGCATTAAATTAAAACAAACATGGTAAATCGACCAAAAAAGATATGTCTAGAAATAAAAAATGTTAGAGTCATAACACTTCAGTTAAAATAATCATGCATAAAAATGTCAAAAGTATTTTCTCTCTCAAAAAAGTATCTTTTATTTATCTTTCTGGTTCACCTTTTATACTAATTTATAGCAGTTACAACAATTAATACTAGAATCTTTATTTTCCTAAAATTGACATCGACTATTGACTATAATTGATTATCATATATATTATACTACAATATATATTAACTCAATCTTTGACTAAATAAATTAGATATTAATCTAATTTATTTCCTGTAACACCCTCCCTCAAATTGATGCTGGTAAGTCAACCAGTAACAATTTGCCAATAAGAAATTGATGCCGCTGACGAGTCATAGCTTTGGTGAAAATATCAGCCACTTGGAGATCTAAGAGATGTGAGGAAGAGATATCACCCATTTTTCCAAAGTATCTCGAATGGAATGACAATCAACTTCAATGTGTTTGGTGCGCTCATGAAAAAACAGGATTGGTAGCAATCTGAATAGCACTAATGTTATCAACACGAAGAGGGGTAGAAGTTGTTTGAGGAAATCCAACCTTCTCAAGAAAACCGTGTAGCCATACAATTTCGGAACAAGCACTAGACATGGCACGATATTCAGCTTCGGTAGAGTATTTAGAAACACGATCTTGTTTCTTACACCTCCAAGAAATTAGAGCATCGCCTAAAAACATACACCAACCTGTAGTAGATCGACGTGTATCTGGACATCAAGCCCAATCAACATCACTATAGGAAACAAGTTGAAGAGATGAGCCAGCTAGAAAGAACAAACCACGAGTAGGCGAGCCTTGAAGATAGCGAATGATGCGTCGAACTGCAGCAAGGTGTAGATGTCTAGGAGAGAACATAAACTGGCTGACTTGATGAACAACATATGATATATCAGGGCGCGTAGTTGTCAAGTAGATAAGACTCCCAACCAAGCGCCGATAAAGAGTAGGATCATCCAAAAGGTTCCCTTTCATTTTTCCTAAATTTGACATTTACCTCCATGGGAGTATCAACTGAAGAAGCATCATCCAGACCAGCCAAAGTGATGAGATCTTGAATATACTTTTGTTGGTTCAAAAAAATATCATTAGCCCGACGATGAACTTCTAATCCTAAGAAGTATGTAAGTTGGCCAAGATCTTTCATATGGAAAGTTGCATGTAACTGTTTTTGAAGCTTAGTAATCAAACTACAATCATTACCAGTAATGATAATATCCTCCATATAAACCAAGAGAAGGACTATACCCGATGTAGATGTGTGGAAAAATAAAGAAGAATCATACTGACTTTGAGCAAAACTCAAAGAAAGAAGTGTACGGCGAAACTTTTCAAACCAAGCTCGAGGTGCTTGTTTGAGCCCATACAAAAAACGCCTTAACTTACAGACATTATGAGGAGAAGAAGTACTCATACCAGATGGAAGCTTCATGTAAATCTCTTCGTGAAGATCTTTATGAAGAAAAGCATTCTTAACATCCATTTGATGCAACGACCACGATTGTGAAGCAGCAATAGCCAAAATGTTTCGAACGGTGGTCATTTTGGCAACAGGAGAAAATATCTCCTCATAACCAATCTTATATTCTTGTTTATTACCCAGAGTTACAAGACGAGCTTTATATCACTCCAATGATCCATCAGAACGTAGTTTCACAGAGAAAACCCACTTACTCCCAATTGGTTTAACTGTAGGAGGACAATGAACAATATCCCATGTATGATTCTCCTCAAGTGCTTGAAGTTCTACTTGCATTGCGTTTTGCCAACACTCATGTTCCATGGCTTGTTTGTAGCTAGTGGGAATTAAAATACTGGATAAATTAGTTACAAGAGAGACGGAGGAAGAAAAACCATACCTATCAGGGGGTCGAGAAGGACGAGCAGATCGACGAAGAGTTGTGGAATCAAGAGCAGGATCAGGCGTCGATACAATATAAGAAGGGATCACAGTAGTGGGACCAGACTCATCTCGATTACGTCGTCAATATACAAAACCAGGTTTAAATCTTTCTATAGATTTTGGAATATCAGAAAAACTTGGCATGAGAGATAAAGAGGCAGAAGGTGGATCAACATGAGATGGAAAAAAATATTTATTTTAAAAAAAATTACATTCCTAGACACCCGAAGACGACGAGCATGAGGATCATAACAAACATAACTCTTATGAGGAATAGCATAACCAAGAAAAGCACATTTTATAGATTGAGCCGTAAGTTTATGACGTTCATGAGTAGGGAGGTGTACAAAACAAACACATCCAAAGGTACGAAGATCATAATATGAAGGAGAATGACCAAACAACTTATAAAAAAGAGAAACGTGATTTAACGTAGGAGAAGGTAAGCGATTAATAAAAAAAACAGCCGTAGAAAGTGCTTCACACCAAAAACGAGGAGGAACAGATGATTCAAGTAAAATAGTTCTTACCACATCAAGGAGATGGCGATTTTTCCTCTCAGCTACACCGTTTTGTTGTGGTGTCGAAGGACAAGAACGCTGAGAGAAAATCCCTTTATTTTGAAGAAAGTTTTGAAACTCATGTGACATGTATTCACCCCCAGAATGAGATCGTAAAACTTTTATATTGGCAGAAAATTGAGTGTCAAGATATGCAAGGAAGCGTTTAAAAACCGAAAAAAACTTCAGCTTTATCCCGAAGGAAGTAAACCCAAGTAAAACGACTAAAATCATCAATGAATGTAACAAAATACCTGTAGTGTGCATGAGAAATAATGGGTGCAATCCCCCAAACATCACTATGAATAACATCAAAACATTGTGAGGCACGAGATGCATGATAAGGAAAAGGTAAAACCTTACTTTTACCAAGTTTGTATGATATACAATCAAAAGAAAGATCATGAGAAGAACTTATTTTATTGCCCAATAATCCAGAATGAACCAAAGTACGAAGGACATCAGAATGTGGATGACCTAGACGTCTATGCTACATTTGGTTTCGAGGACCAACAACATTACAAGCAAACGAAAGAGAAAAACTAGGATTATCAGTGGAAGGAAACTTATATAATGGAAAGAGTCGTCCCACTTTAGGACCCTTCGCAATCATCTTTCCTGACACTTGATCCTGCACAACACAACCAGAAGGAGAAAAAGTGACATGACAATTATTATCGACCAATTGACCAACAGAAATAAGATTTGTGGAGAGTTCAAGAGACACAAAAACATTAGTAAATATGGAAGAAAGATCACCAATAGCACTAATAGGCACAAAATGACCATCAACGGTGTTAATTTTCAGATCTCCATCATATTTTTTAACATTAGACAGAGGAACAACGGTATTTGTCATATGGTTTGAGGCTCCAGAATCGAAATACCATGGTGTGGAATAATGTTTTGGATTACCTGAGAGTCCAAAAGCATAAAAAGCAGAAATTATCATTTGTTGAACCATTTCAGGAGTAAGTGTGTTTGGATTTGTTGTTGGAGAAGAAACATGAACAATCGGCGAGGCAGTAGGCAATGCAGTAGAACAAGCACTAGTGGAGGCATGATAAGCACTACCTTATCGTCGTTCAGGTCGAGTGGGACAAGCAGAGATGATGTGCCCTTGTTTCTTGCAGTAGTTGCAGACCTTTTTGGGACAATCCCGAGCAATGTGGCCGAAAGAATTACAACTATAGCATTGGATGGCACACGTGTCTCTATTTTTATTTCTCGTTTGTGTTACATAAGCTACCGGAACCGGTGTACTGATACTAGCTTGATGTTTAATAGTTTTCTGAGTTATCATTCGTTGTTCCTCACGAAGAATTTCACCCAAACATGCATCCAGAGATGGTACAGGATGACGATTCATCAGATTAGACCGTGCGATGTCGAAATCCGCTCGTAGCTTCATCAAGAACTGATCTCGTCTGTTGGTTGCATGCATTGTCTGGATAGCAGAAAGAGCTGAAACAGGAATATCGACATAAATTATATCTGAATAATCTGCCCAAAGATTTTAAAAACCTGAAAAATATGCTTCAATGGAAAGACTTCCTTGAGTGTAATTAGCCAACTCATTTTCCAATTGAAATATTTTAGCAGAGCTGTCTTGATTATAAATTGTCTTTATATAATTTCGCATACCAACAACGGTTTTATAAGGCTTCAAGGTGAGAGCAAGATGAGGTTCGAGTGAACTAAGAATCCAAGTCATGATTTTAGTATATGTTATTTCCCACTTGGACAAAGCATTGGCATCTAGAGGGGCATGATCACTCCCATCAATATGACCCCATAATTCTTTCCCTTTCACATACAATTGAAAATGAAATTCCCAAGCACAATAATTTTTCCCCGTAAATTTAATATGAAACGGCTCGAATTTATCCAGCGACATGATGTAACCAAGAAAAACAGATGAATGGTTTAATATTTTTAAGGATTGAAAGAAGCTAGTGGAGAATCAATATAATAATATGTTGAAAAAGCTAAAAGCTAACATTTCTTGGAATTTATTAATAAACCATTCTTTAACTACTTTTCTAACCTTAGTATTGCAAGGCACAAACCGTGAATGGAACTACTTAAAAAAATTGTATTATTTAGAGAATGAGCATGACCATACTTGAGAGAGTGAGATGTATGCTTCTGACATAATGAATATGATCCATTGTACTACAGTGTAATTTAAATATCTTTAAAAGATGTATAATGAAAAAAACTCAACGATGAGCTATACGAGAGTTTTCGGTTGTGTTATTTATGTACATGTGAAGTAGGATATGAAGAGTTTTAAGATGGTCCAGGGGTGATTATGCGATACGAGGATTACTTAGAGACGATTTGGCGATACAGAAATATCTTAGTGTCAATTTTAGAGAGAGAAAGTAAAGATTATGTTAAGTAGAGAGAGAAAGTCTCATATTATTCATCTCGGGATTTGTGAAGCGTGTGTGGTCCTTTTATAGTACAATTGCGGACCCCACACGCCTTAACTTTGACTAATTACATCTGTTGGTCCCTACATTTTATTTTCTTCCTATTTTGGCTATCTCTTTATATAGTTTGTACAATTCAGTCCTCGCACAGTTTTCTCTATGTGTTTTCCTCCTATCACACTTTTCCTTTGCTATTTTCTCCTGTCAAGTTTCTTCTTTACACTTTTCTCCTTGTCTTTTATTCTTCCTTATCAGTAGCCCCCCAGTCCTTGTAAAAATTATTTTACTGGGACTGAATAATTCTCCAATTGCTCACTTCACGTGTCCTCTAATAGTTACTCTTGACAGGCAAAAACTGTTTCCTCTCCGAATTTCCACAATGTTCCTCAAAACATCGAGGCCATAAGTCGCTCCTCGAAGAGTCACTCTTCGAATTTCTACAAAGCTCCTCGAACCATCGAGGCCATAAACCGACTCTTCGAACCATCGAGGCCACAAACCAACTCTTCGAGAAATCGCTCTTCGAATTTCTCCTGTTAACCGAGTAGCCCCCCAATCCTTGCACCATTTTAGGAAGATCAGCCCCCGAATGATTTTATACTAAGGCTAAAAGGGGTGCTAGGATTGATCTTGGTCATGACGTCATTTAACGAACACCTGTGTCAGCACAACTCTTTGGAAAACGTTACCAATTCTTCTGACATTTTCTGTCAGAAAACTCTTCCTCTTCCCCTGACATTTTCTGACACAAAACCCTTCATCTTCTCCTGCGGCTGGTGTCAGAACAATTCACAACTATATGGACCATAATGTCCCTAGGAAAACACCATGAAAAAGTCCCCAGGCCTGATCTGTCAGGAAAGTCCAACTTCATCTATAAATACCAACCTTCTCTCTTCATTAACTTAACTTCTGTTCAATTATTTCTAGAGAGATAAAGCTGGCAAATAAGCCCCGTCGGATTCCTGAGTGGTTGTTGATTAGTAAGAGGCTCGAAGAGAGGATTGCCGCTGGTGAAGACGTGAGGCCTCATCCCCCACCATCGACTACTATCTTCTTCGGTGCCTGGCCTTCCTCGGCAGATTCGACTGCAATTATCCCCCCCCGAAATCGCTCGACAAAGCACACAGTAATTCGCCCCCCCCCCCCCCGGAGAAATGGGTAAGGATAGGCAACACAAACACTCGTCTGGGAAGAGAAAGAAGTCCCATAAGGATAGGAAAGGCTCTCATGAGCAAAAACATGCCAGGGAGGCGCCCTTAGTTATTCGGGAACCTACTTCACCAACAGCCCTCGAGAATCTCCCTCAAAGATCTGCAAGCCCTCTTCGGACGTCTACCAGACCTCCTCGAACTTCTGTCAGTCCCCCACAAATAGCTACAAGAACATCCACAAGCCCTCAACGGACTTCTAATAGTCCTCCCCGAAGAAACAAAGTAGATGGTTCAAGTCTGCCTTCCACTCCATCCATGACCGTTCATGGAACTCAATTTTCCCCCCGAAAACGCTGATTACCGAGGAGGACATGCTCAATAGGCAAGATGAAAGTCGAGATGCCAAAGGGAAAAAACCTGCCACAAAGCCCCTCGAACCAAAGGTGCCTACAATCCCCTCCTTAAGTTCTGCGAACATGGCAACCTCTTCATCGCAAATAATATCCGAAGAGCAAGCCCGTCGGATCGCTCCAAAATCAAAAGGGGACATAGTGCTGCCTTTGGAGCTGGACAGTATTGCTGGTCACAACATTCGGGGCATCGAAAATTAACATATGGTGGCCCTTGCCAATATCAGATACAAGTATTTTTCGAAAGAGGAAGAGACGATGCTAAGGACCCGATGGTGCATCCCCTCTTACGTTACCATCAGATTCCCCTCAGAAGGAGAGACACCTTTATCAGTGAGGGACAATGAGTTGGTGGTATACACAGAAATCATGAACTGGGGGTTAAGGTATCCCTTAGACCCCTTCTTCATCGGATACTTGTCGAAGATAGACCTTTGCCCTTCGCAGGTTGGTCCCAACATGTGGTTTACTTTGATGGCCTGCATCATGGCCTCGAGGCTCTCAGGTCACGAATTTTCGTTAGAGCAACTCATTGGCCTTGCTGGTTTGGCCAGAAATCCTTACTTTCCCTTTTATTCACTGACTTTCAATCGAGGACAAAAAGTCTTGAAAGATCTACTGGAGGCTGACAAGAAATGGAGGCAGCAATTTCTCTTTTTCTCTGGTTGCTGGGAGACCGGGTCAGAGGCCACTCCCTCAAATCCTCACAAGCTTTCTCTGATGTGGACTAATAAATGTAAGTACCCCCTCGAATTTTTGTGCCTCCTCGAATTTTATATTTCCTCGAATCATTATGCCTCCTCAAATTTTATATGCCCTCGAATCATTATGCCTCCTCGAATTTTATATTCCCTCGAATCATTATGCCTCCTCCAATATTTATGTTTTCTCAAGTATCTATGTTTCCTCGAACCTTTATGCCTCCTCGAATTTTTGATTGTGATTGGTCTGTTGCATCTATGACGGGGATATCCAAGCCCTATTCTGACTATGTTGAGGGTGCCATAAATGTGTTCACCAAGCTTCGTTTGTGGGCAAAGGATCAGTGGGACAACCGATTTCGTCTCTGATTTACTGCTAACAATCTTGCCATGAGTCGATTGTGGAGGCTCAATCCCCTCGATCGCATCAGTATGAGAGGGTTGATGACCCCTCCCTCGGAGCGAGAAGTGATGAAGCGGTGCAGTAAAAAAGACGTATTGGTATACCTGCCCAAGCGCTCCCGTTCACAGAGTCATCTTGGGGATCCTCCAGAAGATGAAGTTTTAGCAACTCAACAGCTAAACCCCAAAGGGCCAGTCAACATTCAAAGGCCTCCCTCCTCGAACGATGCTAGGGCATCGAATTCCATACCTCCTCCACCAAGCAATACTGTGACAGCAGACTCCGTTCCTCCTCCCCCTGCTCCCATCCTACCTTCGAGAAAGGATGCCAAGATAAGAGACAGGAAGGGTAAGGGTATTCTCCTCGAACCCATCCAAGAACAATACGAGGGAGGTGAGACGCTTGAAAACAACCAGGAGGCTGGTCTTGAGGAAGAGGTCCATGAAAGCGCAAGTGAACCTGAGAACAGAGGTGGTCATTCTCCCAGGGAAAGTTCTCATCAATCCCCACATTCGCCCCTTACTGAGGGTTCTCATCCAGCCTCCCTCAAAAACAGTCCAAGATTAGCTCATCTCCCTATTCTTCGGAGCAACCCTCCTCAGCTCATTGATCCAGAGACTCTTGGAGGCGGGTTTTCTGAATTTGACTCTGCAGCATTAGGGTCTCCTTCGAGCTCTTTCGAAGTTCCTATGGATGATGAATTCTCACTATCCCTTCGGAAATTGCTGCACACCTTAGTGAATAGAGGAAGGAAGATGCGTCACCTTGAGAAACGCAAGAATCACTACAAGTTCAAATCACTGCTGGCTGCCTCTCAGCTCGAGGAGGCCAAGAAGCAACATGCGGTGATCGAGGGCCAAGCTGATGCCTTATACGAACGTCTCTCTGCCTCCGAAATTTATGTGATAATGCTGGAGAGGTGTTGTCAAGAGGAGAGGGACTTGTATAAGAAGAAGACTGATGCTCAAGAGCTAATGATAGCTGAGTATAAAAAAGGACATCGCTTGGCTTGTGATGGATTCGCAGAATGTACCGAGGCCTTTCGAAAGGTGACAGCAGACCGAGATCAGCTACTGAGACGGGTCAAAAAATTTCCTAGACAAGTCGAGGAAGAGAAGGATAAAGTTGTGGATGCTTATGCAGCAACGTGCACAAGTAAGCTGCAAGCCCGGGATGCCACTACTCGAGCTGGCTTGCTTACCCAAATCCATGCTGAGCATCCTGAATATAACTTGGGGGCCTTTTGGAAGCTTGTCCCCTTGGAACTTCGTCCTCCCCATATAATTGTAAGTGAAAGTGAAGATTCAGAGGCTGAGGGTAGTGTCTCTTCGAAAAATTCAGATTGATGGAAGATGTTGAGGAGTTAATGTTTTGTGTATGGCCCAATAGGGCCTCTTTTTGTAATATGACTGGAACATGTTGTACTGTGCTAATTTGATGAGACAGGTCGATTTTTGTAAGATCAGTGAACAATTATTATTTATATGCATAAGTTTTCATAAGTTATATTTACAACAAAAATCCGAAGAGGCAAGTCCTTCGAACTATGACTATGACCTACTTGAAAATTTGAGGGGATGATATCTTGAGTCGCATTATTGTGATCGAATAATGATAAAGTGACATTGGATTCGAGGCACACATTAGTGTGACCCAAACATTAATAAAGGAATGTTGGATTCGAGGCACACATTAGTGTGACCCAAACATTAATAAAGGAATGTTCGATTCGAAGCACACCTTAGTGTGACCCAAATATTAATAAAGTAAAAATAAAACTCGAGGCACACATTAATGTGACCCAAAGAATAGTTCGAAGGTCCCAAAATTCAAGGCACTTATTATTGTGACCCAAAGAATAGTTCGAAGGTCCCAAAATTCAAGGAACTTATTACTGTGACCCAAAAAATAGTTTGGAGGGACAATAATTCGAGGCACATGTTACTGTGACCCAAAATATAGTTCGAAGGGACAGCAATTCGAGGCACATGTTACTGTGACCCAAAAAATAGTTCCAAGGGACAGCAATTCGAGGCACATGTTACTGTGGCCCAAAAATAGTTAAGGCAAAGAACTCTTTGTATTTAAGGGGCTCATCGAAACACCTCATTAAAACCTTCCTGTGCCTAACAGGATAGGAAAGAGTGTTCCCTCACCAAAGTTTGTTCTGGGGGATACAGAGAAGGGAAAAAGAAATACAATTTCAGCTAGCTCTTTTAATCAAGATACAATTTTAAATGCTCAATATTCCAAGGTAGACGGAGGTATCGCCCTTCCTTATCTTTTAACCGATATGTGACTGGTTTTATCTTTTCGGTGACCTCATAGGGGCCTTCCCAATTAGGTCCCAACTTCCCCAAACTCTTATCTTTAGTGTGCAAGAAAACTTTGCGTAAGACCTTGTCTCCCACCTTAAAATCTCTGTGCTTTACGTTGGATGCGTATCGACTCCTCATGAGAGTTTGATAATGTAGGGATGTCAACTGTGATTGCAGTCTCTTTTCTTCAACCAAGTCTAAAGCCAATGCTCTACTCTGGTCATTTGTGTCAGAGACATATGTTGCTATACGATGTGAGGGGAAAAGAATCTCCGGAGGGACAACGGCATCCATCCCATAGACTAAGGCAAATGGGGACACAGCAGTGGCCGTTCGGGGAGTCGTTCGGTACGCCCACAACACTTCCTGTAGATAGTCGGGCCATTTCCCTGCTTTGCCTTCCAAGTTCTTCTTCAAACCATCGAGGATCGTGCGATTAGTCACTTCCACCTGCCCGTTAGCCTGAGGGTGAAACGGTGCTGAAAAACAGTGCCGTATGCCCCTCGATACACAGAAGCTCTGGAACTCCTTGTTATCAAACTGAGGACCATTGTCCGTGGTGATCTGCAATGGTACACCAAAACGACAACAAATGTTAGATATGACAAACTTGATCACATCTTTGGCCTTTGTTCCTGCCAGCGGCTCAGCCTCCACCCACTTAGAAAAATAATCGACTGCCACAATTATCGTCTGTCTGCCCCCAGACGTCATTGGTAGAGGCCCAACCAAATTAATGTCCCATCTGTCAAACGGGACTGCCTCTGAAATGCTTTCCATCAACACTCCAGGTTTGTGAATCACATTAGCGTAGCGCTGACACGTGTCACATCGTTTGACCAGATCTTTTGCGTCGGCCGCGATAGTGGGCCAATAATAGCAAGCCAGGAATACCCTTCGAATTAATGCCTTGTACCCACAATGGGCAGATCCTTCACCATCGTGCAATTTGGACAGGATAATTTGTGACTCGGGCCCACTCAGACACCTCAATAATGGCCGACTCAGAGATCTTTTATACAGCAATCCTCCCAACAGAATGTAGCCATGAGACTTGAATCTAACTTTCTTAGCTTCGTACTTTTCGACTGGTAAAATGTCATGGGCCAAAAAATTAATGATAACCGTTCTCCAATCGTGCGTGATCACGTTGCTTTCCTCCGAGATGTTCATCACGTGCTCCTCGCCAGTCGAGATCGAAGGGCACTCCTGAACCAAAACCCATGGGTAACCGTCCGTCCGTGAAGCGGAGGCAAGAGAATCCGGGACAACATTTAACTCTCGTCGAACATGCTCGAACTTGACTCCCTCAAATTCAGATGCCAAATCTTTCACCAGCTTCAAATACTGTATCAGCATATCTTTTCTGGCCTCGGACTCTCCCGAGGCTTGATTTATCACCAACTGTGAGTCACTGATCAATTTAATCCTTCGAGCCCCACATATCTGAGCCAAACGCAAGCGTGCTAGAGCGGCTTCATACTCAGCTTCATTATTAGTAGCCTTAAAACCGAAACGAATGGCTTGGAACATAGCTACCCCCTTCGGGGAAATCAATTGGACACCTGCCCCACTTCCTGAAGCGTTCGACCCGCCATCCGTCCGTATCACCCATTCCTCTTCGTCAACCAAATCGTGCACTTCCTGTTCCCCTCTTTCCGAATGGAACTCGACCAAGAAATCTGCTAAAACTTGTGCTTTTATCGCCGTTCGAGGCTCAAATGTTATGTCGAAGTCTCCCAGCTCTACTGACCATTTAGTCATCCTGCCAGAGATGTCTGGCCTTTGTAATAAACTCTTCAGAGGAAAAGTCGTCCGAACAACGATTAGGTGGGCCTGGAAGTAAGGTCTCATCTTTCGAGCTGCCGTTACCAACGCTAAAGCTACCTTCTCCAACGTGAGATATCGCTTCTCCGCATCCAGCAAACTCTTACTGACATAGTAAATAGGCTTCAGAAGAGAGTCATCTTCGCGGAGGAGAACGACACTGACCGCGCATTCCGATACTGCTACATAGACAATTAATGTTTCCCCTACCAATGGTTTAGATAAGACTTCCGAAGACGTCAAATATTATTGGATTTGAGGAAAAGCGGTCGAACATTCTTCGGTCCAACAAAATTGTTTCGCATTCCGTAATACTTTAAAAAATGGGGCACATTTGTCCGAAGACCTAGAAATGAATATGTTCAAAGCGGCCAATCTTCCTGTCAGAATTTGTACTTCTTTAATATTCCGGGGGGGGGGGGTCATTATGATCAGAGATTTTAGCTGCTCGGGATCAGCCTCGATGCCTTTTTCGCTGATCATGTAACCAAGAAATTTCCCTGACCTCACCCCGAAAATACACTTCTCGGATTGAGTTTGAGATTGACTCTGCTCAAATTTCGAAATGTCTCTGCCAGGTCAGCAAAATGGTCTTCGTCCCGCTCACTTTTGACTAATATATCGTCGATATAGGCTTCCATGTTCTGCCCATTCTGCCCCTCAAAAGTTTTATTGACCATGCGCTTATAGGTTGCCCCCGCGTTTTTTAATCTGAATGGCATGACCTTATAGCAGTATAAACCTCGCCCAGTGATAAAAGAAGTGCTTTCCTCATTGTTAGCGGCCAGTCGGATTTGGTTGTACCCCGAATAAGCGTCCATAAATGACAACAGTCGATTTCTGGAGGTCGAATCCACTAATTGATCGATGCGAGGCACAGGAAACGGATCCTTAGGACAAGCCCTATTTAAGTCCGTGAAATAAATGCACATTCTCCACTTGCCATTTTTCTTTCGTACTAACACTGGATTTGACGCCCATATGGGATAATGCGACTCGCGAATATGGCCTATGCTTAGTAGCCTTTCGACCTCCAACAGAATTGCCGAGGCCTTTTCCGGGGAGACAGGTCTTCTTTTCTGGACTATGGGTCGGACATCTAATTGTATCGCGAGCTTATGACACATGATTTCCGACGGCACTCCAGTGACATCCTGTGCGCACCAAGCAAACATATAAATTTTATCAGATAAAAAAGCAATTAATTTTTCCTTCAATTCTGGAGAGAGGTGGACTCCAATCTTCAGAACTTTGCCACCCGCAAATTCGTGTATCGCAGAATCTTCTTCTGGGACCTGAAATCCGGGGGCCTCCCTCGGATCATCACAGGGGATGATTTCGGGGGGGGGGGGGGGGGGGGGGGAGGGGGGCTTTAATTCCTATGTTTGGTCGGAAGTCTCCCCCCGAACCCCCTTAGAGGACACGGCTATCTGGTAACATTCACGTGCCATCTTCTGGCTACTCCGGACTGTCCTAATATTGTTTCCGACCACATACTTCAAGCATTGATGCACTGTGGAGATTACGCCATGCATCCGGGACAACCAAGAGCGACCCAGGATAGCATTATACGAGGTTGGTGCGTCAACCACAATGAAAAGTACCTCCACCTCTTTCTTAAATGGTCCACGGTCCAACTCGACCACACATTGAAACTGTCCAACCACCACTGCTGTAGCACCAGTAAAGCCCACTATAGTCTTGTCGGATCTTCGGATAACCGGCGGGTCAGAGATGCGTCGGTAAGTACTCATAAACAATATATTCGCGGATCTTCCTGTGTCGATGAGTATTTTCTGAATTTGATCCCCAACGATGCCTGTCGCAATCACTACAGCGTCCTCATGAGGGCCTGCAACATTTCGCATATCATCATCATCGAAACAAATCATTGGGAAAGGCGATCGGTGCATTTGCGCAGAGACTCCCGCTTCAATCTGGGTGGTCAGGTTGACCATGTGCCTTTTTCGGGAGCTGTTGGAATTTCCCGCAATTGTGTCTCCCCCAAAAATTGCCAAGGAATCGAAGAACGCGCAAAGGCTATCCACTCTCCCCATCGGAATTTCTTCCTCTACCAAGTTCACATTGTTCCTCCCCACCTTGGGGTCCAAATACTCTTGCTCGATGTCAAAATCGTCGACCCCTTCGGAAATCACCATGGCTGTGTCAGTTTTCTTTGAGACAGCTTTTACCACAGCATTTTTTCGGGGAGTGTTTCTTGACGAACTCCAACAACATTCCATTCTCAATTAGGGCTTGCACCTCTTTCTTCAAAGCTATGCAATCCTTGGTGTCGTGCCCAATATCCTCATGATACTTGCAATATTTGTTGACGCTTCTGCTTTCCCTTGGAGTCTGTATGGGAAAAGGCTGCCTGAACGGGACCGTAGATTTAGCTTTATCAAATATCGCAGCAACATTTTCTGTCAACTCCGTGAAATAATCGGGTCGAACCCATTTGTTTGACATGAGTCTTGCTCCTTGATTGTAGTTTTGTTGATTGCCATAGTACTGTGGGTTCGACTTTTGCCTCGAAGGATATTGACCCGTACTTTTAGTCTGAACGTTCGATCGAGGGCCCTGGGTGCTCGACTCAGTCCTTTGAAATTGAATCTGGTCCAACTGATCCCCTGACCCTTTCTCTGAGGCTTGGGTCTCTTCTACCAGGATCCTCTTCTCAACTTGATCTAGCAATGCTCCAAAGGTCATCGCCTGACTTTCCGCCACCGTATCCTTCAACAACCCGGGGAGCAGACCCATCCTGAAAGCTGCAAGCGCTACTGAATCCTTGCAATATTCCATATCCGTTTTTGTCTTGACAAAGCGATTAGTGGAATTTTTTAGGCTCTCCCCCACCTTCTGTCGACAATAGATGATTGTGTCTCCGTTGGCTCGGAACTTTTTGCTCCCCACGAAGTGTTGTCTGAAGATGTTCCAGAACATATCAAAATTCTTTATCGAGCCCTGAGGTAGCCTATTGTACCACTTAGATGCGACTCCCTTGAAAGTCTGAGAGAATGCTCTACACAGCAGCTTATCATCATCGTCGAAATTGATCATAAAATTCTTGAATTTCTCAATGTGATTATCCGGATCCTGCGTCCCATCGAATTTCTCTAGCTTCGAAATATCAAAGAGCTTGGGGAGATTCCCCACCAAAATATCCGGGGACAGGGGGGAAGCTCTCCAATTGTGACCCGCACGATAGACTCTGGATCTTAGGTTGTCATTATTTGGAAAGTACAAACCCTCCTCGGATGGTAAGGTATACTGGTGCTGCCATTCTGAAGTCCGAGGGCCCATTTCCTCTTTCCTCTCAGCATACTTCGCTTGTTCACGATATCGTTCGCCTCCTTGAGCATGGTGATCCTTCTCCCTCGGAGATTTCCTCTCAGAACTTCTTCCGCTTCGGAAATCGGTATGTCTGCGATCATACTTTTTCTTTCTGTGGTATTTCTGCGGGGACGAGTCCGAAGAGCTATATCGAGAATAGTCAATCAGGTAAGCTGAGTCCATATGTCGCCTCTCTCTCCTCCTCGGCGATTTCCGCTCGTCTCCTCGGTATCGGTCGTCCCTTTTCTTGGGACGAAGTTCAGTTTCGTAATCTTCCTTTTCGCTAGCTGGCTCCCTCCTTATCTCGGATCGAAGATTCTCCTGTACGAGGTTCTTTTCCGCTTTCAACCTTTCGATCTCTAGCAGCAACTCATTTCTCTGAGCCAACAGATCTGAGTCGTCAAAGGTATTTCCGACTCGCTGGCCACCTTGCCCCTCGTACTCCATATCGTTCCGGTAGTCATCTCCTACCAGGTTCTCCTCGCAATGGTTAACCAAGTCGTCCCCTTGGCCCTCCATGATTCTCCTCGAAAAAGGAATTATTTCCAGGAAGCGATTATCGTCAGAGCGATTTTCGTTTCCCACAGACGGCGCCACTGAAGAGTTTTAAGATGGTCCAGGGGTGATTATGCGATACGAGGATTACTTAGAGACGATTTGGCGATACAGAAATATCTTAGTGTCAATTTTAGAGAGAGAAAGTAAAGATTAGGTTAAGTAGAGAGAGAAAGTCTCATATTATTCATCTCGGGATTTGTGAAGCGTGTGTGGTCCTTTTATAGTACAATTGCGGACCCCACACGCCTTAACTTTGACTAATTACATCTGTTGGTCCCTACATTTTATTTTCTTCCTATTTTGGCTATCTCTTTATATAGTTTGTACAATTCAGTCCTCGCACAGTTTTCTCTATGCGTTTTCCTCCTATCACACTTTTCCTTTGCTATTTTCTCCTGTCAAGTTTCTTCTTTACACTTTTCTCCTTGTCTTTTATTCTTCCTTATCAGGATAAACTTGAGCTTAGGGAATTAAAGTGTCTATTTCTTAGTTATCTGAATAGAGTGCAAAAGTATGAGTTGTAGCGTCTGGAACATGTGAGTGAGAAGAATTTATTTAGCAAGGATGTGGTATTTACTGAATTTGAAATATCATTTCTCAAGAAGGTTAATATTATGCCTATTATTGCGAAAAGTGAAGTTAAAGTTAAGGTGAATCTTATAATAGAAGGTAGAGAAAATATTGGAGCTAGCTTTAGGGTTGACATAGGTTCAACATATGGAGAGGAAGTTTAACCATGACCTAAGTTTAGTATTGGACAAGTTGATGGTTAAACTGTTTTAGATGTTCAAGCCAAAGAGCAACAAAGAGATTTTGACAATAATCAGCTGGTATTATATTTAAATATGGATAAATGGGTTTAAACCTACGACTTATCACGATATGAATAAAGAATTGAAATGATATAAGACAATGAAGGAAAAATGATTTTTCTAAAGAAAAATGGAGCTTAGATTCTTGTGAAAAAGACAAAAAATCAGAAACTTGTTAGGTGTATATTGATATTCAGAAGAAAACAAATAACTTGTTTTCTCATCCATAACATACATATATCTTCCTTCATAGAAAATTTAAGAAGTGCCTAGAATTCCATCTACTTATGTTTATTTCACCCTTAAACTTTCTTCCTTGTATAAAAGTATTCATTGCTTGCTTTTTAGGAATTCCTTGAGAGAACTTCGCAATAAGGGTGTGTCTTCTATGTTTATCTATAAATTTCCTTGTTTCTTTACTGAATTGAATGGATATGTGTGATTGATTGTAATTGGTCTATGTTGGCTCAAGTTTTTCACTGGTTTCTTGCAGAGGAGTCTTTAAAACAACGACAAACGTTTTACACCTTCGATCTTCATTAAGAGCTGGGGAATCATCATGAATTTGAGTTTGATCAGCTATGTCGATTTTATAGTGTTGTAGATGGAAAGGGACGGCTCACGATTCTTCATAGGAAAAACAGATTGCCGAATGCAAGCTTGATTCTTGAAGATCGAGAATTTTCATACTCTGTTTTCTGAGAGGAAAACAGAATTCATTTTCTTTTTTTTCTATTCCTCCTATAAAAAAGATTGACTTTCTTACTTTCAAATTCTTTAAACACAACT
Organism: Limnanthes douglasii subsp. nivea; assembly: GCA_036936605.1. Taxonomy (NCBI): domain Eukaryota; kingdom Viridiplantae; phylum Streptophyta; class Magnoliopsida; order Brassicales; family Limnanthaceae; genus Limnanthes; species Limnanthes douglasii. Next base: position 2,361,084 of record JAUPFV010000004.1, on the reverse strand, counting down.
TTAATGGTCATCTAGGCCAATATATTTATTTTATATAGAGTTAATTTGTATAAATTTTTTTGGATTTGTATCTTCGTATTTATAATCAATTTCATTTAAAACAAAATTGGTAACCCGATATCTTCTTCTTCTATATAAGTACAAATAATATCCTGGTGGATTGATTATATGTTCACAGCCAGAAACACTTTGGTGAAATGAGGTTGGCTGAATCTGTCAAAATTAGAAAAAGAGAAAAAAGAAACGCGTATTCTTGTTGGGCTTCTAAGATCTCGTGATGGATTGATTATATATGCCACATCCAAACCAGATAGAAGTTCTTCGTCATCTAGGATATCTGTAATTCGCAAATCACCTTTTATCCCAACCCTATCTACTGTAAAATCCGAAGTTCCAGTTCAGGAATCCTAAAAACTACCGCCTAAAGAAAAACCAGTCCCTATTATCAGGAAGCCTTCACCTTTTCTGGCCATGGGATCAGATACTAAAAACGTCACCCCTCGTTGGGTCACACGCTTTTCAAAGGATAAAAACACTCCTCCATCCCCCAAAGATGTTGATTTTGAGGCAACAAAAATTCTGATGGACCCCAAGCCATCCGAAAAAAAAATCATACATAATGGAGGAAGTCATGAAAGACAGTGGGAAATACACTGATTTTTAAGCTTTGGGACACACAGGGGATAGTGAACCAGCCCGGAGAAACAAAGGGAAAGTGGGTCTTCCCAATGTTGAGTCACTTCCGGAGAGCTTGGAAGGAAAAGTAGGGCTTAACTTTCAAAAGGTCAGTGTAAAATATCTTCTAGCTCTTCAGCGAATTTCTTATGTGTATACCCATACCGCCGAATTGGGTCAGATTAGGGATAAATGGGGTTTTCTAGAGTCTGTTAAAATAAGAATTCCAATCACTCCGGAAACTCACATGGACTGCAAATCTAATTAACTGGTAGTGTACACCGAAGTGTTCAACTGGGGCTTTCGGTTCCCTCTAGATCCAGAAATAGTCAGGTATTTCTGACATTTTATTCAAAACTTATTTAAGAATTACGCAATTGAGAATAAAGTACAAACTCAAATAAATAAGGAAAAAAGTTAGGTCGTTGCTCAATTTATTTTGGTAAACAAAATACCACGAACTTCTAACTATGAATTTGGGACAAAAATAGCACATATGTACAAACAAACCTATCAAAATATCATTTAAAAAAATAATGATATGCGACGAATGATTGACATTCACATGAAAATACAATTTTAATTATCATCAATATAACAGGGAGAAAAGAGTTACAGATTTTAGATTGTGTTTTGTGTAGCCTTAATAATCTATTTATATGTAATAAATAGACTTACCAGATAATAGGACTAATAGTCTCGTACCACAAGACTAAAGATGACAATATCAAAGACATAAAACTATCAGTGACACAAAACTGTACCGTAAAACACGTACACTGTCAAAGTATTATTCGACTCATTGTCAACACACCCACCAACTTAGATAATAATACATGTTGTTTTTATAATTTTAGTTTGATATTGTGAGCATGTTGTATGCTTGTCCTAATCTAAACCCTAATTGAGGTCTTATATATATCGGCAAAGCAGCACATGTACATAGTCTATTTTAAAAAATAAAGAAATTGTTCTCGCTCATAGAGTTTTAGAGAGAGATATTTGTTTGTTAGAGAGAACATTTAAGGAACTGCATAATTTTAGGTTTTAATATTTGTTAAGAGAATTACCAAATATACACTAAGATAAATATTGGAAGCTGAGAGATACCACTGAAACTCGATACTCTGTTTGAGATGTATGAATAACACGTAATTGCTTTTATTTTTGTTCTTTCTAATTTATTGTAATTATTTAATCTATAAAATCAGATATGTCTGAACCATGAAATCGTGTGCTGTGAGTTTTGTGTTAATGTTCTATATTTATAATATATATAATTTTTGTACATCGACGTGCACGAACTATTATGTTGAGAGAGCTACTTTCATTGATGAGAAAGTTGCGGAGGTTAATATTGAAGTGTTTTCCAAGTCCATAGTTATCTAATATGCCATTGAGATTTTAAAAAAATCAAAACTATTTACCTAAAGAAATCTTTGGCAAATAGATTTTATCTCAAAAAGCATATACATACTCTGATTATGGAGGATAACATAAAGATTCTCAAACACTTTGATGATTTCAAGATGACAATTCTTAACTTGAACGCAGTTGGTATCAAGATTTGACGAGGACATCCAAACATATATATATATATATATTTGAAGACCAACATGAGATCATCAAAGTACAAACTATTAGAGCTAATCTTATAACACGCTCAAGAGAAAAAGAACTTCGTGGAAAGTTCAATGAGGATGTATAGTCATATAAGACAAATGGATTATGAACCAACTTACAGAATGTACCTGCTCATTACCACCGTTAAGGGGTATTTTTATGAGTTTGAATAACTTAAAAATCGTTTAGAACTAAAAGAATTTGAGAATGCGCTAATGGATGATTAATGATTTGGAAGAACGTATTACAAGAAATGTGGAAAGGCGCCCATATAATGAGTTTATGAAGTATTCTACATTGTTCTCCAGATTGAAAAGTAACTCAAGCGTAAAACCACCACTTCCAACCATACTAGAATAATAAAAATATCAACTTTAAACAAAAACAAACCATTAGATAAAGTAAAGTCAGTGGAGACTAATGCAAAAAACAAGGTAAAGCAATTGAAGTCCCAAATATGAAAAAAACATAAGCTACTCTAACTAGAGCTTGTGAAAGTTAAATGTTTTAAATGTCAAGGCGGGGACATTATGTTATAGAGTGCCTAAATCAGTGTGTGATAATTATTACTCCAAGTGGAGAATATGAGTCAGAAGATGAATATGATGATGATAAATTACAGCATGAAAAGGAAACTGAGTATCCAAATATTGGTGATTTATTGGTAGCAAGAAGAGTCTTAAATGAAATGATCCAACCAAAATAATCTATGCAAAAGAAGAGTATCGTTTACACCATATGCACTATCAACAAAAAGGTATGTAATATGATCATAGATGAAGGTTATTGTACTAATGTGTCTAGAAAATTTATAGTGGACATACTGGGTCTTGTAAAGACTAAACATCCAAATTATTACAAACTACAATGGCTCAATGATCAAGATAACTTACATATTACGGATTCGGTCAAATTCCATTCAACATAGGCAAATATCAAGACGAATTTATGTGTTATGTAGTACCTATATAAGCTAGACACCTAGAGCTTAGTAGGTCATGGCAGTTTGATCATGAAGTATGTCATAATAGATGCACAAACTTCTACTCATTTATATATTATAATAAAAATAGAAACTTAGCACATTTTAGACCGTATGAAGTTCATGAAATGCAAACACGAATGATTATGGAAGTTGAGATAAGTAAATGAAGCATTTATTTATCTATTAATGTTGTGTTGGAAGCATCATGCTACTCATATTATTCAAAGAGTACTTAAATCAAGAGTTAGCATGTTGGAACTACCAATTGAAGTGAAAAACATTCTGAAAATGTATTAAATAGATACATTTTCCCCCTTTTTGAAGTGTTAAACATCAAATTGATATTGTTCTTGGTTATGCACTACCAAAAAAGCGCACCTACTATATGAACCCATAAAAACTAAAGAGTTGGAAAAACGAGTGCGTGAATTGGTGGCTAAAGGATACGTCAGAAATAGCCTTAACCCGTGTGATGTATCGGTTCTATTGGTACCTAAGAAATATGGCATTTGGAGAATGTGTGCGAATTATTGTGACATTAATAATATCACCATCAAATATCGCTATCTAATTTCAAAAATTGATGACGTGATGGATGAACTTAGTGTGCCGCCATATTCTCCAAGATTTATTTAAGGAGTGATTATCACCAAGTCATAATGCAAGAAAAAATTTAATAAAAGATAACCTTCAAAATAAAGCAAAGAATATATGAATGGTTAATTATGTCATTTGGGCTTACTATGCTCCAAATACGTTTATGAGGCTGATGAATCAGGTTATAAGAGTATATACAATAATTTTATTGTGGTATACTTTTATGACATACTAATTTACAACAAGTGTTTGAGAGAGCATCTAGAGCACCGTGAACTGAGTTTTTTTAAACTCTACGACAATAATACATTTTATGATAAACTCAAGAAGTATACATTATGTGATGAATTACTTGTCTCACACAAGCACTAGTTTGGGTTCTTGATGATTTTGATAAAAAATTTGAAATAGAGTGTGATGCTTCAAGTCGGGGTATTAGAGTTGTACTGACTTAAGGAGGGCATCCCATATCATACTTCAGTGAAACATTTAGTGAACCGATACTCAACTATCCAACCTATGATAAATAGATTTATGTATTATTGAGATCACTAAAAAGATGAAAATATTACTTATTGTCTAAATAGTTTGTTCTTCATACCAATTATTAGAGGCCAAATCAAACTAAAAAAAGTATGTTAAGTGACTGAAGTTTATTGGGGAATTTATTTACATGATCAAATAAGATAAAGTGAATAAAGAATATTGTAGCAAATTTATTATCAATGATACATCAATTAATCTCAACAATAGAAGCCAGAGTTTTAGGATTTGAATACATCAAAAGGTTGATGAAAATTATCCAGATTTTGGACACTTTTATAATGATTGTTCTAAAGGGGTATTTGACTTGTTCAATAAACACAATGAGTTATTTTTAAAGACAAGCAATTGTGTACTCCATAATATTTTATTCATGATATGACCTTAAAATAAGAACACGGAAGATGTATTCTAGTGACTTTGGAATAGATAAAATCTTAGATGTTGATGGTGAACATATTTTTTGCCTCACTTGAAGACAGATGTGGAGAAATTCTACAACAGTTGTATTATTTTCTTGAAAGTAAAACCCATATTGTATCCTCATGGTCTTTATCTACCATTTTTATTCCTATTACACTATAGGTGGATATGTCTATGGATTTCATGTTGGGACTTCCAAAAGTCAGATATACATATTCAAACTTTATGTATGGTGGACAAATTCTCAAAGATGATGCATTTTATACGATGTATTATGGTTAATGATTATTCTCAAACAATAGACTTGTTCTTCAAATAAGTGGTGCGTTTATATGGAATATCAATGACTATTATATCAAATCAAGAGACCAAATTCATCAGCCACTTTTGGAAAAATCTTTCAAAGAAAACGAGACTAAGCTATAGTTCACAATAACTTGTTATCCTCAAACAGATGGTCAAACTGAAATGGTAAATTGTACACTATCTATTTTACTTAGAGCTACTATAGGTAAAAATATGAGCAATTCGTTGAATTGTCTACCCTTCATTGTGCTTGCTTATAACGATGTTACCTACTCTGCTACTAAAATTTATCCTTTTAAAGGCTTTTTACAGATTTAAGCCTTTGACATCGTTCAACTTATCTCCACTACCACTATCAGAGTACACAAGCCAAGATGGAATGAGAAAGATTAAACTTGCCAAGAAATTACATCCGAAGGTTAATGAGAATCTAGAAAATAGAATGAAGCATTATATCAATCCAGATATCCATTTTATCAACCCATTTTGTCGAGACCTAGATGAGGAGATCTTCTAGAATACATCAAAGTATAAAAATTCAAGAGTCAAAGATATTTATTTCATTTTTATTATCCAAGAGTTACATTTTCAGTTTTTAAACTCATTTAACTAAGTTTAAATAGAGTCGAAGAGAGTTATTTTGTATTTACAATCCAACATATTTTAAATCGTTAAACTCATTTAGTTATATTTTAAGAGAGTCAATAAGAGTTATTTCGGTTTTATTATTCAAAATTTACATTTTCTTTCTTTTTATGACTATAAATAAATACTTAGAATCTTTGTATTATTCGTCGATGAAGTAATAAAATACATAAAAAAGAGTTTCTATTCAAAATATTTATCCGCGACAAATTCGGTTTTCATATTTCTCCTCCTCAAGCAGTATTTAAACCTCTTCAATCTATGTTTATCCAGGATAAACTCGGTTTGAAATTCTTCTTATCAATGGCTTTCTTATCATCTTTATTGCATAACTCGATCCATCATCTACATGTTATCATTTTCCATCTGATTTTGTTTGTGAGTCTTTTCCAAAATCAACGAATCAGATCATTTTTATGCATACATTAAAGATGAACACGAGGATTAATAAATTATATTTTTGAACTCTTTTCCAAAGGTGTATGATAATTTTTTTTGATACTATGTTTTATGGAAAATAATCTCTTATATATACGAAGTAAAGAGTTTCATGAATTCAAAATGTCTTAAATTGAAAGTTGTTTTGAAGAGTATCTGAGCGGGATATGTTTGAGTATGAGTGAAAAGGATAAAGAAATAAATTCAAGCAATTAGAGAGACTACTCATGATCCAAATTTAGAATACCATCTAATAATTCTAGAAAGTTGGTACTAAAATAAAGAAGGTACATCAAGAGGACTGTCCCGAGATTAATAACATAGATAGTCATTGGAATCTTGAAGCTAGAAAAGCCTCAATGGTTTTGGATGATTATAAATATATTAAGGACTAACTTTTTCTTTTTATATGTACTGTATTAAGTGGGTTATGAACCCTCGAGATTCATCCAATATGTCTTCCAAAAAATATTGGTTTGAAGACTTGAAGGATTTTGATGATGTTAAGGCTATATCATATAATGATGAATCATATTTATTAAAATGAATGGGGAGCGTTCGGCTCAAGTTGTCTATAATATTTTAAAAATTGATAACATATGTGAGGTATGTAATTGATCTTAAAGGTAACTTTATGTATGTTAGAATATTAGATGGCGAATGGCATAACTACATGGGTGGAAATGGAAAATTTAGGATTCTGCAAGGCTCACTAATTGTTATTAAAGCTTATAAAATTAATGATGTATTAGTTATGTAAGGTTTTGTAGCAGTTTGAGGTATGTCTTGTTGAAAGTGGTTTTACCAAGATTTGGAATCTGAAGTTAGGACATTTTTAGTGGAAAAAATCCTAAATGAACTTATCAAACAAGAGTTATTAGATGGTGATAAGGTTTAGAATCTAAGCTTCTGTGAAAACTATATGTTAGGGAAGTGTAAAAGAGTTAAGTTCTTGACCAACAACCATACAAATCAAGATATGCTTAAATATGTTCATTATAACTTTTGGAGATCTGCAAAATATCATACAATACGAGGTTTCAGGTACTTGATGTCTTTAACGAATAGCTCATCCAATAGAGTATGAGTTATACTTTTTAAGTTGAGGACATTATTCCGGACTGAAGATGGCTTGGAATTTGTGAATGAACCATTCATTAGTTACTGCTCTAAACGTAACATTTCTCGACACGATACCGTGAATAGAACTTCTAAACAAAATGAAATTATTGAGAGGATGAACTGAACCTTACTAGAATGGATAATATGTATGCTTCTGATAACTAGTATGTGCCAAACAAATTGGGAGAATATTTTGAAATAGATACATACATCATCAATAAGATCCTTTCAACTACTGTTTAGTTCAAGTATCCTCAACATAAATGGATTGGGAAGAAAAATAATTTTGAGCCACTTGAGATTGTCTTGATGTGTTGCTTATGCACATAGGAACCAGTACATGCTTCATCCAAAACACTAAAATATATATCTCTCGATTATCTGGAATGTGTAAAAGGGTATAGGTTATGGTATCTCGAACAAGGGAATGAGAAATATTTAATAAGTATGCCTTTAATGTTCAATTAATTTGAGATACCACTACTTAAGAATGTGATGACTACACCAATTATTATCAACGGTGGAGCTTGATTTGAGATAAGGTCTAAACAAATGCGTAAAGCTGAGGATCCCTATAGTATGAGAGAATGGTTTTTTTTGTAATGAGTGCTAAGATCCTGTAAATTTTGCTCCTACAACCTTGGTGATGAGTCTCCTAAATTTCGAGCCTCCAACTCATAGTGGCCATTCTCATGATGAGGTGGGGACTGGTTTTCTGGTATTTTAGCTTCAAACCGATCAATCCTAGCAAGGATGATGGATTCATCTGAAACCAATATAATTTCCAAACTGGTCTTCGATTTCTTCTTGTTATCTTCTTTTTGTTTTTCCCTTGCTTATCTTTGTTGCGCGTGATGATTTCTTTCTTTCAGGGGTGGAGTTATTTCTTATGTTTGGGTCGTGATTGGCTCGACTGCTTCGTTTGATGCCTTATTAGTTTATTTTTATTCCACGACACTTGTAGTTGTTTTTTTGCACCAAATCACGTGCAGTTTCTTTATTAACCTTATGGTTTGGGGCTCTTTTCATGGTCAGAAGAAAAGTATGGGCATTAGAAGCCCATAATGTTTTGAGAATATCCTTCAAGTGTTGCCGCTAGGACTCAGAAATAACTGCAAAACAAAGATTATTCTTCCTTAAGCTTTGCAAAACAATGGCAAGAAGATGAATTTACTTGTGCTTTTTAACTCATTCGGGACTCAACTTAGATTATTCTTCCTTGAGCTTTCCTTGTCATTCTCTCAACAATCACTAAAGAAAAATAATTATTGCTTTTAAGTCTTCTCAGCCTCAGCCAGATCGGTTACCATTTTATACTCATTTCCTAAAGCGATAAAATAGAAAAGGATACGAGGGTTCATTAGCAAGGATGTGATGGCTACGAACTACTCAATCGACATCTCAATCTTTGATAAACTTGACGTAGCGATACACGACATCAATGTGAACTAAGTGTTTAAAATTACTTGATTTAGGAATAAGTTTACCAACTCGGAATATCAAATTATTGCATGGTCTAATGGGAACCAGAGCCCCTAATTTATGACTTTCGATTAGACGATAAATTCTTTTTGTACAACTGAAGTGGGCGTAGGCGTATCTCTACTGAGCTCAGAATTCCACATCACGCTCAGAGATCTGATTCTTCCTCTTTAGAGTCAATATTATACTTGGTCTTGTGAAAAGTAACCAAGTAGTTATTCTCAACATGGCGGATATTGAACCCTAGGTGCTCAACTATTGCAAGAGGGAGTTCAAATTCTGCTCATTTATTTTAACCGCTTTTTACCTTCGGCATCTTTCCATGTCTCTCTTTTGCAATTTATGCTTCCCTCTCAGTATCACCTCTGGACTTGTCTGAGACACCAGCCTTTCACCCCATATGAGTACACTCTTCTGCCTCACTCTCTAACTCTTCAATCAATTGCTTTGATTTGTCTTCGGAAGTTAGTAGTCTACTTTGAGACCCCTCCGAGGTTTTATTTTGAGGGGCATGAATCCCTTCAGAAATATCAACAATGCATATAGTTGGTTGCTCTATGGGTGTAGTTTAGGCTGCAAGAGTTTTTATTGCCCGTTTCTTTCTATTTTCATGATGATCAGAAGAGTACTATATTTTCTTTGAAACCGTAAGATATTTCTTTACATGAGGAATCTCTTCGTTTTTTGAAAACCCCATCCTAATGAAACGTGGTGGATGCTTATTGTACTCGTTTTATTAGGACTGGATTGGCTTGAAAGGGTAACCTTTTGGTGCTCAAATCTGAATGGAATGAACGTTATAGGATGGGAGATCAATCGATTCAGAGTTCCTCTTAAAGGAAAACTTGGCTCCATAGTCAAATACTTGTATGATATTAAAGATCCCTTCGTCTAAAGCCCAATAACTCTTCCGACTTTTGTTTTCGCCTCAAAATTTTTAAAGATAGATAACCAATCGTCTAGAGATTTGTTGATACAAAATATATAACTCCAAAGGCGATATGTGACATCAGGGATTAAAAAACACTCAAGTTTTTACCAGAGAAAGTTTTTTGTGGTGATTGGACTACAAATGAGGGTTGTGGTGGCTGAAAACGGGAACTTCTCTCTCTATCTCTAGAAACAGTAACAAGTGAAAAAATGGTGAGAAATGGGTGACATATTTATAAAGGGAAATGGGGAAACCCAACTGAGATTTGTCTGAGGCCCATCATATACCAGTGTTGGGTAGTGGAAAGGTTACCTCCAATGGATACTTGCATAGAGAAGTGAAATGGTTTCTTTGCCACTTTATCATGCTTCTCCACTAAAGATCTAGTTCATAGGTCGAATACTTCCATGCCATGTGTACACGAGAAGTGATAATGATCAAGAGCAAGACAACCTATCCAGATTCGATTTGGATCAACTAACGTTGACGATAATCCGGAGCATGGGTATAATTAAGTTAAAAGCAATATCAGATTTAGTCCTTCTGAAAGACCTTTGCAAGGACTAGGTTGGCTACTGATAATGACCGAATTATCCGACCTGCAAGGCAGACCGATAAAATACTGGACCAGAATTTACTTTGTAGTACCAATCTAATAAATGTGTAATATTGAGGATACTTTCTGTAACAAGGGATAAGTACATTTGATGTTAGTAAATTAATATAGTAGAATAACCTATTATGGTTTATTCATATATGCCAATTAACCATGTAAGCCCATATAATCTAGACGGCCCAATATCACTTTATAAAGCTTTTTTCCGCTAATGAAGTTAATGCAATCCAATTACTCTTCTCTAAAAACCATTTTATCTCTCTAAACATTAATACTTAAGTCTATGTCTCTACATTTGTGTAACTTCACTCGTGATCAATTTTACATAAGTTCCTTTCAGATATCTTTGGAATCATCAATTGCGACCATAGTGGGAGCCTACACAAGTACCCATATACAAACATCCAAAACCATTGAAGTTCTAGGAAATTCTTTGGAATTTAGCGAGAGATGGATTCTAAGATGTACATGGATCCAATGATAGTTACCGAACGAATCATAGTCAGAGAATGGCCTGATCAGTTGGCTTGGGGTATTCAACCACAGCCTCGATACGAAGAGTAGCAAGAGCATTCAATCATAGAAGATCATCAGGATCAATTGCGTGAGGAAACTGATGCGTTAAATTTAAAAAATACATGGTAAATCGACCGAAAAAGGTATGTCCGAAAATTTAAAATGTTAGAGTCATGTAAAAATAATTAGGCATGACAAATGGTAGAATCATCATAACTCAAATATACACTGAAATCAAAACTCACTAGATCATTTATATAGGCTAGAAAGTTAAAAAAAAAGCTTCCATAATCGGCTACCTCGTTACGCTGAACCTATGAAGCTAAGTTATTCACATCAAACAAATCAAAATTAAAAAGGCTTTGTGGTAAGTTGAAATCTAAATAAAAATCTTTTGGTTTGGTAAAAATATGCACTACATAAGGTACTACTATGAATGAAGAACATTAATCTCAAAAACATCAGTTCAACTATGGAAGAATATATTCATTCTCTTCCCTCACTCTGTTCACGAACACTACAGGGATATCGTTAAATATGTAAATTAGTTGAACTTTAATCAATAAGTGGAAAATTAATTATTAACAAATAGAAATATTAGTCTAGTATAAGTTTACATTAGTAAAAAGATATTTCATCCAATAATTCAAATAGAATAAGTGAAAGATATAATATTCATAGTCATTAGTTTAGAAATACAAGATTTGATATGAACTTTCTTCCACGATTTAAGGATCATAGCTCCATATAATGAAATACTATATAGAAGACCTCCACCCATAGAGCACAACATGAGTTACAATTCAACTAGAGCAAACCCAAAATAAACACGAATTGTTTCCAAACATATGATAGCTCAAACACTTTACAAATTTACACTCACCAATAAAAACTAGAATATAGATATATTTAAACTCTTAAAAAATAAAATAAAACTAATTGACAAGTTAAAATTGTGAATTTTAAGTAAAATAAATAAAATATTAAAAAAATAAAATAAAATTTAATGTTAAAATAGGCTGAAAGTGATATAAGATGGAACATAGGCTCATTAAGAGTTAGGTCTCCACATAAGGATTTGGACCATTACAAGGATGACTGGTACGATATTAGGGGTTCAACCATTATAGGGGGTTCGGCCTCGGCATGAGTTAAGTCTATGGGGATTGGTATTTGTTTGAGTTAAGTCTAGAGATAGAAGGTTTGGCCTCAAAAAGGGGTTCGATATTATAAAAGTTTTTGGCCTCATAATGAGGTTTGTTCTCAGGTAACTCTAAGATTTGGTTGGTGTGGGAAAATTAGTCTAACACTATATTAGTTTAAAATTAGATGGTACAAATCTTTTATAACTACTTGGTGTGCTATTTGATCATACTTTATTATCAACTTTTTAATACAAGTTTGTTATAACAACCTTTGTTTACTATTGTAAGAATTTGATATTTTGTACAAATATATACCTCAATGAATATACCAGGGAGAAAACCTTATAAACATTAGCGAACGTGACTAATAGTGAATGCTTAAGAGACTAGATGATTTGATAAATGATAAATTCTTGTGAGAGGATCACAAAGAAGACACTGAGATGAATACAGATTCGAGAGAAACCTTGGAAAACTTATACTGTGTTCTTAAAAAGTTTCATATAGTGTGCGTGAGCTTGTATATAATATTATTATAATTCATTGTAATTGTTCCATCTATAAAACCATATATATTTTACGTTGATGTAGGATTGCTCCATAGTCTGAACCACATCATTTTTATTTATTTATTCATCATTGCATGACCTTAATTGTGATATGTGAGCGCCAAGATTTAGATGTAGAACCAGAAATTAATTGATTAATGGTGATCAACATAAAGAAAAAGGATAAAAATAGTGAGGATGAGTTCAATGAAGTTCAATTTTAATAAATTCATCAGAGATAATGATTTGAATCTTTAAAAAATTAAAATTAAATCTCTCTTTCTATAAAATAATTTATGTTTAAGAGGTGTATGAAAAATCTAATTTCATGTAGATTTAGAATAATTTAAAAGCCATTTATATGAATAAATATTTGGCAAACAGATTGTATTTCAACTAAGAGTTTTAGACTCTAAGTACAGATTAGAACATGAAGATCAATAAAAACTTGGATGATTTCAACAAAAAAAATCTTGATTTGAATACTATTGAGTCAAGGTTGAAAATAAAGATCAAACAAATCCTTTTGAGTTTTTTACTAAAAATATATTAGCATTTTGATGACACTATATTTTATGACAAACAATATTTTACCATGTCAAATTAAAAAATCTCTAAATTCAAAATATCTCGAATGAAGCGTATTTTGAAGAGTGACTATGGTGGAGAGTGCTTGAGGGTAAAGGATAAACATTAAAAGAGAGATCCAAACAAGAAGAATGAAAACTCAATATCCAAATCTAAATGATCAACCACTTGTTCTAGAGTAAAATGTTGGTTCTAAAAGTGAGAAGATCATATTAGGAAGAACTATCCTGAGAGGAAGAAGGGATATAACTAACAGAACTTTTAAAACTTGATACTTTTTGAGGGTTTCTGATAATTACGACTTTACTGATGTAGTACTTGGCTTCTAGTTGCAAGTATGGTAACAAGTGAATTATTGACTCATAAGAATCATTCCATATGACATCCAACAAACATTAGTTTGATGACATGAAGAAGTTTGAAATTGGAAACTTCATACTGGAATAATGAGTCTGTGGTGTAAAAAAAGTGAGGAGTGTGATGCTCAAATTGTCAATATAAATTGAGAAAATATTAGCAAATATGAGGTATCCAATGATGTTAAATAAAACCTCTTATATATTGGAATTTTAGATGGGAAAATATATAACTATAAAGGTGAAGATGGCTTACTCAAGCTCCTCCAAGAATCATTAGTTGTTATAAATACTAATATAATTAATGGTATATTAGTTCTTGAAATATATGTAGTTATCATATGTACCAAGACTTGGTATCATAAGATAAGATACTTAAGTGAGAAAATATTAAATGAACTTAACAAACAAGAGTTGTTCAATGTTAATAAAGTACAAAAGCTAAGATTATGTGAGAACTATGTGTTGGGATAAAGTAATAAAGTCAAAATTGAAAATAACAACCATACAACTCAAAATGTGTTTGAGTATGTTCAGACCTTTAGGACCTTCACGATATCTTATAATTAGAGGTGTTTTGTATATTATGTCAATAATTAATTGTTATTCAAGAAAATTATAGGTTATACTTTTGATGTCGAAGATGAATGGTTCAATATTTTTTAAGGATTGAAAGAAGCTAGTGGAGAATCAATATAAGAAGATGCTGAAAAAACTAAAAATTAACATTTCTTGGAATTTATGAATAAACCATTCTTTAACTTCTAACCTTGGTATTGCAAGGCACAAACTGTGAAAGGAACTACTTAAAAACTTGTCTTATGGAGAGAATGAGCATGACCATACTTGAGAGAGTGAGATGTATGCTTCTGACATAATGAATATGATCCATTGTATTACAATGTAATTTATATATCCTTAAGAGATGTATAGTGAAAAAAAAAACTCAGCGATAAGCTATACGAGAGTGTTTGGTTGTGTTATTTATGTACATGTGAAGTAGGATAAACTTGAGGTTAGGGAATTAAAGTGTCTATTTATTAGTTCTCTGAATGGAGTGCAAGAGTATAAGTTGTAGTGTTTGGAACTTGGGAGTGAGAATAATTTATTTAGCAAGGATGTGGTATTTATTGAATTTGAAATATAATTTCTCAAGAATGTTAAGATTATGCCTACTACTCCCAAAAATGAAGTTAAATTTAAGGTGAATATTGAAAGAGAAGGTGGAGAAAATACCGGAGCTAGCTTTAGGGTTGACATATGTTCGACATATGCAGAGGAAGTTCAACCATGACCTAAGTTTAGTATTGGACAAGATTTTGATGATTGAGAGGTTTTAGATGTTCAACCCAAAGAGCAATAGAAAGATTTTTCCAGTTTTCAGCTGGTATTATATTTAAATATGAGTAAATGGGTTTAAACTTACGATTTATCACGAACCTATAAAGATGAATGATGAACCGACAAAACATAAGAAAATGAAGAAAGAAATAAATTTTCTAAAGAAAAATGGAACTTAGATTCTTATGAAAAAGCAAAAAAAAATGAGAAACTTGTTAGGTGTATATTGATATTGAAAAGAAACCAAATAACTTTTGTTCTCGTAAGCACAAATAATATCCTCAAAGTAACCCCATTGAAAGCAGCGCCTCCTTGCTGCTGTGCCTTCTCTGTTCACGATAGATATCCTCCTCCTTCTCCGATCTGCCAAACAATTCTCTATCAAATCAGTAATTAGAGGTGAGATTTCATTGTTACTGCTCCGTTTGTCTCTTGCAATTCACTTTTAAATATCAACTTATTCTATAAACACGATAGATTAACCTAATCAAATCGATTTTGTTTTGAATCCTAATTGAATTCGTTTTTATGAAGTCAAATCCATCGATTGCTAGTTGTTAATTGATGCATTCAAGAGTTTTGGGGCTGAAAACCCTAATCTTATTCAGAAACCCTAACCCTAAAGTTTTGGTGCTGATTTTTATCTTTTGCAGTTTAGCGATGGCGATTCAGCTTCCGGAAGACATCATCGTGGTGGAGATACTATCTAGGTTACCAGTTAAATCTCTATTGCGATTCAGGTGTGTATGTAAATCATGGTGCTCTCTTATCTCTAGCACTGATTTTGCTAAGTTGCAGTTGAAACTCCGATCTCAAATCGGAATTCGTAAAATCATACTTCGGCTCCGTGATCATGAGTTTAGATCTGTAGACTATCTTTCTCCATCCAAATTGCTTCAATTTCCATTTTCTATACATGAAGCTGCTTTCATAGTAGGTTCAAGCAACGGCCTGGTATGTACTTCTCTATGTACGTCTGTTGGTTTCCGCGAATTCTTTTTATGGAACCCCACTACGAATGACTACACCAAAATACCTGATTCTAAATTCAATGAATATACTGAATTTGGATTTGGGTATGGATTTGGGTACGATTATTCCGACGATGATTACAAAATTATTGTTGTTAATGGACCAGTCCACATCTTCTCGTTAAAAAGAGGTACCTGGAAATGCTTACCAGATACCCAATGCCATGGTTGTTATTTTACTTTTAAACGCGGGGTTTTCGTGAACGGAAGTTTTCACTGGCTTTGCCTTGAGGGCACTGCCGATAGAGGTGATGTAGGTCGTTCTGTGATAGTATCTTTCGGGCTGGCTGAAGAGAGGTTTAGTTATTTTTACCTCCCCGATAATGTTCGAGTTCAACTATCTAGTATATACACACCTAGGATAGGTGTTCTCGATGGATATCTATGTTTGAATACTCTTTCGGAGGGTCCTGTTGGAAGAAGTCAGATTGTATGGATTATGAAGGAATATGGTGTAAGTTCGTCGTGGACTACGCATTTTGATCTTCCGAAGGTAAGATCACGACAGGGCGATATCTTATCGACAAAACGCGATGTCATTGTTTATGTAGAATCTTTGGTCTCACTGAATGCCATCAAAACTGAACATAAAAGAAAAATGCTGCTGCCTTGAATGAGAGCCTGCTATTACTTCTTTTTATATATATTAATCATTGTATTTGTTTTTATCTATATATAAATGTGAGTTTAGTTCTTAGTAGTTATAGTTCTCTCCGCTCATAGTTATCCACCGTACCGGTTGGTTGTCTTACTATCACACACTGATTTAGGCACTCTATAACATAATGTCCCCGCCTTGACATTTATAACATTTAATTTTCACAAGCTCTACTTAGAGTAGCTTATGTTTTTGTCATATTTAGGACTTCAATTGCTTTACCTTGTTTTTTGCATTAGTCTCCAGTGACTTTACTTTATCTAATGGTTTGTTGTTGTTTGAAGTTGATATTTATATTGTTCTAGTCTGGTTGGAGGTGGTGGTTTTACGTTTGAGTTGCTTTTCAATTTAGAGAACAATGTGGAATACTTCATAAACTCATTATATGGGTGCCTTTCAACATTTCTTGTAATACATTCTTCCAAATCATTTATAAACTGGGCCATTAGCGCATTCTCAAACTCTTTTAGGTAAATAGTTTTGATTTTTTTTAGTCTCAATGGTGAAGATTTTTAAGAATGTTCAGAAGTGGGGTGATTTTGTGATACGAAGATCTCTTAGTCAAACAAGCGTTTAGGAGTCTTTTTAGAGAGAGAAAATAAGAATTAGGTTAAGTAGAGAGAGAAAGTAATATTTTATTCATCCCGGGATCTGTGAAGCGTGTGTGGTCTTTTTATAGTACAATTGCGGGTCCCACACGCTTTAATTTCCATATATTACACTTTTGGTCCCTATATCTTTTCATCTTCTCATAATGGCTACTTCTTTAGTAGTCTATACAATTTTCCCCTAATACAATTCCTTTTTTACAATTCTCTCCGGCTTAAATCGCTGTCTAGTCCCTCGACTATCACGTTTTCTGTCATTTAGTCCCTCGACTAAAAAATCACTGGTGAGGGTCCCTCGACTATCCCATTTTCTTTCATTTAGTCCTTCGACTTTAAAATCATAGGTGAGGGTCCTTGGACTTTGAAAAATCTATAAATTTAGTCCCTGAATCTAAGAAAAAAACCCCAAATCAGAGACTAAATTTATAGATTTTTGCAAAGTCTAGGGACCCTCGCCGGTGATTTTAAAGTCGAAGGACTAAATGAAAGAAAATGAGATAGTCGAGGGACCCTCACCGGTGATTTTTTAGTCGAGGGACTAAATGAAAGAAAACGTGATAGTCGAGGGACTATTTCCTGATTTAAGCCATTTTCTCCTATTATATTTCTTCTTTACAATTCTCTCATATTATATTTCTTCTTTACAATTTTACCATGTCTTTTATTCTCCCTCATCAGTAGCCCCCAAGTCCTAGTAAAAATAGTTTTATTGGGACTGTAAAAAAGTCTCCACTGCTCCCTCGAACATCTTTTCCTCGGAGAACTCTTCTTCAAGTGCAAGATTTCCTCCTCGACAATGCTTTTGACCAATACTTCAAATGCTACTTATCTCTTCGAAAAAACATCTCCTTGAAAAAGCGTCTTCTTAACAAGTACATCCTTTAGACTATAGAGTTTTTTTATCTTATATTAATCAGTAGCCCCCCAATCCTTGCAATGTCTTAATCAAGACTGGCTCAGGCTTTGGTGATGTTGTCCGTTGGAATTCACTGTGCCAACATATTATAACCACTATAATACTATGATAAGACATTGCAAGGGTTGACTGAGAAAGGTATGACGTCAGCAGTCATACTTTCTTGTCAGAGTATCTTTGGAGGGATCGTTTCGCATTCCTGAGTCTGGAGCATGCCTCTGCAGCTTCTCCCGCGCTTTTTTGTCAACAATTCTTCACATATGGTCCTCATAATGCCCCTAGGCAAACAATAGAAAATGTCCCCGGGCCTGACTTTCCCCAAAAGCCCATTGCCTTCTATAAATACTGACGTCATTCATTAATAGCTCAAACTTTCCACCCATAATTTCTAGAGAGAGAAAGCTGGCTTAAAAACCTCGTCGGATTCCAGAGTGGCTCCTTATTAGTAAAAAGTTTGAAGAGAGACTCGCTGCTGGTGAATACACTGAGCCTCAGCCTCCACTTGCTGTGACTACCTTCTACGGTTCGTGACCCCCACCTGCAAATTCGACGACCATCATTTCCCTCGAAATATCACAACACCCCGAATACGACCTAGGCAGCTTTTGGAAACTCGTGTCCCCGGATCTTCGTCCTCCTAATATTGTTGTCAGTCAGAGTGAGTCATCAGACTCCGAGGAAGGTGATTCCCCAGATAGATCTCAGTAATAAGTAAAAGTTATAGTTTTTGTGTATAAGACCTAATAAGGCAATTTTTGTTTCCCATCTTACTTTATGCGAGGAGATGTATCCCTCGGATTTTTGTGTATGCCTCAACTGGGAATGTTTAATCATGCAACTAATTATTTATCGTTTTATCCCAAGTGTTTGCCAACTCATGTCATAATATCGATTCAATAGCTAATTCGAAGGGTAAACAATTCGAGGCACAAATTATTGTGACCCAAATAATAGTTTAAGACAAAGAAAAATTCGAGGCACAAATGATTCTGACCCAAATAATAATGTAAGGCAAAGAAAAATTTGAGGCACAAATTATTGTGACCCAAATAATAGTGTAAGGCAAAGAAAAATTCGAGCCACAAAATATTGTGACCCAAATAATAGTGTAAGGCAAAGAAAAATTCGAGGCACACATTATTGTGACCCAAATAATAGTGTAAGGCAAAGAAAAATTCGAGGCACAAATTATTGTGACCTAAATAATAGTGTAAGGCAAAGAAAAATTCGAGGCACAAAAGATTGTGACCCAAATAATAGTGTAAGGCAAAAGTACGTTCTATTAAGCAGCTCATTGGGACACCTCGTTAAAACCTTCCTGTGCCTATCAGGGTAGGAAAGAGTATGCCCTCACTATGTTTTCAAACTTTGAGATACAAGAAAGGACAACTATTACACTCGAACTAGTTTCTCATTCAAGATACAATTTTAAGTGTTCAATTGGTCGCCGGATCCTTTCTCAGATGCCTCAGTTTCCTCCACCAGGATTCTCTTCTCAACCTGATCCAACAAGGCTCCGAAAGTCATAGCCTGACTCTCTGCCACCGTGTCCTTTAATAGTTCGGGGAGTAGGCCCATCCTGAAAGCTGCAAGTGCCACTGAGTCTTTACAATACTCCATATCAGTTCTTGTTTGGACGAATCGATTGGTATAATTCTTCAAGCTTTCCTCAACCTTTTGTCTACAATAGATTATCGTATCTCCGTTAGCTCTGAACTTTTTACTCCCCACAAAGTGTTGTCTGAAGATATTCCAAAACATGTCGAAATTCTTTATCGAGCCTTGTGGAAGCCGGTTATACCATTTGGAAGCTACCCCTTTGAAAGTTTGAGAAAACGCTCTACACAACAATTTATCATCGTCACCGAAGTTAATCATGAAGTTTTTGAATTGCTCGATGTGGTTATCAGGGTCTTGTGTCCCATCGAACTTTTCTAACTTCGAGATATCGAAATTCTTTGGGAGGTTGCCCACCAATATTTCTGGGGGCCAAAGGAGAAACCCTCCAATTATGACCCATCCGATAAACATTGGATCTCAAGTTTTCATGGCTCGGAAAATACAATCCCTCCTCGGATGGTAGGGTATATTGATGCTGTCACTCTGAATTTCGCGGGCCAACGTTTTGGTTTCCAGGGGGGAACTTCGTCTGGTCATAACCCCGCTCATTGGCTTGACCATGATAACTCTTCTCCCTCAGAAATTTCCTCTCCGAACTTCTTCCCCTCCGACGATCTGTGTGTCCTCGACCATGTTTTTTCTTTCTGTAATTTTTCCTAGGAGACGATTCCGACGAGCTGTATCGAGAATAATCGCTCGAGTTAGACGAATCCAAACGTCGTTTTTCTTTCCTCCTCGACGATCGTCGTTCGTATCCCTTATATCTGTCATCCTTTGCTTTAGGACGAAAATTGGTTTCGCGCTCCTCTTTGCCACTCTCTGGCTCCCTTCTTATCGCGGAGCGAAGATCTGCCTGAACAGTTTCCTTTTCTGCCTTCAATCTTTCGATCTCCAGCAGTAGTTCATTCTTTCGAGCCAACAGATCTGAGTCATCAAAAGTGTCTCCGACTCGCTGGGCCACACGTGCCTCGTATTCCATATCGTTACGATAATCGTCGCCCACCAGATTTTCCTCACAATTGTTAACAAAATCGTCTCCTCGCTCTTCCATAATTTCCCTCAGAATAGGAACTATTTTCAGGAAGCGATTGTCGTAAGAATAATCTTCGTTTCCCACAGACGGCGCCACTAAAGAGTTTTAAGAATTCTCAGGGGTGATTTTGTGATACGAAGATCTTTTAGTGTCAAACAAGCCGTAATCCTTTATTTAGGAGTCTTTTTAGAGAGAGAAAATGAGAATTAGGTTAAGTAGAGATAGAAAGTAATATTCTATTCATCCCGGGACATGTGAAGCGTGTGTGGTCCTTTTATAGTACAATTGCGGGTCTCACACGCTTTAATTCACATTTATTACACTTTTGGTCCCTATATCTTTTCATCTTCTCATAATGGCTACTTCTTTAGTAGTCTATACAATTTTCCCCTAATACAATTCCTTCTTTACAATTCTCTCCTATTATATTTCTTCTTTACAATTCTCTCCCCAATTATATTTCTTCTTTACAATTTCACCATGTCTTTTATTCTCCCTCATCATATACAACAATTTAATTGTGGTATACTTTGATGACATACTAATTTACAACAAGTGTTTGAGAGAGCATCTAGAGCACCGTGAGCTGATTTTTCTAAACTCAATAATAATAATACTTTTTATGATAATCTCAATAAGTATACACTATGTGATGAACAGCTTGTCTCACACAAGCACCAATTTGGGTTCCTCGTGATTTTGACAAAATATTTGAAATGGAGTGTGATGCTTCAAGTCGGGGTATTAGAGTTGTATTGACTCAAGGAGGGCATCCCATATCATACTTCAGTAAAAAATTCAGTGAACCGACACTCAACTGTCAAACCTACGATAATGAGCTTTATGTATTGTTGGGATCATTGGAAAGATAAAAATATTACTTATTGTCTAATAGTTTGTTATTTATACGAGTTATTAAAGGCCAAATCAAACTAAAAGAGTATGCTCAGTGGCTGAAGTTGATGAGGAATTTATTTACATCATCAAATAAGATAAAGTGAATAAAGAATATCGTAGCAAATTTATTATCAATGATACATCAAATAATCTCAACAATTGAATCCAAGGTTTTAGGATTTGAATACATCAAAAGGTTGATGAAAATTATCCAGATTTTGGATGTTTTTATAATAAATTTTCTAAAGGGATAATATGACTTGTTCAATAAACATAATAAGTTATTTTTAAAGACAAATAATTGTGTACTCCACAGTATTCTATGCATGATATGATCTTAACATAGGAACATAGAAGATGTCTTATGGGTCATTTTGGAATAGATAAAATCTTAGATATTGTTGGTGAGCATATAATAAGATTACCCGGGCTATGATTCTATTCAAATTCATGTTCTTATTACTCATTTACTTATTGAAAGAAATGGAAAACCTTATAAGTACACCATAAAGTATAAGAGATAAACCGTTTTAAATAGGGCTGGTATCGGTACGGGTTTTGACGGAACCGGACCGGACCGCTATCCGAGTTTGGTCCGGTTTCGGTTCGGTCCAGTTTCGGTTTGGTCCGTTATCGGTCCGGTTTCGGTTCGGTTCGGTCCATTTAAAAAAGAAAAATCTAATTATAATTTGATTTTAGATTTTTTTATTAAAGTAAATGATATAAAAACTAAAGTTTATAAGTTAATCTTTTCATTTTGTTTAAAAATTGATAATTAAGTATTAATTTTGGTACTATAATTTATAAAAATAAATAAATAATAATAACAAATAATCGGTTCTAGAGGTTTTATTGATCCGATTTTCTACCGGTTTATCGGTTCGATTTCGTATCGGTTTTATCGGTTCGATTCCATATCGGTTTATCGGTTCGGTTCCTAACCGATTTTTTTGTTAGGTTCTTTATCGGTTTTCGGTTTTTAGAACGGAACCGCAAACCGAACCGTTAAAATTTTCGGTTATAGAGAACTCTAGTTTTAAACAATGGAAAATCATAATTGATAATGAATTTTATTATCATTAATTTGCCTAGTTTTAAACAATCGCAAATCATAATTGATAATGAATTAATCATAATTGATAATGAATTTTATTATCATTAATTTCAGTTACAAATACAATAATAAATTAAAGACTTGAAGAATATAAAAGTGAATTTAGAGTGCATTCCATATGAGATTATATATATTCTTTAAATGTATTAAAGAAATAACACATAATATAAATGTGAATTTAGAGTGCTAGATTAAATAAGAATATGTGCAAAACCGCGAAGGCATAGCTTAAAGAAGATGAGTAAAAAGTTCTAATATTTCGCTTTCATTGGGGTGAAAAATAACTACGCCAAAACAAGAACTTTAAATGTGGCATCTACAAAAGGAAAGCCGGTTTAACACCTCGCTAAATTAAAAAGATTAATTATTTGTATTTTTAAGAATCAAACTCGCTAAATCAAAAAGATTAATTATTTAAATTTTTAAAAAACCAAACACCTCACTAAATCAAAAAGATTAATTATTTGAATTTTTAAAAATCCAAATTGATAGCTGGCAAAATTTCAAATGCTCTTAGTGAAGTTTGTGGCAGGAAAAGTCCCAAGTTCAAATTATATTGATCTATATTTTGTATTTACATTTGAATTAAATGTTAAAATTAGAATCATGTTTCTAAAACAATGATATAGTGGACCTATTTTTAATAGTTAAGAATTTTAGTGATCTTATTATCTATTGTCCATTAGCTTTACATAAAATAAATATGGTCACAAATAAATATGGTCAACTAGATCTAAATCTGTTTTTGTTAGACTTTACACTAATTTTTTTATTCAAATTTGAAAAATCCAAAAATATCATAACTATATTAACTCATTACAATAATGTCACTCAACTAAAAAAATCTTCAAAATCCTAAAAAACTCTCTAACTAAATCTAGATGTAAATCATATACAAACACTATGAAATAGTAAAAATACATGGATATAGAATATTTAAGTTGCTCTTTGTCCGATTTTTATGAGCAAGGCGAAACCACTGCTGCTATAGAGGAAACTTTCTAAAATTTGTAGTTGTAAAACAAAAAATTGCACAACATATTCAATGAACTGTAAAAAATTCAAACATGTGCGATTTCGAGTAATTTAATAGCACATATCATGTGATTTTAGGTAGTTCTATCGCAAACCTTTATACGACATATTGTACACGTGTCGCGTTCTAGGTGTGATTTACGGTAGTTCTGTCGAGCAATGGGTGTAATTTATGCATTATTATCTTTACTTAATGTATGAATATATATTTTAAGAACCTGGACAACCACCATTTATGGTGGCTGATTACACACATATTTTTACAACTAAAAACTATTACACGTATAGGATTCATCAATATTTACCTTTACAACTTCGGTAAATGGAGGAAAACTCTTAGGATATACTAAACATGTGAGAGGTACAATATCTATAAATCGAAAGCTAAACTGTAAACTTTGGAGAAAATAAAGTGTACAACCAAAAATTATAATTGTCCATTTGAATTAAGTGTGTATTTGGTTAATGCACTAGCTCATCATTGGCGATTGACCGTTGTAAGCAGGAAACACAACCACAAACCTTATGTTCGGTTAGACGGTCATACACAAGCTTGTAGACTCAAGACTAACAAAGAAGAACTAGTATGTAGTTTGTATTACCTTAGTTCGTGTCTTATGGAAATATATGTATGTTTGAGTATTCATAATAATATTGTTAAAAATGGTCAATCTCAAATACAATATTTGTTGGATAAATTAAAGGAACATAATTACTACATGTGGGATCAGATAAGTGATACAACGGACGTGATCACATATTTGTTTTTTGCGTATTCAATAAATATAAACTTGTTGCGTACATTCCCACATGTACTTATCATGGATTGTACTTACAAGACCATAAGGTACTGAATGCCAATGCTTGAGATTGTTTGTACCTTTGATATCAATTACATTTACCGTTGGTTATGTGTTTATGGGTGTATAGAAGCAAGCCAACTACACGTGGGCTTTAAGTGTTCTACGAGGTATGATGGTGGATAATAGGTGTGCATTTGATCGGTCAAGAGTTAGCGTTGATGCTAGATATTGAAGATATATTTCTGGATGTAATCAACTTGCTATGGAATTTTCATATAAAGAAGAAGGTTATTGATACGATTTGAAAGTTGATGTTAGATACTACTATGAAGGATTTTATGAAGTTTTATAACTTTGTTGTCGAAGCAAACACGGTAGAAGCTCATGAAAAAATCTATAATTATTGTTTGAATTATTCACCGCTTACCAAATATATATATATAATATATTATGTCATTGATAACAAAGTACGATAAAAAAAAAATTAATCATCAAACCATAGAGATCAAACATTATGGAAATATAAAAAACAATCAGCAGACATGAATTTTATTTTCAATGTTACATTTTTTATTACAAAATCTTAATGTTATATAAATATATTTTTCTATAGGTGTGAGAGTGCGCATGTGACCCTAAAATATTACTTTGGTACTAACCAATGCAATTTTTAACTTTAATAGGAAAAATTTCACAAGCTCATACGTAAGAAAATTCCGTGATTTTTGAGTCTTTCGAGCGAAGTGAGTTTCGTATTGTACCAGGTTATGGAACTAATAGAGATGATTGTTAAATATGTTAGACAGATAGCGTAGATTGGGTATCATGTGGATATGTTAAATAAATAAGCATAGATCGGATAGCATGTGAATGTGTTATTAGGAAAACACACAGATTACCTTGCGAATGTGAAATAACTATGATAGAAAAATAAGGTAAATTAATTCTTAGGGATATTATGGATATATTTTGAAGAAAAATATACATCGTTTATTAATAAAACTATTCATCATAGATAGTTTAATAAGTGGTTACAGACCTGAACATATATATCATATTATTAATAGAGTTATGCAGATCTTAAAACTCGAAACCAGTCACGTTGTACAGCCTAAAGAATCGGTTGTTACTAGAGCTAGTAAAAAACTGGCATGGACCGATTGATAAAACGAAACCCCAATCATTGGGAATATGACAGTGAGTAACTCGAAAGTGCTAGCACTCCCATAGACATGGAATTTTTACATCCTTATATTAGTAACTTGGTAGACGTCGTTCCAGATGGATAATGAGGTTATCGCACCATATCGATAGTGATATACGTTAGAGAAGACAATTGGGATTTAGTTAGACACAATTTGATCACTAATCAAGCTTTATAGTTGAATGTTTATGGTTCAGTCGATGTTTTATATGATATAATACATATGTTAGATTGGTTCAAAAATCATCCAGAAAGACATTATTGAATCGAATTTCTTGACATCAGATTAGTGATAGCCACTCAATATCATTATCTTGTATAACATATATCTATAAGTGTTTTTAACGTATCCACCAATTACGTGGTTGTCCATATCGTTTCGACACTGTTATAAGATTAGAATTGGCTTCGTATATGGAATCAATTTCGTACACGTGAGTATATCAATGAATTTTTTTAACGCATCCACCATTACATGAAATTTTTTCGGCATTATACTATGTATAGAGTTGATACCATACCGATGAAGCGAGTGTTTGGTCAAGTCTGTACTATGATAGATTTAATAAATTTATTCAAATCATATCGGTCAAAAAAATGAAGCGTAATGAAGAGTAAATACCGACCATTAGACCAAATATGATGTTTGATTATGTTACTATTCTCGTTTAAACTTTTTATGCATCGTTATATTTGGTGTAGATAATTTGTGATCCGAGGGTATTTTAGGTAAAGTGGAGGTTGTATTTAATATTTCAGTGAATGTAGTGTGAAAAGAGTGTTATGTGCTTGTATTTAATATTTTTGAAAAAAGTTCAACCCCTTAAATGAAGTTGGTTGTGGTATTTATAGTGTTTTATGACCCGTGGACCTTTCGGGTCAAGTTTGGTTTCAAGCCCAAGATAGGAATTAGTTAGCAGCCCGCTTAATCACATTCCATTCATCACAACTGTTCATTATTCGAAAATGTATGAACTGCTCTTCGGAGTAAGTACTGAAAGTGTTTCCAAAGAATTTCGACCGAATCAGTAGCCCCTATAGTTATTGTAAAGATTCTTTGGAAGAGCTAATCTTGAAATTAACCCAAGTTTTGTATCTCACATAAATCTTGATAAGATCCGAAGAGACTTGGTATGTACCTGAGAATCGTAAAGGTCAAATTTTTGAACTATGACATGTGTCGAATTTTGGTTCGATCTTTCAGCCATTTTTCCCTTAGGTAACCGTGTTCACTTTTCAAAAAAGTTAATAAGGTACAGTTAATAGCCCCTAGCCCCTAATCATTACCTTTGATCGATTGATCTCCCTTAGGTTAACCTTTATACTCCCAATCTTCTTATATAAACCCTTCTCGCTGTTCCATTCTTAACAAGTTTTAAAATAAATTTCTAGAAAGATAAAGAGAGAGAAAGCTTGAGTTTATCTTCTACACTTGAATCTGGGAAATTTTATGTTCACAGCTAGAAACGGTTTGGTGAAATGAGGTTGGTTGAATCTATCAGAATTAGAAAAAAAGAAAAGAGAAGCGTGTTTTGCTGTCGGGCTTCCAGCATCTCCTGGTGGATTGATTATACAGGCCCTATCCAAACCGGATAGGAGTTCGTCTTCATCTAGGACATCGGTAATTTGTAAATAACCTTTTATCCCAACCCTATATCCTATAAAATCCGAACTTCCAGTTCAAGAATCCCAAAACCACCGCCCAAATAAAAACCAGTCTATAGAATAAAAAGTCTTCACCTTTTTTGGCCATGGGATCGGATACTGAGAACGTCACCCCTCGTAGGGTCACACGCTTTTCAAAGGCTAAAAACACTCATCAATCCTCCAAAGATGCTGATTTTGAGGCAACAAAAATTTCGATGGACCCCAAGCCGTCCGAACAACAATCATACATAATAGAGGAAGTCATGAAAGACAGTGGGAAAGACATTGTCTTTTAGGCATCCGGACAGACAGGGGATAGTGAACCAGTCCGGAGAAACAAAGGGAAAGTGGGGATCCCCAATACCGAGTCACTTCCAAAGAGCTTGGAAGGGAAAGTAGGCCATAACTTTCAAAAGGTCAATGTAAAATATCTTCTAGCTTTTCAGCGAATTTCTTATGTGTATACCCATACCGCCAAATTGGGTCGGATTAGGGATAAATGAGGTTTTTTGGAGTCTGTTAAAGTAAGAATTCCATTCACTTCGGAAACTCCCATGGACTGCAAATCTAATGAACTGGTAGTGTACACCGAAGTGCTCAACTGGGGCTTTCAATTCCCTCTGGATCCAGAAATAGTCAGGTACTTTCACCTGAAAAGTCTGTACCTGAGCCAGCTGAGTCTGAACTCCTGATACACCATGTTGGCTAGTATCATAGCGTCTAGGTTGTCAAAGATTCCTTATTCATGGAACAATATACTGTTGTGGCCAATCTATGCAAGAACCATTACATTCCCTTTTATCATTACAAAATGGGGAATGACTTCAAGGTGATAAATGACCTTTTGGAGTCTGAGAAGCCATGGAATACCCAGTTTTTGTTTATTAGTGGAGCACGGGAGAACGGAAGAAAAATCAAGTCCAAAGAGAATCCAAGCCAGTTGAATTTTCGATGGAAGAGTTCAGGTAACTCTTACTTAATTTTCCAGTAATTTCTATTTTTCATACCGAAATATAAACTAATCATTGCATCTTTTTGCAGTATTTTCAAAAATGTTTTCAAAATATAAGGAGGCATAGAAATCCACCTTAACCAAGCTACATGAATAGGCATCGGAGAAATGTAGGCTTGCTTTCCATAAATGTTTCACTTTGGGAAACATGGTGAGAGCTCATCTGTGGAACACTACATGGAGCAGAGATCTGTCTTAGGAATAACTTACTACTCCCCCTCCATCCGATGTCATCTTAAAGAAGACTCAGATAAGGATGGTAAACGTTACCTACCTGCCCTAAACAAAGCACATTGGACAAAATCAAAAAGAAGAAAAAGAATGAAGACGAATTGTCTCATCGGATCTCGGAAGGTGTTGATGTAGATAATCCAGAAAAGATTGATGCTACTTTGTTGGAAGTGGTTGCAGAAACAGTAGGGGAAACCGGTGGATCGGAGCAGCAACCCCAACCCTAGAAGAAAGGCCACAAAAGACTTCACAAAGGGGGTGACCATAGGGTTGGAAAAAAGAAAAAGACTGACAAGGGATCAGAAATTATACTCCGTCCTTCGAATGTTCCTCCTCCTCATCCGATTGATGTTCCTCAGCAATAAGATATTCCACCCAATCGTTCTCCAGTATCCCCTCTCTAGTTCATCAATCGATCATTTTGATTTACTTCTGGAAGTTAGTAGTATGCTTTGAGACCCGTGTCCCTTCATAAATATCAACACTACACATAGCTCATTGCTCTATGGGTGTATTTTAGGTTGCACGAGTTTTTTTCCCATTTCTTTCTCTTTTCATGATGATTAGAAGAGTGCTACCTTTTCTTTAAAACCATCATATATTTATTTACATGAGAACTCTCTTCATTTTTTGAAAACCCCATCGTAATGAAATGTGGTGTATGTTTATTGTGCTCGTTTTATTGGGACTGGGTTGGCTTGAAAGGGTAAGTTTTTGGTGCTGAAATCTGAATAGAATGAATGTTATAGGATGGGAGCTCAACCGATTCAGAGTGCCTCTTAAAGGGAAACTTGCCTCCATAGTCAAATACTTGAATAATATTAAAGAACTCTTCGTCTAAAGCCCAACAACTGTTCCGACTTTTATTTCACCTCAGCTATTTTAAAGATAGATAACCAATCGCCTAGAGATTTGTCGATACAAAATCTATAACTTCAAAAAAGATATGTAACACCATGGATTAAAAAACACTCAAGTTTTTACCATATAAGTTTTTTTGTGGTGATTGGGCTGCAAATGAGGGTTGTGGTGGCTGAAAACGGGAAATTCTCTCTCTCTCTATCTCTACAAACAGTAACAAGTGAAAAAATGGTGAGAAATAGGTGACATGTTTATAAAGTCAATTAGGGAAACCCAACCGAGATTTGTCTCAGGCCTATCGTATACCAGTGTTGGGTAGTGGAAAAGTCCAATGGATACTTGCATAGAGAAGTGGAATGGTTTTTTTTGCTACTTTAGCATGCTTCCCCACTAAATATCTAGTTCGTGGGTCAAATACTTCCATGCCACGTGTACACGAGACTCATAATTTCTGAAGTTATAATGGTCAGGAGCAAGACAACCCATCCAGAGTCGATTAGAATCAACTAGCGTTGGCGATAATCCGGAGCATGGGTATGATTAAGTTAAAATTAGTATCAGAGTTAGTCTTTTTGAAGGACCTTCGCAAGGACTAGGTTGGCTACTGATAATGATCGAATTATCCGACCTGCAAGACAGACTGATAAAATACTGGACCAAAATTTACTTTGTGATACCAATCTAATAAATGTGTAATATTGAGGATATTTTGTGTAACAATGGATAATTACATTTAATGTTAGTAAATTAATATAGTAGAATAACCCATTATGGGTTATTAATATAGACTAATTAACCATGTAAGCTCATATAATCTACAGGGCCCAATATCACTTTATAAAGCCATTTTTTGCTTAAGAGAAGTTAATGCAATCCAATTATTCTTCTATAAAAACCACTTTTATCTCTCTAAATATTAATACTTAAGCCTATGTCTTTATACATTTGTGTAACTTTTATCATGATAAAGTTTACATAAGTTCCCTTCGGATATCTTTGGAAACATCAATGACGATCATAGTGGGAGCCTACACAAGTACCCAGATACAAACATCCAAAACCATTGGCGTTTTAGGTAATTCCTTGGAATTTAGCTAGAGATGGATTCTAAAATGCACGTGGATCCAATAATAGTTACCAAACGACTCATAGTCAGAGAAGGGTCTGATTAGTTAGCTTGGGGTGCTCAACCACAGCCTCGGTACAAAAATTAGCAAAATCATTCAATCATAGAAGATTATCAGGATTGATTGCGTGAGGAAACTGATGCGTTAAATTAAAACAAACATGGTAAATCGACCAAAAAAGATATGTCCAGAAATAAAAAAAAATGTTAGAGTCATAACACTTTAGTTAAAATAATTATGCATGACAAATGGTAGAATCATCATAACTCAAATATCTACTGAAATCATAACTCACCAAATCATTTATATAGGCTAGAAAGTTTTAAAAAAAAAACTTCCATGATCGGCTACCTCGTTATGCTGAACCTATGAAGCTAAGTTATTCACATCAAACAAATCAAAATTAAAAAGGCTCTGTGGTAAGTTGAAATCTAAATAAAACTCTTTTGGTTTGGTAAAAAGATGTAGTACCTAAATCACTACTATGAATGAAGAACCTTAATCTCAAAAGCATCAGTTCGCAATATATTCATTATCTTCCCTCACTCTGTTCACAAACACTACAGGGATATTTTCAAATATGTAAATTAGCTGAACTTTAATCAATAAGGGGAAATATATATTATTAACATATGGAAATATTAGTCTAACATAAGTTTACATTGGTAAAAAGATATTTCATCCAATAATTCAAATAGAATAAGTGAAAGATAGAATATTTATAGTCATTTTGATATAAAATTTCTTCTACGATTGAAGGATCATAGTTCCATATAATAAAATACTATATAGAAGACCTCCACTCATATAGCACAATATGAGTTGCAATTCAACTAGAGTAATCTCAAAATAAACACTAATTGTTTCCAAACATATGAGAGCTCAAACACTTTACAAATTTACACTCACCAATAATAACTAGAATATAGATATTTTCAAACTTTTAAAAAAAGAAAATAAAACTAATTAACAAATTAAAATATTGAACTTTAAGTAAACTAAAAAAAATATTAAAAAAAATTAATGTTAAAGCTGAAGGTGATATAAGATGGAACATGGGCTCATTAAGAGTTAGGTCTCCACATAAGGATTTGGACCATTACAAGGACGACGGATACGATATTAGGGGTTCAACCATTATAGGGGGTTCGACCTCGACATGAGTTATGTATCTGGGGATTGGTATTTGTTTGAGTTAAGTCTAAACATAGAATGTTTGGCCTCATAAGTGGATTTGGCCTCAGAAAGGGGTTCACCATTATAAAAGTTTTCAGCCTCATAATGAGGTTCGATCTCTGGTAACTCTAAGCTTTGGTTGGTCTGGGAAAATTGGTCTAATACTATATTAGTTTAAATTTAGATGGTACAAATCTTTTATAACTACTTGGTGTACTATATGATCATACTCTATTATCAATGTTTTGGTACAAGTTTGTTATAACAACCTTTGTTTACTATTGTAAGAATTTGGTATTTTATAGTAATATACATCTCATTGAATATGCCAGGGAGAAAACCTTATCAAAATTAGCGAGCATGACTGATAGTGAATGTTTAAGAAGTGGATGATTTGATAAATAATAAATTCTTGTGAGAGAATCACAAAGAATACAGTAAGATGAATACAAATTTGAGAGAAACCTTGGAAAACTTGTACAGTGTTCTTGAAAAGTTTCATATAGAGTGCGTGAGCTTGTCTATAATATTATTATAATTCATTGTAACTATTCCATTTATAAAACCATATATATTCCATGGATGTAGGATTGATCCATAGTCTGAACCATATAATTTTTTTTTATTTATCATTTTAAATTTTTCATCATTGCATGAACTTAATTGTGATATGTGAGCGCCAAAATTTTAAGGTAGAACCGGAAATTAATTGATTACTGGTGATCAACATAAAGAAAAAGGATAAAAAATAGTGAGACGAGTTCAATAAAGTTCAATTTTAATAAATTCATCAGAGATAATGATTTGAATCTCTAAAAATCAAATTTAAATCTCTATTTCTATAGAATAATTTATGTTCAATAGGTGTATAATGAATCTAATTTCATGTAGATTTGGGATAAGTTAAAAGCTATATATATGAAGAAATATTTGGAAGTATGAATTACAACATAAAGATTAATAAAAACTTGGATGATTTTAACAAAACAAATCTTGATTTGAATACTATTGAGTCAAGGTTGAAGATAAGATCAAACAAATCTTTTTGAGTTATTTACTAAAAATGTATTAGCATTTTTTATGACACTATATTTTATGACAAACAATATTTTACCATACCAAAGTAAAAAAATCTCTAAATTTAAAAGATCTCGAAGGAAGCATATTTTGAAGAGTGACTATGGTGGAGAGGGCTTGAGGGTAAGGGATAAACATGAAAAGAGAGATCCAAACAAGAAGAATGAAAACTCAAGATCCAAATCTAAACGATCAACCATTTGTTCTAGAGTAAAATGTTGGTTGCACTAGTGAGAAGATTATATCAGGAGGAATTATCGTGAGAGGAATAAATGATATAATTAACAGAACTTTAAAAATGGATACGTGTTGATGGTTTCTGATAATTATGACTTTACTGATGTAGTACTTGGCTTCTAGTTGCAAGTATGGTAACAAGTGAGTTATGGACTCATAAGCATCATTCTATATGACATCCAATAAACACTAGTTTGATGACATGATGAAGTTTGAAATTAGAAACTTCATACTGGAATGATGAGTCTATAATGTAAAAGAAGTGAGGAGTGTGATGCTCTAATTATCAATATAAATTGAGAAAATATGCGCAAATACGAGGTATCCACTGATGTTAAATAAAACCTCTTATATATTGGAATTTTAGATGGGAAAATATATAACTATAAAGGTGAATATGGCTTACTCAAGGTCCTAAAAGAATCATTAGTTGTTATAAATACTAATATAATCAATGGTATATTAGTTCTTGAAATATACGTAGTTATCTATGTGGTGCGGATAATTACTGTCTGAGGGTAGGCTTGTAATTTATCTGGTGTTTTATGGAAATGTGTGAGTGTTTAACATTTAGTGTAGAGAGTAGAGAGATAATTAAGCTGGTGGTAGCAGTTAATTCTCATTTTTTACACTTAATGTAGGTGGTTGGGTATTTATACCCTTATGTTTGGGCCCTTATGGGCTTTCGGGTCATGTTTAATGGACCCGGGTCATGTTCAAAGACCCATGGGCTCTAATTAGGAGAGCAAGTAGCTTAGTCAAGTAGTGTTTAGGTTTTTTAGTACTTTTGTCATAGTTCGAACAGTCCTATGGGCTAAGTGTTCGAAGTGATCTGTCCGGTCCGGAGGCCTTGGACCGATCTGTCCTTGTCCGGGGAGCATGCAGAATTCGGACTCATCAAGAGCCCCTTTTTTAGGTGTTTGTTCAAATACTCTTGTCAAAAACCTGAAAAACAGTCTGACATCAGGGGTAGATTCAATCCGGACGGGTCTACCAATTTGGGCTATGGGTTTATCCGGACTGATAAAGCTTCACGAATTCAAAACGGTTTTTGCCAGAGTTCGTGGGACACGTGTCGCCCTCTGATTGGTTGCTTCAGCCGTTTTTTCACCTTGAATTTCGAACCCACCTTCTTCGAAAATCAACCTCTTAATTAAAGGTGGTGACATCAGCGTCGTCTTTAATCATTACCAATCTTTTCGAATTCTCTTAGGAATCAACTTCTTTTTTCAGATTTACTATAAATTCAAACTCACTTTCTACTGTTTTACCATCTCTTTCACATTTACTCTGCAGAATTTCTCAAAGTTTTCTCTCTCTAAAGCAAAAACTTGCTCAATAGTCTATGTTTACAGCGAGGAACGCTCTGATCAAAGGCGGGTGACTTAACCTTTCTGAGTTAGAGAAGGTTCAAAAAGTCGAAAGAGAAAGACGAATTGCGGCAGGGTTACCCACTTCGCCTGTTAATAGACCAATCACTTCTGCCACTGAGTCAGATCAAGGCTCTTCTTCTTCTAAAGGTGTCAAGCCGAGAAAGCTATTCCAAACTAACCTCTCCCCCATTATCTCTGGTTCCTCGGTTCAGGAATCGGAACCTACTGTCGAGCCAGGAGCAACAGTTACTAGTCTAAAAAAACCCTCACCTTTTATAGCAATGGGGTCCGATACGGAGCACTCCCCTCAGAAGCTAGTTGATAGGAGGAAAGGCCGGTTAGTTAAAGGCCAAGGGTCTAAAAGCACTCCTTCAAAGTCGGGTGCTAAAGATAGCAGCACTGGGTCATAAGTTCCCAATTAGAGCCTCCAATTACAGACTGTCCAGTCCGGAGGGCACCAGTCCAAGTCTTCAAAGAGAAGCATCTGCTCCAGAAACTCTACCGGAGACCAGAAGCCAAAAGAACACTGAGGCCCAGCAGTCCGGAGACAAGGCTGAGTCAAATTTGAACCCTCCCCCCACTACTGCTGCTGAAAACCCTTCAACAATTATGGAGGAAGTAATGGAGGACTCTGCTGAAGAGGCTCTATTTGAGTCTGAGCCATCCGGTCAGACCAGTAGTGCTATAGTTTCCAAGAAGGACAAAGGCAAAGAGAAAATTTGTTTGAGGCATCCGGAGCTGCCGGAGAGCCTTGAACGAAGAGTGGGGCCTTGTTTTCACAAGGTCAGCGTTAGGTACCTCCTTTCCTTGCAAAAAAATCAACTACGCATTCATCCACACAGCTGAGCTGGGCAGGATGCGTACGAAATGGGGAATACCGGAGAATGTGAAGATCAAGATTCCCATACACCCAGAGACTCCCATGGACTGCAAGTTAAGCGAAATCGTCATGTTCACAGAGCTATTCAACTGGGGGCTCAGATTCCCATTAGACCCAGAGATTGTCAGATACTTTCATCTGATAAAACTTTGTCCGAGCCAGCTGAGCCCCAACGCCTGGTACACCCTCATATCCTGTATCATGGCTTCAAGACTGTCCGGGATCCCTCTGCCAATGGAGGAGTTTGCTGCTGTGGCCAGTCTTTGTAGAAACCACCACATCCCCTTTTACCATTTCAATATGGGGGATGATTTCAAGGCTGTGGACGATTTGTTAGAGGCAGAGAGGAATTGGAGGACCCAGTTCCTGTTTGTTAGTGGTACTTGGGAAAACGGAAAGAAGATCAAGTCCGGAGAGAACCCAAGCCTTCTCAGAAGCAGGTGGAGAAGTGACCGTAAGTCTCATGCTTCATATTTTTATCTCTTTCTTTTGTCTTAGAGTTAGTTTTAAATTAATTTGTCTTTTTTTTTGCCTTAGCAGAACTGCCCAAGGAATTTAGTGACTACCTGAAAGTCGGGCAGGCTACTTGCACCAAGATTAATGTTTGGGCTGCTGAGAGGTGGGGGAATCGGTTCCATGCTGCTTTTACCAGTGGAAACTTGGAAAGGTCTCATTTGTGGAACACCACAGGTCGGAGAGACTTGACTTGGGAGGAGCTCACCACTCAGCCTCCTCCGGATGTTGTGCTTAAGAGGACCCATGAACCTGATGGGACACTCTATCTGCCAGGCCGGGCCAAAGCTCCAAGCAAGATGAAGAATAAAAAGAAAGGCAAGAAGGTGGTGGGTGGTGCTAATCCTGCTGATGCAGAGAAAGATGCTCCAATAGACCCGGAGGGGCCAGTCCAGAGCCAAATCGACGCTGCTCTCTTGGAAGTGGTGGAGCAAGAGACTGAAAAGCAAGAAGTGAACCCCCCAAAACCTTCAAGGGCTTCCAAGAGAAATCGTAAACAGGGAAGCGAAAGCACAGACCGGGAGGCCAAGAAGAAGAAGACTTCTAAGGGTGACGAACTTTCTCTCCGGGATCCGGAGCCTCCTTCCCAAGCTGATCCTACTGACCCAACATTAGCAGAGGAGATACCGAGCGACTTCCATATCGATGAGGTCGAAGGGGGAGATATCAACATTGATGGAGTAGACATCACCGGTCTTGGTGGGCTTGGTGAGTACTTCATCAATCTTCCCAGAGACGACTTTGCCGGACCTTACCTTCCTCCGAGCACCTCACACACGGTCACTATCAATGGTAAGACTTTTATGGTTTCTAGTGAAAGGGATGCTATAGCCCACTCTTTGTTAAGCAACGTCCAGCTTGTACTTGTGTTGGAGAAACAAGTCTGAAACCAGGCCGACATCATCAAAGATCTCAAGTCTGACAAAGAGAGGCTGTCCGATGACCTTCGCACTGCCACTTCCAATGCTGCCATTTTAAAGGAAGAAAATGTGGAGTTGAAGAGAAACCAAGCGGCGACCAACATAAAAGTCACCACTTTAGAGGACACCATCAGAGAGCTCCGGGAGAAGTTGTCCGGTCTGGAGAAAGACCTTACCACCTCAAAGGGAGAATCCAAGCCAAAGACCAAATCATCACCAACTTGACCAATGACAAGATTGCTCTCGAGAATACAGTGTCCAAGGCTGCCGAGGAGAAAGCTGCTTTGTTAAGGGAGCAGGAGGCCAAGATTCAAGCCAAGATCGATGCTTATGTCAACCAGGTGATCGACACTCAGGAGGAAATGTACGCCAGGGTGAGGTCTGAGATGGTTCTACTCTTCCACGAGAAGTTTTCGAAGAGGAACCTGGGGGATTTATGGCTTCATGTTGAGTCTGACGACCTCCCGTATCATACAATGGATGATGGAGACTTGCATGACTATTCTAGCGCTTCCTCATCCGATGACGAAGAACGTACCGGGAAGAACCCAAACGAAGATCAAGATGATCCTAAGAGAAAAAAGAAGGTAAATGAAGCTGAGCCATCTTCAAAGGCTCAGCCTTAATTTGTGAACTACTTTTTTACTTTTTATCCAGACTAAAGTCCTTGGAAGGCCAAGGCACTCTTTTTTGTAATTGTGTCCGTCATCTGACCGGATAGGCTTTTTGTTCTATTTTGACAATTCAAAAGTCCTTGGAAGGCCAAGGCATTTCAAGTTATTTTAATGAATATTTCTGTTTTGTACAATTCTCATCTTCTTTCATTGTTTGTTCCAATTTTGATGGCTAGAGTTTAAATAGCCTTTAGTTATTTCATAGTGAGAGTGTTTAAATTCTCCGGCTAGAGTAAATAGCCCTTAGTTATTTCATTCCGGATAGTGTGACCAAGTTCAAAACTTAAAACACTTTAGAAATTTTTTAAGAAGGCATCAAATTTTATTCACAAGCCCGGACACCTCATTAAAACCTCCCCGTGCCACCAGGGAGGAAAGAGTATGCCCCCAAATATTTACATGGATGTTTAAACAAGTAAATATTTACACAAATGCTATTCCAAGTACATCCGAAGATGCTCGATATTCCAAGGATGAGTCAAAACTCTTCCATCCTTGTCTTCTAGCCAATATGTTCCAGGTTTAAGCCTTTCAACAACCATATAAGGTCCTTCCCAAGTCGGAGCCAATTTGCCGAACAGCTTTTCTTTAGTGTGTAAGAAGACTTTCCTTAATACTTTGTCCCCCGGTTGGAAATCTCTTCTTTTAACTTTGGAAGCAAACCTGCTCCTCATCAAACCCTGATAGTGTGTAATTCTAAGGTGAGCTTTAACTCGTCTTTCTTCTACCAAATCAAGTTGACCCCTGATTGCCACCTCGTTAGCGTGTTCGGAGTAGTTGTAAACACGAAATGATGGGAGAGTTGCTTCTATGGGAGCTACTGCATCCATCCCATAGACCAAAGCAAAGGGTGACTCCTGTGTTGCAGCCCCGGGTGTTGTCCGGTAGGCCCACAAGACTTCTTGTAAATAACTAGGCCACTTCCCAGCAGCCCCTTCCAAATTCTTCTTCAAACCGGACAATATAGTTCTATTAGCCACTTCAACTTGCCCATTTGCTTGTGGGTGAAAAGGTGAAGAGAAACAATATTGTATACCCCTTGAGGCACAGAAGCTCTCCATTTCCCTATTGTCGAACTGTGGCCCATTGTCTGTTGTTATCTTTCGTGGGACACCAAATCTGCAACAGATGTTGGATAGAATGAATTTTATAACAGCTTTTGATGTTGTGCCTGCTAGAGGGGCTGCTTCAATCCACTTCGAAAAGTAGTCTATGGCAACAATTATAGTTTTGCGTCCTCCGGGCGCGACAGGGAGAGGCCCTACTAAATCCAACCCCCATCGAGCAAAAGGAATAGGCTCAAAAATTGACTCTAAAGGAATGGCTGGGACATGAATTTCATTGCTGTACCTCTGGCATGGGTCACACCTTCTCACCAATTCCTTAGCATCTTTCATGATAGATGGCCAATAGTAACCGGACAGTAAAACTCTTCTTGTTAAAGCCCTGAATCCACAATGGGCTGATCCCTCACCATCATGCAATTCAGAGAGGACTACTTGAGACTCTTCATCCCCCAAACAGCGCAGGAGAGGTTTACTGTAAGATTTTTTGTACAACACGTCTCTCAATATGATGAAACCACGAGCCTTGTGTTTCAATGTTCTGGCTAGTGATTTATCCGGAGGCACAATACCATCGGAGAGATATTGCAGGAGAGGAAACCTCCAGTCTTGAGGTTGTTTCACTTGCACTTCAAAAATTTCCTCTTCTTTACCCATACTAAGTTGAATGGAGGGGATTTCCAACACATGGATCCATGGATATGACTCCGTGTATGCTATGGTTGCTAATGATTCTACCAGCTCATTTTTTGTCCGGGTTATGTGCTCATAAACAACACTTTTAAACTTGAGTGCTTCATTTTTGAGGAGGAGTAAATATTTCACAAGATGCTCCTTTTTAGCCTCAGACTGCCCTTGAGCATGGTGGATAAGAAGCTGAGAGTCACTTAGTAGCCTGACCATCTTGGCCCCACAAATGTAAGCTAATTTTAATCCAGCTATAGCTGCTTCGTATTCAGACTCATTATTGGATGCCCTGAAAGCAAAACAAATAGCTTGGTACATTTTGTCACCATATGGAGAAGTCAAACACACCCCTGCACCACATCCCATAGTGCTAGATCCACCATCTGTTCGGACGACCCATACCTTCTTATCTTTCATGTCAGTAGTCTGCTCCGAATCCCTGTCGGAGTGAAATTCAACCAAGAAGTCAGCCACAGCTTGGGCCTTGACTGCTGTTCGAGGAGCAAAGTCTATGTCGAAGTCCCCCAACTCTACTGACCACTTAGTCATTCTGCTTGAAATGTCTGCCTTTTGGAGGACATTCTTCATGGGAAAAGAAGTCCGGACGATGATGGGATGAGCCTAGAAATAAGGCCTCATCTTCTTGGCAGCTATCACCAGGGCTAATGCTATTTTTTCGAGTTTCAAGTAACACCTTTCTGCGTCTATCAAACTTTTGCTGATGTAGTACACTGGATGGGGATGACCATCGACCTCCCTTACCAATACAACACTGATGGCACAAATTGAAACTGCCAAATATACGAAGAGTGTCTCCCCATCAACTGGCTTAAACAAAGTTTTGGGGGAGGACATGTGCTTCTTGATCTCATTGAAAGCCCCATCACACTGTGGGGTCCAATCGAATCCCTTTGCACCCTTCAAGGTTTGAAAGAAGGGGGCACATCTGTCCGAAGACCTTGAGATAAATCTGTTTAAGGCAGCTAATCTCCCCGTTAACCGCTGTACTTCTTTAATATTTCTAGGTGGCTCCATCTGGAATAGAGCATTGAGCTGGTCTGGATCGAGCTGTATCCCATGCTCACTTATTATATAGCCTAGAAACTTTCCGGACTGCACTCCAAACACACATTATTTTTCTGGGTTTAACTTTAAATTCACTTTTACCAAGTTGGCAAAAGTTTCTTGGAGATCAGACAAGTGCAATTGCTCGTCCACACTCTTCACCATCATGTCATCAATGTATACTTCCATATTTCTTCCAATCTGATCAGCAAAAGCCTTGTTTACTAATCTCTGATAAGTAGCCCCAGCATTTTTCAACCCAAACGGCATTACCTTATAGCAATGAAGACCTCTGTCAGTGACAAATGTGGTATGCTCTTCATCCTTCGGATCTACTTGAATCTGATTGTATCCGGAGAAGGCATCCATAAAGGACAGCAGCTTGTTCCCATAGGTTGAATCTACTAACTGATCAATCCGGGGGACCGGATACAAATCTTTTGGGCAAGCTCTATTGAGATATGTGAAGTCAATGCACATGCGCCACTTGCCATTTTTCTTCTTTACCAGAACCGGATTGGCAGTCCACAAAGGATACTGAGACTCCTTGATGTGCCCCATCTTTGTGAGCCTGTCAACCTCTTGCACAATAACATCAGCATTCTCCTTAGAAAAAGCTCTTCTCTTTTGAACCACTGGTGCTACGTCTCTCCGGACGGATAGGTGATGTGATATTACTTCTGCTGGAACCCCAGTAACATCAGCATTGCACCAAGCAAAAATGTGCTGATGATTCTTCAAAAACTTTAACATTTCATCTTTCAAAAAGGGTGGCATCTTAGACCCTATCTTGACATTTTTTCCTTCTTCCAAACAGTGTGTCTCTACCTCTTCGACCGGTATCAACACTCCAGGGGTCTCTCTGGGGTCATCAATTTCACCCTCAACCCCAGAAATCCCCTCAAATTTCTATTGTTCACCGATACGAACTGCCCCCAGCGTTCGAGGAGCCAGGGCTGTAGCATAACATTCTCTTGCAATCTTTTGACTGCTCCGGACGACTCCAACCTGTCCCTGAACAGCATATTTCAAGCATTGATGGACTGTTGAAGCCACTGCATGCATCCTAGAGAGCCAAGACCTCCCCAAAATAGCATTATAGCAAGTGGGCCAATCCACCAAATAAAAAGTATCCTGACCATTTTCTTGAAAGGGCCCTTGCCCAATAGAACTTCCTCTTCGAACTCTCCGATCACATCTGCTGAGCTGCCAGTAAAGCCCACAATTGATCTGTCCGAACTCTGAATTACAGCTGGATTTTTCATTCTTTTGTATGTAGTTAAGAAACGAATATTGGCTGAGCTCCCAGTATCCACCAGAATTCGTCTTATGTCATTACCCCCAATAGATGCTCCTATAACAACAGCATCCTCATGAGGGCCAGCTATATCTCTTAAATCATCTTCATAAAAAACAATGAAGGGGAATGAATTTTGTGACTGATAGGAAGTCATGCATCCTTCTAGCTGGGAGGCTAAAGTATGAACGTGTCTCTTCCTCGAAGAAGCAGTAGGAGCTGTCATAGTGTCCCCTCCAAAAATTGTAAGTGACTCAAAAAACTTAATGAGTCCGGAGACCGACCTAGAACATTCCTCAATTGTACCCACTCTGTTTCGAGTTGGATCAGGATCCAAGTACTCAGATTCCACATCAAACCTCTCAATTATAACCATGGCTCCCTCGGGAGCAGCATTACTTGGACCAACCCGGTGAGTGTTGTCAGGCCTGTTACCTCCTCTTCTTTTGACGTAAGCCCCCAGCTTTCCCCTCTCAATCAAGTTCTAAAGTTCTTGTTTCAATGCTATGCAGTCATCAGCGGTATGACCAATATCATTGTGATATTGGCAAAAAGAGTTATTGCGATGCTATCTGGGAGACTGCAATGTGGCTGGTCTCCGATAATGCACCTATTCCTTTATTTTATCAAAAATGGTGGCCACACTTTCTTTTAATTCTGCGAACCACTCCGGTTGGACCCATGACCCTCTATTGTTTCTGGATTGCTGACTCTGAGCAGGAGCAGCTGGCTGAGACTGAGCTTTTGCCCTACCATGCCCCTGTCCGGTCTCTCTTGCTTTGTTCCCAGACTGATTCTGATTGGGATTTGGTGCCACCGGGGTAGACCTCACCTGCCTGTGCACCCTGGTTTTCTTCGTTTCATCAACATTAATTTGTTTTCCAACCTGATTCAGCAACCCTCCCCATGTCATGGCCTTCTTTCTGGTCACTGAGTCAGCCAAGTTGCCAGGGTTCAAGCCCTGTCTTAGGGATGCTATTGCTACCTGATCGAAGCAATCAGCCAGCCCATTCTTGGTATTCACAAAACGACTTATATATTCTTTTAAGGACTCATTTGGTTCCTGGGCACAATGGATTATTGTGTCTCCATTGCCCTTTAGCTCTTTACTCCCTACAAACTGCCTTCGAAAGGCTACCCAAAAAGTATCGAAATCCTTAATACAACCCTGAGGCAGGCTGTTATACCATTTTAAAGCACTCCCCGTAAATGATTGGGAGAATGCCCTACAAAGTAGTTTATCATCGTCGTCAAAGTTCATCATGAAGTTTTTAAATTGTTCTAAATGGTTGTCCGGATCAGTACTGCCATCGTACTTTTCTATTTTGGTGCTGTCAAACCTTTTAGGGAGGTTTCCGGACAGAATTTTAGAAGATAATGGAGATTGCCTCCAATTTCTTCCACGACTGAACACAGTATCCTCATTGGGAGTTGCAAAGATACCTGGTTCATCGTGAAAAGCGAAGGGATCCATCAGCATCCGGTCCACATACCTCCGGCTGTGAGATGACCCTTTACCAATATTCTTCTTCATCTTTCCATGTCTATCCCTTTTTCTTGAATATTTTTTTATCTGCTTTTGCTTCTTTCTAGTTCGACCCTCATCGCTGCTAGAGGATAACGATTTTTGAACTCCTTCATTGTCCGAAGAACTATCAGAAGATTCTGAGCTTAAGTCAGAACTCTCCACTGGCTTAGACCGATGAGACTTTTTGGAGCTGGCATGAGTCTTTTTGGTGCTCACATGAGTCTTTGAAGACTCATGCTCTCTAGGGTTGTCGGTGTGATGAGCAACTGATGCTTTGGACTTTTCTTTCATGCCCATCTTAACTTTTTTTGCCCTCAGAGCTTCTATTTCACCCTTTAGCCTATCGCGCTCTTCGATAGTGTACTCATCGTTCTCTTCCACCACTTAGAGCAGAGCTGGTGGTACTTCTGGATTGTCCGGATTCATTCAGACAGACTTTCTTTGCTGGTTTTGAATGCTTGATTCAGGCACCCTCTTCTCCCACTGTGGTCGCCAATTTGGTGCGGATAATTAACGTCTGAGGGTAGGCTTTTAATTTCTCTGGTGTTTTATGGAAATGTGTGAGTGTTTAATATTTAGTGTAGAGAGTAGAGAGGTAATTAAGCTGGCTGGTAGCAGTTAATTCTCATTTTTTACACATAATACAGGTGGTTGGGTATTTATACCCTTATGTTTGGGCCCTTATGGGCTTTCGGGTCATGTTTAATGGACCCGGGTCATGTTCAAAGACCCATGAGCTCTAATTAGGAGAGCAAGTAGCTTAGTCAAGTAGTGTTTAGGTTTTTTAG
This sequence comes from Limnanthes douglasii subsp. nivea, assembly GCA_036936605.1. Taxonomy (NCBI): domain Eukaryota; kingdom Viridiplantae; phylum Streptophyta; class Magnoliopsida; order Brassicales; family Limnanthaceae; genus Limnanthes; species Limnanthes douglasii. The sequence continues at coordinate 2,317,128 of JAUPFV010000004.1, read as the reverse complement.
TACTTTTGTCATAGTTCGAACAGTCTTATGGGCTAAGTGTTCGAAGTGATCTGTCCGGTCCGGAGGCCTTGAACCGATCTGTCCTTGTCCGGGGAGCATGCAGAATTCGGACTCATCAATATGTACCAAGACGTGGTATCATAAGATAAGATACTTGAGTGAGAAAAGATTAAATGAACTTAACAAACAAGAGTTGTTCGATGTTAATAAAGTACAAAAGCTAAGATTATGTGAGAACTATGTGTTGGGATAAAGTAATAAAGTCAAAATTTAAAATAACAACCATACAACTCAAGATGTGCTTGATTATGTTCAGACCTTTAGGGACCTCCACGATATCCTATAATTAGAGGTGTTTTGTATATTATGTCCATAATTAATTGTTATTCAAGAAAATTATAGGTTATACTTTTGATGTCTAAGATGAATAGTTTAATATTTTTAAGGATTGAAAGAAGCTAGTGGAGAATCAATATAAGAATATGTTGAAAAAGCTAAAAGCTAACATTTCTTGGAATTTATGAATAAACCCTTCTTTAACTACTTTTCTAACCTTGGTATTGCAAGGCACAAACCGTGAATGGAACTACTTAAAGAAATTGTATTATTTAGAGAATGAGCATGACCATACTTGAGAGAGTGAGATGTATGCTTCTGACATAATGAATATGATCCATTGTACTACACTGTAATTTAAATATCTGTAAAATATATATAGTGGAAAAAACTCAACGATGAGCTATACGAGAGTGTTCGGTTGTGTTATTTATGTACATGTGAAGTAGGATAAACTTGAGCATAGGGAATTAAAGTGTCTATTTCTTAGTTATCTGAATGGAGTGCAAAAGTATGAATTGTAGCGTTTGGAACATGTGAGTGAGAAGAATTTATTTATGAAGGATGTGGTATTTACTGAATTTGAAATATCATTTCTCAAGAAGGTTAATATTATGCCTATTACTGCCAAAAGTGAAGTTAAAGTTAAGGTGAATCTTGAAATAGAAAGTGGAGAAAATACTGGAGCTAGCTTTAGGGTTGACATAGGTTCTACATATGGAGAGGAAGTTCAACCATGGCCTAAGTTTAGTACTGAACAAGTTGATGGTTAAACTGTTTTAGATGTTCAAGCCAAAGAGCAACAAAGAGATTTTGACAATAATCAGCTGGTATTATATTTAAATATGGATAAATGGGTTTAAACCTACGACTTATCACGATATGAGTAATGAATTGAAATGATATAAGACAATGAAGGAAAAAAATGAATTTTCTAAAGAAAAATGGAACTTAGATTCTTGTGAAAAAGACAAAAAATCAGAAACTTGCTAGGTGTATATTGATATTCAGAAGAAAACAAATAACTTGTTTTCTCATCCATAACATACATATATCTTCCTTCATAGAAAATTTAAAAAATAAGTGCCTAGAATTCCAGCTACTTATGTTTATTTCACCCTTAAACTTTCTTCCTTGTATAAAAGTATTCATTGCTTGCTTTTTAGGAATTCCTTGAGAGAACTTCGCAATAAGGGTGTGTCTTCTATTTTTATCCATGAATTCCCTTGTTTCTTTACTAAAATGAATGGATATGTATGATTGATGGTAATTGGTCTATGTTGGCTCAAGTTTTTCATTGGATTCTTGCAGAGGAGTCTTTAAAACAACGACAAACGTTTTACACCTTCGATCTTCATTAAGAGCTGGGGAATCATCATGAATTTGAGTTTGATAAACCATGTCGATTGTATAATGTTGTAGATGGAAAGGGACGGCTCACGATTCTTCATAGGAAAAGCAGATTGCAGAATGCAAGCTTGATTCTTGAAGATCAAGAATTTTCATACTCTGTTTTCTGAGAGGAAAACATAATTCATTTTTTTTTCTATTCCTCGTATAAAAAATATTGACTTGCTTACTTTCATATTCTTTAAACACAACTTTAATGGTCATCTAGGCCAATATAATTATTTTATATAGAGTTAATTTGTATAAATGTTTTTGGATTTGTATCTTCGTATTTATAATAAATTTCATTCAAAAAACAATTGGTAACCCGATATCTTCTTCCTCTATATAAGTACAAATAATATCATGGTGGATTGATTATATGTTCACAGCCAGAAACACTTTGGTGAAATGAGGTTGGCTGAATCTGTCAAAATTAGAAAAAGAGAAAAGAGAAACGCGTATTGTTGTCGGGCTTCCATTTCTCATGGTGGATTGATTATACAGGCCACATCCAAACCATATAGGAGTTCGTCGTCATCTAGGACATCTGAAATTCTCAAATCACCTTTTATCCCAACCATATCTCTTGTAAAATCCGAACTTCCAGTTCAGGAATCCTAAAAACTACCGCCCAAAGAAAAACCAGTCTCAATTATCAGGAAGCCTTCACCTTTTCTGGCCATTGGATCGGATACTAAAAACGTCACCCCTCGTAGGGTCACACGCTTTTCAAAGGCTAAAAACACTCCTCCATCCCCCAAAGATGCTGATTTTAAGGCAACAAAATTTTTGATGGACCCCAAGCCATCTAAACAAAAATCATACATAATGGAGGAAGTCATGAAAGACAGTGGGAAATACACTATTTTTTAAGCATCCAGACAGACAGGGGATAGTGAACCAGCCCTGAGAAACAAAGGGAAAGTGGGGATCCCCAACGTCGAGTCACTTCCGGAGAGTTTGGAAGGAAAAGTAGGGCCTAACTTTCAAAAGGTCACTGTAAAATATCTTCTAGCTCTTCAACGAATTTCTTATGTGTATACCCATACCGCCGAATTGGGTCGGATTAGGGATAAATGAGGTTTTTTGGAGTCTGTTAAAATAAGAATTCCAATCACTCTGGAAACTCACATGGACTGCAAATCTAATTAACTGATAGTGTACACCGAAGTGCTCAACTGGGGCTTTCGGTTCCCTCTAGATCTAGAAATAGTCAGGTACTTTCACCTGGTAAGTTTGTGCCCGAGCGAGCTGAGTCTAAACACATGGTACACCATGTTGGCTGGTATCATAACTTCCAGGTTGTCAAAGATTCCCTTACCCATGGAACAATATACTATTGTGGCCAATCTATACAAGAACCATAACATTCCCTTCTACTATTACAATATAGGGAATTACTTCAAGGTGGTAAATGACATTTTGGAGTCTGAGAATCCATGGAGGATCCAGTTTCTGTTTATTAGTGGAGCATGGGAGAACGAAAGAAAAATCAAGTCTAAAGAGAATCCAAGCCAGTTGAATTATCAATGGAAGAGTTCAGGTAACTCTTACTTAATATTCCAGTAATTTATATTTTTCATACCGAAATATAAACTAATCATTGCGCCTTTTTGCAGTATTTTTAAAAATGTTTTACAAAGATAAGGAGGCGGGGGAAGACACCTTAACCAAGCTGCATGAATGCGCATCGGAGAAATGTGTGCTTGCTTTCCATAAGTGTTTCACTTTGGAAAACATGGTGAGAGCTCATCTGTGGAACACTATAGAGAGCAGAGCTATGTATTGGGAACAACTTACTACTCCCCCCTCCATCCGATGTGATTTTAAAGAAGACTAAGATAAGGATGGTAAACTTTACCTGCCTACCCGGAACAAAGCCCGTTGGACAAAATCAAAAATATGAAAAAGAATAAAGCCAAATCGTCTCATCGGATCTCCGAAGGTGTTGATGTGGACAATCCAGAAATGATTGATGCTGCCTTGCTGGAAGTGGTTGCAACAACAGCAGGGGATACTGGTGGATCGGATCAGCAACCCCAACCCCAGAAGAAAGGCCACAAAAGGCGTCACAAAGGAGGTGACCATGAGGTTGAAAAAAAGGAAAAGGCTGACAAGGGATCATAAATTATACTTTAGAAATTCTTTTGTTTCTTTACTAGAATTGAATGGATATGTGTGATTTGTGGTAATTAGTCTATGTTTGCTCAAGTTTTTCATTGGTTTTTGTTGCAGAGGAGTCTTTAAAACAACGACAAACGTTTTACACCTTCGATCTTCATTAAGAGCTGGGAAATCATCATGAATTTGAGTTTGATCAACCATAATGATTGTATAATGTTGTCGATGGAAAGGGATGGCTCACGATCCTTCAGAGGAAAAGCATATTGCAGAATGCAAGCTTAATTCTTAAAGATCAAGAGTCCTCATATTTCATTTAAAAAAAATTATTTTCTTCTTTTTCTATTCTTCGTTTGGAAAAAATTGACTTGCTGGCTATCAAATTCTTTGAATACAACTTTAATGGTTGCAAATGTAATTATTTTATATAGAGTTAATTTGTATAAGAAATTTTGAGTTAATTTGTATAAGAAATTTTGGATTTGTATCTTCGTATTTATAATGGGCCAGACTAGAAAAAAGACAGATTTTGATAGATCTCTCACCCTACCCCTTCTTTTTTTTAACTCAAACTTGAATTTCCTAATTTATCCTCTTCATCCTAACTAATTACAATCATGCCATTTACTTCTTAAAACTGTCTAGAATCTGAAAACCCCAAAAATTACCATAAACCCTAACTATTTAATACCCTAAAAACAAATATTTTACAACAAAAATCCATAAAAAACGATTCTGTTTTTAAAAGTATGATTTTGGCATGATTTTAGGCTTTGTTTTCATGAATTAATGTTGTAGAGTTGTTTGTTACACGCGGATTCGTCGATTTGGTTTCGAGTTTGTTGGAAATGGTGATGTTTACATAGATCTAGGGTTTGGCTGTGTGCAGGTGTTCGTCGCACGATATCGTGCTACCAGATTTGTTTTGGTCGCACGAAATTGTGACCAAGATGGGTATTTGTCGCGACAAAGCCCATTTTAATTAAAAAAATTAAAATCTAATTGATAATAAATATAAAGAAAAAAGTGGAAACAAATAATTCTATTTAATTATTTTAAAATATATTTAAAGATTAAAAAATAGTAAAAATGAATATTTCTTGATTCTAATAAATATCATTAAAATCATTGAAAGTTAAGTAATGAGTTATAATTAACATGGAAATAGATTTAATATTATATTATTAATGATTAAAATCAAATTTTTATAACGTCTTTTTTATATTTAAAAAAAATCAAAACTTTTATTATTAATATTTTATGTTAGCAATTATTATAATCAAATATATTTTTAATATTTTATATTAATTAAAATTTCAAAATTAAGTTTTATGGTACCATAAAATTTCAATATTTCAAAGTTAATTTGAATTTTTCATTAACTTTAAAAGTTGTAGAAAAAGTTATACGAAAATAATAAAAAAATATCTTATTGGTAAGATTAAATATTAATAATTAAACTTTTGATTTAATTAAAGTTTCAAAATTAAGTTTTATGGTAACATAAAATTTCAATATTTCAAAAGTTAAAGTTAATTTTCAATAACTTTAAAAGTTGTAGAAAAAGTTATACAAAAATAATAAAAAATATTTGATCATAATAATTGGTAACATTAAATATTAATAATAAGACTTTTGATTTTTTAAATGTAAAAAAGATATTATAAAATTTGATTTTAAATGATTAATAATATAATATAAAATGTATTACCATATTTTAATGTTAATTATAATCGATTAGTTAACTTTTAAATTATTGGTATTTATTAGAGTAAAATAACCGTTTTTTAGTCTTTAAACTCATTTTTCTCTTTTAAGATAATTAATTTGGACTAAAAACTCATTTTCTTCTCTTTTAAGATAATTAATTATAATTACTTGTTTCCATTTTTTCTCTTTATATTTATTATCAATTAGATTTTTAACTTTTTTTTAAAATTAAAATGGGCTTTGTCACGTGGGACGAGTACCCTGGTCGTACCATCCTCGTCGTATGCGATAAATACCCATCTCGTGCGACGACCACCGTTTCCAACAAACTCGAAGTCAAATCGACGCGTGTAACAAACAACTCTACAACATCAATTCATGAAAACAAAGCCTAAAATCATGTCAAAATCAAAATCATACTTTATAAACATAATCGAAAAACCTAATTTTGTACCACTTAAACACAACGAAATTTTGAAATCTTTTATAGTGGAAGGCTTGTATGGTTTATCTTAATGTTGTTATGTATTCAGATTTTTCAAAAATCACGTTTTGATTTTCGATAAATTTTTTGTGCTTCAGTGGTTTTGAGAGAGATTGAAAGAAAAAGAAAATGGTGAGAGATTTATAAAATGCTTTTATACCTATGTTTTCTGAAGAGAGACAATTTTGGTGAAAGATCTATCAAATAAGTATAGGATTCAGCGGTATAAGATCCATAAAAATGTGTAATTGTTTTAGTCTGGTCGATTTATAATCAATCAATTTCATTATAAAAAAAAAATTGGTAACCCGAACCTGATATCCTCTTCCCCTATATAAGCACAAATAATATCCTCCAGTAACCACAATATCTATTGAAAACAGCGCCTCCTTGCTGCATTGCCTTCTGTGTTCACGATCGCCGATTGATATCCTCCTCCTTCTTCTCCGAGCTGCCAAACAATTCTCTATCAAATCAGTAATTAGAGGTCAGATTTCATTGTTACTCCTCTGTTTGTCTCTTGCAATTCACTTTTAAATATCAAATTATTCTATAAACACGATAGGTTAACCTAATCAAATCGATTTGTTTTCGATCCTAATTGAATTTGTTTTTTATGAACTCAAAACCATCGATTGCTAGTTGTTAATTGACGCATTCAAGAGTTTTGTGGCTGAAAACCCTAATCTTATTCAGAAACCCTAACCCTAAAGTTTTGGTCCTGATTTTTATCTTTTGCAGTCTAGCGATGGCGATTCATCTTCCGGAAGACATCATCGTGAAGGAGATACTATCTAGGTTACCATTTAAATCTCTATTGCGATTCAGGTGTGTATGTAAATCATGGTGCTCTCTTATCTCTAGCACCGATTTTGCTAAGTTGCTGTTGAAACTCCGATCTCAAATCGAAATTCCTAAAATCTTACTTCGGCTGAGTTTAGATCTGTAGACTATCTTTCTACATCCAAATTGCTTCAATTTTAGATTTGTAGACTATCTTTCTACATCCAAATTGCTTCAATTTCCATTTTCTATAGATGAAGCTGCTTTCATAGTACATACTTCTCTATGTACGTCTGTTGGTTTCCGCGAATTCTTTTTATGGACCCCACTACGAATGACTATAGTTAAATTTTTGATATAAATTTTTTATTTCAATTCATATATTTATATATTAATCATTGTATTTATTTTTAGCTATATATAAATATGAGTTTAGTTCTTAGTAGTTATAGTTCTCCACTCCTACTTATCCACCATTGTAAAAATTTTGGGACAAAACCAGTACATATGTACAAATAGACCTATCCAAAAATCATTTTTTTACAATGCTGATATGCAATGAATGATTGAAATTCACATGAAAGTACAATTTTAATGTATTTTCATCGTCACCAGTATAACATGGTAAAGTTTAGCGGATCATTAGTGATATGTTTCTCTTGATGTTCCTTATTATAAGAAATTATGATAAAGCGAAGGTTCTTTTCATTGTGTAATTTATGGTGATTTCTTATACGGTTCACTACGTAAAAAAAATTTGTATCATGGGAGTTCACTGCTAACATTGTTACGGTAGATTTATGAAGTGAAAAACTGACTAAGTAATTCAACTGACTTAACAAGCCTTTCTTTGAATTGAACCTCATAGTTCAGTTTATGACACTCATCCCAAACATTTCTCTGATCTTTTGAAATGATGTTATTTTCAAAGGTTTCGTCATTATGTCAGACAGATGCTCTTTAGTGTTGCAGTAGGCTAATTAACGACAATTTTCTTCGACAATTTTCTTCGTCAATTTTTTGAAAAAATGGTATTGAATCTTTATGTGTTTTGACTTCCCGTGCATGACTGTAGTTTTTGGCAACTTGATAGTGGACGTATTGTTGCAAAACAAAACCATTTTTTCATCTTGTTCATGACCGATTTATTTTAATATCCTCCTCATCCAAATGGTTTGACAAGCACATGCTACACTCCTCCACTCATCAAGCAAACATAGCCGGAAGTACTCCTATTGTCATCCACATCTATCGCATAGTAACTATCGGTGTAGCCTAAGAGTTCACTCTTCCTTTCACGTTGATACCATAACCCAAATTCCAGAGTTCCCTTCAAGCTCCTCATTATTCTTTTTACAGTAGTAAAGTGCAACTCGTTAGGATTTTTCAGAAAAAATGACTAATAAGACTTACCATAAAAATCAAGTCAGGTCGTGTGACTGTGGGATACATTAAGCCGCCCACCATTTGCTTAAATAGCTTTGAGTCAACATTCAGACTAGTTTCATCTCGGCCAACCTTTTGTTTAAGGACTATCAGATTGCAAACAGAATTGTAATTTTGCATCCCAAACCTCTCGATCAACTCAGCAATATATTTCGTTGACATATAAGATGCCATCAACCTTCTGCATCACTTCAATGCCAAAAAAAACATATAATCTTCCTGAAATTAGTCATGTCGAGCAATTGAACTCATTCAAAAATTCATCATCATTAATAGTGAACAGTAGATTATCAATATAAATGCTAACAATTAGGATTTTACCTCTCTTTTGTTTGACGATCAAGTTTTGTTTACGAAGAGCTGCTTACAAACCCTTCCTTGACGATATAAGATTCAATACGATTGAACCAAGCTCTGAGCGATTCCTTATGCAACTTATAAACCATGTCATCCTTCCCCGTTACTTCATAACCTTTTGGTTGCTCTTCACATACAAATTCCTTCAACTCACCATGAAAACAAATTAGTTTTGACATTGAGTTGATAGATTCTACATCATGTTTGTGCTGCTACAACAATGATAATCTTTACGATATCTATTCGAGCCATCGGTGCGAATACCTTTGTGTAATCTACTCTGTACTCTTGAACATACATTTTACAACCAGACGAGCTTTGAACTTGTCTACCTCTCATAGTTCATTTAATTTGGTCTTGTAAATCCACTTAACCCCTATAAATTTGGCTCAAACACGAAGTGCAATATAAATATGAGTTTAGTTCTTAATACTTATAGTTCTCTCTTCTCTTAGGTATCCACCATACCCGTCGGTTGCCTGACTAGTTTGGTTAAGTTTGTTACATTTCATAATAGTTTCGTTGGTTATTTCTGATATTTTATTCAAAACTTATTTAAGAATTACACAATTGAAAATAAAGTACAAAATCAAATAAATAAGGAAAAAAGTTAGGTTTTTGCTCAATTTGTTTTGGTAAGCAAAATACCACGAACTTCAAACTATGAATTTGGGACAAAAATAACACATATGTACAAACAAACCTATCCGAATATCATTTTTTAAAAATATTGATATGCGACGAATGATTGACATTCACATGAAAATACAATTTTAATCATCACCAATATAACAGGGAGAAAAGAGTTAAAATTTTAGATTGTGTTTTGTGTAGCGTTAATAATTTATTTATAGGGAATAAATCGACTTACTAGATAATAGGACTAATAGTCTCATACCACAAGACTAAAGATGACAATAACAAAGACACAAAACTTTCAGTGACACAAAACTGTACCGCAAAGCACGTACATTGTCAAAGTATTATTCGACTCATTATCAATACACCCACCAACTTATATAATAATACATGTTGTTTTAATAATTTTAGTTTGATACTGTGAGCATGTTGTATGTTTGTCCTAATCTAAACCCTAATTGAGGTCTTATATATATCGGCAAAACAACACTTGTACATAATTTATTTTAAAAAAGAAAGAAATTGTTCTCGCTCATAGAGTTTTAGAGAGAGATATTTGTTTGTGAGAGAGAATATTTAAGGAACTGCATGATTTTAGGTTTTAATATTTTTTAAGAGAATTACCAAATATACACTAAGATAAATATTGGAAGCTGAGAGATACCACTGAAACTCGATCCTCTGTTTGAGATGTATGAATAACACGTAATTGCTTCTATTTTTGTTCTTTCTAATTTATTGTAATTATTTCATCTATAAAATCAGATATGTCTAAACTATGAAATCGTGTGTTGTGAATTTTGTGTTAATGTTCTATATTTACGAAATACATGATTTTTGTACATCGACGTGCACAAACTATTATGTTGAGAGAGCTACTTTCATTGATGAGAAAGCTGCGGAGGTTAATATTGAAGTGTTTTCGAAGTCCATCGTTATCTAATATGCCATTGAGATTTTAAAAAAATCAAAACTATTTACCTAAAGAAATCTTTGGCAAATAGATTTTATCTCAAAAAGCATATACATACTCTGATTATGGAGGGTAACATAAAGATTCTCAAACACTTTGATGATTTCAACATGACAATTCTTAACTTGAACGCAGTTGGTATCAAGATTTGACGAGGACATCCAAACATATATATTTGAAGACCAACATGAGATCATCAAAGTACAAACTATTCTAGCTAATCTTATAACACGCTCAAGAGGGAAAGAACTTCGTGGAAAGTTCAACGAGGATGTATAGCATATAAGACAAATTGATCATGGACCAACTTACAGTATGTACCTGCTCATTACCACCGTTAAGGAGTATTTTGATGAGTTTGAATAACTTAAAAATTGTTTAGAACTAAAAGACTTTGAGAATGCGCTAATGGCCAAATTGATAAATGATTTGGAAGAACGTATTACAAGAAATGTGGAAAGGCGCCCATATAATGAGTTTATGAAGTATTCCACATTGTTCTCCAGATTGAAAAGTAACTCAAGTGTAAAACCACCACCTCCAACCAAACTAGAACAATACAAATATCAACTTCAAACAATAACAAACCATTAAATGAAGTAAAGTCAATGGAGACTAATGCAAAAAATAAGGTAAAGCAATTGAAGTCCCATATATGACAAAAACATAAGCTACTCTAACTATAGCTTGTGAAAGTTAAATGTTCGAAATGTCAGGGCGGGGACATTATGTTATAGAGTGCCCAAATCAGTGTGTGATAATTATTACTCCAAGTGGAGAATATGAGTCACAAAATGAATATGAAGATGATAAATTACAGCATGAAAAGGAAACTGAGTATCCAAATATTGGTGATTTATCGGTAGCAAGAAGAGTCTTAAATGAAATGATCCAACCAAAAGAATCTATGCAAAAGAAGAGTATCGTTTACACCATATGCAATATCAACAAAAAGGTCTGTAATATGATCATAGATGAAGGTTATTGTACTAACGTGTCTAGACAATTTATGGTGGACATACTGGGTCTTGTAAAGACTAAACATCAAAATTATTACAAACTACAATGGCTCAATGATCAAGATAACTTACATATTATGGATTAGGTCAAATTCCATTAAACATAGGAAAATATTAAGATGAATTTATGTGTTATGTAGTACCTATATAAGCTAGACACCTAGTGGTTAGTAGGTCGTGGCAGTTTGATCATGAAGTATGTCATAATGGATGCACAAACTTCTACTCATTTATACATTATAATAAAAATAGAAACTTAGCACATCTTAGACCGTATGAAGTTCATGAAAGGCAAACACGAATGTTTATGGAAGTTGAGGTAAGTAAATGAAGCATTTATTTATCTATTAATGTTGTGTTGGAAGCATCATACTACCGATATTATTCAAAGAGTACTTAAATCAAGAGTTAGCATGTTAGAACTACCAATTGAAGTGAAAAAAATTCTGAAAACGTATTAAATAGATACCTTTGCCCCCTTTTTTGAAGTGTTAAACATCAAATTGATATTTTTCTTGGTTATGCACTACCAAATAAGCCCGTCTACTATATAAACCCAGAAAAACTAAAGAGTTGGAAAAACGAGTGCGTGAATTGGTGGCTAAAGGATACGTCAGAAAGAGCCTTAACCCATGTGATGTATCAGTTTATTGGTACCTAAAAAAGATGACATTTGGAGAATGGTGTGGATTATTGTGACATTAACAATATCACCATCAAATACCGCTATTTAATTCCAAAAATTAATGACGTGATGGATGAACTTAGTGGTGCCTCCATATTCTCTAAGATTTATTTAAGGAGTGATTATCACCGAGTCATAATGCAAGAAAAAGATTAATAGAAGACAACCTTCAAAACAAAGCGAGGAGTATATTAATTGTTAATTATGTCATTTGGGCTTACTATGCTCCAAATACGTTTATGAGGCTGATGAATCAGGTTATAAGAGTATATTCCAAATTTTTTGTTGTGGTATAATTTTATGACATACTAATTTACAGCAAGTGTTTGAGAGAGCATCTAGAGCACCGTGAGCTGACTTTTTTAAACTCTACGACAATAATTCCTTTTATGTTAAACTCAAGAAGTATACATTATGTGATGAATAACTTGTCTCACACAAGCACCAGTTTGGGTTCTTCATGATTTTGATAAAACATTTGAAATAGAGTGTGATGCTTCAAGCCGGGGTATTAGAGTTGTATTGACTTAAGGAGGGCATCCCATATCAAACTTCAGTGAAACATTCAGTGAACCGACACTCAACTATCCAACCTATGATAAGGAGCTTTATGTATTATTGAGATCGTTAGAAAGATAAAAATATTACTTATTGTCTAAATAGTTTGTTATTCATACCAATTATTAGAGGCCAAATCAAACTAAAAAAAGTATGTTAAGTGACTGAAGTTGATTGAGGAATTTATTTACATGATCAAATAAGATAAAGTGAATACAGAATATTGTAGCAAATTTATTATCAATGATACATCAATTAATCTCAACAATGGAAGCCAAGGTTTTAGGATTTGAATACATCAAAAGGTTGATGAAAATTATCCAGATTTTGGACACTTTTATAATGATTGTTCTAAATGAGTATTTGACTTGTTCAATAAACATTATTAGTTATTTTTAAAGACAAGTAATTGTGTACTCCACAATATTCTATTCATGATATGATCTAAAAATAAGAACACAGAAGATGTCTTCTGGGTCACTTTGGAACAGATAAAATCTTAGATGTTGATGGTGAGCATATTTATTGCCTCACTTGAAGACAGATGTGGAGAAATTCTACAACAGTTGTATTATTTTCTTGAAAGTAAAATCCATATTGTATCCTCATGGTCTTTATCTACCATTTTTATTCCTATTACATTATAGGTGGATATGTCTATGGATTTCATGTTGGGACTTCCAAAAGTCATATATACATATTCAAGCTTTATTTATGGTGGACAGATTCTCAAAGATGATGCATTTTATACGATGTATTATGGTTAATGGTGATTCTCAAATAATAGACTTGTTCTTCAAATAAGTGGTGCGTTTATATGGAATATTAATGACCATTATCTCAGATCAAGAGACCAAATTCCTCAGCCACCTTTGGAAAACACTTTTAAAGAAAATGAAGACTAAACTATAGTTTACAATAACTTGTTATCCCTAAACAGATGGTCAAACCGAAATGATAAATTATATACTATTGATTTTACTTAGAGCTACTATAGTTAAAAATCTGAGCAATTCGTTGAATTGTTTAACATTCATTGTGTTTGCTTATAATCATGTTACCTACTATGCTACTAAAACTTATCCTTTTAAAGTTGTGTACAGATTTAAGCCTTTAACATCGTTCAACTTATCTCCACTGCCACTATCAGAGTACACAAGCCAAGATGGAATGAGAAAGACTAAACTTGTCAAGAAATTACATCAGAAGGTTAATGAGAACCTTGAAAATAAAACAAAGCATTATATCAATCCAGAAATCCATTTTATCAACCCATTTTGTCGAGACCTAGATGAGGAGATCTTCTAGAACATATCAAAGTATAAAAATTCAAGAATCAAAGATATTTATTTCATTTTTATTATCTAAGAGTTACATTTAAAGTCTTTAAACTCATTTGACTAAGTTTAAAAAGAGTCAAAGAGAGTTATTTCGTATTTACAATCCAATAATTATGTTTTAAGTCTTTAAACTCATTTAATTATATTTTAAGAGAGTCAATGAGAGTTATTTCGTTTTTATTATTCAAAATTTTCTTTCTTTTTATGACTATAAATAAACACTTAGAATCTTTTTATTATTCGTCGATGAAGTAATAAAATACATAAAAGAAGAGTTTACATTCAAAATATTTATCCGCGACTAATTCAGTTTTCATATTTCTCTTTCGTAGGCAGTATTCAAACCTCTTCATTTTATGTTTATCCAAGATAAACTCGGCTTGGAGTTTTGCTTATCAATGGCTTTCCTATCATCTTTGTTGCATATCTTGATCCATCCTCTACATGTCATCATTTTCCATCTGATTTTGTATGTGAGTATTTTCCAAAATCAACGAATCAGATCATTTTCGTGCATACATTAAAGTTGAACACGATGATAAAAAAATTATCTTCTTGAACTCTTTGCCAAAGGTGTATGATAATTTTTTTGATACTATGTTTTATGGAAAATAATATCTTACCATATACGAAGTAAAGAGTTTCCTGAATTCAAAAGGTTTTAAAATGAAATTTGTTTTTGATGAGGGAAGAATTTATTCGATTCGCAAGTCAGATTTTTGGAATATTTAACCAATATGTACTTTACTTAGTAAGTTTGTGGGATGAATTAGCCTCTAATGGACCAATTGTTTAAGTCCAATGGCTCAATAGGCCAAAAAGCCCACAACAATTGCTATATAAGCTAACTGATCTTTTCTTATAGTGGGAGAGATCATTTTGCTAGGGTTTAGTGAGGGTATTTTCTTGTGGATCTTTCAAACTTATCCTTTTTTATATATTTTTCTATTATCTTTCCGTTCTTGATATTTTTCATCAAATGGCGCCGTCTGTGGGAAGATGACCAGTACCCGGATAACATATCCAAAACCGTTAGGAGCATTGTTTTTATCAATCGAATCCTAAAGGATTACCCTTTGACTCGCCGCTATGTACTCAAAATCGCCTTCGAGAGAGCCAAAGCTCCATCGGCCTCCTCGCCATGTCCATCGCCAACCACCACAACCTCTCCCTTTCGAACCCAAGTTTTAACGACGATCATTCTTGCTATTCTCTCTGAACAATTTTGGACACACCACTGCTCGCTATTCTCTCTTTGTTTATAATATTTATTGATTCATCTAACAATTTTACAAGATCTATTGTTTTGTTAATATCTTCATTGAATTTCGTATTACTGTTTGTGTTTTGTTGTTGAAAGGATTAGTTCTTCGATTCAGCAACGCTCTCTTCGTTTATACGTCAAGTTTTGCGATCCATAACCCTCAAATCAGTTTAATATCATCTTCTTGGTTTCCCATCCACAATCCTTTAATTAATTTGATATATGGTTCTCCTACATCTCTCCTTGATTCAGTTTCGTGATTGATTGAGAAATATCGGCCATATTGATTTTCTCTAGGTTTGTTCATCAAGGTTTGCGATCTTTAACCATCATATTAGTTTAATATCATCTTCATGGCTCTGCGATATCTCTCTTTGATTTGGATTCGTCACTGATTAATATTTATGGGTAACACCGAGTTCAGTCAGACTCGATACCAATTAAGCCATGATTGACTGAGTTGATTATTGGACGATTTTATGTACGTAGGATAATGATTACTTTTTTCCATCTTCTGGTTTGTTTGTGTATATGAGTCTAGTTTCGGTTTATGTTTTCTTTTTCGGTTGGCTCAAATCATATGGTCTTAGTATCTTTCAGCTGATTGCATGCAGAGATCTTGGAGGGGTTATTCAACATGTATTGGCACTTTCAGCATTATCTTTGTTACTTCTTGGTTTTTTATCCATTTTTATTTTGGGGACTCCATTACTAGCGTTATTGTCCATCATTTGGATCCTAGATAGTCAAAATATTTGTTGCTTGATGGTTTCACCTGTCCATCTTCTTTGGTGGGAGGCTTTGGTAACACGATTAGTTTGGTTGCGAGATTTATACTTTCTTGAAATTGATCGTCTTTCAAATATCAATTTCTTCTTTATTTCAATCAATTTCCTCTGTTAGTCCAATTCGACTAAGGTTTGTCTATCTGTCTGATTCCTGTAGGCTATTTCTGTCTGATTCCTGTAGGCTATTTCAGAACGAGTCAGCAGGCATTTAAACCTTGACTAGCTATGCAGTTTGGCAATATATGGACCTTGCACATTGGGAGCTTTATATGGATCCAGGTTCTTCACACATGATTCCTAGATTTAGAAATCCACTTCAAGACCAACTCTTTCTCACCAGAAGGCCTTCGAAAGAGAACTTGGACAGATTCATACCGAATCGAGCGACTATGGATTTCGATTACGCGCACTACATGGTGACAGACGGTAGAAAAGGTAAAGAGAATCCCGCCGGATCGATAAGTTCGCCGTCGAGTACAGCATACCAGAAGCAATTAGCGGAAACGTTTAACATGAAGAAGGCCTTCGCCAAATCCACAGGGTACGCTCATGGCTTGGAACGGTCAGGCCAGCAAATTGCCTCACAAGGTCCGATCCAATAGTCTGGGCCAATGTCTCATCACAGTGTTGCCCTCACCTGAGTCACAAACTCACGTTAACAAGTTTGTAAGAATTTATTACCTTTTTTTTTCTTCTTTCACGAATGCTAAGAAGAGTGCGACATATCCTGTAAACTCTTGTCAAAGTGTCAATATTTTCTCTAAATACTAATCTTGGTATAGATATTAATAGATATTGTCTTGTTAATTTATCAGATTTTTAGATTTTAGTTTTCTAACTTCATCTGGGCTCATGATACCACAGCTTTGAACTTATTGAATATACTTTGAAGTCATCTTGTCTGCTGCTTCAGATGTACTACTGGAATTAGTCGGTTGTCTGTGTCAATAACTGTGGCCAGTTTGGCTGTAAAATAATTCTAATTATTGAAGTTATAAATATTAAATAAATCACTCAGTTATTCTGATTGAGTTTTCAAAATAGTAACAGTATTTTCATATGAAATTTTATATATTATTTGTGTTAATTGGCTTCTAATTTGCTGTCAGTTATATAAACTTGTTTATGCTTCGTCCTCATTGCTATTTCTGTGACTGCACTTGAAGCTCTAGTTAAATTTAACAAAGGAAGAGGTTTCACTATTTCCTTGAATTTGTATGTGGTAGGAATGTTGATTTCTACAATGCTCAATGCTCATTCTAAATGTAGGCTCTGTAAAAATGTTAGCTTTATGCAAGCCATGGATTATATGAAAATGTTGCTATATATGAAAATGGATCTGCAATTGACGGTGAGCTGAACGAAGGAGTTTCTAATATTCATTGTTTCTTTCGATATTTATTTAGTATGAGTTCAGTTTGTATGTGTAGGATAACCTCTGCTTGTGGACCCACTGCTCCTCCTTCCAAACTTGTACTTGTTTTAGTAGATTGTATGTTTTATCTTTATTTTATTTTAGTTGACGTGTGGATTGTGGTAGGCTGCTAGTAATTGTTTGATCCTTGGAGCTTAATGGAGCGTAAGCAAGGCAAACTTTCGTCTGTGTTTTGTCCAGCTTCACGTGGGCGGTTAGTATTTAGACAGTCATCATTTTACTCTCGGCCATTATGCCATGGTTCTGGTGGAAGCCTTTCCAGACGATGAAAGTAGCAGGGAAGGGATATTCAGTTGTCCTTGTTTCTAATCTTTTGAAAATGATTGTCTTTTGACATGATTCGTAACTTTATATCCTTGTTTTTTGTCGAATTATGGGTTTTTTCATGTAGGTTGTTTGGGGAAGACTGCCAAATTTTGTTGAGATCTACGTTAATTTAGAAAAGGTTTTACCTTGATGGTTGATTAAATTCCGCACTGTTGAACGTGGAAGATCAGGGAAAGGAGTTGTTCTGAAGAAGGGACCTTGGACGTCTTCTGAATATGAAATTTTAATCAAGTATGTCAGGCAGCACGGGGAGAGAAATTGGAATGCTGTGAGAAGTACTCTGGCCTCTCGCGTTGTGGTAAATGCTGCGGACTGCGATGGGCAAATTACTCAAGGCCGAACTTGAAGAAAGGGGCATTTAGCCAAGAAGAGGAAGCAAGAACGGCTTCCATCATCATCGGTCCTGATCTTTATCGTCATCAATCCGATAGGTAGCTCGAATTGACGAAACCGTTTCGATAGAGTCAAACTTCGAAAAACTCGAGACTCGTTTCTCTATTTCTAAATCTCGCGTTGTGTTTTCTCTTTTTGTTGTTTCTCTGTGTTTGCGTTCACGATTCTTGGATTCGTGGAAGTTACGTTGCGGACTTTGTTTCGTGTTTCGTGTTTCGTGTTTCGGCTACCTAACTCTGAAATTCTATAGTTTTTCCTTATTTGTGTGATTGCTGTTGGGTAGATACGTGTTTAGAGCTACATGATTATATGGTGTTTGATTGATTTGATTATCGAATTGGGTGCTTAATGTGTTTTTCTACTAGTTAGGGTTAGTGGTTGTTAATGGTGGTATATGGATTGCCATCAAGATTGTTAATTCTAGTGATTGCTTTGCTTTTGTACTGTGTGATTAGGGTTTTATAATTCTTTTCAACTTCAAAGCAGGCTTTCCATTAAGGGTTAATAGTCATGGCTAGTGTACTTATTCCACCTCTGTATCAGAGTTAGCTATGAGTTGTTAATTGACATTCAGTGTTGATAGTCGAATTCGTAAAATTGGGCTTCAAAATCCTACATTACTGTGGCGATTGAGAACTAACCTGTTTGTAGTGTCTGAGAATGCGATGCCAAGTGGATTAATGGCAGAAGTAGTATGCGGGTGGTGCTAGTCTGGAGAAATGCAAAGATATCAAACTATGAGGTGCACTAGTGCAGTGAATAATGGTGCAGTATGTGGGGTATCAGGCAAGGATCCTTCACGAACCGATTCCTCTTCATTGCCAAATTATATCCAGCTAAACTCGAGGTGAATCTTTAGATGCAGTATTTTGTAAATGCCTGGAATGTTTAGTTGGCTTTCTGTCTATTTCCTCCCTTTTTATTTCAAATATAATAGTAAAATATCTTGAGGTAAATTTCTATACTCTATGTTCAAGCCTGACGTCATCCCTCTAGTTAATTTAATATTCGCTTAAACCACACTTTTTCGCTCTTGAAGCTTCTCTTATTTGTGCTATTCTCTTATGAAATTCATTATCATTTTGGATCCGAGGGATCTTCCAACAGTAGTTGGTCAACACTTGAAATTCATTATTATTTTGGATCCGAGGGATTTTCTAACAGTAGTTGGTCAACAATTAAAATTCATTATTATTTTGGATCTAATGGATCTTCCAATTTTAATTGGTCAACATTCGAGGTTCATTATTTTGAATCAAAATGATCTTCCAACACTAGTTGGTCAACACTTGAAATTCATTATTATTTTGGATCCGAGGGATCTTCCAACAGTAGTTGGTCAACAATTAAACTTCATTATTATCTTGGATCTAATGGATCTTCCAATTTTAATTGGTCAACATTTGAAGTTCATTATTTTTTATCAAAATGATCTTCCAATTATTAGTTGGTCAACATATGAGATTTGTTATTTTGGATCCGAAGGATCTTCCAAAATTAGTTGGTCAACACTCAAAATTTATTATTTTGGATATGATGGATCTTCTAACATTGTTGGTCTACATTTCCTACATCTGTTGGTCTACATCTTTGTAACTATTAGTTGGTCAACATATGAGATTCGTTATTCTAAAGGATCTTCCAACATTAGTTGGTCAACACTCAAAATTTATTATTTTGGATCTGATGGATCTTCTAACATTTGTTGGTCTACATTTCCTACATCTGTTGGTCTACATCTGTTGGCCAAGACATTTTATGTTTTCACAGGTAACATTTGAAGCATCGCCAAAATTACTCATCTTTCAGAATTCTTCGCAAGGGCTACAAATAAGGCACAAGTAAAATCTGAAGTAGTAACAAAACTAGTCCTTCTTTAGAATTCTTCGCAAGGACTAGGGGGGCTACTGATGAGGGAAGAATTTATTCGATTCGCAAGTTAGATTTTTGGAATATTTAACCAATATGTACTTTGTAATAAAAAGTAAATATGTTTTTACTTAGTAAGTTTGTGGGATGAATTAGCCTCTAATGGACCAATTGTTTAAGTCCAATGGCTCAATAGGCCAAAAAGCCCACAACAATTGCTATATAAGCTAACTGATCTTTTCTTATAGTGGGAGAGATAATTTTTTCTAGGGTTTCAGTGAGGGTATTTTCTTGTGGATCTTTCAAACTTTTCTTTTTTATATATTTTTTTCTATTATCTTTCCGTTCTTGATATTTTTCATCATCAGTTTTGAAGAGTGTCTGAGCTGGATATGTTTGAGTATGAGTGAAATAAATTCAAGCAACTAAAGAGAATACTCATGATCTAAATTTAGAAGACCATCTAATAATTCTAGAAAGTTGGTACTAAAATAAACAAGGTACATCAAGAGGACTATCCCGAGATTAATAACATAGATAGTCATTAGAATCTTGAAGGTGGAGAAGCTTCAATGATTTTGGATGATTATAAATATATTAAGTACTAACTTCTTCTTTTATATGTACTGTATTAAGTGGGTTATGAACCCTCGAGATTTATCCAATATGTCTTTCAAAAAATATTGGTTTGAAGACTTGAAAGTTTTTTAATGATGTTAAGGCCATATCAGAGAATGATGAACAATATGTATTAAAATGAATGGAGAGCGTTCAACTCAAGTTTTCTATAATACTTTAGAAATTGATAACATATGTGAGGTATGTCATTGATCTTAAAGGTAATCTTATGTATGTTAGAATATTAGATGGGGGAAGGCATAACTACATGGGTGGAAATAGAAAACTTAGAATTCTGAGAGGCTCATTAATTGTTATTAAAACTTATACAATTAATGATATATTAGTTATGTAAGGTTTTGTAGTGGTTTGAGGTATGTTTTGTGTTGAAAGTGGCTTTACCAAGATTTAGAATCCGAAGTTAAGACATTTAAGTGGAAAAAAATCCTAAATGAACTTATCAAACAAGAGTTATTAGATGGTAATAAGGTTTATAATGTAAGCTTCTGTGAAAACTATATGTTGGGGAAGTGTAAAAGAGTTAAGTTCTTGACCAACAACCATACAAATAAAGATATGCTTAAATATGTTCATTATAACTTTTGGGGATCTGCAAAACATCATACAATGAACATAACTTTAAGTTGAGGACATTATTGTGGACTGACGATGGCTTAGAATTTGTGAATGAACCATTTATTAGCTACTACTTTAAACTTAACATTTCTCGACACAGAACCGTGAATAGAACTTCTAAACAAAATGATATTATTGAGAGAATGAACTGAACCTTACTAGAATGGATAATATGTATGCTTCTGATAACTAGTATGTGCCAAACAAATTGGGAGAAGATTTTGAAATAGATACATACATACATCATCAATAAGATCCTCTCAACTACCGTTTAGTTCAAGTATCCTCAATAGAGATGGATTGGGAAGAAAAATAATTTTGAGCCATTTAAGATTGTCTCGATGTGTTGCTTATGCACATGTAAACCAGTATATGCTTAATCCAAAGCACTAAAATGTATATCTCTCGGTTATCTGGAATGTGTAAAAGGGTATAGGTTGTGGTATCTCAAACCCGAGAATGAGAAATATTTAATTAGCATGCCTTTGATGTTCAATTAAATTGAGATACCACTACTCAAGAATGCGATTACTACACCAATTATTGTCAACAGTGGAGCTTGATTTGAGATAAGGTCTAAAAAAATGCGTAAAGATGATGATACTTTTGTCAAAGCTGATTTCAAACTTGGTATACATTTGGCTCATACGTAGCAAGTTCAACCATTTCATGGTTTAGGCTTTGGCCGAGAGTTTGATAAGAGGAATTCCAACCATTATAAGCTGTGAGTGACTAGCAGATGGAACTCGGGCTATGTCGAAATTTTCGGTATCACCTTTAGAGGCTTATTAAAAAGAGTTATCCCTAAAACATTATTTAATAGGCTCCGATTTAATGGACTAAGTCTTTACGATTAATAAACTTATCATTAGGTCTTCAGTTCTTGTGAAAACATTGAGGGGTGAATATAACTTTGAATGTTTCTCCATTCGTTCGAGCCGTTTTTGAGTCTGAGTCGTTCAAATTCATGCTTGAACTTCATCGCTGAATCTTGTCTAAGCTAGTTATGTCGCAGAAATTGTCTATGCCAATCTGAGTTTTTTACCATGCCAATTTACCGAGCTAATTATGTGATATTCTTAAAGTATGATTTCCTCAAACTTGTCTCGTTAAAACTTTCGTCGGTGAAAACCTCCACTGAAAAAAAACTATACATTTCCAAAGAAAAAAAGAATACAGGTGCAATGAGCACTCTTTTGTTATTTTTTACATTATAGTTGGTTATCTTGTAGGCAAGATTCACAATCGGTCTTGGGTTTGTTATATGTTAAATTTTTTTTATATTCAAAAGTAGCTCCACTTTGCCTATCAATGTAACTCCTTAGTCTTTTAGAATTATAAGGAATAACTAAGGAAGAATACCATACATTTAAAAAAATGAGGTGTTGATGGCTGTTATAGTCCAGCTGAAATGACAAATAAAAATTATATGATGACCAAAGTATAACTAGTCATCCCAAGCTTATAACTGACCTAACTCTTTGAAGTCTGGGGTGCTATTAACTAGTCATTACAACCTTTGGGTGGTCAAAGTTTTTGATTGTTTTGAGACAATATAAAAAATTCAGATATGAGCCATGGATGTAATGATGAAACCTATGAGCACGACTGCCACATGTTGTAGAATTGAATTCCTACAATATATATCACTCACGTTGGCCACCATTATTATCCTAACATTGGATGTCGTTGTCGTTTGAACTTTGATGATCATGACTGTTAGAGATGAGTGTATCATAACCATTAATCTTCACGAAAAATCTGGACCATGTGTTAATTTATTATATCAACTGTTGAGATGGACTTATTTTTTTTTATATAAATAGGATTATTCACCCATCATTTGACACTTTTAGCCAAAACTATGTATTTTTTCTTTATGTGAAGTTTTTCACAATCTTTTCATATACTCTCTTCTCTTTCTTCAAGCTTTGATTTTTCAAATTATGTACAAACTAAAAATGACAATAATTATGGGAAGACAACTTCATGACTCTGATGAATAAGGTTTTGACAGTCATAACTGATGAGTCCCAAAACTGCTTCCTCTCCGGACAGGGACAGATCGGACCAAAGCCACCGGACCGGACAGACCACTTCGAACACTTAGCCCATTCGACTGTTCGAACTATGACAAAAGTACTAAAAAACCTAAACACTTCTTGACTAAGTTGCTTGCTCCCCTTCTAAGAGCTCATGGGTCTTTAAACATGACCCGAAAACCCATAAAGCCCAGATGTAAGGGTATAAATACCCAACCACCTGCATTAAATAGGGGTAATGAAAATTAACTACAACCAAGCTGCTTAATTCTCCCTCTACTCTCTACTCAAAATATTAAACACCTATAACCTACCACAAAACTCTAAACAAATTACTGAATTACCCTCAGACATAAATCAACCTCACCAAATTGGCGACCACAATGGGAGCACGAAGGTGCCTGAATCGAGCATTCGAAACCAACAAGAAAAATCAGTCCGAATGAATCCGGACGCCCCGGAAGTACCACCAGCTTTGCTCGAAGTGGTGGGTGAAAACAATGAATACACTATCGAGGAACGCGATAGGCTAAAAGGCGAGATAGAAGCTCTGAGGGCAGAAAAGGCTAAGATGGGCATGAAAGAAAAATCGAAAGCGTCAATTGCTCATCACACTGATAACCCCAGAGAGCATGAGCCTTCAAGGACTCATGTGAGTACCAAAAAGACTCATGCTAGCTCCAAGAAATCTCACCGGTCTAAGCCAGTGGAGAGTTCAGACTCAGACTCAGAGTCTTCTGATAGCTCTTCGAATAATGAGGGAGTTGAAGAATCCTTATCCTCTAGCAGCGATGAGGGTCGAACTAAAAAGAAACATAAGCAAATCAAAAAATACTCAAGGAAAAGGGATAGACATGGAAAGTTGAAGAAGAATATTGGCAAAGGGTCATCTCACAGCCGGAGGCATGTAGACCGGATGCTGATGGATCATTTTGCTTTCCACGATGAACCAGGTATCTTTGCAACTCCCAATGAAGATACCGTGTTCAATCGTGGCCGAAATTGGAGGCAATCTCCATTGTCTTCTAAAATTCTGTCCGGAAACCTCCCTAAGAGGTTTGATAGTACCAAAATGGACAAGTACGATGGCAGTACTGATCCGGACAATCATTTGGAGCAATTTAAAAACTTTATGATGAACTTTGATGATGATGACAAACTACTTTGTAGAGCATTCTCCCAATCGTTTATGGGGAGTGCTCTAAAATGGTATAACAGCCTACCACAAGGTTGTATCAAGAATTTTGATACTTTTTGGACGGCCTTTCAAAGGCAGTTCGTTGGGAGTAAAGAGTTAAAGGGCAACGGGGACACAATAATCCATTGTGCCCAGGAACCGAACGAATCCTTGAAAGAGTATATAATTCGTTTTGTGAACACCAAGAATGGGTTGGCTGACTGCTTCGAGCAGGTTGCGATAGCATCTTTAAGACAGGGCTTGAATCCTGGCAATTTGGCTGATTCGGTGACCAGAAAGAAGGCAATGACTTGGGGAGGGTTGCTTAATTAGGTTGGAAAACAGATTAACGTTGATGAAACAAAGAAAACAAGGGTATACAGGCAGGTGAGATCTACCCCGGTGGCACCAAACCCCAATTAGAATTAGTCCGGGAACAAGGCGAAGGAGACCGGACAGGGGCATGGCAGGGCTAAAGCTCAATCTCAGCCAGCTGCACCTGCTCAGAGTCAGCAATCCAGAAATAAAAGAGGGCCTTGGGTTCAACCGGAGTGGTTCGCTGAATTGAAAGAAAGTGTGGCCACCATTTACGATAAAACGAAGGAAGCGGTGCATTACAGAAGACCGACCACACTGCAATCTCCTAGAGAACACCGATGATTGTATAGCTTTAAAACAAGAAGTTCAGAACTTGATTGAGAGGGGAAAGCTGGGGGCTTACGTTAAAAGAAGAGGAGGTAATAAGCCTGACAATAATCACCGGGTTGGTCCAGGTAATGTTGCTCTGGAGGGAGCCATGGTTATAATCGAAAGGTTTGATGTGGAATCTGAATACTTGGATCCTGATCCAACTCGAAATAGAGTGGGTACCATTGAGGAATGTTCTAGGACAGTCTCCGGGCTCATTAAGTTTTTTGAGTCACTTACAATTTTCGGAGGGGATACTATGACAGCTCCTACTGCTTCTTCAAGGAAGAGGCACGTTCACACTTTAGCTACCCAGTTAGAAGGAGGCATGACTTCCTATCAATCGCAAATCCCATTTCCCTTCATTGTTTTTGATGAAGATGATTTAAGAGATATAGCTGGCCCTCATGAAGATGCTGTTGTCATAGGAGCATCTATTGGGGGCATTGACATAAGACGAATTTTGGTGGATACTGGAAGCTCAGCCAATATCATTTTCTTAACCGCGTACAAGAGAATGAAAAATCCAGTTGTAATTCAGATTTCAGACAGATCAATTGTGGGCTTTACTGGCAGCTCAGCAGATGTGATCGGGGAGTTCGAAGAAGAAGTTTTGTTGGGCAAGGGCCCTTTCAAGAATATGGTCAAGATACTTTTTATTGTGGTGGATTGTCCCACTTGCTATAATGCCATTTTAGGGAGGTCCTGGCTCTCTAGGATGCATGCAGTGGCTTCAACAGTCCACCAATGTTTGAAATATGCTGTTCAGGGACAGGTGGGAGTTGTTTGGAGCAGTCAAAAGGTTGCAAGAGAATGTTATGCTACAGCTCTGGCTCCCCGGACGTTGGGGGCAGTTCGTATCAATGAGAAATAGCGATTTGAGGGGCTTTCTGGGGGTGAGGGTGAAATTGATGACCCCAGAGAGACCCCTGGAGTGTTAATATCAGTCGAAGAGGTAGAAACACATTGTTTAGAGGAAGGGAAGAGTGTCAAAATAGGGTCCAGAATGCCACCCGATCTCAAAAGAGAGATGCTAAAGTTTTTAAAAATCCATCAACATGTTTTTGCCTGGTGCAATGCTGATGTTACCGTGGTTCCAGCAGATGTGATATCACACCACCTATCTGTCCGAAAAGATGTAGCACCAGTGGTTCAAAAAAGAAGGGCTTTTTCCAAGGAAAAGGCTGATGTTATTGTGCAAGAGGTTGACAGGCTCACAAAGATGGGGCATATCAAGGAATCTCAATATCCTTTGTGGACTGCCAATCCGGTCTTGGTGAAAAAGAAAAATGGCAAGTGGCGTATGTGTATTGACTTCACAGACCTCAATAGGGCTTGCCCAAAAGATCTGTATCCAGTCCCCCGAATTGACCAGCTAGTTGACTCTACCTCTGGGAATAAGCTGCTGTCCTTTATGGATGCTTTCTCCGGATACAATCAGATCCAAGTAGATCCGAAGGATCAAGAGCATACCACATTTGTCACTGACAGGGGTCTTCATTGCTATAGGGTAATGCCTTTTGCGTTGAAAAATGCTGAGGCTACTTATCAGAGATTGGTAAACAAATCCTTTGCTGATCAGATTGGAAGGAATATGGAAGTATACATCGATGACATGATGGTGAAGAGTGTGGATGAGCAATTGCACTTGGCTGACCTCCAAGAAACTTTTACCAACTTGGTGAAAGTGAATTTAAAGTTAAATCCGGAAAAATGTGTATTCGGAGTACAATCCGGGAAATTTCTAGGCTATATTATAAGTGAGCATGAGATACATCCCGATCCGGACCAGCTCAATGCTCTATTTCAAATGGAGCCTTCTCGGAATATTAAAGAAGTACAACGATTAATAGGGAGGTTAGCTGCTTTAAACAGGTTTATCTCAAGGTCTTCGGATAAATGCGCCCCGTTTTTTCAAACCTTAAAGGGGTCGAAGGGATTTGAATGGACATCACAGTGTGATGAGGCTTTCAATGAAATCAAGAAGCATCTGTCCTCTCCCAAAACCTTGTTTAAGCTAGTTGATGGAGAGACACTCTTCGTATATTTGGCAGTTTCAAGTTGTGCCATCAGTGCTGTGTTAGTGAGAGAAGTGGATAATTACCCCCATCCAGTGTACTACATCAGCAAAAGTTTGATAGACGCAGAAATGCGTTATTTAAAACTTGAAAAATTAGCATTGGCCCTGGTGATAGCTGCTAGAAAGATGAGGCCTTATTTCCAGGCTCATCCTATTATCGTTCAGACTTCTTATCCTTTGAAGAATGTTCTCCAAAAGGCATGCATCTCAAGTAGGATGACTAAGTGGTCAGTAGAATTGGGGGATTTCGATATAGATTTTGCTCCCCGAACAGCAGTCAAAGCCCAAGCTGTGGATGATTTTCTAGTTGAATTCCACTCTGATAGAGATTCAGACCAGACTACTGAGATGAAAGACAAAAAAGTCTGGGTCTTCCGGACGGATGATGGATCCAGCACTATGGGATGTGGTGCAGGGGTGTGCTTGACTTCTCCATATGGTGACAAAATGTACCACGGTATATGTTTTGCTTTCAGGGCTTCCAATAATGAGTCTGAATACGAGGCAGCTATAGCCGGTTTGAAGTTAGCTTTTATTTGTGGGGCCAAGAGGGTCAAGCTATTGAGTGACTCCCAGCTTCTTATCCACCATGCCCAAGGCCAATCTGAGGCTAAAAAGGAACAGCTAGTGAAGTATTTACTTCTTCTTAAAAATGAAGCACTCAGGTTTAAAAGCATTATTTATGAACATATACCCCGGACAGAAAATGAGTTAGCAGATTCATTGGCAACCATAGCATACACAGAGTCGTATCCATGGATCCATGTGCTGGAGAGCCCCTCCATTCAACTTGATAGGAGTAAAGAAGAAGAAATTTTTGAAGTACAAATGAAACAACCTAAGGATTGGAGATTTCATTTCCTGCAATACCTCTCCGACGACATCGTGCCTCCGGATCAGTCACTGGCAAGAAAACTGAAACACAAAGCTCGTGGTTTTATCATACTAAGAGACGTTCTGTATAAAAAGTCTTACAGTAAACCTCTTATGCGCTGTTTGGGGGATGGTGAATCTCAAGATGCTATTGGCCATAATTCATTGTGCTACTATTGGCCATCTATCATGCAAGATGCTAAAGAGCTGGTAAGAAGGTGTGACCCATGCCAAAGATACAGCAATGAAATTCATGTCCCAGCCGTTCCTTTAGAGTCAATTTCTGAGCCTATACCTTTTGCTCGGTGGGGATTGGATTTAGTGGGGCCTCTCCCTATGGCGTCCGGAGGGCGCAAAACTATAATCGTTGCAATCGATTACTTTTCGAAGTGGATTGAAGCAGCCCCTCTGGCAGGAACAACATCAAAAGTCATTATAAAATTCATTTTATCCAACATTTGTTGCAGATTTGGTGTTCCACAAAAGATAACAACAGATAATGGACCGCGGTTCGACAATAGGGAAATGGAGAGTTTATGTGCCTCAAGGGGTATACAACATTGTTTCTCTTCACCCTTCCACCCACAAGCAAATGGTCAGGTTGAAGTGGCTAACAGAACTATACTGTCCGGTTTAAAGAAGAACTTGGAAGGGGCTGCTGGGAAGTGGCCTAGCTATTTACAAGAAGTTTTGTGGGCCTACCGGACAACACCTGGGGCTGCAACACAGGAGTCACCCTTTGCTTTGGTCTATGGGATGGATGCAATAGCTCCCATAGAAGCAACTATCCCATCGTTCCGTGTTCACAACTTCTCCGAATGCGCTAACGAAGTGGCCATCAGAAGTCAGCTCGACTTAATAGAAGAAAGACGAGTGAAAGCTCACCTTAGAGCTGCACACTATCAGGGTTTAATGAGGAGCAGATTTGCTTCTAGGGTTAAAAGAAGAGATTTCCAACCGGGGGACAAGGTATTGAGGAAAGTCTTCTTACATACTAAAGAGAAGCTGCTCGGCAAATTGGCCCCGACTTGGGAAGGACCTTATATGGTTGTTGAAAGGCTTAAACCTGGAACATATTGGCTAGAAGACAAGGATTGAAGAGTTTTGACCCACCCTTGGAATATCGAACATCTCCGGATGTACTTGGAGTAGCGTTTGTGTAAATATTTACTTGTTTAAACATCCATGTAAATATTTGGGGGCATACTCTTTCCTACTCTGGTGGCGCGGGGAGGTTTTAATGAGGTGTCCGGGTTTTAAATAAAATTTGATGCCTTCTTAAAAAAATTCCGAAGTATTCTTACTTTGTCTTTTGTCAGACCATCCGGATTGAAATAAAAGAGTGATGACCACTTAAACATTCGTCATCGGAGAATTTAAACACTCTCGCTATGAAATAACTAAGGGCTATTTAAACACTAGCCATCAAAATTGGAACAAATTATGAAAGAACGTGAGAGTTGTGCAAAACAAGGATATTCATTAAAATAACTTAAGTGCCTTGGCCTTCCAAGGACTTTCAAATTGTCAAAACAGAAGTAAAGGATCTATCCGGTCAAATACCGGACATATTAACAAAAAGAGTGCATTGGCCTTCCAAGGACTTTAGTTTAGATAACATGAAAAATTACAAGTAATTCATAATTTAAGGCTGAGCCTTTGAAGATGGCTGAGCTTCATCTGTTTTCTTCTTCCCATTGGGATCATCTTTCTCTTCATCTGGGCTCTCCCCGGTGTTTTCTTCGTCATCGGATGAGGAGGCACTGGAGAAGCCGAACCTGTCGCCTTCGGCCATTGTGTGATATGGGAGGTCTTCGGGCTCTACGTGAAGCCACAAATCACCCAAGTTCCTCTTCGGGAACTTCTCGTGGAAGAGCAGGACCATGTCTGATTTCACTTTGGCATACATCTGCTCTTGAGTGTCTATCACGTTATTGGTGTAAGCATCGATCTTGGCCTGGATTTTTCCCTCCTGCTCCCTTAGCAAACCAGCTTTCTCCTCTGCAGCTTGGGACACTGTATTTTCAAGGGCAATCTTGTCGCTGGTCAGGTTGGTGATAATTTGGTC
Source organism: Limnanthes douglasii subsp. nivea (assembly GCA_036936605.1). Taxonomy (NCBI): domain Eukaryota; kingdom Viridiplantae; phylum Streptophyta; class Magnoliopsida; order Brassicales; family Limnanthaceae; genus Limnanthes; species Limnanthes douglasii. Next base: position 2,287,028 of record JAUPFV010000004.1, on the reverse strand, counting down.
ATTGGCCTTGTTCTCCTCTTTTGATGAGGCAAGATCATTCTCCAATCCTGATAGCTTCTCCCGGAGCTCTGTGATAGTGTTCTCTAGAGTGGCAACTTTTGTGGTAATCACCTCTTGGGTTCTCTTCAACTCTTCGTTCTCCCCTTTTAGAATGGTAGCGTTTGAAGTGGCACTAAGAAGGTCGTCGGACAGCCTCTCTTTGTCAGACTTGAGGTCTTTGATAATGTCTGCCTGATTTCGAACTTGTTTCTCCAACGCGAGTGATAAGGAAGAATAAAATACAAGGAGAAAAGTGTAAAGAAGAAACCTCACAGGAGAAAATAGCAAAGGAAAAGTGTGAGAGGAGGAAAACGCATAGAGAAAACTGTGTAAGGACTGAATTGTACAAACTATATAACGAGATAGCCAGAATAGGAAGAAAGTAAAATGTAGGGACCAAAAGATGTAATTAACCCAAGTTAAAGCGTGTGGGGTCCACAATTGTACTATAAAAGGACCACACACGCTTCACAAATCCCGAGATGAATATATGAGACTTTCTCTCTCTACTTAACCTGATAATCTGTACTTTCTCTCTCTAAAACTGACACTAAGATATTCCTGTATCGCCAAATTGTCTCTAAGTAATCCTCGTATCGCATAATCAACCCCCGGACCATCTATAAATTCTTCAGTGGTGCCGTCTGTGGGAAACGACAATCGCTCTGACGACAATCGCTTCATGGAAATAATTCATATTCCGAGGAGAACCATGGAAGGCCAAGGGGATGACTTGGTTAACAATTGCGAGGAGAACTTGGTCGGAGATGACTAAGGAGGGAGCCGTTTAGCGAAATGGAAGATCACGAAACTGAGCTTCGTCCCAAGAAAAGGGACGACCGATACCGGGGAGGCGAGCGGCAATTGCCGAGGAGAAGGGAGAGGCGACTTGTGGATTCCGCTTACCTAAGTGACTAATCTCGATATAGCTCCTCGGACTCCTCCCTGTGAAAATACCACAGAAAGAAAAAGTATGATCGAAGGCACACCGATTTCCGAAGAGGAAGAAGTTCTGAGAGGAAATCTCCGAGGGAGAAGGGTCACCACGCTCGGGGTGGCGAACGATATTATGAACAGGCGAAGTATGCTGAGAGGAAAGAGGATAAGGGCCATCGAACTTCTGAATGGCAGCACCAGTACACTTTGTCGTCCGAGGAGGGTCTGTACTTTCCAAATAATGACAACCTAAGGTCCGGAGTTTATCGTGCGGGTCACAATTGGAGAGCTTCCGCCCTTTCCCCGGACATTTTGGTGGGAAATATCCCGAAGCACTTTGATATTTCGAAGCTAGAGAAATTCGATAGGACACAAGATCCGGATAACCACATTGAGCAATTTAAGAATTTTATGATAAATTTCGACGACGATGATAAGCTGCTATGCAGAGCATTCTCTCAGACTTTCAAGGGAGTGGCATCTAAGTGGTACAATAGGCTGCCTCGGGGCTCGATAAAGAATTTTGATATGTTCTGGAACATCTTCAGACAACACTTCGTGGGGAGTAAGAAGTTCAGAGCTAACGGAGATACGATCATCTATTACCGACAGAAGGTGGGGGAGAGCCTTAAAAATTACACTAATCGCTTTGTCAAGACCAAAACGGATATGGAATACTGCAAGGACTCAGTGGCGCTTGCAGCTTTCAGGATGGGTCTGCTCCCCGGGTTGTTGAAGGATACGGTGGCGGAAAGTCAGGCGATGACCTTCGGAGCATTGCTAGATCAAGTCGAGAAGAGAATCTTGGTAGAAGAGACTTTTCCCGTTCAGGAAGCCTTTTCCCATATAGACTCCGAGGGAAAGCAGAAGCGTCAACAAATATTGCAAATATCATGAGGATATCGGGCACGACACCAAGGATTGCATAGCTTTGAAAAAAGAGGTACAAGCCCTGATTGAGAATGGAATGTTGCTAGAGTTCGTAAAAAAACACTCCAAGAAAAATACCGTGGTAAAAGCTGTCTCTAAGAACACTGACACAGCCATGGTGATTTCCGAAGGGGTCGACGATTTTGACATCGAGCAAGAGTATTTAGACCCCAAGGTGGGGAGGAACAATATGAACTTGGTAGAAGAAGAAATTCCGAATGGGAGAGTGGATAGCCTTTGTGCGTTCTTCGATTCTTTTGCAATTTTTAGGGGAGACACTATTGCGGGAAATTCCAACATCTCCCAAAAAAGGCACATGGTCAACCTGACCACCCAGATTGAAGCGGGAGTCTCAGCGCAAATGCACCGATCGCCTTCCCCAATTATCTATTTCGATGATGATATGCGAAATGTTGCAGGCCCTCATGAGGACGCTGTAGTGATTGCGGCAGACATCGCTGGGGATCAAATTCAGAAGATACTCATTGACACGGGGAGCTCTGCGAATATATTGTTTATGAGTACTTACCGACGCATCTCTGACCCGCCGGTTATCCGAAGATCCGACAGGACTATAGTGGGCTTTACTGGCGCTACAGCAGTGGTGGTTGGAGAGTTTCAGTGTATGGTCGAGTTGGGCCGTGGACCGTTTAAGAAAGAGGTGGAGGTACTTTTTATTGTGGTTGACGCGCCAACATCGTATAATGCTATCCTGGGTGGCTCTTGGTTGTCCCGGATGCATGGCGTAATCTCCACGGTGCATCAATGCTTAAAATATGTGGTCGGAAACAATATTGGGACAATCCGAAGTAGCCAGAAGATGGCACGTGAATGTTACCAGATAGCCCTGTCCTCCAAGGGGGTTCGGGGGGAGACTTCAGACCAAGCATAGCAATTAAAGGGCCCCCCTCCCCGAAATCATCCCCTGTGATGATCCGAGGGAGGCCCCCGGATTTCAGGTCCCAGAAGAAGATTCTGCGACACACGAATTTGCGAGTGGCAAAGTTCTGAAGATTGGAGTCCACCTCTCTCCAGAATTTAAGGAAAAATTAATTGCTTTTTTATCTGATAAACTTGATATGTTTGCTTGGTGTGCACAAGATGTCACTGGAGTGCCGTCAGAAATCATGTGTCATAAACTCGCGATACGATTAGATGTCCGACCCATAGTCCAGAAAAGAAGACCTGTCTCCCCGGAAAAGGCCTCGGAAATTCTGTTGGAGGTCGAAAGGCTACTGAGCATAGGCCATATTCGCGAGTCGCATTATCCCATATAGGCGTCGAATCTGCTATTAGTACGAAAGAAAAATGGCAAGTGGAGAATGTGTATTGACTTCACGGACTTAAACAGAGCTTGTCCTAAGGATCTGTTTCCTGTGCCTCGCATCGATCAATTAGTGGATTCGACCTCCGGAAATCGACTGTTGTCATTTATGGACGCTTACTCGGGGTACAACCAAATCCGAATGGCCGCTAACGATGAGGAAAGAACTTCTTTTATCACCGGGCGAGGTTTATATCGCTATAAGGTCATGCCGTTCGGATTAAAAAATGCGGGGGCAACCTATCAGCGCCTGGTCAATAAAACCTTTGAGGGGCAGATTGGGCGGAACATGGAAGCATATATGGACGATATGTTGGTCAAAAGTGAGCGGGACGAAGATCATTTCGCTGACTTGGAAGAGACATTTCGAAATTTAAGTAGAGTCAATCTCAAACTCAATCCGGAGAAGTGCATTTTCGGGGTGAGGTCAGGCAAGTTTCTTGGTTACATGATTAGCGAAAAAGGCATCGAGGCTGATCACAATGACCCCCCCCCCCCCCCCCCCCCCGAAATATTAAGGAAGTACAAATTCTGACAGGAAGATTGGCCACTCTGAATAGATTCATTTCTAGGTCTTCGGATAAATGTGCTCCATTTTTCAAAGTATTGCGGAATGCGAAACAGTTTTGTTGGACCGAGGAATGTTCGACCGCTTTTCGTCAAATCCAAGAATATTCGACATCCCCGAAAGTTTTATCTAAACCATTGGTAGGAGAGACATTAATTGTCTATATAGCAGTATCAGAATGTGCGGTCAGTGTCGTTCTCCTCCGCGAAGATGACTCTCTTCTGAAGTCTATCTATTATGTCAGTAAGAGTTTGCTGGATGCGGAGAAGCGATATCTCACGTTGGAGAAGGTAGTTTTAGCGTTGGTAACGGCAGCTCGAAAGATGAGACCTTACTTCCAGGCCCACCCAATCGTTGTTCGGACGAATTTTCCTCTGAAGATTTTATTACAAAGGCCCGACATCTCCGGCAGAATGACTAAATGGTCAGTAGAGCTGGGAGACTTCGACATAACATTTGAGCCTTGAACGGCGATAAAAGCACAAGTTTTAGCCGATTTCTTGGTCGAATTCCATTCGGACAGAGGGGAACAGGAAGTGCACGACTTGGTCGACGAAGAGGAATGGGTGATACGAACGGATGGGGGGTCGAACACTTCAGGAAGTGGGGCAGGTGTCCAATTGATTTCCCCGAAAGGGGTAGCTATGTTCCAAGCCATTCGTTTTGGTTTTAAGGCTACTAATAATGAAGCTGAGTATGAAGCTGCTCTAGCAGGCTTGCGTTTGGCTCAGATTTGTGGGGCTCGAAAGATTAAATTGATCAGTGACTCACAGTTGGTGATAAATCAAGCTTCGGGAGAGTCCGAGGCCAGAAAAGATACGCTGATACAGTATTTAAAGCTGGTCAAAGATTTGGCATCAAAATTTGAGGGAGTCAAGTACGAGCATGTTCGAAGAGAATTAAATGTTGTCACGGATTCTCTTGCCTCCGCTTCACGGACGGAAGGTTACCCGTGGGTTTTGGTTCAGGAGTGCCCTTCGATCTCGATTGGCGATGAGCATGCGATGAATATCTTGGAGGAAAGCAACATGATTATGCACGATTGGAGAACGGTCATCATTGATTTTCTGGCCCATGACATTTTACCGGTCGAAACGTATCCTGTCCGAATTGCACGATGGTGAAGGATCTGCCCACTGTGGGTACAAGGAATTAATCTGAAGGGTATTCCTGGCCGGCTATTATTGGCCCACTATCGCGGCCGACGCAAAAGATTTAGTCAAACGATGTGACACGTGCCAACGCTACGCTAATGTGATTCACAAACCTGGGGTGTTGATGGAAATCATTTCAGAGGCGGTCCCGTTTGACAGATGAGGCATTGATCTAGTTGGGCCTCTACCAATGGTGTCTGGGGGTAGACAGACTATAATCGTGACAGTCGATTATTTTTCTAAGTGGGTGGAGGCTGAGCCGCTGGCATGGACTAAGGCCAAAGATTTGATCAAGTTTTTCATATCTAACATTTGTTGTCGTTTTGGTGTACCATTGCAGATCACCACGGACAATGGACCTCAGTTTGATAACAAGGAGTTCCAGAGTTTTTGTGTATCGAGGGGCATACGACAATGTTTTTCATCACCGTTTCACCCTTAGGCTAATGGGCAAGTGGAAGTGACTAATCGCACGATTCTTGATGGGTTGAAGAAGAATTTGGAAGGCAAAGCGGGGAAATGGCCCGACTATCTACATGAAGTGTTGTGGGCATACCGAACGACTCCCCGAACGGCCACTGTTGTGTCCCCATTTGCCTTAGTCTATGGAATGGACGCCGTTGTCCCTCTGGAGATTCTTTTCTCCTCACATCGTGTAGAAACATATGCCTCCGACACAAATGACCAGAGTAGAGCATTGGCTTTAGAATTGGTTGAAGAAAAGAGACAGCAAGCACAGTTGACATCCCTCCACTATCAAACTCTCATGAGGAGTCGATACGCGTCCAAGGTAAAGCACAGAGATTTTAAGGTGGGAGACAAGGTCTTACGCAAAGTTTTCTTGCACACTAAAGACAAGAGTTTGGGGAAGTTGGGACCTAATTGGGAAGGCCCCTATGAGGTCTCCGAAAAGATAAAACCAGGCACATATCGGTTAAAAGATAAGGAAGGGCGATATCTCCGTCTCCCGTGGAATATTGAGCATTTAAAATTGTATCTTGATTAAAAGCGCTAGCTGACATTGTATTTCTTTTCTTCTTCTTTGTATCCCCAAGCACAAACTTTGGTGAGGACACACTCTTTCCTACCCTGTTAGGCACAGGAAGGTTTTAATGAGGTGTTTCGATGAGCCCCTTCAATACAAAGAGTTCTTTGCCTTAACTATTTTTTGGGTCACAGTAACATGTGCCTCGAATTGTTGTCCCTTCGAACTATTTTTTGAGTCACAGTAACATGTGCCTCGAATTGTTGTCCCTTCGAACTATTTTTTGAGTCACAGTAACGTATGCCTCGAATTGTTGTCCGTTCGAACTATTTTTCGAGTCACAGTAACTTGTGCCTCGAATTGTTGTCCCTTTGAACTATTTTTCGAGTCACAGTAACGTGTGCCTCAAATTGTTGTCTCTTCAAACTATTTTTTGGGTCACAGAATTATGTGCCTCACTAATGTGTGCCTCGATTTTTATTGTTACCTTAGTAATATTTGAGTCACACTAATGTGTGCCTCGAATTCTGTTTAACTTCATTACTATTGGGGTCACCCTAATGAGTGCCTTGAATTTTATATGACTATCAATAATTGGATAACATTAACTTTATTAATATTTTAGTATTTGGGTCACAATAATGGATTGCAGGATTTGTCTCTTCAGATTATTGAAGGGAACATAACACTTGGTGTTGTGGATTAAACTTATGCATAAAAATAATAATTGATTGTTGACCTCCCAAAATCGAACTATGTCTCATAAAATCAGCGCATTACAACATGTCATAGTTACATTACAAAAAGAGGCCCTATTGGGCCATACACAAAAAATTGTTTAACACCTTTTACGACTTCCCTCAGTCTGAATTTTTCGAGGAGATACTCCCCTCAGTCTCTGACTCTTCACTCTCACTTACCACTATATGGGGAGGACGAAGTTCTGAGGGGACAAGTTTCCAAAAACTCTCCAAGTTATATTCAGGATGCTCAGCATAGATTTGGGTGAGCAAACCAGCTCGAGTAGTGGCATCCCGAGCTTGCAGCTTGCTTGTGCACGTCGCCGCATAAGCATCCACAGCCTTGTCTTTCTCTTCTTCGACTTGTCCAGGAAAGTTCTCAACCCGTCTCAGCAACTGATCTCGCTCGGTTGTCACCTTTCTAAGGGCTTCGGTACACTCTGTGAATCCATCACAAGCCAAACAATGTCCCTTTTTGTACTCAGCTATCAATAGCTCTTGGATCTCAGTATTATTTTTCTACAAGTCCCTCTCCTCTTGACAACACCTCTCCAGCATGATCACGTAATTTTCGGACGCAGACAAACGCTCATACAAGGCATCAGCTTGGCCTTCGATCACTGCATGTTGCTTCTTGGCCTCTTCAAGCTGAGAGGCAGCCAGCAGCGATTTAAACTTATAGTGATTTTTGCGTTTCTCAAGGTGACGCATCTTTTTGCCTCTATTTATTGAGGTGTGCAGCAATTTCCGAAGGGATAGTGAGAATTCATCATCCAAAGGAACTTCGAAGGAGCTCGAAGGAGACCCTAATGCTGCAGAGTCAAACTCAGAAAACCCGCCTCCAAGAGTGTCTGGATCAATATGCTGAGGAGGGTTGCTCCGAGGGATAGGGAGAGGTGCTAGTCTTGGACTATGTTCGAGGGGGATTGGGTGAGAGGCCTCGGTCAGAGGCGAGTGTGGGGGTTGATGAGAACTTTTCCTGGGAGAATGGCCACCTCTGTCCTCAGGATCACTTGTGATTTCCTGGACCCTTTCCTCTAGACCAGCCTCCTGATTGCCTTCAGGCGTCTCACCCCCCTCGGATAGTTCTTGGATGGGTTCGAGGATACCTTTATCCTTCCTATCTCTTGTCTTGCCATCCTTTTTTGAAGGCAGGATGGGAGCAGGGGGAGGAGGAAGGGAGTCCGATGACCCAGTATTGTTTGATGGAGGGGGAATGGGATTCGACGACCCATCATTGTTCGAGGGAGGAGGCCTTTGAGTGTTGATAGGTACTTTAGTGTTTAGCTGTTGAGTTGATAAAACTTCATCCTCTGGAGGATCCCCCAGATGACTTTGAGAACGGGAACGTTTGGGCAGATATACCACTACGTCTTTTTGGCTACACCGCTCCATCACTTCTCGCTCCGAGGGAGGAGTCATCAATCCCCTCATACTAATGCGGTAGAGGGGATTGAGCCTCCACAATCGACTCCTGGCAAGATTGTTGTCTGTAAAGTAGAGACGAAATCGGTTGTCCCACTGTTCCTTTGCCCACAAGCGAAGGTTGGTAAATACATTTGTGGCACCCTCAACATAATCAGAATAGGGCTTGGATATCCCAGTCATAGTTGCAACAAGTAGCCAATATCAAGACCAACCACAATTAAAAATTCGAAGAGGCATAAAAATTCGAAGAGGCATAAAAATTCAAAGAGGTACATTTATTAGTCCACTTTGGAGAGAGCTTGTGAGGATTTGAGGGACTGGCCTCTGACCCGGTCTCCCAGTAACCAGAGAAAAAGACAAATTGCTGCCTCCATTTCTTGTCAGCCTCCAGTAGATCTTTCAAGATTTTTTGCCCTCGATTGAAAGTCAGTGAATAAAAGGGAAAAAAGGATTCCTGGCCAAACCAGCAAGGCCAATGAGTTGCTCTAATGAAAATTCGTGACTTGAGAGCCTCGAGGCCATGATGCAGGCCATCAGAGTAAACCACATGTTGGGACCAACCTGCGAAGGGCAAAGGTCTATCTTCGAAAAATATTCGATGAAGAAGGGGTCTAAGGGATACCTTAGCCCCCAGTTCATGATCTCTGTGTAAACCACCAACTCGTTGTCCCTCAGTGATAAAGGTGTCTCTCCTTCTGAGGGAAATCTGATGGTAATATAGGAAGGGATGCACCACCGGGTCCTTAGCATCGCCTCTTCGTCTTTTGAAAAGTACTTGTATCTGATGTTGGCAAGGGCTACCATATTCTTGTTTTTGATGCCCCGAATATTATGACCAGCGATACTGTCTAGTTCCAAGGGCAGCATGACGTCCCCTTTTGATTTTGGAGCGATCCAACGTGCTTGCTCCTCAGATATTATTTGGGATGAAGAGGTTGTAGTGTTCAACGAACCTAAGGAAGGGATTGTAGGCACTTTTGGTTCGAAGGGCTTTGTGACAGGTTTTTTCCCTTTGACATCTCGACTCTCATTTCGCCTATTGAGCATGACCTCTTTGGTAATGAGCGTTTTCGAAGGGGAAAATTGAGTTCCATGAACGGTCATGGATGGGGTGGAAGGCAGACTTAACCCATCCACCTCGTTTCTTCGGGGAGGACTGTTAGAAGTCCGATGAGGGCTTGTAGATGTTCTTGTAGATATTCGTGGAGGACTGACAGAAGTTTGAGGAGGTCTGGTAGACGTTCGAAGAGGGCTCGCAGATCTTTGAGGGAGATTCTCGAGGGCTGTTGGTGAAGTAGGCTCCCGAATGACCAGGGGCGCCTCCCTGGCACGTTTTCGCTCATGAGAGCCTTTCCTATCCTTGTGGGATTTCTTTCTCTTCCCGGACGAGTGTTTGTGTTGCCTATCTTTACCCATTTCTCTGAGGGGGTTCAAATCGTTATGCAAGCTTCATTGAGCGACTTCGAGGGGGATAATTGCAGTCGAATCTACTGAGGGGGGCCAGGCACCAAAGAAGGTAGTAGTCGATGGTGGGGGATGAGGCCTCAAGTCTTCACCGACAGCTATTCTCTCCTCGAACCTCTTACTGATTAACAACCACTCAGGAATCCGACGGGGCTTATTCGCCAGCTTTATCTCTCTAGAAATAATTAAACAGAAGTTGAGTTAATGAGGAGAGAAGGTCAGTATTTATAGGTGCAACTGGGCTTTCCTGACAGATCAGGCCCGGGGACTTTTTATGATGTTTGCCTAGGGACATTATGGTCCATGTAGGTGTAAATTACTCTGACACTAGCCACATGAGAAGATGAAGAGTTTTCTGTCAGAAAATGTTAGGGGAAGAGGAAGAGTTTTCTGTCAGAAAATGTCAGGGGAATAGGTAGCGTTTTCCAAAACGTTATGCTGACACGTGTTTGTTCAATGACGTCATGGTCAAGATCAATCTTGGCATCCCTTTTAGCCTTAGTCTGAAATTATTCGGGGGCTTATCTGGCTAAAATGGTGCAAGGATTGGGGGGCTACTCGGTTAACAGGAGAAATTCAAAGAGCGATCTCTCGAAGAGTTGGCTTATGGCCTCGATGGTTCGAGGGGCATTGTGGAAATTCGGAGAATGACTCTTCGAGGAGTGACTTATGGCCTCGGTGGTTCGAGGGGAATTGTGGAAATTCGGAGAGAAAATATTTGAGGAAAATGGTTTTCGCCTTACAAGAGTAACTATTTGAGGGTACGTGAAGAAAGCAGTCGGAGAATTATTCAGTCCCAGTAAAATAACTTTTACTAGGACTGGGGGGCTACTAATAAGGAAGAATAAAAGACAAGGAGAAAAGTATAAAGAAGAAACTTGACAGGAGAAAATAGCAAAGGAAAAGTGTGAGAGGAGGAAAACGCATAGAGAAAACTGTGTGAGGACTGAATTGTACAAACTATATAACGAGATAGCCAGAATAGGAAGTAAGTAAAATGTAGGGACCAAAAGATGTAATTAACCCAAGTTAAAGCGTGTGAGGTCCGCAATTGTACTATAAAAGGACCACACACGCTTCACAAATCCCGAGATGAATATATGAGACTTTCTCTCTCTACTTAACCTGATAATCTATACTTTCTCTCTCTAAAACTGACACTAAGATATTCCTGTATCGCCAAATTGTCTCTAAGTAATCCTCGTATCGCATAATCACCCCCGGACCATCTATAAACTCTTCAGCGAGCACCAGCTGAATATTGCTTAATAAAGAGTGGGCTATAACATCCCTTTCACTTGAAACAATAAAGGTCTTACCATTAAAAGTTACTGTGTTTGAAGTGCTCGGAGGGAGGTAAGGCCCAGCAAAATCGTCTCTGGGGAGATTGATAAAGTACTCACCAAGCCCAGCAAGACCAGTGATGTCTACCCCATCAATGTTAAGATCTCCCCCTTCGACCTCATCGGTTTGGAAGTCACCAGGTATCTCCTCTGCTTGTGTTGGGTCAGTGGGGTCAGCTTGGGAAAGAGGCTCCGGAGGTCGGAGAGAGACTTCATCACCTTTAGAAGTATTTTTCTTCTTGGCCTCCCTATCTTTGCTTTCAGCTCCCCGTTTACGGTCTCTTTTGGAAGCCCTTGGAGGATTTGGGGAGTGAACCTCTTGCCTAACACTCTCCTGCTCTACCACTGCCAAGAGAGCAGCATCAATTTGACTAGGGGCTGGCCCCTCCGGATGCTTTGGAACATCCTCCTCCACCTCAGCCGGGTTAGCTCCACCCACCACTTTCTTGCCCTTCTTTTTGCCTTTCATCTTACTCGGGGCTTTGGCCCGGCCTGGCAAGTAAAGTGTCCCATCCGGTTCATGCGTCCTTTTGAGCACGACATCCGGAGGAGGCTGGGTGGTGAGCTCTTCCCAAGATAAGTCTCTCCGACCTGTGGTGTTCCACAGATGAGACCTTGCCAAGTTTCCCCCAGTAAAAGCAGCATGGAACCAGTTCCCCCACTTCTCAGCAGTCCAAGCGTTGATCTTGGTGCAAGTGGTCTGCCCGGTTTTCAAGTAGTCACTGAAGTCCTTGGGCAGTTATGCTAAGGCAAAGATAAGACCAATTAGTTTAAATTAATTTAAAAAAGAGAGAGAGACAAGAATGTAAAGTAGGAGACTTACGATCACTCCTCCATCTGCTTGTGAGAAAACTTGGGTTGACTTCAGACTTGATTTTTTTCCCATTCTCCCAAGCACCACTTACGAACAGGAATTGAGTCCTCCAATTCCTCTCCGACTCTAGCAAGTCATCCACAGCTTTGAAGTTATCCCCCATGTTGAAATGGTAGAAGGGGATGTGGTGGTTTCTGCAGAGACTGGCCACAGCAGCAAACTCCTCCTTTGGTAGAGGAATCCCGGAGAGCCTTGAAGCCATAATGCAGGCCATGAGGGTGTACCAAGCATTGGGGCTCAGCTGGCTCGGACAGAGCTTTATCATATGAAAATATCTGACAATTTCAGGGTCCAGAGGGAATCTAAGCCCCCAATTGAACAGCTCCGTGAAGATGACTATCTCGCTCAATTTACAGTCCATGGGAGTTTCGGGGTTGATAGGGATTCTTATCTTCACGCTCTCCGGAATTCCCCACTTCGTACGCATCCGGCCCAGCTCGGCTGTGTGGATGAATGCGTAGTTGATTTTTTGCAGGGCAAGGAGGTACTTGACATTGACCTTGTGAAAACAAGGCCCCACCCTTCCTTCAAGACTCTCCGGCAGATCCGGATGCCTCAAGCATAACTTTTCCTTGCCTTTGTCTTTTTTGGCAGCAACAGCACTACTAGTCTGTCCGGAGGGATCAGGCTCGAATGGAGCCTCTTCGATAGAGTCCTCCATTACTTCCTCCATGATTGATGAGGGGTTTTCAACAGTTGTGGTAAGGGGAAGGTTCAGAGTTGGCTCAGCCTGGCTTCCTGACTGCTGAGTTCCAGTATTTTCTTGGTTCCTGGCCTCCGGTTGGGGCTCTGATGCAGATGTTTCCTTCCGGAGACTTGAGCTAGTGCCCTCTGGACCGGACAGCCTGTCCTTGGGAGCTTTAATGGGCACTTCTGACCCTGCACTACTATCTTTGGCACCCGATTTTGAAGGGGTGCCCTTGGAAGCTTGGCCCTTGACCAACCGGCCTTTTCTCCGGTCAACTAATTTTTTAGGGGAATTTTCGGTGTCTGACCCCATGGCTATGAAGGGGGAGGGTTTCTTGAAGCTGGTAACAGTAACACCCGGCTCAACAACAGGTTCCGATTCTTGAACCGAAGAACCGGAAATGATGGGTGAGAGATTGGTTTGAAATAACCTTTTCGGTTTGACGCCTTTTGAAGAAGAAGAGCCCTGGTCTGATTCTGTGGCAGCAGTCACTGGTTTGTCAATAGGAGAGGTGGGTAAACCTGCCGCAATGCGCCTTTCCCTTTCGACCTTTTGTGCCTTTTTTAGTTCAGAGAGGTTGAGCCACCCGCCTTTGACCAAAGCGTTCCGAGCCGTGAACATAAACAAACTGGGTAAAAAATTGTGTTGGAGAGAAAAATGCTTTGAGAGTTTGTAGAGTAAAAATGAGAGTGATGGTGAAACAGTAGAAAGTATTTCAATTTATAGTGAATCTGAAAAAGAAGTTTGATTCCTAGGAGAATTCGAAAATATTGATAATGATTAAAAGACGGCGCTGATGTCACCCTCTTTAATGAAGAGGTTGCTTTTCGAAGAAGGTGGGTGTGAGATTCAAGGTGAAAAAACGGCTGAAACAACCAACCAGAGAGTGACACGTGTCCCACCAACTCTGGCAAAAAACCGTTTGGATTCACAAAGCTTTATCAGTCCGAATAAAACCACTAGACAAACAGACCTGTCCGGATTTAAGCTGCCCCTGAACACCGGACTGTTTTTGAGGTTTTTGACAAAGGCATTTGAACAAACACCTAAAAAAGGGGATCCTGATGAGTCCCAAAACTGCTTCCTCTCCGGACAGGGACATATCGGACCAAGGCCACCGGACCGGACAGACCACTTCGAACACTTAGCCCATTGGACTGTTCGAACTATGATAAAAGTACTAAAAAACCTAAACACTTCTGGACTAAGCTACTTGCTCCCCTTCTAAGAGCTCATGGGTCTTTAAACATGACCCGGGTCCATTAAACATGACCCGAAAACCCATAAATCCCAGATGTAAGGGTATAAATACCCAACCACCTGCATTAAATAGGCGTAATGAAAATTAACTGCAACCAAGCTGCTTAATTTTCCCTCTACTCTCTACTCAAAATATTAAACACCTATAAACTACCACAAAACTCTGAACAAATTACTGAATTACCCTCAGACATAAATCAACCTCACCAATAACCAGGGACTTAACGGGTTTTTTTGGAGATGTTTCTCCAATTCCTTTATGAGAGACGAAGAATCTTATGTGCAACAAAAGATTTGCAAGACCACCACCATCTATTCTAAAACCTTGGATTTATATCATCGTTCCTGGTCTTCAAGACTGACAACTTAAAACCCATTATTTATGGGTTGTCCGGCTTAGTTAGTGCTATTGGAAACCTGGAATAGAGTACTCTGACGATGAGTAATAATGTATGTGCATTTATTCTCCCCAAACTGTGAGGGCTTCAGATTCGGGGAATTCCAACGCACCTCATGAAAAAAAACCATATAAGTTTTCACTTAATGATGCTAAACCCGAAGTCTCTACCAAGATTTCTACAAAGCGGGGTATTTTATTTTATGTGAGGGTACAATAGCTAAATGTTGGGGAATTATTATCGATATTGCAGCAAAAACATGTCTCTTTTACATATGGGTATGCTTTCTACTGCACCTTCATTTTGTAGAGCTCATTCTCATCATAATATGCTCGATCCAGCTATTAAGCCTTCCTCTTTATAAGTGGTAACTCGGAAACGGGCATAGTATTTATCGAGTCGGTGGTGCCTCGATGATAGTCCCATCATAGTAAGTTTTTTTATACCTCGTATGGGTATATTGGAGATGACAATTGAAGCCTAATGTTGATTTAATTTTGTTTTGTATACTCGTTCTTACTTGCAGAGTTTTTTTATACATCATAAGGTGTTGGAAGAGCCTTATTAGCGCTACCCGAACCGGCTAGTGGTGCACAAGCGACACCGATTAAAACCGGTGAGCCAAGAAAATAGAGAACTATAGCCAATGCATCCCTTTCAAAACTTAAACCATAGTCATTATATCCAACATTGGACGTAATGAAACAATTTTTACCCCATATAAAGAAGAAGGTGGATGAGAGCTCGGTTTCCCTAAGAACTGAAAAGGATAAAATAGCTCGCAAGATTGCCCATACCGATAACATGACCCATTATTAGAAGGAATAGGTAGGCTGGAGATCTAAAAATGAAAAAAGATGAATTGAGTGCAATGTGCTTCTATCAGGGGCGAAAGTTGAAGAAGTTTATGCTTCGCGGTGATGAAGTCTTGTAGATTTGGTATAATTAGTTTATTAAGTAGTGGACCTATCCTTAGCAGTGACGAAAGGATAATGTATTACTAATTTCTTCAGATGAAGTATTTTTTAGTTATATGACGTATTTCTTCATATGTTTTGTTAAAATCTTCTTGCACTAGTGGGACATTAGATAATATAGCTCAAAAAATAAAATTATTTACATATTACAAGGAGAGCTATGAAGTGGTGTTCTTTTGTTTGATTTGTTTCTCAATTCGGACAACAATGTGGAATAATTCATACAACTAAGTGTATTGTTGCATTTCTACATTTCTTGCAATATGTTCCAAACCATCTATAAATTATGCCATTAGAGCCTTGTCAGACTCCTCTAGTTCCAAACAATGTTTGAGATGTAACAACTCATCAAAATACTTCTCAACAGTTCGTATTCATTGTGACAGCTCCATGTTAAAAGAAACTTCATGTCTTCCTAGTTGTTTATGCGTCTAAAACCTTGCCTCCTTATTTCTTCCACTTCTATGTCCCACTAATAAGAGCACTCTCTAGAAATTATGAACAACTAGAGCAAGCTTCATTTGCTCAATATATTCATAACACTCATAAATATACTTCATAGGTCTTTCCAATTCATGTAGGCATTATGATCTAATTTTCTAACAACTATATATGAGGATTTAGATTTATTTCTGTATTTATAGGCATTGTTGACCATTCCTCTCTTGCTCTTTTTCTCTCAAAAGGATCTCTTCTAGGCATGTCATCATCTTCCCCCTCTATTTCAACATGTTTTTGTTGTTGTTATAGAGGTTTGAGGTTTCTTATACATTCACGTTATCTTGGGGTACGTCAATTCGTCCAATATATTTTTCAAGCTCATTCTCCGTACCACAAACTTCTTCACCTTGTGTTCGTATCACTTCAATTTGTTGAACTCTCTACGAAGTTCCTTTGCTCTTGATCGTGTTATACGATCAATTCTAACAATTGGTACTTTTGTTATCTCATATTAGTCTTGAATCAGACCTGTTTTGATGTGCTCATCACATCCTAGTGGTTTATTTATATAAGAGACACAAATATATCATACTTATATGTTTGTTGTCGTCGTGGTAACAAATATGGCTCACTTTGGCAAGCCAATGGTTAATGAATATTGCATGCTCTTTTGTGGTGACATGCCTAATGGTTACGGTAAAAATACTTCGTCATGCTAATAAGAGCAAGGCTTGCATGTAGGTTAGATGCACATATCACCACGGTCATGCCAAATCTTGTCTCGATGACAACCTGATATTCCCAAGTCATCGCTGCAAAAAAAAGAAGATTTAATTGTTGCGGTGAATCCTACTATTTTCCATGAAAACTTTAAGCCTTTATTTGTCTCTCTAACTTGGATAGCCATCTACACTCCTACATAATAAAATTTCTTTAAACTTATTCTTATACGATAAGAACCACTATGTATTACATAATACAGATGGAACTTTATTTTATAGACTGACGTTTTCAAAAATAATTTGTTATTACTCATTCAAAATTTGATATCCAGGTTATATATGGTGGATTAAGGTTGTGATTATTTTTGAAATATCAATTTAAGAGTATTAGTCACATCCCTCTAATTTCAAGTTTACCAACTCTCTACAATGGTTTGGTAGATGGATTTGTTAGATTCTCACTAGAACCCACGCACAAGAACAATGTGATTCCACTTTGAGTCGATCGTTAACAAGTCCAACCAAACTTTAGAGATTCCCAATTAGGATTTTTGTCACACATGTAGAGATGTCAATTTAAACCGAAACCGTGGGTATCCGAACTAAACCGAACTGACGGTATGAGTTACTAAATAATAATGAAAAAACTGGACGGGTTATGTTTTTTATTTTTACCACTAGTTCGGATTTCGGTTGGATTTAAATTTTGAATATTAAACCATGGGTATCCGTCCCGAACTCGCCCCATAAAAATACATTTTATTTATATAAATATAAATATTATTTATTTATTCCTATTAAATTATTTATTTATAAAAATATAAATATTATTAATTTATTGGGATAGTTTGACGGATGTGAAACTTTAAGATAATATGGTACTCTTTTGTTCAATTTATTGTTAAATTTTTTATGGGAAATTGCACCTAAAGTACCCACTCAACTATTCAATTGTCACTTACAACCCAAGGTTTGATCAATTGTTACTTAATACCCATCTCAACTACCTTATTGTCACTAACAACCTAACTTTATTTTAATACCCTAACTACCCTTAACCCACTATATAAACGTTATTTTCTGTTTTCTTTCTATTTTTTCTTGCTTTTTGAAGATTTGAATTTGTTAGCCGCTCTAACCACCTAACCCTACTAACCACCACGAGCTGGGTTTAAATCACATTTTCCGGTGATCGGAAGCTGCTAAAGGTTTGTTTCTTTATGTAAGTTGTTGTGTTAGACCTGTCTAACCTCTGTTTTATACGTACAGGAGTTCATCACGACTTTTTGGAATCTTGTAGCTTACAAGTAATCGTGTTGCGAGCTTTTTAGGTAATTACCTACCGATTTCGAAGTTTTTTATTCGTTTTCTCTATTGGAATAGGTTCTAGTCTACTGTTTTTAGATGCCATTGCCTGATTTCGAGCTTTTCTCTGTTTTTTTTTTGTTATAGTGATCTGTTTCGTTAATATTGTTCACTATATAGTTACGTCCTTGTTTTCTGATGTTATATTCTAATTTGGTACTGCTTTAATTTGTGGGTAATGTGTAGATTACGAGTTTTTAGGTCAGTTAGAGTATTGTATTTCGAAACAGATATCAGGATCGGTGTTACATAGAAATATCAGGACAGGCAGCGAATATATATACGTAGATATACACAAATATCAGGACAGGCTGCGAATTACTAGATGTATGTACGCATTTCGCATGTTATGATGCGAATTGTTTGATGGTGCAGTAAATAATCTGCACAGTTTTGTGACTAATGACAAATATCAGGACTTTGTTACCTACAAATATCAGGACAAGATGCGAATAGATCGTGTATGTATACACAATTCGCACTTTAGGATGCGAATTGTTTGATCCAGTAGTAAATATTTTGCACCTAGTTTTTGAGACTAATAACTAATAACTTGTATTGTCCAGGTTAAGAGATGTCTAAATCACGAGTTTGTATTTTTAAATATGGTCACCAAACTGCAATTGTGCCTTTCACCGAGTTTGAAAGCTTCGAAAGTATCCAAGCTTATGTAGAGAACACGTGGGAGGAGCTTGCCACAGGTGAGTACCTAATTACTTACTCCTGCGGGGATCACAATAATTGTTTCTTTAATAACCAGAGTGATTTTGTTGGGTTGGTGTTATATCTTGATTTGGAGCGTTTAAAACGGGTTAGTTTTCTCATAGAACAACACGTGTTCGATAAGGGTTTGGGTAATAAAAGTTCTGTTGATAAGAGCTCTGGTGGTAAGGATTCTGGTGGTAAGCGTAAAGAGCGTAGCTTGGTTTTGGTAGAACCATCTCTTGATCAAATAGTTAGCGGGGAGAGTAGTAACGGTTTAGTTAATTCTGATCAGAGGAAAAACAACTTGCTACTGCTGGTTGGGCTGATGCTATTACAGGAGTGGGTCAAGCTTTTGAAGAAGGTGCTGCCGGTCTGAGGGTATCCTTGTGCAAGTTTGCGTTAGAGCATGGTTTTTCTTTCAAATACCTGCACAACACAACAAATAAGATCACTGCTTATTGTGAAAATAAGCTCACAAGTGGGTGCAAATGGAGGGTTTATGCATCTATTGACTCAAGCACCGGCCTTATGACGATAAAGAAGCATTTCCCGTACCATACTTGCAGTCCTGTTTTCTCCCAGAAGCATAATCATAAGCGACACAGGCATTTGACATCAGATTTGATTGCAGAGGAAATTCAGGATTCTCTCCGGACCTGCCATTCGTTGACAGCCAAAACCATACAATCGACTGTCAAACAAGATTACGGTCTTGATATCTCTTATCGTTTGTCATGGAATGCTTTAGAGAAGGCTAGGAGGGGAGTTTATGGAGATAGTTCAAGTTCTTTTAGTTTACTAAGCGGATACTTCAAACGCTTGAAGAGCCGGGATATTACTTCAGACTGCCAGTTGGAGTTGTCAGCTGGAAACCGATTCAAGCGCTGTTTTGTAGCATTCGGTTCGTCCCTTAGTGGTTTTCATTCATGCCGTCCAATGTTGTTTGTTGATGGAACCCACTTATATGGCAAGTACAAGGGTACATTGCTCACTGCTGTAGCAAAGGACGGAAACAACGGTTAGTTACATTTATCTAGTTAATCTGAACGATGTTTTTTGTGTGAAAATATTGATGCAATTCGCACCAGGTGATGCGAATTAAGCAGTGTTGTGGTCCTCACATTTCACATTTGAGGCTGCGAATTAGGTATTATGCTGAATAAACTGTACTTACATCGAATCTTGAGTTGGGTATTATTTAAAGTTTACCACAAGCTGCGAATTCACATAACAAGTTGCGAACCGTTTGCATGATCAAATAAAATGTCAAACACATTTCGCATGACAAGCTGCGAATTGTTACAGGACACCATATGAATTGTTGCCAATTTTTAAACGTTTGCATACTGTTGTAGTGTTTAATTGATCTGCCTTTTTCCAGGACTATTCCCTGTTGCTGTTGCTGTAGTTAGCATTGAAGATTGGGACAATTGGATGTGGTTTTGGGGGTGTTTGAAACCACATTTGCTGGATCGCCAGATCACATTTATTTCAGACCGTCATTCTGGTATTGTTAATGCTGTTTCTGTCCTGTATCCCAACTGCTATCATGCGTACTGTTATTTCCATCTCATGCAGAATTTGAGAGCCAAACTGGAACATACTAACAGGGAGTATAAAAAAAAGATGTTGAGTTTCTTCCACCGTCTTGCTTATGCTCCCAGTCAAGAGCTTTTTAAAAAGATACTAACAGGTTTTTTATGTGAAGGTGGTAAGAGAATGAGTGATTTTCTTGCAAATTTACCCCCTGAAAAGTATGCCCAGGCTTACGTAAAAGGGAAGCGATACGGCTCTATGGCTTCTACCGCAGCTGAATCGTTTAACAATCAGATCAAAAAATATTGCGGCTTACCAATTGTTGAATTTATTGATTGCATTAGAGTCTTGCTTATGACTCAGGTTTCACGGAGATACGAAGAAGGTCTCAGCTGGAGTACTAATTTGGTTCCCGAGTACGAGAAGCAGCTAAAGCAGAATGTTGACATGTGCCGAAGTTGGGTAGTACGTAAGTCCTCTTCCGCCATGTTCGAAGTCTTTTCGACTCATGTGGCTGTTGTTAATCTGTTGGATTTCAAATGTTCATGCGGATCATGGCAACAAGAGTGTTTTCCATGTGCTCATGCTCTAGCGGCATTACAATACACTGACCAAGATCCATTGACTGTAATAGAACCCTTCTTTACGGTTAAGAATTACAGGGAAAGTTACTCTTTCAGCATAGCAGCTCTAACTGATTTTGGCGAAGGGTCCAGCGCTAACGATCCTTCTTTCGTTGAAGTTCTGCCTCCGAACGTTAAGAGACGCTCCGGAAGGCCTAAGAAAAAGCGAATCCCTTCTAGAGGAGAAATCTCAACCAAGAAGTTAAGGTGTGGCCGATGTTCGAAATCAGGCCATAACCGGAGGACTTGTGATGTTCCAGTTTAAGGACATTTATTTGTGTAGCATAGTTATTGTTCTGTACAGAAAACTAGAAATTTGTACATTCCTGTGTTTTTTGTTTTTGCTACTATTGGAGTTGTGAACATTTCGCATCCTGTGCTGCGAATTATGTACAATATGCATACATATTTGTTACAAACATCTATCAGGATTACATGCGAATTATGTACAATTATATGAAAGTTTAACAGGGTGCGAATCATTTGTAAAATCATATCAAACATTTATCATATTGTACGTTTCGCATGATAGGCTGCGAATTAGGGCCAGAGTTGTGATGCGAATCATGGTTCAGTTAGGAGTCCTGATATTTGTCATGTAATAAGCTGCGAATTGTCATTTAATAAAATACCAGGATATTCAGTAAGGTTGAAAAGGAGGATTACAAGTCGGATTACAAACATCTATCAGGATTACATGCGAATTATGTTCAATTATGTGAAATTTTAACAGGATGCGAATCATTGGTAAAATCACATCAAACATTTATCATATTGTACGTTTCGCATGATAGGCTGCGAATTAGGGCCAGAGTTGTGATGCGAATCATGGTTCAGTTAGGAGTCCTGATATTTGTCATGTGATAAGCTGCGAATTGTCATTTAATAAAATACCAGGATATTCAGTAAGGTTGAAAATGAGTAACATAGCAGGTTAAGATGCGAATGATGTACAAAATATATTTGGATTACAAAAAGGAGGATTACAAGTTGGATTTCAAAAAGGAGGATTACAAAATATATCCAGAAACTAACAAGCTGCTGTTGCTAGTTAGTTGCTGTTGCTAGTTAGTTGCATTTCAAAAAAAACAAAAAACAAAAACCAACTCTAGCAGTTGGTAGATGATTCATCACCAACTGTTTCCTCTTTCTCCTTCTCTTTCTCTTTCTCTTTCTCCTTCTCTTTCTCTTTCTCTTCTTTATCCTCAGCTTCAACATCTTTCGCATGTTCTTCTTTATCCTCAGCTTCAACATCAACGTCCATCATGCTTAAAAATTTTGTCCTCGATGGACCAGCTTCGTCTTCCCTCTTCCTTTTGTTGTTTTGAACCTCTGCCGTTTGAGGTTGCACCATTTCTGGCTGAGGTGCAGCAGGAACCTGTTCTGGCTGAGGTTCAGCAGCAAGCTGTGGAACAACTTCCAATGGTTGTGAGTCAGCTGAGTAGTAGTCATCATATATGTCCAACCCAAAAACAGATAATGGGCTGTTTGGTGGTGCTGCTGGCATGATCAAGTCATCACTCCAGTTCACGGTTAAGGATGACCAGGAGTCACCCAGAGAACCGATTGAACCAGAATTTGAGACTGAGGTGGTGGTTGTGGTGGTGGAAAAAGACATGACTTTTTGAATTCGAAGAGACGAGGGAAATGAGTTTGTTAAAAAATAGCTCTGGTTTAAAATGTAGAGTTTGTTTTAAAAATAGCCTCTGGTTTTTCTAGTGTTATTTATAGGGAAAGGAGGTGATCATTACATAGCCTCCGTGTCCAATCAGCAATTAATGGGTTCAGGACATGATTAGATTGTTTTTTGCGTGCTCAATGCAGAAAACGTTTACCAAGGCATACGCCATAGCCTGTTCGTATTCTTGAATGATTTTATTTAATATTTTATTTATGCACCAGGCTGCGAACAGGTTATAAGCTGGTATACCAGGATGCGAATTGTGTGTGTGGTGATAACCATCTCTCAAGTTAGGCTGCGAACTATTTGATATAATTTATGCTGCGAAGTATTCATACAGGTTTGGCTGCGAACTGTTCATACATACCAGGATAATAATCAATCATTATATATCAGGTTATAATGCGAACTAAAAGATAAGAATATTCATTATATATCACAATTTTGTTTATGTATGCACAACAAAAAAACATTTAACAACAGATATATGTATTTACAAGCAACTAATGTATTTAGGAGCAATACATGTATTTACAAGCAGCTGGAGTACTAGGAAGCAATACACGAATCAGCCATATGTGACGGTGTCTATGTCATTTAAAAAGTAATGGAACATTTGTGCTCTTAAGGCAGTCACCATATTTGTTAAAAAGTAATGGAACATTCGCATCATACCCTGATTTTTGTTTGTAATACATATTTCAGCATTTGCCACAAAGTAGTGTGTTATGATGCGAAATCATTGTAAGTAGGCCTTACAGCACGGTCAGCGACAACCACTGCCGTTGACTTGTTCGGCATAGAGGCTGGATCGTGTCGGCAGAAATCATTAATGTCATCCTCCGACATGTTCTCCAGAGACCGTTGTATTATAGAATCGTAATATACATTATCAATTTCATTTAAAAATGTCTGTGAAACTTGAGTACTAATACCATCAACAAAAGCATCAGGTAAACCTACTGTGTTATCGTGGGACTCTGGAGCTGGCAGTTGATTTGTTACCGGGCCTACAGTTTGACGCTGGCTTAGCAATTCAGACTTTGCTGACAGCACCGTTGGTCTTTGAGGTTCCACCGAAGAATTGGTTTTGTCTTCTAAGGATTGTCCTTCCTGGCTGAGTAGTTCTGTCTTCTCACCGGGATGGACAGGTTCTGACTCTTGAGGTGCTACCTCTTGAGTTAGCCTTTCTCTCTTCGCCAAGGCTATCTGTTGCTGCTGCTGTTGTTCTTCTTGTCCTTGTTGTTGCTCTTGTTGCCGGTCCTCGTGTTGAACCTGTGGCGTCTGGTGTTCTTCGAGTTGTTGTTCTTCTTGTTGTTGCTGGGGGTGTTCTTCTTGTTGTTGCTCTTCGTGTTGTTGTTCTTCTTGTTGTTTCTGGCAGTGTTCTTCTTGTTGGTGCTGTTGTTCCTGTTCTCCTTGTTGTTGGGGGTGTTGTTGTTGCTGCTGGTGTTGCTGTTTCTGCTGGTGTTGTTGTTGTCTTTCAGTCTCCTATTTCATACAAAATCATATGTTAATCATCGTGTAATCATATTTCGCATCCTGACCTGATATCTATGTTATACATTCACTCCGTTATTACCTATTTCGCATCCTGATCTGATATATATGTTATACAGTCCCCCAGTTTATTACATAGTTCGCATCCTGACCTGATATCTATGTTATAAATTCCCCCAGTTTAGTACATATTTCGCACCCTGA
The DNA here is from genome assembly GCA_036936605.1 of Limnanthes douglasii subsp. nivea. Taxonomy (NCBI): domain Eukaryota; kingdom Viridiplantae; phylum Streptophyta; class Magnoliopsida; order Brassicales; family Limnanthaceae; genus Limnanthes; species Limnanthes douglasii. The sequence goes on along the minus strand of JAUPFV010000004.1, from coordinate 2,263,146 downwards.
CCTGATATATATGTGTAATAACCAGACCACCAGTTTATTACATAATTCGCATCTTAAGCTGCGAAACGGTTGGCCATCACTGCACAATAGTCCTGATATTTGTTTAATAACATCATATGGTCTACTTACATTATTTACCTTCTCTGTATGTGTCTCCATGATGGGTGAATTGTGGGCATCATCATCCCTTTCTTCCGGCAGTACTCCAGGAAGGAATGTTTGCTGATCAGCATTAGACTCGGATGCTTGCTGATCAGTTGATTTTTGTCCCTCTGGAAGTGCTGCTGGTATCTGCTTTATTGGGCTTTCAGTACGGCAGATTGGCAGAGAGATAGCATTGTGGAGTTGTTGTGCTTCGAGATCTGCTATCTTGCGTTTCAATTCTTTCAGCTGCAAAAATGATAGCAAACTTTTTTATAAACATATTAAGTGCTGATTGTAGTGATTATTTAAGGTTCAAGGCATACTTACTTCTCTGGCCTGTTTTTCTATTTTTCGCTCGTACTTGTTCTTGTCGGCGTACGTCTTCAAACGCTTTGATTGAGCAGCAATATCGGGATCAGCGTCGCCTCTGCGTTTGAATAAATAATCACCGATTGTTTCACTCATACTGGTTGTGTCGGTGTCGGAGGTCTCTTGCCTGGATTTGCCTTTGGGTTGTGGTGGAATTGTTTTCTTTGGGAGTCTTGGTGGTGGAATCGATGGCTCGGGTGGTGTTGGGTGTTCGAGTGTGGGAGACATCACCTTATTTGTTACATTCTGTGATGCTGGTCTCCTTTTTTTTGGTTTTGATGCTGTGCTTTTCGACCTCTTCCTAGGTCTTTCTTCCGGTAAAGGAGGTACCGTTACTTCTGCATCTTCACCATGTTCATCATCTTCTCTTTCTCCGAAAGCTTCAATTTCAGCCTCGGTAAGCTGTAATGGACCTTCTAAAACCTACCAGCAGATGCACATGTAAGTAAATTAATTGTTTCGAAAGAATGAGGGTATAGACAAACAAATTGTTTTTTATAATCACTTCGCATCATATGATGCGAACTGTGTGGTTGTAAATCACATTTCGCATGTGAAGCTGCGAAATGATTATGGGTCAGTATGATGCGAACTATATGTAAAACATATGATGCGAACTAAGTGTAAACCATATGATGCGAACTAAGTGTAAACCATATGATGCGAACTGTGCTGAACATGAAGCTGCGAAGTAAAATTCATATCAGGCTGCGAAATGTTTGAGATATTTTTATAAGCAGTTCGCATCATAGGCTGCGAACTGTATGCACCCCAAGTTCAATACATATATTAAGCTTATACCTCGTCAGCATCCAGGTAGGGTGTTTTAATAAGATAGCTCATGGTTGATGCGTGGCACTCTAACCCCAACCATTTGAAGAACCTTGGTATCGAGGTTGGCTTCGCTACCTCGTGGCCGATTGTTGTGTGCTCCATGATGAAGGGCTGCATGGGGACAAGTTTTATCAACACGATGCTATGTACATAACTAATTGTTATATTCAATAGATCAATCTTACAACTACAAGGGCGACGCAGCCGACGATTTTATCGGCTCTTTCTACTGCTAAGCAACTCCTGATAGACTGTCGAAGCTTGAACAGAATCGATCCAGCCCAGTCGTAATTGTTTATTCTGTTGAGGTCTTCAACGTAATAAACCGTGCTCCAGCCCAAGATATCTCCAGATACGGAGTAGAATAGCGTGGAGCACAAAAACAGTATCAACAGCCTCGCCACGTCTTCCAATTCATGTTCCCCTCCTTCGGTTATGGCCTTCTCTATACCCTCCTGTAAAACCAATGACAACATTCTATGTTAGAAGTGTACAGAATCTTGCTTTATAAAGATGAAGTCCATTTTAGACGTACCTTGATGATGGCATTTGTTATTGTTTTGGTATTACTAGCTGATGCTTTCCTGCCAGTTTTTGACATGAAGTATTTCTTCATCATCCTTGATTCGTCCTCGTCGCCGTCTGCATACTTGTTGTGAAAAGCGCCGGTTTTTGTTAACTCCATTTTCTCGGTGCCATGCCTCAGCCCGAATATGATCTTGATATCGTTTGTAGTTAGCTTTACATACTTGCTGCCAATCCTAAAGGCATCTCTTTCCAGAGAGAATTTCTCGAGGATATACTGAATGATTGTGTAGAATTTTTTCCTTGGCAGCTCTTCCTCATTACGGATTTCAAACGCCGTTTTCAGAAGCGTGTAGAAGGGTGTGTTTCTACACGCTTCAATGTGGGCCCTTGTAATACCCATGCCTTTGAGGAGCTTCAGAAGGCTCACCAACCCTGATCTGTAGTAGCTGGGTTTTGTTGTCATGCTTTCTGCACAAACACAAATCAGTTGGAATGTCACAAATAATTCGCATCACAAGCTGCGAATCGCATACATATAGATACTGGCTTAACAGACAAGCTGCGAAATAAGTTATCACAGGATGCGAATTATGTATCTCAAGCTGCGAACTGTTTGTAAATAAGTATAACCATACAATCGAGCTGCGAATTGCTTGCATTGTGGGTGATCAGGATGCGAACTGTTACACTTTTTACATGCACGTTGCAGGGATCTGGGAATTATGCAACAAACACCAAAATCAACAATGAACTACCTAATGCAGATCTAACATACATAATATTTCTCAGTAGAGTATCAGTGTTACATGCAACTAAAATTCTACCCTGGCTTCGACTATAAACCCATAAACTGAGCAACTATCGTCAGTAGATACTTCATTCTACTACGAAAAGCAATCCCTATCGTGGAGTTGTGGAAAACAGTGGTTCAGATTTGAAAAAAACGCAAAAAGAAGTACGCTTTCCACCATAATGCATACTTGTTAAATTTCACCGGCCGGAGAACGATATAGAAGTTTTCAGACACGACTTCACGACAACTTTGTCGAATGAGATTTGAAGGTGTTAGTGACTGTCTGAGTAAAAGAGGCTGACCGGTGCGATAGTGACGAAGGTGAGAAGCTGTAGGGTTTCTGGGTTTGAGAGAGAGAGAGTATCACGAAGTCGAACGGTTTGTTTTCTGGTGGTTTCTAAAATTAGAATTTTGCGTTTGTTTAGGGTGATAGGAGGGTCGAAAAAGTGGGATGGAATTGAAAAATGGGTATATATAGTGGAAGGGTATTTTTGTCCAAATTATTAGTCTGGGTATTAAGTAACACTATGTTAAAAGCGGGTGCCGCCGGGTAATAAGATAGTTGAGTGGGTATTTTCAGGTACTTTTCTCATTTTTTTATTTTATTTTTTTGTTTCTATTTATGTTGCAGGTATTTACAACGGGTTCCATCTGCGGGTAGTTCGCGATTACCTGTGTGGGTAACCCAAACCACAGATCTGGATTTGGTGTGGATAAAAGAATACCCATCGGATTTCGGGGCGAGTTCGGATACCAGGTTTTTATTACGGGGTGGATAATGGATATACAGGTACTTGTCCCCGATCCGCCCCGTTGTCATCTCTACACACATGTACTTTAGCCAAAGTTCATATGCATATCATGAGCAATTTAAATTCAACCAAGAGGTGGAATGAACTAGGATACCATCAAGCGTACCCCATCATGGACCCAACAAACTCCTACAAAACCATACAAAATAATAATGATAATCAATTAGATGAAAATTCTTCGTTAGCCTCGGATATCTTGTACGAAGACTTGTCATCCAGCTACAATAGCCACAACATAGACAAGTATAGCGATGAAAGAGATGATGCGCATTACTTGAGTAGTTCAAAAGTAATATGACATGTTCTGGAGTAGAAAACAAAATGAGGTACAGTGCTTTTCGATGACCTTTCAGAGCAATGTTTTAACATAGTTCAATACTCTACTCTTAAAGTATCAAAACTTTAAGATGTTGCAAACTATATTTTACAATAACTTCACCGGTTCTAGAATGATGAAGGAGGATGAAGATTATAATATTCACTTCAAACAGTATCGAAATAAAACATTGAGAGAAACTGAAGCATAGTAAGATCCATGAAAATATTGGACATAATCTAAGAAAATAATGGAGCCATATAAGACCAAATCCAAAACATAATTAATCAAGGGAAACTCATGGAGTTTGTCAGAAAAAAATAATGGCAATGAACCACCACATACTTCATATGGTCGAGACCCCTTACAAAGACGAGATAGAAGAACAAAACTTGAAGAAGAAGAACCACGATCCCTAGACAATTCTTTTATAAATAGTTTAAAATTTATTATATTGTTTGATTGATAAAAGATGAAACGGTGTATAAACTTATACACGATGGTTCCACAACGGAAACAACAGGTTTAAGACAGATATTTTAGTTGCTTACGCCGTGGTGGATGAGGGTCGTGTGCAGGATTGGGTCCAGCTGGAGGATAGTCATCTAGGCCAACTTCCAAGGCCCTTGGCGGATGAGGCCAGTGCTTAGGATTAGGTCCAACTGGTGGATAGTCATCTAGGCCAACTTCCAAGACCCTTGACGGATGAGGCGGGTGCTTAGGATTAGGTCCAACCTGTGGCTAATCATCTACACTGACTTCCAACGCCTTTGGCGGATGAGGTTGGTGTTTCGGATTAGGTCCAACCGGTGGATAATCATCTACCCGGACCTCATCTATACCAAAAACAATATCAATATCGATGGGTGTATTACTATAGGAATATAAATGATATCTACACACATTTATAAGAATACAATTTGGCTCTGGATTGTATTACACTAAAAAACAATCTCAAAGAATTAAAACTGTTAACTAGCGATGCGGAAAAAAAAAAGATATGATTTACCTATTTCTAATTTCAATATGTTCTAATTTTATATGTTAAAAGATGTTAAATAATAAATAAAATAACATAAAAGAAAATAGAGAAGGAAAAAAAAGTTAAAATACAAAGGATCTTTCTGTTCCTTTTGGGAATTTAAAAAGTGAGTTAGCAAAAATTATGTTGATCCAGGTGCGAGGTGTTGATACCACCGGTACTAAAGAACAAACTGGAACACCCAAACTTTGCTCTTTTAAAACCTTAGTTTACAACTTTATATTCGTTCTCCATGTTAAAAAAAGTAAATGGCAATCTAAGATTTGCGAGAGAGTCTTACAATAGCAGCGAATTGCTTTATTAGCATATTGTGTAGTTAGGAGAATAAGAGTTTTCCTGAATTCGCCGGAACGACCGATTGTTCGAGATGAGGATTTGTTAAGGTGATGATCAAAATTCGACATCCCACATTAGTTAAACATGAAAAAAAATAAGTATAACGTCATTTAAAATCCATCTTAACACATTTATTGGAGTAGATTTTTTTACTGTAAAAAATCACTAAAAAACCTTAAGGCAACTATTTAATTTAGTCCTCTCATTTCTATTTCGTATCTTTTCCCAAAAGAAAGTAAAATATGCATCTATTAATTAATATTAAGGTCAATTCCTCCTCTAATATACCAAAAATAATTACTTAATTCCTTTTTGTCCGGTCCTAAATGACTGTTTCCCAATAAGTATACATATTAGTTTTTTGTTTATTTCTATTAAATATCCAATATTTATAAAACTAAAAATAGATGGAGTTTAATTTTAAATATACGTAAATATAAATATTCAACGCTAATTTTCATGGTCATTATTTTTAAAGCAGTTTTTTTAAATAGTCGGTATCTTTAAAATTGGAGTTGGGAAAAAAAATTGAAATTACTATCAGTTTTGTTTTTTAAAGACGAATAAAACTAGATACATATATGATTTTTTTTTCGCGAGAGGTCTCGCGTCATTTATTAGTAAGTTCGCATGGTCTTGCATCTCGTACTTCGTTTTATCATAGTTTTGCATGATGTAATAGAATGATGTGAAACTAAACATGATGAAGTGGAGAGATGCGGGATCATGCATGATGAAGTGGAGAGATGCGAGACCAAACATGATCAAGTTGACCGATGAAAAACTTGGCATAATGAAGTAGAGAGATGCGAGACCAGGCATGATGAAGTGGATAGGTGCAAGATCCGACATTACGAAATAGAAATATGCGAGAACACACATTTTAAAGTGGAAAGATGCAAGACATGTACTACTTGATGATAAAGATGCTAGACTAGGTCATATAATATTAAATCATACGAGACCATGCATGATGAAAGTGGATAGATATGAGATCATGCACAATGAAGTGAAGAGATGCGAGACATGTACTACTTGATGATAAAAATGCGAGACTAGGGTTCGTGGGTCCAAACAACGGTTTGATAGTTATGAAGTTTTAAAAAATTAGGAAAGAGAAAGTTTAGTTAAAAAAGTATAAGAGAGTTACTTCTAGTTTTTCTCCTTGGTCCAGATATCTATTGGTAGTTTACCAATTTAGAGATAAGGTGGTAATGGGAAACTTGGTTATGTATTTATGAGTTGTTCACCTTTAATTTTATCGAATTGTAGTAACTAATAAAACAAAAATGAAAAGGCATCACAATTCATCACATCTTCTTTATTTTCCTAGACCTCTGTCCCCGTGTTTATTCTAGTACTAAAAAATTATTTAAAAAATAGTACTATTTTTTGTCTTCATTTTTAAATCTATGTTTATCTAAAAGGCATCACAATTCATCACATCTTCTTTATTTTCCTAGACCTCTGTCCCCGTGTTTATTCTAGCACTAAAAAATTATTTGAAAAATAGTACTATTTTTTGTCTTCATTTTTAAATCTAGGTTTATCTATATTTCTGTAGTCTTAAATTTTTTTATAGCTTTATTACCATTTTCATTTTATCTACTTATAGATCAATCTCTCTCATAATGGGGGTCCAGTCCGCATATTCCGCCTCCGTATATAAGTAAGAACACAACCGATCTCAACACTAGTATGATATTGTCCACTTTGGCACCCGAAGGCCCTCATGGCTTTGCATTTGGTCCACTACCAAAAGGCCTCATACTAGTTGAGGTATATTCTTACTTATATACCGCTAATCCTTCCCATGTATTACCGATGTGGGATATGGAACTTTGGTCGCTACCCTAACAAATCCTCCTCTTGAACAAAGTACCATTTTAGCCTCCTCTCAATTGACATCCATCCGCTCACTCTAATCAGGTTAGGGCTGCCTGATCTCTAGAGCCTTTACAACGGATTTATCTGATCTGGACCATCGTGCCTTGTTCCTTAGCGCCACTCCAAAGAAGTACCACCATCTTGATACACTCCAATCTAGCCACACTGCTTGATGAGCAACGGGCACTCCAAACGAGGATCTCTCCAATCAAGCCACACTGCTTGATGAGCCAAGGGAAAAGAGGTGCATATTTCTAGGATATGCTACTGGAGTAAAGGAATATAGGTTATGGTGTACATCTCCAAAGTCGTCCGGTTTTCTCATCAGTAGGGACATTACTTTTAATGAGTTTGCTTCAATAGACAGTCAGAAGGAAGTAGGAGAAATGGTCGAATCAGGATCGGTTGTGAGTAAACAGGTGGAGCTTGAAGTAGAATCAGTTCCTAGCAGGTCCAATAATTCAAGTGGCTCTGAGGTGGATCCAGAATCAGGAGGTGAAGCGTCAGCATCGGATGATAGTGACGATGATGCGCCCGAACCAGAACAACAACCTTATAACATAGCATTGGGCAGAGAAAGAATAGATATTAGACTTCCAAAAAGATATGCGAATCTAGTTGCATATGCTCTGTCAGTTGCAGAAGAAGTTGAGATGCAGGAACCTAGTAGCTACAGAGAAGCTATTCCGAGTTCAGAGGCAGATCGATGGATTGATGCTATGGGAGAAGAGATTGAATCTCTTCATAAGAATCAAACATGGAAGCTTGTTGACTTTCCTAAAGGACAGAAGATAGTAGGCACTAAATGGGTGTTCAAGAAAAAGGAAGGTAATCCAGGGGTTGAGGCATCTCGATTCAAAGCAAGACTGGTCGCTAAGGGTTTTACTCAAAGGGAAGGAATCAACTTCAATGAAGTGTTTTCTCCAATGGTGAAGCATAGTTCGATTCGAGTTTTGTTAGCCATAGTAGTTTTGCAAGATTTAGAGCTTGAGCAGTTGGATGTGAAGATTGCGTTTCTACATGGTGAATTGGAGGAACAAATCTACATGAGACAACCAGAGGGATTTATCGAACCTAATATGGAGGACAAAGTTTGTCTGCTGAAAAAGTCACTGTATGGTTTAAAACAGTCACCTAGGAAATGGTACAAACATTTTGATACATTCATGGTGTCAAAAGGGTTCACGAGGAGTCCATATGATAGTTGTGTGTATCATCAAAAGATGTCAGATGAATCTTATGTTTACTTGTTGTTGTATGTGGATGATATGCTTAGTGCTGAGTTTGAGATGAAGAATCTGGGTAGAGCAAAGAAAATTCTTGGTATGGAGATTATGAGGAACAGAAATATAGGATCATTACACTTGTCTCAACGAAGCTATATTGTGAAAGTGTTAAAAAGATTCAACATGTTTGATGCTAAAGTAGTTAGTATTCCTTTTGCTACTCCTTTCAAGTTGTCTGCAGTAGGAGCGGCCAAGGACGATGCTGAGTTGGAACAAATATCGAAGGTTCCATATGCAAGTGCAGTTGGTAGTATCATGTATGCTATGGTATGCACACGTCCTGATATTTCACATGCGGTTAGTGTAGTTAGCAGGTACATGGGATGTCCTGGGAAAGAACACTGGCAGGCAGTGAAATGGATACTTCGGTATCTGAAGAATACTGTGAACGTTGGCTTAAATTTAACAATACCGATATTGGTGAATCGCTGAATGATGTTGCAGGATTATTGGTTGGTTTTGTTGATTCTGATTTTGCAGGTGATATAGATAAAAGAAGATCTCTGACAGGATATGTATTTACTCTAGCTCGGAGTGCGATCAGTTGGAAAGCACAGTTGCAAGCTACTGTAGCTTTGTCTACAACAGAGGCAGAGTACATGGCGGTAACAGAAACAGTTAAAGAGGTAATATGGTTGCAAGGTTTGGTGGCAGATTTGGGCTTGGATAGGACTACTACAAAAGTGTTTTATGACAGTCAAAGCGCCATACACCTTACAGGGAACCAGATGTACCATGAGCGTACAAAGCACATAGATGTCAGGTATCATTTTATTCGTGATATAATATCAAAGGGAATTGTTGATGTGAAGAAAGTGTCTACACACGATAATCCAGCAGATATAATGACCAAGGCAGTATCAGTTCGAAAGTTTAGGGAGTGCCTAAACTGGATCGGTGTTCGCAGTATAGAGTGAATGCCTTAAGGGAATGTAGTGAGTTAGAAGAAAAGAAGGTTCTTTGTTGATAGTGAAGAAAGGATATTCGCCTCAAGTGGAAGATTTGTTGTGAATGAGTCGAATAGTGCCTTGACAGTGTACTGTGTCCGGCAGTACAGTTTTGTGTCTGTGATAGTGATATTGTGCAATCACTTGAGTTAGTCTTGTGGTATGAGCCCATTAGGCCCATTCTAGTAAGTCTATTAATTCCCTATAAATAGATTACTAGGGCGACACATAACACAATCTGAAATCTGTAACCTTTTCTATCATAGTGAAACTCTTTTCTCTGGTGGCGCCCGTGGACGTAGACAATTGTCGAACCACGTTAAATCCTGTGTTTCATTTAAATCTTTCCTTCCTATATGTTCTGTGCTTGAGCCATTTTGTGATAATTGCATAGTAATTTAATAACAATCTACTTATAGATCAACCCCTCTCATAATTGTGACTATGCTTAAGATATTGAGTTTTTTAATGAACAAGAAGAATAAGTTTGTAAAAATATTAAATCGAAAGTAAGAAATAAATCTGAAGAATAAAATAATTTATAGCAATAGATTCACCAATTTATTTCATATTCTTCTTTTAAACATGGTTATCTACATAGTAGAAAAGAAAAGAAAATGGGATGATGAAATATTATCATTTCAAAGTTTAAAATGTCAACTATATTTGTTAAGTGACCAAAGTCTCACATCGGTCAAACACAGGAATGATCAGTGGTATATAAGTATGAGGTATTTTGGAAGTGAACCAAAAACAAAGTCGTGTGGGCCTTTGGACCCAAAGCGGATAATATCATACTAGTGTGGAGATCGGTTGTTCTTACTTATATATGGAGGCTAAATATGCAATAACTATTCGGTAATGGGTTTATTTAAGCATCTTTAACCATGTTTCTCAATCTTTGGAAGAAATTAGAGGTCTTTATGAAAGAAAGATCGCTCATAAGAAATCTTTTTTTATTAAAATACTTGTTAATCTAAAGTTAAAAGTTGGCAAGTCAGTTTCTGAACATCTTAGTTTTTCCAAGATATGATTAACAAGTTGACTACTATATAGATTCTTTTTGATGATGAACTGTAAGCTTTGTTCCTATTGAGTTAATTACCAAAGAGTTAAGAGACTTTGGTTACGACTATTAGAAATTCTGCTCCATACATTGTTTTATCTTTGAACTTTATCAAAGAAAGAATGTTTAATGAAGAGATTAGAAGAAAAGATATGGGACTTGACAATTCATAAGCTCTTGGTGCTCAGAATAGAAAAAGAAGCAATCGTAAAGGTTCTAAAAATTTGTGGTAACTCAACGGAAAAATCCAAGTCGAAAGATTAGAAAAAGGTTAGGATATGCAACTATTATGGCAAGCCTGGTCATAAACCAAAGTTTTTGTTATCGATGGAAGAAATAAAAATGTAACAATTTAAATTCACAACATAAAAGTGATAATAAAAACACTGCAACTTTTGCTTCTACTAGGAATGATGATGCATCATTGATTTGTGATATTGGTGAGTGTTATCATGTTGGTGGTTCAGATTCAGAGTGGCTTGTAAATACAGGTGGTTCATATCATTGTGTTCCTAATAGATAATATTTTTAACCTACAAAAGTGGCAAATTTGGTAGTGTCACGATGGGAAATCAAAGCTCGGCTAGTATTGTTGGGTTGGGTAATATTCGTGTGAAGAGTTGCGTTGGGTACATACTTACACTAGAGGTTGTATGCCATATTCCCGATCTACGTCTGAATTTTTTGTCTGTAAATGTCCTTGATCAAGAAGGTTTCTGTCACACTTTTGGTGATGGTAAATTCAAGTTGTCTAAAGGTTCAATGATAGTTGCTCAAGGTGATTTGAGTTGCTCTTTGTATAAGATATATTTGGGTATATGTTCTGGTGAACTGAATGCAATTGAAGAAACAAATTCTCTTAATTTGTGGCATCAAATACTAGGATGCATGAGTGATAAGAATATGAAAACTTTGACAAGTAAGTCACTCATTCATATTTATAAATCTGTTATTATTGACCCGTGTGACTATTGTTTGGCATGAAAACATCATAGAGTTTCGTTTCTAAAATGTCTACTAGAAAATAAGAAAATATAGAATTAGTATACTCTGATATTTGTGGTCTAATGGTAGTGAATTATATTGGAGTTAACGAGTATTTTATTACATTTATTAATGATGTTACTCAAAAAACTTTGGTATACATGTTACAGATAAAAAGCCAAGTATTCGAGATTTTCTAGAAATTTCATGTCATGTTAGAAAGGGAGACATGGAGCAAGTTGAAATATCTTTGATCCGATAATGGTGGTGAGGATATTTTGAATGAGATAAAAAAAATTATAACATGAAAGGAAACAAGAACATAATAGAATTGCAGAGAAAATGAACCAAACCATTTTAGAGAAGGTGAGATATATGCAAGAAATGTTTAAGCTTTCTAAGACATTTTAGGTTAAATCTGTTAATTTTGTTGTGTACTTAATTAGTAGAGCTCCATCAACAACTCTTGATTTTGATATCCTCGAGAGAGTATAGAAAGGAAAGGTTCCTACATATTCATATTTCAGAGTTTTTGGATGCAAGACATACATGTATGTTCTAAACGAATAGAGATCTAAACTTGATTAAAAAACTAATCCTTGTATTTTTGTTGGATATGGTGATGAAGAGTATGGATTCAGACTCTATGATATTGAGAAGAAAAAAATAGTAAACACATTAGCACCATTCAATTGATCCAGTAAATCATCAAGGCGAGGAATATGAAACCGATACCTGACTGTAATTTTGTTGATAGCCCGGCTATCCACACACATTCTCATTGAGCCATCCTTCTTTGGTGTTAACAGTGCAGGAACAGCACAAGGACTAAGACTCTCCCGGATGTGGCCTTTCGTCAACAGTTCTTCCACCTGTCTACGAAGCTCTTCATGCTCTTTTGGGCTCATCCGATAATGCAGTCGGTTTGGTAGGCTAGCACCCGGTACAAGGTCAACCTGGTGATGGATATCTCTCAATGGAAGAAGACCTGTAGGTAACGTATCTGGAAAGACAACAAAATATTCTGCTAATAGCGGCCAAACTCGCTCAGGTATACCAGCAAATGGATCAGTACTAAATTCTTTAACAACCAAAAGATAGACAATCCCTGTTTCATGAGTATGTTCTATAAACGCCTTTCGAGCTAGAAAGTACTTACCCGACTCCTTTGTACCTGCAAGGGAAAGTTTTGGAGAAACCTCTCTAGTTGGTGTTAATATGAACCTGACATTATTCCATATAAAACTGTAGCGGTTCCTCCGACCATCATATGTGACACTTCTATCATATTGCCAGGGTCGGCCTAGCAACAAGTGACATGCATCCATCCCAATGACATCGCACCATGCTTTATCCCTATAATTATCAACAGAGAAAGATACTAGACATCTTCTAGAGATATTTACCTCACTACCTTTCCCAATAACGAATTTGCATACCTTTCCCCCAATTGTACAAGTCGATTGGAAAATATTGTTCTGTAGCAAATCATCCCCATCACTTTTGGCTTTCGGCGTCAGACATATACGCCTTAAAACCAATGGCTGACCAATATCTCCTCCTGTAACTTGATCCTCTGGAACCTTATCAACAATATCCTCTGGTTTTTCATCAAACTGTGGGTCACCCTCTAGGGAAAAATCAGCAGTGTCAGCGAATAGACCCCTCGATTGTTGTGGTTGATGTCATAGTTTTGGACACTGTAAAGCAACGTGGCCTAGTTCATGACAATGGTAGACCGGACATGTGAGGAAGTAACTGTGCGACTAGGGACCTGTAAATTAGCACCTATACGCATAGGAGAAGCAGTTGGTACTCCTGGGTTAGGGCTTGGAACCGTCCTTCTTGGGAATGCCAATGGAGTTGTTCTAGCAGTGTCTCCTCCATAAGGCCTCCGTGAAAGGGCTTTCTCCAGATGCAGTGCGCGCTGATGTGCTTCAGATACATTCACCGGGTCGAACATGTTCAGTTGATCCTAAAACTGTTGTCGCATCCCCCCTATATAGTGAGATACTAGCTGATCTGCTAAATCAGCAATATCGACACGGTTTTGTAGCTTGAAAAAATCGTTAGTGTACTCGTTAACAGTCCTTGACCCTTGTTTAAGGTTTTGGAACTGCTGATACATGATGTGGGCATAGTTGTAAGGCAAAAACGCAACCCTCAAGTGCTTCACAAACTTAGCCCAAGTTGTTATTTTTGGCTTACCTTCCCTTGATCTGGTCTGCTTGAGCTGTTGCCACCACGATGCAGCTCGACCTCGGAACTTAGTTGCAGCCAACTGTACTCGCTTTGCATCCGTAACCTCCTTGAAATCAAGGACTTCATCAACTGAGGCGATCCAATCCAAAAACTCCTTCGGTTCGAGACCCCCTTGGAACTCTGGGATCTCCAGTCTGAATCCAGATTCCTACTGGTTATTGGCATTCAGGTCAGAATCTCTCGCTGGTGCCTGCTCAAAGACTTGGTCGCGAAATTCTTGTGGTGAATATTGACCCCAAACTTGTTCTCGCCGAGGAGCAAACGGATTCCGCTCGCGGCCGATCTCTCTCTCAGATCCCGACAGCTGGTTGCTCGAACCTGGAGCTCGAAATCTGTTGGTTTGGTTGTTCAACAGCCTGTGTAGTGCTTCTTGTACGTGTCTCAACTGATTTCCCAACGAATGCATCTGTTCACCAACCCGGGATTGAAATTGACCAAATTCATCACGGTCGACCGATTCGGTGATCGGAAGAGTGGACTTCCCCCAAAAAGATCGCTTTGGCGACATACCGTCGTTACCCACGCCGTAGGAACTCTGAATCTGATACCAATATGGTAGCGCCAAGATACGAGATGGAACAGGTGGCTGAAAAGTCAGAGAAAGAAGACGAACAATAGAAAATAGGTAGCTCTAACCCTAGGTCAGAGTAAAAGAGACCTTAAAGAAAATCAAATTCTATTCAAAAAAAGTCTGCGGCAAAACTAGGGTTTGAGAGCCTTTTATAAAAGTGCTCGAAACCCTAGCCCAAAATTACAGTTTTTTCCTTATGCAATAAAATAAATCTCATCCCAATTTCAAAGAGGTTGGGGTTGGTTAAGTATTTTAATAAAATCCAACAAAAATAGGAAAATGCAGAAAATTTACTAAAACAGCAAAACGAAAGTTTAAACGATTAAATTTAAGGCATGGACTTCATCACAAAGTGAATCTTTCAAAAATCATTGGGCTTCTCGACGTGTTCGATTTGGGTGGTCACATCACCTAATTCTGATATCTGGGCCCCAGATAAAGCTCGTTTCCGTTTGTCCGAAAGGGCCATATAGTCATGGGCTTGGGTAACTACATCAGATGGCAAGGTACCAAAAAACTTTATTCTTTAATATCATATCAATAAGAACCAAAAAATCAAATTCTATATCAACATTACTAATTTTTTTATCCTTGCATAACTATATGTCATCTAATAATACCTTAAATTCAGCTACAATAGGAGTTTGTTATCCATAGATTCTACCAAAAGCTACAACTATGTCATATTTGTTATTTTTTATTAGACCACCACCAATAGCTTCACCATTTAGACTACATGATCCATTTGTATTCAATTTGTCTCTCGTACCCAATAGATGTTTCCAGGAAAAAGAAAGAACTTTTTTTTCTTAGATAAATAATAGAAACAACCAATCTCATGAGCAACCTTAGTGTCTTTGGACCAGTGAGATTATTTAAGAAAAATAGCACAATATAATCCAACAATAACATGCTTAATATAGTTTATAATAGGAGATAGTAAAGCTTTGCTCATTATGCTTAGCTTTATTTCTAGTTATCGATATGATCTAAACTATAATAGAAGGAATGATAGTTAGAATATGGACATCTTTGTCAATAGACCAAAACCAACAACGTATTAGACGCGTTAGGGTTATATATTTACATAGTAGGATACCAAATAATTTGGAGAAGTATTTCCATACTTCTCAAGATATGTTACATTGGACAAATAAATGGTTGATTAATTCAATACTATCACAAAATTGGCATTTACAAGCTAATAAAAATTTCATTTTTAAAGGATTGTATCTACATGTATCTAGTTATTTAAGAGCCTCCATAATAGGTAAGAAAACTTGTTAAGAGTAATATTGTTCCAAATCTTCTTGAAAATATTTTCTTTGTTACCTTTGAGCCTAATTTTATTCCAAGTGTCTTTGGTGTTAAATTCTACATTTGTTGATAGGGACCATCTGATTGCATTTTCTTGAGTCTCCTTAATAAAAATGCCAGATAGTAAAACAGAGATATTTAATTTCTTCAGGATCCAATCATCTTTATTCCAATAGGTGTTAATTTTTTATTATGTGTACCAATAGATGTTTTGTTTATTTGATGATATAATAAATGGATGAGAGTCACACAATTTCTTAATCCAAATATCAATATCCCTCTTTCATACCTTCTAGAAACTGAATTCTTCTGCTAGTTCTCTAATTCTCAATAACCTTTTCTAGATTTTTGAATATTTTCCAAAACAAATTACTTGAAGAGGAAGGTGAGTAAGATAGTAGATAAAGTGTATGTACTTTGACAAACGATATGTTCTCTCACTTGAACAAGAGTTTACAAGAAAAAGTAGTCTGTAAATCTTCTAATCTATGTAAGTTTAGTCAACTTTCTTCACAGGGTTTGCAAATATGTATCTATTTTCTCCAATTAATAGTTTGGTTGGGTTCAGTAGAGCCTCATAGAAACCTATTACACATTTTTTTCTTTTCTAACTATAAAAACTTTAGAAAAGAGGCTACTTCATTAGTTTTCATTAAACATATTATATATATATATATAGCTAGCTAGAACACAATTTAGTGAGTATTTTACTTATTTTGGGTCCAAATTTCCCTTTTCAAAGAATTTTTACCCTTTCTGTCTATTGATCCTAAAAATATTTGAACCTATCAGTATCATTGAATTGCATCACGGTTGATACGTGAAGTTCAGCCAAAAGCATGTAAAAAACATATACAAAAAAATGAGAGGTGCTTTAGTATTGGTTCTCCCTCATAGAGTTTTGATATGTTACACTAGGTCAGATGATAACGTCCTAGGAAAACTTATGTTAGACGTCGTCAGTGATAGAAAGGAGTTCAGGATGAAGATACAATCCTTATTCATGATATTGGAAGCTCAATTATGTTATAACATTGGCTTCGGAAGATCATATTTGGATCATATTCATGGTGTGGTCTTTACAATACATCAATATCGTTGATACATAATCAACAAAAATTAGAAATCATCAGAGGAATGCTACATGGATTATCTAATACTAAATAAATAACATATTATTGAAAAAGTAAATTTTTTTACCAACAATGTTGTCTGGGTAGTATTTTATTTTTGGGAAATTAATTTTTACGTTTTCGGCTATACCCCATTTAAAACGGACGAGTTGCTCATCTTCAACTTGATTTTCAGGATATAAGAAAGTATAACGAGATAAGCATTTGTAAAAAAGTTAATGTTGATGACGATTTTTATTTTGCATCAATTTGTTTGGATGACAGCACAATTCCAAGAGTGGTGGTTTCTACTGGGATAAGAACATCGTCATTATGAGATAAAATTGGAAGATTTTTGAAAATAATTTTGGTTTTTCCTTTAACTTTCTTTTTAGTTTTAGGTGTTGTATCTAAAATAAGGAATTGTTCAATTTTTTGATGAATATTGATAGTTATTACTTGATAATAAGAAAAATGTGTATCGATTCACTAATATTTGCTTTATTTGAAGACTTAGCGCCCTTTTCCCGTTGACCATTTTGTTGGCCAATTTGAGAATCTAACGGTCTCTTTTTTAGAATTTGATTCTTTTGCTATAAACATACTATCTTATGGATGAATATATTGAATCAAATTATTATTTTTACAACCTATTTTAACTAGCTAATTATTAAGAATTAAAAAAAATGGTAAGCATGAGCATATGGGTACATAACCAAAAAATGAACCAAAATAATGAATTAGGTTTAGTTTTGGATACTTATTAATACTAGAAAGTTTCTACATCTAAAATACTCACGTTTCTTGTTTCGGCTTGGTTTACAACCAAGAACCGAAATGTACCCAAAAATAAAAAAAGTAAACACGTGTTTTACCGTATAAAGAAAAACTTTCATTTACAAAACATATCATATATAAATCTCTCAGGTTTCTTAAGACTAAAACATCATCTCTACTTTACCTCTTTGAATCTCTCTCATTGGTGTCTATTTTCTTAGAATGAACCCTAAATCATAAAACTACCAAAGTTAATCTTGGTTTCCTTGTTAACGTTTTAAAAATTGTTGCATTGAAAAAAGTATGATTTATGTTGGTGTTAAAATGATTGAATTTGATAAAAAAAATGAGAAGAAAATTCAAGCGTGTCTGTAGCGAGACCTCTTGGAAGTAGTGTGATTTTCAAAGGTATCTTCTTTATTTTGAACTTATTTTCTTATTTTTAGTGATAAATTCATCATCAATCGTTTGATTATATATGATATTTGCGGATTATATGCTTAAGTTGTTGGAATTGTTGCTCTAATCAAACCAGAGAATGATTTGGTTACATGAAATCCAAACAGGTATTGGATAGTGGATACCCAATTTTTTATGTTCTTGAATTGATTCTTTAAATTACAATTTTGTTTACTTTTTTTATGATTTGATGTTTAATGTGAGAAGTTTTATGTATTTTTGGAATGTTTATGCAAATCTTTCCTGAGGATTATCGTTTTGGAAGGTTTTTGGTGATCTCATGGTTAACTCACAACAATTACTAATGGTGACTGTTGCAATGGCACTTCAAGAGGTTGGTTATGAGGGTCGGGTAAATTTTATGTTAGATGAGATAAATTTTTATATTTTTTTTTTAGGTTTACTCACTCGAGGAAGGTCACAAGAAATATTTGGCACATTATTGGAATTTCATACGCTATTTTTTTAACCCAATCGGTCAAAAGAGAGTGTTGTTGATTGATTAGAGTATGTTTTTTTTTGCTTAATTTATAATTATAGTGGGTCGAGAAACCAGATTTTGATGTTGTTTTAATGAATCTTTTGATATTTGTCACCTCTCTTCTCTAATGATGATTGATTCATGCATACCATCTCATATTCATGTGAATTTACAATTCTAGGTTGTTTTTAATGCTAGTCCTGTGAATTTACAATTCTAGGTTGTTTTTAATGCTAGTCCTAAAGCTTCGCTTCTGGAGTTTTTAATTTTTTTTTTTCCGAAGGGAACCCGCAGTCAAGGTAAACCACGTAAGGTGACAGACTCAGCCGATAAAGCGTATGTAGCGGGACTCAAACTCATGACCTTTGGTGACAAGCATGTCATACTCAACCAACTCGACTACCCCTTGAGAGCAGTTAATGTCATTTTATACATTGTTCGTATTGATCCACCGACAATGGACGAAGGCGTCAGCGAGGAAGAAGGAAGTGGTTCCACAATTAGTTATAGCTTCTAAGGAATTTTCCTTCGCACAGGTCCAAGCGGCCATAGTACTTTCCAATACATAAAGTCAGCAAAGTCAGCAATCAGTGTGTCGTCTATTTTTGTCCTACCACCACTCGTTGTGCTCAGTGCAAAGTTGTTCATTAGTGGTTAGTTATAGTTCGATAATTACTCGAATTGGTTTTATTGTTCTTGTTAATATTAATAGGGTTTTTAGGTAATCAATTTTATAATTAAGTTACATGGTGAATAGAAATTGACGAAGCTTATAAGATACATGGACAACGAAAATTGAATATTAAAATTGATGTAATTTGAGCTATGTTTTTTTTTTACTCCGACACGATCCAAAACAATTTCGTTTAATCTAATTTTTTATTTGGATATAATTATGTTGAGTGGAAGTCTTATCTTTTTTAAGATTTAGATTTTTTTTCTCTTTTTTTGCCTTTTAGCTTTTCTTTTTGTTTTTTGTTTATGGTGTGGAGCGATTATTATCACTCTTGAGAATCTTAAAAGTTTTTGTCACTGTTCTTTTGAATTCGATGATATTGAGCTAAAAATCACCATTAATCTCTCATGTTTACTTTTTCTATCAAACTAGTTTTTCACTTTTAATTTTTATCTCCCAAAAATAAATCCCAAGTTTTGTATCATTTTTTGTCTTTAATTTTTAAGTTTTGTGTCACTTTTGGTCTCAAAAATGTACGAGAGAACTCACTGTATAGATTTTTAAAACGAAAGAGATGGATGAGAGACAAAAATAAGTATGAGAGACTAGTTTGATACAAATGGTAAACAAGAAACTAACAGTGATTTTTAGCATGTATATTCATTATTTCGACAGAATTTGTTATTATATAAAATTATAAAGCGAATAGTTTAAATTTATTATATTGTTTGATTGATAAAAGATGCAACGGTGTATAAACTTATACACGATGGTTCCACAACGGAAACAACAGGTTTAAGACAGATGTTTTAGCTGCTTACGCCCTGGTGGGTGAGGGTCGTGTCTAGGATTGGGTCCAGCCGGAGGATAGTCATCTAGGCCAACTTCCAATGCCTTTGGCGGATGAGGTTGGTGCTTAGGATTAGGTCCAACCGGTGGATAATCATCTACGCTGACTTCCAACACCTTTGGCGGATGAGGTCGGTGCTTAGGATTAGGTCCAGCTGGTGGATAATCATCTACGCTGACTTCCAATGCCTTCGGCGGATGAGGTTGGTGCTTAGGATTAGGTCCAACTGGTGGATAATCATCTACGCGGACCTCATCTATACCAAAAACAATATCAATATCAACATAAAAAACATAAACATATAACACAATCGAAAAGACAATGTAGTGCTTAACGATTTGAATACTTGAAATTTCGTACCTGTTGCTGGAAGGGTTGCACGGCCATAAGATGTAGAAATGGTAAGCAGAAAATACAAACCAAAAATAATTAATCTCATTTTATGGAGTAAAGATAGTGAAAACATTAGAATGATTCTTCTTTCTTTTATAGAGTTAAAGATAGACACTAATTAATGATATTCAATGAATATAAAAAAGTCATTAGGATTTCCTAAAACAAAACGCCTTAATTAGTCCTTTTATTATTTCATATCTTTTTCTATCATTCTTCTGAAAAACAAAGTCAAACATTTTTTGGTGAAAAAAACAAAGTCAAACATGCATGTATTAATTAATATTAAGGTTGATTCCCCTCTAATATATGAAAAATAATACCTAATTCTTTTTGTCCTGTCCTAAAATACGGTTTGCTAATAAATATACATATTACTATTTTTTATATTAAATATCCAATATTTATAAAATTTAAAAGTACTAATTTCCAAAATATGCAAATAAAAATATCCCAAGCTAATTTTCATTCTCATTTATTATATGAAGTATCAACTACTATATCTAATAATTATTTATGTATTTGGTGTACCAAATTTTATTTTCTTAAAATAGAATTTGTATTTTTCAAACTGGAGTTCGAAAAATAATAGTATGAAAATACATCAATTTTTATTATTTTTAAGACAAATATTAGTAGATTATTGAATGATATTTTTTAATTTTTTCGGATATTTTTTTTGCAAGATCCAGTAACCTCATCTCACGTATTTTATTATTAAATTTTCTTAGTCTCGCATCTCGTATTTCATTCCTAGTCTCACATGATGTAATATGAAATGTGAAACTAAATATGATGTAATGGAGAGATGCGAGACTCATGTATGATGAAATGGAGAGATGCGAAACCAAACATGATGAAGTGGAGTGATGAGAGATGCGAGACCCTACATGATTAAGTGGATAGGTGCGAGATCCGACGTGATAAAATGGATAGATTTGAGACCATGCATGTTGAATTGGAGAGATGCGAGACATGTACTAATACTTGATGATAAAGATGCGAGATCAGGTCATCTATAATTAAATCATACGAGATCTGACATGTTGGAAGTGGATAGATGCGAGATCATGCACAATGAAGTGGAGAGATGCCAGACATATACTACTTGATAATAAAAATGCGGGACTAGAGTTATTGGGTCTGACAAAAAATATATATCATTCATGGATCCACTTTTGATGATAAAAATATGAGACTAGGGTTATAGGGTCCGAGTTACATTATGGAAGATATTAACTTTATTAGAAAATAAAATATAAAGTTTGGTAGGTTTACTCACGGTTTTTCTCCTTTGTCTACCTATTTAGTTTGTCAATTTGAATGTTATGTGGTAAAGAAAAACTTGGTTATATATCTATAAGTAGTTCACCCTTAACTTTATCAAGTTGCAGTAACTAATAAAATAAAAATAAAAAGACAACACATTGATCACATATTCTATATTTTTGTAGACCTCCGTCCTTGTGCTCATTCTTGTACCAAAAAACTAAAAAATGTACTATTTTTTTGTCTTCATTTTTAAGTCTACGTTTATCTTTATTTTGTAGTTTTAGATTTTTTTTAGGTTTATTACCATTCTCATTTTATCAAATTATAGACCAATTCCTGTAATAACTGTAATTATGCTTAGGATATTGGGTTTTTTAATCAACAAGAATGAATAAGAAAATGTAGAGGTCCAAATAATAGAATCAAAAGTAAGAAATAAGTCTGAAGCATGAAATAATTTAGAGCGGTGGATTCATTGATTTCTTTCATATTCTTTTAAACGTGGTTACCTGCATAATAGAAAATGGAAGGGGATGATGAAATATTATAATTTGAAAGTCTTAAAATGTCAACTATAGTGTATGTGAAATCATACCAAAAATGTTATTTATTTTTTAATATATGCTCTATTTTACAATTTTATGTTTTTAATCTTTCTTTTGTTATTGATTTTGGCTTTTTTTAGATTATCTTTAATATTTTTTGTTTTTTACCAATTTCGAAAGAGTTACCTTTGTTTAGTTTCACAGAATAATTATATATAACACTATATTCAGAGAAGATGTTATATTTGGTTATAATAAGATTGTTTTGTGTCTTGAGTTGTTGATATTATGAGTCCTCTTTATGATAGATCTTGTTATATTTTGTGTCAAAAACTGTTTCTAGCGTAAGAAAGCCTTCAACTTTCATCGCGATGGGGTCAGACACAGAAAAATATCCAGACAAATTAACTCCTCGACGAGTCACGCGTCAGTCCAAACCAAAATCCACCCCACATCTTCAAAGACCTCTAGTTCGGAGGAAATAAATTATGTGTCACAGGCTAAATCATCTGAGAAACAGCCCCTAGTAGAAGCTAGACCATACAAATTGTCAACTGTAAAGCCATCTGAACAACCATCTGCCAAGCCATCCAAACAACCATCTGTAAAGCCGTGCGAACAACCTTCCATAGTGATGGAAGAAACTATGGAAGACAGTAAAGAAGAAGCCCATTTTGAGGCTGAGGCGTTCGATCAAACAGGAGATACAGTTGCAGATCAGAAGGGCAAGACCAAGGTGGGTATATCTCATCTGGATGCTCTTCCGGAGAGCTTGGAGGGTAGAGTGAGACCATGTTTTAAGAAGTTTAACGTGAAGTACTTGATGGCCCTTCAAAACATTGCCTACGTGTATACCCACACTGCGGAGCTGGGTCGGATTCACACTAAGTGGGGAATCTCAGAGTCCGTAAAAACTAAGAATTCTGATCACCCCAGAGACCTCAATAGACTGCAAGCTGAATGAAGTGGTGGTTTACATATAAATATTGAACTGAGGACTCCAGTTTTCTTTGGACCCGGAGATAGTTAGATGCTTTCATCTGATTAAGTTTCGCCCCAACCAACTGTGCCCCAATATTTGGTATACTCTTCTGGCCTAAATCATGGCATCCATGCTGTCTAAGATCTCATTACCGATGGAAATTTTTGTTGATGTGGCAAGCTTATGTAAAAACCATCTGATCCCCTTCTATCATTACAACATGGAGAATGATTATAATGTAGTGAACGACCTCTTAGAGTCCGAAAAACTATGGTGATACGGTTTTTATTTATTAGTGGGGCTTCGAGAATGGCAAGACGATCAAGGCTGACTCAAACCCAAGGCTTTTAACCAGTCGCTGGAAGAGCACTTGTGAGTTTTTTTATTTCTTCTTTTATCTTTCCAGTGTTAAGTTTTTAATTCGAACTGACTTATACTATTTTGCAGTGCTTCCGAAGGAGTTCTCGGATTATTTGGAGGCATGTCATGATACTTGTGCCAAGCTGAACGCTTGGGCCTTAGAGAAGTGGGGCAATGCTTTTCATAACTACTTTAAATCGGGAAATTTTGTGAGGTCTCACCTGTGGAACACCACAAGAAGAAGAGATCTCTCCTAGGAAGATTTAACTACCCCTCCCCCCGCAGATGTGATCCTAAGTAGGACAGAGGAAAATAATGCCAAACTATACCTGCCTTCCAGGGCCAAAGCCCCCAGTAAGATGAACAACAACAACAAGAAGAAGGTCACAACAGACCCATCCCAAACGACTACTGAAGATACCGGTTCGGAGAACCATAGAGGTATTAATGGTGCTTTACTGGAAGTAGTAGAAGTAACTGTGAAGGAAGCTGATGGTCAAACAACCCATCAAAGCCTCCGAAGAAGGACAAGAAGCGTAAGGCCAACAATGATGAGAAAGTTGCGAAGAAAAATAAAGTCACTATGGGAGAAGAGATAATCTTTCGTCATCCTGAAGTTCATCCCCCATCTTCTACCGATCCTACATTTCATGAGGAAATTCCAACCAATCTCCATTCTGAACAAGTTGTTGGTGATGGTGACGATGATGTAGATCTTGAAGCCTTTCAAAATATCAACATTTATTTCAATGACTTTCCGGGGCCTTATCGTCCTCCCAGCTCTTCTAATGTGGTGACTCATAATGGGGAGACTAATGAAATATCTAGTGAGCAAGATACTTTGAGCCATGCCCTCCTATGTTATATCCGACCAGTGCTTGATCTGGAGAGACATGCAAAGGATCAAACTGGTACCATCAATTACCTAACCACAGATAAGAAAAACTTCTCGAATAATCTTCTCAGTGCTCAGCAAAGCATAGAGTTATTGAAGAAGGAGAAAGAAGATTTAGCTGCCAAACTGCTCAAGTCAGAGGCAACCAGAAGCTTTAAACCAAATACTCTAACCTGGAGACTTCTTCTTCAAATGACATCACAACTTTGAAGGAGCAATTGAAAACTAAGGATAGTACTATCCAGAATTTATCTGATGACAAGACTAACTTGGAGAATACTGTCGAAGAGAAGACCAAAGAGAAAGAGGCTCTGGAATGCAAACAAGCTCAAGCCATAACTGCAAGTATAGAGAAATATGCTAATGGAATAGTGGATTCTCTGGAGAAGAGGGATGATGGGATCAAGTCTGATATGGTCATATTGTTTCATGAGATCTTTCCTAAGAGGACCCTTGGTCCCTTGTAGAAATATGTAGACTATGATGACATCTCATTCCACACCTTAACAGATGGTGACAAGCGCAATTATTCTAGTGGAATAGAGTCTACTGCTGATGATGAGTGAAAAAATCCCAAAAAAGATGGTGGTGAAGAAAAATTTGAAGGGAACAAGCCCTAAGGTTATATTATGTACTCTCTTTTTTATTTTGAAATACTGAAGTCCTTGGATGGCCAAGGCATTTTTTGTACCAGTGAATCAGTTTAAGTCCGATCAGATTTCAATTATCATTTCCCTTTTGTTTA
The DNA here is from genome assembly GCA_036936605.1 of Limnanthes douglasii subsp. nivea. NCBI lineage: Eukaryota > Viridiplantae > Streptophyta > Magnoliopsida > Brassicales > Limnanthaceae > Limnanthes > Limnanthes douglasii. Next base: position 2,238,105 of record JAUPFV010000004.1, on the reverse strand, counting down.
ATATTTCATTTAAATCTTCTATGACCAATGTTTAAATAGCCTTTGATATTTCAGAAGTGTTGAACAAAATTATCCAACATCTCCGACCACATGTGTTTAATAAATGTGATCAAGTGTTAAGCATATCCGATCAGCTCAAGAAGTCTTGAGAGCCAGGGTGTTGAATACGAATTTAATATTCGAATTGAAACAAAATTGCACCAAACTTTTGAAGAAGGCATATATATTTTTGAAAAACCTGGACACCTCATTAAAACCTCCCCGTACAACCAGGATAGGAAAGAGTATGCCCCTTAATATTTACATTGATATTTAAAAAGTAAATATTTACAAAAGAGTTCTATTCTAAGTATATCCTGAGATGATCAACATTTCATAGGTGCTTTAGAGATCTCCCTTCTTTGTCCTGGAGCCTGTATGTTCCTGGTTAACCTTTTCACAGACCACATAAGGGCCTTCCCAGTTTGGAGCCAGCTTACCGAACTGCTTTTCTTTGGTGTGTAAAAAGACTTTTCTTAAAACTTTGTCCCCCGTTTGAAAATACCTTCTTTTAACTTTGGAAGAAAATCTACTCCTCATCAAGCCTTGGTAGTGCGCTGTTCTCATATGTGCTTTAACCCTTTTTTCTTCTATAAAGTCCAATTGATTCCTAACTACTACATTATTAGCCTGTTCGAAATAGTTTTGGACTATGTGTGATGGTAAAGTAGCCTCTGTGGGAGTAATTGCATCTATCTTATATACCAAAGCAAAAGGAGACTCTTGTGTGACAGCCCAATGAGTAGTTCGATAGGCCCACAACACTTCTTGTAAATAACTTGGCCACTTTCCTGCAGCTCCTACCAAATTCTTCTTTAATTCTGATAAGATAGTTCTATTTGAAACCTCAACCTGGCCATTTGCTTGAGGGTGTAATAAAGAAGAAAAACAATGTTGAATACCTCTAGAGGTACATAAGGCTTCCATGTCTTTATTATCAAACTGTAGCCCATTCTCTGTAGTAATATTTTGAGGAACCCCAAACCTACAACATATGCTAAATAAGATAAATTTAATAACTGCCTTAGGAGTGGTTCCATCCAAAGGAGTTGCCTCTATCCACTTAGAGAAATAGTCAATAACGACTATGATTGTTCTACATCCACCGGATTCCATAGGAAGAGGCCCAACTAGATCCATACCCCATATGGCAAAATGTACTGGTTCAGATATGGAATCCATAGGTACTGTTGGTACATGAATTTCATTCCCATATTTCTGACAAAGATCATATTTTTTCACCAATTCTTTAGCATCTGCAATTATGGTTGGCCAGTAGTATACTGCTAACAAGACTCTTCGGGTCAAGGCCCTATAGCCACAATATGCAGAACCTTCTCCATCATATAGTCTAGATAAGACAACGTGGGATTCTTTGAACCCTAAACAACGTAGGATAGGCCTGCTAAAAGACTTTTTGTAAAGAACCTCTCTTAATATTAACAACCCGCGAGCCTTGTACTTGATCTTTTTTACCACAGCTTTATCCGGAGGTAAAACTCCATCGGAGATGTATTAGAGAACAGCATATCTCCAATATTTAGGTTGAATAACAAGTATGTTCGTATTTTCTTCACCCTCTTTCTCCCGATATATATGTATGGATGGACATTCTTGTACAAGAATCCATGGGTAGGATTCAGAATAGGCTATAGTTTCCAAAGAGTCAGCCAGATTATTTTACGATATAGGAATGTGCTCATAGAAAATATTTTTAAAGTTTGCTGCCACTTCTTTCAACGTAAGCAAATATTTAATTAAATGTTCCTTTTTTGCTTCAAACTGCCCCTGAACATGATTGATAAGCAATTGAGAATCATTAATCGGACTCTCTTAGCCCCACATAAGAGCCAACTTAAGACCAACTATGGTTGCTTCGTATTCAGACTCATTGTTGGAAGCTCTGAACCCAAAACATATTGCCTGATACATCTTGTCACCATACGGAGAAGGTAAGAAAATGCCAGCTCCACAGCCCATGGTACTTGATCTACCATCAGTTCGAACTACCCATTCATTATTTGTACACTTTCTTGATTCATGTCCGGAAGATCTATCAACATGAAATTCTACCAAGAAGTTAGCCACTGATTGGGCTTTAATCGTGCCGATCGAGGGGAAAAGTCAATATCATAATCACCCAATTCCCCTGTACATCAAACTTTTGAAGAATATTTTTCAAAGGGAAAAATGTTCAGACAACAATGAAATGAACTTGGAAGTAAGGTCTCATTTTTCTTGCTGCAATTACTAAGGCCAACGCCAATTTTCCCAGTCTCAAGTATCTTATTTCACCATCCAACAGACTCTTACTAATGTAATATACTGGACGAGGGTAATTTTTACCTCCCTCACTAGCACAACACTTATTGTATATTTTGATACAGCTAGATACACATAAAGTTTCTCCCGCCGAACAGGTTTGAAAATAGTTTTGGATGAGGATAAATGTTTCTTTATTTCAATAAAAGCCTGGTCACACTGTAGGGACCAATTAAAATCTTTAGCGTCTCTCAATACTTGGAAGAATAGAGCGTACCATTCTTCCAAGTATTGAGAAACGCTAAAGATTTGATAGCTGTTGGACGAATGGACGTCTTCCTAAAAGGGTTGATAGCTCCAAGGGCACTACATTCTTCATCTTATACAGTGTTGCATTTTATAAGACTCCCATCGTATTTCTCTATCTTGGAGCTATCAAACCTTTTAAGAAGACGTCCAGAGAGTATTTCTGCGGACAAATGGGATTGCCTCCAATTCTTGCTGCGACCGAAAACGGTATCTTCATTAGGGGTTGGAAAAATACTCGGTTTGGACTGAAAGGCAAAGGGACCAATCAGTAACTGGTCAATATGCTTGTGAGCTGACCCCTTACCCTGGTGCCTCTTGAGCCTGCCATGTCTGTCCCTCTTTCTTGAATGTTTTTTAATTAACCTCATTTTCTTTTTAGATCACCTTTCATCACTGCTTGAAGATAATTATTCTTCAACATCTGCCTCATTTAATGAGTTGCTGGAGAACTCATATGCAAAACTCTTAACAGGCTTAGATCGGTGTGTCTTTTTTGAGTTGAGATGAGTCTTCAAAGATTGCTCATTATCTCTAGGATCGTCAGTGTGGTGAAGTATTGACGCTCCAGATTTCTCCTTAATTTCTTTTTCTGCTTGTTTTATTGCTCTCAACGCCGTTATCTCAGTCTTCAGTTGGTCTCGCTCTTCGATGGTATATTCCTTGTTTTCTCTTGCACTTTCCACCTCTAGGGTGGAATATTCTGCTCATTTGGATCCATCCGAACTGCTTTGCTTGCTGGTTTTGAATGTAAAATTCAGGCACCGTCATGCTCCCACTGTGGTCGCCAACTTGGTGTGGTTTATTTATGTCTGAGGGTAATCTCGTAAAGTGTTTAAAAGGTGTTTTAGGTTTTTTGTGGTGTTTTATGTTTAGAATGGTGAGTAGAGAGATAATTAAGCTGTCTACTAGTAATAAATTCTGATTACCCACATTAATGAAAGTAATTGGGGTATTTATACTTAATTACTGACCCATGGGCTTATTGGGTGAGGTTGTGAAGTCGGATCAAGTTTAAGAATCCGTTAGTAATCTGGTTTGAAGTGACTAGCAGCTAGCTTAGTCATCACTTAATACATCTGTCGTGTTCGGAATTTTATTATAGTGGTTTGGTCTGAATTGCCCTTCATATTAATGTTAAGGTACAGTAGCTCAAATATCCGAACTCACTAGAAGCAACAATTTTTTTTATAGTTTGTTGGGAGTTTTGTAATTACGTGTAATTTGGTTGTGTAGATTAGAAGAAAATAATTGCGAAAATAAAAATTTAGTTGCGTAATAAACCTCATTGTGTAATTTTCTCTCAATTTTTTGTTTTATTAAATACAACATCTTTCAAATCATAACTCAAAAAATCTGAAAAATACAATTGATTTTTTTTACGATGAATAAAACTAACTAAAAATAATAATTTGTAAGTTTTTTATAAAAAATATTAAATACGCAATTATGTGTAATTGAATGGTAAAATAAATCTGAAAACAACTAATATATATTTGAGTACATTAACTGGGTTGCGTAAATAAAAATAATAATTGCAAACATAGAAATTTAATTTCGTACTCATAGTTTTTTTCTAGTGTTATATCTTTAGAACTATGGTTTTAAAAAAAAAATTAAAATGTCATCTGTTTTGTTTTATAAAACAAAAAAGAGATTTATAAAACAAAAAAGAGATTTATGAAATATATTTTTGGAATTTTTTTAGTTGCAAAATTACGTATAATTTGATTGTAAAAAAATAAATAAATTTTTTTTTAGAAAAAAAAATTTAAAACATATTATTCATTGGCTTTGGTTTGGCTGTTAAAAAAATATATTTATTTAAAAAATATTAAAATTTAAAACATATAAAATTTTAAAAGTTGAAAATAACTAAATTGTTAAATTTATGCAGTTAGTTATATTTGCAATTTTTTTATAGCTAATCTTCAAAATCTACATTTTCTTCATAATTTTTATTGTAATTTTTCCTTTTTAATATTAACTTTTCCTTAATATTTAATTACAAAAAAAAAAAAATAAGGATCGAACTACAACTGTGAGTAAATTAATGACCTAAATTGAAAAATAAAAACAAACAAAAGAAATAATGATCTTCCCTTCGACTAGACAAACAGAGAACACGGTGGTGAGGGAGACGAAGAAAACACAACACAGTTAGAGAGAGACACAGAAATCAAGATGTTCAAAAAAGCAGTAGAAGCCAAGTCTCACCAGAGGCTATCCGGCGCAGATAAGAAAAAGTTGAAGCGAACAATCCGAGATAAGTTCCGTCGAACTTCCGATGCCGACATGGATATCCTATTCCCTCCTAAGGTAACAGTTCATCTATTTACCGATACAACACTGCTTCTCAATAATCTTTGTTTGATGCTTCAGATTGCCATTGAAATGTTCCTTTGAGCAAACCATTCTTAGTTGAAATCTCTCTCTTGTTTTGACATTGCCATGAATCATTCATCCAAAGTAGAAGAACTATCATATATAAGTTAATCCACAGAGATTCAATGTTTAGGTTAGAATTGTTTAATAGTAATTTACATTTACCTCAAGAATCTAGTTTTTGGGCAAGGTATGGGAACAGTTGTGTGCTGGTTGTAAATATTTGATAAGTATAGAACTGTATTCTATCTTGGTTTTGAGTGAATGTTAGAGTCCGGATTGAGGTTTCGTCCAGGCTTTGAAGAGTAACTCGCCCCTGGACTCTCGAGTTTGGTGACAGATAGTCCCGTAGACTATCAAAAGTTCGCCCTGGACTGTTGTGTTTGGTGACATATAGTTCCTTGATTTTCAAAAGTCCATTGGTAGTACTATCTAGTTTTGATAAAGTTAGTCCCCTGCGCATGTTTATTGGGGTGACTAACTTTATCAAAAGTAGAAAATAAAAAAACTAACTTTATCCAAACTAAATAATTGATGGAAAATTGATAGTCAAGATACGCAAAGGGACTAACTTTATACAAACTGGATAGTCCAGGAACTACCAGCGGAATTTTGAAAGTCCAGAGACTATCTGTCACCAAAATCGATAGTCCAAGGACGAGTTACTGTACAAAGCCTTTCGTCCATCTTACTTGGTTTTAATTCACAAACTTTATGCTGTAGGCTGAGGTAACAGTTGCAAAGTTTCAGAACCGGGTTCAAGTATACGGTGTAGAAGGTGGCTTCCCCATGTTTTTTGATATTGATGGACGTGGTTCAGATATATTCCCAACAGGTAGCTGATGAGTTTCCTTATCAACGCGGTTCATATCTATGTCACCATTACGGGTTCATGTTTGTCTTCAAGTTCGTCCTAATTGTTCGATTGTCAATATGTAGTTTTTGCTCTCTGGAAGGTTCCTGAACTCCTGCCTTCTTTTGTACTAAAGGGTGGTGAAGTTTCTCGATTCGTCATTGGAGGAGCAGATTTGATGTTCCCTGGAATTATTGTTCCTGCTGATGGTCTACCATCGTTTTCGGCGGGGGAGACTTGGGCTGTAAAAGTTCCTGGTAATCCAGCACCTATAGCTGTAAGTTGTTTTTTTTATTAGATCCGCCATTTGTTTCGTCCTCTTCTAGGGGTGATTAAGTATGATTTTCACTTTATCTGCTTTTTAATGAAGCTGCTTGTTTGTTTTAGGTTGGGTCTACCTGTGTGAGCAGCACAGAAGCATTGAAAGCAGGTTTACGTGGAAAGGCTCTAAGAATAACTCACTACTACCGCGACTTCTTATGGTGCTTACTAAACATATATGTTCACCCGATAAGTATAATATTTACGAGATAAATTACGTGCGCATTTGGTATAAAAATTTGAATATTTTCGAATATTACGTAAATATCTCTAGTACTTACAAAAAAAACACTTTTATAAAAATTTAGAAGGCTATCACTTTGCCTTTTCCGCTGAAGTCTCCTCTTTACTGACCGGTGTGAGGATTTTGTGTTACAGGGAATCAGTTGAGGGCCATTATGTGCCCAATGCATGCTTTTTAGAGGATGTTGTGCTAGATGGTCATGCTTTACTATCATCTGAGTCCAGTGAAGGTGCTACTGGTGCGTCAAGTGATCAAAATGCTGACACAGAAAATGGAGGAGGAGGATCTTCTGTCGCAAATGATGTCATCTCTGGTCTTAACCCGGTTTCATCTGTAGAATGTGATTCTGAGGGAGGTATTGGAGATAAAATAGTTGGCGACTTGATTGAGTTGAAGCTAGCAGAAGAAGCTTCTGTTAATGAATTAAATAGTGATGAGAAGCATACTCTGTCACCTGAGGATGTCGATGCACATTTGGACAAGTGTCTTTTACAGGCCTTACATACTACAGTCAAGGATAAGGAACTTCCAATGCCTGGAAGCACATTATGGTAGGTTAATAAACTCATTCTCTTTATCTAATGCTACACGTGAAATGGGTGATTTACTATTATCAATACATATTCAATTTTTTCATATTAAGATGGAAATCCGAAGATTTGGAACTGTCAGAATATGGTTTGTAAAGTTGAGATGTTTGCAGAACAAAACTGGTAAATTTTATTTATTCATGAACTGTGTGTTGTTGCAGGGCAAATCACGTACTAGTTTGCAGGCCTTCAGGTGTCTTGCTAGATATCAAGAAATCGTCACACAAGAAATTGTCCAAGTGGCTACAAGCTAAAGCATCCACAGGATTGGTATTCTTCCTGCCACTTCTCCTTTCTTCTGGTTGCATGTAAATCTTATGATGGAGCCGTGCTGTGTTTTAGATTTTAGACTCAATGAGTCGCCTAAATGTATTCTTTTGGCCTCAAGCTACTCTTTATTTTCCACTTCGCCTATCTTCCTTGTTTCATATCCTCAATTGAAACTGACAATTGTAGATGTTAAGTGGCTATAAAGAGATCAGCTTAGGACTATATATCAGGAGGGAGAGAGAGAGAATTCGGTCGATTGTAAAGATACAGCCCATAGGCTTATAAAGGTTATATAGAGGAAAGTCTTGAAATTCTAGTCACACAATGGCCTGGTAAATAAGTATATAATCTTGAAATAGGCCTTCTAACATAGCACCACAAAGTTAACTTTTTATGTATGGATTATCCGACACCTTGAGCAAATTAAGTTTTGGTATTAGGTGACCTTAGTAGCTATTCTTGTTGAAATGGATCGATTGTGCAAACTTGTGATGTGCTACATCGTGTCAAGAGTTTGGGTTCTAACAACATGCTCCAATAGGGTGCAACGTCTGCCGTGATCCTGATAGTAAGGGATGAAATCACTGAATCAACAATTATTTTTACTTTAGTAGTGAGTCAGGCATGCTATAAAACTAAACGAAGCAGCCACTCAAGTTCAAGCATCTATATAAACTGCACTTTATTGATGAAGCATAAAGTTCTTTCGGTTATATGTTTTTCTCTCATATATTTGTTCTTTCAACTTTTGAAGATTCAAAATACATTTTCTTGCTATTTCACCAATGTTTGTTGTTATACAATATGCAGATTTCTGTTAAGGAAGATAAGTACAAAAAGGAAACAGTATTACTAGCGGTAAACCGGAGTCACTCCCACTACAAGTCCTTCAAGCCTGAGAAGCTAAAAGTGGATAAAACTGACCAGCCTGGAGATCGTGTCGCCACCGCCACCGGTGCTGAAAATCGATCTGAAAAAATGCTTGAATTAGCAGAGATATATAAACCAAGTGTGCATGTGAATCCCATCTTTGCTTCTGTTGGGGCTGATACAGCGAGGCTTTACAGTGCCATGGAAGCCACTGAAGTAGTATTTAACTACATCGAAAAAGAAAATCTTGTTAAACAAACAGACAAGTCTAGTGTAGTTTTGGATGCGCTCTTGTGTGATGCGTTGTTTAAAGGATCCATTAAAAAAGGATCTTCCTATCCGACTGAGATTCACAAGAAAAATTTAGGATCAACATTTATAGGACGCATGCAGGCCCACCATGTCGTGACCAGAGGTGGTGAGTCTGTTGTTCGTAAAGGTGCAATAAAAACAATTCAGATATTGACAGAAAGACGACAAGGGAACAAGAAAGTGACAAGACTGTCGGGTTTAGAGACCTTCTTGATTGATGCCGAGTCTTTGGCATCAGAGTTACAGAAAAAATGTGCCTGCAGTACAACTGTAGGTGAACTTCCAGGTATACATCGGTCAATATTTAGATTATATTATTGTGGCTGCAAGCAGTATTTAGCCTTTGCTCAAATGAACTTTCTTGTCATTATGAGCATCCGGTCGTGCTTCAGCATGATCCTTTGAGTTTGTCCGGCCAAATGCGCCAAATTAAAGTCACTGCATTCTGCATGCTTGAAATTTACTTGCTTACTGTCCTTATCCATTAGTGACATGTTTCCCCTATGTGCATGGATTTTTGTGCTTGGAACCGAGCATAACTTAAACACCCGATTAGCCAAATATGCCGTTCTGAATAAATATTCTGTAGATCCTTATCGCTGTGACTACTCTGTGCAGGCAAGAAAGGGCACGAGGTTCTTATTCAAGGCGGTGTGATTGATGATGTGGCGAAATATTTGGTGGAACAATATGGAATTCCGAAGAGATATATAGAAGTTCTTGATAAAACCAGGAGATGAGAATTTTATTTAGTTGTTAGAAAAAAACGAAATCAGGAGTGGGAGTGTTGTCTGAAATATGATATATTTTGGTGTTTCTTTATACATGAGTTATGTTTTTGTTTCAGCAGCAAACCGTATGCAAGAGTGCTACTATATGCACCTTTCGACGTGGTTGAGCTACAGAGGTCCGTCCTCGATCTGTTTTACTCCTTTATACATTTTGATCTAAGTAATATAGGTATCCTTGGAATCGTGAACTTGTATTTTATACTATCAGGAGATGATACAATCTAAGTTTTTAATAGGTGGGTGACTCGTCCAGGATTTCCAGTTTTGTTTCTGTTCCATATCCAATATTTTTTAAACAAATTCGATTCTCTTTTTTAGTTTTTACTCTATCTTAAAAAGCTATAACATTTTTCCTACTTCATTGGATAGTTGAAGTCCTTTTTTAAAAAAATATAAAAGAAAAATTATAAGGTATTAGACGTTTCAGGGGAAAAAAATCAATGTCACAAATTTACATATCATTTTATAAAGAGCATATTTTTACAAAGACCAAATCGGTTTATATATCGTAATTGGCTATTTTTATTGTTTGTTAAGAATTTCAGAAACCATATAACATAACAAGTATAAGAATGTGAAGTATAAGAATGTGAGATAATTTTGCAAACATTGTACATTGAAGACCATTGTGTATATGTATATATATATTTTAAGTTAATTCAGATAACATTGTTTTATTTTAATGTTGTAAGAGGGGGTTATGTGTTTATACGCGTATGTGAGGTTTAGAATGTGAAGTTTCGGGTCCAGTGTCAGGTGTAAATGATTTTGAGTGGAACATCGTTTGGGAGGTTTATCTATCGGTTGACGAATTTCTAATGCAACTTATTAAATAGAGTAATTTTTATCGAGCGGTCTCATTCAAAAAGTAACATTTTTAATTTTTAATTCAGTGAGGTTATCATCAAATCAGACTACGCGTATGCGATTACGGGGTTGAGAGTCAAATGTATGATTGTACAGTTTTTTATATTCTTAAGACGAAGATGCAATGCATACCGAAGCTAACAAACTCTTACGCATAGATTACACCGGGTAACGTGAGGAGATTGAGAGATGCAAAAGTGTTGAGGGCGGGTGTTAGTTTTCTCTGCAATAGATTTAGCAATCCCGCATTCCATGATAACAACCAAGTATGCACAGACGAAGTGGTGACTCAAACACCACATGTTTATTTGTTGTATATGTTTGGATGCATTATTTATTGACAAAAGTAGCATGTACATCAACATTAATTATTAATTATGTGTTCCTTTTTTCGCGATTTAACGCATTAGATGGCTGGATATTTATGGGGTGTATGGTATATGTAATCAGCTGGGAGAAGTATAAGAGCACAAAACCATCAATATTTGGGACTTCTTACGATGTTTGATATTTAGATCATGTCCATACGATATATCTCGATCAAGTATTATTTCATTTCAGGCATGTACATAATATATTCCACAATATGACTTGCGCAAAAAGCTGTCCAAAACTAGATGAACAAAGCGAATACTTTTTATACGAACGCAGTAACCATATATGGGCAACTTGGTGGGTATTTTATATGTCAGATCCTACATAAGGGGTTTATTATTCAAAGAGGCGAAAATTTTGTATACTCTATGATATCTTAATTGGCGCTTATATGCGAATATACGACAATTGCATGATAATCACTAAAGTATTGCAAGTGAATTTAGATCCTTCAATGAGAATTGCAAAAAGATCTAAAATATACTTTACCATGTATTATGCTCTATTATGGATCGTCTACCTAGCCATTTTGTACTAGGTTTACAGTTGTATACAGTTTTTAGTGTTGTATTGTACAGTTTACTTTACGTATGTTACTCGTATAGTGTGTTTTGTATTGTTCATTTTGGAATACTCGTAGTATTGTATTCGATGTACCTTATAAACTATTACTGCTTAATATTTTTCTAATTATCAGAGACAGAGAAATTAATATATAGTTGAATAATTATTATCAAGCATAAAATTTAGACCACTAATATAAATATCAATTTAATATAAGGTTGAGTGAATATATTTATTTATAGTTATTTCAAAATTAAAAATGAGACGGTTAGTGTTAAAATATAAAAAGTAATGTTTATGTTTATATTAAACATTAAACAATCGGGTCTTGTATATTATATCATTTTTTTAATTTAAAGTAAAAAAATTAAATTTAGAATATAAATATTTTGAGGTCTGAGACAAAACCATAAAATAATGTGTTTTGCATTTACATATATAATTCCTCCATATAGTGGAGGAAACAAAATGAGAATTTGTAGCAAACAAAAAATCATGAAAATAAAAATATATTTTTGTTAACAGATGTTAGATACATGCTCTTTTTCCCGAGATGTATTTAGTTGAGATAATATTCTTTTCCATCGCATGTCATTTGTTCGTTAGTTACAATGGGTTATTTTATCCTAAAAATAATAGAGGTATAAATAGAACCTAAAAAACACAAATTTGAAACTTGATATAGATTTATAGGTAAAACATTAAAATATCTTATGGCTTGAATCCAATTTGAAGATAGTTATTTGAGACGACCGGTTACCGCGGTTCAAAACACCATGAAACATTCTTTATGGTTGTTTATTTTAATGTGTTTTTTACAAAATGTATTAGTTGTATAATATAGAGTGTGTCGATACGTCTACCGCTTCACGTACAAAATGGATCTACAAGAAATATGTGTTGAGTTTGAAGCACTAGTTACGAATCGTTTCACGATCTAACTCACTGCGGTACGAAATTATCATTAAGATTGTACGAGAAGTAATTGTACAATACCCTTAATAAAAACTAGTTTGAAAACACAAGTCATATGGTACCGGAAAATGAAAAATATATTCGTGAATCCATGACATATGGAGTCTCTTCTGAAGACGAAGATAACGAATTTGATTTATCACTAAATTAATTTTTAGTTTATGTAATTTATTTATAAAGTTTGCATGTTTGCAGTTTGTCATGGTAATATCTTCAAATGAAATAAAAAATGGTATTATACACCACAAAATAAATCTATTTAAAGTTAAAATATATACACTAAATAAATAATTTCAATAATAAAATTCAACAACAACAAATTTAACATTCGCAATAAAATATATAACAAAAACATAATTGTTTGATAATAAATTCAACAACAAATATAACCCCATATAAATAATACACTAAAAAGTTACAAATTATCCAATTTTATATGTCCACTTTTAAATCGTGAATATTTTCCAAACAATCTACCATAGAGATAAAAGTTATCAAAATGGCAATTTTTATTAAACAAAATTGACGACCATTCTTGTGCTTCATCTTGATTCGGTGACAACTCTTAAGTATATGTCGTTAATAAAGATTCATCACAAACCATTCCAACCTATAAAACATTTCTATTAGATAAAAAGTAAATAAAATTAAATAATTATATAAATATTGTATATAAAATATAATTATGTATGTGAACAAAATAATTTATAAGGCAATTCCGATCTTTTTAGGTGGACTGTTCGTAAGCGATTTCCCTTTGATCGATAAATAAGTCATACACCCAGTTTGCGCAAGAAAATAAAATACATGTTTGAAAATGATCGCAATTAGTGGCACATAATGGAAAATTCATTTGATATCAGAATTGGTAACTTTTTTTTAAAAAAATATCACAAATATGTTAGTTCTATTATATTTCAACTTTGTTACCATAATAACTCTCTACTTTTTTTCGATTTGAAGATTAAATATTCTCTAACGAATGACCATGCATTTTTGTTTCCAAACACCTCTAAAGCTACAACCATAAATCTGTAAAGTCAGTCAGCTTAAATATTAGTCAGCTCAATCATATAATGATGCATGTACAGTGGTATGCCTGACTTATACATCATCTTAGACTCCTCGTTACCCATATTAACTGGCGTCTTAGGTGTTATGTGGCCAATATTCACCGTCATCTTAGACTCTACGTTATTGATATTCTCCATAATCAGCGTTGTTTTACCTCTAGATGCGACTCGCGTCCGTCTTATTGTTGGTGGTATTTCGGTGAAGTTAGTACATAATGTTTGCCAACCATTCTAGTGGTACTACAAAATATATTGACCAATGTATTAGAACTACCAATGAGCGTACCAATATTTGGAGTGTCTATACTATCCGCACGGATTTGCACCACCCATATTCGACATGTTAGAAATAAGAAGGATGATGTTTTGGTAGAATTACTAACACACATTTTTCTTACCTCTATCACGAACACGACTAAGAGTATGACCTCGTGTTTTTTATTTTTCTTGTGGACCGCACACAAGAATAGTCGACAAAATTTAATATATGTGCAAACATTTAGACTAATAAAATTTTCACTACTACCGCACTCGTTTAGTTTTGCATTCAAAATGAACAATCTGGGGAAAAATCTTATTCTTTAATAGTCTTTTCCAATTTATGTCGATAATATACAAAGTAACCTGAAGAGTTAAAAGATGGTCCGAGGGTGATTTTGTTATGCGAAGATTTGTTGATAGAGGATTAGGTGATAGAGGAATATTTGAGTGTCAGATCTAGAGAGAGAAAATGCTAAACAGTATAGAGAGAGAAAGTCTCGTATTATTCATCTCGGGATTCGTGAAGCGTGTGTGGTCCTTTTATAGTACAATTGCGGACCCCACATGCTTTAATTCGGTTTAATTACATCTTTTGGTCCCCGCTTTTTGGTTCCTTCCTATTTTGGCTATATCTTTACAATTCATACATTTCAGCCCTTATACATTTATTTCTATGCATTTTGGCCCTTATACATTTATTCCTATGCATTTTGGTCCTTATACATTTATTCCTATGCATTTCAGCCCTTGTCTTTTATTCTTCCTTATCAGTAGCCCCCCAGTCTTAGTAAAAATCGTTTTGCTAAGACTGAATAATTCTCCTGACAGGCCAAAATCACTTCTTCTTCGAACTTCATAAGTCCTTCAAAAAGTTGCTCCACGAGTCCCTTCGTATTGTCGAGGCCATGAACTACTTAGGCGAAAAGTCGCTCCACAAAACCTCTTCGACTGATTTGCAAGCCTCCTCGAATATCTAAAACGGCCTCTTCGAACTTCTGTTATACCGAGTAGCCCCCTCAATCCTTGCAACGTTTTAAGCAAAATGGTCTTCGGATAAGTATATACTTAGGCGAAAAAAGGGTGCTAGGATTGATGATGTCATTACACACACTGGTGTCAGCAAAAAATGGTACCAATTCTTCTGACATTGTTGTCAGAAAACTCTTCCCCTTCCCCTGACAATCTCTGACACAAAACTCTTCACCTTCTGCTATAGCTAGGCGGCCAAACAATGTCCACCTATGTGGACCATCGTACCCCTAGGCAAACAACATGAAAATGTCCTCGGGCTTCATTTGTCAAGAAAGCCCACTAGTCTTCTATAAATACCAACCTTTTCCTTCATTAATGCAACTTCTGTTCAATTATTTCTAGAGAGATAAAGTTGGCGAACAAGCCCCGTCGAATTCCTGAGTGGTTGTTGATTAGTAAACGGTTCAAAGAGAGGGTTGCTGCTGGTGAAGACGTAAGGCCTCATCCCCCACCATCGACTACAACCTTTTTTGGTGCCTGGCCTCCTTCGAACAACTCGACCGCCATTATACCTCGTGAAGTAGCTCGTCAAAGCTTGCTCAACGAAACAAACCCTCCTAGGGAAATGGGTAAAGAGAGATCACACAAGCATTCATCAGGTTCGAAGAGGAAGAAATCCCATAGAGACAGAAAAGGTTCTCATGAGCGAAAGCGGGCCAGGGAAACTCCCCTAACAATTCGAGAACCAACTGCCCCAACTAATGTTGAAAACCTCCCCCAAAGATCTTCAAGTCCTCGAAGGACTTCGAGGAGTCCTCCTCGAAACCCAGTTAGTCCTCCTCGAAACCAAGACCTTCAACATAATTCTGGAAACCCTCCTCGAAACCAAGACCTTCAACATAATTCTGGAAGTCCTCCTCGAAACCAAGACCTTCAACATAATTCTGTAAGTCCTCCTCGAAACCAAGACCTTCAACATAATTCTGGAAGTACTCCTCGAAACCAAGACCGTCACCGTGATGCTGGTAGTTCTCCTCGAAGACAAGACCTTCATCGTGATGCTGGTAGTCCTCCTCGACGACAAGGAACAGATGTGTCTAGTCTGCCCTCCACGCCATCCATGACCATTCATGGAACTCAATTCTCCCCCTCAAGGACGCTTATTACTGAGGAAGACATGCGTATTAGACATGAAGAAAATTTAGACCCCAAAGTTACGAAACCTCTCAATAAGCCCTTCGGACAGAGATTGCCCATTATCCCTTCCTCGGGCTCTGCGAACGGTGCAACATCTTCTTCGACAATATCCGAGGAACAAGCTCGCCGGATTGCTCCAAAATCTAAGGGGGATATTGCATTGCCCTTGGAGTTAGACAATATTGTCGGCAATAACATTAGGGGTATTGAGAACAAGCACATGGTGGCCCTTGCCAATATCAAGTATAAGTACTTTTCAAGGGAGGAGGAGACGATGCTTAGGGCTCGATGGGGCATCCCTCGATATGTCAACATCAGATTTCCCTCCGAGGGAGAAACACCCTTATCTGTGAGGGATCACGAGGTGGTGGTCTACACAGAAATCATGAATTGAGGGATAAGGTATCCCTTAGACCCCTTCTTTATTGAATATCTCTCGAAGATAGATCTTTGCCCCTCACAGGTTGGGCCCAATATGTGGTTCACGTTAATGGCCTGCATAATGGCCTCAAGGCTCTCAGGCCAAGAATTTTCACTGGAGCAAATCATTGGTCTTGCTGGTCTGGCCCGAAATCCTTACTTCCCCTTCTATTCATTGACATTCAATCGGGGGCAAAAAATATTGAAGGATCTATTGGAGGCCGATAAAAAATGGAGGCAACAGTTCCTCTTTTTCTCTGGTTGCTGGGAGACTGGATCAGAAGCCACTCCTTCGAATCCTCACAAACTTTCGCTAAAATGGACAATGAAATGTAAGTATTCCACCAACTTTTATTCTTCGAATTTAAGCCTTCGAAATTTATGCTTTCTCACAAGCTTCCTCGAAAACCTGTATGCCTTCGAAGTAATATGTTCCCTCGAAATTGTATGTTGTGTTGATATTTATTTTCTTATTACAGCTATGACTGGGGTGTCCAAACCCTACACCGACTATGTCGAGAGAGCTGCCACTATTTTTACTAACCTTCGCTTGTGGGCAAATGAGTAGTGGGACAATCGATTCCGCCGTTGTTTTGTGGACGACAACTTGGCTAGGAGTCGACTCTGGAGGCTTAATCCCCAAGATCGCATAAGTATGAGGGGACTAATGACTCCGCCTTCGGAACGGGAAGTGTTAGAGCGGTGTAGCCAACAGGATGTCACAATCTATCTGCCCAAGCGCTCTCGCTCGCAAAGTCACCTGGAGGAACCTCCAGAAGATGAAGCAGCACCAACCCAACCACTGAATCCCAAAGTAGCTACTAACAATCAAAGGCCTCACGCCTCGGAAAATGCAGGGACGTCGAATTCTAAAGACCCTCGAACAATTGAAGCCCCTCGAACAAGTGAAGCCCCTCGAACAAGTGAAGCCCCTCGAACAAGTGTTATTGCTCCGACAAATCCCATTCCTCCTCTCCCTGCTCCCATCATCCCACCAAAGAAAGATGGCAAGAAAAAAGACTTGAAGGGGAAGGGTATTCTTCTTGAGCCCATCGAAGAACAATCCGAGGGAGGAGAAACCCCTGACAACAATGAAGAGACTAATTTTGAAAGAGAAGTCCACGGTAGTGCAAATGATGCTGAAAACAGGGGTGGCCAATCACCCAGGGAAACTTCCTACCAATCCTTGCACTCTCCTCTTACTGAGGCTTCTCACCCAGCTTCCCTCAAAGACAGTCCAAGGCTGGCTCCTATCCCTGCTCCTCGAACAAACCCTCCACTACTCATTCATCCAGACGTTGCTTGTGGTAATTTTTCCGAATTTGATTCTTCAGCGTTAGGGTCTCCTTCGAGTTCCTTCGAAGTCCCCTTGGATGATGAGTTCTCAATGAGTCTTCGGAGACTGCTACATACTTCAGTGAACCGAGGAAAGAAGATGCGCCATCTTGGAAAGCGCAAAAATTACTACAAGTTCAAGGCATCACTAGCTGCCTCTCAGCTCGAGGAGGCCAAGAAGGAGTATGCAGTGATCGAGGGCCAAGCTGATGCCTTGTACGAGCGTCTTTCTGCCTCTGAGAATTATGTGGCAATGCTAGAGAGGTGTTGCCAAGAAGAAAGGGACTTGTACAAGGAGAAGACTAATGCCCAGGAGCTGATGATAACTGAATACAAGAAGGGGCATCGCAAGGCTTGCGATGGATTCGAGCAATGTACTGAGGCTCTTCGAAAAGTAGTTGGAGAGCGCGATAATTTGGAGAAAAAGATCAAAGGTTTCCCAGTATAAGTCGAAGAGGCGAAGGAGAAGGCTGTGGATGCTTATGTAGCAACATGTTTGAAGAGCTTACAGGCTCGGGATGCTGCCACTCGAGCCGGCTTATTGACCCAAATATACACCGATCACCCTGAATATGACCTGGGGCCTTTCTGGAAGCTTGTCCCCCCAGAACTTCGCCCTCCCCAAATAGTTGTAAGTGAGAGTGAAGACTCAGAAGGTGAGGGGAGTGATACCTCGAAAAATGCCGATTGAGTAAAAGTGCTGTAGGTAGTAGTTTTTTTTTTGTATATGGCCTAAAAAGGCCTCTTTTTGTAATGATTGGAACTTGATGTGCTGCTTTAACTTTGTAAGAGCACTGAATATTTGACTTGTCAATGTATGTATTTGGAACAAGTTCATAATGATTATCAGTTAGATAAATTGTTCTTCGAATTATGATTTCATTGGCCCTTCGAATAATTAGTACTTGGATAAATTCACAAATTTTATTGGCCTTCGAACTGATGAGTCCGAATTCGAAGTGCTCCTCGGAAGGGCAGCCCAAAGTAAATCTCTCCGTAAACCGGACAGGATCCAAGAGCTTAATTCGGACATGACATTTGAACCGGGCAGGTGACTTCGAACACTGCAAGCCCAAGGCAGTTCGAACTATGACTAAAGTACTAAAAAACCTAAACACTATCTGACTAAGCTACCTGCCCATCTGCTTAAAACTCATGGGTCTTTAAACATGACCCGGGTCCATTTAACTTGACCTGAAAGCCCATAAGGGCCCAAATTACATACTATAAATACCCAACCACCAGCATTAACTATGGGTAACAAAATTTACTGCTGCCAAGCTGCTCAATTCTCTCTCCACCTTGAAACACCTTGAAACACCCTGAAACACCCTCACGCCGCCTTAAAACTCCACTTAAAATTACCAGCCTACCCTCAGGCTACTTTTATCCACACCAAATTGGCGACCACAGTGGGAGGCGACGGTGCCTGAATCAAGTATTCAAAACCAAGTAAAGAAATTCTGTCCGAACGAATCCGGATAATCCAGAGCTTCCACCAGCTTTGCTCGAAGTGGTGGAAGAGAATGATGAGTATACTGTCCAAGAGCGCGACAGGTTAAAACTTGAGATAGAAGCTCTGAGGGCTGAAAAAGCCAAGATGGGCGTGAAAGAGAAATCCAAAGCATCAGCTGCTCACCACACCGATAACCCAAGAGAGCATGGGGTTTCCAAAACTCATGAGAGCACTAAGAAGACGCATGCCAGCTCTAAAAAATCTCACCGGTCCAAGCCTGTGGAGAGTTCTGACTTGAGTTCAGAGTCTTCGGACAGTTCTTCGGACAGGGAGGGAAATGAAAAGTCCTTGTCCTCTAGCAGTGATGAGGGACGAACCAAGAAGAAACAAAAGCAAGTTAAAAAGTATTCCAGAAAAAGAGATCACCATGGAAGAATGAAGAGGCATATAGGAAAAGGGTCATCTCACCACCGGAGGTATACGGACAAGATGCTGATGGATCCTTTTGCTTTCCACGATGAGCCAGGTATCTTTGCAACTCCTAATGAGGATACCGTGTTCAGTCGTGGGAGGAATTGGAGGCAGTCTCCACTGTCTTCTAAAATCCTATCCGGAAACCTGCCCAAAAGGTTTGACAGCACCAAGATGGAGAAGTATGATGGCAGTACAGATCCGGACAATCATCTGGAGCAATTCAAGAACTTCATGATGAACTTTGATGATGATGATAAACTACTCTGTAGGGCATTCTCCCAATCATTTACGGGGAGTGCTCTGAAATGGTACAACAGCCTGCCTCAGGGTTGTATTGAAGACTTTGATACTTTTTGGGTGGCCTTTCGAAGGCAGTTTGTGGGGAGTAAGGAGCTGAAGGGCAATGGAGACACAATAATCCATTGTGCCCAAGAGCCAAATGAGTCGTTAAAGGAGTACATAAGTCGTTTTGTAAACACAAAAAATGGGTTGGCTGATTGCTTTGAACAGGTAGCAATAGCATCCCTGAGACAAGGTTTGAACCCAGGCAACCTGGCCGATTCGGTGACCAGGAAGAAAGCCATGACCTGGGGAGGATTGCTGAACCAAGTTGGCAAGCAAATAAATGTTGATGAAACAAAAAAGACCAGGGTGCACAGACAAGTGAGATCCACCCCGGTGGCACCAACTCCAAATCAAAACCAGTCCGGGAACAAAGCAAGAGAAACCGGACAGGGCCATGGAAGGGGAAAGGCTCAGTCTCAACCAGCTGCTCCTGCACAAAGTGAACAGTCTAGAAACAAAAGAGGGCCATGGGTCCAACCGGAGTGGTTTGCAGAGCTCAAAGAAAGTGTGGCAACCATTTTCGATAAAACAAAAGATGAAGTACACTACCGGAGACCGGCAGCCTTGCAGTCTCCCAGAGAACATCGAAATAATTCTTTTTGCCAATACCATAATGATATTGGCCATACCACCGATGATTGCATAGCGTTGAAGCAAGAGGTACAAAACTTGATTGAAAGAGGGAAGTTGGGTGCATACGTTAAAAGGAGAGGAGGCAACAGGCCTGACAACACTCATAGGATTGGTCCAAGCAACGCTGCCCCGGAGGGGGCTATGGTAATAGTTGAAAGGTTTGACGTGGAGTCTGAGTATTTGGATCCTG
Source organism: Limnanthes douglasii subsp. nivea (assembly GCA_036936605.1). Classification (NCBI taxonomy): domain Eukaryota; kingdom Viridiplantae; phylum Streptophyta; class Magnoliopsida; order Brassicales; family Limnanthaceae; genus Limnanthes; species Limnanthes douglasii. The sequence goes on along the minus strand of JAUPFV010000004.1, from coordinate 2,217,725 downwards.
ATCCAACAAGAAACAGAGTGGGTACTATCGAGGAGCGTTCTAGATCAGTCTCCGGGCTCATTAAATTCTTCGAGTCACTGACAATTTTCGGAGGGGACACTATGACAGCTCCTACCACTTCTTCAAGAAAAAGGCATGTTCATAATTTGGCCTCCCAGCTAGAAGGAGGCATGACATCCTATCAATCTCCAAACTCATTCCCATTCATAGTTTTCGGTGAGGATTATTTGAGAGATATTGCTGGCCCTCATGAGGATGTTGTTGTCATAGGAGCATCTATAGGGGGCAATGAGATAAGGCGAATTCTGGTAGATACTGGGAGCTCTGCCAATATCCTTTTCCTAGACACTTATAAGAAAATGAAAAATCCAGCTGTGATTCAAAAGTCAGACAGGTCGATCGTGGGCTTCACGGGCAGCTCAGCCGATGTAATCGGAGAGTTTGAAGAAGAAGTGTTGTTGGGCAGGGGCCCTTTCAAGAAAACGGTCAGAATACTCTTCATTGTGGTGGATTGTCCCACCTGTTATAACGCTATTCTAGGGAGGTCTTGGCTCTCTAGGATGCATGCAGTGGCTTCGACAGTCCATCAGTGTCTAAAGTATGCTGTTCAGGGACATGTTGGGGTTGTCCGGAGCAGCCAAAAGGTTGCAAGAGAATGCTATGCCACTGCCTTGGCTCCACGAACGCTGGGGGCAGTCCGTATCAACGATCAATAGCAGTTTGAGGGCCTTTCTGGGGGTGAGGGTGAAATTGATGACCCCAGAGAGACCCCCGGAGTGTTGATTACAATTGAGGAGGTTGAAACACATTGCTTGGAAGAGGGAAAAAGCGTCAAGATAGGGTCAAAAATGCCACCAATACAGAAAGAAGGAATGTTGAAATTCTTGAAAGACCATCAGCATGTTTTTGCTTGGTGCAATGCTGATGTTACTGGAGTTCCATCAGAGGTGATTTCCCATCACCTATCAGTCCGGAGGGATGTGGCACCAGTGGTACAAAAAAGGAGAGCTTTCTCAAAAGAAAAGGCTGATGTCATTGTACAGGAGGTTGACAGACTCACAAAGATGGGGCACATTAAAGAATCTCAGTACCCTTTGTGGACTGCCAATCCTGTCTTGGTAAAAAAGAAGAATGGTAAATGGCGTATGTGCATTGACTTCACAGACCTCAATCGAGCTTGCCCAAAAGACTTGTATCCGGTTCCCCGGATAGATCAGTTAGTAGACTCTACTTCAGGGAACAAGCTACTCTCCTTCATGGATGCATTCTCCGGGTACAATCAGATCCAAGTGGATCCAAAAGATCAAGAGCATACCACTTTTGTCACTGATAGAGGTTTACACTGCTACAAGGTGATGCCCTTTGGTTTGAAAAATGCTGGGGCTACTTATCAAAGGTTGGTCAATAAGACATTTGCTGATCAAATTGGAAGAAATATGGAGGTTTACATTGACGATATGATGGTGAAAAGCGTGGATGAGCAGTTGCACTTGTCCGACCTCCAAGAGACTTTTGCCAACTTGGCCAAAGTGAATTTAAAATTAAACCCTGAAAAGTGTGTGTTCGGAGTGCAGTCCGGGAAGTTCTTAGGGTATATCATAAGTGAGCATGGAATACAGCCCGACCCGGACCAACTCAATGCTTTGTTCCAAATGGAGCCTCCTCGAAACATTAAAGAAGTACAACGATTAACAGGGAGGTTGGCAGCCTTGAATAGATTCATCTCCAGGTCTTCGGACAAATGTGCTCCATTCTTTCAAACCTTGAAGGGTGCCAAAGGGTTTGAGTGGACACCACAGTGTGATGAGGCATTCAACGAAATTAAGAAGCATTTTTCCTCTCCCAAGACTTTGTTCAAGCCAGTCGATGGGGAGACTCTCTTTGTATATCTGGCTGTTTCAGGTTGTGCCATCAGTGCTGTGTTAGTAAGGGAGGTTGATGGGTATCCTCACCCAGTGTACTACATCAGCAAAAGCTTGATTGATGCTGAGAGGCGTTACTTGAAACTTGAAAAACTAGCTTTGGCCTTGGTGATAGCTGCAAGAAAAATGAGGCCCTACTTCCAGGCTCATCCTATCGTTGTCCGGACATCTTTCCCTTTAAAGAATGTCCTTCAAAAAGCAGACATTTCGAGCAGAATGACAAAGTGGTCAGTAGAGTTGGGGGACTTCGACATAGACTTCGCTCCCCGGACAGCAGTAAAAGCTCAAGCTGTGGCTGACTTTCTGGTCGAATTCCATTCTGATAGGGGTTCAAAACAACCTGCTGATTCAAAAGACAAAAAAGTGTGGATTGTCCGAACAGACGGAGGATCCAGTACCATGGGATCTGGGGCAGGAATATGTCTCACTTCCCCCTATGGGGACAACATGTTCCAAGCTATTTGTTTTGCTTTCAGGGCATCCAATAATGAGTCCGAATACGAAGCAGCTATAGCTGGGTTAAAATTGGCGTACATCTGTGGAGCAAAAAGGGTCAAGCTACTAAGTGACTCCCAATTGCTTGTCCACCATGCTCTAGGCCTGTCAGAGGCCAGAAAGGAGCAATTGATCAAATACTTGCTCCTCCTTAAAAATGAAGCGTCAAAGTTTAAAGCTGTTGTCTATGAGCACATCCCCCGGGCAGAGAATGAGTTAGCAGACTCATTGGCAACGATAGCATATACAAAGTCCTACCCATGGATCCATGTGCTTGAAAGCCCTTCTATTCAACTTGATGAAGGTGAAAAAGAGGAAGTCTTTGAAATACAAGTAAACCAGCCTCAAGACTGGAGGTCTCCTCTTATGCAATATCTGTCCGATGGCGTCGTGCCCTTGGATAAATCACAAGCCAGAACGTTGAAACACAGGGCTCGTGGATTCATTATGATTAGAGAAGTCTTGTACAAAAAGTCCTATAGCAAACCTCTCCTACGTTGTTTAGGGGATCACGAGTCACAAATGGTTCTCTCCGAATTGCATGATGGTGAGGGATCAGCCCATTGTGGATTTAGAGCTTTAACAAGAAGAGTGCTTCTCTCCGGATATTATTGGCCATCCATAATGAAAGATGCTAACGAGCTGGTAAGAAGGTGTGACCCATGCCAGAGGTACAGCAATGAAATTCATGTACCAGCCATTCCTTTGGAATCAATTTCTGAGCCCATCCCTTTTGCTCGATGGGGATTGGACTTAGTTGGGCCTCTCCCTATGGCGTCCGGAGGGCGTAAAACCATAATTGTATCCATTGACTACTTCTCGAAGTGGATAGAAGCAGCCCCCTTGGCAGGGACAACATCAAAAGCTGTTATAAAGTTCATTTTATCCAACATATGTTGCAGATTTGGTGTCCCCCAGAAAATAACAACAGACAATGGGCCACAGTTTGATAATAGAGAGATGGAGAGCTTCTGTGCCTCAAGGGGTATTCAACACTGCTTTTCTTCACCTTTCCACCCACAGGCCAATGGGCAAGTTGAGGTGGCTAATAGAACAATACTGTCCGGTTTAAAGAAAAACTTAGAAGGGGCTGCTGGGAAGTGGCCTAGTTATCTACAAGAAGTCCTCTGGGCCTACCGGACAACACCTGGGGCTGCAACACAAGAATCCCCCTTTGCCTTGGTCTATGGGATGGATGCAGTAGCTCCCATAGAGAAGACACTCCCCTCCTTTCGTGTTCATAACTTCTCCGGACATGCTAATGAGATGACAATTAGAAATCAACTTGATTTAATTGAAGAAAGACGGGTAAAAGCTCATCTTAGAATGGCACACTATCAGGGCTTGATGAGAAGCAGGTTTGCTTCTAAAGTTAAAAGAAGGGATTTTCAACCAGGAGATAAAGTATTGAGAAAGGTTTTCCTGCATACCAAGGAAAAGCTCTTCGGAAAGTTGGCCCCAACTTGGGAGGGTCCGTATACTGTGGTTGAAAGAATCAAGCCTGGGATATACTGGTTGGAAGACAAAGATGGCAGGGTTTTAACTCACCCTTGGAATATTGAACACCTTCGAATGTACTTGGAATAAAGCTTATGTAAATATTTACTTGTTTAAACATCCATGTAAATATTTGGGGGCATACCACTTCCTCTCTTCGGCGCCACGGAGAGCTTTCAATAAAACTTTATGCCTTCTTCAATAATTTTCTAAGTTTTTGCAAAATTCTGTTGCTTGTCATACTACCCGGACTGAAATGTCTAAAGGCTACTTAAATTCTAGCCAGAGAAACTAAACACTCTCACAATACAATAACTCAAAGCTACTTAAATTCTAGCTGTCTAAAGTAAGACAAATAATAAAAGAAGAAGATGGTTAAGTAAAATAAAAGTATTCATTCAACAACTTAAAGTTGCCTTGGCCTTCCAAGGACTTTTTGAACAAGTTTAAGCACAGTACAAAAAACTGTCCGAATAATACGGACGCCATCACAAAAAAAGGTGCCTTGGCCTTCCAAGGACTTTAGTTCAAACAAAAGATAAACAGAACAAATTATAAATTAAGGTTGAGCCTTTGAAGATGGCTCACCCTCATCCTTTTTCTTGCCCTTAATGTCGCTCTTCTCCTCGACAATCTTCTTACCCTTGGGGTCAATCTCTTCCTCACCTGGGCTCTCTCCGGTTTCCTCTTCGTCACCAGACGAGGACACATCAGTGTACCCTTCATCAACCATGGTCCAGTATGGGAGATCATCGTCATCCACATAACGCCATAAGTCCCCTAGTCTCCTCTTCGGGAATTTCTCGTGAAACAGGAGGACCATGTCAGACTTCACTTTTTCAATCATTAATTCTTCACTCCGTATCATCTCCCTGGCATAAGCGTTGATTCTGGCCTTGATCATGGCCTCTTGATCCTTCACTAAAGCAGTTTTTTCTTCAACAGCCTGAGTCACTGCACTCTCTAAAGCAAGTTTGTCAGTGGTCAGGTTGGTGACAAGCTTCTTCTTTGCTGCAGTTTCTCCTCTTGAGGCTGTCAAATCCTTCTCCAGTCCGGACAGCTTAGCCCGAAGATCTTTTACGGTCTCTTCTAAAGAAGCAACTTTTGTGTTGCTTTCATTTTGATTCTTCTTTAGCTGTTCGTTCGACTCCTTAAGCAAATCAACCTTAGTAGCAGCAGTCCTGAGGTCATCGGACAGCTTCTCCTTCTCAGACTTGAGGTCTTTGATGGTGGTTGCCTGACTTCGGACTTGCCTTTCCAAGGTAAGTACTGGCTGCACGTTGCTAAGGAGAGAATGGGCTATGATGTCCCTCTCACTGGAAACCATAAAAGTCTTACCATTGAAATTCACTGTGTTGGAACTACTTGGGGGAACATATGGCCCTGCGAACTCATCTCTGGACAGGCCAAGGAAATAATCACCTAGAGCACCTAGACCGGTGACATCCACTTCACCCATGTTAATCTCTCCCCTTTCAACCTCATCAGTATGGAATTCCATTGGAATCCCTTCATTAAGATCCCCTGGGATCTCTTCGGCTAACGTCGGATCGGTTGGGAAAGTGGGCTCCGGATCCCGGAGAGCGAGCTCTTCTTCTTGGGAAGTCTTTTTCTTTTAGACTTCCCTGTCAGCACTGTCACTTGCTTGCTTACGAGCCCGTTTGGAAGCCCTTGAAGGTTTTGGGGGATTCACTCCTTGTTTCTCGCTCTCCTGTTCTACCACCTGTAGGAGGTTTGCATCAACTTGAGCCTGGGCTGGCACCTCTATGTTTGTTGGGGCCTCTTTCTCAGTATCCTCTACTGCTTTCCTGCCTTTCTTCTTCTTGCCCTTCATTTTATTTGGGGCTTTGGCCCGGGCAGGAAGGAAGAGGGTCCCATCCAGTTCATGAGACCTTCTCAGCACGACGTCTTCATCAGGTGGGGTGGAGAACTCCTCCCAGGTTAAGTCTCTTCGACCTGTGGTGTTCCACAGGTGAGACCTCGCTAGGTTCCCAGCAGTGAAGGCTTTATGAAACCGGTTCTCCCAGTTCTCTGCGGCCCAAGCGTTGATTTTGCCACAGGTGACCTGTCCGGCCTTCAGATAGTCCCCGAACTCCTTTGGCAGCTCTGATAAAACAAAAGAAAAACTGATTAGTATAAACTTAAAGGAAAGAGAGGTTCGAACAGAAACTTAAAGTAAAAACTTACGATCGCTCCTCCATCTACTTCGAAGAAGGCTAGGATTCTCCCCGGTTTTGATTTTCTTGCCATTTTCCCATGAGCCACTGACAAACAAGAACTGGCTCCTCCATTTACTCTCCGATTCCAGGAGATCATCAACAGCTTTAAGATCGTTCCCCATGTTGAAATGATAAAAAGGGAACTGATGATGCTTGCACAAATTAGCCACAGCTGCAAACTCTTCCATAGGAAGATGAATTCCAGATAGCCTAGACGCCATAATACATGACATCAAGGTGTACCAACCGTTAGGGCTTAGCTGTGATGGACATAGCTTGACCAAGTGAAAATAGCGTACTATTTCTGGGTCCAGTGGGAACCTAAGTCCCCAGTTGAATAGCTCCGTAAAGAAGACTATCTCATTTCTTTTGCAATCCATCGGGGTCTCTGGATCGATGGGAATTCGAATCTTTACATTTTCAGGGATCCCCCACTTAGTACGCAGTCGTCCCAGATCTTTAGTATGGATGAACGCATACTTGGTCTTTAACAGAGATGAAAGATATTTGAGCTCGACCTTATGAAAACATGGCCCTACTCTCCCTTCGAGGCTCTCCGGCAGGTCCGGATGCCTCAGATATAAGTCTTCTTTGCCTTTCTTGGCAGCAACTCTAGCAGTTTCAGCTTGTCCGGAGGACTCGGACTCAAATCTAACCTCCTCGGTGGAGTCCTCCATTCTCTCCTCCATTATTGTTGGGGGAGCTTCTGTAGAAACAGCCCGGGGAGGGTTGAAGCTTGGCACAACTAATCCACCGGACTGTTGGCTCTCTGAATGTTTTCGACTTACCACCTCAGTTTGAGTTTCTGAGGTTGAAGTTTCTTTGGGAGGTAGAGGACTGCTATCCCCCGGACCGGCCGGCCTTTCCCGAAGAGTCCTAATAGTTGCCCCGGACCCTGATTCGCTAGTATTTTTGGAAGAAAGCCCTTTAACCAACCTACTTGGCCTTTTCATAATTAATTTGTCTGGGGAGTGGTCAGAATCGAACCCCATAGCAATGAAAGAGGATTTTTTCCTAACACTTGTGGCAGTGACCCCCGGTTCAACAATAGGAATCGACTCTTGAACTGAAGAGCCAGAAACTATGGGGGAGAGTGTTGATTGAAAGAGTTTTTTAGGTTTTGTACCTTTAGAAGAAGATGAACCTCTGTCAGATTCTTCGATTGAAGGGGCTGGTTTCTCGACAGGCGACGCTGGAAGCCCTGCTGCAAGTCTTTTTTCTTTTTCAACTCTTTGAGCTTTCTCCAATTCTGAGAGGTTAAGCCAACCGCCCTTGATCAGTGTTGTTCTTGCTGTGAACATAAACAACTAAGGAAATTTTGAAGTTTTAGAGAGATAAAGCTTTGGGTGAAACGGAAAAGTGAAAGAGATAGTGAGACTGTGAAAGGTGAAAAGAATTTATAGTAAATGTAAAAAACGGGTTTGATTCCTAGGAGAATCCGAAAAGTTGGGCAATGATTAAAAGACGGCGCTGATGTCATTTATGGCATTTAAAAGAGGTAACTTGTTCGAGAAAGTGGTGCAACTTTCAAGGTAAAAAACGGCTAAAGTAACCAACCAGAGAGTGACACGTGTCCCACTAACTCTGACAAGAACCGTTTGGAATTCGTAACGTTTGGTCTGTCCGGTTCTGTCCTCAACTCTCTTCGAATTGATAAACCACTTCCTGAATCGGACGGTTTTTCAGTTCTTTGACAAGGATATTTGTTCAAATACCTAAAAAAGGGGCTCCTGATGAGTCCGAATTCGAAGTGCTCCTCGGAAGGGCAGCCCAAAGTAAATCTCTCCGTAAACCGGACAGGATCCAAGAGCTTAATTCGGACAGGACATTTGAACCGGGCAGGTGACTTCGAACACTGCAAGCCCAAGGCAGTTCGAACTATGACTAAAGTACTAAAAAACTTAAACACTATCTGACTAAGCTACCTGCCCATCTGCTTAAAACTCATGGGTCTTTAAACATGACACGGGTCCATTTAACTTGACCCGAAAGCCCGTAAGGGCCCAAATTATATACTATAAATACACAATCACCAGCATTAACTATGGGTAACAAAATTTACTGCTGCCAAGCTGCTCAATTCTCTCTCCACCTTGAAACACCTTGAAACACCCTGAAACACCCTCACGCCGCCTTAAAACTCCACTTAAAATTACCAGCCTACCCTCAGGCTACTTTTATCCACACCACGAACAACTAGTGTTAGGTTTGTAATAAGGCCATCGAACTTCAAATTGATTGGCCATCGAACTCCAAATTTATTAGCCTTCGAATAATTATTATCTAGATAAATTGATAAGTGTTATGTTTTTAATAAGGTCTTCGAATTCCAATTTACTTGGCCTTCGAACAATTCTTACTTAGATAAATTTAGCAAGTTTTATGCTTGCAATAAAGCCTTCGAATTCCAACTTACTTGGCCTTCGAACAATTTTAGGGTCTCCGAAAACAATTTCCTGGAGAAAATGTTCTTATTCACAACTGAGAATGGCCTCGAGGCACACCTTAATGTGACCCGAAGAATAGTTCGAAGGTCTCAAAACGTCGTGGCACACCTTAATGTGACCCGATGAATAGTTTGAAGGTCCCAAAACGTCGTGGCACACCTTAATGTGACCCGATGAATAGTTTGAAGGCCCCAAAACATCGTGGCACACCTTAATGTGACCCGAAGAATAAAATAGAAATAATAATAAAAAATAGCGCGAGGGACAATAATTCGAGGCACATGTTACTGTGGCTCAAAAAATAGTTCGAAGGACAGCAATTCGAGGCACATGTTACTGTGACTCAAAAAATAGTTAAAGGCAAAGAAACTTTGTATTGAAGGGGATCACCGAAACACCTCATTAAAACCTTCCTGTGCCTAACAGGGTAGGAAAGAGTGTGTCCTCACCAAAATTCTTCCCAAGGGATACATAGAAAGTGAAAAGAAATACAATGTCATCTCCGAGCTCTGCTAATCGAGGTACAACTTTAAATGCTCAATATTCCAGGGTAAGCGGAGATATCGTCCGTCTTTATCTTTCAACCGATATGTGCCTGGTTTTATCCTTTCGGTGACCTCATAAGGGCCTTCCCAGTTAGGTCCCAACTTCCCCAAACTCTTGTCCTTAGTGTGCAAGAAAACTTTGCGTAGGACCTTGTCTCCCACCTGAAAGTCTCTATGGTTGACTTTGGACGCATATCGACTCCTCATAAGAGTTTGATAGTGAAGGGAAGTCAGCTGCGCCCGCTATCTCTTTTCCTCCACCAAATCTAAAGCCAATGCTCTATGCTGGTCATTTGTGTCTGAGTCATAAGTTGCTATTCGATGTGAAGGGAAGAGGATCTCCGGAGGGACCACGGCATCCATCCCATAAACTAAGGCGAATGGGGATACAGCGGTGGCTGTCCGGGGGGTCGTTCGATATGCCCACAACACCTCCTGTAAATAGTCAGGCCATTTCCCCGCCTTACCTTCCAAGTTCTTTCTCAAACCGTCGAGGATGGTGCGATTAGTTACTTCCACCTGCCCATTTGCCTGAGGGTGAAATGGTGCCGAAAAACATTGTCGTATGCCCCTTGACACACAAAAACTCTGGAATTCTTTGTTATCAAATTGTGGTCCATTGTCCGTGGTAATCTGCAACGGTACACCAAAACGACAACAAATATTAGATAAAACAAACTTGATCACGTCTTTGGCCTTTGTTCCCGCGAGTGGCTCAGCTTCCACCCACTTAGAAAAATAATCGACGGCCACAATGATCGTCTGTCTGCACCCATAGGCCATTGGTAGTGGTCCAACCAAGTCAATGCCCCACCTGTCAAAAGGAACTGCCTCTGAGATGCTTTCCATCAATACCCCCGGTTTATGAATTATATTAGCATAGCGCTGGCATGTGTCACAGCGTTTGACCAAATCTTTTGCATCAGCCAAGATAGTTGGCCAATAATAGCCTGCCAAAAATACCCTGCGTATCAAAGCCTTATATCCACAATGAGCGGATCATTCACCATCATGCAACTCAGAGAGGATAATTTGTGACTCGGGCTCACTCAAGCACCTTAGCAATGGCCGACTCAGAGATTTTTTATACAGCGACCCCCCCCCCCCCCCAGCAAAATGTAACCATGAGACTTGAATCTAACTTTTCTGGCTTCATATTTGTCGACGGGCAAAACGTCATGAGCCAAAAAATAAATGAGGACTGTTCTCCAATCAGGCGTGATCGCGTGGCTTTCCTCCGAAATGTTCATCACATGGTATTTACTAATTGAGATCAACGGGCATGTCTGGACCAAAACCCAGGGATAACCTTCTCTCCGTGAAGCAGAGGCGAGAGAATCCGGGACGGCATTTAACTCTCGTCGGACATGCTCGAACTTGACGCCCTCAAAACCCGACGCCAAATCTTTCATTAGCTTCAAATACTATATCAGTGTTTCCTTCCTTGCCTCTGACTCCCCCGAAGCCTGATTTATCACCAGCTGAGAGTCACTGACCAATTTTATCCGCCGAGCCCCGCATATTTGAGCTAAACGTAGGTCGGCTAAAGCTGCTTCATACTCAGCCTCATTATTAGTAGCTTTGAAACCGAAACGAATGGCTTGGAACATAGCTACCCCTTGCGGGGATATTAACTGGACACCTGCTCCGCTGCCTGAGATGTTCGACCCACCATCCGTCCATATCACCCATTCTTCCTCGGCGACTATATCAGGTACCTCCTGCTCTTCCCTGTCTGAGTGGAACTCAACCAGAAAATCTGCTAAAACCAGTGTCTTTATCGCCGTTCGAGGCTCAAATGTTATGTCGAAGTCTCCCAGCTCTACGGACCACTTAGTCATCCTGCCAGAGATGTCTGGTCTTTGTAATAGACTCTTCAGGGGAAACGTCGTTCGAACCACAATTGGATGGGCTTGAAAGTAAGGCCTCATCTTTCGTGCCGCTGTCACCAACGCCAAAGCCACCTTTTCCAAAGTAAGATATCGCTTCTCGGCATCCAGCAAACTCTTACTGACATAATAAATTGGCCTTAGGAGAGAGTCATCTTCTCGGAGGAGAACGGCACTGACAGCACACTCGGATACTGCTACGTATACAATCAACGTCTCCCCCACCAAAGGTTTAGATAAAACTTCCGGAGAGGTTAAATACTCTTGAATTTGACGAAAAGCCGTCGAACATTCTTCGGTCCAACAAAATTGCTTCGCATTTTGCAATATTTTAAAGAACGGAGCACACTTATCCGACGAGCGAGAAATGAATCGATTCAGAGCAGCCAATCGTCCTGTCAGGATTTGCACCTCTTTCATGTTTCAAGGAGGAGTCATAGCGATCAAAGCTCTTAGTTGCTCATGATCAGCCTCAATACCTTTTCGCTGATCATATAACCAAGGAATTTACCGGACCGCACACCAAAAATGCACTTTTCCGGGTTGAGTTTGAGATTGACTCTACTCAAGTTGTGGAATGTCTCCGCAAGGTCAGCAAAATGGTCTTCGTCGTGCTCACTCTTAACCAACATATCGTCGATATAAGCTTCCATATTCCGCCCAATCTGCTCCTCGAAGGTTTTATTAACCATGCGCTGATAAGTTGCCCCCGCATTCTTTAACCCGAACGGCATGACCTTGTAATAATACAAACCTCGCCCAGTAATGAAAGAAGTGCTCTCTTCATCGTTAGCAGCCAGTCGGATTTGATTGTATCCCGAGTAAGCGTCCATAAAAGATAGCAATCGATTTCCGGAGGTCGAGTCCACTAATTGATCAATGCGAGGGACATGAAAAGGATCTTTAGGACAAGCTCGGTTCAAGTCCGTGAAGTCGATACACATTCTCCACTTGACATTTTTCTTTCTCACCAACACCGGATTCGACGCCCATATAGGATAATGTGACTCGCGAATATGACCTATGCTTAGCAGCCGTTCGACCTCCGACAAAATCGCTGAGGCTTTTTCCGGGGAGACAGGCCTTCTTTTTTGGACTATGGGTCGGACATCCGATCGTATCGCGAGCTTGTGACATATAATTTCCGCCGGCACACCAGTGACATCCTGTGCACCCCAAGCAAACATATCGAGCTTTTCAGACAAATAGTCTGATAATTTCCCTTTAAATTCGGGGGAGAGGTGGACCCCTATTTTCAGAACTTTGCCAGCCGCGAACTCGTGTGTCGTAGAATCCTCCTCTGGGACTTGAAATCCGGGGGCCTCCCTCGGATCATCGCAAGGGATGACCTCGGGGGGTGGCCCCTTTAATTGCTATACTGGGTCAGAGGGCCCCTCTCGAACCCCTTTGGAAGACAGGGCTATCTGGTAACATTCTCGTGCCATCTTCTGGCTACTTCTGACTGTTCCAATATTGTTTCCGATCACATACTTTAGACATTGATGCACCGTGGAGATGACGCCATGCATCCGAGAGAACCAAGAGCGACCCAGGATAGCATTATAAGAGGTTGGTGCGTCAACCACAATGAAGAGTACCTCCACCTCTTTTTTGAATGGTCCACGACCCAACTCTACCATACATTGAAACTCCCTCACAACAACCGCTGTGGCACCAGTGAAACCCACTATTGTCCTGTCGGATCTTCGGATGACCGGTGGGTCAGAAATGCGGCGGTAAGTACTCAAAAACAAAATGTTCGCAGAGCTTCCTGTGTCGATGAGTATTTTTTGAATCTGATCCCCAGCAATGCCCGCCGCGATCACTACAGCGTCCTCATGAGGGCCTGCAACATTACGCATATCATCATCATCAAAACAAATAATAGGAGAAGGCGAGCGATGCATTTGTGCGGAGACTCCAGCTTCGATCTGGGTGGTCAGATTCACCATGTGCCTTTTGCGAGAGCTGTTAGAATTTCCTGCGATTGTGTCTCCGCCGAAAATTGCTAAAGAATCGAAAAATGCACAAAGGCTGTCCACCCTCCCCCTCAGCATTTCTTCCTCTACCAGGTTTACTGTTCCTCCCGACTTTGGTGTCCAAATACTCTTGTTCGATGTCAAAATCGTCAACCCCTTTAGAAATTACCATGGCTGTGTCAGTATTCTTCGAGACAACCTTTACCACGGCGTTTTTCTGGGAGTGTTTCTTGACATACTCCAACAGCATTCCATTCTCAATGAGAGCCTGCACCTCCTTCTTCAAGGCTATGCAATCTTTGGTGTCATGGCCCACATCCTCGTGATATTTACAATATTTGTTGACGCTTCTGCTTTCCCTCGGTGTTTGTAAGGGAAAAGGCTTCTTGAACGTGACTGAAGACTTAGCCTTATCAAATATCGCAGCAACATTTTCTGTCAACTCTGCAAAGTAGTCGGGTCGAGTCCATTTGTTTGACATGTATCTTCCCCCTTGATTGTGGTTTGATTGATTGCCATAGTACTGCGGGTTTGATTTCTGCCTTGGAGGATACTGACCCGTGCTTTTAGCTTGAACGTTTGATCGAGGGCCCTGAGAGCTTGGTTCAGTCTTTTGAAATTGATTATGGTCCAATTGCTCTCCGGAACCTTTCTTTGAGGCTTGGGTTTCTTCCACCAAGATTCTTTTCTCAACTTGATCTAGCAATGCTCCGAAGGTCATCGCCTGACTTTCTGCCACCGTGTCTTTCAACAACCCGGGGAGCAAGCCCATCCTGAACGCTACAAGCGCTACCGAATCCTTACAGTACTCCATATCTGTTTTGGTTTTGACAAAGCGATTGGTATAGTTTTTGAGGCTCTCCCCCACTTTTTGTCGACAGTAGATTATGGTGTCTCCGTTGGCCCGAAACTTCTTGCTCCCCACGAAGTGTTGTCTAAAGATGTTCCAGAACATGTCAAAGTTCTTAATAGAGCCCTGAGGTAGCCTGTTGTACCATTTAGATGCCACTCCCTTGAAAGTTTGAGAGAATTCTCTGCATAGAAGCTTATCATCGTCGTCGAAGTTTATCATAAAGTTCTTAAACTGCTCGATGTGATTGTCCGGATCCTGAGTCCCATCGAACTTTTCAAGCTTCAAAATGTCAAAGTGCTTTGGGAGGTTCCCCACTAAGATCTCCGAGGATAGAGGAGAGGCTCTCCAATTATGCCCTGTACGATAAATGTTGGACCTCAAATTATCGTTGTTCGAAAAGTACAGACCCTCCTCGGAGGGCAAAGTGTATTGCTGCTGCCATTCTAAATTTCGAGGGCCCATATCATCCTTCCCAAGGCACTTTGCCTGCTCATGAGAGCGATCACCAACTCGGTCGTGGCGACTCTTCTCCCGCGAGGATTTCCTCTCTGAACTCTTTCCCCTTCGGGCACCAGTTCGCCTCTGATCACGCTTTTTCCTCCTGTGGTATCTTCGGGGAGATGATTCAGAAGTACTATACCGTGAGTAATCGCTTGAAGTAGCCGAGTCCGAACAATACTTTTCTCTCCTCCTCGGAGACCGTCGCTCACGCCTTCTTGGGACGAATTTCAACGTCCCGCTCTTCCCTTTGTTCGACGGGTTATCTTCTTATCTCAGACCGAACATTTTTCTGGGCGGCTTCCTTCTCCGTCTTCAACCTTTCGATTTCCAACAGCAGTTCATTCCTCTGAGCCAAGAGGGCGGAGTCGTCGAAAGCGTTCTCGACTCGCCGACCTCTTTCTCCTTCGGATTCCAAGTCGTCCTGAAAGTCATCCGCCTCCATGTTTTCCTCGTAGTGATCAATTAAATCGTCCCCTTGGCCTTCCATGGTTCTCCTCGGAACAAGAATTATTTCTAGGAAGTGATTATCGTCGGAGCGATTTTCGTTTCCCACAGACGGCGCCACTGAAGAGTTAAAAGATGGTCCGAGGGTGATTTTGTTATGCGAAGATTTGTTGATAGAGGATTAGGTGATAGAGGAATATTCGAGTGTCAGATCTAGAGAGATAAAATGCTAAACAGTATAGAGAGAGAAAGTCTCGTATTATTCATCTCGGGATTCGTGAAGCGTGTGTGGTCCTTTTATAGTACAATTGCGGACCCCACACGCTTTAATTCGGTTTAATTACATCTTTTGGTCCCCGCTTTTTGGTTCCTTCCTATTTTGGCTATATCTTTACAATTCATACATTTCAGCCCTTATACATTTATTTCTATGCATTTTGGCCCTTATACATTTATTCCTATGCATTTTGGTCCTTATACATTTATTCCTATGCATTTCAGCCCTTGTCTTTTATTCTTCCTTATCATAACCTACCAACCTTCTTTTAAAATTACCAAAAATTCATGAGTATATGGTAACATATGTGTTGTTCAACTTAGAAAACCGGATGTGGATGGTTCAACTCTGACGAACTCAATAAGTTTAAATTAGCAAATATTATTTGCAAAGCGGTTTCAAAATTATCATGTGTAAATCGCAAAAATATTTTAATCAATATGCATACATAATTAAATATTGTATTTTTTTAAAAGAGGTTTTGATAATAAAATATTGCATCGTAAGAAAATCGTCGATCTTTTTTTAAATTAGTTCAAAATTTAATTGACTTGATCCAACACAAATATACAAAACTAGTATGTGCTCTTTCCTCCCTGAATATAATGTACAATCTTAAATAATATATATTTTTAAACCATAGTCTTAAATAAGATTTTTCAACAAAATTATGATCTTAAATAATATATTCAAGTGACTTACAACCTTAAATAATTTTATAAACTACGGTCTGAAATAATATTTCCAGCTAAAACATGATGTTAAATAATATTTTCAACTAGCATACAAAGTTAAAAATAATATTTTCAACTAGCATACAAAGTTAAATAACTTTTTAAACTAATTCATGGTCTTAACTAATATTTTTCAACCAAATCATGGTCTTAATATTGTTCCTAACATGACTCACATCATAAGTAGCATATAAACAGAAATCTTCTGACCAATACAAAAAAAAATCTCAATAATAGAAAGTGATTTAATATAAAGTGATTTGATGAGTTTATGATTTCTTTTGTTTTGCAACTGAATCTGAGTTGAACTAAAATGTAACTATGATTAATGGTATTTTTATAGGCTATTCGGGCCATCTAGTATGCGCAAACTTTTTGGCTCAAGTTTTTACGGTGAAAAATGCTTTTTGACATGTAGTTGTACACTAAAATGTTCGAGCACTATGAAAACATGAAAACTAATAAGTAAAGATATCATAATAGACTACTAATACAATAAAAATACTAATGTATTTGAGTATATCAACTAACATTTATACTCATTATTAGGGTTGAAAGGACCCACAAAATTTTAAAACATTCTATTATGACGAATCAACTTAATTTTGAACTATTTTGGAAGAATGATAATTATTTTTATATTCAACGCACGAAGATAAAATCATCATTCAAAAAATATAAAACAATATCTAAATTTGCATACAATCGTTGGATATTCAATAAACTGTGAGTTCTTGTATCTGAGACTGAAGAATTCAGAAATAGCTCAAGGGTAATTTTATGTTACGAGAATTTTTTAGTGTCAAAATAGTATTAGATTTTTCGTTAAGGAGCCTTTTTAGAGATAGAAAGTGAGAGCAAGACTAAGTAGAGAGAGAAAGTAATATTATTATAATCCACCAGATTATCCACGGGTCCTTTTATAGTATAATAATGGACCTCACACGCTTTAATTCCTACCTTATTACACATTTAGTCCCCATATTTCATCACTTATTCATAATAACTACTTCTATTGTTATTTTTTACAATACTTCCCCAATAAAAATACTTCCTTACAATTTTCCCCTACATCTTTTATTCTCCCTCATCAGAGAGGGCTTTTAAACGTTATGTTAACACAGTACAAAAAGAGTGCACATAGAATATATAATTCCAAAACGTAAACTAAAACAACATTTAATAAAATTAAAACTACATCCAAAACATCGAACTAAATTGATAACAAAAAATAATTCTGAAAATACAAGCACATCCAAATATGTTGTAAAACATACGAAACATAAAAACTACATATTTGACGAATATATCATTAGTGCATCCCATAAAGTTATGTAGTATCATCTCGTGAAATATAATGAAATATTTATCGTAGATCCTAAAATATATGGTTCTTTTATTTTTTTGGTGAATCATATGGATCGGTTCTTCTCTCATAAAAAAATACTTATCTCGGTCAGCAACATCGGATATAACCACAATGTTCTCCCAATCCATTCGATGTAAACTTCCACGATGGTTTCCGTGTCAAATCTTTCCCTTGTATTCGTCCATCTTTGTACTTTTGGTAGAACCATTTCCGGCCAAATATACCAGGTAAACTCATTTCATTGATACAACAATATCAAATCTTTCCCTTATATTCGTCCATCTTTGTTCTTCTGGTAAAACTATCTCCGGCCAAATGTATCAACTAAAATCATTTCTTAGGACCTCTTCTCGCAAGTTGTCTCGGCGGACGCATAGATACACCAAATTATGATTCAATTTTGTCATTCCTTTTCATAGAGTAGTTATACTTGATTGTAGTCTTTAGTGGCTCGATCATACACAAAAACTCAAGTATGGTTGGAATATAATATGTAAGCGATGCATACAACAGTGTGTTATCGTATAAACTCGTATAACTAATAAAAAAATGCAACATTTATCCATAATAAATGTGTACCATATCAAAGAAAAATATTAAATCCTTATCTTTTTCTAATTTCGAAACCTTAATTCTCTAAAAAACCTAGCCAACTTCATCTCTTACTTTGTAAACTCAAGACAATCTCAACCTACTTTGATTCCCTCTCCCATTTGTTTTGACACATGAAGTCAGAACCACAATCATCTAAATAATTGGGTTTTTTTAACAAAATACTATAAACAAAAACCAAAGTAGCATAACTAGTGAATCCCTCCATAGCTATGTGAGTCGTCATCTGGTTAAGGAAAAGCCTTCTTCAAGGCAACGAGTGCGAGTGTCTTGCATCAGCCCTTGAAGCCTGGTGGGGTTACTTGTCACAATACCATCCACACGCTCTTGCAACATCTTCTCCATGGAATCCTCTTCATCAACAGTCCAAGCATATACCTTCTTGCTCCTCCTGTTTAACCAAACCTACCAAAATTAATAAAAACTGATATGGAAGAAAGTTATGGTGAATCCGACAATAGACTTCATACCCATGCAGAATTCTCATAAGCTTTGTATCAATCAACGGATGGTAAGCACCAACCACCTTCGCTCCTTTCATACGCAGAAGGTTGGTTCTAATTCCTGTAATAGGATCCACCATCACAATGTAACCCACCTGCCATAAAACAATCATGCCAAACTTTAGACACCTTTACTATGCATTTTCAATTGTTTCATTGATTCATAGCAAAAACAAAAATCAACTGAACATAAGCTGTGGGTTAAAATTGGACATCGTCTAGACTTGTAAGTTATATACAACGCTATAATGTTTAAACCGCTTACAGTGATATCGGGCGATAACTTGATCATATCCCTAGCTAAATTGTCACTTTTGGCCCAAACAATGCAATTGTTACACTGCGTTCTCTCAACCTGAAAAATGTAGGCACAAAACCCTTGGGATAAGATAATCACTTGTGCTATAATACAAAGTTCGAAATTCTTCTGTTTTGTAGGAAAATAACAAGTTAAAAATTCTCATAGGCTATAACTATGGTTCATCTTTCAATAGTAATAAGAAAAATAATGACGCCTAAACCCCAAACGGTGGCTGTATAATTTGACGATTGATTTCATCGAAAGCAGCGTAATGCAGGCATCATGATATATGGATCCTTAGAGCATTTTTATGCCAGAGTTCCGGAAACGACTGAAAGGTATTGGGTGAACCTTAAAGAAAACTTACAACAGAAAGAATGTCCTTCGCAAGTCCCTTTTCATACAGAGGGGGCCCAACTTTTGCATCAAGAATCACCTGCCTAACTGAAGTTGATACAAACTAAAATCATATATATAACCGCAGTCAGATAAATAATTTTAAGCACAAACAAAATATAAACGAAGAAAAGCAAAGTCCATATGAAAAGGAAAGCTTACAGTCAAAGCTTCTTCAATGCTAGGAATCGTATTTTCACGAAATTCTTGAACAGACTGATATGGTGCCCTTAATGCTTTTATCTAAAAAACAAAACTAATATATATCCTCCATCAAAACTTCTCATATTTCAAATTTTGTATGTGGCAATGTATGCAGAAAATCAAGATGGGTGCAAATATTTTCAGCAATTCTTTTATTACTTTTTACAATATTCTAGTTATTTTTACGGAATCTGAATTGAGAGATTGATTATTCGAGAGGTCCCTTTCATTTTAAACTTTTTGTTTTTCGCTTGTAATCTACAGTTCACTTATTTGAAATAAGTCATCAAACATCTACTATATATTAGATCTGCATGAAATAGTAGTTGAGATAGCCAAGTACAGGGATTCCTACCTCTTTCATGCTCAAGAAACCGACTTTTGAATTATTATCACCAGAAATCCGCTGCAGGTCCCTACCTTTACCATACGATAATCAAGTCTATAGGCAGGAAACTTTAAAAGAAATTCCCAAAAAATGCATTTTCAAGTTACTTCATTGTGCAATTTTAAATAATAGTCATACATAAGAATCTCTTTGATTATAGTTAGTTATTTTATCTACGGACAAACAGAAATACAGCCAAAAACAGAAAACTTACTACGATTTTGTCAAAATTTGGTTGTGATTATAATTTGTAAGAGAACGTTTTTACTGCGTGTACAAAAATTCCTTTTATCAAAATGACTACTACTTATATTCTTTATCAAATGTAACATCTACGAGCTAGTCAAATTTAGCATAGGACAGTTGAATGTCACATTTTAAAGCATGGTCGACAAATTTTAAGATACGTAATCAGCAAGATGAGGGTTCAAAATCTTATATAGGTATCCAACCACATATACCTGTCATGTAGAGCAAACAAAACACCATCCCGAGATCGAGATACATCGATTTCAATACAGTCCACTTGGGATTGAATAGCGAATTGATAAGCAGCCATCTGTTTAAGATCAAACCCAAAAGGAACCAAAATGATATAAGGAAGACAATAGGAGGAAGAACATTCTCTACCATTGAAATATTAACATTATCCCACTGGTCTTTTTAAGTATGAAAGGCTTTCTCCGCGCAACTAAATTATCAACAAAGATGGAAAAATTTCAATATCCTAGGATGCAAAAATGGTTGAGCCAATGGAGAACAAGCTGTTGTGGCCCAAATTTCTATTCCAGAGATAAGTTATGCAATGTATTAAGCTTTAGATAGTGAACAATGAAACGAAGGACGCATACTGTGTTAGGGAAGGCATTGGTCGAGTCACCACCATGAGCACATACAAGAGGAGGATCGTTGAGCCAGGCACACTTCCTCAGTTGGATCTGCATTTACGTGGAAAGATCGGCACTCATGAGTATATATCTGTTCTACACTCTAAAACTAGATTCCGATCATGTCTGTTACCTTCTAGAAACATCTCGGATACAAATCAATGGATAATTACACATTCTCTATAATGATACGATCTTGCGCTTACACCGATACTAAAACTAACAGAAATGGTGATGATTACAGAAATCGGTATGCATAAAGTTCGCAATAAGACGAATGAAGTACCTGATGGAATCGGCGGAGTCTGAAATGGAAGAAAAGAGGAGGTAGAAGAGCGATAAGAAGAATAGATGTGAGAATGAATCGAAAGGTTTTAGGTGAAGAAGATAATCTGATGAAAAATTTATTGTTTCGCCATCCATGACCAGCTCGCCTCAGCTGTTGTCTTCTTCCTAATCTACCGGGGATTCTCGTCTCCACCATAACTCCGGCCTCGAGTGAGAGGAAGAGAGAGAGAGAGTGCTAATGCTAACCGCGTCCAGTTTTTATCTTATTTCATTTTTTCTTACTTTAAAATATAAATTCTTTTCATGCGTAACTTTTTATAAAACTAGAATTTTATATATTTTAATGTATAATTTTTTTTACTTCCATACCGATTCGGAAGTGTGAATATTTAATGCGATCAACTATACATTATAAAAAATCAAAATTATTACATAATTTGGTGTTAGAAAAATGTTCCACTACCATATTCGTTAATAAAATATTCAAAAATTATAAAGATAAGAACGTTGGTCAAGAAGGTCTCTCTGGAGAATCGAAAATTAAATTGTAACTAAACTAATAAGAATCGGACCGAACTTTAACGGTCCGGTTTGGGTTCCATCTTAAAAATCGAAACCGATAAAGAATCGAAACAACAAAATGGGTGCGGAGTCGAATTGATAGAACCGATTACAAACCAAACCGATAAAATCGGTAGAACCGAGCCGATACGGAACCGAACCGATAAATTTGATAAACAAAACGATACGGAACCGAACCGATAAATTTGATAAACAAATCGAACCAATAAAGAATCGAACCCATATAAAGCCGTTAGACGCGATTTATTTATTATTATTATTAATAATAATTTTTATATGTTATATTATCATAATTAATAGTTAATTATTCATCTTTAATAAAAAAATCAAAATTAACTTCTACACTTTGATTTTTTATGTTATTTATTTATTTAAAAATGTTGAAAATTAAATTTTAATTTAATTTAGTTTTTTGAATGGACCGAATCGCATCGAAACTGGATCAAACGGATCGAAACTAGACCGGATCGAATTTAGACCGGACTGGATCGGATCGAACCGAAAATTTAGCGGTCCAATCTGGTTCCAAAATATAAAACCAAAAGCTTAGCGATCCAGTCCGATATGTCCGAACCCGACCAATAACACCCCTAAGTTAAGAGTTGTAGTTAAACTTTTAAATCTAGAAAATAATATGTTTTTAAAGTGCAGTCATTAAATTCTTTTGTATTTGGTAAATAAGAAAAGGACATAATTCCCATCACAACTGCCAATTCTTATCAGTAACTAGACTTCTTTAATCGATACTGGTGGAACTGGAAGCATGTATATACACACACGAGAGTCGAGCTAAAATGTACACTTATTTGTATATCAGTATCAAAATCTAGTGTGAAGCATATCAGTATCAAAATCTAGTGTGAAGCAAAACATATATAGAGCAGAGCAGAGCAGAGCCCGATATTTTTCTTGTATCTACTCTACATATATATGATTTCTTTGTATAGTCTGGTAGGTACCGTTTCACCTAATAATACAATACATCAGAATAATTTGACTATGTGAAGTTGGAGTCATGTTTATAATGTCCATTCATTGTAATTTTTATCCCTCGTCAAGCATCTTTTGAGTTCAGCCAGAGCTATCAGCAATGGATATAAAAGCTCTAGAAGAATAACACGAGCCCCTCGTGTCAGACAAACATCAAGAATCTGAGTATCTCAAATCACTGCAAGACCAAATTGAAAAGCTGAAGGTAAAATGATTGTCGACCTCTGGTTTTCATCGATGTAACTCAATTCAAGAGCAAGTTGGTCTATATACAAGCTTCTTCTTTTTAAATGCAACTATGGAGTCCACTAGAAGGTGGAGCTAGGTGAGAACATGTGATAGACCGTCTTAAACGGAGAATGAGTAGAACTAGAACAGGATGCTTAGTGTAACTTTTGTGCTTGGTGACTTTGCTTAAGTAAATCTATTGGTTTACTATACAATCTTAAACCACTTGTTTGTAGACAAATCCATTGATAGTGTCTGAACAAGTAAATAATGTAGCCTTTCATCTTGTATGGTTTACCTTCTGCCTTGGTTTGCTGATATTGGGTTTTGCACCGTAAATAATGAGATCCAAAAAATTATAGAGCATCCATTAGAGTAAGCACCAAATTTTGTTTAAAGGAACGGAGAACAGACCATGTGAGCCTATTAGTCAACATACACGTATTAGTATATTACAAAACCCCAATGATTCCATAAAATTCCCTCTGCTCTGAAATTCATTTCCTTGAAAAATCAGGTCCGCATTGGCATTGACATTGACAAATCGATTGAATTCAGTCTCCGTCGCAGAAACCGACGGAATACAAACCGGAGATGCCATTTTCAAGAATCGGATTGCAGGCTTGGTGCAACACTAAGATCGTTGACCCTTTTCTCCAAATCCTCAAAAGGTACTTTCAAATCTCTCTCTCGCTCTCGAATTTCCAGTTAGGTTTCCTGATAAGATTTGATCCATCTTTATTATTGGGAATCTTAAGAACCAAAATTAGGGTTTCAAATCTTCCCTATTTTTTGCCACAGGGGTGCAGAGCCAAAGCAGTTGGCTTTTTCTGCAGCATTAGGCACGACTTTGGGAATCTTCCCCATATGTGGTACGAACTGGTTTCGCATTTAGCTTAAGGTTGTTAAAATTATTGACATGTTCAGTTTTCGGTAGGGATTATGGCTTTCCTTGTCAACACCAAGACCAATGCGCATCGACTCTATAAACAGATTAATAGTGTATGATGATTAAATATATAATCTTCACAATTTGCTTAGATGGTAATGAAACTGATTGATGTATTGATTCAGTGAGGTTAAGGTGAACAAGTATGGTTTTGAGATTTTGAAGTGCCAATATGATGCTTGAGCCTTGAGCCTTGAGGGTTTTCTTGTATTAAGAATAGGAGTATAAGTGAGAGCTACTGGATTACGGACCTGGAGAATTGTATATAAGATAGTGCTTGTCTTTACAGGGGTTCCTGTGCTCTTTTGTGGAGTGGCTATTGCGCTGCTTAGATCTATGTGCCATGCTCCAACAGTGATGCTTGCAAATTTTATATGTACACCAATAGAGTTGAGGTACTGATTTTCTTTCTGAACTATTGTGTATCAATTTGTTGATAAACAAACCAACAAAACCTACGGTTTCTTAGAGTGCATATCTAAGAGCAAAAGATTATATTTATAGAACAAGTTTAGTTTTCTCATACAAAGTGGAATTCATGCTTTGTGCTCCCTTGTGTTTTTTTTAATGACTTTGATTGGTGAGTTTGTAAATAGACTAAGGAGTTGTTTGTTAGGTTTACCTCATTTTCTAGGCTTATAAGAACAGAAAGCATAAAGAATCTAAAAATTGTTCTAGCTTTTTTGATTTTGTCGTTTGTAGGCTCTCTTAACACTATAATTAATTTCTCGATTTCCATCAAATCTTCTTCAAATACAGCATCTTTGGTTCATGTTTCTGGTTTTATATGGTATTTTGCATCACGGTGATGTATTGAGTTTTTAGTTTAAAGCTGATGCACAAACAATTTTTGGTTTTTCCTGAAACGCTAACTTCTTTTTATTTGCTTATTTAAAGTAGTAAAGAACTCCAAAGAAGAAATGATATGTGAGAGTTAGGGAACCGTAAAAGTATGTTCATTTTTTGCAACTAGAGAGAAGCTCCAGAGTTGGCATATCAATGTTTTATGCACACGTGTATGAGTGTACCATAATATGGTGCATGTTTTCCTTTAATGTTCATCTCCTGTTTCGATCTTTTTTTACTATGATCTTGTTTTTCAGTTTGGTGGTACCCTTCTTGCGATTAGGTGAACGAATTTCTGGTGGGCCTCATTTTCCTTTGACATCTGATGCACTGAAAAGAGTAATTACTGGAAATGCCTCAGATCAAGTCCTATACAGTATTGGCCATGCGGTAAGTGTTGGGGCTGAATGTACATATGCCACATCTCGTTGGATTATGTGAACCGAGTACGTTTTCTGTTAATTTCTATGCGTCTAAAATCGCAGGGAGCTTTAACATTACAGTATATGCACAAAATGTGCAGAAATGTTTTCAAAACTCTTTCATATTTGCTTTTACAAATCAATTTAGGAATATGTAAATAGATTGGCTATATCCAATATCTTCTATGACTTTTGTTGCTTACATTAGTTATACCTGGATCAAAGCCTTAAAGAATTTTTCTAATCTATACATGTTGCAGTTATTGGGATGGCTTGTAGCAACACCTTTTGTTTTGGTTACATTGTATATATTGTTTGTGCCATGTTTCAACTACTTGGTCCTCAAGTTCACCCCTGTTCCTTCAATCCAAAAGACGCCACTGGTAAATGAAGCGGAGATCATGCTGAACGTGAAGGATGTTTAGTAATTACCACACATTTTTCCCATCTGCATACTCGTCCCTTAGCCACAGAGGTTATATATAACTCACTCTCTATCTTGTACTTTGCCGAGCTTATCCTGTCGATCGCTGTGTGTTCTATGCTTTTATCAAACGGTGAATGATTAAAGTTGATGGGTAACATCAAACTATTATTGTGTTGAGAGCTGTTAGTATTATTTTCCTGCATATATATATATACACACACATAGTCTGGCGATGAAGTTCATGCCATTTTCATAGCTTGTTTATTTGAGAAACTTTTTATACGTAATCTTGAGGATTTTGGATACTTCAAAAGGCCATTGTTAAGTTTTTGTTCTACCTTATTAGCCAATTTTACCTGTGAATTATCCATGCTGTGTTTATCAGCTGTACATGATTCCTTTTCATTATTTGTGCATATTACTGCACTTTACAAATTGTTGAAAGATAACTGTTTTATAATCTAGTTAGGATTATGGTAATTTTGTATATTTAAATTATGATATATTTGTTGTTCTTATTTTAATTTAAATAGATATTACATCATAATGGTGTAGATTTTCTAGGATCGAATTTTCTAGTGATTATACTTTTACAATGTTGTAATTTTATTGGTTTAGGGTGCTTGTCCTGCGAATTTTGTTTGTTGTCCTCATCAACTTGACTACTCTATGCCTCTAGTATTGTTGGTAAAATTTTTTAGTATAGTTTATACATTGCTACAGTGTTTTTATTCCGAACTTTGATTGTTTAAAGATTAATTTTTTATATGTTTGTTAAAGTTATAAATAATATGCATGAAAATGAAAATTAAAGTAAGAGCAAGACCGTAAAAGCGAGTGTTTTCTTTTTATTTTGAATAAAGTACGGATACTATATCGAAATTAGTTGTTTTGTGTATTTGAATTCGAAATAGTGGCCGATAATTATTCCTTCTGTGCCAAAATACATGTCATTTTAAGGTTATGCACGGATATTAAGAAAGGTAATAATTACATATATTTTTCGTAAAAAGTATAAAAAAAAAGTCTAGATAGATGATTATAAATAATCTTAAAATTTGCATTGGTAAATGAGAAAGAAATGCATCGTGGAACAAAAAAATGTTTTCTAAAATGACATATATTTTGAGACAAAAAAACGTATATATTTTGGGACAGGGGAACAGTTGATATCTATATCAGGATTTTTGAAATGGAATTGGCTAGTGTTGTGGTAGAAATTAATGGAATAGCTATAATGAAATTGTTTTATGCTAAAATCTAAATCAGGATTTTCGAAATGGAATTGGTTAGGGATGTGGTAGAAATTAATGGAATAGCTACAACCAATGAATTTTGGTGTAAATTGTTGATAGGGTGATATAATTTAATGAAGTTGCTAGTGTAAAACTAATTAAATTGTTAATTTGATATTCTTTTTAAAAATGAAATATAAAAGTTGGTATTTTTTATTTATCAAAAAATAAAAAAATTAGTGATAAAAATAACTCCAACTCTCTATTTACTCTTATATAAAAAAAAATAACTTTTTTATTAATCTTTAAATAGTTATAGTAAATAATTTTGATATTAGATATATTTAATACATTGATATATAACTTCAATCAATAATATATTTATATAGGTTCAATCTCTTGATTGGTCCTCTAATTATAGTTATATATAAATTCAACTTGCAATTTATAATATATTTATACAGGGTCCTCCCACTATAATAGATATAAATTGAATTTCCAATTTAAGTCAACTAATTTTAATCTTTTATAAAACTAGTTATCTGCATATACAACATTTTATGTTTTTGAGGAAAATAATTTATATAGTTCTTAAAATTCAAAAGGGTATGAGGGCCGGCACCATCAAAATTAAAAACCCAATTATTTATATAAATGATAAAAAAAATCCAGGCATGTCAAATCTGTTTAATAGTCAACCATGGACTAAAATTGAAGAACTGTACTGTTCATCTCTGGACAACATTGCTTGAACTGAAGTCTCTCCTTCTTCTGGTGGATGAGATCCATCTCATAAGCAGTTGTGTAAGACAATCAAAAGATCCGTAAGCGACAAAGTATATATGGGACACTGAATCGATTTGATTGGGTAATGTCATACTACAGAAACCCTAAGTTGAAGGCTTTGTTAATCTCTGTCCCCATTCTCTTCACCTTCCTCCTTGTCTTGTTGCTCTACTTCTTTTATCTTCGCCGCCGGCAGGCGTCTCTCCGATTGAGAATTAACAGTAACAGTCCCGGATTGCTGGTATTGCCCTTACTTCATCTCTTTAAATTGAAAAATTTAAAATGTAGATCGTAATTGAAAACTGTAATAAGATTTGTATTGTTATGGGCTATGGGAGTGGACAGGATGAGTTAGGATTGAGAAAAGAAGTGAGAGAGATGTTGCCTGTAATCATATACATGGAGAGTTTCTCCATTCAAGATACACTGTAAGTACTCACTCAACCTACCTCTCTCTTACGTCATTAAACAATAGCTATCCAAAAAGACATGGTTTCTTCCAACTTTAGACAAATGTTGTTCTTTTTACCAAAATTGTAGTCTAGTTAGTTAGTTGGTGGAGTAAGATATGCTCGTGTGGTTTATCTTCTCGTGATGGTTTATCTTCTCGCGATGGTTTATAGACTATTGTGTCAGATAAGGGTTTATCTGATTGAACCAGCTCTAACCAAATTTGTGGGGGATTTCTCTATTTTGGTTGATATATCAACATGTGAACTTAGCAAACCCAGAGAAATGCATGATATCTTGTTTTTCTGCACCCGTTTCTTATCGATAATTAGGGCGGTCAACAGTTCTCCAGAACCGAAAATCGGGCCGAGACCGAATCGATAAGGATCGGATCGAAAACCAGACCAAACTTTAACCGTCCGGTTCGCGGTTTCATTCTAAAAATAAAAAACCGATAAGGAACCGAAATAAAAAAACCGGTTAGAAACCGAACCGATAGGACCGATACGGTATTGAACCGATAAAACCGGTAAACCGTTAGAACCGATACGGAATCAAACGGATAGAACCAATAAATCAGTAGAATCGATAGGAAATCAGACCAATAAAACCGATTCGATAGGAAATCGGACCACTAAAATCATTAGAACCCATTATTTATTATTATTATTTATTCTTTTAGAAGTTATAGTACCAAAATTAATACTTAATTATCAATTTTTTAAGAAAATCAAAGATTAACTTATCAGCTTTAGTTTCTATACTTCAATAAAAGAAATTAAAAATCAAATTTTGTTTTAGAGTGGACCGAACTCGGCCTGAACCGAACTCGGACCGAATCGGAACCGGAACCGAATCGGACCGAACCGGATTTGACCGGATTTAACCGAACCGAAAACTTAACGGTTCGGTTCCAAAAATTAGATCCGAAAGCATAGCAGTTGGGTCCGGTTCCCTCAAAACCCGGACCGAACATGACCGTTAACAGCCCTATCAATAATAGACAATGAGCTTCGGTTTCATGTATAAATTTATGCAGAAATACGATTTAACTGTGTACAGACAAATTTTATGTTAATCCCTTTAGTTGATAGCTTACTAAAAGCCTTGGACAGTTTAGGACATGTTCTTTACTTGGGCAGACTGATGTTTCTTAGCTTTAAGTTTGTTTCGGTTGATATGCTTTCGTTGGTTGTTACAGCTGCTCAGTATGTCTTGGGGAGTACGAGGCATCGGATAAACTTCAACAGATACCAGCATGTCGCCATGCTTTTCACATGGACTGCATCGACCATTGGCTTGCCACCCACACTACTTGCCCGATCTGCCGTTATCAAATTACTAATGGAACTAAATCAACAGGATAGAACAAAACTGAATAGAGTAGTCTTCTAATTCATTAACAGAGTCGTGTTGTACCTCTAATTAGGAATGTGCTAATCTCTACTGTAACTTTAACTTACAGTTTGGTTGGTTGGTTGCTTGCTTAGCCTGTAGGAAAGCAACAGTCGATAAATCGCAATCATTTTGCGTTGCTGCGTGGAACCATAATATTTAAGTTACCAGGGAATTAGATTTGTAGTTGTTCTCTGAACTTAAGTTGTGTCCAGAATTTATGTTACTTATATTTTGCTAGAGTCAAGTTATAGATCTACCTTGTCTTACAATTTTAAGAATAAATTTATATGTTTTGAATTGAAGAGGTTGAAATAAATCTCGCTGACTGAAGTGTGAGATTTATTGATTGAAGGAAAATCATTTTTTTTCAATTTCCATCTCCATAAAAATTCATGTCCATATCGCAAGAATATCGTTGAAAGATTTATTGGATTTTATAAGATCTAAAAACTTGATTTCGACAATCGCGACATCGTCTTCTTAGAATATTTAGAATCACTTTTTAATTTCTAGATAAGAATTTGTTAAATTCTTCAAAATTGATTTAATAAATTGATAGCTTTCTTTTGTTGTTGATGACTCTTTTTCTGGCCACGAATATTGATGATTAATCTTTTGTATCATTCTACTGTTTCTTCTCACGATTGAAGTCAAGCGTATAATCCTTACGCTATGAAAATAACTTTACGAACTTTTGATATATTGGAGCCTCTTTAATGTTGCATTGTTGCCCAAGCCTATTACATTCCAAATTAGTATGGAAATTGTCATTTGGAAGAATCTATAAATGGCATACTAGACCTTAAAAACTGCAATACTTGGTAGACATCGGACCTTTAATATTTCTGACTTTAGCCCTCTTCATTCTTTTGCTTAATACATTTTTGAAGTCTTTTTGTATTTCTTGCTTGCTATGGACATGAGATAGTGGTAAATTTTTAATAGTTCATTGAGTAGGTGAATTTATCTTTATTATAGAAGAAGCTAAGTCTTTATTTGCTGAGAATAATGAACCAATCTCTATTGTCTTGTCTGTAATGCTTCAATATTTATGAGTCACTAATCTCTCTACTTCCCTTGCATGAGCCTTTTTTATAGGAGCTTTCTTTGTAGTCTTGTTTCCTACTATGATTGTTGTATGTTCTAATGTATGATTCCCCTTAGTTCATATCCAGATGTTATTGTGGTTTCAATATGATTTTTTTGGTCTAACTTATCCTCATTTATCCTTTGAGGTGATGTGTCATTTTGATCGCTTATTTATTTCTCATTATACTTTCTTTGATGACAGTGGATTTCACTTTAGGGTTGAAAGCCACATTTTGATTGGATAATCTGGAAGAATATAGAGGTTTAGTTTGATTGAACATAGAATTCTGACCACTTTGGTATCAATTTTGTTTCTTGCATTCAAAATGTTTATATCGTGGGTGTAGACGCTAAGAACAGTGAGAATGCATTGCACTATATGATATATCTCTCCAGAATCTTTTGTTTTCCCAATGCCTATCCAAACCTTTTTAATTAGGACCTTTGAGACGTCAAGATCAAGCTGAACTTTACAACAATTGAATCTAGCTCGATTATTTGCTGGCACCGAAACATTAACCGGCTTACCATAGCTTTGGCGATTGATCTAATTGTATCTTCATTAAACATGAACTCCGGTAGATTTGGTAGACTAATCCAAATTGGAGTTATAGGACATTCTTTATTATGATTGAAATATACTTTCAATTTCAATAATCTCATTGTCATTTTATCAATGGACCAAAGATTTCTTCGTCATATCTTTCTTAGGTATTCTTGAAGATCGAATTATATTATTATATGTCTAGTATCTCACTGAATGAGATTTAATTATCCCGAGAAACTAAAAAGCATCTTAAAATTTCTTGATGATGGTCATTTGAGGTCTTCATGTAGAGAATTTACCAATCAAATTATATTTTGAGTTTTGTTGTAGTACTTATTTATCTTGTACTGAAAATTGTATGACTATATGATCCACTTTGTGTTGAACTTTTACGTAATTATGATTGACCTACTTAGATTTAGCACGTGTGATGTTAGCATATGATATCATATGTAATCTTGTTTTTTTATTTTGCAGCTGATTATGTATATATCCAACTTTTGATGTGCAGATTGCTCAAAAGTTGAATTTAATATAAGATTTGTGATTCTTTCAGGGTTAGAGAACGAGATTCCGTATCCTGATTGTAGATTACTCATATTGATTGGCAGTAAAAGGAAAGCTTCATCTAGATTATTGAGAGTTGAGATCTTTAGCTAATTAATTTTTTGGGGTCTCTACTTCTTTAGACAGAGCAAAGATGATTGAATGAAGATTTGGAAGAGGTGAATGAACTTCACCTTCCTCTATGACAACCTCCGGTGAGGACCAGCAGTCTGCCAGTCACAAAATGACGGTTAGAAATGACGGTTAGAAAGAGGGTTTTGAATTATAGAAATTAAGAAAGCTATTATTTATTGAAAACTAATGAACTCTCATTGGTGATTTTTATAAATTTTGAAAGAACTAGGCGATCATGATATTGGAAAGTATGCCGCTAGTTCAATTTTTTTTTTCATTCTTGACACAAAGTAGGTTAAGTGGATGAAATATTTAGATTTAAGTACAAACATCTCAACTTTCTGGTCATATATTTATTATTCTCCAACGATGGTTGATTTGGATGGTGGTGGCTGATAAGGAAGAATAAAAGACAAGAAGGAAAAGTGTGAAGAAGAAACATGACACGAGAAAATAGCAAAGGAAAAGTGTGATAGGAGGAAAACGCATAGAGAAAACTGTGCGAGGACTGAATTGTACAAACTATATAAAGAGATAGCCAGAATAGGAAGAAAGTAAGATGTAGGGACTAACAGATGTAATTAACCAAAGTTAAAGCGCGTGAGGTCCACAATTGTACTATAAAAGGACCACACACGCTTCACAAATCCCGAGATGAATAATATGAGACTTTCTCTCTCTACTTAACCTAATAACCCTTACTTTCTCTCTCTAAAATTGACACTAAGAGATTTTTGTATCGCCGAATTGTCACTAAGTAATCCTCGTATCGCATAATCACCCCTAGACCATCTTAAAACTCTTTAGTGGCACCGTCTGTGGGAAACGAAAATCGCTCTGACGACAATCGCTTCCTGGAAATAATTCATATTCCGAGGAGAACCATGGAGGGCCAAGGGGACGACTTGGTTAATAATTGCGAGGAGAACCTGGTGGGAGATGACTACCAGAACGATATGGAGTACGAGGGACTAGGGGGCCAGTGAGTCGGAAATGCCTTTGACGACTCAGATCTGTTGGCTCAGAGAAATGAGTTGCTGCTAGAAATCGAAAGGTTGAAAGCAGAAAAGAACCTCGTACAGGAGAATCTTCGATCCAAGATAAGGAGGGAGCCGGTTAGCGAAAAGGAAGATCACGAAACTGAGCTTCGTCCCAAGAAAAGAGACGACCGATACCGGGGAGGCGAGCGACAATCGCCGAGGAGAAGAGAGAGGCGACGTGTGGATTCAGCTTACCTGAGTGACTACTCTCGATACAGCTCCTCAGATTCGTCCCCGCGAAAATACCACCGAAAGAAAAAGTATGATCGCAGACACACCGATTTCCTAAGAGGGAGAAGCTCTGAGAGGAAATCTCCGAGGGAGAAGGGTCACCACGCTCGAGTTGCGAACGATATTATGAACAGGCGAAGTACGCTGAGAGGAAAGAGGATATAGGCCCTCGAACTTCGGAATGGCAGCACCAGTATACTTTGCCATCCGAGGAGGGTTTGTACTTTCCAAATAATGACAACCTAAGATCCGGAGTTTATCGTGCGGGTCACAATTAGAGAGCTTCCCCCCTGTCCCCGGACATTTTGGTGGGAAATCTTCCGAAGCACTTTGATATTTCGAAGCTAGAGAAATTCGATGGGACACAGGATCCGGATAATCACATTGAGCAATTTAAGAATTTTATGATCAATTTTGACGACGATGATAAGCTGCTATGCAGAGCATTTTCTCAGACCTTCAAGGGAGTAGCTTCTAAGTGGTACAACAGGCTACCTCAGGGCTCGATAAAGAATTTTGATATGTTCTGGAACATCTTCAGACAACACTTTGTGGGGATCAAGAAGTTCAGAGGTAACAGAGACACAATCATCTATTGCCGACAGAATGTGGGGGAGAGTCTCAAAAATTACACTAATCGTTTTGTTAAAACGAAAACGGATATGGAATATTGCAAGGATTCAGTGGCGCTTGCAGCCTTTAGGATGGGCTTGCTCCCCGGGTTGTTGAAGGATACGGTGGCGGAAAGTCAGGCGATGACTTTTGGAGCATTGTTAGATCAGGTTGAGAAGAGGATCCTGGTGGAAGAGACCCAGGCCTCGGAGAAAGGGTCGGGGGATCAGTTAGACCAGAATCAATTTCAAAGGTCTGAGTCGAGTAACCAGGGCCCTCGTTCGAATATTCAGACTAAAAGTACGGGTCAATATCCTCCGAGACAGAAGTCGAACCCGCAGTACTATGGCAACCAGCAAAACTACAATCAAGGAGCGAGACTCATGTCAAACAAATGGGTTCGACCCGACTATTTCGCGGAGTTGACAGAAAATGTTGCTGCAATATCCGACAAGGAAAAATCTACGGTCCCGTTCAGGAAGCCTTTTCCCATACAGACTCCGAGGGAAAGTAGAAGCGTCAATAAATATTGCAAATATCATGAAAACATTGGGCACGACACAAAGGATTGCATAGCTTTGAAAAAAGAAGTGCAAGCCCTGATTGAAAATGGAATGTTGTTGGAGTTCGTCAAAAAACACTCCCAGAAAAATGTCGTGGTAAAAGCTATCTCAAAAAACACTGACACAGCTATGGTGATCTCCGAGGGGGTCGACGACTTTGACATCGAGCAAGAGTATTTAGATCCCAAGGACGGGAGGAACAATGTCAATTTGGTGGAAGAAGAAATTCCGAAGGGGAGAGTGGATAGCCTCTGCGCGTTCTTCGATTCCTTGGCAATTTTTGGGGGAGACACTATTGCGGGAAATTCCAACAGCTCCCGAAAAAGGCACATGGTCAACCTGACCACCAAGATTGAAGCGGGAGTGTCAGCACAAATGCACCGACCGCCTTCCCCCATTATTTGTTTCGATGATGATATGCGAAATGTTGCAGGCCCTCATGAGGATGCGGTGGTGATTGCGGCAGACATCGCTGGTGATCAAATTCAGAAGATACTCATCGACACGGGGAGCTCCGCGAATATATTGTTTATGAGTACTTACCGAAGAATTTATGACCCGCCTGTTATCCGAAGATCCGACAGGACTATAGTGGGCTTTACTGGCGCTACAGCAGTGGTGGTTGGAGAGTTTCAGTGTGTGGTCGAGTTGGGCCGTAGACCATTCAAGAAAGAGGTGGAGGTACTTTTTATTGTTGTTGACGCGCCGACATCGTATAACGCCATCCTGGGTCGCTCTTGGTTGTCCCGGATGCATGGTGTAATCTCTACAGTGCATCAATGCTTAAAATACGTGGTAGGAAACAATATTGGGATAATCCGAAGTAGCCAGAAGATGGCACGTGAATGTTACCAGATAGCCCTGTCCTCCAAGGGGGTTCGGGGGGAAACTTCAGACCGAGCATAGCAATTAAAGCCCCCCCCCCCCCCCCCGAAATCATCCCCTGCGATGATCCGAGGGAGGCCCCCGGATTTCAGGTCCCAGAAGAAGATTCTGCGACACACGAATTTGCGAGTGGCAAAGTTCTGAAGATTGGAGTCCACCTCTCTCCAGAATTTAAGGAAAAATTAATTGCTTTTTTTATCTGATAAACTTGATATGTTTGCTTGGTGTGCACAGGATGTCACTGGAGTGCCGTCAGAAATCATGTGTCATAAACTCGCGATACGACTAGATGTCCGACCCATAGTCCAGAAAAGAAGACCTGTTTCCCCGGAAAAGGCCTCGGCAATTCTGGTGGAGGTCGAGAGGCTACTAAGCATAGGCCATATTCGCGAGTTGCATTATCCCATATGGGCGTCGAATCCAGTGTTAGTACGAAAGAAGAATGACAAGTGGAGAATGTGTGTTGATTTCACGGATTCAAACAGAGCTTGTCCTAAAGATCTATTCTTGGTGCCTCGCATCGATCAACTAGTGGATTCGACCTCCGGCAATAAACTATTGTCTTTTATGGACGCTTACTCAGGATACAACCAAATCCGACTAGCCGCTAACGATAAGGAAAGCACTTCTTTTATCACCGGGCGAGGTTTATACTGCTACAAGGTCATGCCATTCGGGTTAAAAAACGCTGGGGCAACCTATCAGCGCCTAGTCAATAAAATCTTTGAGGGGCAGATTGGGCGGAACATGGAGGCCTATATCGACGATATGCTAGTCAAAAGTGCGCGGGACGAAGACCATTTTGCCGACCTAGCAGAAACATTTCGAAATTTAAGCAGAGTCAATCTAAAACTAAATCCGGAGAAGTGCATTTTCGGGGTGAGGTCAGGCAAATTTCTCGGTTACATGATCAGCAAAAAAGGCATCGAGGTAGATCCCGAACAGCTAAAAGCTCTGATCACGATGACCCCCCCCCCCTCCCCCCGAAATATTAAGGAAGTACAAGTTCTGACAGGGAGATTGGCCGCTCTGAATAGATTCATTTCTAGGTCTTCGGATAAATGTGCTCCATTTTTCAAGGTGTTGCGGAATGCGAAACAGTTTTGTTGGACCGAGGAATATTCGACCACTTTTCGTCAAATCCAAGAATATTTGACGTCTCCTGAGGTCTTGTCTAAACCATTGGCAGGAGAGACATTAATTATCTATGTAGCAGTATCGGGATGTGCGGTCAGTACCATTCTCCTCCGCGAAGATGACTCTCTCCTGAAGCCTATCTATTATGTCAGTAAGAGTTTGCTGGATGCGGAGAAGTGATATCTCACATTGGAGAATGTGGCTTTAGCGTTGGTAACGACGGCTCGAAAGATGAGACCTTACTTCCAGGCCCATCCAATCATTGTTCGGACGACTTTTCCTCTGAAGAGTTTATTACAAAGGCCTGACGTCTCTGGCAGGATGACTAAATGGTCAGTAGAACTGGGACACTTCGACATAACATTTGAGCCTCGAACGGCGATAAAAGCCCAAGTTTTAGCCGATTTCTTGGTCGAGTTCCATTCGGATAGAGAGGAAAAGGAAGTGCACGACTTTGTTGATGAAGAGAAATGGGTGATACGGACGAATGGGGGGTCGAACACTTCAGGAAGTGGGGCAAGTGTCCAATTGATTTCCCCAAAAGGGGTAGCTATGTTCCAAGCCATTCGTTTCGGTTTTAAGGCTACTAATAATGAAGTTGAGTATGAAGCTGCTCTAGTAGGCTTGCGTTTGGCGCAAATATGTGGGGCTCGAAAGATTAAACTGATCAGTGACTCACAGTTGGTGATAAATCAAGCTTCGGGAGAGTCCGAGGCCAGGAAAGATAAGCTGATACAGTATTTGAAGATATTGAAAGATTTGGCATCCGAATTCGAGGAAATCAAGTATGAACATGTTCGAAGAGAGTTAAATGCTGTCCCAGATTCTCTTGCCTCCGCTTCACGGACGGAAGGTTACCCGTGGGTTTTGGTTCAGGAGTTCCCTTCGATCTCGATTGGCGAGGAGCATACAATGAATATCTCGGAGGAAAGCAACGTGATCACGAATGATTGGAGGACGACCATTATCGATTTTCTGGCCCACGATACTTTACCTGTCAAAAAGTACGAAGCCAGGAAAGTTAGGTTCAAGTCTCATGGCTATATTCTGTTGGGAGGAATGTTGTATAAAAGATCTCTGAGTCGACCATTATTGAGGTGTCTGAGTGGGCCCGAGTCGCAAATTATCCTGTCCGAATTACACGATGGTGAAGGATCTGCCCATTGTGGGTATAAGGCATTAATTCGGAGAGTGTTTCTGGCTGGCTATTATTGGCCTACTATCGCGGCCGACGCAAAAGATTTAGTCAAACGATGTGACACGTTCCAACGCTACGCTAATGTGATTCAAAAACCTGGGGTGTTAGTGGAGAGCATTTCAGAGGCAGTCCCGTTTGACAGGTGGGGCATTGATCTAGTTGGGCCCCTACCAATGGCGTCTGGGGGCAGACATACCATAATCGTAGCAGTCGATTATTTTTCTAAATCACCACGGACAACGGACCTCAGTTTGATAACAAGGAGTTCCAGAGTTTCTGTGTATCGTGGGGTATACGACAATATTTTTCAGCACCATTTCACCCTCAGGCTAATGGGCAAGTGGAGGTAACTAATCGCACAATTCTCGATGGTTTGAAGAAGAACTTGGAAGGAAAAGCGGGGAAGTGGCCCGACTATTTACAGGAAATGTTGTGGGCATACCGAACGACTCCGCGAACTGCCACTGCTGTGTCTCCATTTGCCTTAGTCTATGGAATGGATGCCGTTGTCCCTCCAGAGATTATTTTTCCTTCACATCGTGTAGCAACATATGCCTCCGACATGAAGGACCAGAGCAGAGCACTGGCTTTAGACTTGGTTGAAGAAAAGAGACAGCAAGCACAGTTGACATCCCTCCATTATCAAACTCTCATGAGGAGTCGATACGCGTCTAAGGTAAAGCACAGAGATTTTAAGGTGGGAGACAAAGTCATACGTAAAGTTTTCTTGCACACTAAAGACAAGAGTTTGGGGAAGTTGGGACGGAATTGGGAAGGCCCCTATGAGGTCACCGAAAAGATAAAACCAGGCACGTATCGGTTAAAAGATAAGGAAGGGCGATACCTCCGTCTCCCTTGGAATATTGAGCACTTCAAATTGTATCTTGATTAAAAGAGCTAGCTAAAATTGTATTTCTTTTCCCCTTCTTTGTATCCCCCAGAATAAAATTTGGCGAGGGCACACTCTTTCCTACCCTGTTAGGCACAGGAAGGTTTTAATGAGGTGTTTCGATGAGCTACTTAAATACAAAGAGTTCTTTGCCTTAACTATTTTTTGGGTCACAGTAACATGTGCCTCGAATTGTTGTCCCTTCGAACTATTTTTGGGTCACAGTAACATGTGCCTCAAATTTTTGGACCTTCGAACTATTTTTTGGGTCACAGTAACATGTGCCTTGAATTGTTGTCCCTTCGAACTATTTTTTGGTTCACAATAACATGTGCCTCGAAATCTTGGTCCCTTTAAACTATTCTTTGGGTCACAGTAACATGTGTCTCAAATTCTTGCATCTTCGAACTATTATTTGGATCACCTTAATGTGTGCCTCGAATTTATTTAACCTTATTAATATTTGGGTCACACTAATGTGTGCCTCGAATTTTCCTTCACTATAAATATTTGGGTCACACTAATGTGTACCTCGAATTTTGTTTAACTTTATTAATATTTGGGTCACACTAATGTGTGCCTCGAATTTTGTTTAACTTTATTAACACTTGGGTCACACTGATGTGTGCCTCGAATCCAATGTCTTTATTAGTATTTGGGTCACAATAATGTGACTCAAGATATTGTCTCTTCAAATTGTCAGGTAGATCACAATAATGGTTTGAAGGATTTGTCTCTTCGGATTGTTGATGAGAATATAGCATTTGATGTTGTGGATAGAACTTATGCATAAAAATAATAATTTATTACTGACCTTACAAAATCGAACCATGTCTCATAAAATTAGCGCAGTACACACCCCAGTCACATTACAAAAAGAGGCCCTATTGGGCCATACAAAAAACATTAACACCTTATACGTCTTCCCTCAGTCTGATTTTTTCGAGGAGACGCTCCCCTCAGCCTCTGAATCTTCGCTATCACTTACCACTGTATGGGGAGGACGAAGTTCCGAGGGGACAAGCTTCCAAAAACTCCCTAAGTTATATTCAGGATGCTCAACATGGATTTGGGTAAGTAAACCAGCTCGGGTAGTGGCATCCCGGGCTTGCAGCTTACTTGTGCAAGTCGCCGCATAAGCATCCACAGCTTTGTCCTTCTCTTCCTCGACTTGTCCAGGAAAGTTCTCAACCCGTTTCAGTAACTGATCTCGGTCTTCTGTCACTTTTCTCAAGGCCTCGGTACACTCTGCAAATCCATCGCAAGCCAAACGATGTCCTTTTTTGTACTCAGCTATCTGTAGCTCTTGAGTATCAGTCTTCTTTTTATATAAGTCCCTCTCTTCTTGACAACACCTCTCCAACATTATCACATAATTTTCGGAGGCAGATAGGCGCTCGTACAAGGCATCAGCTTGACCTTCGATCACTGCGTGTTGCTTCTTGGCCTCTTCGAGCTGAGAGGCAGCTAACAACGATTTGAACTTGTAGTGATTTTTTGCGTTTCTCAAGGTGCCTCATTTTTTTCCCCTATTCACTGAGGTGTGCAGCAATTTTCGAAGGGACAGGGAGAATTCATCATCCAAAGGAACTTCAAAGGAGCTCGATGAAGACCCTAATACTGCAGAATCAAACTCAGAAAACCCGCCTCCAAGAGTGTCTGGATCAATGTGCTGAGGAGGGTTGCTCTGAGGGATGGGGAGAGGTGCTAATCTTGGACTATTTTCGAGGGGGACTGGGTGAGAAACCTCAGTAAGAGGCGAATGTGGAGACTGATGAGAACTTTCCTTGGGAGAATGGCCACCTCTGTCCTCAGGTTCACTTGAGATTTCTTGGACCTTTTCCTCTAGAGCAACCTCCTGATTGTCTTCAGGTGTCTCACCTCTCTCGGATAATTCTTGGATGGGTTCGAGGATACCCTTACCCTTCACATCCCTTGTCTTGGCATCCTTTTTTGATGGCAGGATGGGAGCAGGGGGAGGAGGAATGGACTCCGACGACCCAGCATTGTTTGATGGAGGAGGAATGGAGTTTGACGACCCAACATTGTTCGGGGGAGGAGGCCCTTGGGTGTTGACCGGTCCTTCAGGGTTTAGCTGTTGAGTTATTGAAACATCATCTTCTGGAGGATCCCCAAGATAACTCTGCGAACGGGAGCGCTTGGGCAGATATACCACTATATCTTTTTTGCTACAGCGCTCCATCACTTCTCGCTCCGAGGGAGGAGCCATCAATCCTCTCATGCTAATGCGATCGAGGGGATTGAGCCTCCACAATCGACTCATGTCGAGATTGTTATCCGTGAAGCAGAGACGAAATCGGTTGTCCCAGTGTTTTTTTGCCCACAGGCGAAGTTTGGTGAACACATTTGTGGCACCCTCAACATAGACAGAATAGGGCTTGGAGATCCCAGTCATAGCTGCAACAAGTAGCCAATATCAAGACCAGTCATAATCAAAAATTCGAGGAAGCACAAATAATTTCGAAGGATAAGCACTTACATTTATTAGTCCACATCAGAGAGAGCTTGTGAGGATTCGAGGGAGTGGCCTCTGACCCGGTCTCCCAGCAACCGGAGAAAAACACAAACTACTGCCTCCACTTCTTGTCAGCCTCTAGTAGATCTCTCAGGATTTTTTGTCCTCGATTGAAAGTCAGTGAGTAAAAGGGAAAGAAAGGATTCCTGGCCAAACCAGCAAGGCCAATGAGTTGCTCTAACGAAAATTCATGACCTGAGAGCCTCGAGGCCATGATGCAGGCCATCAGAGTAAACCACATGTTGGGTCCCACCTGCGAGGGACAAAGATCTATTATCGCCAAATATTTGATGAAGAAGGGGTCTAAGAGATACCTTAGCCCTCAATTCATGATCTCTGTATATACCACCAACTCGT
The DNA here is from genome assembly GCA_036936605.1 of Limnanthes douglasii subsp. nivea. Lineage (NCBI taxonomy): Eukaryota > Viridiplantae > Streptophyta > Magnoliopsida > Brassicales > Limnanthaceae > Limnanthes > Limnanthes douglasii. Next base: position 2,176,897 of record JAUPFV010000004.1, on the reverse strand, counting down.
TGTCCCTCACTGATAAAGGTGTCTCTCCTTCCGAGGGAAATCTGATGGTAATATAAAGAGGGATGCACCACCGGGCCCTCAGCATCGCCTCTTCGTCTTTTGAAAAATATTTATATCTGATGTTGGCAAGGGCCACCATATGTTTATTTTCGATGCCCCGAATGTTGCGACCAGCAATACTGTCTAGCTCCAAGGGAAGCACGATGCCCCCTTTCGATTTTGGAGCAATCCGACGGGCTTGCTCTTCGGATACTGTTTGGGACGAGGAGGTTGCGTTATTTGAAGAACCTAAAGAGGGGATCACAAGCACTTTTGGTTCGAGGGGCATTGTGGCAGGTTTTTTCCCTTGGGCATCTCGACTCTCATTTCGCCTATTGAGCATATCCTCTTCGGTGATGAGCGTTTTCGAAGGAGAGAATTGAGTCCCATGAACGGTCATAGATAGGGTGGAAGGCAGACTTGATTCATCTACTTTGTTTCTTCGGGGAGGACTGTTAAAGGTCCGATGAGGGCTTGTGGATATTCGTGGAGGACTGGCAGAGGTTCGAGGAAGTTTGATAGACGTTCGAGGAGGGCTAGCAGATGTTTGAGGGAGATTTTCGAGGGCTACTGGTGAAGTAGGTTCCCGAATGACCAGGGGCGCCTCCCTGACACACTTTCGCTCGTGAGAACCTTTCCTATCCTTGTGAGACTTCTTTCTCTTCCCGGACGAGTGTTTGTGCTGCCTATCCTTGCCCATTTCTCCGAGGGGGTTCGAATCGCTATGCAGGCTTCGTCGAGCGACTTCGAGGGGGATAATTGCAGTCGAATCTGCTGAGGGAGGCCAGACACCAAAGAAAGTAGTAGTCGATGGTGGGGGTTGAGGCCTCACGTCTTCGCCGGCAGCAATTCTCTCTTTGAACCTCTTACTGATCAATAACCACTTAGGAATTCGACGGGGTTTATTCGCCAGCTTTATCTCTCTAGAAATGATTGAACAAAAGTTGAGTCAACGAGGAGAGAAGGTCAGTATTTATAGGTGAAGCTGGGCTTTCCTGACAGATCAGGCCCGGGGACTTTTTCTGGTGTTTGCCTAGGGACATTATGGTCCATATAGGTGTGAAGTATTTTGACACCAGCCACAGGGGAAGTTGAAGAGCTTGCGTCGTCAGAAAATGTAAGAGGAAGATGAAAAGTTTTCTGTCAGAAAGTGTCAGGGGAAGATGAAAAGTTTTCTGTCAGAAAATGTCAAGGGAATAGGTAACGTTTTTCAAAAAGATGTGCTGACACATGTGTTTGTTTAATGACGTCATGGTAAAGATTAATCATGGCACCCCTTTTAGCCTTGATCTGAAATCATTCGGAGCACTGATACAGCCAAAGTCGGGGGCTTATATGGCTAAAATGGTGCAAGGATTGGGGGCTACTCGGTTATCAGGAGAAATTCGAAGAGCAATTTTTCGAGGAGCGATTTATGGCCTCGATGGTTCGAGGGGCATTGTGGAAATTCGGAGAGAGAAAATGTTCGAGGAAAATGGTTTCTGCCGGTCAAGAGTAACTATTCGAGGGTACGTGAAGTGAGTAATCAGAGAATTATTCAGTCACAGTAAAAGAACTTTTACTAGGACTGGGGGGCTACTGATAAGGAAGAATAAAAGACAAAGAGAAAAGTGTGAAGAAGAAACATGATAGGAGAAAATAGCAAAGGAAAAGTGTGATAGGAGGAAAACGCATAGAGAAAACTGTGTGAGGACTGAATTGTACAAACTATATAAAGAGATAGCCAGAATAGGAAGAAAGTAAAATGTAGGGACTAAAAGATGTAATTAACCGAAGTTAAAGCGTGTGGGGTCCGCAATTGTACTATAAAAGGACCACACACGCTTCACAAATCCCGAGATGAATAATATGAGACTTTCTCTCTCTACTTAACCGAATCACCCTTACTTTCTCTCTCTAAAATTGACACTAAGAGATTTCTGTATCGCCGAATTGTCACTAAGTAATCCTCGTATCGCATAATCACCCATGGACCATCTTAAAACTCTTCAGTGGTAACTTGGACATACTTGTTGGGACTTCTTTTGGTTTATTCTACATCTTGGATCATCATAAAAAAATCTTAATATTTAAAAAAACATTATTCATTGCGATAAAGTGAGGAAAGAGTGTAATATTTTGTCTAACTTATGGACGAAAAATATTATTTTTAGATCAAATTTATACATAATTGTCTTTTTTCTCGTTAGTCAAAATATAGTTTATCTTCACCGAGACTAACAATTATGGTTTGAGGTTTTTCCATGCAATTGAGCTTTCAAAATTGGATTGATGAGAAAGAAGGATCAAGTTTTCATACTGGAACAACTAATCTTTTTATATTTTTGAAATTTTTATATGAGAGACTAATCTTGTGAGATGTGATTGGAGCGAAAATTCGTGCATTGTCGCTTCTACCACCATATGTTATATATATTTATCTTTAGATGAATTGTCATACCCGCATTATCACGTCTATCATATATTAGGCACAGTTACCTTTATCGAAAGTGCCATAACTTTGGAAAGCTTGGTTCGATGCTGCATCTACTTATGCATCGTTAGAAAATCATCTCGAATCAAAACCTTCATTGAATAATTTATAATAATATAATATTATTAATAAGTGACGGTAGTAATAAAATTTTATTTAAAAAAAATAGAACTTAAAAACTTATATGAATTGTTAAATTGTTTTTTTAGAAAATATTTAAAATGGGACTAATTTTAAGTTAATAATTTAAACCTATATTGAACATATTTTTTCATAAATGTGACAAATATATTAAAATTTAATTTTAGTCATTCTCTAAATTATTTAATCTGTTTATTGGTGTTGAAAAAAAAATTATATACACGTTTAGATCAAATGAAAATAAAAAAAGTTGTATTCACATACTTATATTATTGTTTCATCTATTTTTGTTATCATATATGTCAAAAGTTAGTATATATATATAGGAAATATTAAATATATTTTTAATAAAAGATAGTAGTATATATATATATATATATATATTAATCTTAACTTTAACTTTAATGTTTCTTGTAATTTTAATTTTAGATATTTTCTCCAATCAAAATTCACAAAAATTTTATTAACAAAGGTTTGATTATACATTTGAAAAATATCAAATATTTGAGATTTATTTATAAGTTTTATATAAACCACTAAAATAGCCCATAAGCATATAACAATTATCAAAATCAATAATAGTATAAAACATAATTACTAATTTTATATTTTATCCAATTTTTATTTATTTTTTAGAAAAAAAATCAGTTACATAATAATTTATAAAATACAACGTTTTGATACGTTGAGTACTCAAAAATTATTTGTATAAATTTTCAATATATATTTGTTTCAATCACCAAAGTGATTTAGAAAATCTTGTACCGAACATAATGAATACACAAATGTATGTTTTCGGGTTTTTGTGGTTGACAGGTGTTTGTTTTCAAATTTCTTTTGGTGATAATCATGTGATTGCAAGTCCAAAATTCATGAAAAGAACAATATTATTTCAGGTATTATATATTATTTTATAAAAAAATGTTATCATATGTTGTTTAAATATATTATAGCTAATCTATCATATATATTAGAATTCGTTGAGAACTAAATATGTCCGTACAACCATAAGCCTATAATTATCTAAATTATTGTTTTTGATGGTTTTATTTTGTCATGGTTTTTTATAATATTTTAACTTGTTACTGGAAAAAATAACTACATCCATGCTAATATTTGGATCGTTATCATCTTTTTACTTTTTTTTATATATTATTAGTGTTATTATTTTCAATGTGGAATTTAAAGATTTTATAAATTAATTACGTTTTCTTTTTTTTAGTAAGATAAATAAAATATTTTAGAATTAAATACAAAATAAAAATGAGTTTCTAGCGTTTAACTGCACTCAACGGTTTTTTATGTAAAAACTAATATAGTTTCATAATTATTTTGATTATATTAATGATTATGTTACTTTTATTTTTTTTAATATAAACATTAAATATATTTGTTTTCATACTAAAATTAACAATTTAAATGAATAAAAATGTAGGATTCTATGTCAGAAGAAGTTGAAGAAAATAGTGTTTTTAATGGTATCAACCATCATATTGCCAACACTCATCCACCACACCCTAATCATCCACCACCACCCTATGTTGTGATTTCGAGGAAACTAATAAAAAAATAACGGAAAGTGATTTTAAAGGTGGTTTGAGATTGGGGATCTCTATTGTGGAGAAATGCATTTTATATTTTCTCAACGATGATGATCGTAATGCTGCTAAGGGTGAAGGTTTGAATATTAAGTTTAAGGTTGTGGATACAACTCTTACACTTAGATCCACCCAAACTCAGGACATTGATTTAAACTTACATCGTTCAACGGATCGTTATGCTTTACTAGATTATTCGAACCCAAATTTTACTAAAAGATTAAATTTACAACTTGGTCAAACTATTATTATAGAATATGACAACGCATCAGCACAATTTGTTTTAACCATATGATGTAACCTCTTGCTTTTCTCAAAAGCTTTGAAAATAAAATAAATCATAATATTACTATGAGATTATTTATTTTATTGTTTTTATATGATTCATTTTTTTTGTTTTTCCAAAAATTGATACATGTAATATTATTATGTTTATGTATTTATTTTTTATTTTTTAGTTTTATTATAATTATTATGATATTTAAATGTTATATATTCCATCTATGTGAACAATTGATGTAGTACATCGCGTAAATAACTATGTATAACAAACTCACCTTGTTGTTTAATATAAAAAATGGTGACAAAATCATATTTATATAAATGTAAGTAACAAAAAATCAATTCAAATTTGTTTTAGTTTACTAATTTTTTATTATCATTACCTTTTATTTTAAAACTAATATTTTAATATAATAATTAATTTATCGATAAAATAATTACTTTTAAAATTATTTGAATTAAATGTTATATTTTGCATAAAATCATAAAAGAACATAAAATAATAATATTAAAAATAATAAAAACACAAGAGTCCATACTCAAAATAAGTTACTCAAAATAAATTTTAAATATATATGTTACTTATAAAATATTTTTTATTTGTGAGCTGCTTTGTTATATTATTTGTGAGTCACATCACAAAATCAATAAACTACTATAATTTTATATGTACAAAAATATAACATGATTTCTATGAAGATTTGCTATACCAATTTGGATAACTATTATATAACATCGATATAAAATTATATTATGTATTACATAATCTTAAAATTTATGATATGATTAAAATATATAACATTGTGCAAACAATTCTTTTTATATATATTTTGACCTTAAAAATTATATTTATCTGTATTATTTCTCATATGATATGATAGCTATTTATAAATATAAATACAAATAATAAGTTTATATCTAAATTTATAATAGAGTGATTTTTAAAAATATATATTAAATAAAAATAAATTATCCGTATAAATGCACGGGACATACCTTAAGGAGTTGCGTGAAAAATTTAAACAAAATAGTATTATAATAGATGACTGGTCCAAAACTAGATAAAATCGAGATGAAAATTTTAGAATAAAATGAGTTAATAACGAGTTCAAAGAGTCTAATCTAGATGGAACAACAGTATTCAACCCAGGCGACAAACCAGTGAACAAGGACGACATCCATAATAAGGGGAAATTTGGTTGTATACAACATAAACAACAATAGTAAGTCAGAATTCAGTTAGAAATTACATTGGTCAGTCAACCTCGGTAACGAAAAATTTGAAGGTGTGATATTGCAGAGGGAAGTGCATTAAAGGAATTAAAATTTCTAATATTTTGCTCCCATCAAACGTGGTAAAATTTCGTGCTAAAGCAAGAACACTGTATATGAAAGTTTCGAAAGAAAATCCATTTTGACGCTTCATATAAAGGCGAGGAGGACAATGAATTTTAACAAACAAACTACATTTCGTGATTTTAACATTGATCAGACATATGATCTTATATGGGCGCTTTCATGTGTTGGTCTTCTTTTTGCTCTGTCATATTTTGGTAACAAGTTATGGTGCTCAAATATCCAGACTAAACTCATAAAAGAAGTAAGCTCTTAAACAAAAAATCCCTAACAAAATTTAGAATGGTTTTTCTTTTAAATATTTTAACTTTCGAGATTATGAGATTAAAGTTTTGAAATTCAAACTTTCGGCCCTAAACTTGACCTCATAGAAATAATATTCCAAAGAAATTCATTATGTCTTCCTGGTGTCGTTATTAACGTATTTCTCCTGGAACCAGAGTGCTATATCGATTAAATTTTAAAATTCTTAAGCAAAATACTACAACAGTGTCGGTGACTCGAAGTATGGCGACTTGAAGTATGACGACTTGAAACATAAAAACTTAAAGTAAGAATATAAATCATAAATAAGGAAGGTAGCTAGATAATAAAGCTAAATATAATTATTATTTCATCTTTCAGCAAAGACTATGGGGCCTACTCATCCATATCCAGTAAAGAATCAAAGCATACCGAAGAAACAAGTAACACCATAACAGCCTACTAAATGTTAGCTTTATTTTTTCCGTTTGGAAAAATAGAGATTTTTATCCTCAATAGAGGTTTTAGCCGACAAAAGGTTTTAACAAGGCAGGAACAGTTAAGTACGAACCAAGCTAAAGATGTCTCTGGTAACAGTTTTTTTAGGAAAAAAAACAAGCTCTAAGACTTTTAGGAGTCTAGCCAACATGGCTGGCATAATTAGTTTGGCATGAAAAAATAAAATCATAACAATCAACAAAATCAATAGTAAAATCTTCACCAAAAGATAAGAAAGGACTCAAGTTTTACACTATACGGATATTCGACCATTTTTTAGTTTTTAAGTTTCATGATATTCCAACTTGAGGACTATGGGGGACTCTTGATAAGGCTATATTCTATATATAATACCCGAATAGTGATAAAGCACAAGGAACATTTATGAGAAAACGTTACCAAAATTTAAGGCGCGATAGAAAGTTCAAACATTTAACGGATAGATAATAGATGTGAAGATAATTGATATTTTATATCTGGTATAAATAATTGAAGAGCTCTTAGTTTAAAGACAAATTATGTTTTACACAAAAAAATGATTATATTCTTCTATTGATTTTTTTAATGATTTTAGTTTTATTCTCTCTCTAGAAAACTTATTTGGTGTTTGATGAGGTTTTTTGCCTCTTTATATTCTATTTGAGAGTGCTTTGTTTACAAATCCTTGATAAGTTGAGCATGTATGTTTTAGACCAAAATATATTACTTTGTAATAATACAGTCCTTTTTTAGTCATCAAGGTTGTGTATTTTTCATCGTCGTGATGCATGGAGATCTGATTATACCCTGTATGGGAATCGATAAATGACAACATCTTATTTTTTGAACTAATATCCACAAATTGATCAATGTATGGGATCGGGAATGGGCCATTCATGATGATGGAGAATAAAAGATATATGGGAAAATTGTAAGGAAGTATTTTTATTGGAGAAGTATTGTAAAAAGTACAATAGAAATAGTTATTATGAATAAGTGAAGGAATATAGGGACTAAATGTGTAATAGGTAGGAATTAAAGTGTGTGGGGCTCATTATTATACTATAAAATGACCACACACGAGTTAATAATCTGGTTAATTAATATAATATTGCTTTCTCTCTCTACTTAGTCTAGCTCTCATTTTCACTCTCTAAAAAGGCACTTTCACGAAGGATTCAGTTTTCATTGTTTAGTCCCCCTAATATTCGTCTAACACCAAATCACCCTTGAGCTATTTCTTAATTCATCAGTGGCGCCGTCTGTGGGAAACGAAGATTGTTCTGACGACAATCGCTTTCTGGAAATTATTCCTAATCCGAGCAGAATCATAGAAGAGCAAGGGGATGATTTTTTTAACGACTGCCAGGAGAATCTTGTGGGGAATACTTATCGGAATGATATGGAATACGAGGCGCATGGTGGCCAACGCGTCGGAGAAACCTTTGATGACTCGGATTTGCAGGCTCGAAGGAATGAGTTATTGCTGGAGATTGAAAGATTGCGGGCAGAAAAAGAAACCGTTCAGGAAAATCTTCGTTCTGAGGTGAGAAGGGAGCCTGACAGTGGAAAAGAAGAGCGTGCAACCGACTTTCATCCTAGAAACAAAGATGACAGACATAGAGGTTCTTTGAGGAGGAAAGGAAAACGCCACCTGGAATCTTCCGATTCAAGCGATTATTCTCGTTACAGTTCACCAGAATCGTTTCCTAGGAGGAATCACAGAAAGAAAAGATATGGTTAAAGGCATGTGGAACACCGGAGGGGAAGGAGTTTGGAGAGAAAATCTACGAGGGAAAATACCTATCACGCTCGTGCTAATGAGCAGGGCTATGACCAAATGAATTTTGCCTATGGGAACCAACATGTCGACCAGCGGAATTCGGAAAGGCAGCATCAGTATACTCTGTCGTCCAAGGAAGGACTCTATTTTCCGAGCCATGAAAATTTGAGAGCTAATGTTTATAGGACAGGTCATAATTGGAGAGATTTTCCTTTGTCCTCAGAAATTCTACTTGGCAACCTCCCAAAACATTTTGATATCTCGAAGCTAGAAAATTTTGATGGGACGCAGGACCCTGATAATCACATCGAGCAGTTCAAGAATTTCATGATTAATTTCGATGACGATGATAAATTTCTGTGTAGAGCGTTTTCTCATAACTTCAAAGGGGTGGCTTCCAAGTGGTATAACCGGCTTCCGCAGGGCTCAATAAATAATTTTGACATGTTCTGGAATATCTTTAGACAACATTTTGTGGGGAGCAAAAGGTTTCGAGCTAATGGAGACACAATAATCTATTGTAGGTAAAAAGTTGGGGAGAGCTTGAAGAATTATACCAATCGATTCGTTAAAACAAAAACGGACATGGAGTATTGTAAAGATTCTGTGGCACTCGCGGCATTTAGGATATGGCTTCTCCCCGGACTCTTAAAGGACACGGTAGCAGAAAGTCAGGCGATGACTTTTGAGGAATTATTGGATCAAGTTGAGAAGAGGATTTTAGTGGAGGAAACTCAGGCATCCTAGAAAGGATCAAGCGATCAGTTGGAGCAGAACCAATTTCAAATGAATGAGTCTAACAATCCAGGGCCACGTACTAATGCGCCAGCCAAGACTGCGGGTCAGTATCCGCCGAGGTCGAGAACGAACCAACAAAACTATAGTAACCAACAAAACTATAACCAAGGCACGAGGCCAATTTCGAACAAAAATGGATTCATCCGGATTATTTTGCGGAGTTAACGGAAAATATGGCTACAATATTCGATAAGGCAAGGTCAACAGTGTAGTTCAGAAAGCCTTTTCCAATTCAAACTCAGAGGGAAAGTAGAATTGCTAACAGGTTTTGTAAGTACCATGAGGACATTGGACATGATACTAAAGAATGCATCGCTTTGAAAAAAGAAGTGCAAGCTTTGATTGAGAATGGGATGTTGTTAGAGTTTGTAAAAAAGCACTCCCAGAATAATACTGCGGTAAAAGCTGTCCCCAAGATCGCTGATACAGCAATGGTGATTTCCGAAGAGATTGATGTTTTTGATATTGAGCAAGAGTATATGGATCCCAAGGAAGGGAGAAATAACGTAAACATGGTAGAGGAGATTATTCCAAGGGGGAAAGTAAATGACCTGTGCGCTTTTTTCGAGTCGCTGGCTATCTTTGGAGAAGATACCATCACAGGAAATTATAATAGTTCGCGGAAAAGACTTATGGTGAACTTGACCACACAGATTGAAGCAGTGGTTTCAGCACAGATGCATCGTTTGCCCTCCCCCATCATATGTTTTGACCATGATGATATGAGGAATGTAGCAGGCCCACATGAAGATGCGGTGGTCATCGCTGTGGGTATAGCCGGAGAACAAGTTCATAAGATACTTATTGACACGGGAAGTTCCACGAATATTTTTTATGCGCACCTACAAGAGAATTTCTGACTCGCCTGTTATACGACGATCCGACAGGATTATAGTGGGATTTACCGGTGCAACAACGGTGGTTGTTGGCGAGTTTCAGTGTGTGGTAGAGTTAGGTCGTGGGCCGTTTAGAAAGGAAGTTGAAATACTGTTTCTAGTTGTTGACGCACCAACATCGTACAACGCAATTCTGGTTCGCTCTTGGCTGTCCAGAATACATGGTGTTATCTCGACAGTGTACCAATGTCTGAAACATGTGGTTGTAAACAATATAGGGACGATCAGGAGCAGCCAGAAGATGGCTCGAGAGTGTTATCAGATAGCTCTATCCTCGAAAGGAGTTCGGGGAGAAGTATCAGAAAAGGCATAGCAATTAAAGGGGACTTCCTCGAACATCATTCTCTGTAATGATCCAAAGGAGCATAGGCGGAGCCAGGTGGGGTCCCAGGAACCCACCTGATTCCTTAAAACTAATCTTTAGCAATTGAAGAAACAAATCAGCCGTTAGTTTAGCCGGTAAAGAACTATGTGAGGAACCCACGATTCACGAGTTCTAGACTCATCGATTACAATAGTTAACTTTAGCTTGTTTTTTTTATAGTACTTTCTACATATATTAATCTATGTATATATAATATTTATTTACACTGTTTTTTTAATGTATATATAATATACATTTATATTTATTTAAAAAGTAATATAAATTTATTTTAATATAAATAAATATATTGATTTAAAAAATAATAATATAAATTAACTACAAGATACCATCTTTTAGAACAATTGTTGTTTTACTACCAATTACAAAACGTTAACCAGCTTCAAACACTAAGATATTTAGTATGTTGTTATGTTATTTATTCTCAAAATGGAAGATTTGCTATATGTCTTATGTTTTTTGAAGAATAATATTAGTTGATCTATGTTTTTTCTTAAGACAGAGAGTTGTATAGTTCAATTTAAGAGCAAATAGACATGCATAAATCATAATTTTTATTTTACAATGCTAAGTTTAAATTTTATTGTTGGTTGAGTTTTTATGTTTGTCATTATAGGATGCATAGATATTTTAAAACAAATCCTAAATATAAAAGAAGAAATACAAATGTCTCTAATTTAGTTACTGAAGTTAACGGGAGGAGAGACACAAGATAAAAGGACTCACATAACTTTCTATGATTATTGAGAATACAAAAAAGCATAAAATTCTCAATTGGGTTTATGAGCTTTTGAAGTTTGCTTTGCTTTTACCTGTAACAATGACGAGTGTTATGTGAGTTTTCTCAAGTTTGAATTATATGAATGGGTTGAGAAATAGAATGAGTTATCCATGGCTTAATGATTGTTTGGTGACATCCGTAGAAAAAGAGGTATTTACACGATAACATAACTATCCTTCAATAGTTTCAAGCTATGAGTTAGGGAATTACAAGTAAAATTAACTTGTATTTATGTTTTTTTTTAGTTTTTTTTAATCACATTTTAGTTTGAGATTTAATGTAAACCATATTTGTTACAACCATTTTTGTATCTTATTTTAATTTATTTTGATATATATATATATATATATATATACGTTCATTTGATAATAATCAGAAGGTCTAGGACACCACTGTGCTTCCATCCTGGCTACGCCACTGCGAGGGAGACCCCCGGATTTCTGCTTCCAGAGAAAGATCAAGAGGAGCATAAGTTTGCAGAGGGAATTTTTTTGAAGATTGGAGTAAAACTTTCTTTTGAGTTCAGAGAAAGATTGATTGCATTTTTATCAACGAAGTTAAATATGTTTGCTTGATGTGCACATGATGTGACGGGAGTACCACCAGAGATAATATGTCATAAACTTGCAGTACGAATTGATGTTCGACCTATTGTCCAGAAAAGGAGACCAGTTTCTCAGGACAAGTCTGCAGCTATTCTCTCGGAAGTGGAAAGGTTATTGAGCATAGGCCACATTCGAGAGTCGCAGTACCCCGTATGGGCCTCAAATCCAGTCTTGGTCAGGAAAAAGAATGGCAAGTGGAGGATGTGCGTGGATTTCACGGACCTGAATAGAGCTTGTCCCAAGGATCCTTTTCCGGTACCCAGAATTGATCAGTTAGTGGAATCTACCTCGGGCAACCGATTATTGTCTTTCATGGATGCTTATTCAGGGTATAATCAAATCAGATTAGATGCAAAAGATGAAGAGAGCACGCCGTTTATCACCGGGAGAGGATTATATTGTTACAAGGTCATGTCATTTGGCCTGACAAATGCAGGGGCAACTTATCAGCGTTTGGTCAATAAACCGTTGAGGGATAAATTGGTAGGAATGTAGAAGCTTGCATCGATGATATGCTGGTAAAAAGTTTGCAGGACGAAGATCATTCTTCTAACTTGGAGGAAACTTTTAACAATCTGAGTAAAGTCAATTTGAAATTACATCCAGAAAAGTGCATTTTTGGGGTACGATCGGGTAAATTTCTTGGCTATATGATAAGTAAAAGGGGCATAGAAGCTAACCCGGAACAGATAAAGGCTTTGAAAACTATGACGCCACCTCGGAATATCAAGGAAGTCCAGATTCTAACAGGGAGATTGGCAGCATTGAATAGGTTTATTTCTCGATCATCGGACAAATGTGCACCTTTCTTCAAGGTATTAAGGAATGCGAAACAGTTTAGTTGGACCGAGGAGTGTTCAGCCGCTTTTCGCCAAATTCAAGAATATTTGATGTCCCCGGAGATACTGTCCAAACCATTGGTAGGGGAGAAGTTAATCGTCTATGTGTCGGTATCAGATTGTGCAGTTAGTGCCGTTTTACTTCGGGAAAAGGTCGATATGTTGAAACCAATCTATTACGTCAGCAAAAGTTTGCTAGATGCTGAGAGACGATATCTTAAGTTGGAAATGTTAACTATGACATTGGTAACAGCTTCTCGGAAAATGAGACCATACTTCCAAGCCCACCCTATTGTTGTTCGAACAACATTCCCCCTGAAAGGTTTATTACAAAGGCCGGATATATCTGGGAGAATGAAGAAATTTTCAGTTGAACTGGGAGATTTTGACATAACATTCGAGCCTCGGACGGCAATAAAAGCTCAGGTTTTTGCTGATTTCTTGGTTGAATTCCACTCAGAAAGGGACGACATGGAGATTGTTGACCACTCAGATCAGACGGAATGGTTGGTTCGAACGGATGGGGGTCGAATAATTCTGGAAGTGGTGCAGGCGTCCAATTAATTTTTCCGGAGGGGATAACCATGTTTCAGGTTATTCGATTCGGTTTCAAGGCAACCAATAATGAGGCAGAGTATGAGGCAGCATTGGCGGGTTTACAATTGGCTCGAATATGTGGAGCCAGAAAGGTTAAATTGATCAATGATTCACAGTTGGTGATAAATCAAGCTTTGGGAGAGTCTGAGGCATGAAAAGATAAACTGGTCCAGTACTTAAAAGTGTTGAAAGACTTGGTTGCCGAATTTGATGGGGTTCAATATGAGAATGTTTGATGGGAGGCAAATGTCATCCCTGATTCTTTGGCTGTAGCTTCACGATCGGAAGGTCATCCATGGGTCATAATTCAGGAACATCCTTCTGTTACGGCCGGTACAGAGCATTCAATGAATATAAAGTAAGTAAGCAATATGATCACGAATAATTGGAGGTCAGAATTCGTAGACTTCTTGGAAAAAGATAGTTTACCCACAGAAAAGTCTGAGGCTAGGAGGGTTAGGTTTAAGTCTCATGGTTATATCTTGTTAGGAGGAGTATTATATAAGAAATCCTTGAGCAGACCATTACTTAGGTGTCTGGCTAAGGACGAGTCGCAGTTTGTCCTGTCAGAATTGCATGACGGGGAAGGATCGGCCCATTGTGGGTATAAAGCGTTAATTCAGCGGATGTTTTTGGCTGGTTATTATTGGCCGACCATCTCTTCTGATGCGAAAGATTTGGTAAAGCGGTGTGATGCGTGTCAGCGATATGCTAACATAATACACAAGCCTGGGGTGCTCTTGAAGAGTATTTCAGAAGTACTAGCGTTTGATAGGTGAGGCATTGACTTAGTTGGGCCCCTACCAATGGCTTCCGGTGGAAGGCATGCCATAATAGTAGCAGTGGATTATTTTTCCAAGTGGGTGGAAGCGGAACCTCTAGCATGAACAAAAGAAAAAGATGTAATCAGGGGCATACGACAATATTTTTCTGCCCCGTTCCATCCCCAGGCTAATGGTCAGGTGGAAGTGACCAATCGAACGATTTTGGATGGATTGAAAAAGAATTTGGAAGGAAAGGCTGGAAAATGGCCCGATTATTTATAAGAAGTATTGTGGGCTTATAGGACGACGCCTCGAACAACAACTGATACATCTCCATTTGCCTTAGTGTACGGTATGGATGTTGTTGTCCCTTCGGAAATTGTCTTCCCATCGTACCGTGTGGCAGCTTACACTGAAAATTTGAACGAACAAAGCAGAGCCTTGGAATTGGATTTGGTGGAAGAGAAAAGATGACGCACACAGTTAAAGTCCTTGCATTATTAAACGTTGATGAGGAGTAGGTATACTTCCAGAGTAAAGCAAAGAGATCTCAAGGTGGGGCACAAAGTGTTGCGAAAAGTTTTTCTGCACACCAAAGAGAAGAGTCTTGGAAAGTTGGGGCCAAATTGTGAGGGCCCTTATGAAGTAACGGAGAAAGTAAAGCAGGGAACATATAGATTAAAAGACAAGGAAGGACGATATCTTAGGCATCCATGGAATATCGAACACTTAAAATTGTATCTGGAATGAGGAAGAATTTAGCATGTAATGCATATCTTTTGTGTATTTTCAGGTTTACAAAAACAGCGAGGGCATACTCTTTCCCTACCCTGTTAGGCACAAGAAGGTTTTAACGAGGTGTCATTATGAGCTGATCAATACAATTGCATTTTTTGCCTCGAATTATTCTTTCTGAGACAACATTGTTTGCCTCGAATTATTCTTTCTGAGACAACATTTTTTGCCTCGAATTATCCTTTCTGAGATACATTTTTTACCTCGAAATCTTTTTTATGAGCTTGCCTTAGCGCAACATGCAACGATTATTACGATTAAAATTGGCATAAAGCAACCATTCAACGGTGATGAATTCAGAAATAGCTCTAGGGTAATTTTGTGTTACGAGAATCTTTTAGTGTCAAAATACTATCAAATCTTTCGTTAAGGAGCCTATTTAGAGAGAGAAAGTCAGAGCAAGATTAAGTAGAGAGAGAAAGTAATATTATAATAATCCTCCAGATTATCCACTCGTGTGTGGTCTTTTTATAGTACAATAATGGGCTCCACACACTTTAATTCCTACCTTATTACACATTCAGTCCCCATATTTTCTCACTTATTCTTAATAACTACTTCTGTTGTTATTTTTTACAATACTCCCTCAATAAAAATACTTCCTTACAATTTTCCCCTACATCTTTTATTCTCCCTCATCAGTAGCCCTCCAGTCCTAGTAAAAATATTTTTACTGGAACTGTAAATACATCTCCAAATTTCATCTTGTTTGCTTCAAATCTCCTCGAAAATGCATTTCCTCGAATAATACTTCTTCGACTAGCCTCTCTTTTTGAACAACTTTCCTCTTCGAATATAACAGCTTTCCTTTTCGAATATCTCTTACTCTTTAACTCTTCGAAAAATGTTTCTTCGAAAAATATCACTTCAATAAATGTCTTCTCGAAAAATACTTCTTCAGTAAATGTCTTCTCGAAAAATACTTCTTCAGTAAATGTCTCTTCGAAAAATATCTATTCGAAAAGTACCTCATCAAGAAATGTCTTTTCGAAAAATAATTCTTTAGCAAATGTCTCTTCGAAAAATACCGCATGTTATACCATTCAGTAACCCCCCCTCGGAATTGATTGTCTCAACATTATATAGCCTTCCATATTAGGCTAATAAATTGCAAGGATTGGACTCATCGAAATTATCAGTGCGAACTGGCACACCTTAACAAATTTCCACCTTTTTCATGACGTCATCAGTCGTAATTCCTTGTCACCAAATATCTTCAAAGATCATTTCCCTGTTCCCAATATGTTGCATCATTGGATTGCCTCTTTATATTCTCCCTTGTTTTTTGAATCAACAAAATTGCACCTATGTTACCCGTAATGCCCCTAGGCAAACAAAGGAAAATGTCCCCAGGCCTAACTTACCCTAAAAGCCCATCTTCCTCTATAAATACTGATCTCCTTCATTGGCATTCCAAACTTTCCACCCTAAAATTTCTAGAGAGAGAAAGTTGGCTTATAAACCTCGCCGGATTCCAGAGTGGCTTCTAATTAGTAAAAACTTCCAAGAGAGAGTTGCTGCTGGTGAATAAGTTCAGCCTCAACCCTAACCTGTTGTCACTACGTTCTACGGTTCCTGGCCTCCACCATAAAACTCTGATGCCATCATACCCCTCGAAATATCGCAACAATCTCAAATTTATGATCTCAGCCCCCTCGAACTCATGGGCAAAGTTAGACATCACAAGCATTCGTCTGTGAAGAGGAAAAGACACAATAAGGAGAAAAATAATTCGCAGGAGCGCAAACGTGCCAAAGGGACTCCTTCAGAAACTCCAGGACCCCCTCTGAATTTAGTGGTTGACAACCCTCCTCCGAGGACCGACAACTCTGGGTCGAGCCTTCCAGCCACCCCTTCAATAACGGCAACCGGGAGCCCTCGATTCTCTCCAGGAAGAACCACCATTAACGAAGCCGATATGCAAGCAATGAGAAACAAATCCTTGGATGTCAAAGGGAAAGTTATCGCCTCGGATAATCCTGAACCAGCGACTCAATCGATTCCTATTGCAGAACGGAGCAAGGCCATCGAGATTCCCTCAGAGTCGTCTAGTCAAATGATTACCAATCCTCCAACAATGTCCGAAGAGCAAGCTCGTCAGATCGCCCCCAAATCTAAAGGAGACATCACTCTTCCCTTAGAACTTGATGTCATTGCCGGCAACAACATTCGAGGAATCGAGAACAAGCATATGGTTGCGCTGTACAACATATCTTATAAGTACTTTTTCCTTCGGAGGAAACAATGCTGAGGACCCGGTGGTGCATTCCTTCGTATATTGACATTAGGTTCCCCTCGGAAGGTGAGACTCTTTTATAAGTGAGGGATAATGAGTTAGTTGTTTATACTGAAATTATGAACTGGGGGTTAAGATTTCCTTTAGACCCATTTTTATTGAATACTTTGCCAAGATTGACCTCTGCCCTTCGCAAGCCGGTCCAAATATGTGGTTCACATTTATGGAATGCATCATGGCTTCGAGGATTTTAGGCAACAAATTTTCTTTAGGAGAGCTCATCGGACTATCTGGCTTAGCAAGGAATCCGTTTTCCCCTACTACTCATTGACTTTTGGCCGAAGACAAATTTTTTTAAAGGACTTGCTAGAAGCTGATAAGAAATGTAGTCAACTCCTTCGAATCCACACAAGCTATCCCTCTTGTGGACCAACAAATTTAAGTCTACTAACTTCTTCATTTACTTTGCCTCCTCGGATAATGATGTACTAACTTAAGATCTTTGTAGCTATGACTGGTGTCTCAAAACCATACGCAGACTATGTGGAGAGTACCACCATAATCTTCACCAAACTTAGCGAATGGGCCAAAGAACATTGGGAAAACAGATTCCGCTTGTGCTTTATGAATAACAACTTGGCCATGAGTCGACTCTGGAGGTTAGACCCCCTTGACCGGTTGACCCTGAAAGAACTGATGACCCCTCCCTCTCAACAAGAAGTTCTAAAGCGAGTGACTAAGAAAGATATAGTCATTTATCTTCTGAAGCATTCTCGTGCTAAAAGTCATCTTGGCGGATCCGACGAGGAAGTTTCCACAAAAGACCTTCAGTCAGACACTGAAGGGTTAGTTACCAATGAAGAGCCATCCTCATCGGCCAACACTGTTGCACCTAGTTCAATTTCCCCTCCAAAGAAATTTGTCCACCCTTGCAACAAGAAAGATACCAAGACAAAAAAAGCAATAAAAAAGTTGTCTTGGAGCCCATCCAAGAATTATCCGAGGACGGCAAAACAAGACTGGGGGGCTACTGAAAAGGGAGAATAAAAGATGTATGAGAAAATTGTAAAGAAGTATTTTTATTGGGGAAGTATTGTAAAAAGTACAATAGAAATAGTTATTATGAATAAGTGAGGAAATATAGGGACTAAATGTGTAATAGGTAGGAATTAAAGTGTGTGGGTCCCATTATTATACTATAAAAGGACCACACACGAGTTGATAATCTGGTTGATTAATATAATATTACTTTCTCTCTCTAATTAGTCTAGCTCTCACTTTCTCTCTCTAAAAAGGCACTTTCACGAAGGATTTGGTTTTCATTGTTTAGTCCCCCTAATATTCGCATAACACCAAATCATCCTTGAGCTATTTCTTAATTCATCAATTCACACATGCTCGATTATGATCAGTAAAATTCATGTACATTCGTCATTTGTTATTTTTTATTTTTTACCGAAAGTGGATTTATAGTCCAAGTAAGGTAAAGAGATTTCCGGATGTTGTTTATTTGTCTTAGTCGATTGTCTTTGACTATAATGGATTTGGTTTTCTCATGAGATAACAGTTTATGTCTAGGTTTTATCGGTCTACAATTTTTGTATGTGAAATTTATGGTATGATATCGAAGTTGGTACTCATGTATATCATGCGCACACTAAGCAAAAAACATCCAACTTCTTTGAATAAAAAGGTTAGCCAATCTGCTCGGGTTCTTGCCGATGTAGATTGTTTGTCCTGCTCCTAGTGTTACTTTTTATATTGTTTCCCATGGTTTCACTATTTAAGAAATGAGGGATTTGTATGATCATCTATATCGTCTAAGATTATAGGAGACTCGGTTAATTGTTATAGCTTACCAACAAGGGAAGTGTACCACTCTTTGGCTACGCGTTGAATTCTAAAAATTAATATAATCCTTTAATTGTTAGTATCGTTTACACCATGCTTTTATTTCGAACTTGGTTTTAAAAAATCAAAAGATTTTTTTCAAATATTTTTTTAATTATAGTTTTAAAACTCTGTCATGAAAACAAAAGGTTGAAGATATTTTTTCCTCCTATATAATTATTTATTTATAAAATTTATCAAATTTTACGTAGTTATAGTAAATCAGATATATGTTTAATTTATTAATATATAAATTTAATTTCCAATCTATAATTAGTCCTCCTACTATAATTGTACAATTTCCAATTTAACATATTTATAAAAATAACCTTCCAATTTTAATTATACATATTAGTCAATTAATTTTAATCTTTTACAAACATTTTATGTTTTTGGAGAATTATGTTTTTGGAGAACTAAAATTCAAAAGGCATCATCAAAGTTAAAAACCCAATTATAGTCAAAATATAGTTATCTTCACCGAGACTAACAATTATGGTTTGAGGTTTTGCCAAAAAATTGAGCCTTCAAAATTGAAGGGATGAGAAAGAAGGATCAAGTTTTCATGGTGGAAAAACTAATCATTTTATATTTTTGAATGTTTTATATCAGTGATTAATCTTGTGAGACGTGATTGGAGCGAAAATTTGTGCATTGTCGCTTCTACCACCATATGTTATACATAGTTATCTTTATGTGAATTGGCATACTCGCATTATCGCGTCTATTATATATTTCTATTATATATTGGACATAGTTATCTTTATCCAAACTTTTTTAATCCTAAAGAGCTTGGTTTGATGCTGTATCGTTAAAAAATCATCTCGGTCAAAACCTTCATTGAGTAATTTATAATAATATAATATTATTAATAAGTGAAGGTAGTAATAAATTTTTTTTTTTAAATTGAACTTGAAAACTTGTATGAATTGTTAAAGTGTCTTTTAAAAAATACTTAAAATTAGACTAATTTTAAGTTAATAATTTAGACGTATATTGAACAAAAAAATTCAAAAATGCGACAAATATATTAACCTTTAATTTTAGTCGTTCACTAAAATCTATTTATTGGTGTTGGAAAAACATTATACACACGTTTAGATCAAATGAAATTAAAAAAAAAATATTCGTATACTTATATTATTGTTTCTACTATCAAATTTTACAAAACATTTATTAACCACGGTTGATTATACATTTGAAAAATATCAAATATTTTAAATTTATTTAAAAGTTTTATATAAACCACATATAACAATTATCAAAATCAATAATAGTATAAAAATAACTACCAATTTTATATTTTATCCAATTTTTATTTATTTTTAGAAAAAAAGTCAGTTACATAATAATTTTATAAAATACAGCGTTTTGATATGTTGATTGTTAATATTTGTTTTCTCAAATACTATTTGTATAAATTTGCAATACATATTTGTTTCAATTACCAAAGTGATTTAGAAAATTTTGTAACGAGTAGGATGAATACACAAATATATGTTTTCGGGTTTTTGTGGTTGACAGGTGTTTGTTTTCAAATTTCTTTTAGTGATAATCATGTGATGGCAAGTCCAAAATTCATGAAAAGATCAATATTATTTCAGGTATAATACATTATTTTATAAAAAAATGTTATCATATGTTGTTTAAATATTTTATAACTAATCTATCATATATTTTAGAATTCGTTGAAAACTAAATATGTTTGTGCTATCAATTATTTAAATTGTTATTTTTATGGTCTTATTTTGTCACAGTTTTTTGATAATATTTTAACTTGTTATTAGACTAAAAAAATACTACATTCATGCTAATATTTGGATTGTTATCATCTTTTTACCTTTTTTATATTATTAGTGTCATTATTTTCAACCTTGAGTTTGAAGATATTATAATATTAATTATGTTTCCTCTTTTTTAGTAAGATAAATAAAATATTTTAGAATTAAATACAATATAAAAACGAGTTTCTAGTGTTTGTATTGCACTCAACGGTTTTTTATGCAAAAATTAATATATTTGCATAATTATTTTGATTATATTAATGATTATGTTACTTTTATTTTTTAATATAAAAATTAAATATATTTGTTTTCATACTGAAATTAACATTTTAAATGAATAAATGTAGGATTCCATGTCAGAAGAAGTTGAAGAAAAAATTGTTATTAATGGTATCAACCATTATATTGCTAACACTCATCAACCACCCCCTAATCATCCACCACCACCCAGTGTTGTGATTTCGAGGAAACTAACCACAAAATATCGAAAAGTGATTTTAGAGGTGGTTTGAGATTGGGAAACTCTATGGTGGAGAAATGCATTTTATATTTTCTCAATAATGTTAATCGTAATGCTGCTAAGGGTGAAGGTTTGAATATTAAGTTTAAGGTTGTGGATACAACTCTTACCCTTAGATCCACCCAAACTCAAATGATCGATATAAACTTACATCGTTCAGGGGATAATTATGTTTTACTGGATTATTCGAAACCAAATTTTATTGAAAGATTGAATTTACATGTTGGTCAAACTATTAGTATAGAATATGACAACGCATCGACACAATTTGTTTTAACCATATGATGTAATCTCTCGCTTTTCTCAAAAGCTTTGAAAATAAAATAAATCATGATATTACTATGAGCACTAGATTATTTATTTTATTATTTTTATAATTCATTTTACTTTGTAATATTATTATGTTTATGTATTTATTTTGATTTAAAATATTTAAAATATAATATTTTAAAATTTTATACTCGTTTGTTTTTTAGTTTTATTATAATTAATATTATATTTAAATGTTATATATTTCATCTATCAAAATAATCGATGTAGTACATCGCGTAAATAACTATACATAACAAACTCACCTAGTTGTTTAATATAAGAAATGGTGATAAAATTATATTTATATAAATGTAAGTAACAAAAAATCAATTCAAATTTGTTTCGGTTTACCATTTTTTTTATTACCATTAACCTTTTGTTTTGAAACTAATATTTTGATATAATAATTAATTTATCGATAAAATAATTACTTTTAAAATTATTTTTTGAAATGTTATATTTTGCATAAAATCACAAAAAGAACATAAAATAATATTATCAAAAGATAATAAAAATACAAGAGTCCAAACTCCAAATAAGTTACTCAAAATAAATTTTAAATATATATGTTACTTATAAAATATTTTTATTTGTGAGCAATTTTGTTATATTAGTTGTGAGTCACGTCACAAAATCAATAAACTATTATAATTTTGTGCGTACAAAACTATAACATAATTTCTACGAAGATTTGTTATGTCATCGGTATAAAATATTTTATATGTACAAAAATATAACATTGGTATAAAATTATATCATGTATTATATAATTTAAAATCTATGATATGATTAAAATATATAACATTGTGCAAACAATTATTTTTATATATATATTTTGATCTTACAATTTATATTTACGTGTTAGCTATTTATAAATATAAATACAAATAATAATTTTATATTTAAATTTATAATAGAGTGATTTTTAAAAATATATATTAAATAAAAATAAATTATTCGTATAAATACATGGGTGTGAAAAATTTAAACAAAATAGTATTATGATAGATGACTCACCCAAAACTAGATAAAATCAAGATGAAAATTTTAGAATAAAATGAGTTCATAACGAGTTTAAAGAGTCTAATGTAGATGGAACAACAGTATTCAACCGAGGTGACAAACCAACAAACAATGACGACATCTATAAAAGGGGAAATCTGGTTGTATACAACATAGACAACAATAGTAAGTTAGAATTCGGTTAGAGATTACATTGGTCAGTCAATCTCGGTACCGAAAAATTTAAAGGTGTGATATTGTAGAGGGAAGTGCATTAAACGAATTAAAATTTCTAATATTCTGCTCCCATCAAACGTGGTAAATTGTCGTGCTAAAGCAAGAACACTGTATATAAAAGTTTCGAAAGAAAACACGTTTTGACGCCTCACGAATCCAAGAAAGCCAATTAATGAAATTTAAAATGAAACTGAGTTTAGAGCTGGCATAGCTCCAGATACTCTGAGTGATGCTACCAATAATTATCTACATACTCTGATAAGTCTACCAAGTCACTCCAATGGGCTTATGTTGTTTACATTATTGAGATTGATTTATGAGAGAGAGAGTTTGACACATAAAGTCTGATAGATTTCAAGTTTATAAGGGATCATCAGTGCATAAAATCTATAGTTTCATTGCTAATCTAGCTCACTATGTGCTACATATAAAGGCGAGGAGGACAATGAATTTTAACCAGACAAGTTACATTTCGTGATTTTAACATTGATAAGACATACGATCTTATATGGGCGCTTTCATGTGCCAGTCTTCCTTTTGCTCTGTCGTGTTTTGGTAACAAGTTATGGTGAAAGTATCTCAAATAACCAGACTAAACTCATAAAAGAAGTAAGCTCTTAAACATAAATGAGATTAAAGTCTAAGAACCTAAACTTTCGAAATTATCTCAAATATTTTAACTTTCGAAATTATGAGATTAAAGTTTTGAAATTCAAATTTTCGGGCCTAAACTTGACCACATATAAATAATATTCCAAAGAATTTATGATGTCTTCCTAGTGTCGTTGTTAACGTATTTCTCTTGGAACCAGAGTGTTATATCGATTAACTTTTAAAATTCTTAAGAAAAATACTACAACAGTGTCGGTGACTCGAAGTATGGTGACCTGAAGCACGACGAATTGAAAAATAAAAACTTATAGTAAGAATATAAATCATAAATAAGGAAGGTAGCTAGATAAAAAAGCTACATATAACTAAGATATTTAAAATATTTTAGAATATATACAAAATAAAAATGAGTTTCTAGTCTTTATATTGCACTCAACGGTTTTTTATGCAAAAACTAATATAGTTGTATAATTATTTTGATTATATTAATATAAAAGTTAGATATATTTGTTTTCATACTAAAATTAACAATTTAAATGCATAAAAATGTAGGATTCTATGTCAGAAGAAGTTAAATAAAAAATTGTTTTTAATGGTATCAACCATCGTATAGCTAACATTCATCAACCACCCCCTAATCATCCACCACCACCCAATGTTGTGGAGAAATGCATTTTATATTTTCTCAATGATTATGATCGTAATGTTGTTAAGGGTACCACCCCCTAATCATCCACCACCACCCAATGTTGTGGAGAAATGCATTTTATATTTTCTCAATGATTATGATCGTAATGTTGTTAAGGGTGAAGTGTTGAATATTAGGTTTAAGGTTGTGGATACAACTCTTACCCTTAGATCCACCCAAACTCATGTGATTAATTTAGACTTACATCGTTCAAGGGATCGTTATGTTTTATTGGATTATTCGAAACCAAATATTATGAAAAGATTGAATTTACAAGTTGATCAAACTATTATTATAGAAAATGACAACGCATCGGCACAATTTGTTTTAACCATATGATGTAACCTCTAGCTTTTTTTAAAAGCTTTTGAAATAAAATAAATAATGATATTACTGTGAGCAGTGGATTATTTATTTTATTGTTTTTATATGATTCATTTTTTTGATCTGGTTTTTTTCAAAACTTGATACATAATATATTATTATGATTTAAACTATTTTATTTTATTTCAAAATTTTATACTCATTATTTTTTGGTTTTATTATAATTAATATGATATTTAAATGTTATATATTTCATCTATCTGAATAATCGATGTATTAGGAACGTTTTGGTACCATTTTTGTTGAATTTGGGTTGTGTTTGTGGGTTTTAGGTTCGATTTCCGATCTAGGGTTTGGGGCTGCTGGAAGTGCAAATTCGCGAACAAGCACCTCGCAACCCGTGCAAAATCACGAGGTGCTTGTTCACGATTTTTCACTTCCAGGAGTGGTGAAATTTCGAACACGGAGCTCGCAATTTCACCAAAATTGCGAGCAGGATGTCGCAATTTTGGTGAAATTGCAAGCTCCGTGTTTGCAATTTCACCAAAATTAGGCAGGATGGTCCATTCATATGCCATTTCTTCACATTTATGTTTCTATTTTCAGGTTATGGAGTTAGGTATGGACTTTTGTTTCAACGAAGACCATCGGTTGCTTCGGGCCGTGAAGTTTGTTAAGTTAACAATATCTGATGATACGACCGATGTTTTTTTTGATCGAGTGCTTTGTAGGATGTTTTATGACTATGGACGATTGGAGTTTCCAAATCCGCTGCCACGAAGTCGTGAAGAAGTCAAAAGCAGGTACAATCATGTGAAATCTGAACCACTACAGCTTTTGTCCAACTTGCCTTACAAAATTCAACAAGTAGCACTTGTTGAGTGGAACCTGTTCATGACAGATTATGTTACTTGATATATGTTAGAATATCTCGAAAGTAGGTTGCTGAGATAGAAGATGACATTGCGAACTTCGAACCTATTCCAGAGAACATAATATTCGATTTCGACTAAGAAATTATATTTCCACTCTGTAATGTTGTTAATCTCACCTTGGTGTGAGATCGTTTTATTTATATTATCTATCAAACGTTTCATTTTGGGTTTCAGATTGTATGATACTGTTTTTTATATTTTGGTGCTCTTGTAAATGGTTGATGTACGAGTATTTGCTTTTGGCGCACGAGTACCGCCACGTCGATTGACTGCATTTGTATTATATTACTACTAGGACGAAGTCAAATGCGTTAAGGATGCCATAATTAATATGTAATATATTTTTTTACTAGCTTAAATATATGATATATCTATTTGAGTTTCTTAAACTATAATAAAAATACTTCGAAAACAAATATATATGTTTGACTCTCTTAAATTAGAATAAAAAATTTAAAATATAATATATTTATTTGACTCTCTTAAACTAGAATGAAAAAGATTTAAAAAATAAATATTACATAATAGACTAGCTTAAACTATAATAAAAAGATTTAGAAAATAAATATCAAATAATAAATATATAATATATTTCTTTGACTATTTTAAAGTAGAATAAAAAAATCAGAAAATAAATATTGCATAATAACTATGCAATATACATTTTAAATATTAAAAAAAAAATATTACATAATAAATATGTATTATATCTATTTGACTAATTTAAACTAACTACTATATAATAAATAAGCAATATAAAAATAAAAAATAGTAACTCTTTAATGAAAATGATAGTGATATATTCATCATCTAATAAAAACAGCAAATATATTTAAATTTAATAAAAATGCTAGATATATATTTAGTCTTTAATGATTTTTCTAATTTTTTACTGCTCTTACGAAAGGTATATAATAATTATATCAAAATATATTTAATTTTAATGTACTTAATTATATAAACTAAGTATTAAATGTCAAAATCGCGAGCAGTGAGTTCGTGATTTGGACAAAATCACAAAGTTATTGTTCGCGATTTTGTCCAAATCAAGAAATCAAGAACTCCTTACTCGCGATTTTGAAAAAAAAACATGCAATTTTGCGAATTCTAGGTTCGCAGTTCATCACTTTTATAGCGTAATGAGTTCATATTACAGCTAAAATCATCATTTAAGTCGCTCAAATCCATAAGTTTTAGTTTTTTTTAGAATTTTTGGTATGTTAATTTTTTAATTAAAAATGGATTTTATATATAAAGGATATATTGGTCATTTTACAGGGGTCTCATTATAGCCAAATGGAGTCCCCGAGTCCCGATATAGCCTAGCCCTTTTTTTATAACCCTAATTTCTATTCAGTAAATTGAAAACTTATAAAAATCCTAATTTCATTTATAGTACTATTTTTTTACCTCACTCGTTATACTGCACCTTTCAAATACTCTCAAATCAATCTAAAAAATCATTGAATCTCCTCGAAGATATGAATTTAAGCCATCTACAAAGAATTTGTAATTTTTTTTAACCTTACCATCTTTGTTGAGGATGTTCAGAATTCCCAGAATCACACGCATGCACATGTTCTACGTAGCCGCAGGAAGCGGCTAGGGTTTTGTTATTAGAAATGTCTGCAGGAAGCGGCTAGGGTTTTGTGTTTATTAGAAATGTTCTTTTTTGTTTTATCGCATTAGAGATATAATTCAAGAATTGATATAATTCAAGAATTGAAGTAAGGCTCTCAATATATAGAGAACTTAGAGGCCTATACAAGGAAAATTAATACACTCAATATTCTAACATATCCTACATCAAATCAACCTTTTGGAGCAATTGTACGTTTTTTTATAGCTCATATTATATATATATATATATATATACAATTCCTCATTGTCATATGTTGTTAGTTTGGTAATTCCTCATTGTCATGTTAGTTTGGTTAGATTTAAAATATGCATGTAGTCTTCCAGAAGATATTGACTCTATAATTTCTGCAGAAATTCCAAACAAAGAAATTGATCCAATTACCTATGAATTGGTAAGTCAATTTATGATTCATGGTTAAAAACATATTCATGGACAAAGAACTTTCTAATTTTTTTTTTAAAAAAAACAATAATAGTTTTGTCAGTTATAAACGTCTTGACAACCCATGGAATTACATTAATAAAAATAAAATGCAAATTGATAAATAAAATGCAAATTGGTAATAGATTGGTTGTACCTTATAATAAAGAACTAAAGAACTGTTGGTACGATATAAAGCTCATATGAATGTTGAATCATTTTATCAATCTATGCTTATAAAGTACCTCTTTAAATATATTAAGAAAGGACGAGATAGAGCTCGAGCCGAGATAGAGCTCGAGCCGTTTTTGAAGAAGATAAAACTAATGAAATTCTTGCCAAAATTCTTGCGCATCTTAATTGTCTGCATTTATCTCCGTATGATTGTCAGTATTTATGTCCGGGAGAATATTTCAGTTTCACATACATTCATCGGTATTTATGTATGAATCTGTTGGGAGAATATTTCAGTTTCACATACATAAGGCACCCTTCTGTTGAAAGATTACTTTGATTCCAATGTAGCTCTCTCCTTTTATACTAGTTTATAGCAGTTAGAAGTTACAACAATTAATACGAGAATCTTATTTTCCTAGACTATCGACTATAATATGATTATCATATATATTATACTATGATATATATTAACTCAATCTTTGACTAAATAAATTAGATATTAATCTAATTTATTTCCTATAACATGAATTAGGAAAAGAATGCATAATTGTTGTAACCCTCTATAAGGATATAAGGATATGAAACTGTTGGACGAGTACTCTAAAGAGGTTGTTATTGTTTTATGTAAGGTAAGTGTCTTTTTTCTTTTTAATACAGAGATTAGCTGTTCCGCTTGTTAAGCCTCATAATTTTATGGGGCCGGGTGATCATTTGATTCTGGAAGACGAAAGTGGGAGGGTAAAGCTTGGGGGTACCTTAATTTCTCCATTAGCAGCTTATGTGACAGGTTGGACATGTTGCTTTTATTCAACTTTTTGTAAATTGCAACTCCAAATCAGTTTTTTTTGTTCGGATGTTAATTTTTATTTTACGGTGTAGGTGTGGTTGTTGCTGTGCTCGGAAAGGAAACTGATGGGGTGAGTTCTTCGTTCAAGAAGTAGTCGAAGCTGGTCCTCCAGCCAATAAAGAGTTGCCACTCAAATCAAGTATGACACTCTTAGGTTGATTTTTGTGAGTTTCAAAACTGTAGTTTTTAAAAATATTAATTTTTGAATTAAAAAAAACATTTATTTTTGAATTAAAATAATTTTTTCTAGTTACCCTAATAGTATTATATTTAACCTTTCCCTAATAGTATTATATTTAACTTTTTTTTTTCCAGTTATTTCTTTTTGCTGATCTAACGTGCAAATGTTCCGAAAAATCCAAGTACAGTACACAGCTTGAATATTAAATGGTTTTAAAAAAAAAGTCATAGATTACATTAAACTCTAGATATCACACACCTATATGTGACAATAGAAGCTCACCTTACTCACAAAAATAGAGCTGTTCAGAATAAACAAACCATCTAGAGTCTTGTTAGGTATGATCCGCAAAAGTTCAAAACTAACTTTGCAATGTGACAAGATAAGCACAATGTAATTCTTAAAACAACATAGATACAAAGTCTAGATCCTATTTCAAGACAAATATTTGAGGCAATTACAATGGTGGTTGACACTTGATTTGAATGTTTACGATCTATTATTGTCCAAAACCATGTGTGACCTTATAATTGCACATTTAAGTGATAAACCATTGATATAAAGAAGCCAACATGCTTATATATAAACTGAATGGCAATATACTTTTATAAGCCGAGTGGCATAGATCTAAAAGATCATCGAGCTTCTAATGTGGTACTGGACCGGATCTATCACGTATCTTATTTTGTGAATAAATCGATACGAGGATTGGTATAAGAAACGGGATTTTGATCAATAGACCATACATACGAGGAGGAGCAATCCCAAATCGACATATCTACGACGACTAAACACCACCGATATGGCAATATGGCAATCGCAACATAAAGGTAGAATCTTGAAAAATAAATATCTAACTTAGGTAATGAAATAATCTACTCTTTTAACCTACTTTGTACACCAAAGAGGGAAGAGAGTAGTTAATTGTCTTTTTTCTTTTATAAAAATTTGTGATACTACAACATATAAGACCTGAGAGTCAGAGGTAGCAATGTATATTAAAGCCTGAGTATAAGAAGACCCATACATTTCAGACAGCAAGATTTTTGACAATCAGCATCAGTCATTCAATCAAGTTGATAGGCTTTTTAACAATCACCATCATCATTCTATGTTGATAGCCTTAATAGGTTCACTGGCAGCATCTACAAAGAAGATAAAAAGAAATATGTTAAATGAGGCCCCCTCTAATAAAACACATTATGATATATATATATATATATATCATAATGATATCTACCTTTCATTTCTGGTTCTGGTTCTGGTTTGGGCCTGCAAAAGTATATCTTCTCAATTTCACCCCGATAACACCAAACTTTGGTTTGGAAGGATTTACTCCCCTGAGACACTGAATCCCAGACCTGGAAGGTTATATAATATATATACCCTCTAACTCGGGCTTTATTAGACTTTTCAACTTCAAGAAATTCCAGGTGGGCTTTCTACAGAGTGGATATACAAAATAAATCAGTTTAAAATGTAAATCAATCCTACTCATACATATAAGTGTATATTATAGACAGAGAGCGAGAGAAACGTAGAAACGTTAACATTTACATTTTGTTCGTTGTATCGCTCTAGAGCTTCTTTGCATAATATCTCCATCTCGCTTCTATTAGTCCTCTCAGTCTTCTCTCCCATGTCAATGACATAATCTAAATCCACAGGATTTAATAGGCAGATGGAGAATGTACGGTCTCTCAGAGAGAAATCGATATCAAAAGCCTGGTCATCAACTTCTTAGTTATAGGCAACAACCAACCAATTGACACCCAATAAGATATATTGATTTTGAAATTAGGGTTTATTAATTACTTATCTTATTGATTTTGAAATTAGGGTTTATTAATTACTTATCTTATTGATTTTGAAATTAGGGTTTATTAATTACTTACGTTGCTGAAGTACTCCACCACATCTTTTACATCTTCGGAATCGCTGTCATCGCTTGTTTCGGTTTCATCGTCAGAGGCCGTGTTTGTGTGATCGGCCTTGTTTCCGGTTTCAAGGTCAGAGG
This sequence comes from Limnanthes douglasii subsp. nivea, assembly GCA_036936605.1. Taxonomy (NCBI): domain Eukaryota; kingdom Viridiplantae; phylum Streptophyta; class Magnoliopsida; order Brassicales; family Limnanthaceae; genus Limnanthes; species Limnanthes douglasii. The sequence continues at coordinate 2,146,224 of JAUPFV010000004.1, read as the reverse complement.
CAGTGTCGTCGTGATGTACCTTCAGCTTCTTTAAAGGCGACGGAGGCACACCATCGAAGGATTCCACATTGCGATCCATGATAAGAAACCCTAATCCTAATCGACAAGTTTCTATCGAGAGATTTTGGCTGTTTATAAGGTTTGATACGTTGTTCATAGCTCGGTGAATGGGCCTTATATGCATCTTCAATTGGATTACTTTAATGCGTTTTTAAAATACTAAATAAATAAATACCTAGTAAATGGGCCGGTCTATCTTTGACCTCTTTATTAGTCTATTATATGAATCTTAAATACTAGTATCTTAATTCCCAAATCTATTTTGAACAAAATTGAAATGTGCTTCAATAAATTCTTGTGGAGATCAAACTTTAATGATAAAGTCATTCATTGGTCTTCATGGGGCTCTTTATGTAAGCCCTATGATGAAGGTGGTTTGAACATCAAGTTACTTTCTGATATTCAAACCACTTTCTCTTTCAAATTGTGGTTTTTGTTTAGGCAAGGTCATTCCCTGTGGTCTGATTTGATGCACTCTACCTACTGTACTAATAGTCACCCTTCTATTGCTAGTTGTAGGTCTTCTGACTCTATTACTTGGAAGCGTCTAACTGCTGTTAGGGCCCAGGCTGATGGTTACATTCATTGGCATGTGGGAAAGGGTGATGTTGACTTCTGGAGAGATGCCTGGCATGGCATGTCTCCTCTAGTCACTGAATCTGATCACAGAAACTGGATTCTTCCTGCTAAAGTTAAAACATTTTGGAAGGACACTAATTGGGATTTCACTCATCTCAACTTCCTTTCCCAGGATCGTATTTCACACATCAGCTGTGTAAAACTTGATCTGAGAAGGGATGATAGGATTGAGTGGACTGTTTCAAAAGACAAAACTTTTAAAACCAATTTAACATGGGACATTATCAGATTTAAACATACCAAGCAAACGATTTTCAAAAAGATTTGGAACCATCTTGTTCCAAGCAAATTTTCTTTTCTGTGTTGGAAATTGTTAAAAAAATTTATCCCAATTGATAGTGTTCTTCTAAAAAGACGTTTTACTTTAGTTTCCAAATGCCAGTTTTGTCACAATTGTGAAGAGAAGAATCATCTCTTCATCAATTGTGATTACGCCTGGTCTCTTTGGAACTATTATGGAGTCCTTTTTAAGGTTCCTATTGGGCGTTTTATGACTGTTAGTCACATGCTCTACTCCTGGTTCTGGGCTACTAATTGCAAATTTCATATTACTCATATAGTCCCACAGATTATCTGTTGGACTATTTGGCGCAACAGAAATGCATCTAAGTTTTCTGGGGCCTCTGAGGGTTTTGAGAGTTCTATTGCAAGCATTAACAATATATTAAAGGGTATTGACTCTAATGCTGGTTTAAAATCAATTCATTGGTCAGGGTATCACAGGGCTGGCCTGGTTCTTGGTTGCTACTCTATTTACAGGCGTAAGCATAAGGTTCAGTACCTGAAATGGGAGTTCCCTCCATCTGGTAGACTCAAGGTTAATGTCGATGGCGCTTCTAGCTTCACCGGCGAAGCTAGTGGAGGCTTCCTTGTGCGAGACCACCTCGGGAACCTCTTGTTTGGTCAAGGATTCTGTTTTGGCAAAGTCGGTCCCTTTGAAGCGGAATGCTTAGCAATGGTGGAAGCTATCTCCTACTGTCGTCGTAATGATATGGTGGAAGTCGATGTCGAGTCTGATTGCCAGGCTTTGATAGATTCTCTTGCTCATGGAGTGGAGACTTCTTTCTCGAGGCTATCGGTGTGCAGAAGCTTAATCCACCACTCTATGTCTCTTCGATATGTATCCCGTACTCAGAATTCAGCCGCGGACTGGATTTCGAAATGGGCTTTGAAGGCATCAGGTAGCAAATCATTCAGGGTGGTGGATGCGCCGCCGGAATTGTTGGCTATCGTCACTCTGGAGAGCCTTGGTGTCGGCTACATCGATCCTGGCTGACGGATCGATTTATGGTGGCTTGATTGTTGGCTTCTGTTGGCTGCTTGCATGCTTCTCGTTTCTAGGGTTTCATTTGGGGATTCTTCGATTTGGTCAGAGAGAGAGGTTAGGGTGATTTGTTAGGGTTTAGTGTTGGAGATGTTTGTTGTTTGATGGGTGTCCTGTTTTATAACTTTGGGCCTTGCTTGTGGGCTGGGTCCTTTGTTGTATCTGATATTCGTTTTAATAAATGAGTCTTTTTCGCCAAAAAAAAAAAAAAAAAAAAATACTAGTATCCAATTTGGTAAGTGAGCACACAACTGATCCATAATATTATAAGCTTTTATAAAATATTCTTGAATCTAGTAGAGATTATTTCATTACTATTATTATATGCGTTTCTTTCTAAATTTAATTAATAAAAAAAATGAAAGTTTAAAATATATAGAGGTAAGAGGGGGATATGTGTATATGTTTATGTTGGAAGATAGTCTTAAGTCAGCAAAATAAATTTAGTACAGTCGTAAACGATGGCGAAGCCATCATATTTTTTATTTCCTCCATTTTTGGAAAAAACTTCCATCTTATTATTTCCCCATAAAGTAACTTTAGCCCCATAGAATTTTTTTTTTAAACGATGGCTGTATTTTTGGAGCTGAGATTTTTGTTATTGAGCCAGCTCCAAAATTGGAGCATTCGTTCTGTTAATTTATGAGATTTTTTCAACATGAGTTCTGATTTTCATCACTCTCCGTATAAAATTCTAATGTTTATGAATCTATTATCTTCAGTTCTACTAATTTAAGTGGTATGGTATATAGATTTACTAATAGAAATATGTATTATATATAATTCATAGTTTCTAATCCTTTCAATTCATATTGATACAGGAGATTCTATATTTCTAAAAAGTTGCAGGTTTAACCATCTTTAGAGATTATGCATTTTAGTTGTTCTTGTAAAAACAACTCGATACTGTCTCGGAATCAGTTGTTTGTCGCTAAAACCTACAGAAATCGGGTTTTGTTCTAGAAGAATTTTTTTAACGTGAGTTTTTAAGTTACATGAGTTTTTAAGTTACATAAACATGGATGATGTTTTCTGGTGTAAATTTTTTGTTTGGGTTTCTTCCTCTTCTATTAGTATCTTTATAAATTTAATGTTTTTTGTTTTAAGATTTAATTTTATAAGGTATAGCATATATTTTGGATTCAGTTTCGGTGAAATCTTGTGTCCCTTTATATAAGGGTTTGAGAATAGTTAATGGCATAAGATTATAAATTAAAAGATAAAGTTAGGGAAAAATAGTAAAAGCAAGTGATGAACATTTTTTTAGAATTTGGATTATAGAGGAAATAAAAAATACGACCTTATTTCAATTCTAATTTAACAAAACACTAAAAAAGTGTAATTGGATTCCATCATGGTTTGCTTTATATTTCATTCATTCCTCAATGAATCCTCATTGCATATTTCATTGGTGGTCAAGAGTACGGTTTTTAGACTTCAATATTTTTCATACTCGATTCGTTATTCTCAAAACGGTTTTTAGACTTCAATATTTTTCATACTCGATTCGTTATTCTCAAAACGGTTTTTAGATGATTCAACAAACGTGTTCACATTCTTTTTAAAGGTTGCTTTCTTCTCCAACTTCTCCAAGTCTTCTTGTTTCCAAACATTTTTGTTGTTCTTACTAGAAAAGTTTGAATTTTGTCTTCTATTAGCTTTATAATAATAATAATAATGAGGTTTAGGCTTATTTTGGTAATTACTCACATACCTCACACGTTCAGATTTCGTGAATTGATTTGATGAATGATACGCATTAATGTCTGATACTGCAGCCGAATTCATCGTCACTTGGTTTATCTGTTGCTCCAATGTTGTTATCTTCGCTTGCATGGCAAACTCATTGTATACATTCTAATCTTTTTATTTTCGTAAGATGTGTAGTTGTTAGTAGAAAACAACTCCAGTAATCCGTATGTTTCTTTTGGCCTATTATTTATTAGAGATCCTCCACTTATATTATCAATCACCAGTTTATTATTCCATAATAATCCATTGTAAAATGTTTGGACTATCATCCATGTCGGAATCCTATTGTGAGGGCATCTGCGCAATAACGCATTATATCGTTCTCATGAGTCATATAATGACTAATCATTTTGTCGAGTGTAATTTTTGATATCATTGTGGAATTTCGCCAATTTCATTGACGTAAAGTACTTTAATAAGAATAGTTGCGCTAGTTGATCCCAATTCGTGATGAAGGTTGATGCTAGTGATTGAAGCCAAGCCTTGGCTTTTCCCTTAAGATAAAATGGGAAAAGTCTCAAACGAATTGCATTAGCTGGGACATTAGTATACTTACATGTATCGTAGAGCTCTAAGAAACTAGCTAGATGTATGTTTGGGAACTGTTCTGATTCTCCACATATTATTCTGAATCATATTGATCAATATCAGTTTGATCTCAAAATACGTTGCCTCCACTGGTTGTCTCACTATACTTTAGAATGAATCCCGTAAGTGAAGGATTAGCATAGTCACTCGTTTTTCTTATATTAGGAGCTTGTTGTATCACTAAGTTATTTTCTCTCATGTATTAGCCATTATATTTTATTTTTGCAACTCTCTTCTTCGCCGGCAAAAAGATCTTTATGTTTCTGGATCAAAAGGGAGAATGCTTTTTTCACCTATTATATGTAAATATATATATATATATATATATATATATATATATATATATATCTAAATAAAATTAAATTATCTCCCCGGCAACGACACTTTATACGAAAAATCGCCAATGAATGATATTTCTTTTGGCTAGATCTAAAATAAAATAAAAAATAACTAATATGTTTCATAAAAAGGATATAGAGTAAATAAAAGTTAATTAAACTAAAATAAACCATCTAGAAATCTTCTTAGACCAATTTCTCATTTACAAAAATATCTGAAGCGATTAGTGGCAACCATAGTGGGAGGTATGCTTGGTACCTAGATTTCACATCTAAATCCAGAAATAAAAACGTTCAAATTAAGGAATTATCACGGTGTTTGTTGAATATGAGGTGTAGAGTTAGGTATTGGTTGAAGATAAGCCCAAGTTGATCAGTAGACGAATGATCGGCATAATAATTTGAATTTAGAGGATCGAAGAAATCAATTACTGGAATATAAACATCGATATATTTCCTCATAGTCTAGCGAATCCTTTTCATCTGATTACGATGGGTATTCTCAAACTTTCGGACGAGTTGATGGAGGAAGAAGAAAGACTTATATTATTTGAAGATGCGTGATAACCGACTTCAAGGATATTGAAGGGAGCACACGTTTGAAAAGAAAAATGAATCTAGATATTTGGTTGAATATCTAACATTTGAGTATAATATGGCTAATCAAGTTACCAGTACCTCGGAACAAGGATTGTATACACTTATGGGCAATGGTATAAGAGTTAACCAATATAGGCAAGGAGTGGATTAGATGACTTCCCCTTTGTCAGCTGATATAAGGTCAATTGCGCTTCTGAAGCGTTTTGATTTTACTAAAGTTAAAATATTAGATGGGAAGTAGGATTTCGATGACCATATTGAGTTAAAAATTATAATATGAATTTTGATGATGACAACAAGTTAATATGTAGAGCCTTTTCACAGAATTTCAAAGGCACATCCTTGAAATGTTATAATAGGATTATGGGGGGGATCGAAAACTAATTTTAGAATATTTTACACTACCTTCCGAAGGTAATTCGTATGAGGTAAAGAGATGCGGGTGAATGGGGACACCATAATCCAATTTATGCAGGTAATTAGAGAAAATTTGAAAGTTTATACTAAACGGTTTGTGTTAACCAAGATTGAGTTGGATGACTGTGATGAACATGTGGCATGTGTTTCTTTTAGATAAAGGTTTTTTCTCGGAGATTTAGCGATTAAAACAACTAAGATAATGTCACTCACTTTTAGAGCCTTTATGGCTCAAGTGGATGAGTAAATTAAGGTTAAAGAATCAACAAACGTTCAGATCGAACCTGGTCTAACGTAGAGGTATTCAAATCAGGGAAGTACTCACATCAATCAAGGTTATTAGGGCACCACTTCAAACTATCAAGGATATCTTTGACCCCAATGCATCAGCAAGTTTACCTCCTCGATCTGGACTAGCTTAGGTGTTGGCTTCTAATTACCAGCAGCCTATTAGTAGCCTAAAGATAAGTCAAATCAATGGGTGAGACCAGATTATTATGTAGAATTAACAGAGAATGTAGCGACAAATTTTGAACGAGCTAAGAACCATGTATAGTTTCGAAAGCCTCTACCTAAAACTAAACCCAAGAAGGAATGAAATGATGAATTTTGTAAATAACACAATGATATTGGGCATGATACAACAAATTGTATAGCTTTATATAAATAAATCTAGGTTTGACTGAAAATGGTAAGTTGACTAATTTTGTTAAAAGGAAAGGTGGGCTTCGAAGGTAAAACCGGTTGCAAATGTGTATTCGAAGCAAGAGAATAAAATGTCGATAATAAGACAGTATGGATGGGTTCGATGTGTTTGCTGAATATCTCGATCATGTTCCAGATCGAAGGGTGGTGTTAGTGGTTAATGAGTCAATATTATAAGGAATGGTGCAGATTTTATGTGATTATTTTGAATCTTTGGCTATTTTTAGAGGAGACATTATGGCGGGGAACACTAACAGTTCTCGAAAGAGACATCTGGTGAGTTTAACTACTCAATTGGAAGGTGAGATCTCAACTCATCTCTATGGAAATAGTCATATACCTTTTTTTATTTGATAACAAAGATCTGAGGGGTGTAGTTGGTCCTCATGATATACAGTGGTAATTGAAGCGAAAATAGCAAACAACGAGATTCAAATAATACTCATTGACACTAGAAGCTCTGCCAATGTATTTTTTATGAAAATATATGAAAAATGTCCAGTCCCTCAGTATTTCTTCAATCAGAATGCATAATAGTTGCCTTTACTGGGTAACATCGCAAGTTATTAGGGACTTTAAAGGTGAAGTTCTAATTGGCTCATGGCCTGTTCAAGAAAAATGTGTGAGTATTATTTATGGTGGTCGATAGTCTGATGAGCTACAACACCATCTTTGAGAGATATTAACTGTAAAAACTGTATGCTATAGCTTCTACGGTTAATCAATGTTTGCAGTATGTCACTGGAGATCATGTACGTGTAGTTAGAACTAGTCAATAAGTGTCTCGAGAGTGTTATGCAATGGATATGCATACTAAGCAAGTTGGGGTATTGAGGATATGACATAATATTAGCTAAAATGACTCATTCAGTTGAGAAATGATGGATGATCTGAGGGAGACCACTGGTTTATTAGTTACCAATGAGAGTATAGAGGTGTATATTTTTTCTAATGGGAAGAGCTTGAGAATGTGAACATCATTATCATTATCGATACAATACCAAATGATAAATACTTGTCAAAAAATTTAGAGATTTTTGCTTGGAATACTGAGGATGTTGTAGGGGTTCCATCTGATGTGATTTGTCATTGCCTAGTAGTTAGCAAAAAATTCAGGCATATTATTAAAAATTGAAGGACTTTTTTGGGGGAGAAATCATAAGCAATAGTAGCAGAGGTAGATCATCTGTCAAAAGTGTGTCATATTCAAGAGGCACAACACCCAATATGGACTGTAATTCCTATGTTTGTGAAAAAAAAAAGAATAGAAAATATGGAGGATGTGTGTCAATTGTATCGATCTAAATCGTGCGCGTCCAAATTATCCATTTCATGTCCCAAGAATAGACCAACTTGTTGATTCAATGATAGGTAATAAACTTATTTTGTTTATGGATGCATTCACTGGGGATTAATCAGATTCAAATGAATCCATCTGATAAAGAGAGCACTATGTTTATTAATGATAGAGGAATACATTATTATCGGGTTATGCTTTTTGGTCTTAAGAATGTTGGAGCCACTTATCAAATATTAGTGGAAATATTTTGACACACAAATTAGAAGAAGTGTGGAAATATATATAGATGATATGTTGGTAAAAAGTACCAAGAATGAATAACACTTTCAAGACTTTAAGGGAATATTTCTGAATCTAAGAGCTATCCATTTGAAGTTAAACACTGAAAAGTGTACTTTCAAGGTTCGATCAGGAAAATTCTTAGGGTACATAATAAGTAAAAAATGTATAAAATATGATCTAAAGTAGTTGAAAGCTTTGATAACCATGGTTCTTCCTCGGTCAATCAAAGAAGTGAATTTTTTAACGGGAAGGTTGGTAGCTTTAAACAGATTGATTTCTAGATCTTCATATAAATGTTCCCCATTTTTCATATTTTAAGGCAGATAAGGAGTTTTCTTTGACACCAGAATGTGACGTAGCATTTGAAAAAATTAAAGAACATTTATCATCTCCAGAAGTTTTATTCAAGCCACTTTTAGGTGAGAAATTGTATATGTATATTGCGGTCTCGGATTACACTGTAAATATCATTTTGGTCACGAGAGTAGAAGATTATTTGTGTATGGTATACTATGTGAGTAAACATGTGCTTGCTTTAGAAAAATTATATTTGAAGTTAGAGAAATTAGCCTTGCCTTGGGTCATACCTCCTCAAACAATGCATCATTATTTCCAATCCTATTCGATTATAGTTCTAATGTCATCTCCATTAGAGAATGCATTACAAAGGCCATATGTTTCAGGGAGAATGATAAAATAGTTTGTACAATTGTGATATTATGACATTGATATTACTTCTCGAACAACAATCAAGGCCCAAGCCTTTGCTAGTTTTCTTATCGAATTTCACTCAGAGTGATCTGATGTAAAGGAGAATGATACAAAAAGATTAGCTTTAAAGGAAGAATGGTTGGTTAGAACTGATGTAGGTTCACGTATTTTGGGATTGGGAGTGAGAATCCAATTAGTATCTCCATCAAAGGAGACCATGTATCAAGCTATACAGTTTGAATTTAAAACATCAAACAATGAGCCAACATTAGCTGGTTTAAGACTTGCAAATATTTGTGGAGCTAAGAAAGTATGTTTGGAGATTTATTCACATCTTATGGTGAATCATATGTTAGGAATTTACGAGGCTAAGGAAGATCAACTCAAAAAATATTTGCGAGAATTGAGAGGATTTGCAGTGATGTTTGATGATCTAACAGTTGAACATATCAATCGGTGACAAAACACTATTGTAAATTATTTAGCAACCGTTGCTTATTCCGAGGGATTTCCTTGTATTTTAATACAAAAAAATCTTTCTATAATGATGAAATCTGAGTAATGTCAGTATTCTCAATAGGTATTTGTGGCTACTGAGGAAGAGGAACGAAATTGGTAGTTTGATTAAAAATAAATTTTACTCAAATAGACATTACCAAGTTATAAGATATTGGTTTAAAGGATAAGATTTAGGGCGTACATATTTACAGTCCTTGGGGTAATATTGTATAAGAAATCTTTGAGTCCACCATTGTTGAGATGTTGAGGGAAACAAGAAATCTCAAATAATCTTTTCGGAGTTATATGATGGGGAAAATTCTGCTCATTGCGGTTTTAAAACTCTAATAAGAAGAGTATTGTTGACATGGTATTATTAGCCTACCATAATGAGTGATGTCAATAATTTAGATCGAAATTATGATACTTGTCATAGATTCGCAAATACCATTCATATACCAGCTGCGCCACTAGATTTAAATTCTTGAGGTGCTCCCATTTGATAGATAGGGGATGGATTTGGTACGACAGTTATTAATGGCTTCTGAAGGGCGGAATACTATTATTATCGTTGTATATTATTTTTCCAAATGGGAAGAAGAAGAACCTTTATCAGAAACAAGAGTTAAAAAAGTCAATAAGTTTATTTTATCAAATATTTGTTGTAGATTTAGGGTGCCTCAAATAATTACCACAGATAACGGGTCTCAGTTCAACAACAAAGAGATGAATCATTTTGTTCTTCGAGGGAATCAAATAGTTTTTTTCAACACATTTTCATCCACAAGCAAATGAACATGTGGAAGTAGCTAATAGAACTATCTTAGATGGTCTTAAGAAACATTTCGAAGGTACAGATGGAAAATAACCTAATTATCTTCAAGAGGTATTATGGGTCTATAGAAAAAGCCCATGAACTGCAACTCAAGAGACTCATTTTGCTTTTGTTTATAATATGGATGCAGTAAGCCCAGCAAATTATACTCTTCCATCTTATAGAGTATTCAATTATTTTGAGGATGATAATAAAGATGCTGGAATAATAGAACTTGATTTGATAGAAGAAAAAATGATAAGGGTATATTTAAATTCATTTCATTACCAAGCGTTAATGAGAAGATGTTATGCTTCCAAGGTAAGATGAAAGAATTTTAAATTAGAAGATAAAGTTTTGAGAAAAATGTTTTTGCATAATAAGGAAAAGATGTTGGGTAAAGTAGGTTCGATATGAGAAGGACCGTATTCAGTGGTTGAAAAGTTCAAGCCAAGGACATATCATTTGGAAGATAATGAGGGAGACCATTACACAATCCTTGGAACATTAAAAATTTGCGACTATATTGTGAGTAATTTTATGAACATCAATTTGGATTGCTTATTTGTATATGGATCGGTAACATACTCTTTCCTCTCCAAGTGGCTTGGGAAGGTTTTAACTAGGTGCCTATATACCCGGTATTATGAATACAATAATTCTTTTGCCAATAAACCAAGCGTGTGATGCATTTATTATTGTGACAAGTTAAATTTGATGACTATAAAATTATAAATCCAAAACCAAAATAAAAAAAAATTATGTTTTAAAACTAAGGATGATGTTATTTGTAAGTTAAAAATGGCTGATCATCCTTATAACAATTTACGAAGTGATATTTTTCAAACTAATATTTTTTGAAGTGTCAACTTGTGTGGTGATATTTTTCGAAATACCAATGTGTGGTGATATTTTTGAAGTTCCAACTTGTGTGGTGATATTTTTTGAAGTGCCAATTTGTGTGGAAATATTTTATCGAAGTGCCAATTTGTACGGTGATATTTTTCGAAGTATGAATTTATGAAATAATGATATGTTTTAAAATGTCAAGTTGTGAAGTGATATTTTTCGAGGATGCAAGGTGCTTATAGTAATAAGACAAGTTGTTAGATTGACTAATTAACAAGCATGGCATTTGATTCCAAAATAAAAACTGTGGCGTGATAGCTACTCCCCAAAACATACATGAGTTAATTAAACACATAATTCAACAACACAATATACAATTACTTCCTAGTTTCTTTTGCCATCTTTCGGACGATTACCTGAGCTACTACCCAAGGAGATGCCTTCATTCTCTGTATTTTTGCTTCCGAAAGAAGTAGACCTACTATTTTTATCGTCTTCATATTCAGAGTCCTCTGAGTCACTTACAACAGTTTTGAAAGAATCTTTCGGACATTTGTTTTTGGGAACCATGTATCAATAATCTAGCATATTTACCTTCAATTTTTTTTATCGAAGTAAAAAATCATGTAGACTTTGGCTTCTTTTTCATGAGCCTTTCGAGTATTGAGGCAATCCTTAACATACTTGTTCACATCGGTACTGATAGTAGATACTTTGTCATTTTAGCCTCGATTTTGAATCTTTTGAATCTTCAAGGACCTTGTTATTTACATATTTACTTTATTGATACAAAGTGTTGAGCTTCGTAGTTGGAGTGTTCTTCTTGAAGCTTCTCTTGATGTTTGGCATTAAAATCATTTCTTATCTGAATTACAACTTTGTCAAAATCTGATTTGTCTTCTTGAAAGACGTGGAATTTCCCTAAAACATTTCGTTGATCACATTCAGCTTATCTCTTGTTAGTAGTAGATTCTTTTCGAAGCTGCACAAGTACTTTAAAAACTGCTCTTTATTCCTCCCAAATAGTTTGTGCTTCAATGACAAACTTCTTAGCATCAGTGTCAAATTGTCTGGCACAGATCGTGCCATATTAAGCAAAGTAACTGAGACTTTATCTGTATGATCCAACATGAAAGATTATTCCAATGTAGATGATTGGGCATGGTTCACCAAACGACTTATTAATTAAATTTCCTTAAAAACGACTTCCATTCTGAGTGGGATTGTTAGCAGGTATTATATGTATTTTTTTTGGTGAAACGGGTATTATATGTATGGTTATCATATTGGTTATTAATTTCGTGGAATTATATTTTGGAATCGAAAAACTGATTATCTTGATTCTCCCCCTCGTTTCCATCGGACTCAGGTGTTGGATTAGGGGATGAGATATCAATAGCTTGCTAAGGGGAAAGTTTTATGGAATTCTCGAAGCACCAAGATTTCTTTTTCTTTAAAGCAACCATTTTATTTCTTTTGAGAGTTTTGGGGACATAGTTTTCAGTATCAGGGGTGATAACTTCATCAGTCTTTCTTTTGGAATTCTTCTTCGGGCTAGGATGATTTCTTCTTCTTGACTTTGAATGTCTTTGATTATTTAACCTCATTTTTATTCTTTGTTTTCTGAATAGGGGCTCTATTTCTAGCAGGAAGAATAACCCGAGTATCTGAGGAACCTAATCATTTCACCATATCGGTTGGTAAATGAGGTTCCATTAGTTTGTCAACATCAATGACAGACTCTCGAGCTATTTTCTATAAGTGGCTTTAGACAAAGCTGAGTGGGTCAAAACATTGGTGAAATTTATTTGACCATTCATTTTTTGCCCATTCACTCAACTTTGAGAATGTTTCGTCTACAACAACAAAGTGTCTTTGGCAACACTTCGTAATTTCTAGACATCATTAACAAAGTTAGTAAGAATTATAAGAAGAACATATATGAAAAGAGTAAAATTTACTAGTTCTTTTCCATTTTAACTACAAACTCTGTGGATTTTCAATAGAGACTTCTTTCCTGCTTCCCACCAACCACTTATGAAATATAATTTATGTTTCCATATGTTGTCTGTCTCAATAAGATCGCCAACTTTCTTTGAATCAATTCTGAGGATAATATAGTAAAACAAAACTAGATTCTTTGACACACTTCTCTTTTCTATAAATTGTTCGATTGAAAGTTGAATCATTGAAAGTATTAAAGACATATTTCAAGAGATCAGTGTAAACCATAAGTTGGGAATCGCCTGGCTCGGACATAGATTAATGATTACGAAGTAATTCATGATAGTTGGATCCAACGGGAAACGAAGACCCCAATTTAAGATCTCTAGGTAAGCATCAAATTCATTTTCACCTCATGAGAGGAGACTCTCTCCTATATAGAATAGGCGAAGGGAGATGATTTCTGGAATACCCCGTTGTTTACGAAGCGCAAGTACATCTGACTGATCAAAGTATTCATATTTCACATTACAAACTGTAATAAGATACACGGGGAGCACTTCTTTGATTTTTTCACCAATATTGGCAGTTATCTTTACAGGAAATGTAACAGCTTCCTTGGTTTTCTTCTTCTTTTCCTTAGACTTATTTTTCTTATTTTTATCCTCGAACTTAGGAGTGGGTGTATCGTTGACTATTTTAATTTCTGAATAAGTAGCCGCTTGATTCGCAACTGTTTAGTTCCTCGGAGGATTCATCTTGAAGTTGGGGAGGTGCCTTCAAAGCATTGTTATTATCTTTATTTGAAGGGATAACCTATGAACTTTTGTTTATCACAACTGCTCCCTTCGGGTGATGAGGTTTTGGTTTACCTTGTATTTTAGTGGTAGTAATTTTTGTTTTAGTATTCGAGGAGCGATATTATTTTTTTGACACGTTTCGTTCTTCACATTCACCTATGGAAATTAATTGAGATTTTTGAGGAGATTTTTCAGAAAACAATGATGGGGGTTAAGAAGAAGGGTTGATAGAAGAAGGTTTGAGTTTAATAGATTATAATTTTTATTCGTAAGTGGCTAGGGACTGTAAGTAAGAGTTTGGACAACTTGAAGAGGTTGATCAGATACTATCCCTGCAGCTTCTCTCGCATTAGTCCTTTTAGCATTAGTAAGCTAGTCCCAATCGTTTTTTAGACCAAACATAAACATAAGAAAATTACCATATTGAGAGTAAAAAAGGATCAGATAGGAGCACGGAGATGAAATACGGTGGTGGTTTCAATAAGGAAGAGGGTGGAAAAGTAATTTTTATGAAAGAGGGATTTGAACAGATAACTTTCTCTATCTATCTGTAGATTGAGTTTAAGTTTGGTACCAAATGATATGAAGATGAATTTATAGGCAAGGGTTGGAAGAATGGTTAATGGGGTTTTTGAAGTAGAAGTTGAAGAGTTAAACAAAATACCCATCGGCTAACATTGATTCGATAAATCTAACAGATACATATTGATGGAGACCTGTGTAGTTTGACAGGTGTAAGGTGTGTAAGAGCAAAGTGTACAACCTTCTACTACCTTCTATTACTTTCCATATGATTCCTAAGAATTAACATTATTATTCTAGTTAAATTTCGAGGAGATATAAGTTTTCTAAAAGATGTTGATATATGAGTTCAAAATGACTTTAATTTCGAAGAATTAGTATGTTCGGCTTATCTCCAAAGAGGGATCTAACTAAAGAGCAGGAGTTTTAGTCCTTCATCGAATTTCTTTAGAAATAGGTATGTTCGGGTTATCTCCGACGAGGGATCTAGCTCAAAAACGATAGGTTTAGTCTTTCTTCATATTTTTTCGCAAAATCTAGGGGCACAATATGTTATTTATTTTAGTGTAATTGGATCGACTAGTCGACCAATTTAATCATGATACATTATCAAACAAGTCGTAGAGTGCGAAGTGCACGCTTGTTAGATTAGATCATGATTAACGGGGTCAAGGGGCGTAGCCCCTTGCGAGGTCCAAGGATTGTTGCAAGTCAACAGAATTTCGAAATTGAAAATTTGAACGTTTTATTCAAATTTTAAATTACAGCCGTTTTATTACAAAATCAGTTTTGAGACCTTAACTACCCTAACTTCCAAATTGTTTTTTGGTTGGTCGAATTGATCAAAAATGGGTTCTGTTGAAATAAGAAATCATATCATTTTCATCCTCTATGTTCAATAAGAACATCTCTGATTTTATCCAATTAAAAGTTTTGGAAAACCCCAAAAATATTTCAATAAGAAATTGTCTACAAAACCTCAAAGATTATCTGGAATCATACATTGTTTTCTACCCAATAAACATAAAATAAAAATAAAATAATTATTTATATGGATAAAATAATAAATAAATAATGTTGTTTAAAATATGTTATAAATATGTTTTACATTATATATAAGTAAAAGTGGGTGTGATATCCGATATAACAAATAATATATATGTAACCAATCATTTTATACACTCATTGTTTTTTATAAAAAGAATTGAATTGCGAAACTTGGCATGTATGATTTATTTTTTTTTCAAAAAAATTTGAACTGCAAATATTTGAAGCAATCATTCTTCTTCTGCCTTAATCTTTTATTCGTCTTCTGCCTTTATCTTTTGAAACAAGAGCAAAAGCAATGGTACCCAAAGGTTTTGTTTGTCAGCAGGTTAATTAGGGATGGCAATTTTTTCCAAACCCGTGGTACCCGACCCGAGCCGACCCGATAGGATGGGTTATGGGTTTAAAAAAAATTATGCGGATGGGTCGTGGGTTTGAAAATTTACTACCCGTCGGGTTTGGGATGGGTTATGGGTTTAAGAAATTTCCCACGGGTACCCAACCCGAACCCAACCCATTGGGTAATACCCGACGGGTACCCGTAAAATTAATATTATATAAAAAATAAATTATCTAATATTATTGAACATACTTTAAAATAAAATTACTGATATTAGTATTTGTATTATATACTAACTAGACCAAAATAATTTATTATTTGTTAATGTATATAATATATTTTGAAAAATATTATTCTACATTTAAACATTTAATTTATTTTTTTTAACTTTTTTTTCAAATATTTTGTTTTTTCTCTCTACAAAACTCAGAATAATCAGTATATTTTAAAAAATATCATCCTAAATTTGTTACCTAAACAAAATATCATTCTACATTTAAACAAAATATTTGTTACTTATAATGATTATAGTATTTTGACTAATATCATTCTACATTTAAATATTGAATTTGATTTTTCAATATCTGTTTTGAAAATATTTTTCATTTTTCTGTCCAATAATAATATTATTAATTAAATTAAAAAATATTTACTAACATATAACGAAACCATATATTAATTATTAAAAAAGATTTACTAACAAATTAAAATTTGATATTTTTAAATATGTTTCTTTTATTTTTTTAATTAATATCAGATTCTAGAAGATTTAATAATATTTTTAATCAAATTAAAAGAAAAAAGTTCCCTAGGTACCCGCGGGGTTCGGGTGTGGGAAAAAAATATTACTACCCGACGGGTATATGAGTTTAAAAAAACATAGGCGGGATGGGTTACGGGTTTAGCTATACCCGCACCCATCCCGACCCATTGTCATCCCTAAGGTTAATCGACTGGTAATGGGAATTGTCCCAAATTACTATTTTAGATACAAATGTATTTTAGATACATTTATCGAATATGTATATTAGAGGCTTCCTTACATTTTCTTTTGTTAAATATTACTAGCAACTTAGTGGCGGATCTAGGAATTGAAGTAAGGGGGACCAAAATTCTCGTCGAATTCTCAAATTTTATCCCTAACATTACTATCAAAATTTTCAATAAGTTGGCCTATTCCTGGATCACTGACTATATATTCATTCAACTATATATTCATTCAAATCAAATTCTACACTATGAGAGGTTGAAAGTTCTCAAACCAGTTATTTGGTTGATTCAGTTATTAAGCATGATAAGAAAAATTTGGTTTTATAATCTTAATGTATCTTAATATATTATTCTTAAAAGATATATAAAATAAAATAGAATATAACAAAACCAAATTTAATATCTTAAAAAGATGTTTTAAAATTGACATAAAATTAAATAAAATTTATAAAAAAATATATTTTTGAAAAATGGATGAAAATAAATACAATTTGTTATATAAAACACATTTTTAACACATAGATGAAAATATTAATATATTATTTTTAAAAGATATTGAAAAAAATAAAATATAACAAAATCATTTAATATATAAAAGATATTTCAAAAGATAAATGTATAAAATATATTTTTGAGAAATGGATGGAAATAAATTCAATTTTTTTTATAAAAAATATTTTTTAAATATAAAATTATAGTATAAAAAATTTTATGTAAAAATTATATAAAATTAAAATCAAATTTGTATTAAACATAATTTATAATATAAATATATAATTTTATTTTAAAAAAACTAACAAATATTTCCATATATATTGTCTTTAAACTAAGTAAATGTATTTTCAATTTCCTAAATGAAAACAAATCGGATAAGGAAAAAAATATTGATTAACAAGTGTTTTAAGATAAAAAATAAAATTTCAAAAGAAAACAAAAAATATACCTACCTTGAAAAAATAAATTGGTGAAACTGCTTCCAGATCGTATTCTTCCTTTTCACCAAATCAATATCTTTTTCTAAATAAAAGTAAGAGATAAAACATAATTAATTAGAAAGACTAAAGGAATATTAAATCAAAACAAATTATGGTAAAAACAAATTGAGAATACTTACAAAATCAATGGAGTTCTAATATCCCTAGAGATTAAGATGCTCTAGAATACATCCAACCATTTATAAATATCAACTTAAATTTCCTTTTAAAATTTTCAAGATTTGTAACTTAAATTATTCTTTAAAAATATTCATAATCCAAGATTTTGTAGATTAAAATTTCCACTGTTATTTGAGACTTTTAATCTAAAACATTTCTTTAAAATAGTCAACATACTAATTTTTAAATTAAAAAATTTCTACCATTATTTCAGACATTAAATTTCAAACATTCCTAAAAAAAATTATTATCTTAAATTTTTTACTTTAATATTATTTAAATAATTATTACTTTTTATAAAATATATATTTTAGTTAAATGACCGTAGAATTACAAAATATATATTTTAGTTAAAGGGGCGTATAATTTTTTATTTTAATATTACTTAAATAATTAATTTCAAGCCATTTTTTTAAATACACTTGTCAACTTAAATTATATTTTACTTTAAGGCAAACATAATATCCATTACAGACAAAAGAATAATCTTTTTGAAATATTAAAAAAATATTAAATTCTAAAAGTGTATTTTTTTTTTTAAAACGATAAATCCTTCAACAATGAAAGTACATATAATATGTTAGGTGCGACCAAAAATCCCACATCCCACATCGGTTAAACATGGGAAGAAAGATCAGTATATAAGTTAAGAATACATCTCCATTAGTTTGAGACCTTTTGGAAGTGGACCAAAAACAAAGCCGTGCGGGCCAGTGGGCCCAAAGCGGACAATATCACACTATTGTGTAGATCGGAGTATTCTTACTTATATACAAAGGTGGAATATACTGAACCTATATTCCCTACAAATGGTATCAGAGCACCAGGCCCAGACGGAAACATCTTGCCTTGAGCCATACTCAAGGTGAATATTTGAAGAGTAATATATAAATAAAATACTAAACAGCATAAACCAACTAAACAAATTCATCCAGATCAGTTACTTTTTGGTACGAACTAATTGGTTTTCGAACTTCGAGCTTTACATATGTCTTGTATCGACTAAGTATTGGTAACTCCCAAGTTGAAGAGTTTTTTTTATGCAATGTCTTCCACGTAGGATGTATACGTGCGCAAGGACATAAAGGCCTGACAAATAGTTGTAAAATTAATTTAGAATTAGACTAGGATTGTTCTTAATACAGTGGTATTAAATAACATAAGTATGAGACAAATGACTTACATTGACGAAATGATTAGTATCAACAAAACCAAACCAAATATAACGTCTTATGGACATCATAGGAGGTGCAACTCGCAGGGGTAGAAACGTTTGGCTGCAATTGTGAGATCCCACAGGTGACACAAAATGAACAATACGTTGGAACTTGGTTGCAATCACTATACCCATCTCCGACATTATCATCCAGTATTTGGTGGATGCTGGTGTTTAATAAAAGTTTATACTTTCAGCCACCTTCAGGTACTCTTCTTTACTGTTATATATGTTGATATAAGCCACATAATCGTCCATTATTTCGTCGTAAATTTCCTTCCTAACAGCTTGTCAACCTTCTTCATGACCATACAACCCAAATAAAAATGCTCCATACCCACAATGGTCATATGTCCTAACATTATTTATACCAAATATAAATGGAATAAAGTGAGTCAGAGACCAGCACAAAAAACCTTTCGGATCATCTATCAGTTTTTTCCCACTAACGAAAGAGCACGGTATGTTATTTCTAGCAAGCGATGCAATAGAAGAAGTACGAAATACTCCAGATACATCTGCACGAAACGTATTCGCACTTGGAAATGCTTTACAGGTGATTACTTTTGATGTTTTAAAGGATTTGGCGCCGAAGCATTGCTAGCCTTATCAACATCATCCACATGTTCCCAGTAAGATATATCTCGTTTAGTGGATGATGCATCAACGCAAGTTTTCATTTCACATATGGACACCGCAGTGTTTTTACTTTTTAAATGTCTCTAGTTGGGAGGATGTCTCCGGATAAATAATTTGAAAACATTTCTTGTAAATGTGTTTTATACGACTTTCCTCTTTTGTCTCCATAACATCGATTATAAGTTTTTCCAAATCATCTTTGATAATCTCCATGGTTGTTCGGTTTGTACGGGGCTGTATTTCTAACCTCCTCCAATGGTCGTGATTCGTGTCTAAAGATACAACTTTTCTATTGTTATACCACTCGTGAATCTGGTGGTAGCACAGTATACCGTGTGTAGATCTTATCTCGCATACGCAAATGTCATCGCTTGTATCGTGTTTAACATCCACCACATCTTTGATAGCGATTTTCTTGTAATCTTGCACCAATTATAATTTCAGTAAAAAAGAGTTCTAACGCCGTATGGGAAACATTGTCTCAAATTTTGTCAAATAGTTTGTCAACAAATTTATGTTGTGATATATAACGACTCTTTTCAAAAGAAGATTTAGTTGAAGAATGTTGTATTTCGACAAGTGAATGCACCCTCTCCTAAAATAACCCCAATATATGGTGAACACTTAAAAGATTTGGAGGAAACATTTTTGAATTTAGGAGTCATTCAATTAGAGTTAAATCTAGAGAAATGTACTTTTGATGTAAGGTCATGTAAGTTTTGGGGATGTATTAGTGAAGAGGGAATATAAGTTGATCATGATCAGTTAAAAACTTTTGAGGTTGGCTGCTCTTAATCGATTTATTTCTCGATTTTTTGATAAGTGTACCTTTTTTCCAAGTTTTGCGTCTACTAAATGAGTTTATGTAGACACCATAATGTGAAACAGAATTTTTTAGGATTGAAGAATATTTGTTATCACCTGAAATACTATCTAAGCCTCTTATACAAGAGAAATTTGTCTTGTATATAGCAGCGTCGGATTTTGTTGTTAGTGTTGTCTTGATAAGAGAGGAAAGTGGAACTTCAAAGCCAGTTTATTATGTGAGCAAAACTTTGTTAGGATCAGAGAATAGATACTTAAGACTTGAGAAGTTGGTTTTGGCCTTGGTGGTGGCTGCTAGAAATATTGTATGTTTATTTTCAAGCTCATACAATTATTGTTCGAACCTCTTTTCCATTAAAAAATATATTACAACGACCATATAATTCTGGCATAATGACTAAATGGTCAGTTAGGGGATATTTATATAGTTTTTTTTATCCTTGAACAACTATCAAGGCTCAAGCTTTAGTAGATTTTCTGGTTGAGTTTCACTCAAGTCGGTTAGATGAGGAACCAATTAAAGAATTATTGCCAGTAGCTTCAATATGGGTGGTTTGAAAAAATGGTGGCTCTAGCATATTGGGATCAAGCGCGGGCGTACAATTGATTTCTCCTTCTAGAGAAGTCATGTATCAGGCTATTCAATTTGTATTTCATGCATCCAATAAAGAGGCTGAGTACGAGACTGTTTTAGCTGGTTTAAGGCTTTCGAGTATCTGTGGGGCGAAAATAGTTTGATTAGAGACAGATTCGTAGTTGGTGGCAAATCATATAACAGGAGTATCTAAGGCTAAGAATATCAGTTTATTTTATATCTCTGTGAGCTTTGAGGATTAAATATTTTATTTGATGAGGTGATAGTTGAGCATATTAGTTGAGGAGATAATATGATTGTTGATTCTTTAACAATCATTACATACACAGAGGGGTATTCATTAATATAAACGAAAATCAATGTTTTACATAAATTTTAAAATACTTTTTAATTGGGTATCATGAGTCTATTACTTCTACTCTAGTTTAAAAAACCAAGACACATACATAAAATTATATAAAAATAAAATATAGTAGGGAAAATATATAATATCTGTAATATCTATTCAAAAGTATAATTTGATTGAAAGTTCTTCTTCCAAAAGACCAAAGGTATAATCAACAATAAAAATAAATAGAAAGATAAACAGTTGACATTAAGAAATCGCCAACAAAAAAACCTGCCTATAAACTAAGTGATAAACACTTTTTATAAAGAATCCAAGCCAAATGACTCAGATATAAAAGATCATCGAGCCTCTGGTGTAGTACACGATCTATCACATACAGATAAGATGAACAAAGTTGAAAATGGCTACTTAAAGTATCTATTGTTTTAAGGAAAACACAATATTCATTACAGACTAAAGACCAATTTGGCATAAGAAATTATATTTTGAATATCCACCTTCCTCTATTAGTGATCTTACGCAAAAAAAATTATGATCAGATTAGTAAAAGACAAATGATAACAATATGTTGTTGGGAAATACAATAAACTAGTAGTAATATGAAATATTGTGCATATGTCTCCGACACAATAAACCAACAGGAAGATAAAAAACAATATAAACTAGTAGTAAGATCAAACACTATGCCTAGGTCTCCAACATAATAAACCAACAGTAAGATCAAACACGATATAAACCAGCAATAAGATCAAACACATAAATTGTAAAGGAGTTTAGGAAAATGTGCCTACGTCTCCGAACCTACTTCAGATCGATTTTATTAGAAAGGACTCCGTGACTTTCTTTCTTTTGATACGTTCACAAACCTATCTATTGGCTTTATATAGAGTTTAATACATAGGAGAAGAAGAAACGATTACAATGGTAATTAACTCTCCTTAATGAGCCATTTATGACCCGCTAAATTACTTCAATGGTCGTTTCGAATTCAAAATTTCTTTATCTATCCTTAATGAAATTAAATCTCCTTAATGAGCCATTTATGACTCACTAAATTAGTTCATTGGTCTTTTCGAATTAAAAACTTCGTCAACTCTCTTTAATGAGTCTAACAATCTCCAACTTGAAGACTTGTTTAAACCTATCTTCACACCTGGATCTATGAAACAGATCTTTCTGGCCTTGTTACTCTTGCATACCAACTGAAGTTGAACACAACTTTATTTTTTCAATGGCTACTGTCTTTATCAACATATCTGATGGATTCTTGCTTTCTTGGATCTTTTCCAGTATCAATGCCTCATATTCAAATAAAGATATGATGAAATGATAACACATACTGATATACTTGGTTCTCGAATAGAATGTTATATTATTTGCCAACTGAATTGCACTCTAACTGTCACTATGTAGAACTTTCTTTTTTGTTTGAATCCCAGCTCGGTTAACAAACCTTAAAGTAATATCATCTATTTACTGGATTTAGTCACTACTACATACTCAGCATATATAGTTCAAAGAATGACAATTATCTGTAACTTTGACATCCAACTAACAGATGTAGTTCCAACAGTAAATATATAACCGATGATACTTTTTCGGTGATAAACTTCACCTCCAAAATATGCATCTACGGATCCTTGTACCTTTAACTCACCCTTACCAATTACAAACACTTTCATGTGGTGCATAGTAGGTTCTTCAAAATCTACTTAACAGCTTCCTATTGAATTTTACCTGGGTTTGATATAAACCTACTCACAACTCCTATTGCATGACTAATGTATGATCTCGTACAGTCCATTGCATACATCAAACTCCCAATAACTGAAGTGTAAGAAACCTTGGCCATGAAGTCTTTCTCTTTCTCCGCCCGAGGGTATTGATCCTTGGATAAACGTAAACGACCTGCTTATAATGTACTGACTGGCTTGGCATCACCCATGTTAAATCTCTTCAAAACACGATCAATGTACTTTGATAGAGATATCTGCAATACTTTTATGTGTTTATCTCTTGTGATTTGCATTTCAAGGATCTTCTTCATCGGACCCAAGTTCTTTATGTCAAATTATTTTGATAATTGTTGCTTTTATATTTTAATATCATTTATATTTGATCGTACTATTAACATATCATCAACATAGAGTAGCAAAATGATATACCTCGACTTACTTCTTTTAAAATAGGAACAATGGTCCGCATTACACTTATGGAATCTCTTTTTGTGCATATAACCGTCAAATTTCTTGTACCACTGTCTTGAAGCTTGTTTTAGACCATACAAACTTTATTGAGTCTGCATACCATGTATGTATCCTCATCCAAGTCCCCATGAAGAAATACAGTCTTCACGTCTGGTGAGAATAGAAATTGGATCGACAATCTTGACTAAGAATCAGCAGAGATTTTTAGATGGTGAATATAATCTTTCTCCTCTTATTATTTCATAGGTGTTATCAGTATCCTTGACCTCTTTAAATAGGCCAAGTGAGTTAGTTACAAATTCGGTTACATAAAAGATTTATTTACATTTCAGTCCCTATTCTCCCTATAAAGCTTTAATCTTATTCTTTATTAATAGAACTTATCATTCAAGTCCTTATTAATTACATTTAAGTCCCTTATGAATCTATTTCCTTATCAGTAGCCCCCGTAGTTCTTATAAAAGTAATTTTATTAGAACTATCCAGTCTTCGAAAGTTAACCTGAGTAGGTAAAGCTTCTCTCCTCTGGAATCCTTTCATCATAATTGATTATAAAGCTTATGACTTCACTTCGAATGCTGAATCTGGTGTCGATAAACAACCTATTAACCTCGAATTTTATCAACTAGAGATATAACCTCACCTCGAACTTTCTGTCTTTTACAATTCTCAATTGTTACACCCCTAATCGGAAGAATGATTAGTTCTTTCTTAGTAGGTTTATGACGTGGCAAGCTCATTCCACCCAATTAGAACTGTTTACCATTTCTGCCTCTTCCAATTCCCATCGTCGTCTTTTCCCAAGTATAAATACTTAGCTCCATCTTACTAAGAACTTTTTAGAAAAATCATCGTTCCTAAGCTATCTTCATCTGTTTCTTCTTCAACCTTCAACCTCATTAGCTACCTTCACCAGAAACGTCGATTTCTTCAGTCACAAAAAACAATTCCCCAGATTAATGTCTATTGTATGAGAAGATATCCCAAATACAAAAGATCTAAACCCAAAAAACCAAGAAAATCAAAGAAATATCTCTTCCCTGGTCCTGGTAATCAAGTTTTTGGTGCTTACGACTGGTTCTGTATCGGAGAAAGAGCTTAGGAATACAGAGCTGCTGGATTAATCCACAACGCTTCCCGCTTCTCCTCTACCACCTTCAAATACGGTAACTTCAATTCCAACCTAGCTAATTCGTCTTCGCCCCTAGCATCAAACCCAGGATCTAGCCAGCAATCTTCTCCTCCTCAAAATCAATCCACTTTTCCATCACTAAGACCACATCGAAAACCTAAGCCTATCAATTCTGACAAATCTCCAACTCCTAAAAAACTACAACCCAAATCATCTATCCTACAATCCGAAGCAGTTAAAGCTAAATTTCACAAAACATCAACCTTCCTAGCAATGGGTGACGATGCAAAAACCTCCTCTCCTACCCCACAAGAAATGATTGACGTTACTCCAGAAAATAGTCAACCAGTTCTTATGGAAAACGAAAACAATCCCAAACTGAGACTCAAACTCGCAGTCTTCGCGATGAAGTTACTGATGAAGAAAATGATTATGAAGCCACTGAATCCAATGCCGAAGCCGAATCCGAGGCGGAAGAAGAAGTAATCCCTTCAAGGAATATTCGAGGAAAGAAAGCTCCTATTACCCTCCCCGAAGATGTTGCCGCCTTGGTTCAGGAAAACCTAAAACTACTTTGTCCTCGGTACATTCTAGCCCTAAAAAACGTCCCCTATACTTACTACCCCGAATCAGAAAAAGAAAATCTTAAGAAACAATGGGGATTAACAGACAACATCGTTCTTTGTCTACCAATAGAAGGAGAAACACCTTTGAGTTGTGAGAAAAACGAATTGGTAGTTTACCCTGAACTTTTCAACTGGGGACTTCGATTTCCTCTCGATCCAATGATTGTAGAGTACTTCGAAATTCTTGGGTTGTGCCCAACACAAGTCACTCCAAACCAAATGTTCACTTTACTCTCCGTCATTATGGTGTCGAGGTTAGGAGACATCCCCCTCGAAATAGAGGACTTCATTTCACTGACCAAACTCTTAAAGGGGCCAGTTTTACCATTCTACTACCTAACTTTGGAGGATGATCTGAAGATTATCGATGACTTCCTCGAGGCTGACAAGTTTTGGAAGCAAAGATTTGTTTTTTTATCAGGAGCCTGGGAAAATGGTAAAGAAATTTCCGATGACAACCACTCAAAACTTACTCTCATCTGGAGAGATAACAGTAAGTAAATCATGGTTATTATTGTTAATACTTTCTTCCCAATTTATTAAGCCTAGTCAAACTAACCAGGCCTACTTATCTAATTGTATACTCTTTTCCCAGAAATTTCGAGGCGATTCAAAAGTCGTCGGAAGACTGCAAAGACCATCTTCATGAGAATGGCTGAATGGGCTGAGAAAGCCTGGGGAAATGGATTTCACTCCGCCTTTCAACCAATCAATTTCGTCAACAACCATCTCTGGCGCATAACCTTGGGAGCTGACTTCCCTGAAAACCCGAAGCTCCCCCAGATCCCATTGACACGGTCAAAAGAATACTCGAACCAGATGGGAAAACTTACCTTCCCACGAGGAACCGATCTGACAGTCACCTGCCACTAAAAAAGAAGGGAAAACTGGCCCTCAAAAAGTCCAACACAAGTAATCCTAACCCTTCTAAAAATTCGAAGCCTACAAGGAAACGAAAAACGCCTGCATCTCAACTTCCCCCAATATCCGAAGAAGGCGAACCTATCCTTAAAAGGAAAAAGAAAGAAGATAATGCTTCAAAGAAGAAAAAGGACAAGTCCACTACCCCGAGGAGTAAGAAAAAGAACGAAGCTGAAATGCTCGAAGAGGTATTGGCTTCCGAGGTCCATGAGAAAACCTTCATTGAAGAAAATCCTCAAGGAGGATTTGCACTAGGAGATAGCCAGGAAAACGAATATCTTAACCTCGACGATTTCAACTCGAGTGGGGATTTTGTAGTCACCTGTGAAGATTCTCAGCCTACCAACACCATTCCGTCATCTTCTACCAGGGCTGCCATAACTTCAACATCTAACGCAATTATTCCTGTCCATCGCCCATCAAACTTGCCCAACTCTGACAGATCTGATGAGGTAACTTCAATCCTTCGACCCTTTACTAACTTAGGTGCTGCAGCCAAAAAATTGTGTGAAGAAGTAAGCAATTCACATATACAATTGGAGCTCCTTGCACAAGAATTAATCAATAGCAAAAAGGAAAAAGAATCTGAAAAAGCTTCGAAAGATAAAGCACTTCAAAATTTCGAAGCTGAAAAAAGAAAACTTCTTAACGAGCATAAAGAAAAAATCGAAGCTATGGAGACTTCTCATCGTCTGGCTCTTGAAAATATAAATTCTCAACATTCTATTGCCATTTCTGGTGAAAAGAAAAAATCTACTGAGGCTGAAGAACTTGTTAAGAAAACTCAAGAAAGCCTGAAAAATTGTCAAACTCAATTGACTACGCTTCAAACAGGATTCGAGCAGGAAAAGAAGGACGCCATCAAGAAAGCCGAAGCTGCTGTTGGTTCTTTGATGCTTGATGGTATCAAGAAGGCTCAAACCCAAACAGCTATCAATCTTCTTCGAGAAATTCATGCCGCCTATCCAAGGTTAAATTTAACAGAATTTTGGAAACAAATTCCCGAGGAAGATCGCCCAGACGAA
This sequence comes from Limnanthes douglasii subsp. nivea, assembly GCA_036936605.1. Lineage (NCBI taxonomy): Eukaryota > Viridiplantae > Streptophyta > Magnoliopsida > Brassicales > Limnanthaceae > Limnanthes > Limnanthes douglasii. The sequence goes on along the minus strand of JAUPFV010000004.1, from coordinate 2,119,015 downwards.
GCATTCGAGGTTGCATCAAACTCTTCAGAAGAAGATGACGTTTCTGAAGGGTCATCGGAAGACGACTAAACAGTAGATTATATACGTCATTTGTTTATTGTTGTTGTTTTTTTATTAAGTAGTTTTCTCCTTTTTGTAAGCTTCAAGCTTTATCCGATGAAACAAGCAACTATCTTAATATTTCAAAGTTCTGGTGCACTAATAAAACGTGGCACTCGAAAATTTGATGCGCTCATAAAACGTGGCACCTCGAAAATTTGATGCGCTCATAAAACGTGGCACCTCGAAAATTTGATGCGCTCATAAAACGTGGCATCTCGAAATAGGTTGTTTCTTCAAAGCTATTGCTTTGGAAAATTACTCTTGGTCAACTTTCAAAGATGATCAGTCTCTGCCAAGTTACCAAAATAACAAATCATTCATCATATTAAACAACCAATGGCCAAAATAAATTTTATTATGAACTTCAATTTTTACCAAACACCTCATTAAAACCTTTCTGGGCCAACAGATAAGGAAAGAGTATGTCTGTCTTTTACAAAAATTCTAAGTTCGATTTTATTCATAATACAATTTCAAATGTTCTATATTCCAAGGGTGTTTAAGCATCCTCCCCTCACAATCAGACAACCTATATGACCCTGGCTTGACCTTCATTTTGACTTCATAAGGACCCTCCCAATTCGGAGCCAATTTTCCGAGGTGTTTATCCTTGGTATGAAGAAATACTTTTCGCAACACTTTATCACCAACTTTGAACTCCCTCTTCTTAACCTTAGCATCGTACCTGCTTCTCATTAAGGTTTGATAATGAACCACATTCAAATGTGCTTTAACCCTCTTTTCCTCTAACAAATCAAGCTCAATCCTTCTAGCTTCATCATTATCTACTTTGGAATAATGCAATAGCCTATAGGAAGGTAATGTAGATTCAGCAGGGCATACAACATCCATTCCATACACCAAAGAAAAAGGAGGCTCTTTTGTGGCCTCTCTAGGAGTTGTACGATATGCCCACAACACCTCTTGAAGATAATTTGGCCATTTCCCCGCTGCTCCCGCCAATTTTTTTTTCAAACCCTCCAAAATAGATCTATTTGTAACTTCCACTTGCCCATTTGCTTGTGGGTGGAAAGGAGTAGAAAAACATTGCTGTATTACTTTCGAGGAGCAAAAAGAGTCCATTTCCTTGTTGTTAAATTGGGGACCGTTGTCTGTTGTTATCTTTCGAGGAACTCCAAAACGGTAGCAGATGTTACTTAGAATAAACTTGATCACATCCTTAGCTTTTGTTCCAGCTAAAGGCTCTGCTTCTGCCCACTTTGAAAAATAATCAACTGCGACAATAATCATCTGTCTTCCACCTGAAGCCATAGGCAATGGTCCTACTAAATCAATCCCCCATCTATCAAAAGGAACCGCCTCAGAGATTATCATTAGAGGTGTCGCTGGTTTATGTATCAAATGTGCATACCTTTGACAAGTATCACAACTTCGAACTAATAACTTGGCATCCTACAATATAGTAGGCCAATAATATCCTGCCAACAATACCCTACGTGTTAAAGCTTTGAAACCACAATGAGCTGATCCATCTCCATCATGTAATTCAGATAAAATGTTTTGAGATTCTTGCTTACTCAAACATCGTAATAAAGGCCTCGACACAGACCTCTTATACAATACCCCATCCAACACCACATAACCAAGAGCTTTATTCCTTATTTTCTTGAGCAAGTGCTTATCAAGAGGTAGTATTCCCTTTGTAAGAAAATTTAACAAGTCCGTTCTCCAATCACCCCGAATACGCGCCGAATCATTTACTACATCCTCAACAAATTCACATTGCTCAGAGCTTAATATAATCGAAGGCAGTGGTTGTGTCACGATCCATGGATATTCTTCAGAGTAAGCCATTGTTGCTAAAGAATCAACCATTGTGTTATTTCCTCCTCGAATATGCTCCACCTCAACATTTTCAAATTGTGCCATCATACTTCGAAGTTCTTGCAAATACAAAACTAAACGGTCTTTTTTAGCTTCTGATATTCCTTTAACATGGTTAACTACTAACTGCGAATCTGTTTCTAAGTGCACGAATATTGCTCCACAAATTTTTGCTAACCGAAATCCTGCTAACACTACTTCATATTCAGCTTCATTATTCGAAGCATGAAATCCAAATCTTATAGCTTGAAACATATACTCCCCTGTCGGTGCCACCAATTCTACCCCCGCACTCGACCCTTTATTACTATATCCTCCATCAGTTCGTATCGTCCACACCGGATTCGTGTGTATTTTTTCATCTTCTTTCTCTTCGAACCTGCTCGAATGAAACTCAACAAAGAAATCTGCTAAGGCCTGAGCTCTGACAGCCGTTCGTGGAGAGAATAACACATCGAAATCTCCCAATTCTACAGACCACTTAGTCATTCTTCCTGAGATATCTGGCTTTTGCAATACATTTTTCAATGGATAAGAAGTTCGAACCACAATTGTATGTGCTTGGAAGTAAGGACGCATTTTTCTCGCCGCCACTACTATACACAACGCCAATTTTTCGAGCTTTAAGTAACGTTTTTCAGCATCAACCAAACTTTTACTGACATAATAAACGGGCTTCGAAACTCCTGTATCTTCACTTATCAGAACTGCACTCACTACATAATCCGATACTGCTACATACAAAAACAGTTGTTCACCTTCTCGAGGCTTTGATAATATTTCAGGAGAGGACAAAAGATTTTTGATCTTAATAAAAGCTTCTTCACAATCCGAAGTCCACTCAAAATTCTTCGGTCGACGTAACACCTGGAAAAAAGGCAAACATTTATCTGAAAAACGAGAAATGAATCTGTTCAGAGCTGCTAACCTGCCTGTTAATATTTGCACTTCTTTGATATTCTGAGGCGAAGACATTGATATCAAAGCCTTCAACTGTTCTGGATCCACTTCAATTCCTCTTTCACTTATCACATATCCCATAAACTTACCAGATCGGACTCCAAACGTGCATTTTTCTGGGTTCAACTTCAACTGTATTGCTCTAAGATTCAGAAACGTCTCTTCTAAATCATCGATATGATCATCATCACTTTTGCTCTTAACTAACATATCATCGATGTATACCTCGATATTCCTCCCTATTTGTGAAGCAAATGCCTTATTCATCAACCTTTGATATGTAGACCCAACATTTTTCAATCCAAACGGCATCACTCTATAACAATGTAAACCTCGATCAGTGATAAAGGTTGTGCTTTCTTCATCCTCTGGATTAATTTGAATTTGATTATATCCTGAAAATGCATCCATAAATGTTAGAATTTTGTTTCCAGAAGTAGAATCCACTAATTGATCAATTCGAGGTACTGGAAAAGGATCCTTTGGGAAAGCTCTGTTTAAATCTGTGAAGTCTACACACATTCTCCATTTTCCATTATTTTTTTTCACCACTACATGATTAGCTGTCCACTTCGGATATTTGGACTCCCTAATATGCCCCATTTTATACAATCTATCTACTTCAGCAATTATGGCCTCAGATTTTTCCAAAGAAAAAACTCTCCTTTTTTGTATTATTGGCTTGATCTTCGAATCCACAGCCAAACTATGACATATAATATCAATTGGGACCCCCACTACATCCTCAGACTTCCAAGCAAACACATCCAAGTTTTTAGACAAAAAATTTAATAACCTTTCTCGCACTAATAAAGACAATAAAGTCCCAACTCGAAGTACTCTGTTATTATCAAAGACATATTCTTCTTTTTCTTCATTTACTATCACAGAACTCGGGGTTGACCTTGGATCATCGATTCCTTCATCTTTACTACTAGAAGGCAACCCCCCAAATTGCTATTTCTCCATTGGATCACCGGTACTTTTATCACGTAGTCTAAATGCAGCAGCATAACACTCTCTAGCTACTTTTTGATCACTTCGAACTACACCAATTCGATCCCCGACTACATATTTCAAACATTGAGGAACTGTAGAAACTATAGCATACATTTTTGCCAGCCATGACCTTCCAAAGATAGCATTGTAGCTCGTCGGACAATCTACCACCATAAAAAGTACTTGTACTTTCTTTTTAAAAGGCCCATTTCCCAGAGAAATTTCACCTTCAAATTCCCCTACTACATTCGCTGTTGCGCTAGTAAACCCAATTATAGTTCTTTCTGACCTTTCTATCTGAGGCGGAGCGTTTAATCTATCATATGTTGATTTGAACAACACATTAGCAGAACTTTCAGTATCAATCAATACTCGTCGAACTTCTACCCCACACACTTCTGCTCCAATGACTACTGCATCTTCATGTGGTCCTGTAATTCCTCTCAAATCATCTCCATCGAAAATTATAAATGGGACATTCTTCTTATTGTATAAATGTGCTGATGCTCCTCCTTCAATTTGATGAGTTAAATTTACTATATGTCTTTTCCTCGAATTATTAGTATCATTAGTCATTGAGTCTCCCCCAAATATTGCCAATGACTCAAAGAGCACACATAAATCTCGAACACGTCCCTTACACATCGGCTCATCAACTGACATCAACAACAATCGACTAGGGTCTGGGTCGACATATTCCGAAGCCACATCAAATTCATCCTCTACAACATCTGCAACATCTAAAATCATCAATGCACTTTCCTGCTTAGAGTTAGGATTACTTACCTTTTGAGTTATGGCTCTAGCGTTCTTCGGACCATTACTTTGACTTTTGACATACTCCAACAATTTTCCATTCTCTATCAAAACCTGCATTTCCTTCTTCAAAGCAATACAATCAGCTATATCATGACCAACATCATTATGATAACTACAGAACTTGCTATTGCGTTCCTCTCTTGGTTTATTAATTGGTGCCGGCTTTCTAAAATTTACTGTTCCCTTGGTTTTCTCATAAATCGATGCCATATTTTCAGTCAAATCCGCATAATATTCTGGTTTTACCCACACATTCGATCTTGGTCTGAATTGGTGTTGATTATTAAAATTGTGCTGATTAGAACCCCCTTGATATGAGTTCGACCCTCATCGATTGGAAACATTTTGACTACCCCTCGTCCGTGACGAGTTATTATTCGAAGCGCTCACTTGATTATTTCCCACTTGACTATTCCCTTTCTGAACACCATTATTTCCTCCTCGAACTCGAGTAGACTCTTCGACTTTGATCTGATCTTCAACCTGAGCCATGAGAACTCCAACCGTTAATGCCCTACGACTTGTTGTTTCATCTGCTAAATCTCCTGGCAACAATCCTTGTCGGAACGCTGCCATAGCTACTACTTCTTCACAATCATCTAATCCTGCTTTTGTTAACACAAATCTTTTAGTATAATCCTTCAACTTTTCTCCCACAGCTTGCTTACATTGTATTATCGTATCTCCGTTAGCTCTCATTTCTTTGCTTCCCACAAACTGTCTTCGAAAAGCTGTGTAAAAGCCTCTAAAATTTACAATAGACTCCTTAGGGATCTTATTATACCACTTTAATGCAGTTCCTTTGAATGTCTGAGAGAATGCTCTACAAACCAATTTATCATCATCCTCGAAATTAGTTATATAATTCTTGAATTGCTCTATATGATCATCTGGATCTTGAGTTCCATCAAACTTGTCAATTTTAGAAATGTTGAACCGCCTCAGAAGTGGTACAGATCTAATTGCACTAATCAATGGTGAATTCCTCCAATCTACTCCTTGAACAAACTGGTCTTCGTTCCTCATTCCCACAGTAGCATACAAACTTGGCTCGCCTTCTTCACTAGAATCTACATACCGTCGCTTCTGCAACTTTTCCTTTTTTCTCATTCCACTATGTTCCTTCTTACGCTCAAAATGTATTTTACGTTGAACATCTTAAACATCGTCGACGTCATTCGATGGATCCGACTGATCATCCCGATTACCTCTTGCTATTTCAGATCTAAGTCTATTGCCGTTATTATCTTGTTTCTTTTGAGCAAATTTATCAAGTTCTGCCACTTTTCTTAACAACTCATTCACTTTAGCTTCAATATCAAATTGGCTTGATCGAATCAGAACTGATTCATCTGCTTCTTTCTCTTGCAGATCAGATCTCAATGTCTCCAAAGCCCTTCGAATAGAAGGATTATCTCCTTCCTCCGAATTCATCTCCGATCAACGAAAATATAAACGAAATGCTTCAAAAAATGAAAAAATTCGAGACTCGATTTTTGATCTATCGATCAAGGTATCTTCGCCCCCTCCTTCTAGCGTCAATTTGATGAGAATAGAAATGGGATCGACAATCTTGACTAAGAATCAGCAGAGATTTTTAGATGGTGAATATAATCTTTCTCCTCTTATTATTTCATAGGTGTTATCAGTCTCCTTGACCTCTTTAAATAGGCCAAGTGAGTTAGTTACAAATTCGGTTACATAAAAGATTTATTTACATTTCAGTCCCTATTCTCCCTATAAAGCTTTAATCTTATTATTTATTAATAGAACTTATCATTCAAGTCCTTAGTAATTACATTTAAGTCCCTTATGAATCTATTTCCTTATCAACGTCTAACTGTTCAAGATAAAGGCTTCAATGACAACAATACTCAAAACCAATCTAATAGTATTAAGCTTCACAACAATACTCAGTTCCTTTCTTTTGTTGGAATCATTTGACAGCTAGTTGGACTTTGTATCTCTTAGATCCATCATGCTCATCTTTCACCTGGTACACCCATTTGTTATGAAGAACCTTCTTACGCATGAGTAACTCAGCTAGTTCTCATGCCTCATTTGATATTAAAGGCTTCATCTCATCTTTTATGACAAGATCCCACTTGCTAGCATCACTATTATGACAAGCTTCATCATAGCATTCAGGCTCCCCTCCATCATTTAGTAACATATAGTTCAAGTATCTCATGTTGGGCACAAGGGGTCAAGAAGATCTTCTCAAAACAGGAACACCCTCCTTACTGATTTGGTCTATCCAAATGACTCTCCATACTGAGGGTTTAATCCAACCATCTCTGTTTCTTAACTATATGGGACCCCTCAACATTTGCAAATACTGACCCGTATGGCTTTAAATCATTTGCTCCAGTTTTATGCATGTCCTTGTATATAGCTCTTTCATTGAAGATCACATCTCTACTTCAGATCATCTTCCTACTTTCCTCATCCCAAACCCGATAACCAAACTCATCTTTACCATAGCCGATCAAGAAACATTTCTTCCATTTGGGATCAAGCTTGTTTCTGCCTTGATCACTAATAGGAACATAAAACACTAAATAAATAACATGGTAAAAGTATACCAACAAAAACTTTATCTACTTTTTAAAAATATATAAGAAATTATAGTTATCCAAATTTGCGAACTAAATTTTCCATCTAACAAATTTTATATATTTTAAAAAGTTATTAATTTGTTAAAGTAATGAGAGAATAAAATAAATGATATATTTTAGATAATATGTATAGTCTCACGTTATTCCACATCTTTCACTTGTGAAAAAACATGATACCACCCTGTAGAATTGGAACATCGATTATATTGGACCACAAGACTATTAAATTCGGAAGTATCACACATTGAGAAGACGCGGTTGAATGAGCTAGAAAGTTTTACAATAAAGCATATTGAAAATTCTTGATATATAAAGAAAGGACGAAGTTCTGGCATGATAAAAGAATTATTCCAGTGAAATTCTATGTGAGATAACAGGTGGTCCTGCACTACAATTCACGCTTGAGACTCTTCCATAGTAATCTAAAATCAAGATGGTCGGGACCGTTTGAGATCACTTACATATCTTCTTATGAATAAACCATTTTTTTATCTAGAAATAGTGACGCTTACAGTAAAAAAACACCGAATGAAGTCGTACCATCAAAGATTAGTGGAGGAAGATACAATTTTCTCACTCCTCCTCAAATTCCAAACTTAAAAATCCAAAAGGTTGAACTACCATCGGTAATTAAAATGTTAACTATGAGACAATGTGATGTAAGGTTTTTTATATTATTTTTATAATATTAATATTTTTTGGTAAAAAAACGATGCTTTTTGAAATAAAAAAGAAATTGAAAACTTTTTTATGATGATCACGATAAATTTTGGACTGATTGTGATAAAATAAAAACTTAAAAAAACTCTTTAAAAAATTAGAACTTAATATAATTTTCAAAGATTTCAATGCTATTTCTTTAAAACATGTTTTCTATACCAATATTTTAAAAACACATTTAAATATAGTTATAATAATAATAATATTTCATATATGTAATTTTTCTTAAATTATGTTTTTAGCACTTAACATATGTATCAAATAAATTAAAATATTTTTACCTATACCTTACCATTTTGTAAAGGTTAAGAGATTTGTGTGATTATTGATTACTATAATTTATTATATATTTATTAAAATTAGATTAACTTTTTGTTGGTATACTTTTAGCATGTTAATTATTTAGTGTTCTAAAAACAGCATTAAAGAAGAGAAATTCTAGATGTATAAAAGATCCACTCACCGATTATAACAGCATAATACAGGTAATTTAGTGACTGAATAGACGTGTAATTTAATGATTGGTAGAATATTATATGTAAATTATATAAATTCGTCTCCATTTGGAGAGTGGTCATATTTTTTAATAAAAATATTTTATACGATTCATATTTGTTTTTTTGAAATCAGTTTATATCTTTTGGCGAAAAGCCTTTAGATAGATTTTCCTTTATAAATTTGGCGTAGTATGTGAGAAAATTTTCTTTTCAAAGTTTACTATTCTGTTTACTAATGGTATTGATGTGATCATGAATGGAAAGAACTTCTCTTATAATCCATTGACTATCAGCTTTGGATAAAATTACTCCACCAAATATTTTGATATATGTGAACATGCAACCATCTACTACTACTAAAAGCATATTACAGAAACATAATAAATAATAAAGAGGAAGTCTCCTGCTGCGGCGACTGATGACTAATGTTGGATTTTAGTCTTATGTATTTTAATGTAGGAACGTGTTAAACAGAGAAAGCACAGTTTTTTATCTTTAGATAAGAGATCCAACAAAGTTTTGTAAAATGATTAATTTCATTTAATTAATATAATATTTTATATATCCTACTAAAATGTAAACGGAACAAAACGGTTTCAAACTGTTTCGGTATCATTTTTTTCTCATATTGTGACTACTATTCCATTTTCCGTATGTTGTTGAAAAGGCTAATATCATCGGAGTTGGAGGTTTTTATTTTCTATAACCTTCAATCTCATTCAATTATCAAGTGGAAATGTTTTTCCAAACCAGTGTTTGGCGTTATTGAATTGCAATTAAGGAGATAAAATATTGGAGGCTAAAACGAGAACCATAATAGAAAGGTACCCAACTGTTTTTTAAATATATGATAATGTGTTTTATTATAAGGTCTAGTTGTATTATACGGTTTATATCTATTTGTTAATTTCAACATATTTCAATCTTAATTTTTTCATTTTCTTTTGGAGATACTGTCACTTATATTAACAACTAATGATTTTGATAGAGACAAATCTTGTTGTCCTAATAGAGACACACAATTAAAATATATTTGTAAGATTTAAATAAGACAAAGCTTTTTCGTTTACGATATAACATGAGTATACATAAAATATACTTATTTTTCTTTATCAAATTGGATTTGGATTTATATTTCTATGTAAATGATAAAGTACTACTATTTTACTAAATATATTTTGAACGTAAAAGAAAATAAAAAAAAATGTAGTTACTCTGAATTTTAGACAAAACTAGAATATAAAATAAGATCCAAATCTTTTGGGTTTTCAAAATACAATTGCTATCGAATAAGTATATTAAATAACCAAATTGTTTTTTTTATAATTGTTATTAGAGATTGTATTATTTATTAGGAAATAAACATTTATATAATTTGATTGACAAATATAATTTTTATTTATATTAGGTGTACTATAAATTTTAATATTCAGTTGTGATTAAAACTTTATGAATAACTGATTTTGTTTTTTAATTTTATAACAATTATTATTTTAAAGATTATGAGTCCTTTTTTCATCTCGTTTTTTATGGTCTCTAATTGCTGTTCGAGGCTTAAATTCAATATTAAAATCCCCTAACTCAACTGACCACTTTGTCATTCTTCCTAAAATAGCTGGCTTTAAAAGAAATTTTGCAGAGGAAAAGTCGTTCGAACTACTATATAATGTGCCTGAAAGTATGGTCTCATTTTTCGAGCAACTATTACCAAAGCAAGAGCCAACTTTTCCAATTCACATATCATTTTTCTGCATCTAACAACCTTTGAGTGATGTAGTACATTAGTCTTAAAGTGTTTTCTTCCTCTCGAACTAATACAACACTCACTGCATAATATGAGACTCCTATGTAGGCAATCAATCCCTCTCCCAGTAATGGTTTAGAAAGAATTTCCGGAGAAGAAAGGTACTAATGGATTTGATGAAACGCTTCTGAACACTATTTTGTCCAACTGAAATTGTTCGCATTTCTAAGTACTTAAATGAAAGGTGCACATTTGTTCGAGGAGCGAGAAATAAATATGTTTAGTGCTACCAATATTTCGGAGGAGGGGTCATTGTTGTCAGAGCTTTTATAAGTTATGGATCATCTTCAATTCCTCTTTCACTCACCATATATCCGAGGAACTTCCTGGATCTAACATCAAACGTATATTTTTCTAGATTTAGCTTCAAATTTCCCTTTCTCGAGTTGTAAAGATCTCCTCTAAATCATCAAAATGGTATTCATATCTTAATCTTTTAATCAACATATCATCAATGTAAACTTCCACATTTCCCCCAATCTGCTCCTTAAAACTGTTGTTTACTAAGTGCTGATAAGTTACCCCTGTATTTTTCAAACCAAACGACATTACCTTGTAACAATATAAACCTCTTTGAGTAATAAATGAAGTGTTCTCTTCATCCCGAGGATCCATCCTAAACCGATTATAACCTGCATAAGCATCCATAAACGATAGTAACTGATTTCCTGACGCAGAATCTACTAGCTAAACTATCTGAGGCACTGGGAAAGGATCTTTTGGACAAGATCTATTCAAATATGTGAAATCTACACACATTCTCCAATTACCATTTTTCTTCTTCACCAATACTGGATTTGCTTCCTATAAAGGATTTACTGGACAAGAGCTCTACTTCTGCAATTATTAACTCGAATTTCTCTTGACAGAAAGGCTTACATTTTGTATGATAGCCTCACATTGTTCCTGACTGAAAGCTTATGGAAACTTATCTCTTCAGGAACCCTTGTTACATTTTCAGGACACCAAGCTAACATATTTAACTTTGTAGATAAAAACATAATCAATTTCTCCCTCAAATCAAGAGATAGATTTATCCCAATTTTTAAAACTTTTCCATTTGGGTATACGTAGTCTTCATAATTGTAATCATGAACCAAACGCCCGTAGGACTCCCTCGGATTATTGAAAGGAATTATTTTTTAGGAAGTCCCCTTTAATTGCTATATTTTTCTGTCTCATCCTCCATCGTGGAAGTGGTAACATTAGACGCCCGACTAAAAAAACGACGTGAATATTGAAACAATTATGTGAGAACCCTTGATGCAAGGATAATGATAGAAGAACATTATACTTGTCCCACGAATAAGACTGACTTGATAAGCTGGAGCCTACCCACATAAAAGGGGTGCTTAGAAGTCCAAAAGTTAATTCTCGAGGTACTTTATATAGAATATGACAAAAATTCATGTGGCTGAGGCGCCCAATGAGAAGGTGAACACCCATATAGTTTACAAGAAATATAACTTACTTTATGTGATTGATACATACTTGAATGAAAGTGTTAGTTTCATATTTAATAAAGCTAATGATTTGGTCAATTTCTGAAAGCCTGAAAATATGTTCACTTTCAAAGATTGTCATAATCCTGATAAATTCTGCATGTATCACAGTGATACATGAAATCTAACGCAAAATTGTCGAACACTAAAAGATAAAGTTCATAACCAGATAGATGATGAGAAATTGACAGAATTTATGAAAGGTAGCTTTTTGGTCAAACCAAAATGCCTAATGTCAAACCTTTAAGCCTCTGATTGCACCTCAAGCTTAATTTAAACCATAAAACATGATCCACAAAGAAAAGGGCATAACTGATAATAAAAAAACGTAGCGAGGTAAAGAGGATTGTAATTCCGAGTTGAAATGTTAGTGTCATCTTTTATAAGGCTAAGGACTTGGTCCATTTTTAATAAGCCTAGAAATATGTTCACCCTCAAAGTTGGCGTAAACCAGAAACATTGTGGCCCAACACTAATATATAAGGTTCATAACTCAATTATGGTGAGAAGTTGATATGATTTTTGAAAGTTAACTTTATGACCGAACCAAAAGTGACCATTGTCTAACCTCACCAGCTGGCTTGAGCGAAAACTCTTCAAATTATAACTTCGATAAAAACAACTCAATGCCCTCACAAAACCCACTTGTCAATATACATAATAGTTGAAGAAATTAAAATAATAGCATGTTAATAATCACCCGAGACCGGTGAAGTATCTCTAAGTTCAAATATGTGATGACTATCTTCTTTATTCTTCTCACGAGTTCTTCCAAATGTAAACTTTCTTCTTATAGCACCAATATCTTACCTCTATAACCACTTACAAATATCATAGATTTGAACCGTAAGTATTCTTTCATCTTGTTTCAATCTCTCATTCGAGGCCTTTATTTGACCCGACCTTTATCTGACGCCCAGTCATATATCGTTTGAGTCACTCTTTAAAATGGTCTACCTCTGCAGATCTTTTACATTTAAAACATCTAATCTTCAGGAATTGTAAGGTGACATTTTTTCCAAAAAGCAGGGTTTTTTCAATAAAGTGTTGAGATACTTTTGATAAAGAACTAAAAAGGATTATTGATTGATCTTCAACTTGGATGTCATTTTCGGTAAATAAAAATAACATCGAAAGTTTTGCAGTATAGCTTCTTTTGGTAAGCACATGTGTTTGTTACACATTGCGATAGATGCCAACGCATTGAAACATTTTTAGAAACAAAATAATATAAAAAGATATTCATGAGGTGGAATCATTCGACGTTTGAGGTATCAATTTCATGAGACAAGTTCCATCATCATTCAATAGAAAGTATTTTATGGGACAACCTAGTGTATTTTTTTTGTTTTTTGTTATAATTTTTATTTTTTATAATCTTAACAATTTTTAGTAAAAAAACATGTTTTTGAAAACCTTTTTTTTTAATTTTATTTAAAATTTTGATCGCGAATCAGCCATAATCCGAGAAAATAAATACTTGACAAAAAAACAACTACAAAAGGCTAAACTAAATAAAACCCCGTTCTGTTAGAACAAGACCCTAATCAGACCAAAATCTCATTATTTAAGTTTTGTAAGGTAAAAATATATTAAACAATTCAAGTTTTTAATAAAAATCTTGTTCTTACAAATGAGATCTTATTTTAAAGTAGCCCAATAACAAATTACAACCTAATTTTTTTAAAATTAAACTCAGACTTTATTAAGTCTTAAGACCCAGAGACCAAATCGAGTTAAGGTTGTTGAAGGATAGAAACCCTAAATCTAATCCTAAATCTATCAGATCGATCGTATGAAAAGATCAGAGATAATAGCCATTCAAGGCGACAACTTGATTTCCAAAGATCCATAAGTAGCAATTCCAACAATGGTTGATCTTAGCATAAACGAAACAATTTCCTTTCTCTCCTATTAGTGCCATATCGAAGAAGTTTGGCTTGGGAATAGTCTAATAATTATTTCCAACAAGTGCTCGATATATCTGTCACCTCTAAAAAATCAGAATAAAAGGCCTTTTCAAGATGAACTTAGAAGCCGAGTTAGAGACTGACAAAATTATCCTAAAAAAGTATCAATCATTTATTATTCTTCATAGTTCATATATCCTAGGTTCAAGATTTCGGGAAACGTAATGGCTAACATTTGGTTAGGGATTTAAGAGTTTGAGTTATCCATTCACATTTTACATATCAGAGTCTACTTTGCAAGCCAATCTACGGCTTGATTTTGAACCCTAGAGATGTAAGCGATTTTTATTCGAGGCTTTGTTGGAGGAAAATATAAAACAATACTCACTAAAAACAAACAAGCAATTTTAATGTAGATTAAAAAAAAGAAATGTTACAAGCACACTCTAACTCACAATAGAAGAGAAATATTTTTCTTTCATTCAAGAGAGCATTTTTATCTATCTTTACTCTTACTCTAACTTTTCTCTCTAATTTTACTTCTTGGTGTGTTTGGTGATGCTCTAGATGGTGGTAGAGCACCACTATTTATAGAACCACAATGGAGACAATGATCCATCATCCAAGATCTTATGGATACTTAAACACTCAACCTCAAGACTAGACTTAAGGTAAAAGTGTTTCTTACAATCAACATAAAAGAGTATCTTGCACTCAAACTAAGGATGGTCTTACACACACCCTCCACTACTAAATTTATATTAATTTAATTGTTTTTAGAAGGTGCTTTTTAGATGGGCTTTATTGAGTGGGTTAGACCATTTAACCGGGTAAAGTTTATGATCCAACACTCCCCTTAAACTTGATCCAGTAACCCTTAATAGTTTCCTTAATCGTTTGAAGTCTTCATTTTTTAGTGGTTTGGTGAAAATATCGATATCTTGATCTTGTGTCTTCACATATTCAACTTGCACATCCTTTCTTGAAATACACTCATTTATGTAGTGGTAGCGAACATCGATACGATTGCTTTGATCGTGGAATACTGGATTCCTGAGTAAGGCGATGGTTGAATTATTGTCAATATATAATTTAGTTGGCTAATTTTGTGTTAGGTCTATCCCCTTTAATAGATTTTTAAGCCAAATTACATGACTAAAACATGTAGTAGCAACAACATATTCTGCCTCATAAGTAGACAATATGACGATCGGTTGTTTCTTTGACATCCATGTGAAGGAAATGTTTCCCATAAAAAATACAAATCCACCAATACTCCTTTGATTGTCTTTATCTCTACCCCAATCACTATCGATATACCCAACAAGTTTGTAATCATTAGAAATGGAATAGAGTAATTCAAAGTCAATTGTACCTTTTAGATAGCAAAGGATTCTCTTTGCATCTTTGAAATGAGTTGTTGTTGGAGATTCCATGTAGAGGCTAACCAATCCAACTGCATGAAGAATATATGGTCTCGTGCAAGTTAGATAGCGTAGGATTCCCACCAAACTCTTGAATAATGTTAACTACACTTGCGCCTTCTTCATGGTTGGATATTTTGACTCCAAACTCCATGGGTGTGCTTATCGGGTTACAATTCTCCATATTTTTGTAAGATGAAAATTCCATCTTTTTGCTACTTAACTTCAATGCCAAGATTGTACACCATGAGTCCCAAGTCTGTCATCTCAAACTATTTCATCATTACTTCCTTGAATTTATTGAACATGTTTGGGTTACTTCCTATGAAGATCAAGTCGTCCACGTAGACGCACACAATTAAAATATCTCCATCTTTGATTTTGGTATATAGAGCATGCTTGCAGGGACAGTTTTTGAAGTTATTCTCTGAGAAATATTTTCGATTCTATTGTTCCATCCTCTTGGTGCTTGTTTAAGCCCGTAAAGATCCTTCTTTAGCTTCAACACCTTATCCTCGTGACCTTTGACCTCATAGTCTAATGGTTGTTGAATGCAGACTTCTTCATCAAGGACGCCATTTAGAAATGCTGGCTTTACATCAATTTGTTGTCTTTCACTTGTTTTGAGCTGTCAAATAAATTATTAGTCTAATAGTTTCTAATCGGGCAACACGGACGAATACATCATCATAGTCGATTCCCTCATTTTCACTATAGCCTTTTACAGCAAGCCTCGCTTTGTGATTTTCAGTCTCCCCTTAGCATTTCTCTTTGTTTTGTATAACCATCTAACACATATTTTCTTGCACTGTGTTGAAAGTGAAATGAGTTCCCATGTGTCACTGTTCTCAATGGCTCTAATTTCTTCACCAATCGCGTCTCTCCATTGTTTCTTTTGTGTAGCTTCTTGAAATTTTACTGGTTCAGAATCACCAAAGAGACAAAAGAGTGTAAGATTATTGATTGGTTTGGTTACCTCATAAAGATCACTAAGGCTTCTTGCACGTTCCACAACTCTCTCATTTTGACTACCATTTGACGATGATGAAGGTGGCGAGTCTCCATGAGTAGTTGATATTGGTGAAGGATGTGGGGTAACAACATCTTATGATTGTTCATTTGGTGTCTGCTCATCTTCTTTCAATTTGGGGGAAAATGTGAACTCATTTGTATGAGACCCAAAATCTCATTCACCTTCTGCATTAACTATCACATCTCGGCTTATCACAACCTTCTTATTGTTTGGGTTGTACAACTTGTAGTCTTTGGAACTTGAGTCGTAACCGATGAATATAAAACTCTTGCTTTTATCATCGAGTTTGGTTCGTTGTTCGTCTAGTACATGGACATGAGCTACATTTCCAAATGCTCTTAGATGGGAAATTCCACGTTTTCTTCCACTCCATGCTTCTTGTGGTGTCTTTCCCCAAATATTTCTTGTCGGAGATCGGTTGGAAAAATAGACCGCACATGCCACTGCTTCCGCCTAAAAAATCTTAGGTAATTTCTTGCTTTTGAGCATGTTTCGTGCCATATCAAGGATTGTTCTATTCTTCCTTTCTGCCACACCGTTTTTTGAGAAAATCTAGGAACTGTCAAGCGGCGACGAATTTCATGTGCTTTATAAAACTCTTGGATTCCATTGGATGTGAACTCCCTTCATCGGTCAGATATCATGGCTTTAATCTTATTTCCTCTTTCATTTTCCACAATTGCTTTAAACTTCTTAAATATTCCAAAGACTTCAGATTTATGTTTCAAGAAATATACCCAACTTTTTCTTGAAAAATCATCAATTAAGAGAAGGAAGTAGTTACTTTTACCTAAAGAGCTCGGCTTGATTGGACCACACACATTGGTATGAACAAGCTCGAGAGGTCTTTTCGCTCTTGATTCTGACTCATTTGGAAAGCTTTTTCTGAATTTCTTTCCAAGTAAACATCCTTCATATAGTTGGTCACGATGATTGATACATTGTAACCCTTTCACCAATTCCTTCTTAGACAATAACTTCAAACTTGTAAAGTTTAGATGCCCAAATTGAACATGCTATAGCCATGATGAATCTTTGTAACAAGCCTTAAGGCACTTTGCAACATCATTTTGAATATTAAATGGAAAAATTCTATTCTTTGATATTTGAACTTTAGTAATTAAATCTCATTTGGAATTTCTCATAAAAAGACTATAATTTTTCATATAAATATCATAGCCCTTAGTCTAGTAGTTGTCCAAAGCTCAAGATGTTGTTTTTCATGCTAGGTGCGTAATATACATTTGAAATTATTTGGTGACTACCATCTTTTGCACGAATAAGAATGTTACATTTTCCTTTCACCGATATTTTGTTATCGTCTCCAAAAGAGACATATCCATTGACTTCTTCTTTGATCTCTACGAATATACTTCTTTTCCCACACATATGGTTGCTTGCACCGGTGTCAAGTACCAAGTGTTCTCTTGACCTTCATAAGTGTTTTTGTATGTTAGTATTAACTTATCTTTTTTATCCGTCTTCTTCTCCACATAGTTGGCTTTCTCCTCAAATCTATTGTTGGGGACTCTTCATTCTGAAGCATAATGTCTACAACTTTGACATTTGTAGCATTGGATTTGATATTTATCATACCTCGAGTTTGGATTTCTTTTTCCATGACCTCGTGTTGAGCTTTCTTGTTTCTCATAGTTGTAGTTGGAATTATTGTTTTTGTAATTCCAGCCACGTTCACGACCATGATAACCACCTTGTCTGCGACCTCTACCTCTGCCTCAGCCATGTTGGTTTCTATCATCTCCTTGATTTGCATGCATGTCCTTGAGTTCTAATTTGAGGAGTTGCTCGGTGATCTCTTGCTTCTTCTTGTGTTTTTCTTCATAGGTTTCTAGTGAGCTTTGGAGTTCTTCAATCATCATTTTCTCCAAGTGTTTAGTTTTTCAATCATCACGACAATATGCTCAAATTTAGGATCCAATGAACGGAGTATGTTTTTCTATTAGTCTCACATCTTCTAACTTCTCTCCATTTCTTTTTAATTGATTAGAAACGGTTGATACTCTTCAAAAATATTCCGAAATATATTCGGACGCTTTCATATGTAAGGATTCAAATTAACCTCTTAATGTTTGAAGACATACTTTTTTCACCTTTTCACCTCTTAATTTTTGACATATTTTAAATATGCTAAATATTTAAACACAAAATTTCAGATAGAGCTTTTGGCTCTGATACCACTTTTTTGACGGAAAATATAAAACAACACTCACTAAAAACAGACAAACAAACAACTTTGATGTAGATTAAAAGAGAAGAAATGTTAGAGGAACACTCTTACAACTCACACTAGAAGAGAAATATTTTTCTTTCACTCAAATGAGCATTATTGTATCTCTTTACTCTCACTCTAACTTTTCTCTCTAATTTTACTTCTTGGTGTGTTTGGTGGTCCTCTAGATGGTGGGAGAGCTTCACTATTTATAGAACTATAATGGAGAAAATGATCCACCATCCAAGATCTTACGGATACTTAAACACTCAACCTCAAAACTACACTCAAGGTAAAGTGTTTCTTACATCCAACATAAAAATAGTATCTTGCACTCAACCTAAGGATGGTCTTATGCACAACCTCCACTACTAAATAAATATTAATTTAATTGTTTCTAGAAGATGCTTTCTAGATGGACCTTATTCAATGGGTTGGACCCTTTAACCGGGTCACATTTATCATCCAACAGGCTTTATCAGTGTTCTACTACAATTTAAAACTTCAAAATGTTATTTTTTTCTTATAAAAATATATTATATGGAGTTCTACTCTTTATTTTTTTCACTTTATCCTATCGTGACCACTATTCCCTTCTCCATATGTTCCAAAACTCACCTATGCTTCATAACTCTAAAAAGTTATCTACCCAATCAAAATATATCTTAATTCTCCATCAATTTTATTGGAGATCCACAAAATTTAAAACCCACAAAATTTACTAAATCTTACGTGCATCATATAACCGAAAAATTATTGCTCAAGTTTACAAAATGGCCCTTCAAAGTACGTATCATCGCAAATGAAGGTTTTCAAATTTCAACGAGGTTTCAAAATCTAGGGTTTGGGTTCTTTTGGTTTATTGGACAAAATTAAAGTAATTCCTCACTCCTGTTGGTCCTAAAAGAATGAAAAGGTCGTTGATACAGTATTTTTTTAATAAAAAAAATTAAAATTTTAATAAACAAACAATTAAAAGAAAACAAGATTTAAATTTTAATAAACTAACAATTAAACGAAAATAAAATTTTACAAACCGGAGATGATCCACCACCAATGGATCAGTCACCCACGAAAAAAATACACACAAAAACACACATATGTAAAATTTGTACCAAATGTTTCAAATCGACTGCTGATCACAATGCTATGTAGGGGCTTACTTAAAATATAAGTTAATTTATATAGTTTATTTTTGGATCATATCCAATTTTAATGAAAATTTAATTTAAAATCTGAAATAATGATTATTTTTAATGAAAATTTTAATTTAAAATCTGAAATAATTGTAATTTTTAAGGAAAAATCTATATTAAAATCTTGGATAGAAGTGGTTTTTAAGGCAAATTTTAAGTTAAAATATTTATCAATTAGAATATTTTAAGTATTCTTATTTTTTTAAATTCAAAATGGTAGTATATTTATCAAAATTCTAAAACTTTGTTTCGATTTATTTGGTTTAATATTTCTCTCCCGAAATTGAATTTATCTTTATCTTCGTCTTCTTTTATTGTAGTATATTCCTGATTTTATTTAAAACTTAATGGATCATTGTTAACAAATAATGATTGTAATTAAATAAATTTAAAAAGAGGGAGAAAATGAAGAACATGAAATTAGATGGAGATTTTAATTAGATATATTAAAGAATATGAAGATTTTAATTAAATAAATTTAATAAAATGGAGAAAATAAAGAGAGGAAGATTATAATAAAATAAATTATAGAATGTAGATATTTTAATTAAATAATTAAATCATATAAATAAAGGAAGAACAGGATATTAAATAAATAAATAAATAACCCAACTTCAAATTTTTAATTTTTTTCAATAACATAATTTATTTATATTATGAATTATGTTTGATACAAATTTAATTTTATTTCCATATATTTTTTATATAAAATAAATATCTTTTATGTAAACAATTTGATTTTATTTCATCTATTTTGAAAAATATATTTTACATAATAAATTTTATTTTGTTATATTTTATGTTGTAAATATCTTTTAAAATAATATATTAAGAAATATTAAGATTTATTATTAAATATTATTTTTATACGTAATAAATAATATATTAAGATATATTGGAAATGTCTTAAAGTAGTAGTATACAATGAGAGAAATCTTTTTTTTAAATGATAATTTAAAATTGATAATGAAACCATTATACGAAAAAAATATAATGAATTTTATAAAAGAAAAATTAACCCCCCGTTACTTTGATTCCTAGATCCGCCATGAAAACCATAAAAAAAACTGAAAAAGACTCATAATCTTTAAGATAATAGTTGTTATAAAAAGTCAAAAACAAAATCAGTCATTCATAAAGTTTTAATCACAACTGAATATTAAAATTTATAGTATACCTAATATATAAAAATTATATTTGTCAATCAAAATATATAAATGTTTATTTCCTAATAAATAATAAATCTCTAATAACAATTATAAAAAAAACAATTTGGTTATTTTAATATGCTTATTCTATAGCAACTGCATTTTGAAAACCCAAAAGATTTGGATCTTATTTTATATTCTAGTTTTGTCTAAAATTCAGAGTATCTACATTTTTTTTATTTTCTTTTTACGTTCAAAACATATTTAGTAAAGTTCTTTATCATTTACATAGAAATATAAATCCAAATCCCATTTGATAAAGAAAAATAAGTATATTTTATGTATACTACTGTTATATCGTAAACGGAAAAGCTTTATCTGCTTTAAATCTTACAAATATATTTTAATTGTGTATTTCTATTAGGACAACAAGATTTGTATCTATCAACATTAGTTGTTAATATAAGTGACAGTATTTCCAAAAGAAAACCAAAAAACTAAGATTAAAATACGTTGAAATTAACAAATAGGTATAAACCGTATAATACAACTAGAGCTTATAATATGACCTTGTTAGGAATATCACTCTTAACAGACCTGTATACCTTTCTTTTATGGTTTTGGTTTTAGCCTCCAATATTTTATCTCTTTAATTGCAATTTAATGACGCCAAACTGTGGTTTGGAAAAACATTTCAACCTGATATATTGAATCATAGAGATAGAAGGTTATAGAAAATAAAAACCTCCAACTCCGATGACATTAGCCTTTTCAACAACATATGGAGAAGGGAATGGTGGTCACGATATGAGAAAAAACTAATACCCGAAACAGATTGAAGCCGTTTCATTCCGTTTACATTTTAGTAGGATATATAAAATATTATATTAATTAAATGAAATTAATCATTTTACAAAACTTTGTTGGAACTCTTATCTAAAAATAAAAAAACTATGTTTTCTCTGTTTAACACTTTCTTACATTAAAATATACAAAACTAAAATCCAACATTAGTCATCAGCCGCCACAGGGAGACTTAGTCTTTATTATTTATTATGTTTCCGTAATATGCTTTTAGTAGCAGACGGTTGCATGTTTACATGTATCAAAAGATTTGGTGGACTAATTTTATCCAAAGCTGATAGTCCATGGATTATAAGAGAAGTTCTTTCCATTCATGACCACATCAACACCATTGGTAAACAGAATAGCAAACTTTGAAAATAAAATTTTCCCACATACTACGCCAAATTTATTAAAGGAAAATCTATCTAAAGGCTTCGCCAAAAAATATAAACTGAATTCAAAAAAGAAAATATAAATCGTATAAAATATTTTTATTAAAAACTATGACCACTCTCCAAATGGAGACGACTTTATATAATTTACATATAATCAATCATTAAATTACACGTATGTTCAGCCACTAAATTACATGTGTTGTTCTGTTATAACCGATGAGTGGATCTTTTATACATCTTGAATTTCTCTTCTTTAATGTTGTTTTTAGAACACTAAATAATTAACATGCTAAAAGTATACCAACAGAAAGTTAATCTAATTTTTATAAATATATAATAAATTATAGTAATCCAAATTTGCGGACTAAATTTTCCTTCTAACAAATTTTATATATTTTTTAAAGGTCATTAATTTGTTAAAATAATGAGAAAATAAAATAAATGATATATTTTAAATAATGTGTATAGTCTCACGTTATTCCACATGCTTCACATGTGTAATACATGAGTCACCAACTTTATAAAAAAATATACTAAAGTTTTCAAAGCAAATGGATATGATACTAAAACACTTGTCATAAATCAACCAAACATTAATAACAATCACATAAGAGCTAGATGAACAAAATTCAATATTATAGAATACAAAGAACAAAGTAAAGTGATATCTACACCTTTACAAATTAGGATTACACAAAAATAGAGCAAGTAAACATAATCAAATGGAAAAAAATCAAGATCAAACGAGTAAACATAATCAAATGGACAGAAGAAATAAATAAAAGCAAGTGAGATCAAACCAGAATCAACTTTCCAGTCTTGATTTTTTTGGTCGGCCCATACATTTCAAAGATGCACATATGTTTGTTACACATTACGACAGTTGTCAGCACATTGGTAACATCTCTAGAAAATACAAAATATTGTAAAAAAATATTCAGGAGGTTGAGTCGTTCGACGTTTGGGGTATTGATTTCATGGGACCATTCTCATCATCATTCAATAACATGTATATCATAGTTTTCATTGATTACATCTCCAAGTGGGTATAGACAGTATATTTACCCAAAAAATGATGTGCATGTACTAATTAAGTTTGTAAAAAAGGATTTATATTCAAGATTTGGATACCTAAGAGATATCATAACCGATGAAGGATCATATTTTTACAATTGTCAACTGAACGGGTTTTCCCCATATATAAAGTTACTCACGAAATATCAATAACATATCACCCTCAAACTAGTGGCCTAGTAGATATATCAAATAAATAAGTGGAAAAATTGTAAGAGAAGACAATGAGTGTTTCATAAAAAGACTCGTCATTGAAGCTCAAAGATGCACCGTGGGCTTATAGAACTACTTTCAAAATCTCAATTGGTATGTCACCTTATAAGTTGGTTTATGAAAAAACATGCTACCTCCATGTAGAATTCGAAGATCGGTCATAATGGACGACAAGTCTGTTAAATTTTGAATTATCTGACATTGAGAAGAAGCGGTTGAATGAGTTAGAGAGTTTCACAATGGAGCATATGGAAAATTCTAGATATATAAAGAAAGGACGAAGTTCTGGCATGATAAAAAAATTATTCCACTGAAATTCTATGTGGGATAACAAGTCCTGTAATACAATTCACGCTTGATTCTCTTCCATAGTAATCTAAAATCAAGGTGGTCGGTACCATTTGAGATCACTCACATATCTTCTTATGAAGAAACCAAATTTTTTTATCTAAAAATAGTGACGCTTACAGTAAACAAACATCGAATGAAGTCTTACCATCAAAGATTAGTTGAGGAAGATAAAATGTCTAATTCCTCCTCAAATTCGAAACTAAGATATCGAAGAGGTTGAACTACCGTCCGTAATTAAAACGTTAACGGTGAGACAATCCAATGTAAGGTTTTTTTATAATATTAATAATTTTTGGTAAAAATGATGCTTTTTGAAATAAAAAAGAAATTGAAAACTTTTTTATGATGATCACGATAAATTCTGGATTGATTGCAATAAAATAAAAACTAAAAAAACCTAAAAAACAATTACAACTTAATATAATTTTCAAAGACTTCAATGCTATTTCTTTAAAACATGTTTTCTATACAAATATTGTACGAGTTTTTCTAGTAAGGATTCCTCTTTAATCCTATCCAGCCCACTTTAACTTTTTTTATCTCCTCCATTTATTCTAAACCTCCATTGATTACAAAACTCAAGCTTCACCCTTCTAAAAAACACTTCCAACTACTCTCAAACATTTACCCAATTCAAGTACCACAAAAATCTCCACCAATTTCATTCAAGAACCACAAACATTTAAAACCCACAAAATATTTGAATCTCACATGTACCATAAAATCGAAAAACTATTGCTCAAAATTAAAAAAATGAAGTTTATGAAGATGCCCTGGTACTACACACAACTGATTTTAAAAATCATTTCAAATCAACATTTTTGAAATTTCAAATTTTAAAATTTGGGGTTTCGGTAAGGTAGTTCTTCGGTCACTCCATGTAGTTACTAAAATCTTTGTTGGTTGCTCGTGTAATTTTTGTCACATGTTTTGTCTCATTGGACCCATGAATTGGGAACTATAACGAAATCTTTTATATTTGTGCCCCTACTATACGAGAAGCATATTCCATGAATGCTTACTTCGTAAAATGTTTAAATTAGAAAATATTCATTCGATTATCTAGTTTTTTTTTTCATTTAGTCTTTCGATTTTAAATTCATCGATGAAAGTCTTTGGATTTTCCAAAATATATGAATTTAATTCATGACCTATAAAATTTATAAATTTAATCCCTCAACTTAGTAAAACCGATAAATTTAGTCTCTTAATTTTACAAAAAATTATATTGATAGTCCCCGAATCTAAGAAAAAAGTCAATCACCAGGAACTATAAATTTTGCAAAGTTGAAGGACTAAATTTATAAAATTTGTAAGTTAGAGACTAAATTTATAGATTTTTCAAATCTAAAAACTCTCACCCGTAATTTTGAAGTCGAGAGATTAAAGAAAAAAAGGGAATAGTAGTATTTCATGATTTTAAGTCCTCCTTAAAACAAGGCTAAAAACATTGGTTAGTCAACGGACTTTGTCATGTGTATCAAAAATGTCATTGATGTTTCTTTTGTATCAAAATAGTCATTTTTATTGGTTTTATTTTACATATGTGGTCACTTTTGTTTGTCTTTATTTGCATCTGTGGTCACCCGTGAGTGACCACGGATGAAACAAAAAACCAACAAAAATTACTGTTTTGATACAAAAAAACATGAATGACTAACCAAGGTTCTTAGCCTTAAAACAATCATAACTCGGATTTTCATATTTATTAAAAAGAACTCATACCTTTTGCATTCATTAATACTCTTTATTATAGAAAAAAAAATATTTTAAAAAAAAATATTTTATAAAAAAATATTTTAAACACACATTTAGACTTTGCTTTTTGTATTGTCCCAAAAGGCCTCATACTAGTTAACATGTTTCATTCACTTATATATTGTATATTATTTTCAGTCCTTAGCGATGTGGGACAGCTGTTCAAGTGAAGGATCTAGTTTATGTTCTAATAATAATAGTTTATTTTAGATATTTTATGGCAAGAAACGTTAAAAACATATGTTATTTTGGTTTAGTTATTAATTGAGTTTCAACTTACATATCTATTTGTTTTTGTTTTAATTTAGGGAGGTATATAGTGAATCGTTTTATAACTTGATCTAGAGATAGAAATTAGGTTTTAAAGATCTCGTACAAATAAAAAAATATTTATAAAATTAAAATATGTTTGCAAATAAGAAATGTGAATTTGAAATATTAGAATAAGTTGTAAACTTTTAAAGAATTCACAATTAATTATTATTATCCTATAATTTTAAGAGAATAATCAAATGCATAAGAAGATGAAGATGTCGACTTTACCCAAATAATTGATCTTTGAAATCCAGCTAAAGCTTCCCTATAAGATCACTTATTCGTTTCAAGACTGGTTCAAAATCATGGTTCGCTCTTTTTCAAAACTCAGATTTCATCGGAAGTCATTTTCATAAGCAAAAAGCATTGGACTGTGAGAATTTTAGTAATTCAATCATTCTTCTTTATGGACAATCAATTTCTTCCAATTCTAGTTTTGATTTTTTTACAAAGATTGAAGAATGTAATTCAACATCGATCCAGAAAGAGAATATTATAATCCCTTTTTTTTTACAGAAAAGGCTACGTGGTCGATAAAAGGTGAGTGTATCGGTATAATTTGTTTAAGTGATAATGACGATGTAGCTCTTTGTAATCCTACCATCGGAGAATTTAATATCCTCCTTCAAGTTTGTCGAAAAGAAAAGCTTTATTGTTCTCGTGTGGGCTTTGGTTATGACCATAAAGCAAATGATTTCAAAGTGGTAAGATATGTACAGAGGCCAAATATAGTAGAGATATTTAATATCACAGAAATATATTCATTGAATCAAAACAAATAAAGAGAGCTTCCTTGGATTTTGGAGATGATTATTGTATTACGCTTTTTTCGGTTGGCGAATGTCTTGCTGCATTTTATTTTAATACTCATTTCCTTACTGTATGGAAGTTCGTTGATCTTGACAATAGATCTTCTTGGACAAAACAAGTACTCGACTCGAGGTAACCGTTTGGGATTTTGGAAAAATGATCAGATATTTATGAGGAGGAAGAATCATCACGTGTTACTGCATGATCTAAAGAACAGCGAAGAAATGATTCTCTTAAAGACAGAAATAAGAAAATTATTTAGTTTATGTTGAAAGCTTGTATCAAATAAAAAGAAGAAAATAAAGAGAAAAAACTACTGTCTTTGCATGGTTAATTAGTTATATGAGAAATGTTTTTCGATTATAATCTTCTTATTTTAATCCACCTTGTTTAATATATATAATCCATTAAACAGTTTTTAATAATTAAAAAGGTAGATAAAAATTAAGACTTTCTAAAATATGATAGAATAAACCATAAAACCAAAATATCATAACTCAAGATTCAATGATAAATAAAACTAAAAATAGGAGCATAAGTCTTCAAGATTGTAAATAATGATGGTTCTAAACTAGTATAATTGGTAAATTAATTGATTTTTAGTTGAGAAACAAAAAGTAATAATTAATCGTCCATTACATGGTATATTTAAATAAAAAACACATAGTAAAAAAATATACAAATTAAATATATTGATCGCTCATTTAAAATAAAATTTAGTAATATCATATTTTCCCTTTTTCTTTTTATTACTAATGATATATAAAATATATGAATCATAATGGTTTACTAAGTTATAAATATGGGCTAACATTATCAACGGGTGTATTTATTTTCTTATTGTTGATGATATTTGCAATCAATTTTGATTAGGATAAAACATAATTGAATATCTTTTTAGGTGATATTTTAAATTTAAAGCACCTGCTATATTTAATTCTCAATGAGTTAAAATTCATTTAAATATTGTTCTTTTAAGTTTTTATAAGTAAATTTTGGGTGTATGGCCACAAATATGGGTCACAACTTAAGCCTCAAAGCAAAATAATCATTATTAATTATAAATATATTTTTATATTTAATTATACACTTATTATTCCTTTTAAATTATATTTTTAATTATAAGTATATTATTTCTAACATCATTTTATTATAGTAAACTTTTATTTATAAATATCAACATCCATTATTTATCCATTTTTTTATTACTAAAAAATACTTTTTACAAACAATTTTAAATTATTAGGACATTTTATTTAATTTAATTACAAACAAATATTCTATTCATTTTAATTTATTCAAACTTAATATATATAATTACCAATTTTGTATTCTCACAGTTAGTTAAATTATAGTACATATTTAAAGTGATTTTTTAGACATTCAAATGATATATTTTATTATGATATATTATTCAAATTTAATACATATTGAACCATTTAAACTACATTCAATTATTATAAATATATTTAAAAATCTTGGTCATATTTAATTCACTAATTTGTGCTTAAATTATATATATTTTGTAATTTTTATTCAATTAAAAATATATGTTATTTGCTTTTAGTACTTACTTGTGGAGTTGTTTTTGTTTAAATTTCTAGTGGTATATAGTGAATGGTTTTTATTTATTTTTGTTTAAATTTCTAGTGGTATATAGTGAATGATTTTTATAACTTGATCTTGAGATATAAATTAGGTAAATAGGTAAAGACGCATAAGAAGATGAAGAGATAAAGACTTGATCTTTGAAATCCAGCTAAAACTTCCTATAAAATCGCTTTGAAATCCAGCTAAAACTTCCTATAAAATCGCTTATTCGTTAAAAAAGTGTTTCAAAATTCTGGTTAGCTCGTTTTCAAAACTCAGATTTCATCCAATGTCTTTTTCATAAGAAAAAGAATTGGACGATTGCATCTGATGTCTTTTTTATAAGAAAAAGAATTGGAGTATGAGAATTTTAGTAATTCAATCATTCTTCTTTATGGACAATCAATTTTTTCCTTTTTTTACAAAATTGAAGAATGTAATTTAACAACGATCCATTGAGAATATTAGAATCCTAGTTTTCTATCAGAAAATGCTACAGGTGAGTGTATATGGGCGATGTAACTCTTAATATCCTCCCTCGACCATAAAGGATATGATTTCAAAGTGGTCAGATATGTACACATGGCAATAGAACGAACAAATGGAGAGAGCTCCTATTTATATTGAATGATATATAAAAGATATGGGCTAACATTCTAACATTATCAACAGGTGTATTTATTTTCTTATTGTTATGATTTTTTATTGTTATGATTTTTGAAATCAATTTTGATAAGAATAAAACTTAATTGGAGAGTATTTTGATATCTTTTTAGGTGATATTTTAAAGTTAAAGTATAGAGATAATTGAGCTGCTATATTTAAATATTGTTTTTTTGAGTTTTTTAGGTAAATTTTGGGTCTATGGGCCAACCGGTTTGATCACAAATATGGGTATTATTTTAATCCTAATAAACTTTTATTTATAAATCAACATCTATTATTTATCCATTTTTTACCTAAAAAACACTATTTATAAACAATTTTAAATTGTAAAGACATTTTATTTACTTTAATTAGCAACAAATATACTATTCACACAATGAATTTTAATTTATTCTAGTTTGAATAAATTAAAATTGATTGTGTGAATAGTATATTTGTTGGTAATTAAAGTAAATAAAATGTCCTTGTTACTAATTAGTATTAGTAAGCTAAAAAATATATGATCAAGATAATTTAAATATATGAGAATCTAAAAATATATGATCAAGATAATTTAAAAATTTAAATATATGAGAATCCAAAAATATATGATCAAGATAATTTAAATATATGAGAATATATAGATAATGTGTTTTTGTTAGGATTTCCAGGTGTGCTCCAAATTTTTCTATGAACTATTAATATCTCAAGAGCCATCTCACTTCCATGTATTCATAATGGTTACAAAAATCAAGATAGATAATATATTATATTATTACTTAAGAGGTATTATAGTTAACTTTAATAATGACAGTAGTACGACATCTTAATTCATGTCCTCTTAAGTCATAAAAGATGTTTTCTCTCATTTTCCTCGTGCCAACATAGAAAACTATTAGCGTAATGGACAATGAACCATGTAGTTTTAGGTTGTTGTTTTATGTTCGGCTTATAACTTTTGTTTATTTCATTTGGCTTATCATCTCTTGCTTTTAAAGTCATCTTGTCTTTATGGTCATAACTTGTATCGCTTCGTCTTTAACACTTGCTCAGCTATTGTAATAATATGGGTCAAAACTATATCAGAACCTCTCTTATTCACCATCTAAGTCCGGTTCCCGTCCTGCTATTTGATTGTTGCATTTTTCGGTTTAGTTTAAAAACTACCACTTTTTTTTTATGACATTTTTCTAACATCTGTTCTCACCATTTGGGATCCGCGCCATTGGCTTACTACCTGCTGTGATCCAAACTCTGGTTTGGAATCATTCATATTAATATGATATTGCAAACCATACTATCGTGTGCGATACCTTACTACCTGTTGCCTATATAAAAAAAACAGAGCATCTAGATGTGAGAAATGAGTTGTTCTATTAAATGACATTAATTAATTGGATTATACAAGTCAACATTACGTTCAAATATCACATGTATGCGCTGTAGAGCTGTCAACTGTTCCGGAATTCCATCTTAAAAACTGAAACTGTAAAAGAATCGAACAATAAAATTAATAAACCGATAGAATCCATTAAGAACCGAATATCGATAAACCGGTAGAACTGATAAAGAATCGAACCAATAAAAACTTTTAAAACCGATTTTTGTTATTACTTATTTTTTATACATTATATTGTCAAAATTAATAGTTAATAACTGATTTTTAATAAAAAAATAAAGATTAATTTCTAATATTTAATTTTTGTGTTGTTTACTTAAGTTAAAGAATTAAAAATTTTATTAGAATTTTATTTAATTTTTTTTTAAGGTGGAACGGATCAGACCGATAACAAACCGAATCGAAACCGGATCGAACCGAAACGGACCGAACTGGAACCGAACCAGACCGGACCGAACCAAAAACTTAACGGTCCGGTCCGGTTCCAAAAAATAGAACCGGAAGTTTAACGGTCTGGTTCGATCCGAACCGATAAGCTTAGCCGTCGGGTTCCGACAAAACCCGGACCAAACCGGATGGATAGCATATAACCTACAAAAGTTGTGTACTTAATTTTCCTATTATATTCATGTTTTTCTCTCCCGAGCAAACAATTAGTTGGGTCCATATGGCTACTTTCGACACCACAAAATATATATATATATATATAATATATTGTGTCTAGATAGACACCACAAACGTTGTATTATTTTTCCACTGACGAATGTATCCTACCCTAGACATGTCATTACTGAGCCAAAGTTCAGCTTGACATCTTCTTTTGCAGTGCAACAAAATATTGTAATGGTATTGCCGAATGTATGAACAGAACATTGACAGAAAAATCCAGAAGCATTCGAATACAATCTGGTTTACCGAAGCAGTTCTGGGCAGAAGCAATCAACACATCGGCTTACCTGATTAACCGAGGCCCGTCGGTTCCCTTAGAACATCGAATACCCGAGGAGGTATGAAGTGGTAAGGATATAAAATTATCACATCTAAGAGTTTTTGGTTGTACGGTATATGTTCATATAAGTGACCAAGGCAGGAACAAGCCTGATCCGAAATCGAAAAAATGTTTCTTGATCGGCTATGGCGAAGAGGAGTTCGGTTATCGTGTTTGGGATGAGGAGAACAAGAGGATGATACGAAGCAGAGATGTGATCTTCAATAAAACAGTGATGTACAAGGACAGACATAAAACTGAAGCAAATGACTCAAAGCCGTATGAATCAGTATTTGCAGATATCGAGGGAGTCCCAGATAGTCAAGAAATAGATTCGATCAGATTAACCCCTCAAGAAGGAGAGTTTGTTGGACAGACCGATCGACAGCAATCCGATACCCTACAGCCGACCGAGGCAGTTCCTATTTTGCGAAGATCTTCCCGACCCCATGTACCCAACAGAAGATACTTGAACTATCTGTTACTTACCGATGGAGGAGAACCTGAATGCTATGATGAAGCTTGCCAGACCAGTGATGCTAGTAATTGGGAGTTTGCTATGAAAAATGAGATGAAGTCTTTAATCTCAAATGATACATGGGACCTAACTGAGTTACCAATGGGTAAGAAGGCACTTTATAACAAATGGGTGTATCGGGTGAAAGATGAGCATGATGGCTCTAAGAGATAAAAAGCACGACTAGTTGTCAAAGGGTTCCAGCAAAAGCAAGGAATTGATTACACCGATATTTTTGCTCCAGTTGTGAAGCTCAATACTATTAGATCAGTGTTGAGTATTGTTGCCATTGAAGACCTTTATCTTGAACAGTTAGATGTGAAGACTACATTTCTTCACGTGGATTTGGATGAAGAGATATAAATGTATTAACCAGAAGGTTTCTTAAAAGAAGGGAAAGAAAACATGGTATGCAGACTTAAGAAAAGTTTGTATGGTTCAAAACAAGCTCCAAGACAGTGGTACGAGAAATTTGACGGTTTTATGTACAAAGAGAGTTTTCGGAAGTGTAATGCGGACCACTGTTGCTATTTTAAAAAATGTAAGTCCAGTTATATCATTTTGTTACTCTATGTTGATGATATGTTAGTAGCAGGTTCAGATATGGATGATATTAGAAGATTGAAGCTACAATTGTCAAAAGAATTTGACATGAAGGACTTGGGTCCGGCGAAGAAGATTCTTGGAATGCAAATCATAAGAGATAAGCATAGAAAAGTTTTGCAGTTATCTCAGTCAGAGTACATCGATCGCGTTTTGAAGAGATTTAACATGTGTGATGCAAAGCCAGTTAGTACACCATTGGCAGGTCACTTTTGTTTATCCAATGATCAATCCCCTAAGACGGATGAAGAAAAAGACTTCATGGCTAAGGTTCCTTACGCCTCAGCTATTGGAAGTTTGATGTATGCAATGGTCTGTACGAGACCAGACATTAGTTATGCAGTGGGAGTTGTGAGTAGGTTTATGTCAAACCCAGGGAAAATTCATTGGGAAGCTGTCAAATGGATTTTGAGGTACCTACTAGGTACCATATAAAAGTGTTTGTACTTTGGTAAGGGTGAGTTAAAGGTACAAGGCTACGTAGATGCAGATTTTGGAGGTGAAGTTGATCACCGGAAAAGCACTACCGGTTATATATTTACTGTTGGAACTACAGCTGTTAGTTGGATGTCAAAATTACAGAAAATTGTAACTTTATCAACTACAGAGGCTGAGTATGTAGCAGTTACCGAAGCCAGTAAAGAGATGATATGGCTTCAAGGTTTGTTAACCGGGTTGGGATTCAAACAGAAGAACAACGTTCTGCATAGTGATAGTCAAAGTGCAATTCAATTGGCGAAAAATTCAACATTTCATTAAAGAACCAAGCACATCAGTCTTCGTTATCATTTCATTAGATCTTTATTGGAAGATGAGGTGCTAATACTAGAAAAGATCCAAGGAAGCAAGAATCTAGCTGATATGTTGACAAATACAGTAACCATTGAAAAACTGAAGTTGTGTTCAGCTTCAGTTGGTCTGCAAGAGTAATAAGACCAGAAAGATCTGTTGCATAGATCAAGGTGTGAAGACAGATTGAAACCAGTCTTCAAGTAGGAGATTGTTAATTTTTTCTGAACTTATATGCATTTCCAATGAAGCCAGTGCTTGCCATCACTTTAGTAAAATGCATCATAACCTTCAAGTAGAATGTGTTATTTTGACATAATAATCCAGCATTATTCACCATGTTATTATTAGATAGAAGAAATGCTAGATGGAAAGACAGTGGAAGACAGTGGAGATGAGGCAAGTGCTAAACACATTAAAGAGAACTGGAGTGAATTGAAAAGACAGTGTAACTTTAGGGGTTATAAATTACACACATTAAGGACTGTAATATTTTCCCCATTTTAAGTGTTACAGTCTCTACAAAACCAAGTGTTAGGGTTTTTTGTGTATTCATCAAAAACGGCAGAGTCACTGTGTTCTTCCTAATAAAATCGATCAGCAGTAGGTTCGGAGACGTAGGCATAATTTGCTGAACTCCGTTAACAATTGTGTCTTTGATTTCACTTTTGTTTTTTTAGGTTGCTAGATTTAACAAGTCTTGGTATAAAACTCATTAAATGGTTAATTTGGTATTATCTTTTATAAAGAAATATAAAAGTGGGTCTTTATTATTTACCAAAAATAAAAAAAATAATGGTGAAAATAACTCCACCTCTCTATTTACTGTTATATAATTTTTTTTTATTAATCTTTAAATAGTTATAGTAAATAATTTTGATATTAGATATATTTAATACATTGATACATAACTTCAATCAATAATATATTTATATAGGTTTAATCTCTTGATTGGTCCTCTAATTACAGTTATATATAAATTCAACTTGCAATTTATAATATATTTATACAACTTCCTCCCACTATATTTGATATATAAATTCAATTTCCAATGTAACATATATATAAAAATAACGTTCCTATTTTAATTATACATATTAGTCAATTATTTTTAATCTTTTATAAAACTAGTTATCTCCATATACAAGATTTTATGTTTTTGAGGAAAATAATTTATATACTTCTCAAAATTCAAAGGGTAAGGACAGGCACCATCAAAATTGAAAACCCAATTATTTATATAAGAGCAAGGCTAAATTGAGACCCCATTTGGTTATAATGAGACGCCTCTATAATGAGACCCCATTTGGCTATAATGAGACCCAAAAAAAGACCCATTTACCTCTGATATAAAACCCTTATTTTCAGCCATTTTCTCTGTTTTCTCTCTTTCCTCTCTTCTCTCTCTCTCAAAATCACTCAAAATCTCGAAATCAAAACAGCAAGAGTTCTCAAATCCAACATCACAAACAGCTTAAGGTACGAATCCTTTACATATCCATGTAATTTTTATGCATTTTAGTTTAGTATTTTTAGTGATTTTTAGAGTTTAGGGTTCTTGATAAAAAGTCCGATTTTCATGTATATGTAGTTGTGTTTTTGGAAAAATAGCTTTAGATTCGTGTTAGTCGATGCATTAGGATCGTTTTGGTACCATGGATGATAAATTTGGGTTGAGTTTTGGAGATTTGGGT
This sequence comes from Limnanthes douglasii subsp. nivea, assembly GCA_036936605.1. Classification (NCBI taxonomy): domain Eukaryota; kingdom Viridiplantae; phylum Streptophyta; class Magnoliopsida; order Brassicales; family Limnanthaceae; genus Limnanthes; species Limnanthes douglasii. The sequence continues at coordinate 2,084,221 of JAUPFV010000004.1, read as the reverse complement.
TCGATTTGGGATTTAGGGTTCGAGTTTCTGGAAACGCAAGATTGTGAACGGGTCCCTCGCAACCCGTGCAAAATTGCGAACGGGTCATTTGCAATTTTGCACGGGTTGCGAAGGACCCGTTCGCAATTTTGCAGTTCAAGCAAACTGCAAAATTGCGAAATTGCGAACATTGGGTTCGCAATTTCACCAAATTGCGAACGCACTGTTCGCAATTTCGGTGAAATTGCAAACCCAATGTTCGCGATTTTGCAGTTGCTAGAAATGTTGATTTTTTATTTTGTTTTATGAAATAGTTTGTTTTCCCAAATTTATTAATAATTTATATGTTGTATTTCAACATGCCTCGCAGACAGCAGCATACACCTGTTCGACATTCAGGCTCGAGCGATAATGGAGAGCACGAGGACCGTGTGTCACGGTCACTGTCCGTTAGGCGTAGGCCTAGCGCTTCTACTCCGGCCCCTGTTCTATCCCATGGGTTTGGGACGCTCGACCAGTTATTTAGGGGGGTGAATCCTCATGTGCCTGGTCTATATCCAGAGTATACACAACACGAGGCCTACCACGTCTTTGCAGGAGAGGTAAGTAATGACGTGTTTTAAAGTACGTTTATATGTTCTTTTGTATTATTTCTAAGTTGTTTATGTTTTATGTAGGCTCGTCGGCACTCGCGGTGCTACTCTATGTACGGTACCCACCGTGCATGGGGTCTTGTTGGGCAGAACAGGGTCAGAGAGCAGGCTATGATGACTTGTTTCGGTCCCCTGGTAGATTTGTTGGAGCGTTGGAGTACCAACGTTCATCTTGTAGATGCTTTTCTGGAGAGGTGGCATTCGGAGACGAACAGCTTTCACTTCAGCTTCGGTGAGATGACGGTTACGTTAGACGACGTAATGCATCCACAACGTTTAGACATTTCCCGGTCACAAGTTACGTTAGATGACTGGTCTCCCAATCACAGGTGATGATTTCGTTGTTTAGACATTTCCTAGTGATGGACAGCGTTTAGCTTGGTATTCTAGTGCATTAGGGATAGATCTGGATGAACTTAAGTATGAGTTAGGGCGTAACAGGGGGGTAATGGTAGATCTGTTCGTTTACGGTTTTTACGCGAGCAGTACATGCAGCCCTGTTATAAGGATGATACCATGTCTGATAGTGATGTAAAGTGACTCGATATGTATAGTCACTGTTTTAAGGTAAGCTAACCTTTCGAACACTTCTTCGCGTCTGCGTGGTCGGGGCATCATACATCCTGGGCAGGAAGCCTCCCTACCGTGGTTGAAGAACATTCTGCACAAGACCGCATCGATGAAGCCAGGAACCTCCTCTTGCATCGTACCTCTCACGAAGTCAAATGCGTTTAGGAGGCTTGCATCTTCGTGTACGTTCCAGCCCGAATCACCTATTGTTATAACTTAAATGTTTAGTTTCATAGTCTCGTTATAGTATTTATAGACTCGAACTGGATGGTTCAGCTCGAAAATTGTTAGCGGGAAAGGTTGTTTTTGTTCCCGCGTAAATCTCTTTTAAGCGGGAAACCTTCACTTCATTCCCTCCATATGTTTCCATACAATATTATAATATTCAGATGAACTACTATATGTTTAGATTTTTTTATGTAGTCTTGTTATTATGTTTTTATGTTCGTACCTTGTGCTGTTTTTATGAATACTTGCAATTAAATTGCTGAAACTCAATTTTTTTTATAAAGTCAAGCATATGCTCAAACATGAACTACTCTTTAAATGTAATCACATTGTAGTCCATCATCATAATAAATTAACTAATATATGGATAACAAATCCATCATCATAAATTAACTTTTTATTTAATTTGTATTTATATACTATTTCAAAACAAAAATAAATTAGGTTAAAACACATTAACAATCATCAAAATTGAAATTAAATTTTTCTACCATATATTTAAGTAAAAGCATTAACAATTAAATTAATATTATATCCTGCAACCAATAAATTCAGGCAACCACTACTACTTCTACTAAACCGATATAATTAGTGGCCGAAAAGACTTGAATCTACTTACATTTACTTAGGAGTACCATTTAACTCTGACCACCACAAACACCCACAAAATCAAATCAGAAAACATTATTATTATTTTTATACGTCTTAGAGTCGATATCGGACAACTAACTTATTTTTGGACATGTTTCATTGTTCCTATATTCATAGCATTCATGATATGTTCTTTAAGAACTACTTAATCGGACACAAACATATGCTCAAACATGAACGGAATCAGAAACTGAAACATAAACTCAAACATAAACGGAATCAGAAACTCAAACACAAACTGAAACATAAAATAAAACAGAGGCTAAAACATAGTCTGCAACTTCCTTTATTCTTTCACATCTCGCTAGTCACGCATTTCCTCTAGCCGGATGTCGATAATGTCATCGCGGACGGATTCCAGCTGGTCCTGTGTTAAGTAATCCGTGACTTTACAGTTGAACCGCTTACATACAGCACGACGTTCCAAATCAGTGAGGCCAGAAACTGGATGTTGGCGGAATGTGACTAGGACTGACCACCTACATTTCACCTCATCAACACGCCTTGAAATTCTAGGCGGCTGTACACCATCCCTTCCACATAGGAAGTACATCTTGCATTGCAACGCCTCCCAGTACTTTCTACCCCCCTCTATCATGGTCTCATTACCAACTTCAGCTGATGCCATCATCAGATATTGATCTTCCAACTCAGTCCATGGACACATTTTTTTTTCAATTGGTATATTGGCTATTATTTGTTGTGCCTAAAATTACGTCTTTCTGTACCACTTGTATGGTTAAGATAACGTTATCCAAGTTGACCTATCGATAAACAACACATGTAAGAATAGGATACCGCAATCCAAACTGACGAATGAGTATGCGACACCTAATATTTACAAAAGTACAATAACTTTGCAGTGCAATAATAGTAGGGGTCTCATTATAACAAAACTTCCATCACCAGGTTTTCCGCTATAACGAGACACCTAAAAAAGTTGCCGCAAAAAACATCTGCTTTTAATGCAGTTCCCGCCCAAACAACCACGAGCATATAAATAGACGCGAAGCACTATTCGAACAATAACAGTTTAACCAATGGAGTTTACCTTTAATGAAGATTACCATTTGCTCGAGGCAGTGAAACTTGCCCACCAAGAGTTGGGAGAAGATAGTAGCGACGCGTTTTTCGAGCTGGTCTTGTGTAATATGTACTAAAACTACGGCCGTTTAGGAACTGAAGGTTTTGTCGTGCGTCACTGTGACCAAATCAAGGAGAGGTACATTTTTTGCAAACCAATGGATCGTTTGTTGTTTCTACCCTTTAAAATTAAGCAAGAAGCAGCTACCGTCTGGAACATGACTGTGGTAGACTACATCACGAAGGATATGGTAGCGTATCTTGAGAATAGGATTACGGAGAGGGAAGAGGGGATTGAGTCTGACGACAACTTGGGATACGACTTCGACGATTGAGCATTGTGATATGTTTTTAATAGTTTCCATCTGGTAGTGTCTGTATTGTCTGTTTGTTTTAGTTAATGCTATAACTTGTTCAAGTTTTCATTACCTTGTTTTTTCCCACATTATTTGGTACCCACAACTTCAAACAACAACTAATAAAAAAATCACAACTTAAAATAACAACCAGTAATACGAAAATCACAACTTCAAACAACGACTGATAAGAAAAATGACAACTTCAAACAATAACCAGTAATACGAAAATCACAACTTCAAACAACAACTGATAAGAAAAATGACAACTTCAACCAACAACCAGTAATACGTAACACTGCATAAGTGGAAGGCTTAGTCGTATCTAAGTTTGTATTCCACATCATCCACTCCACCCATTGCAATAATTTTGTCCTCTAGAAATGCTACCATATCCCTTGTGATGTAGTCTATCAAGGTTAGGTTCCAAACGGAGGCCGCCTCTCGCTTAATAAGCGATGACAAGAAACACAAATGCTGTATTGGCTTGCAAAAAGTGTACTTGCTTTTGATCTGCTCACGAGTACGCACAACGACACCTCTTGTACCTAAACGGCCGTAGTTCATATATATCGTACATAAGACATGCTCAAAAAACTGATCGCTTGTATCTTCCCCCAGTATCTCGCGTGCAATCTTCACAGCTCGAAGCATGTGGTAATCTTCGTCCGCCGTAAACTCCATATGTAAACGTTAACGAGTTTTATATTTTCGTCAGTGCTGCATGTTGCGAAAGTGTCGTATTTTTTTAGTTTTTATGTCCTATTTTATAGGGGGCGAGTCAATTTTGGTGGGCGTTTAATATTTGGATAAGGTCTCATTATAGCGCAATTCATACTATTTCGAATGCAATGTTGGCTTTGGCTATAATGAGACCCTGATTTAAACCACGTGGGTTGTAATAATTATCTTCGATATGTGTGTATTTTTGTATATATTATGTGTCACCACATTAGTCGCCCATCCAGATTACGTTATCCTTACATGTCTGACAACGCTATCCTACTTTTAAGTAGTTTTTAGGATGTTATTATGTGTCACCACATTAGTCGGTTCATATATCTTATACTTCAAATCACAACTAATAATAATGGTTCAAAAAAAATCAGATTAAAAAAGTAAATAAACGTGAAAATGTCACAAAATGTGACCATTTTAGGCTGCTTTGAAGTAGTTTTTTTTTAATTTTTTTGAGTTTTTTTTCCCACAAAAATCGAATCATTAGGGCCAATTGACTAATGTTTGATGTTGGTAAAAAGAAAAATCAGTTTTAGAGTCGGGAAGGTCACAAAATGTGACCATTTTAGGCTACTTTGAAGTAGTTTTTTTTTAACTTTTTTGAGTTTTTGTTTCCACAAAATTCGAATCATTAGGGCCAATTGACTAATGTGTGATGTTGGTAAAAAGAAAAATCAGTTTTGGAGTCGGGAAGGTCACAAAAAGTTGAAAAAACTAAATTTACAGAGGGTTTCGCGAACACAAACGGTTGTAAAACGCCGGATTCGCGAATGCAGGCGCATGTAATTTGACAAAATCGCGAACATCACTCTCGCGATTTTGCCAAATCATAGAGGTGGGAGTTCGCAATTTGTGCAAAATCAAGCGTTCACAATTCGAAAATTCGCCACTGTGCCGATTTTTTATATTTTTCACACTTTTTTTGATAAAATTGTAATTTTTTAGGGAACTTGCAATTTAATTGTTTTGTGCAACTTGTTTTTACAATAATTATATGAAATAAAATTTTCAAAATAAATAAAACGTGGGAGTATCGATTACAAACCGAGGTGAAAGTAAAAAAAAAGTATTCGTAAACACAACGGGATAAAAACAAGTAATGCATCAACAAATTATTAGTCTTCATTCAAATCGAAGACACGTGGTGGCTCTTCGTGTGAGGTCGATGGTTGCGCGGGCTTGATTTGGTTACGTTTGTTCAATCTCTTGTCGAGCGGTATTGCCCAACCGGTGACGACATGATCCGTACGAAACGGAAACCAAGTAGGATATATTTCCGGAAGTGGTCCATTCAACACAACCTACACAAATAAAAGGTAGATAAATATTTGGTCACAAAAATAATATAAAAAATTGAAACACACATTTGTATACTTACTTTGACGAAATGGTTACCGTGAACGAAACCTATACCAACTTCGAGGTTAGGACACGATCGAGGAGACAAACCACGTAGAGGTAGATAAGTGTACGATTGGTGGAGTGAAATGTGGTATAGAATACATTGGTATCTAGTGGCTATCACTAACCCTAAATCGGGTAACGTCATCCAATGCCTAGTACCGGCACCATACAATTCGAAAACGTTCAACCTTCTCACAAGGTTATCTACACCTTGTGAACCATCAAACACTCTCTCACATAGCTCACGTTCATTTTGCAATTTGCCGATCAAATCCTGTCTAACTTGGTCCCATGAATCGGATTTACCGTATACCGTCAAAGCAACGGCCCAGAATCCGCAATTACCGTCGGGAGAGACGTCTTCGACGCTAGAAATGTAGTCATGCAAATAGCTAGGAAACCAACTCTCGTACCCGCTAAAATCTTGGCCCTTTGATGATTTTTTCGGTCGAGGCACTTTATCTTTCTTCGGTTGAGCCTTGGTTTTTTCTTTTTCTTTCGTCTTGTTTTTTGGCGGTAGAAATGTTCTATTACCTATCGAGGCGGCCGTGCTACCAATCGTGCCGGGAGTGCTAGCGTCTAGACTACCATCGTATTCCCACTCACTAGGGTCCCGTTGAGTTGATTTGTCCCGGACGGATTTTTTCCTACCCTTAGTAACAACCGGCTCCTTAGGTTCCAAAACATGACTTCTAGCGGGATCTAGGATTTGCATCATCCTATTTATAATGTGGTCTTGGATGTGTTGCCCGTAACCGCGGATGGTGCTATCTATTAAGGAGAGTTTTCTAGTGAGCTCGTCTTCGGTATCAAACTCCTCATTAGGTTTGATCCTTAACGTACTCCAATAGACATCACACTCATCTTTTCTAACCGACCTTCCTTCTTTATAAATCAAAGCTAATTCGCATGCACATGGTAAATTATGAGTTGTCCTAATAACACACCCACACATTCCGGGTGTGAACCATATTTTCAAGGTCGTTGCGAGATTTGTCTCTATTAATTCTATAGCTAGAGATGAAAGCTCACCTTTGACATCCTTGTAGATGGTTTTGTTAGGCCCCCTAGTTGAGTTTCTTGGACGATACCTACTACGCTCGAATGACTCGAAAATGTTAGAGTGTTGAGCGGATAGCAATGCATTAACATGTTTCCAAAATTGTTCGAACGTGCATATACTACTACCAATTTCCCGCTTGAGGCTAGAGTGAGCACTCTCCGCCCTATAACATGAGATAAAATACATTAGATTTCTAACACTTTATATTAAAAAATATTGTGTGGAGATGGAAATATAACTCACCGATTGCTAGTTTGGTTGCCAAAATGTTTAAATTTGTTCGTGTGAATATTGAGGAATTTGTGTCCATATTCGTCGATCCATTGCTTCATAACGTAGTCGATAGCCAATGGACAAAATGCGAACGTGTGGTGCATATCGGCAAGGTTTTTGTTATAGTCTTCGAGCGTGGCCGAATAGGCTATCCTTTGGTAATATTCCCAGAACTCTTCGGCCATGTCCGCATTCGGTAAAACTTTTCTAGCGTAAGAGGTGAAGTTCTTACCAATATGTCAAGTGCATAGCATATGAGTTGCGTCCGGAAATATATCGTCGATAGCATTCATTAAAGCCAACTCCCTATCAGTGACGATAATGTTAGGTAATGGGCACTTGTTGTTCGTCAACACCATCTTTAGAACACTCAACCCCCAAATGTAGTTCTCTTGTTTCTCGGAGCTCAAAAAAACAAAAGCAACACAAAATGTATTCTTCGTCGAAGTTTGGCCCACTATTTCAAGTAAAGGCATCTTATACCTTGTAGTCTTGTACGTGCTATCCATTATAAGAACTCGAGGAAAAGTGCGCATGAAATCGATACTTTTAGGGTGTGCAAAAAACAACTCGAGGATCTCGTCCGTTGCTTCACAACTTCGCTCCCAAACATAGTACTCGTGTTCTTTTAACTTAGCAAACAAGTATTGCATTTGGGTCTTGCCCGCTTTATCAACCAAATCATGTTTTTGCCGAATGTTGTATATCGTGCGCATGCTTGATACATTTTGCGGGTCTTTAATCTTCAAACCACGATATATCTCTCTCGGTCGAGAACCGACTTCCGTTTGACTACGAACGAACAATTGTTCTTCGACTTTTAGTCTAGCGGCTCGTGAGTGACCATCCAAGTGCAAAAATGGTTTGTGGTTGTGTTTCCCGTTTAGCACAACCACTTTCCAATAACCCGGTAGCTCTGAGACAGGACTCCCTCTTAAATAGAACGGACACCCGCATTTTTTCGATGAACATTCTCGGCGCTTCTTAACATACCCCGGTTTGGGGTTAGGTTTGTAAACCCCGTGCCTCTCGCACCTAAAATATATCCTAGGAGTTTTCATGCTTTTGGTACCGTCGTCGTTTTTACTCCGGACCGAAATGAATCCTAGTTTTATGCTTTCGGACTCGACCCAATCAACCAAATCGGCTTTGGTGTAAAAAGTGTCCGTACTAAACACTTTCGTGTAATCGGCCATCGAACATGACGGTAGATCGGGTTCCTACATATGTCATTCATGCAATTATATAAGAACATATTTTAATCTAGAAGATCATTTAATTTCCAAAACAGGTCATTTTCGCGAACAACTAATTCGATAATTCAGCCAAATTGCGAGCAGTGCACTCGTCTATTTGGCAAAAACGCGAACTAGGAACTTGAAATTCATGCAAAATTGCGAACAGTCCGTTCGTGCATCTGGAATTTTTGCGAACGGACCGTTCGTCCATCCGGTTTTTCTGCGAACGGTCCGTTCGTCCATCTGGAAATTCGACGAACGGACCGTTCGCAATTTTGCACGATTTGCGAGTTCCAACCTCGCAGTTCGTCCATTCTATAGCGGTGGTACCGCTATATTCGCACTGACTCGAGAAATTGAATTTTGGTTAGAAACTTTGACTTATAAATGAAAGGCAAAATGAACATTTCACATTCAAAAAAAAAAAATTTGAATTTGGGATAGAATCTCATTATAGCCAAATAGAATCTCTTATAGCCTTGCCCTTTATATAAATGATAAAAAAAACAAACTTAATTCTGTTTAATAGTCGACCATGGACTAAAATTGAAACACTTCACTGTTCATCTGTGGACTCTGGACAACATTGCTTGAACTGAAGTCTCTCCTTCTTCCCTCTCATAAGGTTGTGTAAAACAATCAAAAGATCCGTAAGCTACAAAGTATATATGGGACACTGAATCGATTTGATTGGGTAATGTCATACTACAGAAACCCTAAGTTGAACGCTTTGTTAATCTCTGTCCCCATTCTCTTCACCTTCCTCCTTGTCTTGTTGCTCTACTTCTATTATCTTCGCCGCCGGCAGGCGTCTCTCCGATTGAGAATTAACAGTAACAGTCCCGGATTGCTGGTATTGCCCTTACTTCATCTCTTTAAATTGTAAATTTTAAAATGTAGATCGTAATTGAAAACTGTAATAAGATTTGTATTGTTATGGGCTATGGGAGTGGACAGGATGAGTTAGGATTGAGAAAAGAAGTGAGAGAGATGTTGCCTGTTATCATATACATGGAGAGTTTCTCAATTCAAGATACACTGTAAGTACTCACTCAACCTACCTCTCTCTTACATCATCGAACAGCTATCCAAAAAGACCTGGTTTCTTCGAACTCTAAACAAATGTTTTCCGCTGTCCCAAAAGACTAGCCGAGCTGGTGAAGTAAGACATGTTTATATGGTTTAACTTCTAGCGATGATTTGAAGATCATTGTGTCAGATCCAGGGTTTACCCGTGTGCATTAGCACTAACCAAATTTGTCGGGATTTCTCAATTTCGGTTGATATATCAACATGTGGAACTTAGCAAACTAGAGAAATGCATGATACCTTGTTTCTGCACCCATTTCTTATCAATAATTAGGGTCTTCAACGGTTCTCCAGAACCGAAAATCGGACCGGAACAGAATCGATAAGGATCGGTCCGGTTCTTAACAGTCCGGTTCGTGGTTCCATTCTAAAAATCGAAAATCGATAAGGAACCGAAACAAAAAACAGGTTAGGAAACGAACCGATAAGACCGATACGGTATCGAACCGATAAAACCGATAAACCGTTAGAACTGATACGGAATCGAATGGATAGAATCGATAAACCAATAGAATCGATAAGAAATCGGATCAGTAAAACCGTTAGTACCGATTATTTATTATTATTATTATTATTTATTTTTTAAAAAATTATTGTACGAAAATTAATAGTTAATTATCAAATTTTTTAAGAAAATCAAAAATTAACTTATAAACTTTAGTTTTTATATCATTTACTCAAATAAAAAAATTTAAAAATAAAATTTTAATTAGATTTATTTTTTTAAGTGGACCGAATCGGACCGGACGAACCAGATCTGGATCGAACGAAACCGAAAACTTAGCGGTTCGGTCCGGTTCCAAAAATTAGAACCGAAAGCTTAGTGGTCCGGTCCGGTCCGGTTTCCTCAAAACCCGGACCGAACCGGACCGATAACAGCCCTATCAATAATACACAATGAGATTCGGTTTCATGTATAAATTTATGCAGAACTACGATTGAACCGTGTACAGACAAATTTTATGTTAATCCCTTTAGTTCATAGCTAACTAAAAGCCTTGGACAGTTTAGGACATGTTCTTTACTTGGGCAGACTCATGTTTCTTTCTTAGCTTCTGTTTTTGTTTTGGTTGATATGCTTTCGTTGGTTGTTACAGCTGCTCAGTATGTCTCGGGGACTACGAGGCATCGGATAAACTTCAACAGATACCAGCATGTCGCCATGCTTTTCACATGGACTGCATCGACCATTGGCTTGCCACCCACACTACCTGCCCGATCTGCCGCTATCAAATTACTAATGGAACTAAATCAACAGGGTAGAACAAAACTGAATAGCGTAGTCTTCTAATTCATCAACAGAATCATGTTGTACCTTTATCATTAGGAATGTGCTCATCTCTACTGTAACTTTAACTTACTAGTTTGGTTGGTTGGTTGGTTGCTTAGCCTGTAGGAAAGCAATAGTCGATAAATCGCAATCATTTTGCGGTTGCTGCGCCGAACCATAATATCTAAGTTACCAGGGAATTAGATTTGTAGTTGTTCTCTGAACTTAAGTTGTGTCCAGAATTTATATTACTTATATTTTGCTAGAGTCAAATTATAGATCTACCTTGTCTTACAATTTTAAGAATAAATTTATATGCTTTGAATTGAAGAGGTTGAAATAAATCTGGCTGACTGAAGTGTGAGATTTATTGACAGAAGGAAAATCATTTTTTTCAATTTCTATCTTCATAAAAATTGTTGTAAGAATATCGTTGAAAGACTTATTGAATTTTATAAAATTTAAAAACTTCACGACATCGTCTTTTTAGAATATTTGAAATCACTTTAATTTATAAATAAGAATTTGATAAATTTCTCAAAATTGATTTAATAAATTGATAGCTTTCTTTTATTGTTGATGACTCTTTTTCTGTCCACGAATATTGATGATTAATCTTTTGTATCATTCTATTGTTTCTTCTCACGATTGAAGTCAATCGTATAATCCTTACATATGAAAATTACTTTACGAACTTTTGATATATTGAAGCCTCTTTAATGTTGCATTGTTGTCCAAGCCTATTACATTCCAAATTAGTATGGAAATTGTCATTTGGAAGAATCTATAAATGGCATACTAGACCTTAAAAACTGCAATACTTCGGTAGACATCGGACCTTTAATATTTCTGACTTTAGTCCTCTTCATTCTTTTGCTTAATACATTTTTGAAGTCTTTTTGTATTTCTTGCTTGCTATGGACATGAGATAGCGGTAGATTTTTAATAGTTCATTGAGTAGGTGAATTTATCTTTATTATAGAAGAAGCTAAGTCTTTATTTGCTGAGAATAATGAACCAGTCTCTATTGTCTGTAATGCTTCAATATTTATGAGTCACTAATCTCTCTACTTCCCTTGCATGAGCCTTTTTTATAGGAGCTTTCTTTGTAGTCTTGTTTCCTACTATGATTGTTGTATGTTCTAATGTATGATTCCCCTTAGTTCATATCCAGATGTTATTGTGGTTTCAATATGATTTTTTTGGTCTAACTTATCGTCATTTATCCTTTGAGGTGATGTGTCATTTTGATCGCTTATTTATTTCTCATTATACTTTCTTTGATGACAGTGGATTTCACTTTAGGGTTGAAAGCCACATTTTGATTGGATAATCTGGAAGAATATAGAGGTTTAGTTTGATTGAACATAGAATTCTGACCACTTTGGTATCAATTTTGTTTCTTGCATTCAAAATGTTTATATCGTGGGTGTAGACGCTAAGAACAGTGAGAATGCATTGCTCTATATGATATATCTTTCCAGAATCCTTTGTTTTCCCAATGCCTATCCAAACCTTTTTAATTAGGACCTTTGAGACGTCAAGCTCAAGCTGAACTTTACAACAATTGAATCTAGCTCGATTATTTGCTGGCACCGAAACATTAACCGGCTTACCATAGCTTTGGCGATTGATCTAACTGTATCTTCATTAAACATGAACTCCGGTAGATTTGGTAGGCTAATCCAAATTAGAGTTATAGGACATTCTTTATTATGATTGAAATATACTTTCAATTTCAATAATCTCATTGTCATTTTATCAATGGACCAAAGATTTCTTCGTCATATCTTTCTTAGGTATTCTTGAAGATCGAATTATATTATTATATGTCTAGTATCTCACTGAATGAGATTTAATTATCCCGAGAAACTAAAAAGCATCTTAAAATTTCTTGATGATGGTCATTTGAGGTTTTCATGTAGAGAATTTACCAATAAAAGTATATTTTGAGTTTTGTTGTAGTACTTATTTATCTTGTACTGAAAATTGTATGACTATATGATCCACTTTGTGTTGAACTTTTACGTAATTATGATTGACCTACTTAGATTTAGCACGTGTGATGTTAGCATATGATATCATATGTAATCTTGTTTTTTTATTTTGCAGCTAATTCTGTATATATCCAACTTTTGATGTGCAGATTGCTCAAAAGTTGAGTTTAATATAAGATTTGTGATTCTTTCAGGGTTAGAGAACGAGATTCCGTATCCTGATTGTAGATTACTCATATTGATTGGCAGTAAAAGGAAAGCTTCATCTAGATTATTGAGAGTTGAGATCTTTAGCTGCTTAATTTTTTGGGGTCTCTACTTCTTTAGACAGAGCAAAGATGATTGAATGAAGATTTGGAAGAGGTGAATGAACTTCACCTTCCTCTATGACAACCTCCGGTGAGGACTAGTAGTCTGCCAGTCACAAAATGACGGTTAGAAATGACGGTTAGAAAGAGGGTTTTGAATTATAGAAATTAAGAAAGCTATTATTTATTGAAAACTAATGAACTCTCATTGGTGATTTTTATAAATTTTGAAAGAACTAGGCGATCATGATATTGAAAAGTATGCCGCTAGTTCAATTTTTTTTCATTCTTGACACAAAGTAGGTTAAGTGGATGAAATATTTAGATTTAAGTACAAACATCTCAACTTTCTGGTCATACATTTATTATTCTCCAACGATGGTTGATTTGGATGGTGGTGGTTGATAAGGAAGAATAAAAGACAAGGAGAAAAGTGTGAAGAAGAAACATGACAGGAGAAAATAGCAAAGGAAAAGTGTGATAGGAGGAAAACGCATAGAGAAAACTGTGTGAGGACTGAATTGTAAAAACTATATAAAGAGATAGCCAGAATAGGAAGAAAGTAAAATGTAGGGACTAAAAGATGTAATTAACCGAAGTTAAAGCGTGTGGGGTCCGCAATTGTACTATAAAAGGACCACACACGCTTCACAAATCCCGAGATGAATAATATGAGACTTTCTCTCTCTACTTAACCTAATAACCCTTACTTTCTCTCTCTAAAATTGACACTAAGAGATTTCTGTATCGCCGAATTGTCACTAAGTAATCCTCGTATCGCATAATCACCCCTGGACCATCTTAAAACTCTTCAGTGGCGCCGTCTGTGGGAAACGAAAATCGCTCTGACGACAATCGCTTCCTGGAAATAATTCCTATTCTGAGGAGAACCATGGAGGGCCAAGGGGACGACTTGGTTAATAATTGCGAGGAGAACCTGGTGGGAGATGACTACCGGAACGATATGGAGTACGAGGGACTAGGGGGCAGCGAGTCGAAAATGCCTTTGACGACTCGGATCTGTTGGCTCAAAGAAATGAGTTGCTGCTAGAAATCGAAAGGTTGAAAGTAGAAAAGAACCTCGTATAGTAGAATCTTCGATCCGAGATAAGGAGGGAGCCGGTTAGCGAAAAGGAAGATCACGAAACTGAGCTTCGTCCCAACAAAAGAGACGACCGATACCGGGAAGGCGAGTGGCAATCGCCGAGGAGAAGAGAGAGACGAAGTGTGGATTCAGCTTACCTGAGTGACTGCTCTCGATACAGCTCCTCGGATTCGTCCCCACGAAAATACCACAGAAAGAAAAAGTATGATCGCAGACACACCGATTTCCGAAGAGGGAGAAGCTCTGAGAGGAAATCTCCGAGGGAGAAGGGTCACCACGCTCGAGGTGGCGAACGATATTATGAACAGGCGAAGTACGCTGAGAGAAAAGAGGATATGGGCCCTCGAACTTCGGAATGGCAGCACCAGTATACTTTGCCATCCGAGGAGGGTTTGTACTTTCCAAATAATGACAACCTAAGATCCAGAGTTTATCGTGCGCGTCACAATTGGAGAGCTTCCCCCTTGTCCCCGGACATTTTGGTGGGAAATCTTCCGAAGCACTTTGATATTTCGAAGCTAGAGAAATTCGATGGGACACATGATCCGGATAAGCACATTGAGCAATTTAAGAATTTAATGATCAATTTTGACGACGATGATAAGCTGCTATGCAGAGCCTTTTCTCAGACCTTCAAGGGAGTAGCTTCTAAGTGGTACAACAGGCTACCTCAGGGCTCGATAAAGAATTTTGATATGTTTTAAGGAACATCTTCAGACAACACTTTGTGGGGAGCAAGAAGTTCAGAGCTAACGGAGACACAATCATCTATTGCCGACAGAAGGTGGGGGAGAGTCTCAAAAATTACACTAATCGTTTTGTTAAAACGAAAACGGATATGGAATATTGCAAGGATTCAGTGGCGCTTGCAGCCTTTAGGATGGGCTTGCTCCCCGGGTTGTTGAAGGATACGGTGGCGGAAAGTCAGGCGATGACTTTTGGAACATTGTTAGATTAGGTTGAGAAGAGGATCCTGGTGGAAGAGACCCAGGCCTCGGAGAAAGGGTCGGGGGATGAGTTAGACCAGAATCAATTTCAAAGGTCTGAGTCGAGTAACCAGGGCCCTCGTTCGAATATTCAGACTAAAAGTACGGGTCAATATCCTCCGAGACAGAAGTCGACCCCGCAGTACTATAGAAACCAGCAAAACTACAATCAAGGAGCGAGACTCATGTCAAACAAATGGGTTCGACCCGACTATTTCGCGGAGTTGACAGAAAATGTTGCTGCAATATTCGACAAGGCAAAATCTATGGTCCCGTTCAGGAAGCCTTTTCCTATACAGACTCCGAGGGAAAGTGGAAGCGTCAATAAATATTGCAAATATCATGAGGACATTGGGCACGACACCAAGGATTGCATAGCTTTGAAAAAAGAAGTGCAAGCCCTGATTGAAAATGGAATGTTGTTGGAGTTCGTAAAAAACACTCCCAGAAAAATGTCGTGGTAAAAGCTGTCTCAAAAAACACTGACACAGCTATGGTAATCTCCGAGGGGGTCGACGACTTTGACATCGAGAAAGAGTATTTAGATCCCAAGGAGGGGAGGAACAATGTCAATTTGGTGGAAGAAGAAATTCTAAAGGGGAGAGTGGATAGCCTTTGTGCGTTCTTCGATTACTTGGAAATTTTTGGGGGATACACTATTGCGGGAAATTCCAACAGCTCCTGAAAAAGGCACATGGTCAACCTGACCACCCAGATTGAAGCGGGAGTGTCAGCACAAATGCACCGACCGCCTTCCTCATTATTTGTTTCGATGATGATGATATGCGAAATGTTGCAGGCCCTCATGAGGATGCGGTGGTGATTGCGGCAGGCATCGCTGGTGATCAAATTCAGAAGATACTCATCGACACGGGGAGCTCCGCGAATATATTGTTTATGAGTACTTACCGAAGAATTTCTGACCCGCCTGTTATCCGAAGATCCGACAGGACTATAGTGGGCTTTACTAGCGCTACAGCAGTGGTGGTTGGAGAGTTTCAGTGTGTGGTCGAGTTGGACCGTGGACCATTCAAGAAAGAGGTGGAGGTACTTTTTATTGTTGTTGACGCGCCGACATCGTATAACGCTATCCTGGGTCGCTCTTGGTTGTCCCGGATGCATGGTGTAATCTCTATAGTGCATCAATGCTTAAAATACGTTGTAGGAAACAATATTGGGATAATCCAAAGTAGCCAGAAGATGGCACGTGAATGTTACCAGATAGCCCTGTCCTCCAAGGGGGTTCGGGGGGAAACTTTAGACCGAGCATAGCAATTAAAGCCCCCCTCCCCCCCCCCCCCCGAAATCATCCCATGCGATGATCCGAGGGAGGCCCCCGGATTCCAGGTCCCAGAAGAAGATTCTGCGACACACGAATTTGCGAGTGGCAAAGTTCTGAAGATTGGAGTCCACCTCTCTCTAGAATTTAAGGAAAACTTAATTGCTTTTTTATCTGATAAACTTGATATGTTTGCTTGGTGTGCACAGGATGTCACTGGAGTGCCGTCGGAAATCATGTGTCATAAACTCGCGATACGACTAGATGTCCGACCCATAGTCTAGAAAAGAAGACCTGTCTCCCCGGAAAAGGCCTCGGCAATTCTGGTGGAGGTCGAGAGGCTACTAAGCATAGGCCATATTCGCGAGTCACATTATCCCATATGGGCGTCGAATCCAGTGTTAGTACGAAAGAAGAATGGCAAGTGGAGAATGTGTGTTGATTTCACGGATTTAAACAGAGCTTGTCCTAAAGATCCGTTCCCCGTGCCTCGCATCGATCAACTAGTGGATTCGACCTCCGGCAATCGACTGTTGTCTTTTATGGACGCTTACTCAGGATACAACCAAATCCGACTAGCCGCTAACAATGAGGAAATCACTTATTTTATCACCGGGCGAGGTTTATACTGCTACAGGGTCATGCCATTTGGATTAAAAAATGCGGGGGCAACCTATCAGCGCCTAGTCAATAAAACCTTTGAGGGGCAGATTGGGTGGAACATGGAGGCCTATATCGACGATATGCTAGTCAAAAGTGCGCGGGACGAAGACCATTTCACCGACCTAGTAGAAACATTTCAAAATTTAAGCAGAGTCAATCTAAAACTCAATCCGGAGAAGTGCATTTTCGGGGTGAGGTCAGGAAAATTTCTCGGTTACATGATCAGCGAAAAAGGCATCGAGGCAGATCCCGAACAGCTAAAACCAAAATAATAAGGAAGTACAAGTTCTGACAAGGAGATTGGCCGCTCTGAATAGATTCATTTCTAGGTCTTCGGATAAATGTGCTCCATTTTTCAAGGTGTTGCGGAATGCGAAACAGTTTTGTTGGACCGAGGAATGTTTGACCGCTTTTCGTGAAATCCAAGAATATTTGACGTCTCCTAAGGTCTTATCTAAACCATTGGTAGGAGAGACATTAATTATCTATGTAGCAGTATCGGGATGTGCGGTCAGTGCCGTTCTCCTCCGCGAAGATGACTCTCTCCTGAAGCATATCTATTATGTCAGTAAGAGTTTGCTGGATGCGGAGAAACGATATCTCACATTGGAGAAGGTGGCTTTAGCGTTGGTAACGGCGGCTCGAAAGATGAGACCTTACTTCCAGGCCTATCCAATCATTGTTCGGACGACTTTTCCTCTGAAGAGTTTATTACAAAGGCCTGACATCTCTGGAAGGATGACTAAATGGTCAGTAGAACTGGGAGACTTTGACATAACATTTGAGCCTCGAACGGCGATAAAAGCCCAAGTTTTAGCCGATTTCTTGGTCGAGTTCCATTCTGACAGAGAGGAAAAGGAAGTGCACGACTTTGTTGATGAAGAGAAATGGGTGATACGGACGGATGGGGGGTCGAACACTTCAGGAAGTGGGGCAGGTGTCCAATTGATTTCCCCAAAAGGGGTAGCTATGTTCCAAGCCATTCGTTTCGGTTTTAAGGCTACTAATAATGAAGCTGCTCTAGCAGGCTTGCGTTTGGCTCAGATATGTGGGGCTCGAAAGATTAAACTGATCAGTGACTCACAGTTGGTGATAAATCAAGCTTCGGGAGAGTCCGAGGCCAGGAAAGATAAGCTGATACAGTATTTGAAGATATTGAAAGATTTGGCATCTGAATTCGAGGAAGTCAAGTATGAACATGTTCGAAGAGAGTTAAATGTTGTCCCAGATTCTCTTACCTCAGCTTCACGGACGGAAGGTTACCCGTGGGTTTTGGTTCAGGAGTGCCCTTCGATCTCGATTGGCGAGGAGCATACAGTGAATATCTCGGAGGAAAGCAACGTGATCACGAATGATTGGAGAACGACCATCATCGATTTTCTGGCCCACGATACTTTACATGTCGAAAAGTACGAAGCCATGAAAGTTAGGTTCAAGGCTCATGGTTATATTCTGTTGGGAGGAGTGTTGTATAAAAGATCTCTGAGTCGACCATTATTGAGGTGTCTGAGTGGACCCGAGTCGCAAATTATCCTGTCCGAATTACACGATGGTGAAGGATCTGCCCATTGTGGATATAAGGCATTAATTCGGAGAGTGTTTCTGGCTGGCTATTATTGGCCTACTATCGCGGCCGACGCAAAAGATTTAGTCAAACGATGTGACACGTGCCAACGCTACGCTAATGTGATTCACAAACCTGGGGTGTTACTGGAGAGCATTTCAGAGGCAGTCCCGTTTGACAGGTGGGGCATTGATCTAGTTGGGCCCCTACCAATGGCGTCTGAGGGCAGACAGACCATAATCGTAGCAGTCGATTATTTTTCTAAATTTACCACGGACAACGGACCTCAGTTTGATAACAAGGAGTTCAAGAGTTTTTGTGTATCGAGGGGTATACGACAATGTTTTTCAGCACCATTTCACCCTCAGGCTAATGGGCAATTGGAGGTAACTAATCACACAATTCTCGATGGTTTGAAGAAGAACTTGGAAGGAAAAGCGAGGAAGTGGCCCGACTATTTACAGGAAGTGTTGTGGGCATACCGAATGACTCCGTGAACTGCCACTGCTGTGTCCCCATTTGCCTTAGTCTATGGAATGGATGTCGTTGTCCCTCCAGAGATTCTTTTTCCTCCACATCGTGTAGCAACATATGCCTCCGACACGAATGACCAGAGCAGAGCACTGGATTTAGACTTGGTTGAAGAAAAGAGACAGCAAGCACAATTGACATCCCTCCATTATCAAACTCTCATGAGGAGTCGATACGCGTCTAAGGTAAAGCACAGAGATTTTAAGGTGGGAGACAAAGTCTTACGTAAATTTTTCTTGCACACTAAAGACAAGAGTTTGGGAAAGTTGGGACCGAATTGGGAAGGCCCCTATGAGGACACCGAAAAGATAAAACCAGGCACGTATCGGTTAAAAGATAAGGAAGGGCGATACCTCCGTCTCCCTTGGAATATTGAGCACTTAAAATTGTATCTTGATTAAAAGAGCTAGCTAAAATTGTATTTCTTTTCCCCTTCTTTGTATCCCCCAGAACAAAATTTGGCGAGGGCACACTTTTTCCAACCCTGTTAGGCACAGGAAGGTTTTAATGAGGTGTTTCAATGAGCTACTTAAATACAAAGAGTTCTTTGCCTTAACTATTTTTTGGGTTACAGTAACATGTGCCTCGAATTTTTGTCCCTTCAAACTATTTTTTGGGTCACAGTAACATGTACCTCGAATTTTTGGACCTTCGAACTATTTTTTGGGTCACAGTAACATGTGCCTCGAATTGTTGTCCCTTCGAACTATTTTTTGGGTCACAATAACATGTGCCTCGAAATCTTGGTCCATTTAAACTATTCTTTAGGTCACAGTAACATGTGCCTCGAATTCTTGCCTCTTCGAACTATTATTTGGGTCACCTTAATGTATGCCTCGAATTTTATTTAACTTTTTAATATTTGGGTCACACTAATGTGTGCCTCGAATTTTCCTTCACTATTAATATTTGGGTCACACTAATGTGTGCCTCGAATTTTGTTTAACTTTATTAATATTTGGGTCACACTAATGTGTGCCTCGAATTTTGTTTAACTTTATTAACACTTGGGTCATACTGATGTGTGCCTCGAATCCAATGTATTTATTAGTATTTGGGTCACAATAATGTGACTCAAGATATTATCTCTTCAATTGTCAGGTAGATCACAATAATGGTTTGAATGATTTGTCTCTTCGGATTCTTGATGAGAATATAACATTTGATGCTGTGGATAGAACTTATGCATAAAAATAATAATTGATTACTGACCTTACAAAATCGAACCATGTCTCATAAAATTCGCGCAGTACACGCCCCAGTCACATTACAAAAAGAGGCCATATTGGGCCATACAAAAAACATTAACACCTTATACGTCTTCCCTCAGTCTGAATTTTTCGAGGAGACGCTCCCCTCAGCCTCTGAATCTTCGCTATCACTTACCACTATATGGGGAGGATGAAGTTCCGAGGGGACAAGCTTCCAAAAACTCCCCAAGTTATATTCAGGATGCTCAGCATGGATTTGGGTAAGTAAACCAGCTCGGGTAGTTGCATCCCGGGCTTGCAGCTTACTTGTGCAGGTCGCCGCATAAGCATCCACAGCTTTGTCCTTCTCTTCCTCGACTTGTCAGGAAAGTTCTCAACCCATTTCAGTAACTGATCTCGGTCTTCTGTCACCTTTCTCAAGGCCTCGATACACTCTGCGAATCCATCGCAAGCCAAACGATATCCTTTTTTGTACTTATCTATCAGTAGCTCTTGAGTATCAGTCTTCTTTTTATATAAGTCCCTCTCTTCTTGACAACACCTCTCCAACATTATCACATAACTTTCGGAGGCAGATAGGCGCTCGTACAAGGCATCAGTTTGACCTTCGATCACTGCGTGTTGCTTCTTGGCCTCTTCGAGTTGAGAGGCAGCTAACAGCGATTTGAACTTGTAGTGATTTTTGCGTTTCTCAAGGTGCCGCATCTTTTTTCCCCTATTCACTGAGGTGTGCAGCAATTTTCGAAGGGACATGGAGAATTCATCATCCAAAGAAACTTTGAAGGAGCTCGATGGAGACCCTAATGCTACAGAATCAAACTCAGAAAACCCACCTCCAAGAGTGTCTGTATCAATGTGCTGAGGAGGGTTGCTCCGAGGGATGGGGAGAGGTGCTAATCTTGGACTATTTTTGAGGGAGACTGGGTGAGAAACCTTAGTAAGAGGCGAATGTGGAGACTGATGAGAAATTTCCTTGGGAGAATGGCCACCTCTGTCCTCAGGTTTACTTGAGATTTCTTGGACCTTTTCCTCTAGAGAAACCTCCTGATTGTCTTCAGGTGTCTCAACTCCCTCGGATAATTCTTGGATGGGTTCGAGGATACCCTTACACTTCCTATCCCTTGTTTTGGCATCCTTTTTTGATGGCAGGATGGGAGCAGGGGGAGGAGGAATGGAGTCCGACGACCCGGCATTGTTTGATGGAGCAGGAATGGAGTTTGACGACCCAACATTGTTCGAGGGAGGAGGCCCTTGGGTGTTGACCGGTCCTTCAGGGTTTAGCTGTTGAGTTATTGAAACATCATCTTCTGGAGGATCCCCAAGATGACTCTGCGAACGGGAGCGCTTGGGCAGATATACCACTATGTCTTTTTGGCTACAACGCTCCATCACTTCTCGCTCCGAGGGAGGAGCCCTCAATCCTCTCATGCTAATACGATCGAGGGGATTGAGCCTCCACAATCGACTCCTGGCGAGATTGTTATCTGTGAAGCAGAGACGAAATCGGTTTTCCCAATGTTTTTTTGCCCACAAGCGAAGTTTGGTGAACACATTTGTGGCACCCTCAACGTAGTCAGAATAGGGCTTGGAGATCCCAGTCATAGCTGCAACAAGTAGCCAATATCAAGACCAGTCATAATCAAAAATTCGAGGAAGCATAAATAATTTCGAAGGATAAGCACTTACATTTATTAGTCCACATCAGAGAGAGCTTGTGAGGATTCGAGGGAGTGGCCTCTGACCCGGTCTCCCAGCAACCGGAGAAAAACACAAACTGCTGCCTCCACTTCTTGTCAGCCTCTAGTAGATCTCTCAGGATTTTTTGTCCTCGATTGAAAGTCGGTGAGTAAAAGGGAAAGAAAGGATTCCTGGCCAAACCACCAAGGCCAATGAGTTGCTCTAACGGAAATTCGTGACCTGAGAGCCTCGAGGCTATGATGCAGGCCATCAGAGTAAACCACATGTTGGGTCCCACCTGCGAGGGACAAAGATCTATTTTCGCCAAATATTCGATGAAGAAGGGGTCTAAGGGATACCTTAGCCCCCAATTCATGATCTCTGTATATACCACCAACTCGTTGTCCCTCACTGATAAAGGCGTCTCTCCTTCCGAGGGAAATCTGATGGTAATATAAGGAGGGATGCACCACCGGGCCCTCAGCATCGCCTCTTCGTATTTCGAAAAATATTTTTATCTGATGTTGGCAAGGGCCACCATATGTTTATTTTCGATGCCCCGAATGTTGCGACCAGCAATACTGTCTAGCTCCAACAGAAGCACGATGTCCCCTTTCGATTTTGGAGCAATCCGACGGGCTTGCTCTTCAGATATTGTTTGGGACGAGGAGGTGGCGTTATTTGAAGAACCTTAAGAGGGGATCACAGGCACTTTTGGTTCGAGGGGCATTGTGGCAGGTTTTTTCCCTTGGGCATCTTGACTCTCATTTCGCCTATTGAGCATATCCTCTTCGGTGATGAGCGTTTTCGAAGGAGAGAATTGAGTCCCATGAACGGTCATAGATGGGGTGGAAGGCAGACTTGATTCATCTACTTCGTTTCTTCGGGGAGGGCTGTTAAAAGTCCGATGAGGGCTTGTGGATATTCGTGGAGGACTGTCAGAGGTTCGAGGAAGTTTGGTAGACGTTCGAGGAGGGCTAGCAGATGTTTGAGGGAGATTTTCGAGGGCTACTGGTGAAGTAGGTTCCCGAATAACCAGGGGCGCCTCCCTGGCACGCTTTCGCTCGTGAGAGCCTTTCATATCCTTGTGAGACTTCTTTCTCTTCCCGGACGAGTGTTTGTGTTGCCTATCCTTGCCCATTTCTCCGAGGGGGTTCGAATCGCTATGCAGGCTTCGTCGAGCGACTTCGAGGGGGATAATTGCAGTCGAATCTGCTGAGGGAGGCCAGGCACTAAAGAAAGTAGTAGTTGATGGTGGGGGTTGAGGCCTCACGTCTTCGCCGGCAGCAATTCTCTCTTCGAACCTCTTACTGATCAATAACCACTCAGGAATTCGACGGGGTTTATTCGCCAACTTTATCTCTCTAGAAATGATTGAACAAAAGTTGAGTTAATGAGGAGAGAAGGTCAGTATTTATAGGTGAACATGGGCTTTCCTGACAGATCAGGCCCGGGGACGTTTTCTGGTGTTTGCCTAGGGACATTATGGTCCATATAGGTGTGAAGTATTCTGACACCAGCCACAGGGGAAGTTGAAGAGCTTGCGTAGTCAGAAAATGTCAGGGGAAGATGAAGAGTTTTCTGTCAGAAAGTGTCAGGGGAAGATGAAGAGTTTTCTGTCAGAAAATGTCAGGGGAATAGGTAACGTTTTCCAAAAAGATGTGCCGACACATGTGTTTGTTTAATGACGTCATGGTAAAGATTAATCCTGGCACCCCTTTTAGCCTTGATCTGAAATCATTCGGAGCACTGATACAGCCAAAGTCAGGGGCTTATATGGCTAAAATGGTGCAAGGATTGGGGGGCTACTCAGTTATCAGGAGAAATTCGAAGAGCGATTTTTCGAGGAGCGATTTATGGCCTCGATGGTTCGAGGGGCATTGTGGAAATTCGGAGAGAGAAAATGTTCGAGGAAAATGGTTTATGCCTGTCAAGAGTAACTATTCGAGGGTACGTGAAGTGAGCAATCGAAGAATTATTCAGTCCCAGTAAAAGAACTTTTACTAGGACTGGGGGGCTACTGATAAGGAAGAATAAAAGACAAGGAGAAAAGTGTGAAGAAGAAACATGACAGGAGAAAATAGCAAAGGAAAAGTGTGATAGGAGGAAACGCATAGAGAAAACTGTGTGAGGACTGAATTGTACAAACTATATAAAGAGATAGCCAGAATAGGAAGAAAGTAAAATGTATGGACTAAAAGATGTAATTAACCGAAGTTAAAGCGTGTGGGGTCCGCAATTGTACTATAAAAGGACCACACACGCTTCACAAATCCCGAGATGAATAATATGAGACTTTCTCTCTCTACTTAACCTAATAACCCTTACTTTCTCTCTCTAAAATTGACACTAAGAGATTTCTGTATCGCCGAATTATCACTAAGTAATCCTCGTATCGCATAATCACTCCTGGACCATCTTAAAACTCTTCGGTGGTAACTTGGACATACTTGTTGGGACTTCTTTTGGTTTATTCTACATCTTGGATCATCATAAAAAAATCTTAATATTTAAAAAAACATTAGTCATTACGATAAAGTGAGGAAAGAGTGTAATATTTTGTCTAACTTATGGACGAAAAATATTATTTTTAGATCAAATTTAAACATAATTGTCTTTTTTCTCGTTAGTCAAAATATAGTTTATCTTCACCGAGACTAACAATTATGGTTTGAGGTTTTTCCATTCAATTGAGCTTTCAAAATTGGATTGATGAGAAAGAAGGATCAAGTTTTCATGGTGGAACAACTAATCTTTTTATATTTTTGAATTTTTTATATGAGCGACTAATCTTGTGAGATGTGATTGGAGCGAAAATTCGTGCATTGTCGCTTCTACCACCATATGTTATATATAGTTATCTTTAGGTGAATTGTCATACCCGCATTATCACGTCTATCATATATTAGGAACAGTTACCTTTATCCAAACTGCCATAACTTTGGAAAGCTTCGATGCTGCATCTACTTATGCATCGTTAGAAAATCATCTCGAATCAAAACCTTCATTGAATAATTTATAATAATATAATATTATTAATAAGTGACAGTAGTAATAAAATTTTATTTTTTTAAAAAAAAATAGAACTTGAAAACTTATATGAATTGTTAAATTGTTTTTTTTAGAAAATATTTAAAATGGGACTAATTTTAAGTTAATAATTTAAACCTATATTGAACATATTTTTTCATAAATGTGACAAATATATTAAAATTTAATTTTAGTCATTCCCTAAATTATTTAATCTGTTTATTGGTGTTGAAAAAAAATTATATACACGTTTAGATCAAATGAAAATAAAAAAAGTTGTATTCAGATACTTATATTATTGTTTCATCTATTTTTGTTATCATATATGTCAAAAGTTAGTATATATATATATATATGACGTAGGAAATATTAAATATATTTTTATTAAAAGATAGTCGTATATAAAAAATATATTAATCTTAAATTTAACTTTAATGTTTTTTGTAATTTTAATTTTAGATATTTTCTCCAATCAAAATTCACAAAAATTTTATTAACAAAGGTTTGATTATACATTTGAAAAATATCAAATATTTGAGATTTATTTATAAGTTTTATATAAACCACTAAAATAGCCCATAAGCATATAACAATTATCAAAATCAATAATAGTATAAAAAATAATTACTAATTTTATATTTTATCCAATTTTTATTTTTTTTTTAAAAAAAAAAGTCGGTTACATAATAATTTTATAAAATACAACGTTTTGATATGTTGAGTACTCAAAAATTATTTGTATAAATTTACAATATATATTTGTTTCAATCACCAAAGTGATTTAGAAAATCTTCTACCCAGCATAATGAATACACAAATGTATGTTTTCGGGTTTTTGTGCTTCACAGGTGTTTGTTTTCAAATTTCTTTTGGTGATAATCATGTGATTGCAAGTCCAAAATTCATGAAAAGAACAATATTATTTCAGGTATTATATATTATTTTATAAAAAATGTTATCATATGTTGTTTAAATATATTATAGCTAATCTATCATATATATTAGAATTCGTTGAGAACTAAATATGTCTGTGCAACCATAAGCCTATAATTATCTAAATTATTGTTTTTGATGGTTTTATTTTGTCATGGTTTTTTATAATATTTTAACTTGTTACTCGAAAAAAGAACTACATCCATGCTAATATTTGGATTGTTATCATCTTTTTACTTTTTTTTATATTATTAGTGTTATTATTTTCAATGTGGAATTTAAAGATTTTATAAATTAATTACGTTTTCTTTTTTTAGTAAGATAAATAAAATATTTTAGAATTAAATACAAAATAAAAATGAGTTTCTAGTGTTTAACTGCACTCAACGGTTTTTTATGCAATAACTAATATAGTTTCATAATTATTTTGATTATATTAATGATTATGTTACTTTTATTTTTTTTTAATATAAACATTAAATATATTTGTTTTCATACTAAAATTAACAATTTAAATGAATAAAAATGTAGGATTCTATGTCAGAAGAAGTTGAAGAAAAGAGTGTTTTTAATGGTATCAACCATCATATTGCCAACACTCATCCACCACACCCTAATCATTCACCACCACCCTATGTTGTGATTTCGAGGAAACTAATCAAAAAAATAACGGAAAGTGATTTTAAAGGTGGTTTGAGATTGGGGATCTCTATTGTGGAGAAATGCATTTTATATTTTCTCAACGATGATGATCGTAATGCTGCTAAGGGTGAAGGTTTGAATATTAAATTTAAGGTTGTGGATACAACACTTACACTTAGATCCACCCAAACTCAGGACATTGATTTAAACTTACATCGTGCAGGGGATCGTTATGTTTTACTGGATTATTCGAACCCAAATTTTACTAAAAGATTAAATTTACAACTTGGTCAAACTATTATTATAGAATATGACAACGCATCTGCACAATTTGTTTTAACCATATGATGTAACCTCTTGCTTTTCTCAAAAGCTTTGAAAATAAAATAAATCATGATATTACTATGAGCAATAGATTATTTATTTTATTGTTTTTATATGATTCATTTTTTTATTTTGTTTTTCCAAAAATTGATACATGTAATATTATTATGTTTATGTATTTATTTTTTATTTTTTAGTTTTATTATAATTATTATGATATTTAAATTTTATATATTCCATCTATGTGAACAATTGATGTAGTACATCGCGCAAATAACTATGCATAACAAACTCACCTTGTTGTTTAATATAAAAAACGGTGACAAAATCATATTTATATAAATGTAAGTAACAAAAAATCAATTCAAATTTGTTTTAGTTTACTAATTTTTTATTATCATTAGTTTTTATTTTAAAACTAATATTTTAATATAATAATTAATTTATCGATAAAATAATTACTTTTAAAATCATTTGAATTAAATGTTATATTTTGCATAAAATCACAAAAGAACATAAAATAATATTATTAAAAAATAATAAAAACACAAGAGTCAAAATTAAAATAAGTTACTCAAAATAAATTATATATATATATATATATATATGTTACTTATAAAATATTTTTTATTTGTGAGCTGCTTTGTTATATTATTTGTGAGTCACATCACAAAATCAATAAACTACTATAATTTTATATGTACAAAAATATAGCATGATTTCTATGAAGATTCGTTATACCAATTTGGATAACTATTATATAACATCGCTATAAAATTATATTATGTATTACGTAATCTTAAAATTTATGATATGATTAAAATATATAACAATGTGCAAACAATTCTTTTTATATATATATTTTGACCTTAGAAATTATATTTATTTGTATTATTTCTCATATAAGTTTATATTTAAATTTATAATAGAGTGATTTTTAAAAATATATTAAATAAAAATAAATTATTCGTATAAATACATGAGGCATACCTTAAGGAGTTGCGTGAAAAATTTAAACAAAATAGTATTATGATAGATGACTGGTCCAAAACTAGATAAAATCGAGATGAAAATTTTAGAATAAAATGAGTTCATAACGAGTTCAAAGAGTCTAATGTAGATTGAACAACAGTATTCAACCCGGGCGACAAACCAGCGAACAAGGACGACATCCATGATAAGGGGAAATTTGGTTGTATACAACATAAACAACAATAGTAAGTCAGAATTCAGTTAGAAATTACATTGGCCAGTCAACCTCGGTAACAAAAAATTTGAAGGTGTGATATTGCAGAGGGAAGTGTATTAAAAGAATTAAAATTTCTAATATTCTGATCCCATCAAACGTGGTAAATTGCCGTGCTAAAGCAAGAACACTGTATATGAAAGTTTCGAAAGAAAATCCATTTTGACGCTACATATAAAGGCGAGGAGGACAATGAATTTTAACCAAACAAGCTACATTTCGTGATTTTAACATTGATAAGACATATGATCTTATATGGGCGCTTTAATGTGTTGGTCTTCAATTAGAGATGGACTTGAAGCCTGGGGAATAGGAGAATTGGGTGTCTGACTTAAATTTTCTCTAGCTTCCTTTTCAGGCTCACTCGACACATCTTGGGTCCCAGTGCCTTGGGCAATTTCCTGGACATCATCCTGTGTTTTAGCGTCCTCGGATAATTCTTGGATAGGTTCCAAAACAACCTTTTTCTTGCTTTCTTTTGTCTTGGTATCTTTTTTCTTGCTCGGACGGATAGGTTTCTTTGGAGGGGAAATCGAAATGGGTGCAACAGTGTTTGCCAAAGAGGATGGCTCCTGATTAGCAGCTGGCCCTTCAGAATCTGACTGAAGGTCTTTTGTGGACACTTCCTCGTCAGAGTCACCAAGGTGACTTTTGGCACGAGAGCGTTTCGGAAGATAGATGACTATATCTTTCTTGGTCACTCGATCATGGATTTCTTGTTGAGAGGGAGGGGTCATCAATTCTTTCAGGTTCAACCGGTCAAGGGGATTCAGCCTCCAGAGTCGACTTTTGGCCAAGTTGTTGTTCATAAAGCACAGGCGCTATTTGTTTTCCCAATTTTCTTTGGCCCACTCGCTGAGTTTGGTGAAGACGGTGGTGGCACTCTCTACATAGTCTCTGTATGGTTTTGAAATTCCGGTCATAGCTACAAAAAAACATTTAAGTTAGTACGTCATTATCCGAGGAGGAAAGGTAAACGAAGAAGTAAATAGACTTACATTTGTTGGTCCACAAGAGAGACAGCTTGTGTGGATTTGAAGGAGTCGATTCTGATCCTGTCTCCCAATGGCCAGAGAAGTAGACAAATTGTTGCCTCCATTTTTTATCAGCTTCTAGCAAGTCTTTCAATACTTTTTGCTCTCGGCCAAAAGTTAATGAATAAAATGGGAAAACAGATTCTTTGCTAGGCCAGATAATCCGATGAGCTCTTCTAAGGAAAATTCATTGCCCGAAATCCTTGAAGCCATGATACATGCCATGAGTGTGAGCCACATATTTGGACCGGCTTGTGAAGGGCAGAGGTCGATCTTGGCAAAGTATTCAATAAAAAATGGGTCTAAGGGATACCTTAACCCCCAGTTCATAATTTCCGTGTAAACAACTAACTCATTATCCCTAACTGATAAATGAGTCTCACCTTCCGAGGGGAATCTAATGTCGATGTACGAGGGGATGCACCATCGGGTCCTCAGCATGGGCTCCTCCGAAGGCAAAAAGTACTTATAAGATATGTTGTGAAGTGCAACCATATGCTTGTTTTCGATTCCTCGAATGTTGTTGCCTGCAATGGCATCAAGTTCTAAGGGAAGAGTGATGTCTCCCTTATATTTAAGGGCGATCCGATGAGCTTGTTCTTCGGACAATGTTGGGGGAGCGGTAATCATTCGACTAGAAGAACCCGAGGGAAGGTCAATGGCTTTACTCTGGTAGAAATCGGTTGAGTTGCTGGCTCAGGATTATCCGAGGCAATTGCTTTCCCGTTATCAGCCAAGGATTTGTTTCGCATCGCTTGAAGATCGTCTTCAATAATGGTGGTTCTTCCTGGGGAAAATCAAGGGCTCCCGGTTGTCGTTATTGAAGGGGTGGCTGGAAGGCTCGATCCAGAAGTGTCGATTTTCAGAGGAAGATTTTCAACTACTAAATCCAAAATGGGCTCTGGGGTTTCTGAGGGAGTTTCTTTGGCACGCTTGCGTTCCTAGGAGTTCTTTTTATTCTTATGATGCATTTTCCTCTTACTAGAAGAATGCTTGTGGTGTCTGTCTTTACCCATGAGTTCGAGGGGGCTGAGATCGGAAGCTTGATTTTGTTGCGAAATTTCGAGGGCTGTGATAGCAGCAGAGTTTTCCGATGGAGGCCAGGAACCGTAGAACGTGGTGATAGAAGGTTGGGTTGAGGTTCAACGTATTCACCAGCAACAATTCTCTCTTGAAATATTTTACTAATTAAAAGAGACTCTGGAATCCGCTGAGGTTTATAAGCCAGCTTTCTCTCTCGGGAAATTTTAGAATGAAAAGTTTGGAGTGTAAATGAAGGAGATCAGTATTTATAGAGGAAGATGGGCTTTTAGGGTAAGATAGGTATGGGGACATTTTCCTTTGTTTGCCTAGGGGTGTTATGGGTAACATAGGCACAATTATGTTGATTCGAAAAACGAGAGAGAAGATGAAGAGGCAATCAAATGATGAAAAGTATTGGGAACTGGGATAAGATCTCTAAAGAGATTTGGTGACAAGGAATTACGACTAATGACGTCATGAAAAAGGTGGAAGTTTGTTGATTGAGGTATGCAAGTTCGCACTGATAATTTCGATGAGTCCAATCCTTGCAATTTATTAGCCAAGTATGGGAGGCTATATAATGTCGAGACAATTAATTCCGATGAACAAAAATGATGAGAGGCATGGTTCAAGCTTTGCTAAGACATTGCAAGGATTGGGGGGGGGGGCTACTGATCAGTATTGCATGAGAGGTATTTTTCGAAGAGGTATTGTTCGAGGACAGGTAAAGAGTAAAAGATATTCGAAGAGAAAAGATATTTGAAGAGGAAGGTTGTTCGAAGAGGCATTTTGTATTCGAAGAAGTATTATTTGAGGACAGATAAAGAGTTGAAGATATTCGAGGAAGTGCATTTTCGAGGAGAATTGAAACAAACAAGATGACATTCGGAGATGTATTCACAGTCCCAGTAAAAATATTTTTACTAGGACTATGGGGCTACTGATGAGGGAGAATAAAAGATGTATGGGAAAATTGTAAGGAAGTATTTTTATTGGGGAAGTATTGTAAAAAGTACAACAGAAATAGTTATTATGAATAAGTGAGGAAATATAGGGACTAAATGTGTAATAGGTAGAAATTAAAGTGTGTGGGGCCCATTATTATACTATAAAAGGACCACACACGAGTTGATAATCTGGTTGTTTAATATAATATTATTTTCTCTCTCTACTTAGTCTAGCTCTCACTTTCTCTCTCTAAAAAGGCACTTTCAAGGATTCAATTTTCATTGTTTAGTCCTCCTAATATTCGTCTAACACCAAATCACCCTTGAGTTATTTCTTAATTCATCAATTCAGACATGCTCGATTATGATCAGTAAAATTCATGTATATTCGTCATTTGTTATTTTTTATTTTTTACCGAAAGTGGATTTATAGTCCAAGTAAGTTAAAGAGCTTTCCGGATGTTGTTTATTTGTCTTACTCGATTGTCTTTGACTATAATGGACTTGGTTTTCTCATGAGATAACGGTTTATGTCCATGTTTTATCGGTCTACAATTTTTGTATGTGAAATTTATGGCATGATATCGAAGTTGGTATTCATGTATATCATGCGCACACCAAGCAAAAAATATCCAACTTCTTTGAATAAAAAGGTTAACCAATCTCCTCGGAGGATCTCTTGTAGGTTCTTGCCGATGTAGATTGTTTGTCCTGCTCCTAGTGTTACTTTTTATATTGTTTCCCATGGTTTCACTATTTGAGAAATGAGGGATTTGTATGATCATCTATATCGTCTAAGACTATAGGAGACTCAGTTAATTGTTATATCTTACCAACAAGGTAAGTGTACCACTCTTTGGCTACGCGTTGAATTCTAAAAGTTAATATAATTCTTCAATTGTTAGTATCGTTTACACCGTGCTTTTATTTCGAACTTGGTTTAAAAAAATCAAAATAGTTTTTTCAAATATTTTTTTAGTTATAGTTTTGAAAATATGTCAGGAAAACAAA
The DNA here is from genome assembly GCA_036936605.1 of Limnanthes douglasii subsp. nivea. Classification (NCBI taxonomy): domain Eukaryota; kingdom Viridiplantae; phylum Streptophyta; class Magnoliopsida; order Brassicales; family Limnanthaceae; genus Limnanthes; species Limnanthes douglasii. The sequence goes on along the minus strand of JAUPFV010000004.1, from coordinate 2,052,115 downwards.
AAGTTGACGATATTTTTTACTTATATATAATTATTTATTTATCAAATTTATCAAATTTTATGTAGTCATAGTAAATCGGATATAGGTTTAATTTATTAATGTATAAATTTAATTTCCAATCTATAATTAGTCCTCCTACTATAATTGTACAATTTCCCATTTAACATATTTATAAAAGTAACCTTCCAATTTTAATTATACATATTAGTCAATTAATTTTAATCTTTTACAAATATTTTATGCTTTTGAAGAATTATGTTTTTGGAGAATTAATTTATAGAGTTCTAAAATTCAAAAGGCACCATCAAAATTAAAAACCCAATTATAGTCAAAATATAGTTTATCTTCACCGAGACTAACAATTATGGTTTGGGGTTTTGCCAGCCTTCAAAATTGGAGGGATGAGAAAGAAGGATCAAGTTTTCATAAATTAGAAGGATGAGAAAGAATGATCAAGTTTTCATGGTGGAACAACTAATCTTTTTATATTTTTAATGTTTTATATCAGTGACTAATCTTGTGAGACGTGATTGGAACGGAAATTCGTGCATTGTCGCTTCTACCACCATATGTTACATATTTATCTTTAGGTGAATTGGCATACCCGCATTATCGCGTATATTATATATTGGGCACAGTTACCTTTATCCAAACTGTTATAACCCTGGAGAGCTTGGTTTGATGCTGCCTCTACTTATGTATCATTGAAAAATCATCTCGGTCAAAACTTTTATTGAGTAATTTATAATAATATAATATTATTAATAAGTGAAGGTAGTAATAAAATTTTATTTAAAAAAAAAATGGAACTTGAAAACTTATATGAATTGTTAAATTATCTTTTAAAAAATACTTAAAATTAGACTAATTTTAAGTTAATAACTTAGACCTATATTGAACAAAAAGTTTCAAAAATGCGACAAATATATTAAACTTTAATTTTAGTCATTCACTAAAATCTATTTATTAGTGTTGGAAAAAACATTATATACATGTCTAGATCAAATGAAATTAAAATAAATGTATTCGTATATTTATATATTATTGTATCATATATTTTTGTCGTCCCATATCTCAAAAGTTAGAGGGTATATATATATATGACGTAAGAACTATTGAATATATCTTTAATAAAATATATTTGTATTTGGATTTGGATTAAACAAGGGAATTAATATATATATATATATATATATATATATATATATATATATTAACTTTAACTTTAACTTCTCTTTTAATTTTAATTTTAGATATTTTCTACTATCAAAATTTACAAAAAATATTATTAACCAAGGTTGATTATACATTTGAAAAATATCAAATATTTTAAATTTATTTAGAAGTTTTATATAAACCACATATAACCATTATCAAAATCAATAATAGTATAAAAATAATTACCAATTTTATATTTTATCCAATTTTTAGAAAAAAAAGTCCGTTACATAATAATTTTATAAAATACAGCGTTTTGATATGTTGATTGTTAATATTTGTTTTCTCAAATACTATTTGTATAAATTTGCAATACATATTTGTTTCAATTACCAAAGTGATTTAGAAAATTTTGTAACGAGCAGGATGAATACACAAATATATGTTTTCGGGTTCTTGTGGTTGACAAGTGTTAGTTTTCAAATTTCTTTAAGTGATAATCATGTGATGGCAAGTCCAAAATTCATGAAAAGATCAATATTATTTCAGGTATAATACATTATTTTATAAAAAATGTTATCATATGTTGTTTAAATATTTTATAACTAATCTATCATATATTTTAGAATTCGTTGAAAACTAAATATGTTTGTGCTACCAATTATTTAAATTATTATTTTTATGGTCTTATTTTGTCACGGTTTTTTGATAATATTTTAACTTGTTATTAGAAAAAAAAGTACTACATTCATGCTAATATTTGGATTGTTATCATCTTTTTACCTTTTTTATATTAGTAGTGTCATTATTTTCAACCTCGAGTTTGAAGATATTATAATATTAATTATGCTTCCTCTTTTTTAGTAAGATAAATAAAATATTTTAGAATTAAATACAATATAAAAATGAGTTTCAAGGGTTTGTCTTGCACTCAACGGTTTTTTATGCAAAAATTAATATAGTTGCATAATTATTTTGATTATATTAATGATTATGTTACTTTTATTTTTTTAATATAAAAATTAAATATATTTGTTTTCATACTCAAATTAACATTTTAAATGAATAAATGTAGGATTCCATGTCAGAAGAAGTTGAAGAAAAAATTGTTATTAATGGTATCAACCATCATATTGCTAACACTCATCAACCACCCCCTAATCATCCACCACCACCCAGTGTTGTGATTTCGAGGACGCTAACCAAAAAAATATCGAAAAGTGATTTTAGAGGTGGTTTGAGATTGGGAAACTCTATGGTGGAGAAATGCATTTTATATTTTCTCAATGATGTTAATCGTAATGCTGCTAAGGGTGAAGGTTTGAATATTAAGTTTAAGGTTGTGGATACAACTCTTACCCTTGGATCCACCCAAACTCAAATGATCGATATAAACTTACATCGTTCAGGGGATAATTATGCTTTATTGGATTATTCGAAACCAAATTTTATTGAAAGATTGAATTTACATGTTGGTCAAACTATTACTATAGAATATGACAATGCATCGGCACAATTTGTTTTAACCATATGATGTAATCTCTCGCTTTTCTCAAAAGCTTTGAAAATAAAATAAATCATGATATTACTATGAGCACTAGATTATTTATTTTATTATTTTTATAATTCATTTTACTTTGTAATATTATTATGTTTATGTATTTATTTTGATTTAAAATATTTAAAATATATTATTTTAAAAATTTATACTCGTTTGTTTTTTAGTTTTATTATAATTAATATTATATTTAAATGTTATATATTTCATCTATGAAAATAATCGATGTAGTACATCGCGTAAATAACTATACATAACAAACTCACCTAGTTGTTTAATATAAAAAAATGGTGACAAAATTATATTTATATAAATGTAAGTAACAAAAAAATCAATTCAAATTTGTTTCGGTTTTACCAATTTTGTTTATTACCATTAACCTTTTGTTTTGAAACTAATATTTTGATATAATAATTAAATTATCGATAAAATAATTACTTTTAAAATTATTTGAATGAAATGTTATATTCTGCATAAAATCACAAAAACAACATAAAATAATATTATCAAAAGATAATAAAAATACAAGAGCCCAAACTCCAAATAAGTTACTCAAAATAAATTTTAAATATATATGTTACTTATAAAATATTTTTATTTGTGAGCAATTTTGTTATATTAGTTGTGAGTCACGTCACAAAATCAGTAAACTACTACAATTTTGTGCGTACAAAACTATAACTACGAAGATTTGTTATACCATCGGTATAAAATATTTTATATGTACAAAAATATAACATCGGTATAAAATTATATCATGTATTACATAATTTAAAATTTATGATATGATTAAAATATATAACATTGTGCAAACACTTATTTTTATATATATTTTGATCTTACAATTTATATTTATCTGTTAGCTATTTATAAATATAAATACAAATAATAATTTTATATTTAAATTTATATTAGAGTGATTTTTAAAAATATATATTAAATAAAAATAAATTATTCGTATAAATACATGGGTGTGAAAAGTTTAAACAAAATAGTATTATGATAGATGACTCACCCAAAACTAGATAAAATCAAGATGAAAATTTTAGAATAAAATGAGTTCATAACGAGTTTAAAGAGTCTAATATAGATGGAACAACAGTATTCAACCGAGGCGACAAACCAACAAACAACGTCGACATCTATAAAAGGGGAAATCCGGTTGTATACAACATAGACAACAATAGTAAGTTAGAATTCGGTTAGAGATTACATCGGTCAGTCAACCTCGGTACCGAAAAATTTGAAGGTGTGATATTGTAGAGGGAAGTGCATTAAACAAATTAAAATTTCTAATATTCTGCTCCCATCAAACGTGGTAAATTCTCGTGCTAAAGCAAGAACACTTTATATAAAAGTTTCGAAAAAAATACGTTTTGACGCCTCACGAATCCAAGAAAGCCAATTAATGAAATTTAAAATGAAACTGAGTTTAGAGCTGGCATAGCTCCAGATACTCTGAGTGATGCTACCAATAATTATCCACATACTTTGATAAGTCTCCCAAGTCACTCCAATGGGCTTATGTTGTTTACATTATTGAGATTGATGTATGAGAGAGAGAGAGAGAGTTTGACACATAAAGTCTGATAGATTTCAAGTTTATAAGGGATCATCAGTGCATAAAATCTATAGTTTCATTTCTAATCTAGCTCACCGTGTGCTACATATAAAGGCGAGGAGGTGTGCTACATATAAAGGCGAGGAGGACAATGAATTTTAGCCAGACAAGTTACATTTCGTGATTTTAACATTGATAAGACATACGATCTTATATTGGCGCTTTCATGTGCCAGTCTTCATTTTGCTCTGTCGTGTTTTGGTAACAAATTATGATGAAAGTATCTCAAATAACCAGATTAAACTCATAAAAGAACTAAGCTCTTAAACATAAATGAGATTAAAGTTTAAGAACCTAAACTTTCGAAATTATCTCAAATATTTTAACTTTCAAAATTATGAGATTAAAGTTTTGAAATTCAAATTTTCGGGCCTAAACTTGACCACATATAAATAATATTCCAAATAATTCATGATGTCTTCCTAGTGTCGTTGTTAACGTATTTCTCTTGGAACCAGAGTGTTATATCGATTAACTTTTAATATTCTTAAGAAAAATACTACAACAGTGTCGTGACTCGAAGTATGGTGACCTGAAGCATGACGAATTGAAAAATAAAAACTTAAAGTAAGAATATAAATCATAAATAAGGAAGGTAGCTAGATAAGAAAGCTACATATAACTAAGATATATAAAATATTTTAGAGTAAATAAAAAATAAAAATAAGTTTCTAGTGTTTGTATTGCACTCAACGGTTTTTTTATGCAAAAACTAATATAGTTGCATAATTATTTTGATTATATTAATATAAAAGTTAGATATATTTGTTTTCATACTAAAATTAACAATTTAAATGAATAAAAATGTAAGATTCCATGTCAGAAGAAGTTGAAGAAAAAATTGTTTTTAATAGTATCAACCATCGTATAGCTAACATTCATCAACCACCCCCTAATCATCCACCACCACCCAATGTTGTGGAGAAATGTATTTTATATTTTCTCAATGATGATGATCGTAATGTTGTTAAGGGTGAAGTGTTGAATATTAAGTTTAAGGTTGTGGATACAACTTTTACCCTTCGATTCACCCAAACTCATGTGATTAATTTAGACTTGCATCGTTCAAGGGATCGTTATGTTTTATTGGATTATTCGAACCCAAATTTTATGAAAAGATTGAATTTACAAGTTGATCAAACTATTATTACAGAAAATGACAACGCATCGGCACAATTTGTTTTACCCATATGATGTAACCTCTAGCTTTTTTTAAAAGCTTTTGAAATAAAATAAATAATAATATTAGTGTGACCAGTGGATTATTTATTTTATTGTTTTTATATGATTCATTTTTTTATCTGTTTTTTTCCAAAACTTGATACATGTAATATTATTATGATTTAAAATATTTTATATTATTTCAAAATTGTATACCCATTATTTTTTGGTTTTATTATAATTAATATAATATTTAAATGATATATATTTCATCTATCTGAATAATCGATGTAGTATATCGCGTAAATAACGATACATAACAAACTCACCTTGTTGTTTAATATGGAAAATGGTGACAAAATAATATTTATATAAATGTTAGTAACAAAAAATTAATTCAAATTTTTTCTTTTCTCCGATAATTTTATTATCATTAACCTTTTATTTTAAAACTAGGATTTTAATATAATAATTAATTTATAGATAAAATAATTTCTTTTACAATTATTTTAATGATATAAAAAGAACATAAAATAATTTTATTAAAAATAATAAACATGTTTGGATGAGTCAAAACTCAACATAAGTTACTCAAAATAAATTTTAAATATTAATACTACTTATAAAATATAAAAAAAATTCAGAGGGAACCCACAGCCGCTACTCAGAGTGCAATGAGTGTGCCAGAGTGCAATGAGTGCGCATAGGGTAAACCCTCAGTCTGGCGCAATAACCTGCAAACCAACGCCAGAAGGTAAACCACACAAGGTGACAGGCTCAGCCGAGAAAACGTATGTAGAGGGACTCGAACTCATGACATTTGGTCACAAGCATGTCTTACTCAACCAACTCGGCTACCCCTTTGAGAGCTTATAAAATATTTTTTGTTTGTGAGTTGGTTTGTTAAATTATTTGTGAGTCACATAACAAATCAATAAACTACTATAATTTTATATGTACAAAAATATAACATGATTTTTACAAAGATTTGTTTTATACCAATTTAGAAAACTATCATATAACATCGACATAAAATTATATTATGTATTTCATACTCTTAAAATTTATGATATGATTAAATATATAACATTGTGCAAACAATTATATATATATATACCTTAAAATTATATTTATTTGTATTATTTCTCATAAAATAATTATTTATAAATATAAGTATAAATAATAAGTTTATATTTAAATTTACAATAGAGTGGTTTTTTAAAAAAAATATATTAAATAAAAATAGATTATTTGTATAAATACATGGGGCATGCCTTAAGGAGTTGCCTGAAAAATTTAAACCAAATAGTATTATGATAGATACTGATCCAAAACTAGATAAAATCGAGATGAAAATTTGAGAATAAAATGAGTTCATAACGAGTTCAAAGAGTCTAATGTAGAGGAACAACAGTATTCAACCCAGGCGACAAACCAACGAACAACGACGACATCCATAATAAGGGGAAATGTGGTTGTATATAACATAAACAACAATAGTAAGTTAAAATTCGGTTAGAGATTACATTGGTCAGTCAACCTCTGTACCGAAAAATTTGAAGGTGTGATATTACAGAGGAAAGTGCATGAAAGGAATTAAAATTTCTAATATTCTGCTCCCCTCAAACGTGGTAAATTTTCGTATTAAAACAAACATACTCTATATGAAAGTTTCGAAAGAAAATCCATTTTGACGCCTCACGAATCCAGGAAAGCCAATTAATGGAATTGAAAATGAATTTGAGTTTGGAGCTGGTATAGCTCTAGATACTCTGAGTGATGCTACCAATAGTTATCCAGATACTATGATAAGTCTCCCAAGTCACTCCAATGGGCTTATGTTGTTGTCCATTTACATTATTGAGATTAATGATGAGAGAGAGAGAGAGAGAGTTTGACACATAAAGTCTAATAAATTTCAAGTTTATAACGGATCATCAATGCATAAAATCTATAGTTTCATTGCTCATCTAGCTCCATGTGTGCTACATAAAAAGGCGAGAAGGATAATGAATTTTAACCAAACAAGCTACATTTTGTGATTTTAACATTGATAAGATATACGATTTTATATAGGCGCTTTCATGTGTTGGTCTTCCTTTTGCTTTTTCATTTTTTCTAACAAGTTGTGGTGAAAGTATCTCAAATATCCAGACTAAACTCATAAAATAAGTTAGCTCTTAAACAAAAAATCCTTGACCAAATTCGTAATGGTTTTTCTTCTAAATTATTTTAACTTTCGAGTATATGAGATTAAAGTTTTGAAACTCAAACTTTCATCGTAAACTTGACCTCATAGAAATAATATTCCAAAGAAATTCATGATATCTTCCTAGTGTCGTTATTAACATATTTCGCATGGAAGCATAGTGTTATATCGATTAACTTTAAAAATTCTTAAGCGAAATACTACAACAGTGTCGATGACTCGAAGTATGGCGATCTGAAGTATGACGACTTGAAACATAAAAAACTTAAACTAAGAATCTAAATCATATATAAAGAAGGTAGCTGGATGACAAAGCTAAATATAATATTTACTTCATCTTTGAGCAAAGACTATGGGCTTACTTATCCATATCCAGTAAAGAATTAAATCATGTCGAATAAACAAGTAACACCATAACAGCCTACTAACTGTTAGCTTTATTTTTTCCTTTTGGCGAAATAGAGATTTTTGTCCCCAATAGAGGTTTTGGCCGATAAAAGGTTTTAACGAGGCGGGAACAATTAAGTACGAACCAAGTTAAAGATGTCTCTAATAACAGTTTTGTTAGGAACAAAAACAAGCTTCAAGACTTTAGGAGTCTAGCCAACATGGCAGGCATAATTAATTTGGCATGAAAACTAAAATCATAACAATCGACAAAATCAAAAGTAAAAGCTTCAGAAAAAAATAAAATAAGGAAGGACTCAAGTTGTATACTATACGAATATTCGACCATTTTTTAGTCTTTAAGTTTCATGATATTCCAACTCGAGGACTATGGCGGGACTATTGATAAAGCTATATTCTATATATAATACCCTGATAGTGATAAAGCACAAGGAATATATATGAGAAAATGTTACCAAAATTTAAGGCGCGATAGGAAGTTCAAACATGTAACGAATCGATAATAGGTGTGGAGATAATTGATATTTAAAACTGGTATAAATAATTGAAGAGCACTCAGTGTAAAGACGAATTATTTTTTACACAAAAAAATGATTATATTTTTCTCTTGATTGTTTCTTATGATTTTAGTTTTAGTCTTTCTCTAGAAAACTTATTTGGTGTTTGATGGTATTTTTTTCTTTTTCATATTATATTTGAGAGTTGTTCGTTTACAAATCATCGATAAGTTGAGCCTGTATATTTTAGACCGAAATATATTACTTTGTAATAATACAGTCATTTTTTAGTCACGAAGGTTGTGTACTTTTTATTGTCGCGATGCATGGAAATCTGATTATACCCTGTATGTGCATCCATAAATGACAATATTTTATTTTTTATAATTAATATCCACCAATTGATTAATGTATGGGATCGGGAATGGGTCATTCAGACATGCTCGATTATGATCAGTAAAATTTATGTACATTCTTCATTTGTTATTTTTCATTTTTTACCAAAAGTGGATTTATAGTCCACGTACGGTAAAAAGATTTCTGAATGTTGTTTATTTGTCTTACTCGATTGTCTTTGACTATAATGGATTTGGTTTTCTCATGGGATAGCGGTTAATGTCTAGGTTTTATCAGTCTAAAATTTTTTATGGGAAATTTATGGCATGATATCGAAGTTGGTACTCATGTTATATCATGTGCACATCAAGCAAAAAACATCCAAATTCTATGATAAAAAGGTTAGCAAATCCGCTTGGAGGATCCCTTGTAGGTTATGGCCGATGTCGATCGTTTTTCCTGCTCTTAGTGTCACTTTTTCTATTGTTTCCCATGGTTTCACTATTTGAGAAATGAGGGCTTTGTATGATAATCTATATCGTCTAAGATTATAAAATACTCGGTTAATTGTTATATCTTACAAACAAGGGAAGTGTACCATTCTTTGACTACGCATTGAATTCTAAAAGTTTATATATTCATTTAATTGATTATGTATTACATGCATTGATGCATGGTAGAGACAATAAACGTACATTTGGTTGAGTTATATGTACGTAAACCACGAAATGCATCCTCTTCCAAAATAATATCTAATTTTAGTTTTCAAAGTATTGGGGTTTCGGATCCATTAAAACTTGTCGAGAATATTTTAGAAAGTACTAACAACCGTATAGCTAAGATTTAATCATAAATTTTCACGAAGATGATACTGGCTCAACATCTTATGATTTGATGAACCTTATGATCTATGATGTGGCGCGTTTGGGAAATAATTAAAATTTCAAAAATAGTATCCCCTCTAGTTACGGTTCGTACTAACTGTATATCTAGATCGATATCTAAGTGTTAATTGCAAGCTTCATAAACGGTTAAAGTTTCCATCACAAAGGGATCGTACAACTTACGATGCTGCTAGTTAAGGCTTGATATGAGGCGTTGGTAATTAAGTAGTTAGGTTTATTCTAAATTGAAAAGGAAGAATAGGGGATTGGGCCTTAATAATTTCAAGAAGTGTATCATTATAGATGAGGTTATGGATTTTATCATTCAGATTTTACACTTATTTATGTTATGATCAATGTCATTATGTGCTTACAGAACATATCTAGATTTTTCCGTTCTGTACGGGTCAATATCTGTGATCGTTTTCGAAAACATGCCATATATTTAGCTCGGTCATAAATGGTTGCTATCCATCCATGAATTTTTTATAGTGGGTGTTTGAACCCTCGATTGGCTAAAAATTGGACCTTTCATGAGTTTTGTTCTCGTTGTATTGTTTTTGTTCAATTGGAAGGATCATCATTATGATTGTTCAGGAAAATATCGAGTTGTTTGGACTATAAGAAATGAGAATAGATTGATTGGTACATAGGATGGGTGATATAATGGATAGACGATAAAAGTTTATGGCATTTTGACCCACATTGTCTCTTCAACTTTTTATTTTTTTGTTCTGCATGGATTATAAATATGGGTGAAGGTTGGTGCCCTGATGATATAAAACACACACCATAAATCATGGAAGTTCTTCAAGTTATTTTCCATTTGAAAACATTTTGTTGTACTTACTTAGAATTGCAGTGAGCTTCTATTTGTAATGGATGATATAATTATCATCTCCCCATAAGAACTTGATCCTTATTAATTGATCTATTAATGTTTTTCATAGTGTTCCGTATTTATTAATTGATCCCATGGAATATTATTGAACCATGTTAATGCACTACCTCATAAGGCCATAAAAATAGTGAGAAAATGACCATATCATCGTCATTGAACCCTAGTATTCTTGTTAAAAATTTGTTCGATATGATGCTCGGGATCACGTGTCTCATAGTACTTATCCATCTTTTATTGGTTAAACTTGCGAGGTATATCTCTTACCAATATTTCTAGTACTAATAGGGATCGGGTAAGATTATAACTCGTGGTTTACTATTTATATCCATGATAGCCATAATTCAGCATACTCAGGATCCACGGTTTTATCAAGGGTTTGTTGGTTGTGACATTATCAATGTAACTATAGGTCACGCACGAGCATTCGATAGTTGGACAAGTGATTCGACTGGAACATTGAGTAGACTGACAGACCAATTGGTCCCTCTATTACTAGGGCTGTCAATTTTTAACACGACCTGTAAACCCAACATGAACCCGACCCGAAATTTTAGGGTTAGAGACCTGATATTTACGACCCGATGAAATTTTGACACACCACGAAAAAAAAACAGGTCGAGTTCGGGTTGGGTTTGTGTCACCCGAAATTGACCTGTAAAACCCAAAAAGACTTGTAAACCCGAAACTGACCTGTAAAACCCGAAAATAGCTGCAAACCCCAAATTGACCTATAAAACCCAAAAAAACCTGCAAACCCGAAACTGAACTGTAAAGCCCAAAAGACCTGTAAACCCGAAATTCACTCATAAAATAACACCCAAAACAAAAATTATAAACACAAATTTGAATCTTCATCTTCTTCACAACCTCACAGGATATAACTCTTAGCTCTATTCATCTTCTTCAAATTCTCCATCCTCCTCGTGCTTACTTCTTTCTCTCTTTGTCATCGTGCTTACTTCGAAGGTAATCGTTTTTTTTCTCCGTGATTTATTTCTATTAGTAGTTGCTTGAATTTAAGAGCACCTACCTATCTAACTAGTGGGAGAAATTTGTGCCCAGGTCAACACAAATTTTACTAAAAATAGAGATTTTTTTTGTATGAAAGAAACCCTATATGTAAAGAGGCCAATATTTTCTGTCAAATTAGTGACTCTTTTTCTCCCTCTGTTAATTTGTTGCTGAATTTGTAAGCTATATTTGTGATTTATCTTCTTCTTTTTTATCCTTTGAAAGGGAGTTGGGTTATTATATAAAATCGTAGACCTTGCAACAGTTCTTTAAGATTTTACTAACAATGACTCGCAAAGAGAGTTGATTTTGTTGCTTTGTTTATGCTAGCTTTTTTTTGGTTCGTGTCTAATTACTTGTGTCAGAACAGGAAAATTAGTTCTTTTTTTTTGCTTTTTTTTTTTAAATATATATATTTTTAAAACTTTGATTTGGCGTTTTAGTGTTTGAATGTCATAATAAATAGTTGAATCAATTATTACTTTCCTTCAGGTACCTATAATGGAAAAGAAACCTAGTCATAACTCATAACAGTGAAGTCATTGTTACTTTTCGAACATATTACAAAATAGAATGTTTGGTTCATTGAAAGTTTTTTATTACACAAAACTTAAAAAATGAAAATCTTAAATGAGTGCCCGTTGGTATAGTTTACAGCTTTTAATTTTAGAATCTCTATGGAGATTAAATTATATATTAAAATAATATCCACTATAACATTTGATAAGTGATATTATTTTAATATATAGCTTATTGTTTTTATTATATATAATATATAATTTTGACGTTTTCATAGTATTTATTTACATGTTAGTGATCTAATTTATTTTGTGTATTTTTTATGTTTAGGTTTGATGGATTCTTTTACGAATGAAAATATAAGTACGGAACACATAGATGATTTAATTGAGGTTGGAGATTTTGAGACGGATCATGTCCGCAACAAAAAAGTGAGAAAAGCTTGTGCAAGTATGGAGAAAAATGAAAACTAAAAGGTTAGAAAATTAAGATCCGATGTTTTGTTATATTTTAATATACTCCCCCTTGGTGATGATATGCAAGAAAGATGTGTTTGCAAATAATATGGTGTTAATTTATTGTTTAAGAGTACTTATGGTACGGGTAATTTGCGTCGTCATATATAAAAATGTGAAAAACTCAGTAGTCGTGATGTATGACATATGCTTATTTCACAATCAAGTGATTGCATGTCTCTTGGTAGTCGTTCTTATGATCCAAAAAAGTTTAGAGAGTTACTTTTCGCAACAAATGTTCGTCATGAGATACCTTTTGAATTTGTTAAGTATGAAGGATTTCGACAAGTATTTCGGTATTTGCGTAATGATGTTCAATTATTTGATAGAAATACTTGCAAGAATGATGTGATGAAGATTTATGATAAGGAAAAGAATAAAGTTAAAAAAAATGTTAAAGTTAACTCCGAGCCGAATTAGTTTGACATCAGACCTATGGACCTCTATCATTACTGATGGTTATATATGTCTCACCGCACATTTTATTGATAAAGAATGGGTTTTACAAAAATAAATTCTAAATTTTAGTTATATGCCTCCTCCTCACAATGGTGTGTGTTTGTATAAGAAATTACATACCATGCTTGATGATTGGAATATTAAGGATAAGTTATTGGCTCTTACGTTAGATAATGAAAGTTCTAACACCATTTTAGTTGATAAGTTGATAGCTCAATGAATTTGAAAGATGCACTTATTTGTTATGAAGAATTTTTTCATGTTCATTGTTGTGCACATGTATTGAATTTAGTAGTGTAAGATGAATTAAAACAAATCAATATAATTATTGATAAAGTTCGTGAATGTGTGAAGTATGTTAGGGGATCACAAGCAAGGAAGCATAAGTTTTTAGAATGTGTTAAGTATATGTCTTTAGATTCTACTAAAGGTTTAAGGCAAGATGTACCTACAAGATGGAATTCGACTTTTTCTTATGCGTAAGAGTTCTATGTTTTATCGTCGTGCATTTTCTCATCTAGAGTTGAGTGATTCAAATTTTACTTCTTGTCCAACCCGTGAGGAGTGGGATATGATGGAGAAGATTAGCAAAGTTTTGAAGGTTTCTATAATATTACTTGTGCTTTTTCCGGAAGCAAATATCGTACATCAAATTTGTATTTTCCTTTGGTTGCCATAGTACATTTGACTTTGAAAGAAGAGTTAAAAAGTGAATACGAGTACATAAAAAAGATGGCTCATCAAATGTGGGAAAATTTAGGAAATATTGGTATGTTTTTAGTCTAATTATGGCTATTGCCATCATATTAGATCCTTGTTATAAACTTCAGTTTGTGGTTTCTCTTACCACAAAATATATGGTGATGATGGTGTTAGAGATATAAGGCCTAAGACCATTAGCCCATATAGTTTATCTATAAATAATAGATTTAGACTCTATGTAATACACACTTTCTAAATAATACAAAACCCTAGCCGTTCTCTTTTCTCTCTTTTGTTCATTATTTAACATGGTATCAGAGCCAGGTTAATCTGATCGGGGAACCGTCGCGATCCCCCTGTTTTGTAGATCTAACAGGTATTCAATTTCGTAGTAGTATTGGATTTCGGTTTGGAATTGGATTTATTTGGAAATCTTGGTACTGTTCGACAATTTTTGGATTATGTATTGGTATTGATCTTGACAGAGCATGTTAAAATCCGATAGAGAGTTATATTATTGTTGGACTTTGATATCGTTTTGGATCTGCTTTTGTGTGATTTCAAAAAAAAATTATCTTGTTTTTCGATTGGATTTGTGTTGGAAATTTCGATCTGTCTTTCGTCAGAATAGATATACTTTTCGGTTTTCGAATCTGCTGTGTGGAGCTCCAATAAAACGGTCCGGTCCAAAGGGAAACGATGTCCGTTTATACTAAATTTTGGAGAACATATTCGGGACATCCAACCCTTCAATATGACCGGTCGGATTATGATTCGGTGCTACGGTTTAGGAGAAATCGCAACTGGAACAGTGCAGCAGTCTTGTTGGTAAAACCGTGAATTCAAATTGATTTTGATTTTGGAAATTTAAAATTGGCAATCAGAAATTGGAAATTGAATTTAGTTTATTTTTTTGGATATTATTTTGGTATTTGGATTTGAGATTGGATTTGTTTGGGTATTTGGCATTGAGATTTCGTCTGGATTTCGTTTTGGTGTTTAGATGTCGTTCTTCGTTTATAGATTTCGTTTAGCTTCGTTTGAAGTTGTTTGGATTCGTTTGGATTCGTTTGGCTTCGTTTGGACTTGTTTGGTTTTGTTTTGGCTTTGTTTGGCTTTGCTTGACTTCGTTTAGATTCGTTTGGTGTTTGGATAAGTTTTTAGTTTTGGAGTTTGGAGACTGGAGTTTGACGATTGGAGTTTGAAGATTGGAGCTTGAAGATTGGAGTTTGATTTTTGGGTTTTGACGTTTCAATTTTGGTTTTGATGTTTTATTTTTATTCGTTGATGTTTCAATTTTGTTTTTTTTATATTTTGTGTAACAAACTCACAATGCAAGAATAAGAATTGCGAGTTTGAGAGAGGCCTTAGAGATATAAGGCCTAAGCCCATTAGCCCATATAGTTTATCTATAAATAATAGATTTAGACTCTATGTAATACACAATTTCTAAATAATACAAAACCCTAGCTGTTCTCTTTTCTCTCTTTTGTTCATTATTTAACAGATGGTTTTGAACATGAGTTTGAAAAGGTTAAAAACAAGTTATATTCTCTTTTTGATGAGTATGCGAGCAAGACTTCTCTTGAAAAGACTTCATCTTTGGATAATATGGGAAGTACTCGATTACCATCGATGGGTGGACTAACATATAAGGTATTTTTTTATATGTAATATGTTCTTATTATTGTAATTAAAGTATTTATTAAATTGAAACTATATATGAAGAACACTAACCTATTGTATAATATTAATTTTGTTTGCTTAAATTTATATATGATTGTCTTTGTGCATGAGTTTGATGATTTCAAAAGTGATGCATGTAGTGGTTTATCAAAAACTATACAACTTGAACTATATTTAGATTCATCAAAGGTGAAGGGTGATAATTTTTTTTATATCCTTGCATATTGGAAAATAAACCAATATAAATACTCGGAACTCGCTACCATGGCTCGTGATGTGTTATCAATTCCTATATTTACGGTCGCATCAAAGTCGACATTCAGCGTTGGGGGTCGAGTTCTTGACCAATTTCGTAGTTCGCTCAAACTGGATACAACTGAGGCATTAATTTGTACAAGAGATTGGTTATTTGGAGAAAAATGTAAGTTTTCTAAATTCTAATACTTAAATGTTTAAAATTTAACATCTATTTAATATGATTTTAATATCTTTTGTTTGATAATATATTAGATTTGCAAGAAGAGAAAATGAAGAAACTCATGGAGGATTGTTTGAGTTTGGATTTGGATCTTAATACGGATGATGGTTTGATTAGTTGATTTCATTTAGGATAATTATGATACAATTTTATAAATATGTTATAAGTATAATATATATTTAACATCTAACTTTTGTTTTGTTTTGTTTTGTAAGAGCTTCAAATTAGTGAAATCAACTTCAAAGTTCGTGTTTGTTTTAATTTAATCATTTGTTGTTCAAGATAAAATTTGTGTACTGTAATGTTTTTAATGTCATGTAAGATTGGAATTTCATACTATCTAGATTTCATGTTGCACTTCCTATTATGTATTTATATGAGTTTTTTAGTTTTCATATTTTCGTGTCAAACAGGTCGTGTTCGTGTTTAACAAATGTATCGGGTTAATTAAAATTTTGTGTCAAACAGGTCGGGTTCGTGTTTCGCGTTGGTTAAAATTTCTTGTTTGTTTAACATGTCGGGTTCGTGTTTCAAGTTGGTTCGTGTTTCCTATCAAACAGGTCAGGTTCGTGTCAAACATGTGTTTTGTGGTTCAGTTATAATTTCGTGTCAAACAGGTCGGGTTCGGATCCAATAAGTTTTTAGCAGGTCGGATTCGTATCTTTCAACCTGACACAAATTTTGGATTCGTGTCACGTGTTTTATATTTTCGGGTTGGTCAAACCCGTCACGAATACGAATCGAAGCCCGAAATTGAGAGCATTATCTGTTACTGGCCTCGGCCCGGGCAGATGCATCAATTTCACTGATAGTTAATAGGAGATTGACTCTTTGAACAGCAATGTATGGCCAAAATTAACGGTGTTCACTTCCATGCCTAACCATTCCTCTTTTAGATCGATCTCTAGAACGTATTCCCTTCAAGACCTCCTCTTTATGATGATAATTTTCATGGTCTTCATGTGGTGAGCAACCGGGTGAGGACGATAACTTCATATTGAACCATTTGAGGCACGGATGTTTTGATTAAAATTTTCATAATGGAACAGACTTTTTACAATAAACCATTTTGGGAATGGTTTTTCAAAACATCCACCATCTGTTTGATAGTTAGGAGTTCTTACGCATAGTTTTGGTACATATTATTCATATATCTCATTGTTACGGCTGGCTGGATCGACTTCATCCTCAACAATTGAAGCGTCAGGTTCAATAAATGGTTTGATATTGTATAACGTTAGGTTTTGCTTTAAAAACATACAATAAACAAAATACCAAAATTACGAATTCAAATTAAAATTTATATTTATAAAATTCGATTGTATAAAATTTTGATCATTGATTCATATATAAAAAATCCAAACATTACTATTTAAAATTTTGTCTCTTAATTGAAAAAAGAATTCACTTCTCCAAATTTACACTTATAATTAATTCATGGGAATTGCTAAAAAAACCATTTTTACTCCTTGAAGTCGCTTGTTTTGAATTTTAAAAATTACTCCGTGAAGTTAATTTTTTTACGATTTTGTCCTTCACGAAATCGTATAAATAGAAGAAATTACTCCGTGAAGTTACCATAATTTCTAAAAAAAAATACAATTTCTCTACCTTCTCTCTACTTTCTCTCTCTAAACATAAAGAACTAAAACTAAAGAAGTTAATACTATCATTATCAATTAAAATGTTACCCATTGCCTTCAAACCACTTAATCATATATCCTAACACTTAAATGACTTATTTGCAAAAAAAAAACATATTTAGATCTTAGTTGTTCGAAAGGTTTCTTAAACCATAATGGGTATTTTGTTTTACTTTAAATTTATATTGTTTTTGGTTAGTATAAGTCTTTAGTAAATGATAACCTACTAAAAAATTACAAAAATGGACAAAATTAAAAGATAAATGTTAAAAAATTAGAAAAAAAACGATACAAATCTGATACAGGTCTGTCCGTCAATGCAATAGTGCACACGATAGTGCTGACGTCATTGCATGGCGGAAACAGGGGTATGTACGCCATTGCACGACGGACACAGGGGTATGTACGTCATGCATTGGCGTACAGACCCCTGTGTACGCTATGTAATGACGTCAGCACCATCGTGTACGCCATTTGCCCGACGGAAAGTATCATCTTCTTCGACAGGATAATGACGACGAACACCACCTAGACGCCATCGTCTGGCGGAAACGAACATTTTTTTATTTTCTTTTTAAAATATTTTTTGAGAAAAACAGAAAGATACAATGTTCAATGTTCATGTTGGTTTGTAAAAAAACAAGTTTTGTTACCATTTCGGCAAGTTTTGTTAACATTTTATTAAGTTTTACAAAGTTGAAAAAAAAAAGAGTTTTGGTTAGTTTAAGTTTTGAGTTTTTATGATTTTAATGAGTTTTAGGAAGTAAAATGTTAGGTTATGGTAGATTTTCTGTGTTGCAACTTCATGAAGTAAATAATAGCATAAAACGTAATTAAATGAACTTTTAAGAATTTTTTGGGTTTTTTTACCTAGTTACAATTTTATAAATATTAAAAAAACAGAAAAAAAACGACTTCGCGGAATAGTTTCAGACTTTTTTTTTTTTTTTTAACAATTCCCTTAATTCATACTCTAAATACCTTTAATTAACTTTTCTTTTTTTTCATTGATCAAATAACCATAATATCAAACACAATCCAAATAATAATAAACCAAAATAGATTTGGTAGTTAATGTTGGAGCACGAAATAGATCCACTTCCCTTTATTAATAATTTTTTGTTCGAAGTATATTAAAAAAGAAAGAAGAAAAGGTTAGGCATTGAATTGATTGCTTAGTTGTACTCTACTCCTCTTTGGCAACGAATAAATCAGAGACGCGGTTTGAATTAAAGACAAAAGTACTTCCATTTCTACTCACCACGACGAAGGAAGAAGAAGAAGAAGACAACGACGACCTAATTAACCTCAGGTAATCAATGTCAACGTATCAGCTTTCCCTTTCATAAAGACAGATTGTGTTTCTAGGGTTCTTATTTTGTCTGTCAACATATATGTAGTAGCATCGATGTTATTCCAAACTTGGATTTCTTAGTTAAAGCTTTGAACGATGGAGTCCATAGAAACCACCACTGTCCATTACTGTTCTGTTTCGAGAGCTAATCGTATTCAGTACGTTTACACTCGAGGAGATCCCGAAATCGACAAAGTTGCAGCTTTGTGTTTGGACAAGGTTCCTCCTTTTCACACCACCTATTTCGAGACTGTCCGTAACAAAACATACGCCTTTCTAATCAAAGACAAGGATGTGTTTTTCACAATACTTGACGCTGGTCTTGGTAATCCTGACATTCTTGGCTTTCTCCACCACCTCAGTGATCAATTCAAAACAACCATGTCTAAAAGAGGTAGCTTTTCAGGATTGCTTCCAACCAGTGTACAGGAACAGCTGGTTCTTGTTATCCGTCGCTTGATCACCTCGTTGGAGCAGATCGCTCACACTACGACAAATGACCACTCTTCCCAGCCGTCGCCCACCGAGCAAATGACTTCTACTAAAGCCCCCTTGTTAGGCAAGTCTAGTAATAAGCAAGACAAGAAGAAATCGAAAGAACTTAGTAATATCGATTTGGAAGAGAATCGTAAAGGTACCGATAGAGATAGAGGACTCAAGACGGAGGATTCTTCTACTCATCAAACAAGGTCAATGTCGTTGCACAAGGATTCGGGAACGAGGAGGGTTAGATCTGGGTCTCAAATCATTGATAAGAAATGGCGTCGCCAAGTACAGATTGTTCTTGCTATCGATTTCGCCATTTGCCTTATATTGTTTGCAGTTTGGTTGGCTATCTGTCGAGGGATCGAGTGTACGCATTCGTGAAGCTTCAAGCTTCAAACTTTGTGGTTATACCGAATTACGAGTGAATCAATTGAAACATAGTTATTCTCGTTATGAGTTTGTATCTACGGAACTCGAGTCTACAATAGGTAGAAATTTGTATTCACGTGTAAATTATTTTTTGAGCTATGGCTCTTTTGTGGAATTTCTACTGCCTTTTGATGACAGAAGGTATGTGTTGTATGATAAAATATCTTGGATTTGTAGTGTTTGGCAAGCCTTCAAATGGATTGGAACTAATTTCGAGGTTTAAAACCCCTACTAGTTTATTTCAGTTCAGTTTATGCTCCGGATGGTTGTTTTAGAGAAGTCTAAACAATACTTCAAAGTAGTTCAAAACATACCATATAATGACTTCAGTAGATTGAGTTATATACTTCACTATCAACAGTCCAATATTGCAGTCAATACCATCAATGTCTATCTTTCAGCTTCAGCTAATTCCTATCTCTTTTTAATAAAACTAGGCTCAGTATATAGGGCATAATCTTTAAAAAGTAGCCGAAGAGTATATGCAAGTAGAATCTTGATGCTATACCTAAAAAAAGACGAGAGCTTTGGTGGTCTGAACAAGATTGAACCGCGTGTTGAGCTCCGTATATAACAAAATTTGCAAAATAATCCAGCCATGACATGCCATCAAAACTACATGTTTACAAGCTTAGCACAATACAGCACAAAAGGTCTGGCAAGTTTGATTCTGACAGCGGAAATTTAACCAAAATAGGGCATACACTAGTAAGAGAATCCATTGATATGTATGTTGAGACCAAAATATGTGGTGCAGCATTGGTTCATCTATCCCACTCTGAGTTTGGAGATCGTGGATCCACCTTAGATGAGCCTCCTTCCACCACTCTAGGAACTTGAGTGATTACCCTGTCCCAACCCATGATGTAGGGCAATGCAAACTGCAGAGAGTACACTGATCAGAATGAAGATACACGAATTTGTTGCAGAGTTCTAAACTAAGGCTTTGTTCAGCATTCGAAAAAAATTCAAAATTTAAAACAGAGCTTTAATTATAAACAATGCAAGTCCCTATAAGGCTACCAAAAGGTGAAGTCCTAACAAGTCAAAAAGGGCTCTTTTTTTGCCACCTGCAATGTTAGGTTAGTAATCTATACATGTAAACAAGTGCTGCATATCTAAAACACGTTTAAATATTATTATATGCAGACATACTACCGACTACCGTACCCATCTAGCTCTAGATAGTACTCGGATCACATCACGATCCAACAAATGAATTCATAATATAATATCAGAATTAGATGGGGTATACCAAAAAAAGCCTATACAAGTCAAAATACGAATAAGATGGGCTAGCATTTGCATATTGGTATTTTGCATTTTGTCTTCCCCATTGACAGACATGGATAATCAGGTTAAGAATCTATTTGGATCCTGAGAGGTCACATGTAATCCTACGATGAATACTGTGATAATATGTGAGGCATCGAATCATTCGGAATAACAGTACAACTTTCGATCATGGATTATTGCATACACTGAGAGCTGTCTTCATCACAGAAAACTCGGCAATTGTAACGGGAACAGTCAGCCGATCATTGGTTTTAAGAACGCTGTTGTTAACACCTGTAAAGAAGAGAGTGCAAAATGTCAAGAGTTTGAATAGCGTAAACTATTAACATGCACTTATTATTCAAAATGCACACCCACTTGTACAAAATGTCTTTGCTCTTGTATTTTGGAGATTATACGTCTTCGCATATCATCAAAGGTAATCAGTTCTCTCATGAAATGTCTACATTCTAATGCTAAGACCTGTTTGTCGAGCATATTTGATTCTATAATACTACTGGTTTACAAGTTCACATTAGGCTGCAGAAAATTGAAAAATACCCTTCTTTTTCCGGAACAACTATATCATAGCAAATTCTTTTATTTTTATGCATCGTGATTATGGCATATATTAATTGTTTTGAACAGGCATACAGGAAAGCACGGTTATCAAATAGCCCAAGTATGCTACAATACATGATCTAAAACTAAAACTAATCTAATCAAATTAGCTGACAGAAAATGAGCAAAAGAATGCAGACAATATAGTGCAGACAGATGGACGCGGTGCTTACTTAACGAAATGAAGTATCCAGTACCATCTCCAAGGGGTTTGATTGATAAACCCTTCCCCACTTGACCAGCATTACTGCACGATAAAACGGTCTATCAACAGAATAACTACAGAGAGGTAACAACGCGCTAAGAGAATCCCATAAAAGGAAGATACTCCACAAATACATATCCAGTTTGAGTGTGTATGGTTTTTCTTCTTTTTTTCTGATACAAAATCGAGAGATTTGGTTGATAGACAGCCTCTAGTTCCTATTTAAAGATCAAACCTTGAGAGCATTGAGGGATCATGGAAAAACTCAGTGCCATCACTGGGACCCAAGCTTATCAAAGACCCAACTTCTGTGGCTGACAAAGCAAAGTTCTACAAATGTCAAGAACATCAATAAGTCAAATGGCACAGTTTTGAATGAAAGATTGAAAACCCAAGAATACAAGATATACAAACATTACAGCAGCCTAATGTAATGTAACGAGGCAACATCAGGTTACGATTACCTGTCTCTTTTCCCAATCATACTTACGCTCGCCATAAGAAGGCATAAAAGTCAACATCACTACACCGCGTCTTGTGATTCGAATATCTCCGGACTACACGAGAAACAATAAGAATATAGCAACATTGATTGAGACGTATAGGACAAGTTATGGAGTATGGATTAAACATACGTCTACTTTTGCAAAAGTTGGAAGAACTGGCTCCACTGAGAGAGCAGCTTTTCCCTTGAAAACAGAATAAGGAGCGAATACTCGGCCACCAAGTTTGCCTAAAGATTCTCGTGACATAAGGACATAGTTAAACTTTACATCGAAGAGAGTATAAGGTATTGGTGAAATTAAGTACCTTTTGCATCAGAAGTTTTTCTAGTGGCTGAAGAAGAAACATCATCAGCCCATGATGCAAAGCCTGCGCTGTTAGCTGAAGGGTTTTTGACAAGCAAATGCCTGTTGCATTGCAACCAGATGAAACTTATTTACTTAGATTATACACACAACCCAAAGCAATATCGATATAGCTGTTTTCTAGACATACAAAGCAAGGTTTACCGCAGACCTAGCATCAGAATTTTCTAGCAATCAAGCACCTACCGAAGGAAGTGGTTACCTGGAGAGAAAAGAGCGGATTGACAGCTTCATCGTCGTTTTTCCGGCGAAGAAGAAGAGAATGAAAATTAAAAACGAAGAAAGACGAATGAAGAATCCGACTTTACAGGGGCGGGAGAAAAACGGACTTGGTGGTGGGTTATTGGGCGTCTAATTACCCGACCCGTTATGCTAAGCCTACGAGACTATTTGTGTTTTATAGAACCCCTAAAACTATTTAAAAAATCATTTAGTTATCTTTTATTTAGGGGGATACAATGTAGAAATTTTCATATTAGTGAAACATTTGATATTAAATAAGTTAGAATATTCAAATTTGGTACCAAATACTATACTTTTTTTTTATAATATTATCCAATAATTTTTTTTAAAAAAAAGTTTTTTTTTTAGTTTTAGGGTATGGCTAAATTGGGGCCCAATTGGCTAACCAGCCCCAATTTTAAGCATACCCATCAAAAATATAAGTAGCCCCAAACTAATACCCAAAAAACCCTTCGTTTTTTTACTAAGTCAAAACCCTAAACACTAACCATTCCCACTTCTAAAACAGCCCCAACCCAAAATCAACCTCAAAACCCTAAAACCTCTCAAAACTCCAAACTTCTACGATCAGCCCCAAAATCAAATCCGAAGATCTCTACACATCAACAACAACTCAAGAACTACAATGGGCAAAGGAAAAGAGTAAGTTTTTACTCTTAAATGTACTTTCTTTCTATATTTGGTTTAGGTTAGGTTTTTTGATTTTGATGCTAGGTTAGGTTTGTTTGTGGCTGATTTGGTGTTATCTGTTGTTTATAGTTGTCTAGTAATGCTAGGGTATGCTAGATTAGGTTGTTTGTGGCTGATTTAGGTAGTTTTTCGAGGTATTGGGTTGTCTTCAACCTTTTTTTTTTTTGCAGGTTTTCGTGTTCACCCGCCGGGGTATAGGGCATTCACCCGGCGGGGACCAGGAACAAACCTGGGTTTTTCCAGGTTTGTTCTTGGTCCCCGCCGGGTGAATGCCCTATACCCCGGCGGGTGAACACGAAAACCTGCAAAATTATATTTATATAATTCTGAAAATAAAACCAAAACAACCGTTGTATTTATATTTACGAGACGAATTGATGTAGACACATTAGCGCCGAAATTTATGAAGACTGGCGATCACCCGAAAAATGCGGTGAGTTGACAATTTGGAGCTCCGGTGTCTGATTTTGACCCACAGCACCTTGTTTCGAAGGAAACGACGCCACGAATGCAAGTCACCAACTTTACTCGTGATATATCGATTTTTTTGGCATTTGGGCTCATCTATCAGCTTATTTCGAGTTTTTAATAATTTAGGATATTTTAGTAATTTTCTTATTTTAGTTTTAGGGCTTCAATTGAAACTTTATATAAACATATCTTCGTTACATTGTTTGGGGACGATTTTTGATAAAATAAAATTATGGTTTATTCCTCTATCTAGCTTCTTTTGCGTTCTACTTTGTATCATAGTGGTATCAGACACATGCAGTCCTGCGAGATGGTGCGAGGATGACCCAGAGGTCGCGGTGGCGCTGCGGTGGCTAGAGATGCAGGTGATTTCGGAGCTCGTGAAGATGCTGACCTGCGGCGTCAGGTGGCTGATCTTACCCGTCAGATGGCTGATCTTAACGCCAGGCAACAAGGTATCAGACACAGGCAGTCCTGCGAGATGGTGCGAGGAATACCCAGAGGTCGCAGCGGCATTGCTGTGGAAGGAGATGTGAGTGATTTCGGAGATCGCGAGAATGCTAACCTGCGCCGTCAGGTCGAGTATCTTGCCCGTCAGGTGGCTGAACTTACTGCCAGACAACCCGGTGTGGAGGCTGAAGGTCCCGATAACCCTTTTGGAAAAAGGCCAGAACGGAACGCTTATCCGGACCGCCGCTGGGAGCTTGGATTTAAGGTCAACATTCCTGACTTTGTTGGTGGTCTTCGGGCGAAGGAGTTTGTTGATTGGTTATCCCAGGTTGAGGAGGTGCTGGAAGGTGAAATTTCTGATGCAACTTGGCTGGAATTGGGAGATCCGATTTATGATGTATACGGTGATGAGGATGAAGACGATCCGATTTATAATGTATACGGCGATGAGGATGAAGACGATTGGGTAACACCAACAATAGTCTCTCATTATTTCACTAAGGTAAATAATGATAATCCTTCGTCTGTATCAATAAAATCTATTGGAATTTTGGATGATGGTTATAATAAAACTGTGTCTCAGCCCGTGTTTAACAAACCGATCTACGATAAATATGATGACGAGTTCGAAGAGAAGAACATTGATTATACAAAATTTAAAACCTCGAAACAATTAGAAATTCTGAAACCATTTTTTCATCAAAAGAAAAAAAATTGGAATCAAATTTCTCATCTCCTACCATTCAATTGGTGGATAAAAACCACACTGTCACAAGTGTTGAGTATAACCGAAAATTTGGACCATAAATTATTAATTTAAAAAAGGATAAGAAAAACATGAGTTCGGCTAAATTAAGCAACCCCATCCAACAAGTTGATTTGTTTCAACGCAGAGTACTCGTGAGAAAAACAACCAGAGACCCAAATTGGACTCGACAAAGAAAAAAACGAACACTGGAGGATGGTCACAATAGGGAAAAGTTGAAGACGTTGAAAGAACTTAAGAAGGATGTTAAGGAGGGTGTTGTAACAAATGAAGCCGGCAAAGTTTTTTTACATACGAATGATTTTATTTCGGCTGGGACATTGTGGCGTGCTCCTTATAGCAGTAGGGACGTTGTTGGAAATGCTTGTCCCAATGATAAAGCATGTTTCTTTTATACTCGTCTACGGTGGTTCGAAGCAGAGGTTAGAAATGCGCAGTACCCATTCATTACAAGCAGAGGACGGGAAGGATATCAAATCGGTAAGACACAGGTTTTTCTCAGGACTGGACAAATGGCTGATTTAGATAGTCGTAAACATGAGGTCTTAGTTCGAGCAGCTAGCATTATCCAGAGAAAGGGTATTCGAAGATAATCTTTTTGCCTAAAAATACAACAATATTTGCGGATGCGTCTTGCTATAAAATTCTATAACGATCAATACGCAAGTGCATTTATTATACAAACTGGTACAAGTGCATCAATATCTGCAAGGGATATGTCCTCTCTTACCTCCAGTTTAGCCATCAGCGAAGAATGTGGTATGGTTCGTCTGTATAAGGTAATTGGCCACAAGGGTGACACAACATTGAACTTTGTGACAGAAACGGATAAACAAGTTAATAAGTTTAAAGATGGGAATAGACCTAAGTGTGTGGTTGTGTTCTCTCTTATTAAGTCTCATGTTTTCTCTTTTCCATTTTTAAAATCTAGAATACAACTTGCTGTAGGCTTTAAATGTGGCAGGGTTGCGATGCTGGACATTAGTACATCTTCAAGGATATTTATCATAGACAATATACCAACCTCAAGCGCTATAAGTTCACTGTCAGTACATCTGATATTCGTTCTTTATATGCGGAAACAGTACGAAGACCATTTTACCTACAAATTCGATGGCTTGTCCTTTCAAGAAGGTGATGCTACTTACAATTCTGACTTTAATAGACTATTGAATTCTATGGAAGATGAAACTCGCTCTCATAGCAATTTAAACAAAGCGAAGACACCCGATAAGCTTGATCCTGAAATGCAGACTATTCTTCTGCTAAGCGATCATTATGGTGCTAAAAGAGAACTGTGTGCTGTTTTGTCGGAAAACTGTATGGAGTATGAAACCTCTCGTATGTTTGATGCTCTATTGAGCGGCGCTCAAGGAACAATTGACATGGCTGAATTTTTCTCTTTCTCACACACGAGTGGCTCTCTTACCGGATTACCTAATGTTATCGAAACATTTGTTGCATTGTATCAACTGCTTTCTGCTGCTGATGCATCTCTATTCACCCACCTCGTAGAGCTAGTTGTTAAAC
This sequence comes from Limnanthes douglasii subsp. nivea, assembly GCA_036936605.1. Lineage (NCBI taxonomy): Eukaryota > Viridiplantae > Streptophyta > Magnoliopsida > Brassicales > Limnanthaceae > Limnanthes > Limnanthes douglasii. The sequence goes on along the minus strand of JAUPFV010000004.1, from coordinate 2,024,980 downwards.
CTCAGTATTTTGCACTCCGCTTGTTGCAGGTTTTATTTGGACAAATGTTTTCACGGGAAAACCTATTGACCACATGGGACCAAATATTTTCAGCAAGTTTAAACAATGACGTTGAAGATGATTCTACTTCAAGTTTTAGAATCCTTGATTACGTTCGAGGTGCATTAATCTTCAGAATGATATTATTAGATTTTCCTGAGACCATGATTCTTGAAAGCATTATAGGAAAGACCATGTCCTTACGGGCTATTGCACAGGAACCGGATCCCTCCTTCCAGCATCCATCTGTTAATGCATCGTTTTATTTTAGTATCCCAGATACACCAGTGGTTGTGAGAGGGCATAATAATTTTTATGTGTGTGGGTCTTCGAGTTTACACAATCTCTTCTTTCTAAGTTTCAGGAGCAGCAAATCATTCTAAGTTTAAGCGACCCTGCTAGTGAGTACAACAAACTGGCTGCCCGGAAGATTGGCCCGGTGGAGATTGTGGAGAGGATCAATCTGAATGCTTATCGACTGCGTTTGCCTAGCCATGTCCGTACGTCTGATGTCTTTAATGTTAAGCATCTGATTCAGGTGACTCTTCTGACGAGGAGACTGGTCTGATTCGAGGGCGAATCTTCTCTACCCGGGGTGGGAATAATGTAGACAGTTTAGCGCTGGAATTTATGAAGACTGGCGATCATCCGAAAAATGCGGTAAATTGACAGTTTGGAGCTGTGTCTGATTTTGACCCACAACACCTTGTTTCGAAGGAAACGACGCCACGAATGCAAATCATCAGCTTTGCTCGTGACATATGGATTTTTTTGGCATTTGGACTCATCGATCAGCTTATTTCGAGTTTTTAATAATTTAGGATATTTTAGTAATTTTCTTATTTTAGTTTTAGAGTTTCAATTCAAACCTTATATAAACATATCTTCGTTACATTGTTTGGGGACGGATTTTGATTAAATAAAATTAGGGTTTATCCCTCTATCTAGCTTCTTTTGCGTTCTACTCTATATCACGAATCAAATAAGTAGTTTATATAATATATTTCGAAAAACAAAAAAATGTTAAAAAAAATTAATACAGTTAAAAATTTAAATCTGCTAATTAGCAATTTTAGTTCTTTAAATATTTTTAATTAGCAGTTTTAATTTTTTTTAAACTGCTAAAAGCAGAGATGAATAACCACTTTGAATATGACTTCTATGAGACTAATTGGACAAATAATATTCCTCGTTTCGCTTTTTTTATTCGGTTTCTGTATCTTGTTAGTTTTTGTTTTTTTATGTTTTTTTCCCAACTTCTTCCGATTTTTGTCTTTCACGGATTTAGAAAATAAAAATAAAAATCCAAAATCCACGTAGCACATATATGAAAATCAAAATCAATATAAAAGAGAAAAAAACTTTTTCAAAATATTTTTTTAAAAACAATTATACAAGAAAAATCTAAATATCATAGAAAATTTATCTTTTATTTTATGTGATAATTCAGATATAAGTTATGTGAGTCGATTGGCCAACGAGACTTTAACTAATATAGTTTTTCTTTCTTGTTGGCTGATTTGAACTAATATTTTTGTCTTTAACTTTTACCGATAAGAATACTTTACGCATTCCAAAAGGTCATTATTATTATTGTGTTACATTTTTGTTTCTTTATAATATAAAAATTAATTATTTATATTTTGATAAATTAAAAAATGTATAATATTAATGAAAATCAAAACATAATCAACCGGAAGTAAATAGTCCAAAATAACAATGATTAAACAAAATTATATATATATAAAATTAAGATTATATAACGAAAAATGAAATTGAGTTAGTAAATATATAAGTAAAGGTAAAGTAAGTATTTTTAAAATATTTGGTATTAAAAACCTAAAATATATTTATTAGGCTATGAAAGGAAATAAGTGGACCAAAAATGGATTTTGAACTTATTTGGGTATTGGAATGGAAATAGCCCTATATTATATAGTTTATCAAATATTTAATAAAATAATTTTATAATTTTTGTTAGATCGTACGATTATTTCAACATAACACGCTAAATTAGTTAAAAGAAAATAGTAACTATGTTTTTATTTTGTTATTGGGTTTTGTGCTATCGTGAAATGAATGATGGCCATTGTTAGTCCCATTAAAAATAATGGGATATTAAAATTATATTAATGAATAATAATTATATTAAAACCAATCAAATATTGTATTAATGTTATAAAAGTGTGTTATAGTTAGCTAAATTAGGTTATTAACTATTATTTTAGAATATATTTTAAGTTGGAATTGTTATGTGTTATATTTTGTTTGTGTTGTTATATTTAGGCAATATAGGTGTTTGCAACTCAATAGGTAACAAAACTCCCATATTTGATGTGGCTAACTATAAAGAATGGAAAATAGATATGTTTTTTTATATAATTTATTATTATTTTGACTTATTATTATGGGTTAATCAACACCCATCGCACAGTGGAGAAAGTTATCATTTGGAGAGGTAATAATGTAAAGTTTGAGAAATGTCACTTGGGTTATTTTTTTATCTTTTTAAAGATGGTGAAATGTATTTTTATATACATGACATTGTAGTTTGAGCTGGAAATTTAAAGACTAATGGTAAATTGTGTTTACTAATTGTTTTAAGAATCACAATAAATTATGAACATAAATGTAACCGAATTGTATATTTGAAAATTTTGGCAAAACTTTATTACAATAATATACGTCATATTTTTAAAAGTAGAATTCAAAAATATGTTTTTAAAAGTTTATGAAGTTTCACAAATTATTTAGATTTCGATGTTTGTGTTGAATGTATAAAACTAAAAAGATAAGAAAGTGAAAAAAAATCTGATGCATACGAAGATAAATAAATATTATAATTGATACATACAAATATTTACGGATCGTTCCCTACAATATCATAGGACATGCATGATATTTCATATCATTTATAAACAATATTTTACCCCTACAAATATATATGTCTCGGTTATAAAAATAAAAAAAACAATTGATATGTTCAAAGATTTTAAAGTCGGGGTTGAAAAACAACTTCATAAATTCGTTGAGCGTGCCAGATCTTACTTTATTATAGTAATTAATAAACATATATGATGGTTAATTAATAAACATATGTGATGGTTCCGATGAGGAACATCATGCACGGTTTACAAATTGCAAATTTCCATACTCCAAGTTTCTTCGAATATTACATAGTCAATGTTGCATTGAAACGACTTATCCCACGTTTAACTTTTTCGAACAAAAATGTCTTTAAACTTCCCTCGAATTAGAACCTCTCAATATTATACTTAAAGTCTCCTCAAATTATCATGTATTCTTCTCAATTTTTTTATCAAAACAATTTATGTCTTTGCTAATATTATTCGAACACAATTGTTTTTACGTTTGCCTCAAATGTACACGTGGCTTTTTAATCATTTCTCTAATAACAGCTAGAAATGTATGGAATACTTTAGTGCGCATATAAAATGCAGTTTAAATCTCAAAATATACAGTTTCACCCTACTTGGTAATAGGCAACCGTTTGGCGGTTCCTCTTCCATCCAATAACTGTCACCAACTCATCATCTTTTATACCTAATTATCATTCACTATTCTTCTATAAATATTCCCCCTTAGTCATTTTTGCCTCACGTATAATTTATAGTGAGAGAAATAGTGATCCACCTGAAAACATTTTCTTCCCAGCTATCTTAACTGGAAAATTAAACTTTCCCGACTTACCTTCATCCTTCTACAAATTCATATGCAGGTTCTTTTTTGTTCTTGTTTAAGAAAAAATCCTTGTCTACTTAAAAAACCATTTTAGGTATACACGAGTATCTGTCTATCAGTGAGGAGCTTCTGAATATCGTGTCGCATGAGTAATAGACAACTCTAAAAAGTTCTCAACTCAAACCACTTTATACGGTAATTTCGTCATTGGTCAAAATTCTTACGGGTTCCAAAGTCCATCAAACCCAGTTCTTGATGGTTACTCACTAAAATATCCTCAATAATCACCGTCACCGCTTCAAAATCTTTCACCATCACTTCCTGGAAACGTATCCATTCTTCCTAAAACAAATTGTAAAAAAACGCAAAGAAAATCTTCTAAAAGAGAATCAGAAACATTTTTAATAGTTAATACACCACTTCAAAGTTCTCGCAAAGGGACACCTTGGATTCAATCCAAGGCTTACTCTTACCAAACTCGTCCTCTTAGAAGAAGCCCATTTGTAGCCTGAGATATTTCAAAAATGACAATGCTTCATAGAATTCGAGACCTTCTCCTCCCGTGAAGGGGAAATTGTGACCGACAGAGCTCCACCTCAACTGCTAGAAGTTGATTCAGAGTCGAGAACGGAAACAGACTCCAATCTTGAAGTTACATAGAGTTACGTTGCTTTAGAATGCTAAGACAATGCTTCAAAGAAAACGGCTCCAAAAAAGATAAAAGAAAACGAAAGGGGTTATTAAATTACCAGAGTATATTGCTGCAACCCTGAGTGTTAACCGAAATCCGGTTCTCCTCGAATTTATCATTTCGTTGAAAAACATACCGTATGAATATTACAGTTAAGCCCACACAGAGCGATTAAAAAGGTGACGAGGTCTGCCAAACAATGTCGTGCTTCGCTCTCCACAAAAAGGAGAGACACCACTATATTGTGAAGTAAATGGGACTTGTGGTTTATCTTGAGATCATCAACTGAGGACTTTGATTCCCGTTAGACCCCATTATAGTGCGGTACTTTGAACTTCTTGATTTGTGCCCAACAGAAACAAACCCGAATTCTTGGTTCACCCTATTGTCTGTCATTATGAGTTACAGATTAGGAAAAATTCTTATTTCTCTCAAAGATATTATTGCAATGACAGGTCTTTCGAAAAATCCAGTACTACCCTCGGTCATAAAATTTTAGCATCACTCATAATCGAAGGCCAATAGTAGCCTGCCAACAAAACCCTATGCGTCAAAACATTGAACCCACAATGAGTTGATGATCCCTCACCATCATGTAATTCAGATAAAATCTTTTGAGATTCGTGTTTATCCAAACACCATAACAATGGTCTACTCAAAGACTTTTTGTATAATACTTCATCCTACACAACATAACCATGAGCCTTGTATCGTAACCTTTGAGTTAGTTTTACATCTTGAGGTAACGTACCTCTAGGTAAAAAATTGAGGATATGAGATCTTCAATCACCTTAAATTGTCTCTGAATTAACAAACATATCCTCATCTTATTTATATTGTTTAGATCGTATCAAAATTAAAGGGCGTTCTTGTAATAATATCCATGGATACTCTTCTGTGTAAGAAATGGTTGTTAAAGAATCCACAACATTATTATCTCTTCGATTAGTATGCTCAACAATCACTTTATCAAACAAAAAAGTTTGCTTCAAAAGTCACGTAGATACAAAACTAAATGATATTTCTTAGCCTCGGATATCCATGCCATATGAGTTGCCTCTAGCTGTGAATCTTTCTTCGAAGGACTGTTTTCGCTCCACATATACTCACAAGCCTTAATCCAACCAATACAACCTCATATTCAGACTCGTTATTTGACGCATGAAACCCAAATTGAATTGAATGGTACATAGTTTCTCAAGAGAGAGGAATCATCATCAGTTCAAACCACCTGTTTTTAAACTTCTGGATGTGATTCTTTAACTGTCCCCTCATATGATCGACTTGAATTAAATTCGACCAGTAAATCTGGTAAAGCTTGAGCTTGAATCAAATTATCCAACCTCTATTGACCACTTGGTCAGTCTATCATATATATTTTGTTGTCGTAACACATTCTTTACTGGAAAATAAGTTCGAACAACAATTGTGTGAGCTTGAAAATAAGGGTGCATTTTTCTAGCAGCCACCACTAAATCCAATGCTAATTTTTCGGGCCTCATATATCTTTTCTCCGATGCCAACAAACTTTTTCAAACATAATAAAATGGCTTCAAATCTCCCCTTCCCTTTTGTATCTGATTAGCGCTAACAACAAAATCAGACATTGCTATATACAAAATAGTTATTCTCCAATTCAAGGGTTAGACAAGATTTCAGGTGATAACAAGAGTTCTTTAATCTTTGAAAAAGTGATTTCACATTCTGGTGTCCATATAAACTCTTTGGGTTTTCGTAAAACTTGGAAAAAAGAAGAACACTTGTTAGAAAATCTGGAAAAGATTACCTCATTTATAGTTTGAGGTGATGTCATCGATACCAAAGCCTTTAATTATTTAGGATCAACTTTTAATCTTTTTTCACTTATGATATACCTTACATACTTTCATGAGCTTACACCAAAAGTAAATTTCTCAGAATTTCCAATAAAGTCTCCTCTAAATCTCTCAAGTGTTCACCATTTGGTGGGTTTTAACAAACATATCAACAATGTAAACTTCCACATTTCTCCCAATCTGAGAATTCAAACACCTTATTTACCAGTATCTGATATGCCACCCTTACACTCTTTAGACCAAACAACATAACTCTGTAACAATGTAATCCTCGGTCAATTATAAATGTAGTACTTTCCTGATCTTTTAGATTCATCTGAATTTGGTTATACCCTACAAATGCATCTATAAAAGAAAGAATTTTATATCTTGAAGTAGAATCAATCAACTGATCGATTCAAAGAACATGAAATGGGTATTTAGGTCATACCCTGCAAATACATCCATAAGCTATGGCATATTACTTCTGGTGCAATTCATACTATATTTTTTGTTTTCCAAGCGAAAATATCCAAATTATCAAACAGAAACTGCAACAACTGAAAATGAAAAGTGGGTGACAATAATGTCCTTCTTTGCGGAATTTTCCCATTTGTTAACATATACTCTTCGATATCCTCACTTACTACTAAAAGACTCGGGGTTTCTCTCGGATCATCTACGACATCCTCATCCGGTGTGAACCCCCTCTGATTGCTATTATGACATCTGGTCCTTGGAGTTAGATGTTCGAGAGTGAAAGGATGTTGCATAACATTCTTTGGCTACCTATTGATCGTTTTGAACCACCCCAATACGATACCCAATAACATACTTCACACACTAATGAACGGTAAAGAGTACAACATACATTTTTAGCCAAGATCTCTCAATAACATACATTTTTTATCATACATACATATAAATAAAATATTTTCTAAACTACTTGAATCTATCAAAATACATCGAATTTTAACCCTAGTAATGTATGCCCCTATAACCACTGCATCTTCATGAGGTCCTATTATCCTCTAAAGATCGCCAACATCGAATAAAATAAACAATGTAATCACTTTTCTATACAGATGAGTAGATATGTTACCCTCTATTTGAGTAGCCAAACTCATTACATGTATTTTGTTTGGAGCTATTAGCGTTACGAGTCATAATATATACACTAAAAATTGTTAAACACTCGAAAAATTTACACAAATTTCAAACCCGTCCTTGAGCCGGTGGTTTATCCACAACTAATAAAATTAACTGATCCAGATCTGCATCTAAATACTTTATTGCTGCATCAAACTTGTCACATTTAGAACCATAATCATTAATAAAATTTCATGCTTCGAATTTGGATTAACAATATGTTGTGTTGTCGTGCTCCTATTTGTCGACCCACTTGATTGGCCTTTGGCATAAGCTGTTAACTTGTCATTCTCTCTCAAAAAATTTATCTCTTTATTTAACGTTATACAGTCTTCAATGTCATGCACAGTGTCATTGTGATACTTGTAATACCTATTGTTGCGCTCTTCTCTTGGCCTATTTGGTGAAGCTATCTTTATGAAGTTCACTTGACCTTTAGATTTCTCATAGATAGCTGTCACCGTCTCAGTTAGCTCCGCGAAAGACTCTGGTATTATCCACCGATTTGTTCTTGGTCGGTGACGTTGATGATTATACCCATGAGTTGGAGCCCCTCTTGTTCGAGGAGGTAGATTAGTATTAATCCTCGGGCGCGGTGATATTTGAGAATTCAAAGTGTGTATGTAACTCCATTGTATAGTAATTGCATATCCTGAAGCCCTTATAGTAGAATTCGAACTACCTTGAACCATAGTAGACTCTTCAACTTTAATTTACTCCTCAACTTCAATCATCAGAGCTCCAAATATCAAATCCCTTCTTCTAGTTTTCTTATTTTCCAAATCTCACGAAAGTAAGCTTTGTCTAAAAGCTACAATGGTGAAAAGTTCTTCACAATAACTTTATTTTTGTTTATACAAATCGTTTGGTGTAATTTTAAAAATCCCCCCCCCCCTAACTTGTTTGCAATGTATAATTGTGTCGCCATTGGCTCGCATTTCCTTGCTTCCTACAAATCGTCTTCGACATGCCTTATAAAAAAATTCTAAAATTGGTAATAGATCCCCTCAAAATCCTGTTATACCACTTCAAAGCAATACCCTTAAAAGTATGAGAAAAATCTCTACAAACCAACCTACCATCATCCTCGAAATTCATCATATAATTCTTGAACTGTTCAATATGATCATCAGGATCTTATATTCCATCAAAATTTTCTACCTTTGAAATATCAAAATTCCTCGGAAGCGGTATTGACCTGATATCTATAGATCATGGAGAATTCTTCGAGTCTACTTCTTGCATATATTGATCATCTCCCTTAATTTGTATTATTGCATACAAATCTTGTAATGTTGGTTGTTTAGATTATGTGATGGATGAATTTGAAAGCACATGAGAGATTCGATTTGGGTTGAAATTACCGTAATGTATGGTTTGAATAGTGAATCGAGGAGAGTTGTTTATTAGTCTTGCAACTTTATATTCATCAACCCTTTCAGTGAAGCAGAAGTAATCGTAAGCACCAAAATTTGGTTTCTTAAGATCTTCGGAAATTGGTTTTCTGGATTTTGATTTTGAATGTTTTTATATACTAACTTAAATATTGGATGGAAAGGATGAGATTTCCGATGAAGGTAGCCAAGAAAGTGGTTACTACGAGAATGGTAGCTAAGGATTCTCTCAAGATAAGATGTATTTCTCTCTACAAAAGGTTTGTGTAAGGCAAAAGAAATAAATGAAGAACTATTTATAAAAGAGTTATGAGAGAGAAAATGATGTTAGAGGAGTTGAAAGGATGAAGACCAAATGGTTGTGTGTAGATAGGGTAGTGTGGTGTCTTCTATCCGTCAGACCTAGTGGTCGGTCTAATGTTTATAGCATCATGATTCACCGCACGTATATCACATTATACCAAATGTTTGTGACCGTTATGGAAAGGTCGGTTCATGTTCGAATTAATAACGAAGGCTTAAGATAATTTCGAAGTGAATGAACTCACAAATGTATTTTGAGAGGATGTCTAATTTCAAAATGAATGCCTCCATGGATGTATTCAAAGAGGATAAATATGAAGTTATGTAATTTTAAAGTGATTTACGTTCAAAGCATATTGAATTTGGCAAGGGATTCTCTTCATATTATGAATTTTGAAGTGATTATTAGTTCTTATTAATTGTCTTTCATAAGAACTATGGGGCTACTGATAAAGATATAAAATATTGAAGGCTTAAATGTAATAAATTAAAGTCGTGTATGATATCGTAAAGATGTAAGAAATATTTTAAACTGTCTGTAAAGATGGGGGAATAAAGTACAATTAACCCAATTTTGTAACTGGTTCTGCTATGCTAAGTCTGATCGCTTATAAATAAAACATGAGGCTGTTAATACAAGGGACGGCACTTTCTAAAGTGAGAATACTTTGTTACTTTTACTTTCTCTCTCTATAATCAAACTTTTTCTTTCTAACTTTGAAGAACCAAATTCACACGTATCAAATGGTATTAAAAAAAATTGATTTTATTTTATCTTTTGGTTTTGAGATAAATTCAAAAAAGGGTTGTGTGTATTATAATATTTAATGGATTAAGTTCATATTTTTAGTGTTGTATGTTGATGATATGTTATTGGCACAAACAATATAGACTTGTTACATGATACCAATACATTTCTTAGATATAAATTTGATATCAAAGATCTTGGTGGTGCATCTCTTGTTAGGAATCCAAATTCGTATAGATCTCGTATAATTTTGGGTTTATAATATTGAGAGGATACTATAATGTTACATATTGGAAACTAACAAACTAAAATATACCTCTATTTCAAAATGAGATAACTTTAGTTTTAGTCAATGCCTGAATAAAGAACTAGAGATTTTAGAAATGTAAAAGAGTCAATATACTTGAGCATAGAAATCTAATGTATGTTCGTCTTTCTAGGACAACATGTATTGTATATGATGATGGAACATTGAAAGAAGTTAAAAGAGTTCTTCAGTATATACTACGAATAAAATAACACAATATTAACATATAAAATTTCGAATTAACTGGGAATCATAGATACTCCAACTTAGATTTGTCGAATGTGTAAATACTTTAATTCAGACATCATATTCTTTTTAGCGGGAGATGTAGTTTCTTGGAAATGTGTCAGATGATCAGTTATTACTTATTCTACTAAGAAAGTTTAGTTTGTTTTATATTTTGAGGCATCCGACCAACACTTACTTTGGTTGCAGAATTGTAACACAAGATTATAAATTATAGAAGATAAAAAAGTTCCATTTTATGATAAAAATTTTGCATTTAAGTATTCAAACAATAATATAAGCTCTAAGTTAAGTCCAATGATATAGATATCAAATTTTTATCGGTTAAAAATAGAGTTCAAAGTAATCAATACGTTAGTAGATTCTCTAACTAAAGGCTTGTAGTACAAAACATTTCACGAATACACCAATAACATGGGTATTGTTTGTTTAGAGAATTAGTTTTTTAGTGGAAGTTTGTATTTAATTCTGAAATATATTTTTATTATATTATATATATACACTTTAGTTTATTAATGTAAACTTATTTATATATATATATATATATATTATTTTTTTATTTCTAGTGATTTCTTATACTCATTTAGAAGTCGATTTCTGACTAAGAATGACCATTTAATAATATATATATATATATATATATATATGAATATGAGAGAATATATATAATATCATTCTTATGTTATTCTTGATAAATATTTTTTATTGATTATTTTATTATTAAGATTACTAATGCGTCCATATGCTATTTAAACAATGAAAATAACATCAACCTTACATCGATGACATGATTATTTAGTTTATCCATTTCGTTGATTAAAATTTAGTGGATGCATTCTATAATAGCATACGATGACCTAAGTGTGAGATTTTTAGAATTTTTCGTGTTTAGATTTAACGTTACATGCTTAATGATATATTTGATGATTATTTTTATTCTAATTAAAAGTAATCAAATATTAAGAAAAAGACTAATGGATAACAATACTACTATTAAAATGGTTTCATGATTATTAGATTTATTACATATATACTTTTAATGATTAAATTTATAAATGAACATTTTAAATGAAACTAAAAGTTTCGGAGGTTATTATATCAAATTGTGGTAATTTATAATTTAACTTAAGAGAATTACCATTTCGTTTTGACTTTCGAGACTTAAAACCCTAAATTCCGAATAGAAATAGTTCATAGGGAAAGAGGAAATGGATAATAGTTGTAGCCGTTGTAAATAACAACTCTAACCAATAGTTGTTAGAGCTGTTAGGGGCCTTCCAACCCGTTAACCCGCCCGGAACTAGATCGGTAAGATCTGTCCGAGACCGGTCCGAATAGTTTAGGGAGCGGGTTGGGAGCGAAATTTTTGGACTGATTTTTTTACCGGTCTGGACCGGTCCGTCCGGTAACCAGTCCGATAAAGGAAATACATAAAAAAAATTCATAATCTATATATATTCTTTAACTAAAACCCTAAAAACATTATGATAAACTAACAAATCTGCCCGTTAAAAATCGGACCGGACCGACTCGATTCTTAACGAACCGGTCCCGGTCCATAATATATGACTCTCTTCATTTAGCGGTCCGGTTCGACCCGTCCGATAATTTACTGAATCGGTCTTGGTACCATCCAAACCCAAACCGACCCGATAACAACACTAATAATTGTTCCATTGTTAGAAAAAGTAAATACAGAAATATATATAAACAAACAAATTATAGACGGTTTATCCTAAAAAGCAAAAAACACTTTATGCAAATGTAACCGAATTGTATATTTGAAAATTTTGGTGAAACTTTAGTACAATAAAATAGGTCATATTTTTAAAACTAGAATTCAAAAACATATTTTTAAAAGTTTATGAAGTTTCACAAATTATTTGGATTTCTTTGTTTGTGTTGAATGTATAAAACTAAAAGATAAGAAAGTGAAAAAATCTGATGCATTCGAAGACAAATAAATATTATAATTGATACATACAGATATTTACGGATCGTTCCTTATAATATCATAGAACAAGAATGATATTTCATATCATTTATAAACGATATTTTACACTATAAGTATATGTGTCTCGGTTATAAAAATAAAAAAAACAATTGATAATTTCAAAGACTTTAAGGTCGGGGTTTAAAAACAACTTCGAAAATTTGTTGAGTGTGCCAGATCTTACTTTATTATGCTAATTACTAAACATATATGATGGTTCTGATGAGAAACATCATGCATCGTTTACAAATTGCAAATTTCTATACTTCAAGTTGCTTCAAATATTACTTAGTCGATATTTCATTGAAACGACATATCCACACATTTAACTTCTTCGAACAAAAATATGTTTAAACTTTCCTCGAATTAGAACCTCTGAATATTATATTTAAACCCTCCTTGAATCATCATGTATTCTTCTCAATTTTTTCATCAAAACAATTTATTTCTTTGCTAATATTATTCGAACACAATCGTCTTTATGTTTACCTCGAATGTACACGTGACTCTTCAATAATTTCTCTAATGACAGCTAGAGAATACAATTTAGATCTTATAATATACAGATGTCACCCTACTTGGTAGTAGGAAACCGTTTGACGGTTCCTCTTCCATCCAATAGTTGTCACCAACTCATCTAAAACATGTCAACATGATGCTCTCATGGCAATAGTCTAAATCGGTTTGGCATCTACAAAGGATCGGGTGTAGTCCCTCGTACTTTCTCCAACGCTTTGTCTATAATTGACAATAGTGTAACCATTTTCTTGGAAGTTTTTACTTCCTACAATTTTTTTTCTAAACATTACCGAGAACATATTAAAAACATTTATGCAGCCTTGTGATAATCAATTATACCACTTTGACGCGCGTTCTTTGAAACTTTACGAGAACGCTCGATTAAGTAGTTTATCATCGTTATTGAAGTTTAACCTGAAGTTTTTGAACGATTACAAATGGTTATCCGGATCCTTCTTCCCATCGTATATTTCGAGATGAAAAATGTCAAAACGCTTTGGCAGATGCCCTGAAAGGATTTCCTCAGACAGTGGGGACGACCTCCAGTTATGCCCGACCCTAATAGCTCCACTTCTAAGGCCTTCCACTGGAGTCACATTAAGTTCGCCATCGTCCATTTTAGCGAATTGACTACCAATCCTATATCCATGTGTGTGACTACTCGACAAGAATTAAACGTGAGGTGCCGTGGTTTGCTCGCCTCAGTTGACAATGATCGCCATGTCTTTATTTACCGAGGCACACGTCATTGGATCTATTATTTTTTGGAATCTTCCTTTCCTTTCTATGGCGTTGATATTCACGGTTCAGGGACGACGACTCATCTGAATCGTAAATGCAGGACTCATTGAGATATTGGGACATGTCCCACATGGTTGACCCAATTTATTCTATTCATATCCTTTTTTATTTTAACTCTACTCATTCTTTTATTATTTACAAGATAAGTCCTCATTCTTTTCCAATCTATTATTCTTATTACAAACTATTAAATCAATATTATAACACCATTTGTTTTATGTCGACCCGACATGGTTCAGAAAAAGTGACGATGAATTTTATATGTATGTCATAATAACCTGGCCCACCGGACACATGGGGTCGAAATATGAATGACGTTGTAGGTGTCTTTGATAGTGAACCTAGAATTTTCACTCTTGGCAGTCGAGTAATGCACACATTAAATTTTGCATTTGGATGAGGAATGAATAACATGAGACTTTTAATATCCTGAAGATTGCAGTGATTCATAGCTCACGCATATTTAATGTGAGATGACCAGAGGCCATCTTGAATGATTTCTAAGACCTTGAGATTATTTCCAAGCCTAGAATCTTTAATTATATTTACTCTATACTCGGTTACCAAGGAGGTAAACAGTAACCAAGGATCATACCTAGAATCGTAGCCGAATGCAGAGCCTTGCTAAACGATCGACGGCTCTGCCATTCTAAAGATATAAATTTAATGGACATAGAAACTAACTCGAAAATTTTAACTAGAAATGATTCTTAGAGGAAAGTCTCCATGGTTTCTGGAGCCTATAGTCAAATGTTGTAGGTCATTAATTACATCTTCAATGAATGTTATCCACATATGTCAGGAACAAAACGTAGCAGTTAATTGGATTACAAAATAAACTCTTAATAGAGGCGCTAACACGGACTTCAACTACGACGAAGTGCCTAATAGACTCATGTCCACCATTCTCCTAAAAAGTCGAGGTATTTGGTATATCCGAATTGAAAACAACGATTAACTCACCTCTCTCATTAAATTAAAGTTGCAAGCTATCATTTTCTTCGCCCCAAGCTGAATTCCATCTTTTGATAAATTCTCTATTTTAATGTGATCCTCCAGATTTGTTGATCTAAACTTTTCCACCGCTGATTTGATACAGTATTCGGAATTCATTCGTCTAAACCTTTTATAAATTATGCCCAAAATGATATGAACAAATAACATAAGAAGAAAGACACCGAAAATATCTCATCTTTTAATGTTTATCGCAATTATTATTATGAAATTATCGGTTTTGGATCCATTTAAAAAATCTCGTTTTAGGTGCATTATTTTATTCACTTATATATTCTATATTATTTTTTTTTCAAAAGAATGTGAAATAAAGGGTCAAAGATTCGTTTTATCAGGCTTATAGTTACAATGTTAGACTTCGAAGGGTAAAAATATAAATAACGGTGAAGATTTTGGAATTTTACAATCGTAAACCCTAATTGCGAATAGGGCGGCTTCTTTCATATGGTATTAGGATTATCTAGTTTTGCTTCGTTTTTATTGTCGCAATTTTGGTTTACAAATTGAATTTTGTAGGGTTTAAGTTGATTTATCTTATACATCGTCAGACATGCTGCCTGAGGGTATCAATACGCAATATGTTTCTTTTCAATTCTTGTATTAGGGTTAACTGTCTGATATTTATGTATTAGGCTTTAATTAAACAAACGTAATGATATTCCCCTTTATATTTAGACTAGAAATACATATTAATTTTGAGTGGTAAGTGAGACATTGTTATATTTTTACTATGTAATACTCAATTATTTATTTTTTGTTAAATTAGTTATTATTATTTTTAGCATATTCTAAATTTTAATTCTGGATCCGTACATGTGGGTAGTTTTTATTACATTGATTATGTTGATTTTTCTGCACTTTTTTCTATATATCACTTATTTAGGTTTTGGTTATGTTCAATCCACTTATTTTTATGGCTCTTAATGTTGTTATGGGGTAATTCCCATGTGTTTGTAATTTTTTATTTGATATATTTATTAAAAAAAAAAAAATTAAAAAAAATATTCAAAATTATATAAATACAGATTATATGGAAAAGTAATATAATATTTTAATTTTTGTTAGATATTTAAATTTTTTATTCGTACCTAAATGATAAACAAAAGTAGACACCGAAAATATCTCATCTTTTAATGTTTATCGCAATCATTATTATAAAATTATCGGTTTTGGATCCATTTAAAAAAAATCTCATTTTAGTGCATTATTTTATTCACTTATATATTCTATATTATTTTTGGTCTAAAGAATGAGGAATAAAGGGTCAAAACTCGTCTTTATCGGGTTTATAGTTACAATGTTAGACTTCGAAGGTCAAAAATATAAATAACGGTGAAGGTTTTGGAATTTTACAATGGTAAACCCTAATTACGAATATGGCTGCTTCCTTGATATGGTATAAGGATTATCTGGTTTTGCTTCGTTTTTATTGTTCATAGGGGAAAGAGTAACTAAGCTCTAATTAAGAAATGAACTTACACGTTCAAATCAAGTGTCCATATGTACTAGAGTAGAGTCGTGAGTCTTTTGAAAATATTCCCTAATAGAGACCAAATAGTAACCCGTATGCGCCGGAGGAAATGGATAATAGTTGTAGCCGTGGTAAATAACCACTCTAAAATTGTTACATTGTTAGAAAAAGTAAATACAAAAATATATATAAACAAACAAATTATAGACGGTTTATCCTAAAAAGCAAAAAAAACACTTTCTGCAAAATGAAAAAAGTTTACTGGTTTGCTCTCGAAAGGAGACTCGTAGCTGCTGAGCAGAGGAGACACTCAACATTCTTGGATGTTGTGCTGAAGAGACTCGAACCTGTGATAAGAGAAGTTGCTGCCTCTGAGGAGAGTCGACGCCGTGCTAAGAGTAGCTGCTGCTGAGGTAAGGAGAATCGATGATGCTGCGATGAGAGAAGCTGCTGCTGGTCATGAAAGGAGAGAGAGGAGACTCGAGGCTCTGATGAGAGTAGTTGCTGCTGAGGAGAGGAAAATCGATACTGAGGAAAGGAGAATGGATGCCCTGATCAGAGAAAATGGAGTCTTAGAAGCGGCCTCC
Organism: Limnanthes douglasii subsp. nivea; assembly: GCA_036936605.1. NCBI lineage: Eukaryota > Viridiplantae > Streptophyta > Magnoliopsida > Brassicales > Limnanthaceae > Limnanthes > Limnanthes douglasii. The sequence goes on along the minus strand of JAUPFV010000004.1, from coordinate 2,008,202 downwards.
TGGAGGGGAGGAGGAAGAATCTGTGCATGCGATCTGTAGCATTGGTTCTTTTGATTATGCATGCTTTCTTGTTTTATTTTTCGTTTCAATCCAAACATTGATGGAGTAAATATCAATGTTTTTGTTTTCATCAAGATTCCATAGCTTTTCTTTTAATCTGTTAATCAGACACTCCATTTAATTTCAAGTTGTTTTTTCTCTTTTCTTTCTGGAAATCAGTTTTGGTTGTTATCGGTCCGGGTTTTGACGGAATCGGATTGGACCGCTAAACTTATCGGACCGGACCAGACCGGACGGTTAAGCTTTCGGTTCTAATTTTTAGAACCGGACCGGACCATTAAGCTTTCGGTTCGGTCCGGTTCGGTTCGGTTCCGATTCCGGTTCAGTCCGAGTTCGGTCTAGTCCCATTTCGGTCTATTTCGGTTCGGTCCGGTTCGGACCACTTAAAAAAAATTAAATCCAATATTTAAATAAATACTAATATTTATAAATTAATATTTGATTTTGTTAAAAATGGATAATTAACTATTAATTTTGGTAATATAATTTATAAAAAAATAAATAATAATAATAAATAATCGATTCTAACGGTTTTATTGTTCCGATTCCCTATCGGTTCTACCGGTTTATCAGTTCAATTCCGTATCTGTTCTATCGGTTTACTGGTTCCATCGGTTCGATTTCATATCGGTTCTATCGGTTCGGTTCCTAACCATTTTTTTGTTTCGGTTTCTTATCAGTTTTTGGATTTTAGAATGGAACCGCGAACCGAACCGATAAGGTTCGGTCCGGTTCTCAGCCCGATCTTAACGATTTGATTCCGGTCCGATTCTCGGTCCCAAGAACCGTTGACAGTCTAGCTTTAATGTTTGCAAACCAATATGAATGCGTGATTATCTGCTACTCTAAGAATACTGGCATGATCATTTAGTATAAAAAATAATAATTAGATTTTCACTCAGACATATTATTTCAAACAATTTATGTTTATACATACAAGATTTTATTTATTTTCATCATTCCGATCATGTGTAGTATACTAGTATATGGAAATCTTTGGTACGATGGTACGATTTATATATTGTATTATTATTTTTTCAATGTTAATGGATTATATTTTTCTATAATAATATTAATATTATATATTATACAGTTTATCAAATATTTAATAAAATAATTTTATAACTTTTGTTAGATTGTATAATTATTTTAAGAGAACTCGCTAAATTAGTCAAAGATAATAGTAATTATGCTTTTATTTTATTATTTGGTTTTGTGCTATCCATGGTTGTTATTGTTCATCTCATTAAATATAATAAGATATTAAAATTATATTAATGAATAATAACTGTATTATAGAAATGATTGTATATATACCAAATTTATTATACATATTAGAGAAGGTTAAATTTATTTATATATATATATATAAATAATTTAATTATTTTTACAAATTTTAGGGTTATTTTGCAAAAACTAAAGACACCTAAAGATATGGTAAACAAAACATATTTCCTTCTTTAAAGTATATTCAAGAAACCAATTAGAAGATCGTTTTCTAGTTCATTTAAGACAGAATACACAAAAAAGATATAAAGTTACGAAGATTTAGAAGATCTATCACCCAATTAATGATATTTTTCTTTAATATCAACCATGAACAATTCAGAACTCGAATCTATGACTTAGTAAGTATTCTTCTTGCTTTATTACAAGGAAGACTGGGTCTATGGGGTATTAAGTTTTTAGGTAAAAGCGATTCTCAGATTTCAAACAAGTGGTATTCGAGTTATCCCTATGAGATATAATTTTTAAATTTAGATTTTGAATTCAAATTGTTAAACATATTAAAATTTGGATTATGCGTCAAACACAGACCTGGTCTGATTATTGTTTTGTTTAATTAAAATGTGCATCTCGGATGAAAGATTCAAGTTTGAATTGAGAAAAACTTATTTGAGTTTAAGATTTAACTCTTACTTAAAAAATCAAGATAAAAAAAATGAGATCCATATTTTGGAATCAAGCAAAAAATTTATTTGGTCATTAATAAACTAATTTTTATTTTTCAAAATTATAACCGTGGGATGTTGGACACATAGGCCGATGCAACAAACTATTCAGCAACGACTATGTAATATGGATCTATATGACACATTATTACACATGCGTGATAATACACTATACGTGTGCTATAGATTAACAATATCACGTACATGAAGGTCAATGTTAGCATAGTTAATCATGAACACATGATTGTTATATATGAATTTGTCATGAAGCATCCAACTAGAAAAATTAGCCCACGTGAAGATTCTATTACTTGACTTGATTAATTATGACCAACATTGACTCTTCTGAAACTCATATGTTTCTCAAAAGTATCGTATTAATGTTATAAGAGTGTGTTATAGTTACGCTAAATTAGGTTATTAACTATTATTTTAGAATATATTTTAAGTTGTGATCTTTATGTGTTATATTTTATTTGTGTTGTTATATTTAGGCAATATAGGTGTGTGTAACTCAATAGGTAACAAAACTTCCATCTTTGATATTGCTAACTATACATAATGGAAAATATATATGCTTTTTGTATATAATTTGTTATTATTATGACTTTACATTATGGGTTAATCAACACGCATCTCTTAGTGGAGAAAGTTATCATTTGAAGAGGAAATAATGTAAACTTTGAGAAATTTCTAACAGGCTGTGTCTCGTTATCCTCAAATAATGAATACTTTTAGCATTATTGTTTTTTAAAAATGTACAGAAAGTTGCATACATTGAGTATTATAGAAAATTAACTATAAGGGTACACCTTTTGAAAATCTCAAACATTACTTCAAAACTGAAACTAATGAGCTTCACTAATTTAGAGACTATAAGAATTCTATGATGTCTTATATTTGTAACAGAGAGAAATGGATTCTTAATAAGCTAATTTATTAAATTACACAAAAACAGAAGTATTCAAACTTGAACGTCCTAAAGTGCATATCGTTGATTCTCAACCGAAAGTACCAACAAAAAAAAAGAATAAAGGTTCATATACTCAAGCTTTTAATTCATGTACAAAGAGAAATATAGGTTCATCCACTAAAAAATGTTGCTTCCCTTATATAAAACCAAGTTATTTAAAAGAAAACGTGAAAAATAACAAGCTTACATGAAAGCTAAATGTAATCTCACACTTGTGATTTATTCAGAGATCAACCTAGTATTAGTACCTGGAAAGAATTGATCGGTCGATACAACTGTAACCATTTATTTTACGTGTCTTTATAGGATACGATAATAAGACAAAGCCTCAGTGATAGTGAAATATCCATCTATACAACTGAGGCAGTTTGTACTTGGTTTAATCTATTTGTGAGTTTTGTTGATTATTTTCTAGTGGATATTTTTTGTATTTAAAATAAGTTTTTTATATACCTTTTAAAACTAATCTAATTTATTTTCCTATATTATACCACTTGGGTTATTTTTTATCTTTTTAGAGATGAGGAAATATATTTTAAATGCATGATAATGTAGTCTGATTTGAAAATTTAATGAATAATGATAAATTGTGTTCACTAATAGTCTTAAGAATCACAATAAATTTTGAACATAAATGTAACCGAATTGTATATTTGAAAATTTTGGCGAAACTTTAGTACAATAAAATAGGTCATATTTTAAAAATAGAATTCAAAAACATGTTTTTAAACGTTTATGAAGTTTCACAAATTATTTAGATTTCTTTGTTTGTGTTGAATGTATAAAACTAAAAGATAAGAAAGTGAAAAAATCCAATGCATTCGAAGACAAATAAATATTATAATTGATACATACAAATATTTACGGATCGTTCCTTACAATATCATAGAACAAGCATGATATTTCATATCATTTATAAACGATATTTTTCACTATAAGTATATGTGTCTCAGTGATAAAAATAAAAAAACACAATTGATAATTTCAAAGACTTTAAGGTCGGGGTTTAAAAACAACTTCGAAAATTTGTTGAGTGTGGCAGATCTTACTTTATTATGGTAATTACTAAACATATATGATGGTTTTGATGAGAAACATCATGCATCGTTTACAAATTTCAAATTTTTATACTCCAAGTTGCTTTGAATATTACTTAGTCGATATTGCATTGAAACGACTTATACTCACGTTTAACTTCTTCGAACAAAAATATGTTTAAACTTTCCTCGAATTAGAACCTCTCATTATTATACTTAAAGCCTCCTCGAATCATCATGTATTCTTCTCAATTTTTTCATCAAAACAATTTATTTATTTGCTAATATTATTCGAACACAATCGTCTTTATGTTTATCTCGAATGTACACGTGACTCTTCAATAATTTCTCTAATGACAGCTAGAAACATATGGAATAATCTAGTGCGCATACATAATACAATTTAGATCTCATAATATACAGATGTCACCCTACTTGGTAGTAGGAAACCGTTTGACGGTTCCTCTTCCATCCAATAGCTGTCACCAACTCATCTAAAACATGTCAACATGATGCTCTCATCGTAATAGTCTAAATTGGTTTGGCATCTACAAAGGGTCGGGTGTAGTCCTTCATGCTTTCTCCAACGTTTTGTATATAATTGACAATAATGTCACCATTTGCTTGAAAGTTTTTACTCCCTACAAAATTTAAACATTACCCAGAACATATTAAAAACATTTATACAGCCTTTTGGTAATCGATTATACCACTTTGACGCGCGTTTTTTGGAAGTTTGCGAGAACGCTCGATAAAGTAGTTTATCATCGTTATTGAAGTCTAACCTGAAATTTTTGAACGATTCCAAATGGCTGTCCGGATCCTTCTTCCCATCGTATATTTTGAGATGAAAAATGTCAAAACATTTTGGCAGATTCCCTGAAAGGATTTCATCAAACAGTGGGGACGACCTCCAGTTATGCCCGACCCTGATAGCTCCACTTCTAAGGCCTTCCACTGGAGTCACGTTAAGTTCGTCATCGTCCATTTTAGCGAATTGACTACCAATCATATATCCATGTGTGTAACTACCCGACAATAATTAAACTTGAGGTGCGGTGGTTTGCTCACCTCAGTTGACAATGATCGCCCTGTGTTTATCCACCGAGGCACGCGTCGTCGGATCTATTGTTTTTTATAATCTTCATTTCATTTCTATGGCGTTAATATTTACGGTTCGGAGACGACGACTCATCTGAATCGTAAATGCATGACTCATTGAGACATTGTGCATGACAAGGCTCAGCCTTCCTATCCTTTCCTAACGGCCGGTAATTTCTTTGTCGCAACCTATCACTTTCGAGTGAATGTTCTCTGTTAGTTTCTAACATGTTTCGTTTTTATGTTAAGGCCTATTTTTTCTCCGTATTAAGCTTAGCTATATCTTCAAGAAATTGCTGCCTGGTTATAATAAGGTTCGATCGCTTACCTCACCCTTTTCCATATTGGTCGTTATTGTTATACTACTCTACCTTCTACTCGATCGGTCTCTATATCTCTTTAGTTCTTTTGATTTGGGAGAATCTGTCACCGGGTATCACTTTGGCTTCCCACAGACAGTGCCACTGATAGTGCTAGAAATATAAGGACCATGATTTTGGTACCAGATGAAGTCATAACCGAATATATAGAGAGAAACATGTGATTCTAGAAAAAGAAAGTGGTAAAAAATAGTTATAATAAGTGTTCACCTACGCGCATAGAGGTAATCTTCCCTTATGTAGTGGTGGTAGTGGGACATGTCCCACATGGTTGACCCACTATATTGTATTCTTATCCTTCTTTATTTTAACTCTACTCATTCTTTTATTATTTACAAGATAAGTCCTCATTCTTTGTCAAACTATTATTCTTATTACAAACTATTATGTCAATATTATAACATCGTTTGTGTTATGTCGACCCGACATGGTTCATAAAAAGTGATGATGAATTTTATATGTATGTCATAATAACCCGGCCCACCGGACACAAGTGGTCGAAATATGAATGACGTTGTAGGTGTCTTTGATAGTGAACCTAGAATTTCCACTCTTGGCAGTCGAGTAATACACACATTAAATTTTGCATTTGGATGAGGAAGGGATAACATGAGACTTTTAATCTCCTGAAGATTGCAGTGATTCATATCTCACGCATATTTAATGTGAAATGACTAGTTTTAGAGGCCATCCTGAATGATTTCTAAGACCTTGAGATTATTGCCAAGCCTAGAATCTTTAATTATATTTTCTTTATACTCAGTTACCAAAAAGGTAAACAGTAACCAAGGATCATACCAGAAAGAGGTGTTCGTATTGTTACTTATCGCCACCCTAGACAAATTACTAGAAAAATACATAATAATTAAAAAATTTCCTTCAAGTTTACGATGGGGAGAAACCTATATCCAAAGCCGAGAAATAATCATTTTTTATTTTTTAATATTTGATCCAATTGAACGAGATAATTTATTGTTATTACTTATTAGAGACCAAATATATTAAAGACAATAATATAATTTCATATTTTTAGATCAAGAATCCCTAGGCTTCTCTCTATTACAGAAAACAACGAAGATGTAGGGCTAACTCTTTAAGGAACCTAGAAGGAAGGATAAAAATTCAGGCCCAATATACTTGTCCCGCATACAAAACAAATTTGATAAGTTGTAGCCGAACTGCATATGGTAGATGTTTAGAGGTCCACGAGCTTAATCCTGAAGTAAACTTATGAAAGAGAGGATGACAATCATAATTAGATAACCATCCATTGAGAAAAATGACATCTAGTTAATTCAGTTGAAGGGTTCCTTCTTGGTACTCGAGGATATTGATAAGGTAATTACGGAGGATAAGATTGATTAGAGACCGAAAAATATGGCTTTCAGAATTACTCACTTATAGTGTCAAATGCGAGAAGTAGTCATCCATGTCATATTCAATAATATAGAGGAAGTTAGAATCACCATGACAGAAAATCATGAGATCATCTGCAAAGTAGAGATTTGTGATTTTGAGCTTATGGCACTTTAAGTGCAGTACAAAATTCTTATTGTTACATTTTTTCTTGAGAATACTAGAAATAACTTGCATAACGAGAACAAAAAGGACCGGGGATAGGGATGATTCGCCTGATCCCCTTCATTCTTTAGAACATACTATTATGGTTACCATTAATGATAATGTTATAGGAAGAAGTATCTATATATTGGATAATCCAAATGATCATCTTTTCAAGAAAGTTCATAACGATGAGGATATTAATCCAAAAGCTTTCTTAAGATATTTTTTGAGTACGAGCCTTTTACCTTTACAGTTAGTATAATAACCCCTCACAAAATCTTGAGAAAGAAGAATATTATCAGAAATGTTCCTCATATAGAAGAAAGCCGATTGAGAATCATTGATAAGGTAATGGAATAAGTTTTTAAGTCTATTAGATAAAGTATTAGAGATGATCTTATAAACGACATTGCAAAATGAAATAAACCTAAAATCAGCAACATGATAGGGGGAGTCTATTTTAGGAATAAGAGTGGTTCAATGGCAGCCGAGTTAAAAAAAACTTAAGAACACTATTGTAAATATCATTGCCCATCTTATTCCAAGATACCTTAAAAAGCTACAATTGAAACAGTCATGTCCCGATAATTTGTGACTATCGATATTGAATAATGAATTTTTTTTATTTCATCACACATTACCGTATGAGTCATGTAAACTTTATCCAAATCATCGAACCTTGTGGTGAGGAGAATCTGAATCTTCGAAAATGTGTTATAGTTATGTTAAACCATATTGTTAAATAATATTTTGGATTATATATTAAGTTGTGATCTTTATGTGTTATATTTTGTTTATGTTGTTATGTTTTGTTTATGTTTTTATATTTAGCCAATATAGGTGTATGCAACTCAATAGGTAACAAAACTCTCATTTTTGATGTTGCTAACTATAAAGAATGGAAAATAGATATGACTCTTGTATATAATTTTTTATTATTTTGACTTACCATTGATGAGGGAGAATAAAAGACATGATGAAATTGTAAAGAAGAAGTATGATATGAGAGAATTGTAAAGAAGAAATTGTATTATGGGAAAATTATATATATACTACTAAAGAAGTATCCATTATGAGAAGGTGAAAAAATATAGGGACCAAAAATGTAATAAACGGGAATTAAAGCGTGTGGGACCCGTAATTGTACTACAAAAGGACCACACACGCTTCACAGATCCCGAGATGAATAGAATATTACTTTCTCTCTCTACTTAGTCTAATTCTTACTTTCTCTCTCTAGAAAGACTCCTAAACAAAGGATTACAGCCTATTTTGACACTAAAAGATCTTCGTATCACAAAATCACCCCTAAGGATTCTTAAAACTCTTCAACCATTATGGGTTAATCAACATGTATCCCTCAGTGGAGAAGTTATCATTTTGAGAGGAGATAATGTAAAATTTGAGAAATGTCTAACGGGTTGTGTCTCAATCCTGGGAAGTGTGGTTCTACTTTGCTACTATGTCCAAGATCATTATCAACAAAAACTTGAAATTCACCCACATGATCAGGAATTAATTTTGGTCTTCAAACAAAGACACGCACAACAGGACTATCATTTTAGATGTTGTCTCATGGATTATCTGGTCTACTAGAAACAAAAAGAAGTACCATGAACAATCTACTTCTTCCAGTTCAATGATACACAAAGTTATTCACATTATCTAACGCTTGACTAAGCTAACCTTCGAAAAAGAAATCATTGGGGAAAAGACTCTGGGATTGCTTCATATATTGGTTGTATAAACCACCTAAACAAATCTAAAATTGGTTTTTCCCTAAAATAGAACCTGATGATTTATACATCTATGGAGGAGTAATTTGTATCAAAGAATACTATGAAGGATTATATCGTAATAACAGATTCTTAGTCACTAGTCTTTTAGAGAGAGAAACTTGACAAGTGTAGAGAGAGAAAATATATTTGAATAATGATCCACGTTTCCCATATCTCGGGGTCCTTTTATAGTACAAATAATGAGTCCCACATGCCCAACTACCTAACAATTGCAAACTTAGCCCCTACTTTTATTGTTTATTCATAATTAGTCATTTTAATTCATATTTTACAATCATTCCCTAATTAAAGTATTTATTCGCAATTATATTCCTCATCTTTAATTCTTCTTTATCAGTAGCCCCCCAGTCATTGTGAAAATATTTTTGGCAAGGAACGTGAAGTACTCTTCGAACTCTTCTCATCTCTATATCTCCTTGAAAATTCCCATTCACTTGCCCTTAGTTACTTCAAAGATACCTCCTTAAAAATAACTATTCTTCCTTCTGATTTCCTCGAAATAATTATTCTGATTCTAAAATTCTTCTTCGAATTTCATCCTCGAAAATATTCATATGAATGTGTAGCCCCACGGTCCTTGCAATATGTTAGCAAAGACTAGAATACATCCTCAAGAATATTTTGCCTCCTCGAAAATATTCATATGAATGCAGCCCCCCAGTCTTTGCTAACATATTGCAAAGACTAGAATATAATAAATGTCCTTCGAATATCATTTCATAATAAACTTCTTCGAATTTTCAGTCGCGTTCTTTCATATTCCAATCAAACAATCTCCCGCCTTTACTTTAGTGATGTCATCCTAAATGAAATTTTGTAACTAAATCTTTTTATAAGAAATTATCACATTTCCCAAAAACTTCATCATATCATTTGTACCTTCACATTCCATCATGCCCTTTTTCGTAACAAATATTTACTAAACAATTCTTCACATTTCCCAACACAAGAAAATTGCACCTACCCTATCGTTAATACCCCAAGGAAAATAAAGGAAAATGTCCCCGAGCCTTAAACCTTCCAAAAGCCCATCTGCTTTCTATAAATACTTTTTTCCCAACTCACACCTTTCATTCTAGAAAACATTATGCTCAAAACTTTCTAGAGAGAGAAAACCAGCTTATGCCCCCCAAACCTCGTTGAATTCCAGAGTGGCTATTCATTAGTCAAAAATTCGAAGAAAAACTTGATGCTGGTACTTACATTGAACCTCTACCTGAACCTCTTGTAACCACATTTTACGGCGCCTGGCCTCCATCAGAAAATTCTTCTGCCATTATTCCCTTCGAAATTTCTTCTCAATCCCTCAGTCTTAACCTTAACTCCCACTTCGAATTCATGGGGAAAAATAAGCACCACAAAAATTCTTATGGAAAGAGGAAAAGGCATCATAAAGATAAAAAAAATCTCCAAAGAACACAAGCGCTCCAATGAAGCCCCCTCGGAATACCAAAGTCCTATCCCGATCAAGATTCAGATTAACAACCAACCTCCACCTCAGAAGACCGAAGGCTCTAGGTGAGATCTACCAGCTAACCCCTCGATTACAGGGAAAGGAAGTCCTAGATTATCTCCTTCAAGAGTCACAATCACTGACGAGGAAGTACAATCACCAAAATTCGAGGTCTTTAAAAACAAAGAAAAAGAAGTTACCTTGGAAAACACCAATTTAAATCAAATAGAAACATCCAACACAGATAAAAGCAAATCCGATGGTCATTCCTTCGCCTCCTTGAGTCAAGTATCTGCAATCCCTCCTGAACATTCAGAGGAACGGTCTTTGAGAATTGCTCCTAGGTCCAAAGGTGATATCACGCTCCCTCTGGAACTCGATGCCATTGTTGGCAACAATATTCGAGGCATTGAAAACAAACATTTGGTGATACTACACAACATTACTTATAAATACTTCTTGCCATATGAAGAAACTATGATAAGAACTCGATGGAGAATTCCTTCATACATTACCATCAGATTTCCGGTGGAAGGTGAGACTCCTCTGTCCGGTAGAGACGACAAGCTAGTCGTATACACAGAAATCATGAATTGGGGGTTGATGTATCCCTTAAATCCATTCTTCATCGAATATTTTTCCAAAATCGACCTCTTTCCTACCCAAGGAGGTCCAAACATGTGCTACACGCTTATGACGTCTATCATGTTTTCAAGAATTTCTGGTAACAAATTTTCCTTAGAGGAGCTCATAGGGTTATCAGGCTTAGCAAAAAATATATTTTCCCTTTTTATTCACTAACCTTTGGTCGAGGACAAAAGGTAGTAAAAGATTTTCTTGAGGCTTATAAGAAATGGAAGCAACAATTTCTTTTCTTCTCCGGACATTGGGAGACGGACTCTGAATCAACCCCCTCGAACCCACACAAAATTTCTCTTTTGTGGACTAACAAAGGTAAAATTTTCAACTCATACTTTAATCTTCTTCAAACAACTATTTCACCAATTTTTCTCCTCAAATTTTTCTGCAGCCATAACTGGCATCTCGAAGCCTTATGCTAATTTTGTAGAAAGTGCCACAAAGGTCTTCACCAAATTGAACGAGTGGCCCAAAAAATCTTGGGAAAACAAATTTCGGCTATGCTTCATGAATAACAACTTAGTCAAGAGTCGACTATGGAGGCTAAACCCCTTAGATAGGCTATTTGCGAAGGAAATGATGGCTCATCCCCCTAAGAAAGAAATCTTTAACCGTATTGAAAATAAAGATATTGTTATTTACCTCCCAAAACGTTCACGGGCCAAAAGTCACCTGGATGATTCCAAGGAAGAGGTTTCAACCAAAGATCAACACTCAGATTATAAAGGACTATCTGCCCCAAAAGAGATATCCTCCTCGGAAAACACCATTTCAACAACCACCTCAACTTCCCCTCTTCGAAAAACTCCGGTGTATCCTATAAACAAAAAAGAACCCAAGAAAAAAAAAGTAATTCTTGAACCTATTCAAGAAATATCCGAGGGTACTGGATATTAAGATGCTTCTACTGAAGATCAAAATAGAGAGAATTATGGTCAAGCTCCAAACTCCCAACCTACTCTTTCTCAAAGTCCTTCATCGAATAACAATCCTGTCCCAAGATTGACCCCTCTTCCTATTCCCCGAAGTGATCCCCCGCAAACTGTTGACACCATGATACTGACTGGGGAGTCCTCAAACTTTAACTCTGCCGAAATGGGCTCTCTCAGCGGTTCCTTCAAAATACCTCAAGGAGATGCTTTTTCCCTTAGTGTTCGAAGGCTACTTCATGCCTCTGTCACTATGGGGAAAAATGAAGCATCTTGAAGACATGAAAAATCATTACAAATTCAAAGCTTCCCTTGCTTCCTCCCAACTCGAAGAGATGAAAAACAACATTCTCATCTGCAAAAACAAGCCGATGCTCTCTGGGAAAAATTGGTTGCTTCGGGAAACTATGTTCTACTTCTTAAAAAATGTTGTAAAAAAGAAAGAGATCTCTATCATAAAAAGACTGATGCTCAAGAAAAAATCAATACAGCTCTCAAAGAAGCCAATCAACTTTCAACAAAAGGTTTCACGGAGTGCCTTGCAGACTTCGAGAGGATAGTAGAAGAAAAAAGATATCTCCTAAGGAACCTTGAGAAGGAAAAAGAAGCAGTTGTAGATGCATATGCTCACAAATGTGTGGACAAGTTAAACGTCAGAGATGTTACCATCCGAGCAGGATTAATCACAAAGATATCTCTTAAAGGTTTATTGGCATACCTCTGACACGTATCACACCTTTTTACCAGCTTTTTAGCACCATTTGATATAGTCGGCCAATAATAACCAGCTAGAAATACTCTTCGAATGAGTTCTTTATACCCACAATGCGTAGATCTTTCCCCGTCATGTAATTCTGATAAAACAATTTGTGACTCGTCCTTTGCCAAACATTTGAGCAAATACCTACTTAGAGATTTCTTGTACAAAAATCCTCCTAAAACGATATAACCTTGAGACTGGAATCGGATTTTTATGGCCTCTGATTTGTCCGTTGGTAAAACATCCCTCTTTAAAAATTCAACAATTTTCAACCTCCAATCTTCCATAACAACATTATTTTCCCCATCTATTGTCATCAATTGCTCTGCATCTCTTGTAATCGAGAGACATTCTTAAATTATGACTCAAGGATAAATTTATGAATGTGAAGCAGCTGCTAAGGAATCAAGGATCGAATTAGCTTCTCTTCGAGCATGTTCGTATCTAAATTCATCAAAAGTTAAAACCAAATCCTTCAACATTTTCAAGTATTTGATTAGCTGATCTTTTCTTGATTCTGATTCTCCCAATGCTTGGTTAATCATAAGTTGTGAATCGCTTAACAACTTAACCATTTTTGTCCCACATACTTGCGCAGCCTCAACCCTGCTAACGTCGCTTCATATTCTCCCTCATTATTTGTTTCTTTAAAGCCAAAACGTATAGCCTGAAAAATTGTTATCCCATCCGGGGAGATTAACTGTACCCCAGCACCACTTTCGGAAACACTCGACCCTCCATCAGTTCGAACTAACCATTCAGACTTACCCTGCGCTCAGCGATCTCCATATCTACTCGCTCCAAATGAAATTCGACCAAAAAATCTGCCAAATCTTGAGCCTTTATAGTTGTTCGAGGCTCAAAACTTATGTTAAAATCTCCCAACTCAACTAACCATTTTGTCATTCTTCCCGAGATATCCGGCCTATGCAATAAACCTTTAAGAGGGAATGTTGTTTGAACTATTATGGAATGCGCTTGAAAATACGGTCTCATTTTTCGAGCAACAATTACTAATGTTAAAGCTACCTTTTAAAATTTCAAATACGATTTCTCTACATCTAGCAAACTCTTGTTAATATAATACACCGGCTTTAAAACATCTTGTTCTTCACGAACTAACACAGTGCTGACTACCAAATCTTAAACCGACATATAAATAATCAACTTCTCTCCCAGCAAAGGTCTAGAAAGTATTTCCGGGGACAACAAATAGTCCTGAATTTGGCGAAACGCTTCATAACATTCTTCAGTCCAACTAAACTTACTGGCATTTCTGAGCACTTTAAAGAAAGGTGCACATTTATCCGAGGAACGAGAAATAAATCTTTTCAACGCTGCTAATCTTCCTGTCAATAGTTGAACTTCCTTAATATTTCGAGGAGGAGTCATCGTCGCAAAGCTTTTATCTGCACCGCCTCAATTCCCTTTTCACTTACCACATACCCGAGAAAGTTTCCGGATCTAACACCAAACATATATTTTTCCGGGTTCAACTTTAAATTGACTTTTCTCAAATTATTAAAAGTCTCTTCCAAATAAGAAAAATGATTTTTATCTTCTAAACTCTTTACCGGCATATCGTCAATATAAACTTCCACATTTCGCCCAATTTGATCCACAAAAGTTTTGTTTACCAAACACTGACAAGTCGCCCCCGTATTCTTCAGACCAAACGACATTACCTTGTAGCAATATAAACCTCGCTCGGTAATGAATGATGTATTTTCTTCATCCCTCGGATCCAATATGATCTGATTATATCATGTATAGGCATCCATGAAAAAACAACAACCGGTTACCTGACATTGAATCTACTAGCTGATCAATCCGAGGAACTGGAAAAGGATCCTTTGGACAAGCTCTATTCAAATCCGTGAAATCCACATAAATTCTCCATTTTCCATTCTTCTTCATGACTAACAGTGGATTCGAGGCGCATACAGGATATTGTGACTCTCGAATATGGCCTATGCTTAGTAATCGCTCGACTTCTGTAAGTATAGCTGCAGATTTCTCTTGAGAAACAGGTCTTCTTTTCTGTATGATAGGCCTAACATTATTCTGAACTGATAACTTATGACAAACTATTTCTGGTTGTAACCCTGTTACATCTTCTGCACACCAAGCAACCATATTTAGCTTTGTGGATAAAAACACAATCAACTATTCTCTAAACTCAAAATGAAGATTTATTCCTATCTTTAAAGTTTTTCCATCAAGATACTTATATTCTTCGTAATTATCGTGCGGAACTAAAAACCCGGGGGATTCTCTCGGATCATCACATGACATTGTTATTTGGAGAGTCCCCTTTAGTTGTTATGCTTTCTCCGATCCACCTCCTCGGATTTGCTTTGTGGATAACGCTATCTGGTAACATTCTCTAGCCATCTTCTGGCTGCTCCTTATTGTTCCAATATTATTTCCTACCACGTACTTCAACACTGGTGTACCGTAGAGATAACACTGTGCATTCTTGACAACCAAGAGCAGCCCAAAATTGTGTTGTAAGACGTCGGAGCATCAACCACTATAAAAAAAATCTCAACCTCCTTCTTGAATGGTCCCCGACCAAGCTCAACCACACACTCAAATTCTCCAACCACTATTGTTTTTGCCCCTGTGGAGCCAACTATAGTTCTATATGACCGACGTATTACATGTGGATCGGAAATTCTCCTATAAGTACTCATGAACAGAATATTGGCTGAACTGCCCATATCAATCAATATTTTCTGCACCTGATCACCAGCTATCCCTGCAGTAATTACCACCACATCCTCATACGGACCTGACATATTCCTTATGTCATCATCATCAAAACAGATAATTAGATAGGGTGAGCAGTACATCTGTGTTGAAACCCCTACTTCCAATTGCGTAGTCAAATTAACCATGTGCCTCTTCGTTGAACTGTTGGAATTTCCTAAAATAGTATCACCTCCAAAAATAGCTAATGATTCAAAACACACACAAGAAACTATTGGAACAATTTCCTCTACCATATTTATGTCGTTTCTTCCCTCCATGGGATCCAAATACTCTATAGTAATATCAAAAGCATCCACCTCTTCAGAAATCACCATTTTCGTGCCAACATTATTTGGAACAGCCTTTGCTGTCGGAATTTTCTGGGTATGTTTTTTCACAAAATCCAGTAACATGCCGTTCTTAATTAACGCATGCACTTCTTTCTTCAAGGTAATGCATTCTTTGGTATCATATTCATGATACTTACAAAACCTATTAGCGCTTCTACTTTCCCTTGGTGTCAGAATAGGAAAAGGCTTTTGCAATTGTATCGTCGCCTTAGCCTTGTCAAATATTGTAGCCATATTTTCAGTTAGCTCTGCGAAATAGTCTAGACGAATCCATTTATTTGAAATAGGCCTAGTTCCTTGCTGCGTATTGTAGTTCTGCTGATTTGTTCTCGGCCTCGACGGATATTGGCCGACCACCTTAGGCTGCACATTTACACGAGGTGCTTGGTTGCTAGACTCAGACCTCTGAAATTGATTCTGCTCTAATTGATCACTTGATCCTTTCTCTGATGCCTGATTTTCCTCTACTAGAATCCTCTTTTCAACTTGATCAAGAAGAGCTCCAAGAGTCATCGTTTGACTCTCAGCCACCGTATCCTTCAAAAGTCCAGGGAGGAGTCTCATTTGGAAAACTGCCAATGGCACAGAGTCTTTGCAATATTCTATATCCGTTCTCGTTTTCACAAATCGATTGGTATAATTTTTTAAACTCTCCTCAACTCTTTGCCTACCGTAGATTATCGTATCTCCATTGGCTCGAAATGTTTTGCTCCCCAGAAAATGCTGCCTGAAACCATTCTAGAACATGTCAAAATTCTATATATAACCTTGCGGAAGCCTGTTGTACCACTTAGAAGCGACTCCCTTGAAAGTTTGAGAAAACGCTCTACACATCAATTTATCATCATCATCAAATTTAATCATGAAATTTTTAAACTACTCAATATGATTGGCAGGATCCTGTGTTCCGTCGAATTTCTCTAGCTTCGAGATATCAAAATGCTTTGGGAGGTTTCCTGACAGAATTTCGGAGGATAAAGGGGAAGCTCTCTAGTTATGACCCGTCCTATAAATATTAGCCCTCGAATTTTCATGGTTCAGAAATAGAGCCCTTCATCGGAAGGCAAGGTATATTGATGTTTCCACTCAGAATTCTGTTGGGCGACATTTTGATTCCGAAACGAAAAATCCCTCTAGTTATAAACTTGCTCATCAGCATGATAATTCTGTTCCTTCGGATTTATCTTCTCCGAACTTCTTTCTCTATGGTACTCCTTGTGCTTTCTACCATGCCTTTTCTTCCGACGACTCTAATATACTATAGCGGGAATAATCACTCGAGTCAGAAGATTCTTGGTGGCGCTTTCCTTTTCTCCTCGAAGTATATCGACCATGCCTTCTATACCTATCATCTTTGTCCCTAGGACGATGATAAGTTTCACATTCATCTTTTTCGTTCTCATCTTCCTTTCGGACCTCTGAACGAAGATTTCCCTGGATTGCTTTTTTCTGCTCTTAACTTTTCGATTTCCATTAGCAACTCATTATTCTGAGCCACTAAAATTGACTCATCCCAGATTTCTCTCGTGCACTGACCATCGTGCCTTCCGAAGTCCACATTACTCTGGTAATTATTTCCCATAAGATTTTCCTCACAGTTGTTCGCATCCAACTTCCCCTGTTCATCCATAATCTTGTTCGGATTCAACCTGGTTTTGGGAAAAAGAAAACCTACAAGCCAATTTTGATTCCCACATACGGTGCCAATGATGATTTATGAATCTATGAATGAGTAATTTGTATCGAACAATACTATGAAGGATTATATCATAATAACAAATTCTTAGTTACTAGTCTTTTGATAGAGAAACTTGACAATTGTAGAGAGAAAATATATTTGAATAATGATACCCCTTTCCCACAGATGGGAGGTCCTTTTATAGTACAAATAATGGGTCCCACATGGCCAACTACCTAACAATTGCAAACTTAGGCACTAATTTTATTGTTTGTTCATAATTAGTCCTTTTAATACATATTTTACAATCTTTCCCTAATTAAAATATTTCTTCGCAATCATCTTCCTCATCTTTTATTCTTCCTTATTAGAACCATCCTAAAGCTAGCGGGTACAAACTAAATTCGGATAGTTCTAGTAGCTTTACATGTGAAACAAGTGGAGGTGGTTTGATCAATGATCCGAATGGAGATCTGGTGGCTGGGTATGGAAGAATTTACAGGAAACAATCTCCAATCGTAGCCGAATGCAGAGCTTTGCTAAACGGTCGACGAATCTGTCATTCTAAATTTAATGGACATTAAAACTAACTCGAAAATTTTAACCAGAAATGATTCTTAGAGGAAAGTCTCCATGGTTTCTGGAGCCTATAGTCAAATGTTGTATGTCATTAATTACATCTGCAATGAATATCATCCACATATGTTGGGAACAAAACGTAGCAGTTAATTGGATTACAAAATAAACTCTTAATAGAGGCGCTAACACGGACTTCAACTATGACAAAGTGTCTAATAGACTCATGCTCATCATTCTCCTAAAAAGTCGAGGTATTTGGTATATCCAAATTGAAAACAACACCTCTCTCATTAAATGAAAGTTTGAAGCTATCATTTTCTTCGTCTGTCCCAAGCTGAATTCCATTTTTTAATGAATTCTCTATTTGAATGTGATCCTCCAGATTTGTTGATCTATTCCTTCCAAGTATAAAAATAATTCTCATGTAGTTTTCATCTTCGAACTCCATAGAAGGGTAATTATCTCCTAAAATCCTCTGGGATTAAACGACAAACTTTTCCACCGCTGATTTGATACGGTATTCAGAATTCATCCGTGTAAACCTTTTATAAATTATGCCCAAAATGATATGAACAAAAGTAGAAACCGAAAATATCTCATCTTTTAATACTTATCGCAATCATTATTATGAAATTATCGTTTTTGAATCCATTTAAAAAATCTCATTTTAGTGTATTATTTTATTCACTTATATATTCTATATTACTTTTGGTCTAAAGAATACGGAATAAAGGGTCAAAGACTCGTCTTTATCGGATTTATAATTACAATGTTAGACTTCGAAAGACAAAAATATAAATAACGGTGAAGGTTTTGGAATTTTATAATCGTAAACCCTAATTACGAATAGAGAGGCTTCCTATATATGGTATTAGGATTATCTGGTTTTGCTTCATTTTTATTGTCCCAATTTTGGTTTACAAATTGAATTTTGTAGGGTTCGAGTTGATTTATCTTATATATCTTAGGGTATCAATACGCAATAGGTATCTTTTCAATTCTTGTATTAGGGTTAACTGTCTGATATCCATGTATTAGGCTTTAATTAAACAAATCTAATGATATTCTCTTTTATATTTGGACTAGAAATATATATATATTTTTTGAGTGGTAGGGAGACATTGTTATATTTTTACTATGTAATACTCAATTATTTATTTTTTATTAAATTAATTATTATTATTTTTGGCATAATTTAGGATCCGTACATGTGGGTAGTTCTTATTACATTGATTCTGTTGATTCTTTGGCACTTTTTTCTATATATCACTTAATTAGGTTTTGGTTATGTTCAATCCACTTATTTTTATGGCTCTTAATGTTGTTGTTCTGGGGTAATTCCCATGTGTTTGTAATTTTTTTATTTGATATATTTATTAAAAAAAGAAAAAAAAACAGGCAAAAAAAATTAAATTAAATATTTATATATATATATATATATATAAATACAGATTATATGGAAATGTAATATAAAATATTGATGTGATATTTTAATTTTTGTTAGATATTTAAATTTTTTATTCATACCAAAATGATATGAACAAAAGTAGACACCAAAAATATCTCATATTTTAATGTTTATCGCAATCATTATTATAAAATTATCGTTTTTGGATCCATTTAAAAAATCTTATTTTAATGTATTATTTTATTCACTTATATATTCTATATTATTTTTTGTCTAAAAAATACGGAATAAAGGGTCAAAGACTCGTCTTTATCGGGTTTATGGTTACAATGTTAGACTTCGAAGGGCAAAAATATAAATAATGGTGAAGGTTTTGGAATTTTACAGTCGTAAACCCTATTACGAATAGGAGGCTTTCTTGATATGGTATTAGGATTATCTGGTTTTGCTTCATTTTTATTGACACAATTTTGGTTTACAAATTGAATTCTGTAGGGTTTGAGTTGATTTATTTTATACATCTTCAGACATTCTGTCTAAGGGTGTCAATACAATACTTATTTTCAATTCTGTCAGCTACACTTAAAATGGTGTTCTGTTTAGGTTTTAAAGTTTCAATTTTTAAGAAGTGGAATTTCTGCAATTGGTGTTGTTAGATATGAAACTTTTCAAATTTAAGTTTGTTTACTTTCCAGATTTATTAATAAAAATGTATAAGCATATGATTGAAGTGTATAATATCTTTGATGGAGCTGCAGTAATTAGGTTGTCCATAGCCATAGGGTTTCTCGTTTCAGTTGAACAACTTTGGGATCATATTCATGTATTAGGCTTTAACTCTGGGGTCATGACCGTGCCCTTTCTAACTTCCAATGAGATGCTATATTCTCACTGTCATTTGTCGGATATTCGTGTATTGGCAGTAACCCAAATTCAAACTGAAGACTGTTATATTATTGATCCTTATTCACTATCCACTTTTGCTACTATGTTCAAGATAATTATCAACAAAAAATTGAAATTCACCCACATGATCAGGAATTAATTTTGGTCTTCAAACAAAGACACGCACAACAGGACTATCATTTTAGCTGTTGTCTCATGGATTATCTGATCTACTAGAAACAAAAAAAAATACCATGAACAATCTACTTCTTCCAGTTCAATGATACACAAAGTTATTCACATTATCTCAGGGCTTGACTAAGCTAACCTTCGAAAACGAAATCATTGGGGAAAAGACTCTGGGATTGCTTTATATATTGGCTGTATAAACCACCTAAACATATCCAAAATTGGTCTTTCCCTAAAATAGAACCTGATGATTTATGAATCTATGGAGGAGTAATTTGTATTGAAGAATACTATGAAGGATTATATCGTAATAACGGATTCTTAGTCACTAGTATTTTAGAGAGAGAAACTTGAAAATTATAGAGAAAGAAAATATATTTGAATAATGATCCCCTTTTCCTAAATGTGGAGGTCCTTTTATAGTACAAATAATGGGTCCCACATGTCAAACTACCTAACAATTGCAAACTTAGCCCCTACTTTTATTGTTTGTTCATAATTAGTCATTTTTAATTCATATTTTACAATCTTTCCCTAATTAAAGTATTTCTTCGCAATTATCTTCCTCATCTTTTATTCTTCTTTATCAGTAGCCCCCCCAGTCCTTGTGAATTTTTTTTGGCAAGGAATATGAAGTACTCTTCGAATTTCTTCTCATCTCTAGATCTCCTCGAAAATTCCCATTCACTTGCCCTTAGTTACTTCAAAGATACCTCCTTGAAAATAACTTTTCTTCCTTTTGACTTCTTCGAAATAATCATTATGATTCTAAAATTCTTCTTCGAATTTCATCTTCGAAAATATTTCACCTCCTCGAAAATATTCATATGAATGTGTAGCCCCACGGTCCTTGCAATATGTTAGCAAAGACTAGAATACATCCTCGAGAATATTTTGCCTCCTTGAAAATATTCATATGAATGTAGCCCCCGAGTCTTTGCGAACATATTGCAAAGACTAAAATATAATAAATGTCCTTCGAATATCATTTCACAATAAACTTCTTCGAATTTTCAGTCGCGTTCTTTCATATTCCAATCAAACAATCTCCCGCCTTTACTTTAGTGATGTCATCCTAAAGAAATTTTGTAACTAAATATTTTTATAAGAAATTATCACATTTCCCAAAAACTTCATCATATCATTTGTCCATTCACATTCCATCATGTCATTTTTTTCCTAACAAATATTTACTAAACAATTCTTCACATTTCCCAACACAAGAAAATTGCACTTACCCTATCGTTAATACCCGTAGGCAAACAAAGGAAAATGTCCCCAAGCCTTAAACCTTCCAAAAGCCTATCTGCTTTCTATAAACACTATTTCCCAACTCACACCTTTCATTCTAGAAAACATTCTGCTCAAAACTTTCTAGAGAGAGAAAACCAGCTTATGCCCACCAAACCTCGTTGAATTCCAGAGTGGCTATTCATTAGTCAAAAATTCGAAGAAAAACTTGATGCTGGTACTTACGTTGAACCTCTACCTGAACCTCTTATAACCACATTTTACGGCGCCTGGCCTCCATCAGAAAATTCTTCTGCCATTATTCCCTTCGAAATTTCTTCTCAATCCCTCAGTCTTAACCTTAACTCCCACTTCGAATTCATGGGGAAAAATAAGCACCACAAAAATTCTTATGGCAAGAGGAAAATGCATCATAAAGATAAAAAAAGCTCCAAAGAACACAAACGCTCCAAGGAAGCCCCCTCGAAATCCTAAAGTCCTATCCCGATCAAGATTCAGATTAACAACCAACCTCCACCTCAGAAGACCGAAGGCTCTAGGTGAGATCTACCAGCTACCCCTCGATTACAGGGCAAGAAAGTCCTAAATTTACTCCTTCAAGATTCACAATAACTGACGAGGAAGTACAATCACCAAAATTCGAGGTCTTTAAAAACAAAGAAAAAGCAGTTGCCTCGGAAAACACCAATTTAAATCAAATAGAAACGCCCAACACAGATAAAAGCAAATCCGGTGGTCCTTCCTTGGCCTCCTCGAGTCAAGTATCTGCAACCCCTCCTGAACATTCGGAGGAACGGTCTTTGAGAATTGCTCCTATGTCCAAAGGTGATATCACGCTCCCTCTAGAACTCGATGACATTGTTGGCAACAATATTCGAGGCATAGAAAACAAACATTTGGTGATACTTCACAACATTACTTACAAATACTTCCTGCCATATGAAAAAACTATGATAAGAACTCGATGGGGAATTCCTTCATACATTACCATCAGATTTCTGGTGGAAGGTGAGACTCCCCTGCCTGGTAGAGACGATAAGCTAGTCGTATACACAGAAATCATGAATTAGGGGTTGAGGTATCCCTTAAATCCATTCTTCATCGAATATATTGCTAAAATCGACCTCTTCCCTACCCAAGCAGGTCCAAACATGTGGTACACGCTTATGGCGTGTATCATGTTTTCAAGAATTTCTGGTAATGAATTTTCCTTAGAGGAGCTCATAGGGCTATCAGGCTTGGCAAAAAATATGTTTCCTTTTTTATTCACTAACCTTTGGCCGATGATAAAAGGTAGTAAACGATTTGCTTGAGGCTGATAAGAAATGGAAGCAACAATTTATTTTCTTCTCCGGACATTGGGAGACGAACTCTGAATCAACCCCCTCAAACCCACACAAGATTTCTCTTTTGTGGACTAACAAAGGTAAAATATTCAACTCATACTTTAATCTTCTTCATAAAACTATTTCACCAATTTTTCTCCTCTAATTTTTCTGCACCCATAACCGGCATCTCTAAGCCTTATGCCGATTCTGTAGAAAGTGCCACAAAGGTCTTCACCAAATTGAACGAGTGGGCCAAAAAAGCTGGGGAAATTTTTTTTTGGCTATGCTTCATGAATACCAACTTAGCCAAGAGTCGACTATGGGGGGGGCTAAACTCCTAAGATAGGCTACTTGTGAAGGAACTGATGGCTCATCCCCCCAAGCAAAAAGTCCTTAACCGTATTGAAAAGAAAGATATTGTTATTTACCTCCCAAAACGCTCCCGCGCCAAAAGTCACCTGGATGATTCCGAGGAAGAGGTTTCAACCAAAGATCAAGACTCGGATTCTGAAGGACAATCTGACCCAAAAGAGACATCCTCCTCAGAAAACTCAATTTCAACCACCACCTCAACTTCCCCTTTTCAAAAAACTCTGGTTTATCCTATAAAGAAAAAAGAACCCAAGAAAAAAAAAGTAATTCTTGAACCCTTTTAAGAAATATCCGAGGGAACCGGAGATCAAGATGCTTCTACTGAAGATCAAAATGGAGAGAATTTTGGTAAAGCTCCTAACTCCCAACCTACTCTTTCTCCAAGTCCTTCATCGAATAACGATCCTGTCCCAAGATTGACCCCTCTCCCTATTCCCCAAAGTGATCACTCGCAAACTGTTGACTCCATGATACTGACTGGGGAGTCCTCAAACTTTAACTCTGCTGAAATGGGCTCTCCCAGCAGTTTCTTCAAAATACCTCATGGAGATGATTTTTCCCTTAGTGTTTGAATGCTACTTCATGCCTCTGTCACCATGGGGAAAAATGGAGCATCTTGAAGACAAGAAAAATCATTAAAGTTTTCAAAGCTTCCCTTGCTTCCTCCCAACTCGAAGAGATGAAAAAAACTATTCTCATCTGCCAAAACAAGCCGATGCTCTCTGGGAAAAATTGGTTGCCTCGGAAAACTATGTTATACTTATTGAAAAATGTTGTCAAGAAGAAAGAGATCTCTATCATAAAAAGACTAATTCTCAAGAAAAAATCATTACAGCTCTCAAAGAAGCTAATCAACTTTCAACAAAAGGTTTCACGGAGTGCCTTGCAGACTTCGAGAGGATAGTAGAAGAAAAAAGATATCTCCTAAGGAACCTTGAGAAGGAAAAAAAAGAAGTTTTAGATGCATATGCTGACAAATGTGTGGACAAGTTGAACGCCAGAGATGCTACCATCCGAGCAAGATTAATCACAGAGATCCATGAAAACTATCCTAAGTATGACTTGGGTAGTTTTTGAAAACTTGTCTCTCCAGAGCTTCGTCCACCTGGTATTGCTGTAAGTGAGAATGACATATCAGACTCCGAGGACAATGATTCCTCAAAAAGCTCTAAGTAATCAATGGTCTTTTTGTTCCACCATTTTTTGTATAATTCCTCATTATTTTTTAGACGATTTTTGTAATGCTGTCAACATTTTCTGGAGAATATTTGTCTAGTCCAATTTACTTTATATGATAAATGTTTGGAACATCATTCATGAACTTATAAAATCTGAGACTTCAAATCGGATGTGATAATAATTGTATGCCACCTTTCATTAGACACATTTATAATTGTATGCCAACTTGCGTTAGATATAACAGTTGTTTTATTCCAACTTTTGTTGGACATAATAATCGTTGTATGCTAACTTTAGTCATGCACAATTATAGTTTTAATAATTATTGATCATCTGCTTAACTTATCATAACTTTTAAAAGTCAGAAAAAATAATTCGAGGCAAAACTCTAGATATATTTATCAGCTAATAATGGCACCTCTTTAAAACCTCCATGTGCCTATCAGGGTAGGAAAGAGTATGCCTCCGCTGTTTTACAAAGAAAAAATTAGAAAAGAAAATTTACATATCAAGATTTTCATTTTTACTCAAGGTACAACTTCAGATGCTCTATGTTCCATGGATGTTTGAGGCTTCTCCCCTCTTTATCCTTCAATCGATACGTTCCCTATTTTACTTTATGTGTTACTTCATAAGGACCTTCCGAGTTCGGCCCTAATTTTCCAAGGATTGTTTCTTAGTGTGAAGAAAGTTTTTTCGTAACACCTTATCTCCCACCTTAAAATCCATCTGCTTTACTTGTGAAGCATATCTACTTCTCATTAATGTTTGATAATGTAGGGATTTCAACTATGCACGCCTTCTTTTTTCTTCCACCAAATCAAGTTCTATTGCCTTGCCTTTATCGTTTAACTCCTCTGTGTATGCTGCCACACGGTATGCTGGGAAAATAATTTCCGAGGGGACCACCGCATCCATTCTGTAAACCAAAGCAAACGGAGATTCCGAATTCGTTGTTTGCGGTGTTGTTCTTGTAAGCCCACAACACTTCCTGTAAATAATCTGGCCATTTTCCAGCATTTTCTTCCAAATTTTTCTTTAAACCGTCAAGAATCGTTCTATTGGTAAATTCCACCTGCCCATTAGCTTAGGGATGAAATGAAGCATAAAAAGACTGATGTATGCCCTTAGAAACATAAAAATTCTTAAATTCCTTGTTGTCAAATTGGGGTCCATTATCCGTTGTAACTTTAATTAGAACTCCAAAACGACAACAAATGTTTGAAACAACAAACTTAATGACATCCTTTGCCTTTGTTCCTGCTAAAGGCTCTCCTTCCACCCATTTAGAGAACTAATCAGTCGCCACTATAATCGTTTGTCTTCCCCCGGATGCCATTGGCAAAGGGCCAACCAAATCAATTCCACATCGATCGAATAACAAGGCTTCAGAAATACTCTCAAGAAAAACTCATGGTTTATGTATTATATTGGCATACCTCTGACACGTATCATACCTTTTTACCAGCTCTTTAACATCATTTGATATAGTCAGTCAATAATAACCAGCTAGAAATACTCTTCGAATCAATGCTTTATACCCACAATGCCTAGATCCTTCCTCATCATGTAATTCTGATAAAACAATTTGCGACTCGTCATTTGCCAAACATCTGAGCAAATACCTACTTAGAGATTTTTTGTACAAAACTCCTCCTATAATGATATAACCGTGAGACTGGAATCAGATTTTTCTGGCCTCTGATTTGTACGTTGGTAAAACATCCCTCTTCAAAAATTCAACAATTTTCAACCTCTAATCTTCCATAACAATATTATTTTCCCCATCTATTGTCATCAATTCCTCTGCATCTCTTGTAATCGAGAGACATTCTTAAGTTATGACCCAAGGATAATTTTATGAACGTGAAGCAGCTGCTAAGATATCAGGGATCGAATTAGCTTCTCTTCGAACATGTTCGTATCTAACTTCATCAAAAGTTAAAACCAAATCCTTCAACACTTTCAAGTATATGACTAGCTGATATTTTCTTGATTCTGATTCTCCCAATGCTTGGTTAATCATAAATTGTGAATCGCTTAACAACTTAACCCTTTTTGCCCCACATACTTGAGCCAGCCTCAACCCTGCTAACGCCGCTTCATATTCTGCCTCATTATTTGATGCTTTAAAGCCAAAACATATAGCCTGAAAACTTGTTATCCCATCCGGGGAGATTAACAGTACCACAACACCACTTTTGGAAACATTCGACCCTCCATCAGTTCGAACTAACCATTCAGACTTACCTTGCTACTCATCGATCTCCATATCTACTCGCTCCAAATGAAATTTGACCAACAAGTCTGCCAAAGCTTGAGCCTTTATAGTTGTTCGAGGCTCAAAAGTTATGTTAAAATATCCTAACTCAACTGACCATTTTGTCATTCTTCCTGAGATATCCGGCCTATGCAATAAAACTTTAAGAGGGAATGTTGTTCGAACTATTATGGAATGCGCTTGAAAATACAGTCTCATTTTTCGAGCAGAAATTACTAAGGCCAAAGCTAACTTTTATAATTTCAAATATCGTTTCTCTACATCTAGCAAACTCTTGTTAATATAATACATCGGCTTTAAAACATCTTGTTCTTCACGAACTAACACAATGCTGCCTGCAAAATCTGAAACTGACATATAAATAATCAACTTCTCTCCCACCAAAGGTTTAGAAAGTATTTCCGGAGACAACAAATAGTCCTGAATTTGGCGAAACACTTCATAACATTCTTCAGTCCAACTAAACGTACTGGAATTTCTAAGCACTTTAAATAAAAGTGCACATTTATCCAAGGAACGAGAAATAAACCTGTTCAACGCCGCTAATCTTCCTGTCAATACTTGAACTTCCGTAGTATTGCGAGGATGAGACATCGTCGTCAAAACTTTTATCTGCACCTGATCAACCTCAATTCCATTTTCACTTACCACATACCCAAGAAATTTTCCAGATCTAACACCAAACATACATTTTTCCGGGTTCAACTTTAAATTGACCTTTCTCAAACTATTAAAAGTCTCTTCCAAATAAGAAAAATGATTTTCATCTTTTAAACTCTTTACCAGTATATCATCAATATAAACTTCCACATTTCACCCAATTTGATCCACAAATTTTTTGTTTACCAAACGCTCATAAATCGCCCCCGCATTCTTCAGACCAAATGACATTACCTTGTAGCAGTACAAACCTCGCCCGGTAATGAATGACGTATTTTCTTCATCCCTCGGATCCAATCTGATCTAATTATATTATGTATAGGCATCGATGAAAGACAACAACCGGTTACCTGACGTAGAATCCACTAGCTGATCAATCCGAGGAACTGGAAAAGGATCCTTTGGACAAACTCTATTCAATTCCGTGAAATCCTCGCAAATTCACCATTTGCCGTTCTTCTTCCTGACTAACACTGGATTTGAGGCCCATACAGGATACTGCGACTCTCAAATATGGACTATGCTTAGTAATCGCTCAACTTCTGTAAGTATAGCTGCAGATTTCTCTTGAGAAACAGGTCTTCTTTTCTGTATGATATGCCTAACATTATTCCGCACTAATATCTTATGACAAACTATTTCTGGTTGTAACCCTGTTACATCTTCTGCACACCAAGCAAACATATTTAGCTTTGTGGATAAAAATACAATCAACTCTTCTCTAAACTCAAAAGGAAGATTTATTCCTATCTTTAAAGTTTTTCCATCAGGATACTTATATTCTTCGTAATCATCGTCTGGAACTAAAAACCGGGGGGATTCTCTCGGATCATCACATGGCATTATTATTGGAAGAGTCCCCTTTAGTTGCTATGCTTTCTCCGATCCACCTCCGCGAATTTGCTTTGTGGATAACGCTATCTGGTAACATTCTCTAGCCATCTTCTGGCTGCTCTTTATTGTTCCAATATTATTTCCTACCACGTACTTCAGACACTGGTGTACCGTAGAGATAACACTGTGCATTCTTGACAACAAAAAGCAGCCCAAAATCGTGTTGTAAGACGTCGGAGCGTCAACCACTATAAACAAAATCTCAACCTTCTTCTTGAATGGTCCCCGACCAAGCTCCACCACACACTCAAATTTTCCAACCACTATTGTTGTTACCCCTGTAAAGCCAACTATAGTTCTATATGACCATCGTATTACAGGTGGATCAGAAATTCTCCCATAAGTACTCATGAATAGAATATTGGCCGAACTGCCCGTATCAATCAATATTTTCTACATCTGATCACCAGCTATCCCTGCAGTAATTGCCACCGCATCCTCATGTGGACGTGACATATTCCTTATGTCATCATCATCAAAACAGATAATTGGAGAGGGCAAGCGGTACATATGTGTTGAAGCCCCTACTTCTAATTGCATAGTCAAATTAACCATGTGCCTCTTCGTTGAACTGTTGGAATTTCTTAAAATAGTATCACCTCCAAAAATGGCTAATGATTCAAAAAATGCACAACAAATCGTTGGAACAATTTCCTCTACCATACTTATGTTGTTTCTTCCCTCCATGGGATTCAAATACTATGTAGCAATATCAAAAGCATCCACCTCTTCAGAAATCACCATTTCCATGCCAACATTATTTGGAACAGCCTTTGCTGTCAGAATTTTTTGGGTATGTTTTTTCACAAAATCCAGTAACATATCGTTCTTAATTAACGCATGCACTTATTTTTTCAAAGCAATGCATTTTTTGCTATCATCTTCATGATACTTACAAAACCTATTAGCGCTTCTGCTTTCCCTTTGTGTCTGAATAAGAAAAGGCTTTCGGAATTGTACCGTCGCCTTAACCTTGTCAAATATTGTAGTAACATTTTCTGTTAGCTCTGCGAAATAGTCTGGACGAATCCACTGATTCGAAATAAGCTTAGTTACTTGCTGCGTGTTGTAGTTCTGCTGATTTGTTCTTGGCCTCGACGGATATTGGCCCACCACCTTAGGCTGCACATTCACACGAGGTGCTTGGTTACTAGACTCAGACCTCTGAAATTGATTCTTCTCTAACTTATCACTTGATCCTTTCTCCGATGCCTGAGTTTCCTCTACTAGAATACTCTTTTCAACTTGATCAAGAAGAGCTCCAAGGGTCATCGTTTGACTCTCAGCCACCGTATCCTTCAAAAGTCCAGGGAGGAGTCCCATTCGGAAAGCTGCCAATGGCACAAAGTCTTTGCAATATTCCATATCCATTCGGAATTTTTTGCTCCCCACAAAATGTTGCCTGAAAATATTCTAGAACATGTCAAAATTCTATATATAACCTTGTGGAAGCCTGTTGTACCACTTAGAAGCGACTCATTTGAAAGTTTGAGAAAACGATGTACACATGAATTTATCATCATCATCAAAGTTGATCATGAAATTTTTAAACTGCTCAATATGATTGTCAGGATCCTGTGTTCCGTCGAATTTCTCTAGCTTCGAGATATCAAAATGCTTTGGGAGGTTGCCTGACAAAATTTCAGAGGATAAAGGGGAAGCTCTCCAGTTATGACTTGTCAAATAAACATTAGCCCTCAAATTTTTATGGTTCGAAAATAGAGCCCTTCTTCGGAAGGCAAGGTATACTGATGTTTCCACTCTGAATTCTGTTGGGTGACATTTTGATTCCCATACGAAAAAATCCTCTAGTTATAAACTTGCTCATCAGCATGATAATTTTTTTCCCTCGGATGTTTCCTCTCCGAACTTCTTTCTCTATGGTATCTCATGTGCTTTCTACCATGCCTTTTCTTTCGACGACTATAGTGTACTATAGCGGGAATAATCACTCGAGTAGAAGATTCTTGGTGGCGCTTTCCTTTTCTCCTCGAATTATATCGACCATGCCTTCTATACCTATCATCCTTGCCCCTAGGATGATGATAAGTTTCACATTCATCTTTTTTGTTTTCATCTTCCTTTCGGACTTCAGAACGAAGATTTTCGTGGACTGCTTCTTTTTCTGCTCTTAACTTTTCGATTTCCATTAGCAACTCATTTCTCTAACCACTAAAATTGACTCATTCAAGATTTCTCTCGTGTACTGACCATCGTGCCTTCCGAAGTCCACATTACTCCGGTAATTATTGCCCACAAGATTTTCCTCACAGTTGTTCACATCCAACTTCCCTTGTTCATCCATAATCTTGTTCGGATTAAACCTGGTTTTGGGAAAAAGAAAACCTACAAGCCAATTTTCAATTCCCACAGACGGCGCCAATGATGATTTATGAATCTATGGAGGAGGAATTTGTATCGAACAATACTATGAAGGATTATATCGTAATAACAAATTCTTAGTTACTAGTCTTTTGATAGAGAAACTTGACAATTGTAGAGAGAAAATATATTTGAATAATGATCCCCCTTTCCCACAGATGGGAGGTCCTTTTATAGTACAAATAATGGGTCCCACATGGCCAACTACCTAACAATTGCAAACTTAGGCACTAATTTTATTGTTTGTTCATAATTAGTCCTTTTAATACATATTTTACAATCTTTCCCTAATTAAAATATTTCTTCACAATCATCTTCCTCATCTTTTATTCTTCCTTATTAGAACCATCCTAAAGCTAGCAGGTACAAACTAAATTCGGATAGTTCTAGTAGCTTTACATGTGAAACAAGTGGAGGTGGTTTGATCAATGATCCGAATGGAGATCTGGTGGCTGGGTATGGAAGAATTTACAGGAAACAATCTCCAATCGTAGCCGAATACAGAGCTTTGCTAAACGGTCGACGAATCTGTCATTCTAAATTTAATGGACATTAAAACTAACTCGAAAATTTTAACCAGAAATGATTCTTAGAGGAAAGTCTCCATGGTTTCTGGAGCCTATAGTCAAATGTTGTATGTCATTAATTACATCTGCAATGAATATCATCCACATATGTTGGGAACAAAACGTAGCAGTTAATTGGATTACAAAATAAACTCTTAATAGAGGCGCTAACACGGACTTCAACTATGACAAAGTGTCTAATAGACTCATGCTCATCATTCTCCTAAAAAGTCGAGGTATTTGGTATATCCAAATTGAAAACAACGATTAACTCACCTCTCTCATTAAATGAAAGTTTGAAGCTATCATTTTCTTCGTCTGTCCCAAGCTGAATTCCATTTTTTAATGAATTCTCTATTTGAATGTGATCCTCCAGATTTGTTGATCTATTCCTTCCAAGTATAAAAAGAATTCTCATGTAGTTTTCATCTTCGAACTCCATAGAAGGGCAATTATCTCCTAAAATCCTCTGGGATTAAACGACAAACTTTTCCACCGCTAATTTGATACGGTATTCAGAATTCATGCGTGTAAACCTTTTATAAATTATGCCCAAAATGATATGAACAAAAGTAGAAACCGAAAATATCTCATCTTTTAATACTTATCGCAATCATTATTATGAAATTATCGTTTTTGAATCCATTTAAAAAATCTCATTTTAGTGTATTATTTTATTCACTTATATATTCTATATTACTTTTGGTCTAAAGAATACGGAATAAAGGGTCAAAGACTCCTCTTTATCGGATTTATAATTACAATGTTAGACTTCGAAGGACAAAAATATAAATAACTTCGAAGATTTCCCTGGATTGCTTTTTTTCTGCTCTTAACTTTTCGATTTCCATTAGCAACTCATTATTCTGAGCCACTAAAATTGACTCATCCCAGATTTCTCTCGTGCACTGACCATCGTGCCTTCCGAAGTCCACATTACTCCGGTAATTATTTCCCATAAGATTTTCCTCACAGTTGTTCACATCCAACTTCCCCTGTTCATCCATAATCTTGTTCGGATTCAACCTGGTTTTGGGAAAAAGAAAACCTACAAGCCAATTTTGATTCCCACAGACGGTGCCAATGATGATTTATGAATCTATGAATGAGTAATTTGTATCGAACAATACTATGAAGGATTATATCGTAATAACAAATTCTTAGTTACTAGTCTTTTGATAGAGAAACTTGACAATTGTAGAAAGATAAAATATATTTGAATAATGATCCCTTTCCTAGAGATGGGTGGTCTTTTTATAGTACAAATAATGGGTCCCACATGGCCAACTACCTAACAATTGCAAACTTAGGCCCTACTTTTATTGTTTGTTCATAATTAGTCCTTTTTAATACATATTTTACAATCTTTTCCTAATTAAAATATTTCTTCGCAATTATCTTCCTCATCTTTTATTCTTCCTTATTAGAACCATCCTAAAGCTAGCAGGTACAAACTAAATTTGGATGGTTCCAGTAGCTTTACATGTGAAACAGGTGGAGGTGGTTTGATCAAGGATCTGAATGGAGACCTGGTGGCTGGGTATGAAAGAATTTACAGGAAACCATCTCCAATTGTAGCTGAATGCAGAGCTTTGCTAAATGGTCAACGACTCTGTCATTCTAAATTTAATGGACATAGAAACTAACTCGAAAATTTTAACCAGAAATGATTCTTAGAGGAAAGTCTTTATGGTTTCTGGAGCCTATAGTCAAATGTTGTATGTCATTAATTACATCTGCAATGAATATCATCCACATATGTTGGGAATAAAACGTAGCAGTTAATTGGATTACAAAATACACTCTTAATAGAGGCGCTAACACAGACTTCAACTATGACGAAGTGACTAATAGACTCATGTCCATCATTCTCCTAAAACGTCGATGTATTTGGTATATCCAAATTGAAAACAACGATTAACTCACCTCTCTCATTAAATGAAAGTTGCAAGCTATCATTTTCTTCGTATGCCCCAAGCTGAATTCCATCTTTTGATGAATTCTCTATTTTAATTGATCCTCCAGATTTATTGATCTATTCCTCCCAAGTGTAAAAATAATTCTCATGCAGCTTTCATCTTTGAGCTCCATAAAAAGCTCATTCTCTCCTAAAATCCTTTAGGATTAAAGGACAAACTTTTGCACCGCTGATTTGATACGGTATTCTGAATTCATCCGTCTAAACCTTTTATAAATTATGTCCAAAATGATATGAACAAATAACATAAGAAGAAAGTAGACACCGAAAATATCTCATCTTTTAATGTTTATCGCAATCATTATTATGAAATTATCGGGTTTGGATCCATTTAAAAAATCTGATTTTAGTGCATTATTTTATTCACTTATATATTCTATATTATTTTTGGTCTACAAAATGCGGAATAAAGGATCAAAGACTCGTCTTTATCGGACTTATTGTTACAATGTTAGACTTCGAAGGGCAAAAATATAAATAACGATGAAGGTTTTGGAATTTTACGATCGTAAACTCTGATAGGGCGGCTTCCTTGATATGATATTAGGATTATATGGTTTTACTTCGTTTTTATTGTCGCAATTTTGGTTTACAAATTGAATTTTACATGCTCTCTCATGGTATCAATACGCAATATGTTGCTTTTCAATTCTTGTATTAGGGTTAACGGTGTGATATTAATGTATTAGGCTTTAATTAAACAAACCTAATCATATTCCCCTTTATATTTGGACTAGAAATATATATTAATTTTGAGTTGTAAGTGAGACATTGTTATATTTTTACTATGTAATACTCAATTATTTATCTTTTGTTAAATTAGTTATTATTATTTTTGGCATACTCTAAATTTTAATTATGGATCCCTACACGTGGGTAGTTCTTATTACATTGATTTTTCTGCACTTTTTTCTATATATCACTTATTTAGGTTTTGGTTATGTTCAATCCACTTATTTTTATGGCTCTTATATTTATTAAAAAAAGAAAAAAACATCAAAA
The DNA here is from genome assembly GCA_036936605.1 of Limnanthes douglasii subsp. nivea. Lineage (NCBI taxonomy): Eukaryota > Viridiplantae > Streptophyta > Magnoliopsida > Brassicales > Limnanthaceae > Limnanthes > Limnanthes douglasii. The sequence continues at coordinate 1,973,820 of JAUPFV010000004.1, read as the reverse complement.
GGCAAAAAATTATATAAAATATTTAAAATGATATAAATACAGATTATATGAAAATTTAATATGAAATATTATTATTTTATTTTATTTTTTGTTAGATATTTAATATTTTTATTCATACCAAAATGATATGAACAAAAGTAGACACCAAAAATATCTCATCTTAAATTCAATATTTATCGCAATCATTATTATGAAATTATCGGTTTTGGATCCATTTAAAAAATCTCAGTTTATATGCATTATTTTATTCACTTATATATTCTATATTATTTTTGGTCTAAAGAATGCGGAATAAAAGGTCAAAGACTCGTTTTTATCCGCCTTATAGTTACCATGTTAGACTTCGAAAGGCAAAAATATAAATAACGGTTTGGTATACTGATACGATTTATATATTGTATTATTATTTTTCAATGTTAATGGATTATATTTTTCTATAATAATAATAATATTATATATTATACATTTTATCAAATATTTAATAAATTTATAACTTTTGTTAGATTGTACAATTATTTTAACGGAACTCGCTAAATTAGTCAAAGATAATAGTAATTATGCTTTTATTTTATTATATGGTTTTGTGCTATCCTGCATTAATGATTGTTATTATTCATCCGATTAAATATAATAAGATATTAAAATTATATTAATGAATAATAACTGTATTATAGAAATGATTGTATATATACCAAATTTATTACAGATATTAGAGAAGGTTAAATTTATATATATATAAATAATTTAATTATTTTTACAAATTTTAGAGTTATTTTGCAAAAACTAAAGACACCTAGAGATATGGTAAACAAAACATATTTCCCTCTCTAAAGTATATTCAAGAAACCAATTAGAAGATCGATTTTCTAGATCATTTAAGACATAATCACAAATAAGATATAAAGTTACGAAGATTTAATAGATGTATCACCCAATTAATGATATGTTTCTTTAATATCAACCATGAACAATTCACGACTCGAATCTATGACTTAGTAAGTATTCTTCTTGCTTTATCACAAGGAAGACTGAGTCTCTGGGGTATTAAGTTTTTAGGTAAAAGGGATTCTCAGATTTCAAACAAATGGAGATCAAGATGCTTCTACTGAAGATCAAAATAGAGAGAATTCTGGTCAAGCTCCAAACTCCCAACCTACTCTTTCTCAAAGTCCTTCATCGAATAACGATCCTGTCCCAAGATTGACCTCTCTCCATATTCCCCGAAGTGATCCCTCGCAAACTGTTGACACCATGATACTGACTGGGGAGTCCTCAAACTTTAACTCTGCCGAAATGGGCTCTCTCAGCAGTTCCTTCAAAATACCTCAAGGAGATGCTTTTTCCCTTAGTGTTCGAAAGGCTACTTCATGCCTCTGTCACCATGGGGAAAAATGGAGCATCTTGAAGACAAGAAAAATCATTAAAGTTTTCAAAGCTTCCCTTGCTTCCTCCCAACTCGAAGAGATGAAAAAAACTATTCTCATCTGCAAAAACAAGCCGATGCTCTCTGGGAAAAATTGGTTGCCTCGGAAAACTATGTTATACTTATTGAAAAATGTTGTCAAGAAGAAAGAGATCTCTATCATAAAAAGACTAATTCTCAAGAAAAAATCATTACAGCTCTCAAAGAAGCTAATCAACTTTCAACAAAAGGTTTCACGGAGTGCCTTGCAGACTTCGAGAGGATAGTAGAAGAAAAAAGATATCTCCTAAGGAACCTTGAGAAGGAAAAAGAAGCAGTTGTAGATGCATATGCTGACAAATTTGTGGACAAGTTAAACGCCAGAGATGTTACCATCCGAGCAGGATGAATCACAGAGATCCATGAGAACTATCCTGAGTATGACTTGGGTAGTTTCTGGAAACTTGTCTCTCCAGAGATTCGTCCACCTGGTATTGTTGTAAGTGATAGTAACACATCAGACTCTGAGGAAAATGATTCCTCGAAAAGCTCTAAGTAATCAATGGTCTTTTTGTTCCACCCTTTTTTGTATAATTCCTCATTATTTTCGAGACGATTTTTGTAATGCTGTCAACATTTTCCGGAGAATATTTGTCTAGTCCAATTTACTTTATATGATAAATGTTTGGAACATCATTCATCAACTTATAAAATCTGAGACTTCAAATCGGATGTGATAATAATCGTATGCCACATTTCATTAGACACATTAATAATTGTATGCCAACTTGCGTTAGATATAACAGTTGTTTTATGCCAACTTTTGTTGGACATAATAATCGTTGTATGCTAACTTTAGTCATGCATAATTATAGTTTTAATAATTATTGATCATCTACTTAACTGATCATAACTTTTAAAAGTCAGAAGGTAAAACTCCAGATATATTTATCAGCTAATAATGGCACTTCTTTAAAACCTTCATGTGCATATCAGGGTAGGAAAGAGTATGCCTCCGCTGTTTTACAAAGAAAAAATTAGAAACGAAAAGTTACATATCAAGATTTTTGTTCTTAATCAAGGTACAACTTCAGATTCTCTATGTTCCATGGATGCTTGAGGCTTCTCCCCTCTTTATCCTTCAATCGATACGTTCCCTATTTTACTTTATGTGTTACTTCATAAGGACCTTCCCAGTTCAGCCCTAATTTTCCGAGGCTTTTTTCTTAGTGTGAAGAATTTTTTTTGGTAACACCTTATCTCTCACCTGAAAATCCCTCTGCTTTACTTGTGAAGCGTATCTACTTCTCATTAATGTTTGATAATGTAGGGATTTCAACTGTGCACGCCTTCTTTTTTCTTCCACCAAATCAAGTTCTATTTCCTTGCCTTGATCGTTTAACTCTTCTATGTATGCTGCCACACGGTATGATGGGAAAATAATTTTCGAGGGGACCACCGCATCCATTCCGTAAACCAAAGCAAACGGAGATTCTGAAGTCGCTGTTCGCGGTGTTGTTCTGTAAGCCCACAACACTTCCTGTAAATAATCTGGTCATTTTCCATCATTTCCTTCCAATTTTTTCTTTAAACCGTCAAGAATCGTACTATTGGTAACCTCCACCTGCCCATTAGCTTGCGGATGAAATGGAGCAGAAAAAGATTGTTGTATGCCCTTATAAACACAAAAATTCTTAAATTCCTTGTTGTCAAATTGGGGTCCATTGTCCGTTGTAACTTTAAGTAGAACTCCAAAACGACAACAAATGTTTGAAACAATAAACTTAATGACAAGGCTTCAGAAATATTCTCAAGAAAAACTCATGGTTTATGTATTTTATTGGCATACCTCTGACACGTATCACACCTTTTTTACCAGCTTTTTAGCACCATTTGATATAGTCGGCCAATAATAACCAGCTAGAAATACTCTTCGAATCAGTTCTTTATACCCACAATGCGTAGATCTCTCCCCGTCATGTAATTCTGATAAAACAATTTGTGACTCGTCCTTTGCCAAACATTTGAGCAAATACCTACTTAGAGATTTCTTGTACAAAAATCCTCCTAAAATGATATAACCTTGAGACTGGAATCGGATTTTTCTGGCCTCTGATTTGTCCGTTGGTAAAACATCCCTCTTCAAAAATTCAACAATTTTCAACCTCCAATCTTCCATAATAACATTATTTTCCCCATCTATTGTCATCAATTGCTCTGCATCTCTTGTAATCGAGAGACATTCTTAAATTATGACTCAAGGATAATTTTATGAATGTGAAGCAGCTGCTAAGGAATCAGGGATCGAATTAGCTTCTCTTCGAACATGTTCGTATCTAACTTCATCAAAAGTTAAAACCAAATCCTTCAACATTTTCAAGTATTTGATTAGCTGATCTTTTCTTGATTCTGATTCTCCCAATGCTTGGTTAATCATAAGTTGTGAATCGCTTAACAACTTAACCCTTTTTGTCCCACATACTTGCGCCAGCCTCAACCTTGCTAACGCCGCTTCATATTCTGCCTCATTATTTGTTGCTTTAATGCCAAAACGTGTAGCCTGAAAAATTATTATCCCATCCGGGGAAATTAACTGTACCCCAACACCACTTTCGGAAACACTCGACCCTCCATCAGTTCGAACTAACCATTCAGACTTACCCTGCTGCTCATCGATCTCCATATCTACTCGCTCCAAATGAAATTCGACCAAAAATCTGCCAAATCTTGAGCCTTTATAGTTGTTCGAGGCTCAAAACTTATGTTAAAATCTCCCAACTCAACTAACCATTTTGTCATTCTTCCCGAGATATCCGGCCTATGCAATAAACCTTTAAGAGGGAATGTTGTTTGAACTATTATGGAATGCGCTTGAAAATACGGTCTCATTTTTCGAGCAGCAATTACTAAGGCTAAAGCTACCTTTTCAAATTTCAAATACGATTTCTCTACATCTAGCAAACTCTTGTTAATATAATACACCGGCTTTAAAACATCTTGTTCTTCACGAACTAACATAGTGCTGACTACAAAATCTGAAACCGACATATAAATAATCAACTTCTCTCCCAGCAAAGGCTTAGAAAGTATTTCCGGGGACAATAAATAGTCCTGAATTTGGTGAAACACTTCATAACATTCTTCAGTCCAACTAAACTTACTAGTATTTCTGAGCAATTTAAAGAAAGGTGTGCATTTATCCAAGGAACGAGAAATAAACCTGTTCAACGCCTCTAATCTTCCTGTCAATACTTGAACTTCCTTAATATTACGAGGAGGAGTCATCGTCGTTAAAACTTTTATCTGCAACTGATCAGCCTCAATTCCATTTTCACTTACCACATACCCAAGAAATTTTCCGGATCTAACACCAAATATACATTTTTCCGGGTTCAACTTTAAATTGACATTTCTCAAATTATTAAAAGTCTCTTCCAAATAAGAAAAATGTTTTTCATCTTTTAAACTCTTTACCAGCATATCGTCAATATAAACTTCCACATTTCACCCAATTTGATCCATAAAAGTTTTGTTTACCAAACGCTAATAAGTTGCCCCCGTATTCTTCAGACCAAACGGCATTACCTTGTAGTAGTACAAACCTCGCCCGGTAATTAATGATGTATTTTCTTCATCCCTCAGATCCAATCTGATCTGATTATATTATGTATAGGCATCGATGAAAGACAACAACCGGTTCCCTGACGTAGAATCCACTAGCTGATCAATCCGAGGAACTGGAAAAAGATCCTTTGGACAAGCTCTATTCAAATCCGTGAAATCCACGCAAATTTACCATTTGCCGTTCTTCTTCCTGACTAACACTAGATTCGAGGCCCATACAGGATACTGCAACTCTCGAATATGGCCTATGCTTAGTAATCGCTCGACTTCTGTAAGTATAGCTGCAGATATCTCTTGAGAACCATAGTGGTGAGGGCGAGCGGTACATCTGTGCTGAAGCCCCTACTTCCAATTGCGTAGTCAAATTAAGCATGTGCCTCTTCGTTGAACTGTTGTAATTTCTTAAAATAGTATCACCTCCAAAAATGGCTAATGATTCAAAAAACGCATAACAAACCGTTGGAACAATTTCCTCTACCATATTTATATCGTTTCTTCCCTCCATGAGATCCAAATACTATGTAGCAATATTAAAAGCATCCGCCTCTTCAGAATTCAACATTGTCGTGCCAACATTATTTGGAACAGCCTTTGCTGTCAGAATTTTCTGGGTATGTTTTTCCCCAAAATCCAGTAACATGCCGTTTTTAATTAACGCATGCACTTATTTTTTCAAAGCAATGCATTCCTTGGTATTATCTTCATGATACTTACGGAACCTATTAGCGCTTCTGCTTTCCCTTGGTGTCTGAATAGGAAAAGGCTTTCGGAATTGTACCGTCGCCTTAGCCTTGTCAAATATTGTAGTTGATGAGGGAGAATAAAAGACATAAGGAAAATTGTAAAGAAGAAGTTTGTTAGGGGAGAATTATAAAGAAGAAGTTTGTTTGGAGCGAATTATAAAGAAGAAGTTGTATTATGGGAGAATTGTAAAGAATACAGTAGAAATGGTTACTATGAAAAGGTAAAAAGATATAGGGACCAAAGATGTAATATGTAGGTTTAAAGCATGTGGGACCGATAATTGTACTATAAAAGGACCACACACGCTTTATAGATTCTGAAATTAATATAATACTACTTTCTCTCTCTACTTAGTCTAGTTCTTACTTTCTCTCTCTAAAAAGGCTACTAAGCAAAGCACTTAATTCTATTTTGACACTAAGAGATTCTCATAACACTAAATTACCCCAGCGCATTCTTAAAACTCTTCAGTGGCTCCGTCTGTGGGAAACAAAGATTATTCTAACGACAATCGCTTCTTGGAAATAATTCCTAATCTGAGCGAAATTATGGAAGAGCAAGGGGATGATTTTGATAATAACTGTGAGGAGAATCTAGTGGGTGACGATTATTGGATTGACATGGAGGACGAGGCGCATGGGGGCCAGCGCGTCGGAGACGCATTTGATGACTCAGATCTGTTGGCTCGAAGGAACGAATTGCTGCTGGAAATTGAGAGATTGAAGGCGGAAAAAGAAACAGTTCAGGCAAATCTTCGCTCCGAGGTGAGAAGGGAGCCAGACAGTGGAAAAGATGAGTGCGAAGCCGATTTTCGTCCTAAAACCCGGGATGATAGATACAGAGGATATGAACAAAGATCTTTGAGGATGAGAGAAAAGCGCCGTATGGAGTCTTCTGACTCAAGAGATTATTCTCGTTACAGCTCGTCGGAGTCATCTCCCAGGAAAAATCACAGAAAGAAAAGGCATGGTCGAAGACACGCAGAACACAGGAGGGGAAGGAGCTCGGAGAGGAAATCTCTGAGGGAGAAGAGTTATCACACTCGAGTTAATTAGCGGGGTTATGGCCAAGCGAACTTTCCCGCTGGGAACCACAACATTGGCCCACGAAATTCAGAGTGACAGCATCAATATACTCTGCCGTCCGAGGAGGGATTGTATTTTCTGATCCATGAAAACTTGAGATCTAATGCTTATCAGACGGGTCATAATTGGAGATCTTCTCCTTTGTCCCCGAAAATTTTGGTGGGCAATCTCCCAAATCATTTTGATATCTCGAAGTTCAAAAACTTTATGATTAATTTCGATGACGATGATAAATTATTGTGTAGAGCGTTTTCTCAGACCTTCAAAGGGGTAGCTTCCAAGTGGTATAATCGGCTTCCGCAGGGCTCGATAAAGAATTTCGACATGTTCTGGAATATCTTCAGACAGCATTTTATGGGGAGCAAAAAATTCAGAGCTAATGGAGATACGATAATCTATTGTAGACAAAAGGTTGGGGAAAGCTTGAACAATTATACCAATCGATTTGTCAAAATGAAAACGGACATGGAGTACTGCAAAGACTCAGTAGCATTAGCAACTTTCAGGATGGGCCTAATCCCCGGAGTATTAAAGGATACAGTGGCAGAGAGTCAGGCCATGACATTTTGAGCATTGTTGGATCAAGTCGAGATGAGAATTCTAGTGGAGGAGACTCAGGCATCCGAGAAAGGATCCGGAGATCAATTGGATTAGAACCAGTTTTAGAGATCTGAGGCTAGTAACCAAGGGCCCCGAGCCAATGTCCAAGTCAAAAGTACGGGTCAGTATCCGTCAAGGCAGAAAACAAACCCACAGTACTATGGCAACCAGCAAAATTACAACCAAGGGGCAAGGCCAATCTCGAACAAATGGGTTCGACCAGACTATTTTGCGGAGTTAACGGAAAACGTTGCCACGATATTTGATAAGGCAAGATCAACGATGCCCTTCAGAAAACCTTTTTCTATTCACACTCCGAGGGAAAGCAGAAATGTTAGCAAATATTGTAAGTATCATGAGGATATTGGGCACGATACTAAGGACTGTATTGCTTTGAAAAAATAAGTTCAAGCTCTGATCGAGAATGGAATGTTGTTAGAGTTTGTCAAAAAGCACTCCCAGAAAAATGATGTGGTAAAGGCTGTTCCAAAAATCGCTGATACAGCCATGGTGATTTCCGAGGAGGTTGATGTTTTTTATATTGAGCAAGAGTATCTGGATCCCAAGGAGGGGAGGAACAACGTAAACATGGTGGAAGAGATTATTCAAAAGGGGAAAGTAAATGACCTTTGTGCTTTCTTTGAGTCACTGGCTATCTTTGGAGGAGATATCATCGCCGGGAATTCTAATAGTTCTCGGAAAAGGCATATGGTCAATCTGACTACCCAGATTGAAGCAGGGGTGTCAGCGCAAATGCATCGCTTACCTTCCCCCATCATATGTTTTGATGATGATGATATGCGAAATGTCGCGGGTCCACACGAAGATGTGGTGGTGATTGCTGCGGGTATTGCTGGAGATCAAGTTCAGAAGATACTTGTTGATACCTGAAGTTCGGCAAACATCTTGTTTATGAGCACTTACAGGAGAATTTCTGACCCATCAGTTATACGACGGTCAGACAGAACCATAGTGGGATTTACCGGTGCCACAACAGTGGTTGTTGGAGAATTTCAGTGCGTGGTCGAATTAGGTCGTGGTCCGTTCAAGAAGGAGGTGGAAGTACTGTTTATTGTTGTTGACGCACCAACTTCATATAATGCGATTTTGGGTCGCCCTTGGCTATCCCGGATGCATGGTGTGATTTTGACGGTGCATCAGTGTCTGAAATATGTGGTAGGAAACAATATTAGGACAATCAGGAGTAGCCAGAAGATGGCCTGAGAATGTTACCAGATAGCTTTATCCTCGAAGGGAGTTTGGGGAGACATACCGGACAAGGCATAGCAATTAAAGGGGCCTTCCTCGGAAATCATTCCATGTGATGATCCGAGGGAGAACCCCGGGTTTCTAGTTCCAGAAGAGGATTCCGAGGAGCATAAATTTGGAGATGGCAAATTTCTGAAGATCGAAGTAAAACTTTCTTTTGAGTTCAGAGAGAGGTTGATTGCGTTTTTTTCTAACAAATTCGATATGTTTGCTTGGTGTGCACAGGATGTTACGGGAGTACCATCAGAGATAATATGTCATAAACTTGCGGTACGACTTGATGTTTGACCCATTGTCCAGAAAAGGAGACCAGTTTCTCAGGAGATGGCTGCAGCTATTCTTTTGGAAGTGGAAAGGCTATTAAGCATAGGCCACATTCACGAGTCGCATTACCCCATATGGGCCTCGAATCCAGTCTTGGTCAGGAAAAAGAATGGCAAGTGGAGTATGTGTGTGGACTTCACGGACCTAAACAGAGCTTGTCCTAAGGATCATTTTTCGGTGCCCCGCATTGATCAGTTAGTGGATTCGACTTTGGGCAATCGATTTTTGTCTTTCATGGACGCATATTCAGGGTATAATAAAATCCGGTTAGATGCGAAAGATGAAGAGAGCACATCATTTATTATCGGGAGAGGATTATATTGCTACAGGGTTATGCCATTTGGCCTAAAGAATGCAGGGGCAACTTATCAACGCTTGGTCAACAAAACCTTTGAGGGGTAAATTGGTCGGAATGTCGAAGCTTATATCGATGACATGCTTGTCAAGAGTTTGCGGGACGAAGATTGACTTGGAGGAGACTTTTAAAAATTTGAGTAAGGTCAATTTGAAACTGAATCCGGAAAAGTGTGTTTTTGGGGTACAATCGGGTAAGTTCCTCGGCTATATGATAAGTGAAAAAGGTATAGAGGCTAACCCGGAACAGATAAAAGGTTTAACAACCATGACTCCCCCTCGGAATATCAAGGAAGTCAAGGTCCTGGCAGGGAGATTGGCAGCACTGAATAGATCCATATCTCGCTCATCGGACAAATGTGCACTTTTCTTCAAGGTATTTCGCAATGCGAAACAATTTAATTAGACTGATGAGTGTTCAGCGGCTTTTCGCCAAATTCAAGAATATTTGACGTCCCCTGATATACTATCTAAACCATTGGTGGGGGAGAGATTAATTGTCTATGTGGCGGTTTCAGATTGTGCGGTCAGTGTCGTGTTACTCCGAGAAGAGGACACTCTTTTGAAACCCATTTACTATGTCAGTAAAAGTTTGTTGGACGCTGAGAAACGATATCTTAAATTTAAGAAGGTAGCTTTGGCTTTGGTAACAGCCGCCTGAAAAATGAGACCTTATTTCCAGGCACATCCTATTGTTGTTCCCACGACATTTCCCCTGAAAGGTTTGCTACAAAGGCCCGATATATCTGGGAGGATGACTAAATGGTCAGTCGAATTGGGGGATTTTGATGTAACGTTCGAGCCTCGGACGGCGATAAAAGCCCAGGTTTTGGCTGATTTTTTGGTTGAATTCCACTCAGAAAGGGACGATATAGAGACTATTGACCACTTTGATGACACAAAATGGTTGGTTCGAACGGATGGAGGGTCGAATAACTCTGGAAGTGGTGCGGGTGTCCAATTAATTTCTCCAGAAGGGATAGCCATGTTCCACGCTATTCGATTCGGATTCAAGGCGACTAATAATGAAGCAGAGTATGAGGCAGAATTGGAGGGTCTATGCTTAGCTCGGATATGTGGGGCCAAAAAGATTAAACTCATCAGTGATTCACAGTTGGTGATAAATCAAGGTTTGGGTGAGTCTGAGGCCAGAAAAGATAAGCGGATACAGTATCTGAAAGCGTTAAAAGATTTGGTTGCTGAATTCGATGGGGTTAAATATGAACATGTTCGAAGAGAGGCAAATGTTGTCCCAGATTATTTGGCTACAACCTCGTGAACGGAGGGATACCCATGGGTCTTGATTCAGGAGCATCCTTCGGTCATGATCGATGCAGAGCATTCAATAAACATTAAAGAGGTAAGCAATGTGATCACAAATGATTGGAGGTCAGAAATTATTGACTTCTAGGAAAAAGATACTTTACCCGCTGGAAAGTACGAGGCTAGGAAGATCAGGTTCAAATCTCACGGGTATATCATGTTGGGAGGCGTTCTGTATAAGAAATCTTTGAGCCGACCATTACTAAGGTGTCTGAACAAGGACGAGTCGCAATTTGTCCTATCCGAATTGCACGATGGGGAAGGTTCAGCCCATTATGGGTAAAAGGCGTTAATTCAACGGGTGTTTTTGGCTAGGTATTATTGGCCGACTATCTCTTCGGATGCGAAAGACTTGGTAAAACGATGTGATACGTGTCAACGCTATGTAAACGTAATCCACAAGCCTGAGGTATTATTGGAGAGTATTTCAGAGGCGGTTCCATTTTACAGGTGGGGCATTGATTTGGTTGGGCCCCTACCGATGGCGTCTGGAGGCAGACGAAATATAATTGTAGCGGTGGATTATTTTTCTAAATGGGTGGAAGTGGAACCCCTAGAAGGGACGAAAGCAAAAGATGTTATCAAATTCGTCGTTTCGAATATTTGCTATCGTTTTGGGGCACCAATGCAAATCACAACGGATAATGGACCTCAGTTCGACAACAAAGAATTTAAAAGCTTTTGCCTTTCCAAGGGCATACGACAATGCTTTTCTGCCCCATTTCATCCCCAGGCTAACGGTCAGGTGGAAGTGACCAATCGAACAATTCTGGATGGGTTGAAAAAGAATTTGGAGGGAAAGGCAGGAAGATGACCTCATTATTTACAAGAAGTATTATGGGCTTATAGGACAACGCCTCGAACTGCCACTGATGCGTCCCCATTTGTATTAGTGTACGGTATGGATGCAGTTGTCCCTTCGGAGATTGTCTTCCCATCATATCGTGTGGAAGCTTATACATAAAATTTGAACGATCAAAGCATAGCCTTGGAATTGGATTTGGTTAAAGAGAAAAGACAACGCGCACAGTTGAAGTATTTGCATTATCAAACACTAATAAGGAGTAGATATGCTTCTAAAGTAAAGCACAGAGATTTTAAGATGGGGGACAAAGTATTATGCAAAGTCTTTCTACACACTAAAGAGAAGAGTCTTGGAAAATTGGGACCAAATTAGGAGGGCCCCTATGAAGTAACGGAGAAAGTAAAACAGGGAACATATAGATTAAAAGACAAGGAAGGGCGATATCTGAGGCTTCCATGGAACATCGAACACTTAAAATTGTATCTTGAATGAGGAACAAGTTAGCATGTAATATTTGTCTTTTTTGTATCTCCCGGTTTACAAAACACAGCGAGGGAATACTCTTTCCCACCCTGTTAGGCATAGGAAGGTTTTAACGAGGTGTCACTATGAGCTAATTAATACAATGCACTTTTTGCCTTAAACTATTATTTGGGTCACAATATTTTGTGCCTCGGATTTTTTGATACCTCGAACTATTATTTGGGTCACAATATTTTGTGCTTCGAATTTTTTGGGTGCCTCGAACTATTATTTGGGTTACTATATTTTGTGCCTCGATTTTTTTAGTACCTCGAACTATCATTTGGGCCATAATATTTTGTGCCCCGAATTTTTTGGTGCCTCAAACTATTATTTGGGTCACAATATTTTGTGCCTCAAATTTTTTGGTGCCTTAAACTATTCCCCCTAAGCTAGTCTTAGCACAGTTCATCATTAATATTACGACGCAAGTCGGTATAGATTAATCATTCAACGTAAGTTGGCAAACAGTTAGGAAAATTATGACAATTAATAAGTTACATGATTGACATTCCAAGCTGTGGCATACACAAAAACCTGAGGAGTCCATCTCCTCGCATAAAGTCAGATGGGCTACAAAAATTGCCTTAAAAGGTCTTATACACAAAAACTGCTAACTATGCTACCATTTTTCATAATTAATCAGACTTATCCGAGGAATGACTTTCCTCAGAGTCTGATGACTCACTCTCACTCACCACAATGTGAGGAGGACGGAGGTCCGGGGCAACGAGTTTCAAAAAGATGTCTAAGTCATATTCGGGGTGCTCTGTATGAATTTGGGTTATCAGGCCTGCTCGGACTATAGCATCTCGAGCATTAAGGTTGTTTGTACACTTAGCCGCATAGGCATTCACGGCTTTTTCCTTCTCCTCCTCAACCTGCCAAGGGAAATCTTCGATTCGCTTCACCAACTTTTCTCTGTCCTTCGTCACCTTTTCATAGTCATCACTGCAGTCTTTAAATCCCCATGCATGCCAATTCATGAGCCTTTTGGAGTTCGGCCAAGAGTTTTTCTTGAGCCCCCGTTTTCATTTGGTAGAGGTCTCTTTCTTCCTGGCAGCATCTTTCGAGCAAGATGACATAATTCTCAGAAGCAGATAGTTTTTCATAAAGCGCATCTTCTTGGCTCTCCACAATGGCATATTGTTTCTTTGCCTCTTCAAGTTGCGAGGCGATCAGGGACGCTTTGAATTTATAATGATTTTTTCGATCCTCTAGATGCTGCATTTTCTTTCCCATGTTGACACGGGTATGAAGCAGGCTTCGAATAATTAGTGAAAACTCATCATGAAGAGGAACTTCGAAGGAGTTGGTGGGTGAGCCTATCACTGTGGGATCGTAATCCGAAGTCTCCCCCATTAGAATATTAATGTCAACATGGAGGAGGATTGCTTCGAGGAATGGGAAGTGGTGCCAGTATAGGGGAATTTTCGATGAGAGCAGGACTTGAAGCCTGAGTCTGAGGAGAGTTCGGTGTTTGATTAGATTTTTCCTTGGGAGAATTAGCTCTAACTTCCTTTTCAGGGTCACTCGATATTTCTTGGAGCTCGTTTCCCTGAGCGGCTTCTTGAATGTCATCTTGCGTTTTGCCATCCTCGGGTAATTCTTGGATGGGCTCCAGTACAGCTTTTTTTTTCTCTTGCTTTTGTATCTTTCTTCTTCAGAGGATGGATAGATTTCTTTGGAGGGGAATTGGAATCGGGTATCACAATGTTGGCCGAGGGAGGTGGTTCTTGATTGGTGACTGTCCCTTCATTATCTGACTGACGATCCTTCGTGGAAACTTCCTCGTCGGATTCACCAAGGCGACTCTTGGCACAAGAACGCTTTGGGAGGTATATGACTATGTATTTTTTAGTCAGTCGATCTAAAACTTCTTGTTGTGGGGGAGGGGTCATTAGTTCTTTCTGGGTCAATCGATCAAGAGGGTTCAACCTCCGCAACCAGCCCATGGCTAAGTTGTTATTTACGAAGCACAAGCGAAATCTATTTTCCCAGTGATCTTTGACCCACTCACTCAATTTGGTGAAGACAGTAGTGGCACTCTCCACATAATCCGAGTAGGGTTTTGAAATACTTGTCATAGCTACAAGAATTTTCAAGTCAGTACATTATTATCCGAAGAGAAAAAGTCAAAGAAGTTAGTAAACTTACATTTGTTGGTCCACAAGAGGGATAGCCTGTGAGGATTCAAATGAGTCGCTTCTGACCCTGTCTCCCAGTGACCAGAGAAGAAAATGAATTATTGCCTCCATTTCTTATCCGCCTCTAGCAAGTCTTTTAAAACTTGCTGTCGTCGGCTAAAAGTTAGTGAGTAAAATGGAAAAAAAATGGATTCCTTGCTAAGCCAGATAGTCCGATCAGCTCTTCTAAGGAGAATTCGATGCCTGAAATCCTCGAAGCCATGATGATTTCCATAAGCGTGAACCACATGTTTGGTCCAGCTTGTGAAAGACATAGACTAATCTTGGCAAATTACTTAATAAAAAATGGGTTTAAAGGAAACCTTAACCCCCAATTCATAATTTCGGTATAAACAACTAGTTCATCATCCCTCACTGATAGAGGAGTCTCACCTTCCGAGGGAAACCTTATGTTAATATATGAAGGAATGCACCACCGGGTTCTCAGCATGGGCTCTTCGGAGGGTGAAAAATACTTATATTGTATGTTGTGCAGTGCCACCATGTGTTTGTTCTCGATCCCTCGGATATTGTTGCCTGCAATGGCATCAAGCTCTAAGGGAAGCGTGATATCTCCATTAGAATTAGGTGCAATCCGACGAGCTTGCTCTTCGGACATTACTGGATGACTGGTAGTCGCTTGACTAGAAGATTCTAAAGGCAAATTAGTGGTCTTATTTTGCTCTTCAGAAGACGCGGGTTGAGTTTTTGGTTCAGGGATATCTGAGGCAATCCTTTTTCCTTTAGCAGCCAAAGCTTTGTTTCGCATGTCACGAAGCTCTTCTTCGGTTAAGGTATTCCTTCATGGAGAAAATCGAGGGCTCCCAGTTGCTGTGATTGAAGGAGTGACTGGAAGGCTCGATCCTGAGTTGTCATTTTTTGACAGGGGGTTTCAACGATCAGAGCTAACGGGGAGTTCGAAGTCTCCGAGGGCATCGTTTTAGCACATTTGCGCTCCTCAAATTTTTTCTTATGGTGTTTTTTCCTTTTCCCAGACGAGTGTTTATGCTGTTTATCTTTACCCATGAGGTTGATTTTGCTTTGATCAGAAATTAGACTCTGTTGTGAAACTTCAAGGGGTATGATAGCAGTGGAATTTTCCGGTGGAGGCCACAAACCGTAAAATATAGTGACAGTAGGTTGGGGTTGAGGCTCAATGTATTCACCAGCAGCAACCTTCTCTTCGAATGTTTTACTAATAAGGAGCCACTCTGGAATCTGACGAGATTTATAAGCCAGCTTTCTCTCTCTAGAAACTTTAGGGTGCAAAGTTTGAAATGCTAAGGAAGGAGATCAGTATTTATAGAGGACAATGGGCTTTTATGGTAAGTCAGGCCTGGGGACATTTTCTCTTGTTTGCCTAGGGGCATTATAGGTAACCTAGGTGCAAAATTGTTGATAAAAAACGCGGGAGAAGCTACAGAGGTAATCTAATGATGCAAACGTTTGGGGAATAGGAAACGATTTCTAAACAAGATTCGCTGACAAAGAAGTACGACTGCTGACGTCATATATTTTTGATTCAATCATTGCAATCTTTTAATTTAGTATTGGTGGCTCTGATAATGCTGATACAGCTAATTCTGATGCACGATATCGACAAGGTCTGGTTCAAGGATTTGGGGGGCTACTGGCTAGTATGGCATATAAGGTATTCTGTATTCGAAGGATATGCTTGTTGGACAGAGATTTTTTCGAAGAAACATGTAATATTTGAAACATTGTTCAAAGGCATTTTCGAGGAGAAATTTTGCAGTTTAAGAGGAGTTATCCGTGGAGAAGATATTCGAGGAAGCAAATTTCCGAGGATGATTGAAATAAACAATGGAGACTCCATCACAGTCCTAGCAAAAATATTTTTACTAGGACTGGGGGGCTATTGATGAGGGAGAATAAAAGACATAAGGAAAAATTGTAAAGAAGAAGTTTGTTATGGGCAAATTATAAAGAAGAAGTTTGTTTGGAGCGAATTATAAAGAAGAAGTTATATTAGGGGAGAATTGTAAAGAATACAGTAGAAATGGTTACTATGAAGAGGTAAAAAGATATAGGGACCAAAGGTGTAATATGTAGGATTAAAGCGTGTGGGACCCATAATTGTACTATAAAAGGACCACACACGATTTATAGATTCTGGGATTAATATAATACTATTTTCTCTCTCTACTTAGTCTAGTTCTTACTTTCTCTCTCTAAAAAGGATACTAAGCAAAACACTTAATTCTATTTTAATACTAAGAGATTCTCGTAACACAAAATTACCCCAGAGCATTCTTAAAACTCTTCAGTAGTAACATTTTCTGTTAGCTCTGCGAAATAGTATGGACGCCACTTATTCGAAATAAGCCTAGTTCATTGCTGCGTGTTATAGTTCTACTGATTTGTTCTTGGCCTCGACGGATATTGGCCCACCACCTTAGGCTGCACATTTACACGAGGTGCTTGGTTACTAGACTCAGACCTCTGAAATTGATTATGCTCTAACTGATCACTTGATCCTTTCTCCGATGCTTGAGTTTCCTCTACTAGAATCCTCTTTTCAACTTGATCAAGAAGAGCTCCAAGAGTCATCGTTTGACTCTCAGCCACCGTATCCTTCAAAATTACAGGGAGGAGTCCCATTCGGAAAGCTGCCAATGGCACAGAGTCTTTGCAATATTCCATATCCGTTTTCGTTTTCACAAATTGATTGGTATAATTTTTCAAACTCTCCCCAACTCTTTGCCTACCGTAGATTATCGTATCTCCATTGGCTCGAAAAAAAAATTCCCCACAAAATGTTGCCTGAAAATATTCTAGAACATGTCAAAATTCTATATATAACCTTGCGGAAGCCTGTTGTACCACTGAGAAGCGACTCCCTTGAAAGTTTGAGAAAATGTTCTACACATCAATTTATCATCATCAAAGTTGATCATGAAATTTTTAAACTGCTCAATATGATTGTCAGGATCCTGTGTTCCGTCGAATTTCTCTAGCTTCGAGATATCAAAATGCTTTGGGAGGTTGCCTGACAAAATTTTGGAGGATAAAGAGGAAGCTCTCCAGTTATGACCCGTCCTATAAACATTAGCCCTCGAATTTTCATGGTTCGGAAATAGAGCCCTTCCTCGGAAGGCAAGGTATACTGATGTTTCCACTCTGAATTCTGTTGGGCGACATTTTGATTCCCAGACGAAAAATTCCTCTGGTTATAAACTTGCT
The DNA here is from genome assembly GCA_036936605.1 of Limnanthes douglasii subsp. nivea. Taxonomy (NCBI): domain Eukaryota; kingdom Viridiplantae; phylum Streptophyta; class Magnoliopsida; order Brassicales; family Limnanthaceae; genus Limnanthes; species Limnanthes douglasii. Next base: position 1,956,378 of record JAUPFV010000004.1, on the reverse strand, counting down.
CATCAGCATGATAATTCTTTTCTCTCGGATTTTTCCTCTCCGAACTTCTTTCTCTATGGTATCCCATATGCTTTCTACCATGCCTTTTCTTTTGACGACTCTTTTCAGGAGACGACTCTAATGTACTATAACGGGAATAATCACTCGAGTCAGAAGATTCTTGGTGGCGATTTCCTTTTCTCCTCGAAGTATATCGACCATGCCTTCTGTACCTATCATCCTTGTCCCTAGGACGATGATAAGTTTCACATTCATCTTTTTTGTTCTCATCTTCCTTTCGGACCTCAGAACGAAGATTTCCGTGGACTGCTTATTTTCCTGCGCCTAACTTTTCGATTTCCATTAGCAACTCATTTCTCTGAGCCACTAAAATTGACTCATCCAAGATTTCTCCCGTGCACTGACCATCGTGCCTTCCGAAGTCCACATTACTCCAGTCATTATTGCCCACAAGATTTTCCTCACAGTTGTTCACATCCAACTTCCCCTGTTCATTCATAATCTTGTTCGGATTAAACCTGGTTTTGGGAAAAAGAAAACCTACAAGCCAATTTTCAATTCCGACAGACGGCGCCAATAATGATTTATAAATCTATGGATGAGTAATTTGTATCGAACAATACTATGAAGAATTATATCGTAATAACAAATTCTTAGTCACTAGTCTTTTAGAGAGAGAAACTTGACAATTGTAGAAAGAGAAAATATATTTGAATAATGATCCCTTTCCTAGAGATGGGGGTCTTTTTATAGTACAAATAATGGGTCCCACATGGCCAACTACCTAACAATTGCAAACTTAGGCCCTACTTTTATTGTTTGTTCATAATTAGTCCTTTTTAATACATATTTTACAATCTTTCCCTAATTAAAATATTTCTCCGCAATCATCTTCTTCATCTTTTATTCTTTCTTATCAAAACCATCCTAAAGCTAACAGGTACAAACTAAATTCAGATGGTTCTAGTAGCTTTACATGTGAAACAAGTGGAGGTGGTTTGATCAAGGATCCGAATGGAGACCTGGTGGCTAGGTATGGAAGAATTTACAGGAAACAATCTTTAATTGTAGCCGAATGCAGAGCTTTGCTAAACGGTCGACGACTCTGTCATTCTAAATTTAATGGACATATAAACTAACTCGAAAATTTTAACCAGAAATGATTCTTATAGGAAAATCTCTATGGTCCCGAAGTCTATAGTCAAATGTTGTATGTCATTAATTACATCTGCAATGAATATCATCCACATATGTTCGGAATAAAACGTAGCAGTTAATTGGATTACAAAATAGACTCTTAATAGAGGCGCTAACACGGACTTCAACTATGACGAAATGCCTAATAGACTCATGTCCATCATTCTCCTAAAAAGTCGAGGTATTTGGTATATCCGAATGGAAAACAACGATTAACTCACCTCTCTCGTTAAATGAAAGTTGCAAGCTATCATTTTCTTCATCTGCCCCAAGTGGAATTCCATCTTTCGATGAATTCTCTATTTTAATTGATCCTCCAGATTTATTGATCTATTCTTCCCAAGTATAAAAATAATTCTCATGCAGCTTTCATCTTCGAGCTCCATAAAAGGCTGATTCTCTCCTAAAATCCTTTGGGATTAAACGACAAACTTTTCCACCGTTGATTTGATACGGTATTCGGAATTCATCCGTCTGAACCTTTTATAAATTATGTCCGAAATGATATGAACAAATAACATAAAAAGAAATTAGACACTGAAAATATCTCATCTTTTAATGTTTATCGCACTCATTATTATGAAATTATCGGTTTTGGATCCATTTAAAAAATCTGATTTTAGTGCATTATTTTATTCACTTATATATTTTATATTATTTTTAGTCTAAAGAATGCGGAATAAAAGGTTTTATCGTACTGATTGTTACAATGTTAGACTTCGAAGTGCAAAAATATAAATAACGGTGAAAGTTTTGGAATTTTACCATTCGTAAACCCTAATTACGAATAAGGCGGCTTCCTTAATATGGTATTATGATTATATGGTTTTGCTTCGTTTTTATTGTCGCAATTTTGGTTTACAAATTGAATTTTGTAGGGATTGAGTTGATTTATCTTATACATCTTCAGACATGCTGTCTGAGGGTATCAACACGCAATATGTTTCTTTTCAATTCTTGTATTGGGGTTAACTGTCTCATATTCATGTATTGGCTTTAATTAAACAAACCTAATGATATTCCCTATTATATTTGGACTAGAAATATATATTAATTTTGAGTTGTAAGTGAGACATTGTTATATTTTTATTATGTAATACTCAATTATTTATTTTTTGTTAAATTATTTATTATTATTTTTAGCATCTAAATTTTGATTCTGGATCCGTACATGTGGGTAGTTCTTATTACGTACATGTGGGTAGTTGTGTTGATTTCTCCGCACTTTTTTCTATATATCATTTATTGACGTTTTGGTTATGTTCAATCCACCTTATTTTTATGGTTCTTAATGTTGTTCTGGGTAATTCTCATGTGTTTGTAATTTCTTTATTTGATATATTTATTATAAAAAAAAAATTAAAACATTAAAAGGCAAAAATTAAATAAAATATATAAAATTATATAAATACAGATTATATGAAAATGCAATAGATATTTAAATTTTTTATTCCTACCAAAATTATACGAATAAAAGTAGACACCGAAAATTATCGCAATCTTTATTATGAAATTATCGGTTTTGGATCCCTTTAAAAAATCTCATTTTAGTGTATTATTTTATTCACTTATATATTCTATATTATTTTTTGTCTAAAGAATGCGAAATAAAGGGTCAAAGACTCGTTTTTATCGGGTTTATAGTTACAATGTTAGACTTCGAAGGGCAAAAATATAAATAACGACGAAGGTTTTACAATAGTAAACTCTAATTACGAATAGGGCGGCTTCCTTGACATGGTATTAGGATTATCTCGCAATTTTGGTCTACAAATTGAATTTTGTAGCGTTTTAGTTGATTTATCTTATACATCTTCAGACATGCTGTGTTTTCAATTCTGTTTGTTCCAGCTACACTTAAAATGGTGTTTTGGTGATTGTTTAGGTTTTAAACTTTCAATTTTTAAGAAGTGGAATTTCTGCTATTGGTGTTGTTAGATATGAAACTTTTCAAATTTTAAGTTTGTTTACTTTCCAGATTTATTAATAAAAATGTATAAGCATATGATTGAAGTTTATAATATGTTTGATGTTAGGTTGTCCATAGCCATAGGGGTTTCTAGTTTCAGTTGAACAACTTTGGGATCATAGACTTTTTTTAGGGTTAAATGTCTGATATGCATGTATTAGGCTTTAACTCTGGGGTCATGACCATGCTATATCAACTGCATCTCACTGTCATTTGTCGGATATTCGTGAATTGGCAGTAACCCAAATTGAAACTGAAGACTGTTATATTATTGATCCTTATTCACTACCCACTTTTGCATTCGTTGAAACATGGCTATTGATATTATTAGTTTTTTGTTGCAGGTTCTAGACAAGAAAGATATCCAAGGGCCTTCCGCTGGTGATCTTCCAATGGTTAATCTTCTTACTCAACTTTAAACTTTAAGATTATAGTACTTCTAAGAAAGCGTTTAAAATTTAATTTGGTTTTCGTATTCACTTTCGAAAGAGAGTCTCGACGTGGTCCAGGTATATAAGCTCCACTCGGGCAAGGAAGTACGGATCATCAGCAGTCAAAGAGCCTTTAACCAACAAGATGAGCACGGTTGAGAAATATATTATTGAGAGATATATTATTGAGAAAACCCGCGCGAACTACTTGAAGGCGCTTGAACTAGGTGTTAGAATGAGAAGGCTTAAACTTAAAGAAACCGAGCTGGCGCGGAAGTACGATTCTAATAGTTTGAGTAGATCAAAATTAGTGATGGGAGTTTCTTTTAGAGCTGAAAAGTTAAAGACCGAATTAGAAGATATAAGACACCGCGGGCTTCTTAGAAATTGTAGAGACTGTCTTGTCGCTGGAATTCTTATCATGTCTATGTTGCTTTTCTATGGGGCTGGTGTTTTTTCGTTCGGAAGAATCAAGGACGCAGCATTCTCTTGTGAACCCTCCAAGGTATGAACCGAGCTTGTTTTCTTGCTTATATTAGTCGATTTATAATCAGTAATTTTCATGAAATTGACACTGGTATGTATAGGTTCTAAATTGGAAATATAGTTGATGAATAATATTTCAGGAGTGGAGCTCATGTTGGATCCCGAAGCAAGTGACATTGATAAATTCAGGAAAGAATGATTTATGGTGTTATTTCCAAGTATCTGGGACACTGATGTCGGGTCTTCTTTTGATTGCCGTGATTATATATTTGCTTAGTCAGCATTCAAAAGGTTCTAACCAGACAATGCCAATAACTTTCGGTTTGTTGCTCGGCGTTGGTAGTGGTGTGACTGGCAAATTTTGCGTAGATACACTTGGTGGGAGCGGTTACCATTGGCTAGTCTTATGGGAAACGCTATGGGTAATATATCTTGTGGCAAACGTTTTCACATCAGCTTTGGTTGTAATTCTGCATGGACCTATTGACGCGTTTCAAACGATCAGGAGCAAACCGGTAATCCCTTACTCGATACGGAGATTGCTGTTCTATCTTTGTGTGCTTTGGTTTCTACCGTCGTTGTGCGGCCTTATTCCCTTCGCTGGCTTTGTGGAGTGGAAAGATCATTTCTCGCAGGTGATCGTTTCTCTTTTAAGAAAACTAGATTATAGTTGAAATCTAGCTTAAGCTATATGTGGCTCCATTATTAGGTGATCACGGGCTAATAATCTAGCATTTATATTCTGTGGATTTGATTATCACGTCCTATTTTAATTTTTCGGCATACATTATATTTATATTTAGAGTGTATACTTTTGATTTGTTTTGTATCTTATTTTTAATTGTTTGTTAAAAGCATGAGTTTGGTTTATAGGAAATAGGCTTAAAATGAAGTTACCAATTTTTAGTTCTTAGGATATGGCTATGTAAAAAATTCTAATTACTAGCCTCAAATTTGAATAACAACACTAAATTTTTAGGTGCCGCAATTTGAACAAAAATTCACTCCCCGAAATCTGGAAGCTACTTCTTTGGTAAATTTTAACACCACCTTTTATCAATTTTACAATCTTTTACTCTTAACTTATAGTTTGATATTTATCTTACAAAATTTACACGAACGAATTCTCCAATACGATTAGTTATTGGGATATTTTAAATTTAATACCAAAATAAATAGGTAAACCAATTTTGGTCCAACTTTAGATGACTAATATCTAGTATGGCCTATTAAATTGCTTTTAAGTTAATTAGGTGTCATTTAAAAAAAATACCAATTATATCCTTATAAGATCTATTTCTAAATTCATTAAGAGATTACCTACCATATCAAATTTTACGTTTCAATCACTACCATTGGCCGACGAGAAGAATTGTTACCACGATAACATAATCGGCCGGCGACATAGTGCATTTCCGTTTCCGGCGATTTCTATTTATTTTTCCGATTAAGAAATGCAAACTTGAATCTATCATCCGCATGCATGGATTCCGTACTCAAAATTGAATAAGGATAAAAGAATTGCAAACTTTACCTCCTTTCTCCGACATTGCTGCTACTCACTTACTCCGACTCCGGTGACTAAACCCTGATCAAACACACATTAGCACTTGATTCAATTTTTAACTAAGTGAAGAATACACAGTGATAAATCTTTGTCAAAGTAAAAGACAGAGAATAAAAGAAGAGAGAGACGAGAATGGGAACTGAGAAGTAGACATTGTACCGATGATAGACGAATTTAAAGTCGACGACAAAGGGGTTTGTTCGTTCTTTCTTTCTTTCTATGTAATTCATTAAGATTGTTCTAAATGCGCACCTAGCATTTCAATGGGAAGAAATTATTAGATGTGAAGAGAAATTAAGCTAAAAGAGAAAGAGAGTGTTACTGGGCTAAATGAGAAAGAGAGTCGATGCCTATTTTCTTTGTTTTCATTCGGTTCTAAGAGAAGAGAAAGAATAGAGGAGGGTTATTATCGTAGATTCGTAATTGAATTATTTTTTGTATTAATCTGCCATTTGAATTTTATTTGGTATCTTAAATTGATTTTGAAACTATTATGGTACCTATTTGTCACTCTCCCTTAGTTATTTTAACATTAAGTTTTACGTACCTAATAAATCAGATAAGCTCTACTACATTCTAATGAGTATGTGCATATTTAGCCTATTGTGCCGTTTTTATGGGTACACAAGTACCAACCCCTAAAATAACAAGAAAAGAGTAGGGTTGGCTCACCGAGTCGTCGTAAAAAATCATCAGACGATGATACACGTTCTGAGGTAAACAAGCCTAACATTCCTACTCAAAGATTTATTATTACTTTCAATCTTAAGAATACGTTGTTGGCATAAAACAATATCATACTATTTCTCGAGTACAAGGATTATGAAGCGTACAAAACCTATATCGAGAATATAAGTTTAATCATATATTTCATTTTTTAAAATTTGGATTGTATCGATTAATGGATATTAACAATTTTTTTGTTTGATTTTCTTTCCATTTTTACAGTCTCACACATGCATTAATGTCCAAGCCAGATATGAAATGTTATAAATATGGGACATGAGCAACCATGTGGTAGTTAAGAAAATGTTGGATATGGCTCCATACGGGCCTATCATTGGCACTCGAATATGTTTTACTCATACTCTCATGTGAACGAGGCTTTTATCGTATGTTAGAGTCAGGAGACCAAAACTTTGTAGTTCTCCTTCGGCAGATGACTATCATGTTAAACGACGTGTTCATTATTAATGGTCTCCCGGTGGTGCAGACAATAATCGAACCTGAGGGGAACGACTCTTATGGTGAAGTGTATACACATTATACTTCGTAGTTGGAGGGTTAAAGTGGATGTTGCTCCTGAGGAGTTTGAGGCACTGAAAAGGGTCGGGTTTATTCTTAGATGGCTTATGGATACCTGATAATGGGTTTTCAAGACATGTGTTTAGTTAGAATCAAGAAAAGAACGAAACAATTTATGTCATCCATAATATTAATATTAAAATTATATTGAAATTTCTCACAATATGTTGGAAAAGCTCATGTAAATGTCTTATAAATTTCTTTTGTTATATTTTGATATCATTAGTTTTCTCGTTAGATTTATTTTACAGTGTTCTCAAAGTTGTTTTCACAACATCTGGAAGAGAGGAATTTTTTTTTACAAAGTTGAATTAGTGGGCCACTAAAAAAGGTCAACTGGATTTCATAATTTTTTCACAAGTCAGGAGAACGAATCTGATTCGGGAGCTTCATGGGAACAAAGTACCACTCCTCCCCGATCCTCTGATATCTTTGAAATGGTTGAACAAGCTGATGATAAAATTTATTTATGAGCTAGGAATAGGGCTCCCAGTCATCTTGATAAGATTAAGAAGAAGAAAAAGAAGAGAGATCGTTATCCCAAGTTTTTCCTGAACTAGGGAGTATGGGCCCTCTGGATGAAATTGATGCAGCTCTATTGGAGGCTATCGCAGTTACTGTTAGTGAGGCTAAGAAGCCATCAGACTCTTCAATAGTCAAGAAAAAGAATGGCCAAAAGAGGAATAAAGAGGGAAATGACAAAAGAGAAAAGAAGAAGAAAACCGCCACTGGTTCAGAGATCATACTATAATCCGAAGTTCTCCTTCTATAACTCCCACAGAGATTCTTCCTCAAGAAGAAGCGCCTATGGATCCTCCCTCTTTGGTATTTCCTGCTGTTGATAAACCATCTTTTGAAAGGGACGATTGATAAAGGAGGATTAAAGATTTAGGAAAGTTAGGAGTGTTTTATTAATAAAGAGAGTTTGTTATGAGAAATTGTCAATTATGTAAAGAAAAATGACTAATTTATAGCAAACACTAGACTTGAGGATAAAACCACAATTATTGAATTGTTATACTTGTGGGGCCTACTATTTTTACTATAAACAGATCATCATTTTCTGGGAAATGGGTGACTAATAAATGATTGAACAATTATTATATTGATTTTCTCTATCTAAAAATATATCTTTCTCTCTCTAAAATATTATCTAAGTAATATGAATAACATATTAATCCCTTTAAAAATTGTTTTACTAAAAACCCTCCTCCAAAGATTTCTGGAACGATCAACGATCAGTTGGATGACATAGGAAACTTTAACTTTGAAGATTTTGACAAGGTTTTCCCTCCAACTACTAACATTGCTAATGTTGTGACATATGCCAAAGATTCCTTCGTAATGTCTAAGGAACATGATGTACTCGGGTACTCAGTTTTGGGCTATATAAGGCCAATAGTTGACTTAGAGAGGTAGGTATGATCTCAAGTGAAGGATATTGACTCCCTTCAAGATGAAAATAAAACCTCAAAGAACTCCATTGGGCACAGAAAAAACAAGGTTGAAAAACTTGGGTGAAGAAGTGAAAACCCTTATTTAACGTAAACCCACGCTTTTGGTTGCATTTTTTACAGGTCTGTCATGTGAGAAAGAGAAGGCTACAGAAAGGAAATGTCCCTAGCATAGCAAGTGTTACTAGAGAACCCAAAACAGAAACCGGGGTGGAAGTGGGAACTGCTGTAAAATCAAAGAACGAGTTGCAAACGAAGTTGGAAGCGCAACGCAAAGCGAAGTTGGAAGTACTAACGCAGCCGGAGACCAGAGAACCAGTACAACCAGCAGTGGAAGTGGAAGCAGATTGTTTTGATCTTCCAAACCTCGATGATGCACTCGTATTATGTACACAATCATTTTTTGACGAAATTGATAAGGCGGCGGCCATACACTCGAGTGGAGGAAAGTCGGGGGACATTAGTGCGTCAAAAATTCTGTTACGAGATGCACCTACAATGGTATGTTCTTAACTATGATAACATTACTATACTGATTTGTAAGTTGGGGATGGTTATTTAACCAGGTTTATGTTGTTTTACAGTTAGTAGATAATATAAATCCAAATTGGGATTTACTTACACAGACGCAAGAGGCGGGAAGTAGTGAACAAACTTGGGAAAAAGAAACAACTACTACGAAGTTAATAGATGTTCGTCAATACCGTAAGGTCATTCGAATACAACAAAACGAATATCAACTAGACTCTGAGGTATGGTATTTGGCAGAGCATGAATTTTCATACCAGCTAAGTGTTAGCGTCACAGAACTAATGGCCGTAACATACAAAGGGGAGATAGATTTCAAGGTAAAGCTTAGAAACTTGATAGAACACAAATAATGAACAACTACTCTAGATATAACTATGATTTTTAAGTCATGCAGATCATCGATGCCTGGATATATAAGCTACTTCAATATTCAAACTGGACCGTACCTTTTAAAGGACTCAATGACGAGTACAATTGTAAACAAAATGCTATTCAGATATCAGGAGTGGCAACGGTTAATATCTTATTAATAAATACACATTTGAAGTGATGAGAAGTTTGATATTGTTATGGTGTACAATGGTTTTATTACAGACATTACTAGCCAAAAGAGCAGATGTTACAAACGTTATTGACGCAGTTTTTGAGAGCGCAAAAGACACGTTTATCGCATTTGTTCCGGTATGCACCATAAACGAAAACGGTACTAACCACTGGACGTTGTTGGTAATAGACTTGGAGAATGGTTCGGCAAAAAACTACAATTCCCTGGCCCCTCTTAGCAAATTCACTCCAGACAACACTAGGAAAACGGGCGATGCTTTGGTAAGTATTATGAAACATTATTGTGTGACGATGTATGTTCATTGTTTGCAGGCTCCTTATACATCTCGCGTCAGTTTGTGTGTGAATCACGTGTAAAAGGATGGATCTTGCGTCCTAATGTAAAGTGATTCGCAGCATTAATAGTACACATTTAACTTCAAAAAACGAAACTAACATTTTTCTTATTTGACAAGCTCAACTATTGTATGAAGAAGAGATACATACCGCGTGTGAAGAATGGATACAAAGTTAAAGCAGCTATCGAAATCCCACAGCAAGAAAAAGATTCGCTTGACTGTGGAGTGTTCATCTGTCAGTATGTGAAAGACATTATCCAGCACGGCTTCGTAGGCAAAAAATATAGCAAGTGTATGCCAGCTAGAGCACGCGCAGAAATCTTCAACCATTTCCTGAACGACAAGAACACTAATTTAAGGGCATCCGATTTGTAGCATTGTATTTCCAACGTGACTCGCGCAATATCATAATGTTTTCTAGGACTTTTAACCACACTTGACTCGCGTATGGGGTGTAACGTAATTAGCGTATCATGTTTTTTGTAACTCGCGCGAAATGTTAGGCATAGGAGGGGTTGTTTTAAATTAATACGCGTTGTATGTTTTATGTCATGCGCGATATAACTGTAATGAACCAAATATTTTAAGGATGATGACAGAGGCATTACCGAGCAACCCCTGACTTTGTGTGGTGTGAATATCGCGCAGGGTAAGTCAAGAAAGCAGCAACCCGGGCTTTAAATGACTCGCGCAACATGAATGTTTGTCACCAGCTAACACGCGTTTTGCTTATTACAAGCACAACGATAAATATTACTTGGCGCGATTTAAGAATGCAATCCCGAAAGTTAATAATCAGAATTAATCAATGACAGTGGAGAGTAGGCTTTGGTTGTCGTGATTCAAATTTAAATTTAAATCGCGTCGTACTTAATGGCTAGTGAAAAGATAATGGGATGTCTTTTCACTAATTGCATTGGGTTTATTAATAATTGATGTGACTAGGGTAGATAAAGCACTCATTGCATGTACATTAAATGTTACCTAGGGTACGCGTTATTCTAGAAATTATTTAAATAGGCGTATCGCGTTTGCTTGCATGGTTATCCATTAGACTTTTCAAATTCTTAAAACTCTTTCTCTTAGCAAACCAGAAGACGACGATGAGTAGTGCTGACTCCTACGACAATGAAGGGTCGGAAGGTTCGTATTCCGATGAGAGTTCTAGGCGCTCCGAGTTGAACTACAAGCGGGAGACGACTACGGAGTACTCTTCCGACGCGGAGTCGAATCCTTTCACTCCGTCTCTTTCGTCGGCTGACTCTGAGTACTCCCTCTCATGGCCAGAAGAAGATTCCGACACCGAGTGGTATCCCAAAAGACAAAGGATAGTCAAGAACCTGAAGAAGAACTGGGGCAGGAGGAAGATAACTCCCCGGAAGTCTTCGAAAGACTCATCGGATGATGATTACTGGGGGTACAGAACAGACGAGGAGGAGGATGAAGAGGATGAAGATGAAGGGACGGACGAGGACGAGGACGAAGAGGATGACAATGGGGAGGACACATCCGAGGAGGGTAATTTCGATAGCTGATGTTTTAAACTGATGTTATTTTTTGTTGCTGTAATTTGTAAACCCTTTTTCTTTTTCCTGTATTTTGGTTAGGGTTTAGTATCCGGGAACTTGTAGGCCCTCTGTGATCGAATTGTATTTTACTTCTCTTCCTGCACTACTTTTGGAACTTTTAAATTATCATTGGAACTCAATCTTTGTTTCTATAGTTTGATGGCGTTTTTTACACCCCCCAATTGAAGAACATAATACAATATAGATTGATAGTAATAATACTTGTCACGCGTAAGATAATAGACATGATTCGCGCGGGGCAATGTAAAACATAGTGTAAACACTTAAAGTTTAGTGTGCAGTGAATCGCTTAAGATATCAAGCTTGATTCGCGCGAGGTGAGTGTAAAAACAAAAAAACAAACACATTGGAGTTTTCACCGCAGTGAATAGCTGAAGATATGAAACGGGATTCGCGTGTGTCAAAGGTAAAACAAACGAGTAAACTCATCAAAGTTTAGTGTGCAGTGAATCGCTTAGTATATCATACATGAGTCGCGCGGCGCCAATGTGAAACAAAAAAGTAAAGACGTCAAAGTTTTCACTACAATGAATCGCGTAAGATACCATACATGATTCGCGCGGACGAATGTTAAACAAAGTGTATACACACTAAAGTTTAGTGTGCAGTGAATCGCTTAAGATAGCAAGCATGATTCGCGCAAGGTGAGTGTAAAAAAAACCAAATACATTGGAGTTTTAACCGCAGTGAATCGGTTAATATATGAAACAGGATTCGCGCGTGTCGAACGCAAAACAAACGAGTAAACTCACCAAAGTTTAGTCTGCAATGAATCGCTTAGGATATAGGACATGAGTCGCGCGGGGCTAATTTGAAATAAACAAGTTAAGACGTAGAAGTTTTCACTGCATGGAATTGCGTAAGATACCATACATGATTCGCGTGTGGAGAATGTGAAACAAACAAGCATACACATTAAAGTTTAGTGTGCAGTATATCGCTAAGGATATCAAGCATGCTTCGCGCGAGGTGAGTGTTAAAACCTAAAGGAAACACATTGAAGTTTGCAACGAAGTGAATCGCTTAAGATATGAAACATCATTCGCGCGTGTCGATTGTAAAACAAAAGAGTAAAATCATCAAAGTTTAGTCTGCAATGAATCGCTCAAGATATCATACAAGACTAGCGCGAGGGGAATGTAAAACAAACTAGTGGACACTTAAAGTTTAGTGGACAGTGAATCGCATAAAATATCAAACATAATTCGCGCGAGGTGAGTGTAAAACAAACAAGGAAACACATCGAAGTGTAATCTGCATTGAATCGCGTTAACTATCATACATGATTCGCGCGGGGCGAATGTAAAACAAACAAGGAAACACTTAAAGCTTAGTCTGCTGGGAAACGCTTAAGGTATCTAACATGATTCGCGCGTGGTACTTGTAAAACAAACAAACAAACAGTTTAGAGTTTAATAAACAGTGTATCGCGTAACATATAAGACTACCAAGGATGCTGGCTGAAACAACTGAATCATACTGTCATATCACATGCTCTTCGGTTGTGCACAAATTTAAAGCAACGGCCGCAGCGCAAGTGGGTAGATGATACTTCTCCTCTAGATGGAATCCTCTTCTTCCTTGGCCTTCCAGCTCGCCTTTTTACGTTCGGAGGTAGAACAACAGGTCCTTCGGATTCATTAGATGACGAACTTTCACCAAAATCGGTTATGGAAGGTATGTTAAACGAATAGGTGGATCTATAATTACTTACCCTCTAGAATGGTTCTACCAAAGTCATAGGATCTTCGTTCAGTGATGATATTGCAGCCAATGAGTGAGCGCATGGAAAACACTCTTGCTGCCATGAACCACAGGAACACTTAAAATCAAGTATATTGACAACCATAACTGGGTTAGAATAAACTTCGAATAAACCTGCAGAAGACTTAGATACCACCCAGGTTCGGCCAGTTTGAACATTCTCCTTTAACTGTTTTTTATATTCGGGGCATAAATAACTGTTCCAGGTTAGCCCTTCTGAATAACGTCTGGAGATCTGAGTCATTAGCATAACTCTAATCTTGTCTATCATTTCAACAATCGGTAAATTGCAAAACTTTTTAATCTGATTGTTAAAGGATTCGGCAGCAGATGATGCCATCGCTCCATAACGTTTGTCAATGACGAATGGTTGAGCGTACTTATCGGGAGGCATATTATCGATGAACGCCTTTACATTTTTACTAGCTCTACTTAAAAACTTGGAAAGTCTCTCGTTAAAAAGTTCAACAGTTGGAGTGTAAGCACAACCTTTGAATCACTTCAACATTTTCTTCTTATACTCGCGGTTGGTGTTTTTAAGAGCTGATTTCAAATTATTAACCAAATGATATATACAATAAGTATGAAAGCAGCTTGGGAAAACAACGGAAACAACCTTGATAATACCAGAATATCTGTCGGAAATAAAAGTGATTTGACGGTTCAACAAATGGGGTTTAAGACATTCCATGAACCACATCCAGTTATCCGAATCTTCTCCACCAAAAATACCAAAAGAAACTGGAAAAATGCCTGCAATATGAAAATAGGGTTGGTAAGTGAATGATACATCGATGTATGTAGAGGTTCATGCGTGTTTCATCTGATGTATCAACAAGTTACGCTTGGTGTGTTGATATTGTGTCGCACGATGATCAGTACAATAGCAATTACGTATAGCGTTATACGAAATAACTAAGTCGCGCAACAGGTGAGTTATATCTAGCGTAACATTAAATTTAATAAAGCGCGATGTAATGAATATCAAATTAAGTACATAGCCTCGTATATAAACACTGTCGCGCGATACGCGAAATAGACTAGCTAACTAGGTATCTAAACACTATCTCCACTATCGCGCGTCAGTATATTCTCCAAATATACTGACTCGCGATACAAGCTATATCAAAATTGTATAGTGATAGAGTATATCGCGTGATGTTGATTATAATAGCAATAGTATAGATGTACACTAACTCTGGCCACAGTTAAGTTGCATCTCGCGTAACATTAAATGGTATCACGCGCGATGTATGCAGCCTAAATGGGGTATCTGGAGTCGTATATAAACACACTCTCGCGCTACATAAAACAGACTAACTAACTAGGTGCCTAAAAAATATCTCGACGCATGGGTTCTTAAAATATAATGACGCGCGATACATGTTGTATCTGAATATTATAGATGTACATATAGAAGAAAGTAAAAAAACACACCGTTATTGCCGTCCTTGGCCACTGCAGACAGCAAGACACCACCATGCTTGCTATTTAAATGGGTTCCGTCCACGTACAACAATGGTCGACATGAGTGAAAGCCTTGAATGCATGATCCGAAAGACACAAACCACCTCCTGAAGACATTTCCTAAACCAACCTCCAAATGACAATCGGTAGTAATATCCCTACTTTTTAATCTTCTAAAGTATGAATTCAGCATCCCAAACGAAGTATTACTGTCTCCGAAAACTTCCCTTCTAGCCTTCTCTAACGCATTCCACGATAAACGGTATGAAATATCTAAACCATAGTCTTGTTTGACAGAAGACTGAATAGTTTTTGCTGTTAAAGAATGACTTGTCCTAATTGATTCGTGTATTTCATCCGCAATTAAATCGGACGTCAAATTCCTACTTTTTTTCTTGGAAAAAACCGGGCTACATGAATTAGTGTTGGCAAAGCGCTTGATCATCATAAAACCAGTGCTAGAATTAGGGCTGTCAAAAAAATCCGAAAAATCCGAAATCCGACCGAAATATTCGATATCGAATCCGAAAAAAATGGATAATATCTGTATTCGAAAGAAAACGGATAATATTCGTATCCGAAAATAGCGGATATGGATATAGACATATCCGTATTCGAAATATCCGATATCCGAAATTGTATAAATATATATATATATATATATATATAAATTTTTTTATTTAAACATATTTTTTAGCTATCCCACATCGTAAAAAGCAAAACAAAATACTAAGAAAGTTGTCCATAAATATGGAAGATTGCTTCTTTTAAAATTATAACTTATCCCACATCTAAAGTTGGAAAAAGAATCGTTACCAAACTCTTTATAAAAGACATGGTGGCTTTTCTTAACAAGTATATATTTTTTAGTCTTATGACTCGTATCCCACATCTAAAATGTCGAAAAGAATTGCTACCAAACTTTCTATAAAAGACATGGTGGCTTTTCAAAATAAGTATATTTTTTTAACCTTATCCCACATCTAAAATGGGAAAATGAATTTCTACTAAGGTGACTATAAAGGTAGCCTAACCAATAATGCAATTAGTTAAAAACTTTAGTGGATATTCGGATTCGGATATTATCCGTATTCGGATAATATCCGTCGGATACAGATTCGGATATTATTTTTTCGAAAAAAATCGGATTCGAATTCGGATTCGAATAGTGATTTTGGATTTTGGATTCGGATTCGGATATAGACAGATTTGTATCCGAAATATCCGTTTGACAGCCTTAGCTAGAATCTATTGATGCATACAGTCGTCATTTACAACCTGAATTTTTGTTGACACAGTAAGCAGTGATCTTAGTGGATGTATTATGCATATACTTGAAAGCAAAACCTAGCTCTAAAGCATAGCGGCATAACGATAACCTTAAACCGGAGGCACCATCAGCGAATGTCTGACCAACCCCTGTGATAGCATCCACCCAACCAATAGTCGCAAGATGTCTTTTTTATGCTGGGAACCGATTAAATCATTACTACTCTCCCCGCTTAGTAAATGATCATCATAGGGTTCTACAAAGCTTGCAGTAGGCTGTTTACCAAGGTCATGCGCATCTGTTTCAAGTACTGGCTGTTCTATGAAGAAGTTAACGCTTTTCAAACGACATCGAGATAAACAGTCAAACCAATGAAATCAGTCTCGTTAGTAAACAAGCAATAATTTTCACCGCCACAGGAGTAGGAAATAGTGTAGCAACCCTTAACAAGATCATCCCATCTACCTTCAATATATTTCTCGACAGATTCAAAGTTTTCAAACGAGCTAAAAGGAACGATTGAGGTCTGCTTCAAATATTTAAAAATACAAACTCTTTGCTTAGACATCTAGGAGGCTGCAAATGAAAAACCTAATACATCCCAGTCAAAGGGGTTGCCCTGAATCGCGTAAGACAAGCTGGGGTCGGGGTGTTTGTTAATACGGCAACTCGCGTTAGCGTGTATAGTGTCTCGCGCTAGACAAAGAGATGGGATTCGCGTTAGCTACCAAGGAATGTTATAAGATGTTATTTACGTACGCGATAGAGTGAACTTGCTTTAACTATAACTCGCGCAAGAATAATTAAAGATATCAATCGCGCAAGAAAATGTTATAACTTACGCGATAAAGATTGTACTAGTATAGGACTCGCGTTAGCTTCTCCAAGTGCAGACTACAATCGCGTTACACGTACACTCTGTTCAGGAAAACAAAGCAATGCGCGAGATATAATATTATGAAACGAATGAATCGCGCACACTATCGAAAAGAAATAATTCGCGCGACAGTAACATGCAGCTTAACGTAACAGTGTCGTCTTCAACAACAGAGGTAAAAAAACCAAGGTAGAGTTAAAACACCATTAAAGAAGCTGTAAACTTGATATCTTTGAAATCTACAAACACTAACTATCGAAGCTACTGTTTTTAACCACATCCAGAACAAAAAGAAGACTGTAAACTTAAAAATTTTGAAAATCAAAACAACAAGGAAATAAGAAAAACCATGAAAACAGTCGTAACAGGTAAATTGCATAACAAAAATTGATACACACTTACCTCTGATCTGAAGAAGGAAATGAGTTTAAACAAGAGAGATTGATTGAAAATGGTTTCTTCAGATAAAAGTATAGGTTCATTTCTACTTTTCAAAATAGCAGAGTAAGCCCTACTATTGAAAATTTAAAATTTGAATTGTGGTTCGAAAATAATATGACACATTTGAGGGTATTTGAGGAAGCCAAATATTAGCTGGGTATTAGAACGGAATTACTTTGGTGAGATGGGTATTTAGTAGGCATAGAAAATAGTTGGGGTATTAGATGACAATAAGTTTGGTGAGAAGGTATTTAGTGTGACATTTCCCTTAATTTTACACTTATTTCGTATTTTATATTTTTTTAAAAATATAAAAAATCTAATTTAATTTGTATATCAACATGTAACTAGAATTTGTATTTTTGTTTCCAAAATTGGTTCTTTTATTACTAAATTACGAATTACACGCTCAAACAACTTTTATTTACCAAGATGAATTCCCAAATTAAAACCTCCAATTATCTTCTTCAACCTCCAATCTTCCCCTTTTATTTACCAACATGAATTCTCAAGTTAAAACTTTAAATCTCCAATTACCTTCTTCAACCTTCAATCTTCCCCGAGAAATGAGAACCCACCATACCTCACCACCAAAACCACACATACCGTCTGATTTCCAGATAAAAAACCATTATTGTTCATATTTGAAAAACACGCCAGACAGATGAGACCAAGACCACAAACCCAACCCGAAACCACCTTCTCTTTACCCATTATTGTGCGCAAATATGTGCATATTCAGCACAAATACTCACTGTTGGAGGTAGTCTAATGCATCTCATATAAACGGTTAATATACAAACTTGTTATGAATTCTGAATAAAAAGTTAAAAATTAGTGTATTTGTAAAAACATGTTAACAAGTAATCAAAAAGTATAGACACATTATAATTTTAAATTAATTTTATTTTGATGATAATTAATAAAATTTGAAAATGGAATAACAAGGACTGAGGTACCAATAGACTATCCACACACCCCGCGGACATAATTCATCTTTTAGAAGTACGCCACATGAGCATAATCCTCAAACTATTCTTCAAAAATATTGCCACACAATAAGTATACTTCAACTTTCAACATACTCTACCATATTTTTCTTTTTTTCACATCAATTTACCATATAATATTCTATCATATTTTTTATTTATCTTCCTTATTATTTAATATATATTTACAATAAAATTATATATATATATATATATTTAAATAAATAATTTTAGTAAATTAATACATAATATATTATCTTCATAATATTAAATTATAAAATTAAAATGAGTAATTTTAATAAAATAATAGATAATATATTATCTATTTAAACTTAAGTTATCACGTCAGTCTAACACACTGAAGGTCTCCGGTTCGAACCCGGGCGAAGCCATTTCTATATATTTTGGGGGGAGGTCGATGGATTCGCTCCAAGAATTGATTACCGGGTTTTCAAGAAGGCCCAAGAAGTAGCTGTTCCCTAGCCTTATCGCTGTCCTCTTCTCGAGGATTTCAATCGACTCTCCTCCACTCATTCAGATCTCTCTCTCTCTTGTAGCTTCTCTTTCCTCTTCGAAAACGAAAAACCAGACTTTGAGAGGTTGATTCTTAAAGCCATTATCATCGAATTACAAACCAAAAGCGATCTCCTGAAGCTGGTTCGTCGTAATTAAATCGCTTCTTGCTGAGAAGCTGGTCCGCGATCTGAAATCAACCCAAGATTTGGATCTGAGAAGCTGGTTTGTCGTGGCAAAAGCGATCTCCTGAAGCAACTCTTGAAGCTGGTTCGTCGTGGTTAAATCGCTTCTTGCTGAGAAGCTGGTTCTCGTTCTGAAATCAACCCAAGATTTGGATCTGAGGAAAGATGAGCAAGAATGTGGCTCAAGAAGACTTTCCCCACCTGAAAGGCGCTGCTATTCCGACGATGATAATGAATCCGATATTCGAATCTGAAGGAAAGAAGTCGTTTGCTGAAGTGCTTGGAGGAAGAAGCAAGGAGTTCATTCACGAATGAGTCGTGCATGAGGAGCATGAGGACTACAAGTCGGTGCATTTTCGACATTCAGATAAGTCTTCTCTGACCAGTATCTCTAAGCATACTTTAATCGCTAAGTTCTCGTTTGGGATTCCTACTCTCAGCGAGTTCAAAGCGTACATTGCTGCATTTAGGTTCGTAGGTTCTTTCAGTATATCTAGATGGGACTATAGGCATTATTTCATAGAATTTGTTCAACTAGAAGATGTAAAAACGTTTTGGAGTAAACCTGTTAGATCGATAGGAAATCTGTCCTTTAGAATTCTTAAGTGGTCTCCTGACTTTCACCCTAAAAAGGAGTCGCCTGTGACTCCTCTTTGGATTTCACTACCAAAACTGCGTGAAATATTATATAATTCTGATTCTGTTAATCAAATTGCTAAATCAATAGGGTTGCCTTTAGCAGATGGATCCCTAGGAATAATATTGCTATGTATAATTACTGTAAAGCTTGGGTTATGGTTGATGTTTCTAAACCTCTTCCTCAAAGCATTTGGATATGCTTTGGGGAACAGGATGACTTTTGGCAAGATATTGTTTATTTGAAAAAACCATTCTACTGTAAAGCTTGTAAGCATATAGGACATAAAGAAAGTCAGTGTAAAAAAGATGAAATAGAACAAAATGTGAACAAAAACAGAAGTAATAAAGATAATATTAAAAATGTATCTAACCTACCCTTAAAAGAAGTCTGGATACCCAAAGTTACAAGAACTGATAATGATAAACATACTGAAACTGAGGTTATAAATATTGAGGAAACTACTGAGAATTCTGAGCCTTAAAAACAAATTTTAACAGAAGATAAAATGGATGGGAATGGAATAGAAAAAATTATGTTAACCAGTCAAACTGAGAGGCAACACTTAAAGGAAACAGAAGTAAATATTGAAAAAGTAAAGTTGTCAGTTGAAATAGCTAATAATGATACAACTAATATGAATACATCACATAATCATGATATAGAACAAATAAATAATGAACTAAGTCAGTGTAATAATCAAATTGGTTTTAATGTAACAGAGATAGATAGTGAGTCTTTGAAAGAATCAAGGGAAAGTACAAACAAGGATATATCTAGTGTGTATTTAGAGCTTCAGAAGAATAATGTTAAAAAATTTAATCAATTAGAAGACTCTATAAAAATCACTAATGAAGATATAATTAATGAACTTGAAAATATAAAATTAAGTAACCCATTTAATGCATTATCTCATGATGAGTTAGAAGATTTAGAAGAGGTGGTAGAAACAGAACAGATACCCTTAGTAAGGTCTAGTCTAAGTGAACCTAATTCACCTAAGCAAAGAAAAATTATAAAAGAGTCATTTAATGTTAATGTGAGAAGATCTGCAAGAAATAAAGCAATATCTAAAACAATGAACTTTAAAAGGTCTATAAGATCCACTTATAAAAGTTTTAAATGACTGTATTACTTAATTGGAATGTAAGAGGAATTGGTAATTGTAAAACATTAAGAAGGATAAAGAACTTGATTAAAAAATTTGATGTTGATATCATAGCTCTTCAAGAGCCTATGATATCAGTAGAGAATATCGTTTCAATCTATTTAAAACTTGGTTTTAATTCACAATTTGCAAATATTAATAATAAAATATGGTTGTTCTGGAGAAATGGTTATGAAATTGATGTTTTGGATAATTCTGATCAACTTTTAAGCACTATAGTAAGTCATTCTTCATCTAAGTTAGTAGTTTTAATTACTATAGTTTATGCAAAATGTAATATGGCTCATAGAATGTTATTATGGGATCAGTTAAGAAATATTTCAGTCACTAGTTTACCATGGCTTGTTGTTGGAGACTTTAACACTATCTCCAACACAAGTGAACAATTGGCTTGTAGTACTCTTTGCTCTAGAGGTATAGATGAATTTAACCATATGATCATAGACTGTAAGTTAGAAGACCCTGGTTACATTGGATCAAACTTTACCTGGACAAATAATCATAAGTGGAAAAGGCTAGATAGAACATTGCATAATGATAAATGGAGAGAAATTTTTAACATAACAAAGGTAAATCATTTGGCTAGAACATATTCTGATCATTCACCATTGTTAATTTCAGTAACTAATAAGTCTACATATAAAAAACCATCTTTTAGATTTCAGAATATGTGGTTAAAGCATGAAAATTTCTTAAAAACTGTAAATGACAACTGGTCTAAGCAGATCTGTGATTCTTCAAATATGTTTATCTTTTGGTCAAAACTTAAAAGGCTTAAGGAACATTTAAAAATATGGAATAAAGAAACATTTGGAAACATTTTTTATCTTTTAAGTAAAGTAGAAGAAGACATAAAAATTGCTGAGTTAAGATTAGAAGAAAATGATTGTTCTGAAAACCAAAATAAGTTAAACAGTTTAAATGTTACATATTCTAAATTGCTTGAGAGAGAAGAGGATTATTGGAAACAGAAGAGTTATTCTAATTGGATCACAGATGGTGATAATAACACTGCAATGTTTCATAATTATGTAAAGAAAAGAAGATCTAAAAATATTATAAAGGAAATTCTGGAAGATAATAGTTGGATTGAAGATGATAGTTTGATAGGAGCTTCTGCTGTGAAATACTTCTTTAACTTGTTAAATAAAACTCAAATTCAAAAAGACTTTTCTTCAGTTAGAAGTGTTATTCCTAGAATGATATCGTCTGTTGATAATGATAGTATCTTAGTATTGCCTACTTTAGATGAACTGCATGTTGTTATTAAGAGTTTGAACCCTGACAGTGCTTCTGGAGTTGATGGCTTCAACTTCAGATTTTACCTTTCTTGTTGGTCTATTATAAAGAATGATCTCTTAAATGCTGTTATAGATTATTTTTCAGATGTCACATTACCTAAAGGGCTGTTTGCTACATTAATATGTTTAATACCTAAAAACAAATCCCCTAAAACTTGGATGCATTTTAGACCTATAAGTTTCTCTTCTGTGCTGAATATTATTATTTCAAAACTTATAAACCTTAGGATAGCTAAGTTACTGGCTTTAATAATATCTAAGGAGCAAGGAGCATACGTAGAACATAGGTTCATTCAAGAGAACATCTTAATAACTCAAGAGTTAGTTAAGGACCTGAATAGGAAAGTTAGATGAGATAATGTAATTATAAACTTGGATATGTCAAAAGCGTTTGATAACTTAGAGTTTAACTTCATTTATGATGTATTTTTGTCATTTGGGTTTAGTGATAGAGTTATTATGTTGATTAAGAAAAGCATAGAAAGTGTTTGGTATTCAGTTATAGTTAATGGGAATGCTTATGGTTTCTTTAAATCTGTTAATGGTCTTAGGCAGGGAGATCCTATGTCTCCTTATCTTTTTATTATAGCTGAGGAATTCTTAATTAGGGGTGTGAATAACTTAATTGATCAACATAGCTCTATGGCCTATAACATGAAAAGTTTAGTGAGAATTAACTGCTTAGCTTATGCTGATGATATCATTCTGTTTGTAAATGGTTCTCAAACAAGTATAAAGAAGTTAATTGAGTTTTTAGATTCTTATCAAGCCCTCTCTGGTCAACAAGTAAATACACAAAAGACTACTTTTATAACTCCTTTAAGAATGAACAGAACAAGAATAACATCATTAGAAAGTATTTTAGGTTTCAATCATGTTGATCTTCCTTTTACTTATTTAGGTATTCTGATTCATACAAATAATCATTCAATTCATTTTGAGAAGTTAATAAATAAGATAAGAGGTAAAATTTTAGACTGGAACTCTAAAAAACTATCATTTGGAGGCAAAATGATCTTAATAAATTCTGTTCTTATGGCATACCTTATATACTATTTGCAATCTATTAAGTTACCTCTAAAAACTATATCTAGGATTAAGAAAATTCTTAATAAGTTTTTGTGGGGGTCTAGTGAGACTGATAAACATATAGTATGGTCTAGTTGGGATAAAGTGTGTAAGCCATATAAAGAAAATGGGTTAAATATCAGAAGCATAAGAGACTTACAAACTGCTTTTTCATTTAAACTCTGGTTTAACTTTAGGGATAATAAAAAACTTTGGTCAAACATGATGCATTCAAAGTACTGTAATAACTTACATCCTTTGCAATCTACATTGAAAATAACAGACTCTAAAATTTGGAAAAGAATGTATGAAGTTAGGGAAAGTGCTGAAAAACATATAAGTTGGAAGTTAGGTAATGGTAATTCAAATTTTTGGTTAGATCATTGGTATAGTTCTAAACCTTTAATAACTTTAACAGCAAGTAATTCTATACACTATACACAAACAAAGATTAATGAATATTGAATAGATGATGTATGGAACTCTGATAAATTGCTAAGTATGTTGCCTGTTAATTATGTGAATGAAATCACTAGAATTAATTTTAACACATGCTTATCTGATTTTATAATTTGGAAACTATCAATTGATGGAAAATTCAATTTAAAGAGAACTGTTAATGAAGTAAGGGCTAAAACCATAGAGTCACAAATAAAAGATAAAGTCTGGAATAATATCTCACCAAAAAAATGTTCTTTTGTCCTTTGGAGAGTACTGAATAATATTTTAAGTGTAGATATTAAGCTGCAACAGATTGGTTTTTGTTTAGCATCTAAATGCTCTAGTTGTCAGAATCTAGAAACTTTAAATCATGTTTTTGTATCATGTGAGTCTGCTTGGTATATCTGGTCCTACTTTTCTGCAATGTTTAGGATAGATGTAGGTAGAAATATGACAGTGAATAACATTATCAACCTTTGGCTACTGTCTACATCTAAAAGAATACATATTAGAACAATTCTACCTGCAATGATTGTATATTCTATTTGGTATGGCAGAAATAGTTGTAAACATAAAGGTAAAATCTTATCTCTCAAAAGGATAGTTAATCATATTCTATTCATGCTTGCATCTCTAGATTCAGGTTTGCGTTTGTCTAGGAAGCATTGGTCTAAGGATCTGCATTTAGCTAAAGACTTGAAATGCTTTAACCATGTTAAAAATACAAAATCATGTCTGTATGTTGTTTGGTCTTTGCCTGATTATAACAGACTTAAATTGAATTGTGATGGATCTGCCCTAAACAATGGCGAGGCTAGTTCTGGTTTTATAATTAGGAATAGTTTAGGAATTACCTTAATAGCAAAAGGTGACTTACTTGGGAAGTGTTCTTCCCTCACTGGTGAGGTTTTAGCTTTAATAAATGGGCTGATGTATTGTAAGGATCACGATTTATTGTTTGTTGATATTGAGACAGTCTGTCTCAGCTTATTCAATATGCTTGCAAGTGGCAATCATCCTTGGTATTTAGACCAAATGCTTACATATTGTAGATCTTTGATTAAGCCACAAATGACCTTAAAACATATATATATAGAGCAGAATTCTGCTGCTGATTGGGTGGCAAAACATGCGTTGAAAGTGAATTCTAGTTTCATGGTTGAAACAATACATTCTTTGAATGAATTAAATACAATAACGTTATTGGAATCATTGAATCTAGGTTACTTTAGATTCTTGGATGATGACTAACTTTTTTGGCAAGTGGAAAACTTGACCATCATGCTTTGTTTTGCAGGTTAAGGAGCAATACACAGCTCTGGTTTGCAGAATAAGGACTTGAGAAGGGACTTGCTTAAGAAGAGAAGAGAAAAGAAGAGGCATGGAATGAGGCATGGAAGAGAAGGACGTTATCAGCAGCTAGGGGATGGAATGAGGCATGGAAAGACTTGCTTGAGAAGAGAAGGATGCAAGAGGAGACAAGTTTTTATGAAGAACATGTAAACTGATGTAAATAGTTGAAGTATGAAAGCTGTATAAAATGAGTTATTAACTCATAATCTGTTCTAACATTTGTAAAGCTTTTTATATATCAATAAAAAAATGCATTTTCTTGGGAAAAAAATCTATTTAAACTTAAAATATAAAAATAAAATTGGTTTGATTTTCGAAAAAACTTAATTTTTTAGTTGAATATATAGTTCACATTTGAATAAAACAACACCGGCTATTATTGATCACTTATATTTTGTTTAAATTATAATTACGACAAATTAATATCTCTATTAGAGATTGGAATGGTTCTTGTAGATGATAAACATTTTGTGTATTATTTTATTAAAAGGTTTAAATTTTTTAATAAAATCTAACAATACAAAACTTAATTGTTCTCACTATATTAGATGCGAAACTTGTGTGAAATATATTTTTTACAAAATCTAGCCGTAATTTTATAAAAGTAAACAAATAAAATTTAATAAGATCCAGTAGTACAAAATCACTAGCAATAATTTAATTGTTCTCACTATATGGTTTCGCGTCTATGGGTCTGGTTTTGCATATATCATAGTCACAGGCGGAGCCAGGTGGGGTCCTGTGGGGTCCTAGGAACCCACCTAGCTCAATAGATAATATGTTTAGTATCACAATTACACTTTCTATTCGATATCCAGCTGTGGGTTCTCCTCTTCTATTTTTTCACATTTTAGTTAAATTAAATTTTTATTATTTAATTTATTATATCATTAAGTTTTTATTATTTATTTTTTATTATATATACTATAAATAAATATCTTAATAAAAAAATATAAATTTATATAAATTTGATCAGCAAGCGGGTTCAATTGTTTTTTTACTATCAATTAGAAAACTCTAACTACAAGCTTCAAACACTAAGGTATTTATTATGGCCTATGTTATTAATTCTCAAAATTGATGCTTTTCTACATGTCTTATATTACTATTAACTAGTTACAAAGATTAACATTAGTTGATCTCTATTTTTTCTTAAGATAGAAATCTACAGGTCTATTTTGTTTTATGTTATTAATTTTCAAAATTGAAGCTTTTCTACATGTCTTATATTACTATTAACTAGTTACAAAGATTCACATTAGTTGATCTATATTTTTTCTTAAAGTAGAAAGCTGCAGAGTTCAATTTCGAAACAAAATAGACCTACATAAATTATAATTTTTTATTTTACTTTACGGATCAAGCCGTAACAACATAGGCTCTCGAGTTCACTAACAATACATGTCCTAATCAATACATCTATTAGTCTATGTATATTTTGGAAAAGCTCAAACTAAAACCCGATCAAACCGTAACAACATAGCTTCTCGAGTTCACTAATAATAGATGTCCTAATTAATATATCTATTAGTCAACTTCTATTTTTTTTATTATAATAGTACTTCAAAATGTTGACAAAAATAATATGTAAGACTCACTTAAACAAATAAACAAGTTTTATGTAGATGAAAAAATGAAGATATATTACAACACCATTTTACAACTTCCACTACAAAAAAAATATTTTTTGGACAATAACCAGGACACCATAGGGTTTAAATCCTGGCTACGCCACTGATCATAGTGGATCTGGTTTTGCATCTAGCATCTACTATAGTGTGACTGAATTCGCATCTAGTAGTACAAAATTTAAATAGGTTGCACATCTATCAAAACAAAAAAGATTTCGCATCTTCTTCGTTTATACTATAAATTTAAAAAACGACAAAAAAAATTTATCTTTTAAACCGTAATTCAAAAAAAAATTGAAATGTATCATTCATGATATGCTTTGAATCTTTTCCTTTTAAATTATGCAAATAAGAATTCGGTACAATTATATAAAAAACGGTAACGAATTTAAAAATAGGACCGGTCACGGTTCTCGATAGGGAATATACGAAATTAGAGCCAATAGAGAATATAGTCAATCCTTAATACTATTCTTTCTATTTCAAACTAATCGTAGATACTTTTAGCTATATGGGTTTTTTACTGGGAGTAATTTTGGTAAGATAATGATATTAATAGACAAAATTGTGGATATTCTATAAACCGACCCGTCTTGCCCTCTTTCTCCTAAGGAGATAATGAGAGAAAAAACATTAAAAATGATATTTTTATATGATCAAGTAAGGGTATACAATGTGTTATCATGCCCTAGGTGATAAATATTTAAGTGAACATACATACATGAAAATATGAGTATTAAATGGATAATATTTTTGGTTTAGAATCTTAAATGGCACTAAACCCAAAAAATAATGGTATAATTCTTTTAATTAATAAAGCGTCCAAAAAATAATTTTGAAAAAACTAAATAAAAATAAAGTTCAAAACTCTTTTGATGTTCATATCAAACAAAGTAACTCTCTCTATAAATAGATCTAACAAAATTAAAATTCATGGTATACTTATTATTTTTAGTTTACTAATATATTCTAAAAATCTTTTTGAAAATACTAAATAAATAAAACACAAAAAAAACCTCTACTTATGGATGTCAAAAAATAAATAAAAAATGATATAATTTTTTGACTTTTTTAAAAAAAAAAACTATTTGAAATAAATACAACAGCAACTTGTCATGCCAACGTGAGAACAAAAATATTGTTTTGTGCCCCCAACGGGTAACCGGGTAGTAAGGCATGCTTCTGACCAAGAATTAGGAATTCGAATCCTTCAACATAAGCCTTCTCGGCTGAGTCTGCCACCTTGTATGGTTTATCTTCTGTCATTGCTAACAGCTCCAACATAATGTTATAGATTTGTACACACATATTGGATCTAACTTGAACTAAGACAGTACACTAACCAAAACCAAGAACATAAAGATGATACGAATCGATTTGATATCCAACACCTATTATAAGGGCTTCTCAAAAGGCTTTTTCAGAACACTGACCAAAACAATTGACAGTATCAACAAACGCAAGAAAAGTAAAGTTACTGACACATAGACAATTTAATAATGCAACTTCTTTAGTTGCCATGATAAAAGCATACTATCAAGTCTGAAAGTAAACCAAAAAGGACAGTAAGTAGCAGCAACGCATTCACTCTCTCAACCTGATGAGGAGGTGAATGAATCCTAAATTACAATCCATAAAGCTTTTACATATCATTATAAATAATAAAGAGTGCCGGCGTTACGAATGACCGAGAAACAAACGGAAGAGAAGGTATTATCCAAGTCCTAACCATGGTATGGCGCGTGTGTTAGAAGACGAACCAATGGGAACCCAAATATCTCCCAAAGGTTACAATTACATGCAGATGCATCAGACCTCCACATCCCTTTATGGAGTTCTTTTCCCAAAACTAAAACTAATTGACATCTCTAAATGCAACACTAACCCTTCTAAGCTTTTTATGAAACTTGAGCTAAAACCTTCCGAAGTTTAGCCACAATGAATTTGTTTATACTAAAACAGACAACCATTGACTCTCCCCTTAACCTAAAGGAAGATTTGATTTGATGTCTTGTGATTAAAAAAACAACATTTGAAAAAAAGAAGGTGACTTCATGGTCCTAGTTCTAAAATACCTAAGACTACATGTTAATGCTTTTACAAAAATGACTAGGGAGGCACCCAATGGCCTTACCCTATTTCAGTATTTGCTAAAACTGCCTCTTTACCCTAGAGGTTGATACTAGTGTACTTCTACTTTATTAAACATGATCATGATTTTCTTAAATTTACATTTTTGGTAAAACTCTTGTTGATTAGCCATTCCCTAGGCTAGATTTACATAATGGTTTTATCATTGGCTTGGCCAAAAAGATGACGAGGAAAAAACAAAAACTCTTTCCCAACTTAGCTGATTTTCCATTACAGCTTCGGTTGGTGGTTAAAGGCTTCATTTTTTTTTCTTTTGGGTGGTGTTCTGGTTCTCTACAAGGAACCCTTAGTTTCAAAAAGATGCATGGAGAAAAAAAACTATGCATATGAGTATGACTTTCCACTGTAAGTCCCTATGGGGGGCTTCTATATGTGCAAAAAGACCCAAATGTCATAAATGGGGCTCTTTTGCTTCTTGAGTTAGTTACGATAAAAAGGGGGAAGGAACCATGGTTAGGCCGTAGGATGTTTGGATGAGCTTGGGAGGTGAGTCTCTAGCAATGAGGAAGTGGAGGTGCATGAAGACCAATGCTTACGCCTGTGGCACAGCAAAACACACTGTCACAGATATTAGTACTTCTCTTTATATCAATCCACAATATGCACAACTAAGCAATGCAATGCAATATACATACAATACACACCTGACTTATATTTTCTAAGCGCAAATACAAGTAAGATATATCAGTCTTTAACACGTAAGAAAATGTGGTCGTAGTGACCGTGAAAGAAGAGGTAAAATTTGTTGGTGACCAGCTTTTGCCTCTTTTTCACATCACTAACTGGTTGTAGTCGGAATTCATACATGATTTGCCGTTTTTTTTAACTTCCAATACAAATATATTGTTAACTATAGTTTTAAAAAAGATCAATAGTTCCAACTGCGGTGATTCGAGGTGAAGTTAATAATTCGTAGTTGATGAAAAGTTTTGACAATGAAGTTATAGTTCAAGTTGAAGGACAAAATGTATGACATATTTTCGTAGTCTTCCGTTTAACTTTTTCATATCTACTCATTTCCAAATGCTTTGTTGGTACGAAAATAAATGAAGATTGATATTCGATAATGATATAAAGAAATACAAACCTGATTGGAGTGCAGGAGAAGGTGGAAGAGACATGGAAGGAGCATAGTGGTGTGGATAACCAGCAGCCGCAGAAGAGTAGTGAAAGAGGTGAGGTTGGTACTGCACACCGTACCCTTGACCTGCAGCATACCCAGTCGCTTCATTTCCAAACTGGAGATAAGGATAAAACGCGGCAGCCGCAGCGTTCATCAATCCGGTATGTCCACTGCCATACATTGGGTACTGAGAGGTTGCTCCCCCTCCGCCATAAACATTGTAGTAGCTCTATTTAAACCAAACAAGTTGCGGCATTCATATATATTAGCTTCATACTTTACACACCACACCAATCAAAATGAAATCTGAGATAAAGAAAAAGGTACAAACCGCGGGGTAAGTGTAATCTGGGGAGTATTGAGAGTAGCTGCAAACACAGAATGAATAATATTAAGTAAAAATTACGGAGAAAAACTATAGATAGAGTGATTAATTACAAACCCATATAGATTAGGAGCAGCGGTAAAAGGAAGCCCTTGTTGGATGGCATAATGAGGGAAGGTTGATTGCGAAGCAAAAGCTGCTGCGCCACCAAACCCTGTCTGAAATGGACTTATCACCCTCACCATGTTCCTACCTGCTCCTGCTCCTCCTCCTGTGGTTTTGATCACATTATCTAATTATATTAAGTATTACTAAGTCCTCTAAACAAGGAGATTAATATATCTTGTCCCAAATATTTACAGTAGCTTGTAATTAAAGTAAGATAGATTGAATTGTCATGCAGATAGATATGGAAATCAATTGAAGTTAGAGTAGAGTAAAGTACCAAGTTTAGGGGTTGAGGGTTTAGATCTTTGAAGACCCAAAGAAGCAAGATTACAGTTAGCTCTTCTACCGTCGATCACCGGAGCTGCATCAACACAAGCTTTCATGGCGGCTTCTGGCTCACGAAATGTGACCTGGAAAAACATGACATGTACGTAGAGCAAATAAAGATTAGATCTATATATATATATATAAAATATGAATATTATAAAAGAGAAGAAAAGGAGCATACGAAGCCGTAGCCCTTGGATCTGCCGGTGGGTTTATCGGTGATGACGACAGCCTCCAAGATATCACCGAACTGTTGAAAGTAAGTCTTCATGGTTTCTTTTTGAGTCTCCCATGCCAATCCACCTACGAAAACTTTAGTGTATGTGGTATCACCGAACTGTCCTCCTCCTCCGGCCATGCTTCAACGAACCAAACCCTTTAGCTTTAGCTGGATCAAGAACTTTGATTGATTAGGTGTGTAGGAGTGATCGATGAACTTTGATTGCGAGGGAGGGAGAAGGAAAAGGTGAAGAAAAGCAGAGAGAGATCAAGAGAGAGATCAAGAGAGAGAGAAAAGGGCAAAAAGTGTATGGTCATCAACTATATACTACACTTACAGCTCACTTGTCCTCATTTTGTCACTTTTTTAGTCCACGCGCTCTCCTTATGTTTTTCTACAATGCTACCCTATAGGCTATAAGTTTATAACTAAATCATAGAGTATAGTTATTTTCGAACTACTAGTTGATATTGACTCCAAATCCTTATGTTACATTATGATTCTTAACATAAAAGTAAGTGTTGTAACGGTTTCCTAAATCATGTCAGTTTTGTTCGTAAAGATGAATCCAAATCTAAAATCACCTGATTTCCGATCGATTAAAATAATCTTGAACGGCGTAGTTGGGTTGTTAGAATAGATGAGCTCGTGACAAAAAAACATGGATCAAGAGGAACAAGAATGATAGGGTTGGTTAGTTTTGGGCTGGAATGATTGAAGAATACTTTTGCAGAGCTTCGGTATTATGATGTAAATCTGGATTGTATCAATGAGATGGTCACACCAGCTGCATGTGTGTACTTCCTATATATGTGCGGCTCCATCATTTTCATATATAACCGCCAAAAGAATATATAAGCTGATTTTTTTTGGCGCACATATATTAGCTAAGTAGTATAGCATGGGGTACTTGCGTGTTGGCATAATTATACAATTAATTAGAATGAGCGTCGAGACGTCGCGGAAGAGTCTGACTTGTTTCGAAGAATTGTTAGATTGCTGGGTATATGATTATTTTTCATGTTTGTAGTTTCCGGGTTATAAGTCATCTATACTGAATTTTTTTAGTTGGTAGCCTAAAAAACAGACGAGTGAATATTAAGAGAAAGACTTATTATCTCGAGCTTTTTGTCGATCTTGGAAGAAAAACATAAATAGTTTTTTTCTGTTATTTTACTTTCACAAATGTTCTGAATAATTTCTTATTTTATATGTCGTTGTTCGTAGGTAATCTTTCAGCCGTATACGCATATAAAATATAAGAGATAGTCACAATCCTATCTGGTTTATAAACGTTAGCGAAACGTATATGTCAAATCGAGTGATGCGACAGTTCAACGTATATGTCAAATTGAGTGGTGCGACAGTTCAATTAGATACCGAAACGATTTTTTGGTATTTTTTATAATTAAAAGAAAAAATGATCAATAATGCTATTCAATTAACAAATCCCATTAAAATGATTTATCTTTCGGTTTGCAGACTATTAGATGTAATTAAATTTACTCCTGAGTAAGGAGGATAACTTTTATTAGGTAGTTTGTTTGAATGGTAGCGTAGTGTGACGCGGTATATCGAGAGAGTGGGATTGATGGGGTTATGTTGTATTATTATGTCTGGTTCAATTATTTAAAATGAAAAGACTGGTTAGCCGAGAAGCAAGCAGGTGTGTCGTGTGTATAAATGTAATTGTACTAATGGCAGAAACGGAACGTGGGAAGATAAATTCAAAAACGGAGGGAAAAACAAAGAAATAAAGTAAAGGTGTACGTGGTCAACGGTCAAAGTTCTTTATGCTCCTACCTACAGTCCTATTACTAGTATTACGTTTTGGATTAATTAATGATAATTCGATTTCTCACGAGACTGCCCTGACTCTATTTGTGGGTTTCTCCGATTAGAGGGGACAAATATTCCGAACAAAAGTCTCAAGAATAATTACGACTGCTTATTGTTAAACTACAAACTAAATGTAATGGTATAGCTGGCGGTTATCCATCGACTCAATTCATGATTGTATCAAAACTTGTAAACTTATTGGCTTTTCTTTTTTATCTATTCCTTTTGTTTAGTTTTATTTTAGTAGAAGTATATTGAAAATTAATATTAAAATCAATATAAATACAATCAAATAAAAATAAAATAAAGACGAAAACTATTTCATCTATATACAAAATTTAAAACTTGGATAAAATTAATTTTATATCGGTGGAAGGTGAAAAAATATACGTAAGTGGATTTTCTCTCAAGATTCATCCAAGAAAGGGGGTCAAAACCTTTAATCATCTCCAAAATCTTGGTTTCGTTTTCTTTCGCAGTTCGCAATACATTTCTAAGTTTCTGCATTATCTTTCGTAAAATGTGAAATTGCAATCGGGGTTGATTATCACCAACTTCAATCCAAGACAATACTTACGATCAAGAACGCCGCAACTCATCCACCTCAAAACATAGAAGCAACTCAAACCAAGAAATAAAATGTATCAATAATATGTTGTCTCGAAGATGACTTCCCATCTCAACCGCAGTCAAATCTATCATCCAAGTGCTAGAAGAACACACAAAATCAAAAGATCTTTCAAAACCCAGTCTTTGAAAGAGATTCGCCAAATCTATACAAGGAAAATTTGTTGAACAGAAACACCATCAAAGATGGAAATACCTTCGCGAAGGTGGTTAGTCCAAAACCAAAACAATTTACACATTCAAAGGTGACTCGGCAGCTAAAGGAAGGTTTCAAAGTAATCATCTTCCAGGAAGTATATAAGTCAAACTAACTTTTTATCTCTTCTTACACTTTGGTGGCCAAATTTTATTTTAGTAATCTTGGCTTTAAAAAACTAAATTGTTGTCTGGATAGCTTCAAATTCACTGGTAACTATAGCGTTTCACAGTATGATTATAGGCACTACTTTATAAAACTTGAATTATTAGAAGATGTTTCCAAAATCTGGAAAAGAAATGTGTGGTTTGTGGACCAAAAAGTTAAATCCCTTGTCACTCATATCGGGGTTTCCTTCACATGACTCCTATAATATATGTGCAATCAAGATTTGATGGTACATATTGCAAAAACCCTAGGTAGACCTCTATCTATATGAGTTCCGTCAAAAAACAAAGTTAGATATAATTATTGTAGGGTGTGGTTAGAGTTGGACATCTCCAAATCACTCATTCAAAAAATATGGTTTAGCTTCGGTCAAGAGGATGGTTATTGGCAAAAAATTAAATGTGGTGAGATAACTTATTATTGCTCTAAATTTAATCACTTAGGTCATCATATTAAAAATTATAAAAGCTCTTAAATGCACAAATCTAAAACTGTTAAAAACAACATTGAAACTAAGATAGATAATAAAACTTTAAATCCCTCTCAATACTGTATTCCAAAACAATTAAATCCATAATAATTCATAACAATTTAACGAAAGAAAACCCCCTCCTAATGAAAGCAAATCTCACTCAAATGATGTAACATAAAATGGATTGCGTAACATAAATAACCCTAATCTTTATTTAGGAAACAAAAACACTAAAACTCTTAATTTAAACATAAACATATCTTAAACTCTTAATGAAAATATTGGTTCTACTTCACTTATTCCCTCATATCACAATGAGGAAATAATTGAAGCCCTCTATACTTTAGAAGTTGGTAATATGTTTAATTCATTAACAGATTATGAAAATCTTAACTACAGACTATAGTTCTGAATCTCAAATTCCTGAAACAAGTGAACCGTTAAAATCTTCCCTCTTAAATAACAAATGACACTTCTTCATTAAAAGACAACGCAAAAGAAAGAGCTAAAACCATTTAAAAAATTACTATCATAAGTTCTTCGAACTCAAATGTGATCTAATCAAAGTGATCATCTAGTTACTCAAACCAAAAAATAAAAATGAGAATAAAAATTCTTAATTGGAATGCTAGGGGGATAAAGTAATAAGAGTACAATTATAAGAATCAATGCTATTATCAAAATCGAAGGAATTGATTTTATTTCTCTCCAGGATTCAATGATCAAATCTGACATAATTGATATAATTACTAAATACACAAATGACACTTCTTCATTAAAAGAGAACGCAAAAGAAAGAGCTAAAAACATTTAAAAATTACTACCAGAAGTTCTTATAACTCAAATGTGATCTAATCAAAGTGATCATCTAGTTACTCAACCCAAAAAATAATAATGTCAATAAAAATTCTTAATTGGAATGTTATGGGGATAAATAATAAGAGTACAATTATAAGAATTAATGCCATTATCAAAATAGAAGGAATTAGTTTTATTTCTCTCCAAGATTCAATTATCAAATGTGACATAGTTGATATAATTACTAAATACATACATTTTCGTTCAAACCGTTTCAACAAAAGTAATAAAATCTAGGTATTATGGAATAACATTTTTTATATTACCACTCTTCTTAACCATGACCAAATTCTGCATTTATCTATCAAGCACTCATTAATTAACATATAATTTATGGTCTGTATAATTTTCGCAAAGTGAACTAGAACTTAAATATATGATTTGTGGGACAAACTTAAAGAAATCTTAATCACTAATCAAGAATAGTTATTGATTGGTGACTTCAACATTATTGCATCATCAAATGATCTTATTCATATTTATGTCAAAATAGTATTGATGATTTCAATGAAACCATTATGAATTTCCATATTAAAGATGTTGGCTTTCATGGCTCTAAATATACTTGGTCTAACAATAACATCTTGATGGGGATTTATTCAGTGCTTCTTGGCCTGATTTATTTAATATCACTTTGGTGAATAATCTAGCTAGGGCTGGCTAATAATAGTCACATTTATGCATCAAAATTAATAACAACTCTCATAAACCAAAACCAATTTTCAAATTTCAAAACACGTGGATTTTAAACAAAGATTTTCTTAAAAATGTAGAAGACAAATGGTCTAATAATATTCCCGGAACTCATTTACAAGTGTTCTGATATAAATTAAAAAGATTAGAGCATAGACTTAAACAATGGAACTGGAAATATTTTGGCAACATCTTTATAAATCTGACTAGTGCTGAAGAAGAGGTTAAATAGTGTGAACTTGTTTTGAAAATACTATAAATATTGAAGATCAAATCAACCTTTTAAAATAACATAAAAAACTAATCACCTCAACCTCTTGGCCAAATAAAATGACTTATAGGAACAGTAAGCTGTGACTTATTGGGCCAAAAGTGGTGACAAAAATACCATCTGCTTTCACAACTATGTAAATAAAAAAACAGCCAAAAACAAAATCCATAGAAGATAGAACAATGAATCCTGGATTGAAGATCTATCCATTTATGGTAACCTTGTTGTGGACCAATTCAGAACCATATTAAACGATGTTCCCCTATTAACTGTCTTGAAGACATTTAAAACTTCATTCCTAACTTAATCACAAATCATGATAACCAATTCTTAACATCTTCTCCTATTGAATATGAAATTTTCAAAGTTAATATATTCTTTAAACCCAAATAATGTGGCATGCATTGGTGGGTTTAATATCAATTTCTACACTTCTTGTTGGATCATCATTAAAAATACAGTTATGATGCTATTGTATACTACTTTAATGTGCTCCCACTCGAGTATATGTTACTGCTCTTTATTTAATCCCTAAAAAAGACTCTCATATGACATGGAGCGACTTTGGACCTATTAGCCTCTGTAATATCTTCAATATAACTATTTCAAAACTAATTAACAATAGATGAGCCACATTACTCCCTAAAATCATCTCTGATTATCAGGGAGGTTTTATCTCAAATAGAAATATTCATAAGCATTTATAATTTATCATAAATTGATCAATGATCTGAACAAAAAAATGGTAACTTAATATTTAAACTGGATACACATAAATCCTTGTATAGGCTCTTTATATATTTCACTCTGAAAATTATGATATGTTTTTGGATTTAGCAACATTTTTATCAATCTTATAAAAAATGGGCTCACTATTGATAAGGAGAATAAATGTATAAGGGCCAAAATGCATAGAAATAAATGTATAAGGGCCAAAATGCATAGAAATAAATGTATAAGGGCCAAAATGCATAGAAATAAATGTATATGGGCCAAAATGCGTTAATTGTAGAGATGTAGCCAAAATAGGAAAGAATTTTAGAATAGGGACCAAGAGATGTAATTAACCCGAATTAAAGCGTGTGGGGTCCACAATTGTACTATAAAAGGACCTCACACGCTTCACGAATTTCGAGATGAATAGTACAACTTTCTCTCTCTACTACTTAAACTCTTTCTCTCTCTAGATTTAATTCTTAAGTATTCCTCTGTCACAAAATCCCCTATCAACAAATCCTCATCTAACAAAATCTCCCTCGAACTAACTTTCAACTCTTCAGTGGCGCCGTCTGTGGGAAACGAGAATCGTTCCGACGATCATCACTCCCTAGAAATAGTTCCTGTTCCGAGGAGAACCATGGAAGGTCGGGGGGACGATCTAGTTGATCCCTGCGAGGAAAACATGGAGGGGGATGACTTTCGAAATGACTTGGAGTCCGAAGGAGAGGGAGGTCGGCGAGTTGAAAATGATTTTGATGACTCCGCTCTTTTGGCTCAGAGGAATGAACTGTTGCTGGAAATCGAAAAGTTGAAGGCGGAAAAAGAAGCCGCCCAAAGAAACATTCGATCTGAGATAAGGAGAGAGCCCGTCGAGCAAAGAGAGGAACGGGACGTTGAAACTCGTACCAAGAAAAGGGATTATAGGTCTCGGAGACGTGAGCGACGATCTCCAAGAAAGAAAGACAAGTACCGTTCGGACTCAGCTTCTTCGAGCGGCTATTCGAGATATAGTACTTCTGAATCTTCTCCTCGAAGATGCCACAGGAAGAAAAAGCGTGGTCGAAGGCAAAATGGAGCTCGGAGGGGAAGGAGTTCGGAGAGGAAATCCTCGCGGGAGAAGAGTCGCCACGACCGAGTAGATGATCGCTCTCATGAACAGGTGAAGTGCCCCGGGAAGGATCATGTAGGTCCTCGGAATTCGGAATGACAGCAACAATACACTTTGCCCTCCGAGGAGGGCTTGTACTTCTCAAACAATGATAATCTGAGGTCCAATGTTTATCGAACGGGGCACAATTGGAGAGCCTCTCCATTGTCTTCGGAGATCTTAGTAGGGAATCTCCCAAAGCATTTTGACATTTCGAAGCTTGAAAAATTCGACGGGACTCAAGATCCGGATAATCATATCGAGCAATTCAAGAATTTCATGATAAACTTTGACGACGATGATAAACTTCTGTGCAGAGCATTCTCTCAAACTTTTAAGGGAGTGGCGTCCAAATGGTACAACAGGTTACCTCAGGGGTCCATTAAGAACTTTGACATGTTCTGGAACATTTTTAGACAGCACTTCGTGGGAAGCAAGAAGTTTCGGGCCAACGGGGACACCATAATATACTGTCGACAAAAGGTGGGGGAGAGCCTCAAAAATTACACCAATCGATTTGTCAAAACCAAGACAGATATGGAATACTATAAGGACTCGGTGGCGCTTGCAGCGTTCAGAATGGGATTGCTCCCCGGGTTATTGAAAGACACAGTGGCAGAAAGCCAAGCGATGACTTTTGGAGCATTGCTAGATCAAGTTGAGAAGAGAATCTTGGTGGAAGAAACTCAAGCCTCAGAGAAAGGGTCCGGAGAGCAATTGGACCACAATCAGCTTCAACGGGTTGAACCAAGCACTCAGGGTCCTCGATTGACCGTTCAGGCTAAAAGCACGGGTCAGTATCCTCCAAGGCAAAAACCAAATCAGCAGTATTATGGCAATCAGTCGAACCACAATCAAGGGGGAAGATACATGTCAAACAAATGGACTCGGCCCGACTATTATGCGGAGTTGACGGAGAATGTCGCTGCAATATTTGATAAAGCCAAAAATTCGGTCACGTTTAGGAAACCCTTTCCTATACAAACACCGAGGGAGAACAGAAGCGTTAACAAATATTGCAAGTATCACGAGGATGTGGGCCACGACACCAAAGATTGTATCGCCCTGAAAAAGGAGGTGCAGGCTCTCATCGAGAATGGAATGCTGTTGGAATATGTCAAAAAGCACTCTCAGAAGAATGCCGTGGTAAAAGCTGTCTCAAAGAATACTGACACAACAATGGTAATTTCCGAAGGAGTTGATGATTTTGACGTCGAGCAGGAATATTTGGACCCGAAAGCTGGGAGGAACAATGTGAACCTGGTCGAAGAAGAAATCCCGAGGGGGAAAGTGGATAGTTTGTGTGCATTTTTTGAGTCTTTAGCAATCTTTGGTGGAGACACTATCGCAGGGAATTCGAACAGTTCGCGTAAGAGGCACATGGTCAATTTGACCACCCAGATCGAAGCTGGAGTCTCTGCACAAATGCACCGATCGCCTTCCCCTATTATTTGTTTTGATGATGATGATATGCGTAATGTGGCGGGCCCTCATGAGGACGCTGTAGTAATCGCAGCGGGCATCGCCGGGGATCAGGTTCAGAAAATACTTATCGACACAGGAAGCTCTGCGAACATTTTGTTTATGAGTACCTATCGCCGCATTTCTGACCCACCGGTCATTCGAAGATCTGACAGAACAATAGTAGGTTTCACTGGTGCTACGGCAGTTGTCGTGGGAGAATTTCAATGTATGGTGGAGTTGGGTCGTGGACCGTTCAAAAAAGAGGTCGAGGTACTTTTCATTGTGGTCGACGCGCCCACCTCATATAATGCTATCCTAGGTCGCTCTTGGTTATCACGGATGCACGGTGTCATCTCTACGGTGCATCAGTGCTTGAAATATGTAATCGGGAACAACATTGGCACGGTCAGAAGTAGCCAGAAGATGGCGCGAGAATGCTACCAAATCGCTTTGTCGTCTAAGGGAGTTCGAGGGGGACCCTCTGACTCAGCATAGCAATTAAAGGGGCCACCCTCCGAGGTCATTCCTTGTGATGATCCGAGGGAGGCCCCCGGATTTCAGGTCCCGGAGGAGGACTCTTCGCCACACGAGTTCATGACTGGGAAAGTTTTGAAAATAGGGGTTCATCTCTCCCCCGAGTTTAGAGGAAAGTTAATTAATTTTTTATCTGACAGGCTCGATATGTTTGCTTGGTGTGCACAGGATGTCACAGGGGTGCCGACGGAGATTATATGTCACAAGCTCGCCTTGCGATCGGATGTTCGACCAATAGTTCAGAAAAGGAGGCCTGTCTCCCCGGAAAAGGCCTCAGCGATCTTGTTGGAGGTCGAACGACTTTTAAGTATCGGTCATATTCGCGAGTCGCATTATCCCCTATGGGCATCGAATCCGGTGTTGGTAAGGAAGAAGAATGGCAAATGGAGGATGTGCATCGACTTCACAGATCTAAACCGTGCTTGTCCTAAGGATCCTTTTCCTGTCCCGCGCATTGATCAGTTAGTAGACTCGACCTCCGGAAATCGGTTGTTATCTTTCATGGATGCTTACTCGGGATACAATCAAATCCGTTTGGCTGCTAATGATGAGGAGAGCACTTCTTTTATTACCGGGCGAGGTCTATACTGCTACAAGGTCATGCCATTCGGTTTAAAAAACGCGGGGGCAACTTATCAGCGACTGGTTAATAAGACCTTCGAGGAGCAGATTGGGAGGAATATGGAAGCTTATATCGACGACATGTTGGTAAAAAGTGAGAAAGACGACGACCATTTTGCCGACCTCACAGAGACATTCCACAATTTGCGTAGGGTTAACTTAAAACTCAATCCAGAAAAGTGTATTTTCGGAGTGCGGTCGGGTAAATTTCTTGGCTACATGATCAGTGAGAAAGGTATTGAGGCGGACCCGGAGCAATTAAGAGCGTTGATCAATATGAGTCCTCCTCGAAACATTAAAGAGGTGCAAATCTTGACAGGGCGGTTGGCTGCCCTCAATCGATTCATTTCCCGCTCGTCGGACAAATGTGCCCCATTCTTTAAAGTTTTGCGAAATGCGAAGCATTTCTGCTGGACAGAAGAATGTTCGACGGCGTTTCGTCAAATTCAGGAGTATCTAACCTCTCCGGAAATTTTATCTAAACCATTGGTGGGGGAGACGTTGATTGTTTATGTAGCGGTATCCGCGTGTGCGGTCAGTTCCGTGCTCCTCCGGGAAGCTGACGCTCTATTGAGGCCAATTTATTATGTCAGCAAGAGTTTGCTGGATGCCGAAAAACGGTATCTTACTTTGGAGAAGGTGGCCTTGGCGTTGGTGACAGCAGCGAGGAAGATGAGACCTTATTTTCAAGCGCATCCAATAGTGGTCCGAACGACGTTTCCTCTGAAAAGTCTATTACAGCGACCTGACGTCTCTGGCAGAATGACTAAGTGGTCCGTTGAGTTGGGAGACTTTGATATAACATTTGAACCTCGCACAGCAATAAAGGCACAGGTGTTAGCGGATTTTTTGGTTGAATTTCACTCTGATAGGGACGAACAGGAAGAACCTGACACAGTTGCTGAGGAAGAATGGGTAGTTCGAACGGATGGGGGGTCGAACATTTCAGGTTGCGGGGCAGGTGTCCAGCTAATATCCCCGCAAGGGGTTGCCATGTTTCAAGCCATCCGTTTTGTTTTCAAAGCTACTAATAATGAGGCTGAGTACGAAGCAGCTTTAGCCGGCCTACGCTTGGCCCAAATATGCGGGGCTCGACGGGTAAAATTGGTCAGTGATTCTCAGTTGGTGATCAATCAGGTTTCAGGGGAGTCCGAGGCAAGGAAGGAAACATTGGTACAGTACTTGAAACTGATAAAAGATTTGGCGTCGGGGTTCGAAGGCGTCAAGTTCGAGCATGTCCGACGGGAAATGAATGCCATCCCGGATTCTCTTGCTTCTGCTTCTCGGACAGAAGGTTATCCTTGGGTTTTGACCCAGACATGCCCATCGATCTCTATCTCTAAAGACCATGTGATGAATGTCTCAGAGGAAAATCATGCGATTACCCCTGATTGGAGAACGGTCATCATTGATTTTTTGGCTCATGACATCTTGCCCGCCGACAAATATGAAGCCAGAAAAGTAAGATTCAAATCTCACGGTTACATTTTGTTGGACGGATCGTTGTATAAGAAGTCTCTGAGTCGGCCATTGCTGAGGTGCTTGAATGGACCCGACTCACAAATTATCCTCTCCGAGTTACACGATGGCGAAGGGTCCGCTCATTGTGGATATAAAGCTCTGATTCGCCGAGTATTCTTGGCAGGATATTATTGGCCAACTATTTCAGCCGATGCAAAAGATTTGGTCAAGCGGTGTGACACGTGCCAGCGGTACGCTAATATAATCCACAAGCCAGCAGCACTGATGGAAAGCATCCCAGAGGCGGTTCCTTTTGACAGATGGGGCATTGACTTGGTTGGACCTCTACCTATGGCTCCAGGTGGCAGACAGACGATAGTTGTAGCCGTTGACTATTTTTCTAAGTGGGTAGAGGCTGAGCCACTTGCGGGCACAAAAGCCAAGGATGTGATTAAATTTGTTTTGTCTAATATCTGTTGTCGTTTTGGTATGCCATTGCAGATTACGACAGACAATGGTCCACAATTTGATAACAAAGAATTTCACAATTTTTGTGTGTCAAGGGGAATACGACAATGTTTTTCGGCGCCATTTCATCCTCAGGCAAATGGCCAGGTGGAAGTAACAAATCGCACCATCCTCGACGGACTGAGGAAGAACTTAGAAGGAAAGGCGGGGAAATGGCCCTACTATCTACAGGAAGTGCTATGGGCGTATCGAACGACCCCACGAACAGCCACCGCTGTATCCCCTTTTGCCTTAGTTTATGGAATGGATGCCGTGGTTCCGTCAGAGATCCTTTTCCCTTCACATCGAATAGCAGCTTATGATGCAGACACGAATGACGCGCACAAAACATTGGCTTTGGACTTGGTCGAGGAAAAGAGACAGCGGGCGCAACTGACTTCCCTTCATTATCAAACTCTTATGAGGAGTCGATACGCATCCAAAGTCAACCATAGGGACTTTCAGGTGGGAGACAAGGTCCTACGGAAAATCTTCTTACACACTAAGGACAAGAGCCTGGGGAAGCTAGGCCCTAATTGGGAAGGCCCCTATGAGGTCATCGACAAGATTAAACCAGGCACGTATAGGCTAAAAGATAAAGATGGACGATATCTCCGTTTACCTTGGAATATTGAGCATTTAAAATTGTACCTCGATTAGCAGAGCTCAGACAGAATATTGTATGTCTTTTTATTTTCTTTGTACACTTCGAGAAAACTATTGGTGAGGACACACTCTTTCCTACCCTGCTAGGCACAGGAAGGTTTTAATGAGGTGTTTCAGTGATCCCTTTAATACAACGTTTCTTTGCCTTTAACTATTTTTTGAGTCGCATTAACATGTGCCTCGAATTGTTGTCCCTCGCACTATTTTTTGGGTCACATTAACATGTGCCTCGAATTATTATCCCTCACATTATTTTTTGAGTTGCATTAATATGTGTCTCGAATCATTGTCCTTTGACCTATTTCCTGAAGCAAATTAACATTAAGATATGCCACGATGATTTGGGACTTTCAAACTATTCTTCGGGTCGCATGACGATGTGCCTCGATGATTTGGGATTTTCAAACTATTCTTCGGGTCACATGACGGTGTGCCACGATGATTTAGGGACTTTCAAACTATTTTCAAGATCACATTATGTTTTTCATTATAGGTCTAAATTTCTTTTCCTCGGAGACCCTACAAATTGTCCGAAGGCCACGAACGTTGGAATTCGAAGGACTAATGACGTATGTTTCAGTACTTATG
Source organism: Limnanthes douglasii subsp. nivea (assembly GCA_036936605.1). Classification (NCBI taxonomy): domain Eukaryota; kingdom Viridiplantae; phylum Streptophyta; class Magnoliopsida; order Brassicales; family Limnanthaceae; genus Limnanthes; species Limnanthes douglasii. Next base: position 1,912,696 of record JAUPFV010000004.1, on the reverse strand, counting down.
TTTCGAAGGGCTACATTCGAAGGCCACATAAACTGGAGTTCGAAGGCCTAGTTATAAATATAAAACTTGGAACATGTTTAAATAAATATTTTTCGAAGGACTACATTCGAAGGCCACATAGGCTGGAGTTCGAAGGCCTAGTTATAAAATAAAATTTGGTGAATCTGCCTAAGTAACAATTTTTCGACGACCCACCGGGTTGACATTCGAAGGCCTTCTTATACATAGTTGTTCGATGGGCAAAAATTCGAAGGCGTTACTACAAGTATAACACGTTGAATCTTTCTAAATGCAAATTTTTCGAAGGCCAGGTCAATTTTTCAAATTCTGTCGCAGGCCTAATGATAAATTGGTCCAAATGTTGATTATTCGAAGGGCTAGTGCCATGATAAATTCGAAGAACAATACATTGATGAGTTAAATTTCCAATTACTTGTTGAAAAAGCACAACAACTTCTAACCATTACAAAAAAGAACAAAGGCCTTTTAGGCCATACAAAAAACTACCTACGACCCTTTCGTTTAATCGGCGTTCTTCGAATTATCACTCCCTTCACTTTCTGAGTCTTCACTCTCACTGACAACTATTTGGGGTGGACGAAGTTCTGGGGGGACAAGCTTCCAGAAGGGACCCAGTTCATACTCAGGGTGCTCAGTGTATATTTGGGTTAATAGGCCAGCTCGAGTGGCAGCGTCTCGAGCTTGTAACGTCTTCGAACATGTGGCAGCATAAGCATCTGCACCTTTTTCCTTTGCCTCTTCGATCTCCACTGAGAAACCTCTAATTTTTCTTTTCAAATTGTCGCGCTCCTCGACTACATTCTTAAAACCCTCACTGCATTGCTCGAATGCATCGCACGCCTTGCGATGCCCTGCTTTATATTCAGCGATCAACAGCTCTTGGGTGTCAGTCTTTTTCTTATACAAGTCCATCTCTTCTTGGCAACACTGTTCTATTATTGTTATGTAGTGCTCAGCAGCAGAAAGACGTTCATACAAGGCATCAGCTTGGCCTTCGATCACTGCATGCTCCTTCTTGGCTTCTTCGAGCTTAGCAGCAGCAACTGATGCTTTGAACTTGTAGTGATTCTTGCGCTTCTCAAGATGGCGCATCTTCTTTCCTCGATTCACTGATGTATGAAGCAGCCTTCGTAGACTCATTGAAAATTCATCATCTAAAGGGACCTCGAATGAGCTCGAAGGAGACCCTAGATCCGCAGAGTCGAACTCAGAAAAATTGCCACAGGCCACATCAGGGTGAACCAATAAAGGGGGATTTGTTCGAGGGGCATGGACAGGAGCCAGTCTTGGACTGCCTTCGAAGGAGGCTGGTTGAGACGCTTCGGTTAGAGGAGAGTGCACAGCTTGGTAGGAGGCTTCCTTGGGTGATAGGCCACCCCTGTTTTCAGCATCAACTGCGCCATCTTGAACTTCTCTGTCGAAGTTTGTACCTTCATCGTTATCAGGAGTTTCTCCTCCTTCAGATTGCTCTTCGATGGGCTCAAGCAGAATGCCCTTTCCCTTCAAATCCTTTTTCTTGTTGTCTTTCTTGGGTGGAAGGATAGTAGCAGCAGGTGAAGGAGTAGATATTGTTGAAGCATTTGTTGGAGGGATCTCATCTGTTCGACGGGTTTCGGTTGTTCGAAGATTACTGAAGTTCGAGGCCCCTATGTTCTTCGAAGAGCTTGATTTTTGAGTCATTGTGATTGGTTTGGGATTTGTTGGTTGAGGCGGTGTGGCTTCATCTTCTGGAGATTCATCCAGGTGACTTTGCGAACGTGAGCGTTTGGGTAGATAGATTATTACGTCCTGCTTGCTGCACCGCTCTAACACTTCTCGTTCAGAAGGTGGAGTCATTAGGCCCCTCATACTTATACGATCCAGAGGGTTGAGCCTCCAGAGTCGACTTCTGGCCAAGTTCTCATCGACGAAGCAACGGCGAAAACGATTGTCCCACTGTTCTTTTGCCCACAAGCGAAGGTTAGTGAAAACAGTGGTAGCTCCTTCGACATAGTCGGTGTAGGGTTTGGATACTCCGGTCATAGCTGAAGCAAATAAACAAGGGAGAAAAATGGTTATACTAAATATGCTGTTCGAAGACGTATGTGTCTTCAAGGGTGTCAATTCTTCGAGGCAACTATGAGATTCGAACAGGTAATTGACTTAGAAAAATGTACAGAAAAATTAAACATTCGAGGGCGTATAACGCTTCGAGGAGCACTTACATTTCATGGTCCATTTCAAGGAGAGTTTATGTGGATTCGAAGGGGTGGCTTGGGAGCCGGTCTCCCAACATCCAGAGAAAAAAAGGAACTGTTGCCTCCATTTTTTGTCTGCTTCCAAGAGGTCCTTTAACACCTTTTGCCCTCGGTTGAATGTCATTGAGTAGAAGGGGAAGTACGGGTTTCGAGCAAGGCCAGCTAGACCGATTATTTGTTCCAGCAAAAACTCTTGGCCTGAAAGCCTTGAGGCCATTATGCAAGCCATCAATGTGAACCACATGTTGGGCCCAACTTGTGAGGGACAGAGATCTATTTTGGCAAGGTATTCAATAAAGAAGGGGTCTAAGGGATACCTTAGCCCCCAGTTCATGATTTCTGTATAGACCACCACCTCGTGATCCCTAACAGACAATGGCGTCTCTTCTTCGGAGGGAAATCTGATATTAATATAAGAAGGAATGCCCCATCGAGCCCTAAGCATTGTCTCTTCATCCTCCGAAAAGTACTTGTACTTGATATTAGCCAGGGCCACCATATGTTTGTTTTCGATGCCTCTAATATTATTTCCGGCGATGTTGTCTAACTCCAAGGGCAAAGTCACATCTCCCTTCGATTTTGGCGCAATCCGGTGAGCTTGTTCCTCGGATATTGCCGAAGAGGAAGTACCACCATTTGCAGGGACTGACAAGGAAGTAATGGGTTTTTTCCGGCCGAGGAACTTGTTGAAAGGTTTCATAACTATGGGGTCTAACGTTTCTTCATGCCTAATCCGCATATCCTCCTCGGTGATAAGTGTTCTTGAAGGAGAGAACTGAGTACCATGGATGGTCATGGATGGTGTGGAGGGCAGACTAGAAACTTCTGTTCCTTGTCTTCGAGGAGGGCTTTCAGTACTTTGATCTAAGTTTTGCCTTCGAGGAGGACTTTCAGTGTTGTGCTCCAAATTTTGCCTTCGAGGAGGACTAACTGAGTTCCGAGGAGGACTCCTCGAAGTCCTTCGCGGGCTTGGAGATTTTTGGGGGTGGTCTTCAACATTGGTTGAGACAGTAGGTTCTCGAATGGTTAGGGAAGCCCCCCTAGCCCGTTTTCGCTCGTGAGAATTTTTTCTATCTCTATGGGACTTCTTCCTCTTCGAACCTGACGAGTGCTTGTGAGACTTCTCTTTCCCCATTTCTTTCGGAGGGTTGTTTTCGCTGAGTAAGCTTTGACGAGTTACCTCACGAGGTATAATGGCCGTCGAATTGTTCGAAGGAGGCCAAGGACCGAAGTATGTTGTAGTCAATGGCGGGGGATGAGGCCTTACGTCTTCACCAGCGGCAACCCTCTCCTCGAACCGTTTACTAATCAACAGCCAATCAGGAATTCGACGAGCTTTATGCGCCAGCTTTATCTCTCTAGAAATGATTGAACAGAAGTTACATTAATGAAGAAAGAGGTTGGTATTTATAAAAGCTTAGTGGGCTTCTTTGATGACGTGAGCCTGGGGACATTTTTTGTGTTGTTTGCCTAGGGGCATGATGGTCCTTATAGGTGAGTAATATATGACAGCCTAGTTAAAGTAGAAGGTGAAGAGTCTTGTGTCAGAGGTTGTCATGGGAAGCGGAAGGGTTTTCTGACAAAAGAATAGGTACCGTTTCTTCAAACACATGCTGACGTTGGTATCTGCGCAGTGACATCATCAATCCTAGCACCATTTTTCGCCTAAGTATACAATTGTCCGATGAGCATTTTACTTAAAATGTTGCAAGGATTGGGGGGCTACTTGGTACGGCAGAAAGTCGAAGGGGTCTTGGTAGATATTCGAAGAGACAATCTTTCGAAGAAGCGACTTTTATGCCTGAGGGACTTATGAAGTTCGAAGAGGAAATCTTTCGAAGAAGCGACTTTTATGCCTGAGGGACTTATGAAGTTCGAGGAGGCAATCTGTCGAAGAAGCGACTTTTATGCCTAAGGGACCTGTGGAGCTCGAAGAGATTTTGGCCGATTAGAAGAATTATTCAGTCTTAGCAAAACAATTTTTTACTAAGACTGGGGGGCTACTGATAAGGAGAATAAATGTATAAGGGCCAAAATGCATAGAAATAAATGTATAAGGGCCAAAATGCATAGAAATAAATGTATAAGGGCCAAAATGCATAGAAATAAATGTATATGGGCCAAAATGCGTTAATTGTAGAGATGTAGCCAAAATAGGAAAGAATTTTAGAATAGGGACCAAGAGATGTAATTAACCCGAATTAAAGCGTGTGGGGTCCACAATTGTACTATAAAAGGACCTCACACGCTTCACGAATTTCGAGATGAATAGTACAACTTTCTCTCTCTACTACTTAAACTCTTTCTCTCTCTAGATTTAATTCTTAAGTATTCCTCTGTCACAAAATCCCCTATCAACAAATCCTCATCTAACAAAATCTCCCTCGAACTAACTTTCAACTCTTCAACTATAACCCATTATTATGTCATAATAAATGAAAGCCTATATGGTTATTTCAATTACTCTAATGGTACGAGGCAAGATGACCCTTTGTTACCCAGCCTCTTCATTATTAATCAAGAATATTTCATTAAGGGTATTCAAAATTTATTCCTTACCAATCAAGCCACGGCATACAATTTCAGAATTAATTTTTCAATCCATTCCATTTCTTATGTTGATGGAATCATCATATTTATGAATGAGTCTATAAATAATGTCAAAAAGATTTTAAATTACCTCAACCACTACCAAAATATAGTTGGCCAACTTAAATAAAAACAAATCTATTTTTATTACCCCTCAAAACAAATATATAATTATTATCGGAGCTATTCATAATCTTAATGGCTTCAAGCATAGTTATCTTACAATCAAGTATTTAGGGATAGCCATTCATCCAAGTAACAAATCTTATTACTTTAATGATATCATATAAAAAATGAGAAAGAAAATTGTTGAATGAGACTGTAAAAATCTACCATTTAGAGGTAGAATAGAATTAATACAGACTGTATTAATGCTCATTCTCTCATATTATATTCAAAGCTATAACCTTCCTGACGACATAATTGACAAAATTTATAAAGCTTTAAATAACTTTATATTGGGTACTAAAGAAAATATAAATGTTATCATATGGTATAACTGCAAAAACCTCTGTAAAAACTATGATGAAACTGGTCTAAATTTCAAGAAAATCATTGATCTTCAAAACACATACACTTGTAAACTTTGATTTAATTTCAGAAATCATCAATTCATTTGGTATAAGCTGATGCATGCTACCTACTGCCCTAGGGAGCACCCCTTACAGATTAACCTTAAGCTTAAAGACTCTAAAACTTGAAAGTATCTTATAAACAGTAGAGAATTAGTTGAATTCATATACTCGCATATTGGTAATAGTTCTATTGATTTTTGGCTTTAGAGATGTTGTAATAAACTACTGTGATGACAATCTCTAGTATTACAACAACAAAAAATTAAAGACTTTTGCGAAAATAACTATTGGAATCTTGATAAGCTCAAATATAATATAACCTCTATTAACATTGAAAGAATAACTAAATTCAAACTTCATGAATTCTTTTCATGATTCAGTTAAGTATAATGCTTCTATTTATAGTCTATTTAGCTTTAAAGACACCTTATATAATATTTAACCAAATATCTTCATTCATATCTATATAGAAACATTTGGAACTCTATTACTCCAAATAAGTGTTCATTCACTCTTTGGAGAATTCTTAAAGGTATGATTTATGTAGACATTGTTCTACAAAAGAAAAACTTCAATCTTGCTTCAAGATGCCAATTTTACAATCATGTTGAATCAATTGATCTCCTTTTTGTGCAATGTCAAACAATCTGAGAAGTATGAAAATACTTTGTTGGATTGTTTGGTATCTTTATATACAATCAAATAAATATTTCTCATTTAATTATATGTTGGTTCCTTTCATCAAACAAACTAACTCACATCAGAATAATCATTCCTCCAATAATACGTTGGTGTATTTGGTCTGCTAAGAACAAATCCAAATATAAAAACTCTTTAATAACTACAAAATACATTAAAGATAAGATTACCAATATGCTATTTAACTTAGACTTTGCTAATCTGCTTCCTAAGAAAATTTGGTCTAGTGATTATAAAATTTCTAATGAATTAAATTGTTATCATAACTTATCAAACATCACGCCTAATATTTATGTAAAATGGATTCTTCCACTTGGCTCTAGATTGAAACTCAACACTTATGGCTCTTGTTCTACTTCTGGGGAGTCAAGTGATAGTTGTTTGATCATGAGCTCTAATGGTATTATGTTATCTTAAATTAGCATAATGTATGAGAAACTTAACCTTATTTTTGCTGAAGTAAAAAATCTTTTTGGATGGTCTATATTTATGCAATAATCTTGAATATACTGATCTAGGTGTTGAAATAGATTCTAAGATTTTGTTTGATGTTTTAGCTCACGGTTTTGCCCTTTGGTTTATTGTTCCAACTGTCTCAAGTTGCAGGAAACTATTAAAATCAACTATGATCATAAGGCTTATCTATAGAGAACGAAATTGCGCAGGTGATTGGCTTGCAAAATGCTCTCAAAACTATAAAACCAACTGTAACTATACCTTAGCTGAAGCCCCTGGCCAATTAAGGGTCATTCAATTTGTAGAAAGCCTCAACCTTGGTTACCTTAAAATTTTGGAGAAAAGTAATTATAATTTCAAATTTATGTCACTAACCTTCTATTTGCTCCTGACAAAAACTTATATTTTGAATTGCATGTCACAATATCTGAAGGATATAAAAAAGAGTTCACTCAAACCAAACCTGATTAAAAAAGGATCACAACAAAGTCTAGATCAAAATGCATCGAGTCAGATGAAGCTATATGGAGATACCTCAAATTAAAGATCAGTCACTCTCAAATTTTTATTTTAGACAACTAAAGCTAATCCTATCTATGATCATTTTATGATTATCAATTTTATTACAACAATTTCGTAACTTTCAATTTATGTATATGAATTACACTGATCCTGATCCACCTCTCTGTACATTAATGATTTATGGCATTTCATTATCTAAAATTTATTTGTTTGTTATAATAATAATTAATTAATTAAAACTTAGATAAAAAATAAAACATAAGTTGTTGATAAAAATTAAAAATAAATAAATATATTAATAACCATTACGGTTTTCAAATATACCAATAACAATATGGAATATAAAAACTTCATAAAATATCATTAACACAAAAAGGTTTACATTTTTAACACTTATTTATTATAAATCTTCAAAATTATATATCTTTCAAATCCTAATTAAAAATAAAATAAAAAAAACACATAAAGAAATATCTTTATTTTCCAAAGACGAACAAAACGAAATACATGATGTATATATTTGGAGAATTCTTTTTTTCAAAACTAAATTTTCACCATAATTATCCATAATTTTGCATTTTAAACACACTTTAATATATTTTTTTATTTTAATGCACATATCTTAACAACTACAAAATGTATAGTTGTTTCAACACAATTAATACTTATTTCTATAAAAACAAATTTTGTTTTGTTTTTTTACATAATTATACTTACTTCACATCCAAAAATCATATTTACGCAACCATTTTTTTTCTTTTTGCAGCACATTTGAACTTAATTACGGAACTAGAACAAATTTAATTTTTTACATCCTAATTACATGTAATTTCTCATCCATAACACAAATCTAATTTAAAAAATAGTTTTTTCAACATATAAATGTAAATATTTTAGCAACTACAAAAAATTTAGTTGTCTCACACTGAGTTGACATTTATTTGCACAAAAATAAGTTGTATTTTTTTTACAGAACCAAACTTATTTCACAACCAAAAATCTCATTTACGCAACTGTGTTCTTCTTATTTCCGCAACATATTTGCACATATAATTACACAACTAGAACAAAATTGTTTTTTTTGTACCTCAATTACACGTAATTCATACCCTTAACACAATCTATTTTTTTAAAACAAGTTTTTTCTAACACGAAGATGCACATATTTTCGCAAGTACAAAAAAGTTAGTTGTTTCACATCTAATTAACATTTATTTCATAAAAACAAGTCATATTTTGTTTTTTATACTAATTTGTAACCAAAATTACACGTAATTTCGCATCATTAACATTAAAAAAACAAGTTTTTTCAGCACATAAAATTTACATATTTTCATAAGTATAAATAGTTAGTTGTTTCACATTCAGTTAACACTTGTGTTCACAAAAATAATTTGTATATCATTTTGACATAATGGACTTCATGGAAGAAAGAACTTATATAAATAGATGAAAAAAGATAACGATGAGAGATTAATATTCTAAGTAAAAAATTACAATTTTTCTTTCTAAATTAACATTGTTATTATTTTGGCATAAATTTGTAAAGATTTACCCAAAGAAATTTGGTGTTGTATGTGGGAACACATGAGTCTGGATTTGAAAGGGATGTCACTAATACGAACCCTCTTGGCGGTGCACGGGTAATCGTCTTCAGGCCAGCAAAAAAACTTGCCAACTATCGCATTTTGCCCCTAGGTCAACCTGGCGGTAGATCCTATCACATAACTTCTCCTTGCGTCAACGATTATCCGGCAAATGACGTAATCCTCCACGACGGTCCTGGCTTAACCGTAATCTCTACTAACGCGTCATCGGGGGCCAATCTCGTGTCAAAGAAGCGGCACAAAGAATACTTGGAAGTTTAGTCGGTCAACAAGTCCTCATACCATAACTATCGAGAACTAATGACGGACCTAATCTTCAATGATGACGATTTGTGGGTGATGATGACGTCTGATCAAGACACCCTCACAATTGACCTGGATATGGACGATATCATGGTAACACGGATCTTGTTGGACGACGGTAGCTCGACCAACAACATTTTCAAAACTAGTTACGACGAATGTCGAAAGTATCACCGTATAAGCCGACACATAAAACACTATGAATTGTGAGGACATATCATCGAAATACATGAAATAGAACAACTAGTGACCGTAGACGGTAGCAACCCTAAAAAAACAGTTGACACTTTTCGTGATATACAATACCCAACTCCTATCCCGCTATCATTGGTGACCGTATTGGATGGAAATGACACCATACACGTTTTAGCCATATGTGAAATACCCGATCGACGAATAATTAAACGAATAATTAAAAGAAGCCGTACCGCCCGAACTTGTACAACAAATTTATTAAACTGATTTATATGTATTTATAAATTGAATTAATTTATAAAAATAATATGAAAAGACGATGTTAACATCGATTCTTTTACAACTTTAACAGACGTTTTTTCAAATCAATATAGCATTACAAAACATTCCACTACACAGACCAGCGTCAAAAGCATCTACTGATATGTTGGGAGCAGATCGTGATCCGACACTTCGTTGATGGATATGACGATTGCGGATGATGCTTACCTAACTACTGGGATTGGATCATTTTTCTTTTCTAGTATTTCCATTTCGCGCAAAAATTTTATTTAGTCTATTATTGATGTAATCATAGGTATGCCTCAGATCTTTTTGTATGAATTCCTTTCAATTTATTTAGTGTTTTTTAAAAAAAAAAAAAAAATCCAGCAAAATACTTACGGTTCATAAGCGGGTTGGGGAAATGAAAGACAAGTTATGAAATGACAGTGGTGACCTTTCTTTGTTTGAAATTAAGCAAGCACAACTGCACAGGTGTAGGTAGTGATGAGAAGGCACGTGATGAGATGGGATGGTGAAGCAGCAGATAGTAGTCGTAGTGCCACCCAGCTGTCTCCAACTTCTTCCACCTGGTCCACAAACCGACACACCATACAATACAACAACAAATAACAATCATACATCTATCTATCCCATTCAATTTTATAATAGGATAATAGGAGTATGAGGGAACTTATATAGCCAATTTGTCCTAAAAGACTCTTCTATTTAAATCTCGATAAATATCATGAATTGTTTTCAAATTATTATTTTTCAAGATCGACATCTCATATTTAATTCGTTTTTATCTGCGCGATTTTGTATAGACGCAGATTGTTAACTTTAGTTATTTATTTTATGCTGTATATCCATCTTAATTATCACAGAAAAAAAAAATAGTATTTTTAACATTTTATTAAAAAATATTAATTTCATCTGATAATTTAAAAAGTATTCACAATTTTTTCAGTCGAGTTAATTTTCGAAAATAGTAAATTACTGCAGCTTTTATTTCGTATTATTTTGATTTTGGTTATTATTTTATTTTTTAAATTTTATTCTATCTGAACGAATCATCTAAAAGAGCTTTTAAAAACCGATGTTTGAGTTGTTAGGGTTTGTTTGTAAGATTCCATTCGTCGTTAAACTCATCTCTTCTGAACACCTTTTCTAAGAGAAGGATGGTTTCGAAAGAGGTTAATTTATAAGTATAAACGTTATAATCTCTAAACGAGTTTTCTTTTTCAGCCCTCAGGTCCGAGGTCACTTTAAAATTAAAAAAAAATTCATCTAAGAGGTTTGATTCGAACCCAATTTTAAGCAGACAATCTTGTTATTCTTTTTTTATGAACTGACTTTAGTAATTGTTCATTTGCATTGTCTTGAACCAATGAAGTCAGACAAAAGCGTAGGTTCCAACCAACAACTTTCTCAAACTTCTCATCTAATTCACACCATCTGAAACAATTGCTCGAACTTACGGCTGAAAATAGTTAGGTCATATGTTTAATCTATAAATCAAAACTTATACACTATGTAATAGATATAAATTTTAAATAAAAAAATAATTTTTTTTGTTCTTTATTTAAGATGGTATCAGAACCTGGAATAATCTGATCGGGGAACCGTAGCGATCCCTCTGTATCGTGGATCTACCAGGTATTCAATTACGTATTAGTATTGGATTTCAGTTTGGAATTAGATTTATTCAGAAATCTTAGATCTGTTCGGAAATTTTGGATTGTGTATTGATATTAATCTTACATAGCATGTTAAAATTTGATAGAGAGTTGTATTATTGTTTTGATTTTGAAGAAAATAATCTACTCAGTTATTTGAATTATTATTCGATAAATGCATAATCTATCGAGCTATTTGAGTTATATTATTTTGATTTAAGAGGAGATAATCTTCTGAGTTATTTGGATTATTATTCGATAAAAGTATACTTTAAAAAAAGGAGAGATGTATTGAACTACTTAATTATTTGCAAATGTATTTTGAATTACTTAACGAATAATATTAAAGAAATTTGTGACTAAATTAATTGGTGTTGCAAGTAAATTAATTGTTGAACGCTCTAAACGATTTTGTAATATAATTAAGTGGTAAAATTACGGTGATTTAATAGAGAATTAATTGATGAAACCATGAAACATTATGGTGATTTGAGCAGCAATTGAAATATTATTACAGTTAATCAACGGAAATATAATGATTTGGAACTAATTGATTTGAGTGCTTACGATTATTTTGTAATTAAAATTACAGTTATATTTAATTAAAAAGAGAAAACTTCATTTACCGTAAAGAGAAAAGACGGTTTCGTATGCATTGGTTTTTTTTTATTTGGATTCCGATTGTGATTTCAGTTGGATCTGTTTTTTTGTGGTTTTTAATTTGTTTTTTTCTTTTTGATTGGATTTGTGATAGAAATTTTGATATGCAATTCGTCAGAATAGATATGATTTTCGGTTTTTGGATCTGCTTTTTTGTGGTTTTTAATTTGTTTTTTTCTTTTTGATTGGATTTGTGATAGAAATTTTGATATGCAATTCGTCAGAATAGATATGATTTTCGGTTTTCGGATCTGCTGTGTGCAGTTCCTATCAAACGGTCCGATCGAAATGTAAACGACATCTATTTTTTTATGAATTTTGGAAAGCGTGTTCGGGACATATAGTCCATCAATTTAACTGGTTGGATTATGATTTGGTGCTACGGTTCGTGAAAAATGGCTACTCAAACAGTGCAGACGTTTTATTGGTAAAATCGTGAATTCAATTTAATATTTATTTTGTTTTTTATTTTGGTTGGAAATTGGAAAATGGAAATTGGAAATCAGAAATTGGAAATTGGAAATCGGTAATCGGAAATTGGAAATTGGATTTAGTTTGGTATTTGGATTTAGTTTGGTATCTGGACTTGGTTTTGGGATTTAGATTTGACTGAGTATTCGATTTGATTTTGCCGGACCACTGAGATTTTGAATTTGCACTTGGTTTTGGATTTGGGGTTTGATTAATATTTTGATTTGATTTTTCCGATTTGGATTTCGTATCTCTTGATTGTTTGATTTTGTTCGATTAGATATTGTGGATCTTATTGCGAATATGATAGGAAAATATGATTTTCTACAGTCTAATGATAACAAACCGAATAAGAAGAACTTTGTTATGTCTACATCTGCATACCATTCAAGTATGTCTTCGTCTTCCGCTTCAGGTATTGATTCATCATTGTGGATTTTGGATTCAGGTGCGTCTCATCATAGGTCACCTCACATATTGAACTTTGTTTAATTGTCTCATGTTTCACGTATTTCTGGTTTGTCTGCTAGTGCTACACCAATGTCTAGTAAAGGGTATTGGCTCTATTTGTACCCCCTCGTTCCCACACTTGCTTTAAAATTTGGTTCGGTTAGCCAATTGTGTAAATCTTGTTATTATGTATTTTTTTTATTTTGTTTGTGCTATACAGACTCATAGAGTGATTGTGACAAGTCATAAAATGAAAGAACCCTATGTTTTACAGAAACTCGAAGTAACAGATGTGAATGTCTATGGTGTTGATAGTGGAAAAACATAATTAACTGATATTGATGCCTCTGGTGTTGATATGTCTTCGTTTTGTTTGAATCATTTATCTTCTGAGTTTTATCTTTGGTGTTCCTGTGTGGGACTTGTATCTGCATCGCGTTAAAAAAATTTAGTCTCCATAGGTGCTTTAGGTCAACTAAACACTTGCCATATCTCATATTGTAATGGTTGTAAATTTGCAAAAACTTTGGCGTTACCGTTCAATGAAAGTGTTACTTATTCTATTGCTTTGTTTGATATTATTCATTCTGATGTATGAGGTCCATCTTTGTCTCTACAAAGAGTGGTTCGTCCTACTATGATTCTTTCATCGATGATTATACTCGATATACTTGGGTTTAACTTATAAAATGGAGATAATATTTCCTTGGAATTTATAGAGAATTCCGGGAATTTGTTAAGACTCATCATTTTGTTGTAGTAAAATGCTTCAGGTGTGGCTTAGGGGGTGAATATATATCCAATGATTTTACTCAGTTACTTGCATATGATGGTACTATACATTATTTAAAGAGGTTGTTTCTGATCCTCGTTGGCAAAATGCAATAGTCGAAGAGCTTACCGCTCTTTATCAAACTCATACATGAGATATAGTTAAATCTCAATCTAGTAAGCATATAATCGGCTCCCGATGGGTTTTTAAATTAAAACAAAGTCTGATATAATCGACTCTCATGAGGAGGTTTACATGACTCCTCCTCCAGGTGTTGCTCACCAACCATGTGAAGTTTTTCGACTTAAGAAAGCTTTATATGGTCTCAAACAAGCTCATTGTGCTTAGTTTGCAAAATTTTCTACGGCTGTTACTTCACTTGGTTTTTTTACTAGTAATCATGATTCATCATTGTTTATTAAATGTACGAGTGCATGACAGTGTATTTTTTATCAGATCGGATATAGTTGGAGCGATATCATAGTGATTCTGATTTTATCCAAAGGAAATTTCGAAATAAAACTCAATAATTAAACAGTAACTTGAGTGGACCAATAACTCGGCTATATGCCTAACACATTGATTCTTGGGCTTGGGGGCTCATAGGATTGACCCGAATTTAAGATCTGATCTGAACGACCCATGGATCAGAGAAAAAAGTATGAATACCCTAACCAACAACATTAAATGGGTTAGACTTTTTTTAGAAATATTAAATACAAGCATACACCTCATTTCTCTTATTACTCTCTACAAAAATATTTAATATCAACCATCTAAAAGATCTTCCATTTTTTACCCCTTAACTAGATTTTTCATCATCAAATTGGCGACCACATTGGGAGGTAAAGGCACGTAGATAACTTTATTGAAAACCTTACTTGTAATTCAAAGTTCAAAAATCTTTGGGATATGGATCTCAATATGCAAGAAATGCTACCTCATAAAATTGAGGGAATAAGAGATGAGAATGAGCATGTTATTGTTGAAGAGTTAAAAGATGGTCCGATGGTGATTTTGTTGTGAGAAGATTTGTTGATAGAGGATTAAGAAGTAGAAGAATATTTGAGTGTTAGATCTAGAGAGAGAAAATGCTAAAAGAGTAGAGAGAGAAAGTCGTACTATTCATCTTGAGATTCGTGAAGCGTGTGTGGTCCTTTTATAGTACAATTGCGGACCCCACACGCTTTAATTCGGTTTAATTACATCTTTTGGTCCCTGCTTTAAGGTTCCTTCCTATTTTGGCTATATCTTTACCATTAATGCATTTCAGCCCTTATACACTTATTTCTATGCATTTCGGCCCTTATACATTTATTTCTATGCATTTCGGCCCTTATACATTTATTTCTATGCATTTTGGCCCTTGTCTTTTATTCTTCCTTATCAGTAGCCCCCCAGTCTTAGTAAAAATCATTTTTCTAAGACTGAATAATTCTCTTGACATGCCAAAATTGTATGTCTTCGAACTTCATGGGTCCCTCGAAAAGTTGCTCCACGAATCTCTTCGAATTATCGAGGCCATGAATTACTTAGGCGAAAAATCGTTCCACAAAACCTCTTTGACATAAAACCTCTTCGGATGGTTTGCAAGCTTCCTCGGATGGTTTACAAGCCTCCTCGAATATCTAAAACGGCCTCTTCGAGCTTCTGTTATACCGAGTAGCCCCCTCAATCCTTGCAACCTTTTAAGCAAAATGGTTTTCGGATAAGTATATACTTAGGCAAAAAAAGGGTGCTAGGATTGATGATGTCATTACACACACTGATGTCATCAAAAAACGGTACCAATTCTTCTGACATTATTGTCAGAAAACTCTTCGCCTTCCCCTGACAATTTCTGACACAAAACTCTTCACCTTTTGCTATAGCTAGGCGACCAAACAATGTCCAACTATATAGACCATCGTACCCCTAGGCAAACAACATGAAAATGTCCCCGTGCTTCATGTGTCAAGAAAGCCCACTAGTCTTCTATAAATACCAACCTTTTTCTTCATTAATGCAACTTCTGTTCAATTATTTCTAGAGAGATAAAGCTGGCAAACAAGCCCCGTCGAATTCCTGAGTGGTTGTTGATTAGTAAAAGGTTCGAAGAAAGGGTTGCTATTGGTGAAGGCGTAAGGCCTCATCCCCCACCATCGACTACAACCTTTTTTGGAGCCTGGCCTCCTTCGAACAACTCGACCGCCGTTATACCTCGTGAAGTAGCTCGTCAAAGCTTACTCAACGAAACAAACCTTCCTAGAGAAATGGGTAAAGATAGACCACACAAGCATTCATCAGGTTCGAAGAGGAAGAAATCCCATAGAGATAGAAAAGGTTCGCATGATCGAAAACGAGCCAGGGAAGCTCCCCTAACAATTTGAGAACCAATTGCCCCAACTAATGTTGAAAACCTTCCCCAAAGATCTTCAAGTCCTAGAAGGACTTCGAGGAGTCCTCCTCGAAACCCAACTAGTCCTCCTCAAAATCAAGACCAACATAAATTTGCTAGTCCTCCTCGAAACCAAAATCAGCAATTGAATTCTGGAAGTCCTCCTCGAAATCAAGATCAGAAACAGAATTCTGGAAGTCCTCCTCGAAGACATGGAACATATGTTTCTAGTCTGCCCTCCATGCCATCCATGACCATTCATGGAACTCAATTCTCCCCCTCATGGACGCTTATTACCGATGAAGACATGCGTATCTTACATGAACAAACTTTAGACCCCAAAGTTACAAAACCTCTCAATAAGTCCTTCGGACAGAAATTGCCCATTATTCCTTCCTCAGGCCCTACGAACGGTGCAACATCTTCTTCGACAATATCCGAGGAGCAAACTCGCCGGATCGCTCCAAAATTGAAGGGGGACATTGTGCTGCCTTTGGAGTTGGACAGCATCGCTGGCAACAATATTCGGGGAATTGAGAATAAACACATGGTAGCCCTTGCCAACATCAAATATAAATACTTTTCAAGGGAGGAGGAGATGATGCTGAGGGCTCGATGGGGCATCCCCACTTATATCAACATCAGATTTCCTACTGAGGGAGAAACACCCTTATCTGTGAGGGATCACGAGGTGGTGGTCTACACAGAAATCATGAATTGGGGGCTAAGGTATCCCTTAGACCCCTTTTTTATTGAATATCTCTCGAAGATAGATCTTTGCCCATCCCAGGTTGGGCCCAATATGTGGTTTACGTTAATGGCTTGCATAATGACCTCGAGGCTCTCAGGCCAAGAATTTTCTCTGGAGCAAATCATTGGTCTTGCTGGTCTTGCCCGACATCCTTACTTCCCCTTCTATTCATTGACATTCAATCGGGGGCAAAAAATACTGAAGGATCTGTTGGAGGCCGATAAAAAATGGAGGCAACAGTTCCTCTTTTTCTCTGGCTGCTGGGAGACTGGATCAGAAGCCACTCCTTCGAATCCTCACAAACTTTCACTAAAATGGACAATGAAATGTAAGTACTCCACCAACTTTTACTCTTTGAACTTAAACCTTCGAATTTGATGCTTTCTCTTAAGCCTCCTCGAATACTTGTATGTCTTCGAAGTAATATGCTCCCTCGAATTTGTATGTTGTGTTTGATATTTACTTTCTTGCTTCAGCGATGACAGGAGTGTCCAAACCCTACACCGACTATGTCGAAGGAGCTACCACTACTTTTACAAACCTTCGCTTGTGGGCAAAAGAGCAGTGGGACAATCGCTTTCGCCGTTGTTTTGTTGATGACAACCTGGCTAGGAGTCGACTCTGGAGGCTTAATCCCCGAGATCGTATAAGTATGAGGGGACTGATGACTCCTCCTTCGGAACGGGAAGTGTTAGAGCGATGTAGCCAACAGGATGTTACAATCTATCTTCCCAAGCGCTCTCGCTCACAAAGTCACCTGGATGAACCTCCAGAAGATGAAGTAACACCAACCCAACCACTAAATCCCAAAACATCTACGAACAAACAAAAAGCACACTCTTCGAAGAATGCAGGGGCCTCGAACTCCAATGATCTTCGAACAAGTGAAGCCCCCCGAACAAGTGAAGCCCCCCGAACAAGTGTTATTGCTTCAACAAATCCCACTCCTCCTCCCCCTGCCCCCATCCTTCCACCAAAGAAAGATGGCAAGAAAAAAGACTTGAAGGGGAAGGGTGTTCTTCTTGAACCCATCGAAGAACAGTCTGAGGGAGGAGAAACTCCTGACAACAATGAAGTGACTAATTTCGAAAGAGAAGTCCATGATGATGCCATTGATGCTGAAAACAGGGGTGGCCAATCACCCAAGGAAACTTCCTACCAATCTTTGCACTCTCCTCTGACTGAGGCTTCTCACCCAGCTTCCCTCGAAGACAGTCCAAGGCTGGCTCCTATTCCTGCTCCTCGAACAAACCCTCCATTACTCGTTCACCCAGACGTTGCTTGTGGTAATTTTTCCGAATTTGATTCTGCAGATTTAGGGTCTCCTTCGAGATCATTCGAGGTCCCCTTGGATGATGAGTTTTCGATGAGCCTACGGAGGCTGCTGCATACTTCAGTGAATCGAGGAAAGAGGATGCGCCATCTTGAAAAGCATAAAAATCACTATAAGTTCAAAGCATCACTAGTAGCCTCTCAACTCGAGGAGGCCAAGAAGGAGTATGCAGTGATCGAGGGCCAAGCTGATGCCTTATACGAGCGTCTTTCTGCCTCTGAGAATTATGTAACAATGCTAGAGAGGTGTTGCCAGCAGGAAAGAGATTTGTACAAGGAGAAGACTGATGCCCAGGAGCTGATGATATCTGAATACAAAAAGGGGCATCGCAAGGCTTGCGATGGATTCGAGCAGTGCACTGAGGCTCTTCGAAAAGTAGTTGGAGAACGCGATAACTTGGAGAAAAAGATCAGAGGCTTCCCAGTAGAAATTGAAGAAGCGAAAGAAAAGGCGGCGGATGCCTATGCAGCAACATGTTTGAAGACCTTACAGGCCCGCGATGCTGCTACTCGAGCTGGCTTGTTGACCCAGATATATGCCGAGCACCCTGAATATGACCTGGGGCCTTTTTGGAAGCTTATCCCCCCAGAACTTCGCCCTTCCCAAATAGTTGTAAATGAGAGTGAAGACTCAGAGGGTGAGGGGAGTGATACCTCGAAAAATGCCGATTGAGTAAAAGTACTTATGGAATTCTGTTTTTTGCACATGGCCTAAAAAGGCCTCTTTTTGTAATGTCTTGAACTTGCTGTGCTACTTGAACTGTGTAAGAGCACTGAATATTTGATTCGTCACTTTACTGTATTTGGAACAAGTTCATAATGATCATCAGGTAGATAAATTGTGCTTCTGATTATGATTTTATTGGCCCTTCGAATAACTAGCACTTGTATAAATTCACAAATTTTATCGGCCTTCGAACAACTAGTGTTAGGGTTGTAATAAGGCCATCGACCTCCAACACTTATTAGCCTTTGAAAAATTATTACTTGAATCAATTTCAACGTACTTGGCCTTCGAACAATTCGTACTTAAATAACTTTAACAAGTTTTATACTTGCAATGTTACTGGCCCTTCGAATAATTAGCCTTCGAATAATTTTGGATGTTTTTAAATAAGGTCTTCGAATGCCGACTTACTCGGCCTTCGAAAAATTCGTACTTAATAAATTTAACAAGTTTTATACTTGCTATAAAGTCTTCGAATTCCAACTTACGTGGCCTTCAAATAATCGCTCAGGATCTCTGCAATAAAGTTTTATGTTTGTAATAAGGCCATCGAACTTCAAGCTGATTGGCCATCGAACTCCAAATTTATTGGCCTTCGAATAATTATTATCTAGATAAATTCCGATCTACTTGGCCTTCGAGCAATGGTTACTTTGATAAATTCATCAAGGGTTAAGCTTGCGATGAGGCCTTCGAATTCCAATCTACTTGGCCTTCGAATAATTTTAAGTTCTCCGAAAACAATTGGAAGGAGAAAATATTCTAATTCATAACTGGGAGTTGCTTCGAGGCACACCTTAATGTGACCCGAAGAATAGCTTGAAGGTCCCAAAACATCGTGGCACACTTTAATGTGACCCGATGAATAGTTCGAAGGTCCCAAAACATCGTGGCACACCTTAATGTGACCCGATGAATAGTTCGAAGGTCCCAAAAAATAATTCGAAGAACGGCAATTCGAGGCACATGTTACTGTTACCCAAAAAATCGTGTGAGGGACAACAATTCGAGGCACGTGTTACTATGACTCAAAAAATCGTGTGAGGGACAATAATTCGAGGCACATGTTACTATGACTCAAAAAATAGTGTGAGGGACAACAATTCGAGGCACATGTTACTGTGACTCAAAAAATAGTGTAAAGGCAAAGAAACTTTGTATTGAAGGGGATCACTGAAACACCTCATTAAAACCTTCCTGTGCCTAACAGGGTAGGAAAGAGTGTGTCCTCACCAAATTTTTTCCCAAGGGATACATAGAAAGTGAAAAGAAATACAATGTCCTCTCCGAGATCTACTAATCGAGGTACAACTTTAAATGCTCAATATTCCAAGGTAAGCGGAGATATCGTCCGTCTTTATCTTTCAACCGATATGTGCCTGGTTTTATCCTTTCGGTGACCTCATAAGGGCCTTCCCAGTTAGGTCCCAACTTCCCTAAACTCTTGTCCTTGGTGTGCAAGAAAACTTTGCGTAGGACCTTGTCTCCCACCTGAAAGTCTCTATGGTTGACTTTGGACGCATATCGACTCCTCATAAGAGTTTGATAGTGAAGGGAGGTCAGCTGCGCCCGCTGTCTCTTTTCCTCCACCAAATCTAAAGCCAATGCTCTATGTTGGTCATTTGTGTCTGAGTCATAAGTTGCTATTCGATGGGAAGGGAAGAGGATCTCCGGAGGGACCACAACATCCATCCCATAAACTAAGGCAAATGGGGATACGGCGGTGGCTGTTCGGGGGGTCGTTCGATATGCCCACAACACCTCCTGTAAATAGTCGGGCCATTTCCCCGCCTTACCTTCCAAGTTCTTTCTTAAACCGTCGAGGATGGTGCGATTAGTTACTTCCACCTGCCCATTTGCTTGGGGATGAAATGGTGCCGAAAAACATTGTCGTATGCCTCTTGACACACAAAAACTCTGGAATTCTTTGTTATCAAATTGTGGTCCATTGTCCGTGGTAATCTGCAACGATACACCAAAACGACAACAAATATTAGATAAAACAAATTTGATCACGTCTTTGGCCTTTGTTCCCGCGAGTGGTTCAGCTTCCACCCACTTAGAAAAATAATCGACGGCCACAATTATCGTCTGTCTGCCCCCAGAGGCCATTGGTAGAGGTCCAACCAAGTCGATGCCCCACCGGTCGAAAGGAACTGCCTCTGAGATGCTTTCCATTGAGACTCCCGGTTTGTGAATTATATTAGCATAGCGCTGGCACGTGTCACAGCGTTTAACCAGATCTTTTGCATCGGCCGAGATAGTTGGCCAATAATAGCCTGCCAAGAATACCCTGCGTATCAAAGCCTTATATCCACAGTGAGCAGATCCTTCGCCGTCATGCAACTCGGAAAGGATAATTTGTGATTCAGGCCCACTCAAGCACCTTAGCAATGTCCGACTCAAAGATTTTTTATACAACAATCCTCCCAGCAAAATGTAACCATGAGACTTGAATCTAACTTTTCTGGCTTCATATTTGTCGACGGGCAAAATGTCATGAGCCAAAAAATCAATGAGGACCGTTCTCCAATCAGGTGTGATCGCGTGGCTTTCCTCCGAGATGTCCATCACATGGTCTTTACTAATTGAGATCGATGGGCATGTCTGGACCAGAACCCAAGGATAACCCTCTGTTCGTGAAGCAGAGGCGAGAGAATCCGGTACAGCATTGAATTCTCGTCGGACATGCTCGAACTTGACGCTCTCAAAACCCGACGCTAAGTCTTTCATTAGCTTCAAATAATGTATAAGTGTTTCCTTCCTTGCCTCGGACTCCCCCGAAGCCTGATTAATCACCAACTGAGAATCACTGACCAATTTTATCCGCCGAGCCCCACATATCTGAGCTAAACGTAGGCCGGCCAGAGCTGCTTCATACTCAGCCTCATTATTAGTAGCTTTGAAACCGAAACGAATGGCTTGGAACATAGCTACCCCTTGTGGGGATATTAACTGGATACCTGCTCCGCTGCCTGAGATATTCGACCCACCATCCGTCCGTATCACCCATTCTTCTTCGGTGACTATGTCCGGTAGCTCCCGCTCTTCCCTGTCTGAGTGGAACTCAACCAAAAAATCTGCTAAAACCTGTGCTTTTATCGCCGTTCGAGGCTCAAAAGTTATGTCGAATTCTCCCAGCTCTACAGACCACTTAGTCATCCTGCCAGAGATGTCTGGTCTTTGTAATAGACTCTTCAGGGGAAACGTCGTTCGAACCACAATTGGGTGGGCTTGAAAATAAGGCCTCATCTTTCGTGCTGCTGTCACCAACGCCAAAGCCACCTTCTCCAAGGTAAGATAACGCTTCTCGGCTTCCAGCAAACTCTTGCTGACATAATAAATTGGCCTTAGGAGAGAGTCATCTTCTCGGAGGAGAACGACACTGACAGCACACGTAGATACCGCTACGTAAACAATCAACGTCTCTCCCACCAAGGGTTTAGACAAAATTTCCGGAGAGGTTAGATACTCCCGAATTTGACGAAAAGCCGTCGAACATTCTTCGGTCCAACAAAATTGCTTCGCATTCCGCAATATTTTAAAGAACGGGGCACATTTATCCGACGAGCGAGAAATGAATCTATTCAGAGCAGCCAATCGTCCTGTCAGAATTTGTACCTCTTTAATGTTTCGGGGAGGGCTCATGGTGATTAAAGCTCTTAACTGCTCCGGGTCCGCCTCAATGCCTTTTTCGCTGATCATGTAGCTAAGAAATTTACCGGACCGCACTCCAAAGTACACTTTTCTGGATTGAGCTTAAGATTGACTCTACGCAAGTTGTGGAATGTCTCTGCGAGGTCAGCAAAGTGGTCGTCGTCTTTCTCACTTTTAACCAACATATCGTCGATATAAGCTTCCATGTTCCGCCCAATCTGCTCCTCGAAGGTTTTATTAACCAAGCGCTGGTAAGTTGCCCCCGCGTTTTTTTAACCCGAATGGCATAACCTTGTAACAGTATAGACCTCGCCCAGTAATAAAAGAAGTGCTCTCTTCATCGCGAGAAGCCAATCGGATTTGATTGTATCCCGAGTAAGCATCCATAAAAGATAGCAATCGATTTCCGGCGGTCGAGTCCACTAACTGATCAATACGCGGGACAGGAAAAGGATCCTTTGGGCAAGCGCGGTTCAAGTCCGTGAAATCGATACACATTCTCCACTTTCCATTTTTCTTTCTCACCAACACCGGATTTGACGCCCATAAAGGATAATGCGACTCGCGAATATGACCAATACTTAACAATCGTTCGACCTCCGACAAAATTGCGGAGGCTTTTTCCGGGGAGACATGCCTTCTTTTTTAGACTATGGGTCGGATATCCGATCGCAGGGCAAGCTTGTGACATATAACTTCCGTCGGCACACCAAGCAAACATATCAAGCTTATCAGACAAGAAAGCAACTAACTTCCCTTTAAATTTGGGGGAGAGGTGGACCCCTATCCTCAGAACTTTGCCAGCCGCAAACTCGTGTGTCGCAGAATCTTCCTCTGGGACCTGAAATCCGGGGGCCTCCCTCGGATCATCACAAGGGATGACCTCGGGGGGTGGCCCCTTTAATTGCTATGTTGAATCAGAGGGCCCCCCTCGAACTCCTTTGGAAGACAGGGCTATCTGGTAACATTCTCGTGCCATCTTCTGGCTACTTCTGACCGTCCCAATATTGTTCCCGATCACATACTTTAGACATTGATGCACCGTGGAGATGACAGCATGCATCCGAGATAACCAAGAGCGACCCAGGATAGCATTATATGAGGTGGGAGCGTCAACCACAATGAAGAGTGCCTCCACTTCTTTTTTGAATGGTCCACGACCCAACTCCACCATACATTGAAACTCCCCCACGACAATCGCTGTGGTACCAGTGAAGCCCACTATTGTCCTGTCAGATCTTCGGATGACCGGTGGGTCAGAAATGCTGCGGTAAGTACTCATAAACAAGATGTTCGCAGAGCTTCCTGTGTCGATTAGTATTTTTTGAATCTGATCCCCGGCAATGCCCGCCGCGATCACTACAGCGTCCTCATGAGGGCCTGCGACATTACGCATATCATCATCATCAAAACAAATTATAGGAGAAGGCGATCGATGCATTTGTTCGGAGACTCCAGCTTCGATCTGGGTGGTCAAATTCACCATGTGCCGTTTGCGAGAGCTGTTCGAATTTCCTGCGATAGTGTCTCCGCCAAAGATTGCTAGGGACTCAAAAAATGCGCAAAGACTATCCACCTTTCCCCTCGGAATTTCTTCTTCGACCAAGTTTACATTGTTCCTCCCGACTTTTGGGTCCAAATATTTTTGTTCGATGTCAAAATCGTCAACCCCTTCGGAAATTACCATGGTCGTGTTAGTATTCTTCGAGACAGCTTTTACCACGGCGCTTTTCTGGGAGTGTTTCTTGACATACTCCAACAGCATTCCATTCTCAATGAGAGCTTGCACCTCCTTTTTCAAGGCTATGCAATCCTTAGTGTCATGGCCCACATCCTCATGATACTTGCAATATTTGTTGACACTTATGCTTTCCCTTGGAGTTTGTATGGGGAAAGGCTTCCTGAATGTGACCGAAGACTTAGCTTTATCAAAGATCGCAGCGACATTTTCTGTTAACTCCGCATAGTAGTCGGGTCGAGTCCATTTGTTTGACATGCATCTCCCCCCTTGATTATGGTTTGATTGATTGCCATAGTACTGCGGGTTTGATTTTTGCCTTGGAGGATACTGACCTGTGCTTTTAGCTTGAACGGTTGATCGAGGGCCCTGAGAGCTTGGCTCAGTCCTCTGAAATTGATTATGGTACAATTGTTCTCCGGAACCTTTCTCCGAGGCTTGGGTTTCTTCCACCAAGATTCTCTTCTCTACTTGATCTAGCAATGCTCCGAAGGTCATTGCCTGATTTTCTGCCACCGTGTCTTTCAACAACCCGGGGAGCAAACCCATCCTGAACGCTGCAAGCGCTACTGAATCCTTATAGTACTCCATATCTGTTTTGGTCTTGACAAAGCGATTGGTATAGTTTTTGAGGCTCTCCCCCACTTTTTGTCGACAGTAGATTATGGTGTCTCCGTTGGCCCGAAACTTCTTACTCCCCACGAAGTGTTGTCTAAAAATGTTCCAGAACATGTCAAAATTCTTAATAGAGCCCTGAGGTAGCCTGTTGTACCATTTGGATGCCACTCCTTTGAAGGTTTGAGAGAATGCTCTGCACAAGAGCTTATCATCGTCGTCGAAGTTTATCATAAAGTTCTTAAACTGCTCGATGTGGTTGTCCGGATCCTGAGTCCCGTCGAACTTTTCAAGCTTCGAAATGTCAAAATGCTTTGGGAGATTTCCCACTAAGATCTCCGATGATAGAGGAGAGGCTCTCCAGTTATGCCCTGTACGATAAATGTTAGACCTCAAATTATCGTTGTTTGAAAAGTACAGACCCTCCTCGGAGGGCAAAGTGTACTGCTGCTGCCATTCTAAATTTCGAGGGCCCATATCCTCCTTCCCAAGGCACTTTGCCTGCTCATGAGAGCGATCACCGACTCGGTCGTGGCGACTCTTTTCCCGCGAAGATTTCCTCTCCGAACTCCTTCCCCTTCGGGCACCAGTTCGCCTCTGGTCACGCTTTTTCCTTCTGCGGTATCTCCGAGGGGATGATTCAGAAGTGCTATATCGCGAGTAGTCGCTTGAAGTAGCCGAGTCCGAACGGTATCTTTCTCTCCTCCTCGGAGACCGTCGCTCACGCCTCCGATGCTTGTCATCTCTCCTCTTGGGTCGAATTTCAACCTCGCGCTCCTCCTTTTGTTCGACGGGTTCTCTTCTTATCTCCGATTGAACATTTCCTTGCGCAGCTTCCTTCTCCGCCTTCAACCTTTCGATCTCCAGCAATAGTTCATTCCTCTGAGCCAAAAGAGCGGAGTCATCAAAAACGTTTTCAACTCGCCGACCTCCTTCTCCTTCGGACTCCAAGTCATTTCGAAAGTCATCCGCCTCCATATTTTCCTCGCAGTGATCAACTAAATCGTCCCCTCGGCCTTCCATGGTTCTCCTCGGAACAGGAATTATTTCTAGGAAGCGATTATCGTCGGAGCGATTTTCGTTTCCCACAGACGGCGCCACTGAAGAGTTAAAAGATGGTCCGAGGGTGATTTTATTGTGAGAAGATTTGTTGATAGAGGATTAAGAAGTAGAAGAATATTTGAGTGTTAGATCTAGAGAGAGAAAATACTAAAAGAGTAGAGAGAGAAAGTCGTACTATTCATCTTGAGATTCGTGAAGCGTGTCTGGTCCTTTTATAGTACAATTGCGGACCCCACACGCTTTAATTCGGTTTAATTACATCTTTTGGTCCCTGCTTTAAGGTTCCTTCCTATTTTGGCTATATCTTTACCATTAATGCATTTCAGCCCGTATACACTTATTTCTATGCATTTCGGCCCTTATACATTTATTTCTATGCATTTCGGCCCTTATACATTTATTTCTATGCATTTCGGCCCTTATACATTTATTTCTATGCATTTTGGCCCTTGTCTTTTATTCTTCCTTATCAATTGTGTCTCATGTGAATAACAACACAGAGGAAAAACCTTTCATACAAGATGAGTGTGATCAGTTGAGAGTTGATATTGAAGCTCTGAGAGCCCAAAGACAAACTCAAAGGGCATTGAAAGAAAGATCTCATGCGGGAGGTAAAGTATGATGAAAGTGAAGACTGTGATAACCACCTCGAGCAATTCAATTTTTTTATTATGAACTTCGATGATGATGATGATGATAAACTTTTGTGTCGGGCTTTCTGATAAAATTTCGTGGGGAGTGCATTTAAATGGTATAATAGTTTACCACATGAATCTATAAGGAATTTGATGTGTTCTTGATGGAATTTTGGAGACAATTTGTGAAGAGTAAGGAGCTTAAATGGAATGATAACACTATCATCAATTGTTCCCAAGAGCAGATTGAATCTTTGAAAGAATACATCTGTCGTTTTGTGAATACAAAGAACAGATTGGCTGATTATTTTGAACAAATGGCTATCGCTTTTCTAAGGAAAGGTTTGAATCCGAGTGAGTTGGTTGATTCGGTAACTTGGAAAAAAAGCAATGACATAGGGTGGATTATTGAATCAGGTCGAATTTGTTTTTACGGTGGAGGAAACTAAGAAATTTAGAGTACCACGCTAGAATAGATGTGCTCCTACAATGTCAATCCCACAATCCAGTACTCAATCCCAGGCTATAGATAATAACATGCCTAAATATTTCGAATAGGGCTCACATTGGCCAAGACAGAATCAATTAAGTCAACCCCAACAATTTAAACCCAAGAGGGGTCCATGTATTCAACCCGAATGGTTTTCCGAATTTGGTGAAAGTTTGGCTACCATTTATGATAAAACTAAGAATGTTGTGCACTTTAGAAGACTAACACAAATTCATTCTCTTATAGGGAATCAGAATACTCGCTTTTGTAAGTACAACAATGATGTGGGTTATGATACCCAAGATTGCATCACCCTAAGACAAGAAGTGCATAATTTAACAGAGAGAGGGAATTTATCACATTTTGTTAAAAAATAAGGGGTAATAGGTAAGTCAATATTTATTCTCAATCTAATGCAAATACAACTCGAGCATCATCACCAACTCATCTAGAGCAAAACATAAGAGATTCTAGACAAGAAGATACTATGGTGATTATGGAAAGGTTTAATATGGATTCAGAGTATCTAGGTCCTGATCCAGATCGTAATCAAGTTGGGATGATAGTAAAAAAAGATTTCAATAGTATTCGATATGTGTAACGTTTTTGAATCTCTAACCATTTTGGGGGAGATATTGTGACTGCACCTTTAAGTTGTTCAAGAAAAAGACGTGTTAATAGTCTTACGACTGAGTTAGAGGGAAAAATGTCTACACATCTTTATCAAAGCCGTGATCCATTCATTATCTTTGATGAAGATAATTTAATGGATATTGCGGGCCCACACGAAGATGTTGTAGTGATATGGGAATCCATTGGAGGCAATAAAATACGTCGGATATTAATCGATACATGTAGTTGGAAAATATATTGTTCCCATCAACTTATAAGCAAATGAAGAATCCCTCAGTCATCCAGCGTTCAAATAGGACCATAGTAGGGTTTACTGGAAGTACAACTGATGTAATTGGATAATTTGAAGAAGAATTCTTGTTGGGGAAAGGACCATTCCGAAAGATGGTAAGATTTTTGTTTGTAAGTTGATTGCCCAACATCTTACAACCCCATATTTGGTAGATCTTGGTTATCTATGGTGCATGCGGTAGCTTTCACTATCCACCAATGTTTGAAATATCTTATGGGAGGACAAGTGGACGTCGTCTGAAGTAGCCAAAAGGTAGCTCGTAAATGTTATGTCATTGCTCTTGCTTCTAAGTCGTTAGAAGCAGTAAATGCTGACAAAGAATATTAGTTAGTGGAGCCTTCTGCCAGCCAAAATAAGATAGATGATCCAAGAGAGGCTCCTAGTGCGGTAATCCCAGTTGAAGAAGTTGAAATTCATTCCTTGGCAGAAGTTAAAAGTGACAAGGTCGGATCTAAACTACCATAAAAGCTAAAAGAAAAACTATTATATTTTTTTATCTAATAGTCTACATGTGTTTGCGTGGTGCAATGAGGATATGACTGGAGTGAAAACCAGTGTAATTAGTCACAAATTATCTATTTGATCTGATGCTGGCCTAGTGGTGCTGAAAATAAGAGCTTTTCCAGAGAAAAATCAGAAACGATTGTTCAAAAAGTGGATCGGTTAACTAAAATGGGGCATATCAAAGAATCTCAATACCCTCTTTGGACATCTAACCCAATTTTAGTAGAAAAAAGAATGAAAATGACGTATGTGCATTGACTTCACAGATATAAATAGAGTTTGTCCTGAAGATCCATTTCTAGTACCCCGGATAGATGAGCTAGTGAACTTTACACCATGGAACAAGTTGTTGTCTTTCATGGATGCTTTTTATGAGTATAATCGAATACAGATGAACTTGAAGGATCAAGATTACACTGATTTTATAACTGATAGGGGGCTCCATTGTTATAAGGTAATGACATCATGGTTGAAGAATGTTGGAGCTACTTATCAACGACTGGTGAATAAGGTATTTGCTAATCAGATCGGCACGAATATAGAATTTTACATTGATGACATGATGGTGAAAATTTCTAAGAAAGAAGATCACATATCCGATCTCCACGAAACTTTCTATGCATTGCATAATATGCCACTTAAAGGATTATGTAAGATAATCTAACCAATCAACATAGTGGCCTCTTAGTCCTCATAACATTCTTCAAGATTGCGCCAAACAAAAAGAGGGCAAAATGGATAAACTAGAAAGTCTTGAATAAAATAAACACTATGGGGTGAGAACAAAAAACCTACATCCTTACTCTCTAATGAGTAAAAATTGAACATAATATATGTATAATTCGTGTAAAAGGTACATTCAAGAGTTAACCTCGATGACTTATGTTCCCATAATATATATGGTGCAAACTTGGATAAGGAGAACTTCAATTCTATCCATTTTATTTACCAACACATATTTAGAGGATGTTGTCCTCTCTCATGAAGATGCACTACTAATACTGAAAGATATCATGGGATGAAATTCATGGCAAGTATGTGTGAATATAAGGATTGCGGTGAATATCTTATTCACTTCCGCCATGAAGAATCTTCCCTTCAACATCATTCTTTGAACAATTTTACACCATGTGTTCATGTTTAATAGGAAAGATACAATTAGGTTGGGTATGAAAATGTTCTAAGTATTATTTGGCACCGAAAGAAGATCATAAACCGAGGTAACAGAGTTTGACATGCTCGACACGACCACACTATATGATATAATATAGGGGAGGCTGTGATTACATGATTTCAAAGAGGTTACTTCTACCAATCACTACATTAAATAATTAGTGATTAAGTATGGATAGTAAGAGGAAACCAAAAGTTAGTATGCAAGGGCCGAACGAAAGCCTTAAAAAACTCAACATAAGCATAAAAATATAGAATTGGTATGTGAAGAGTTGTGTTTGTCGCTCATTATTGAGCTCTCCATCGTCTTAGACGATCCTCACAAAAATTAGTACAAGTTAAGGACAATGAAAAAAACTAAAAAAAATATATTTGGGCTGAAGTATTGATCGAGCGGTGAATATTGGAACAAACTTAAAGGGGGAAATAAGAGTAGAATTAATCGACTTCTTACAGGATCACAAGTATACATTCGCTTGAAAAAAAACCTTCATAACATGTATCCTTGAATATTTTTCTCCTCATGGTTTCATGGTATACCCACAGGTGAAGCTTGTGCAGAAAAATAAGAGACATTTAGCCCCAAATAAGTCAAATAAAGTAGAATAAAAAATTGATGACTTGCTGGATTTGAGCCACATAAGGGAAGTAAGGTATCCTTAGTAAATGATGAACCCAATCCTGGTAAAGAGGATCGTAGTGAGTGGTCGAATACAACAGACCGATGACATACTAGTTGGAAGACATGGACGAAAGAAAGATACATAAGTCATGGAATATCGAGCACCTTCAGTTGTATTTCATTTAATTTCAAGTTTTGTTTTAGCTCGTTTGTTTTTAATGCATACATCAAAATTCCCTCGTTTTATTATTATTATAATGCTTAGATATAATTTCATATTTTACATAAGTTTACCTACCAAATCCATGTTCGACCAACAGTAGGGTATAAGCTAGATCGATAACTTGCTCGATACATGAATCGTAAAATTGATAAAGTATGTGGAAAGCTTACACAAAAAAGACCATATATAAAAGACAATTATAACTAGCTCGATCTGAGACACTCAACTCAACTCATGAAGTTCAAAGGGGGTGTCACTCAAACTCTTCAAGTTAGTGAGCATAAAAATTAAATTTTTTAGCTTAAAAAGGCGTCACTCAAGCTGTCCTAATTAGTGAAGCTAGAATTCGATGTTGTTATTTAAAAAGAGGTCACTCAAAATCTCCCCAAATATGAAGATTCAAATCGAAGTTGTTGATTAAAGAAAGATTACTAAAGGGGAGTAGATGACCACTACAAGGATATTACCAAAAACTTCATGTGCTATGATTTATGATAACCTAGAGAGTGGGAAACATATAATGGAAAATAACTACCAAATGTTATAAAATATAGCAAACAAACATCTACGTAACTTCTCATAAACAGTAGCAATAAAAGTCGAACAACAAGATAATAAGAGAGACATATACTTTTCAAATTAAATGGAGCTCACTAAAGAACCTCTCACTCACCAAAACAAAGGTGAAAATAGGTATTTCGAATTAAAAGGGGATGAAACAAGAACCTTTCACTCAACAAAAGTTGAAATAAGTTTTTTACTTGAATACCTCTTAGTCAACAAATGTGAAAATATATTTTTCAAATTAAAAATATTTCACTTAAGAACATTTCCATCAACAAAGATGAAAACGGTCTGTCAAATCAAAAGGAGCTCACCCAAAAATATCTCATTCGACTTTAGTCCAACCTTAGTAAGACCTCATCTTGAAGGTCAAGGGCTACCAAAAGATAAAGTCTCGACACATATGGATATGAGCACTCCAATTACTTGTAAGCAAGCAAGTCAAGTGAGTGGGGGGAGTTACTGATACAATATGAAATATCATATAGACGGAGAGATAATAAATTCTCAAGAAAGGTTCTAAAATTGAGACCTCATTTACTTTATCAAAGACAGAATAACTTGACAACACATCGTTAAAAAAAGATTATACAGTTTCGTGACCCCTCGGTTGGGTAAAATCATAGACCAAATATTATAAGAATGTCAGGTAACTGCACGACTCTTTGACTTTGTTTCCGACCAAATATTCCCTCAAATATAAATCGCAGCGGCATGATCCTCCCCAATTGGTGAGTAGACCAAATCGTGTTTTAAAAATAAAATATGAAAAAAAATGTTTAAGAAAATTCTTTTATAAATAGTTTTATAATAAAATATTGATAAAAGTTTTAAACAACAAAAATATTAAGCCGAGTGTAGATTCGACATCCAAGCAACAAGTTCAAGTCCAAATTTATATATAAATTAAGTTTTACAAGTATTTCGAAAGAAAGCTCTAAGAATTATTAAGATTCATGCTCTTCCTCTTCTCCCAGTTTGATTTTCTCTTCTCCATTATGATTGTGATTGCTCTTCTCCAATCTTCTCAAATCCTCTATCTCTTCTTTTATCTATTTTTTCTCAGCCTGAATGGAGAACATCAACATCGATGGCTTCATGAAAGAATATTTTTTGATCTTCTATCTCCTACTCATCTCATGCAACCAATAGAAGAAAACAACTAATCAACATAAAGAATCAAAGCAGTGAAATCTTACGCATAAATATTACAGAATATTGATACTCAAAATGATTTCAAACCAATCAATATAGTCGAGAAATCTGACAACGACTCTCTTCAGTATTCTCAAAAGGTCAAAGGTCAACTATCAAGAGCCTCAACACATACTCTTATAGGTAAATTATCTAAGGGGGTTTCATGAAAAAAAACTGCTCACTGAATTCTTAAACAACATGAAATTCAAAGGTAAATACATCTCTGTTGGGGATTCAAGGCACATTCTGTTGGAATTTGATGATAAAGAATACATAGGAAAAATCTAAATTAGAAATGTCTGGACTATTGGGGATTTATCCCTGAGGCTGCTAAAATGGAAGGCCGATTTCAACCCAAGAATTGAAAGCCTTTATACATGTGTTTGGATCAGAATAGAGCAAGTTCTAGAATATCTCTATGATAAAAGCATTATGCAAGACATAGCAACATCCATTGGTAATCCTTTAAAAATTATAGTCCCAGAAAAAATCGAGCATATTTTAATTCTTGTTATTCATGGATCAAAATGGATGTTTCTAAGAAGATTCACCACCACATATGGGTAGGCTTTGGAGACAACCAAGGTTGCTGATTGAACATTAGCTACAAAAAACTTCCAAAATATTGCACTAGATGTTATCATCTCGGTCATGATATTGAAATGTGCAAGAAATACACTGATATAACCAAGCATAAAATCTTTCTAAAGCAGTGGCTGAAGTTAACAAAAAGGAGAGACAAAGCAACAACATCACCAAATCAAAAGCATCTAATTAGCAGAATGTTTATCAACGAAGAATCAAATTTGTAGTAATTCATCCTGATCAAATGATGGATGAGAGACTACCAAACAACAAAATCAAGGAGTATCTGACTACAGAAAAGCAACAAGACACAAGTACTGACAAAGATACTCCATCAAATACTATCACTCAGCCTGCTATACAACATCAAGATACCAAATCTCCTGAAGGTGATGAGATTATAGAAGCAATACAAACTGTGAAGTACAGTTATAACTTATCTACTCCACAAGATTATGAAAACTTGATTTCAGGTAATATTACTCCAAATCAGAGCAACATTGGAAGCCTCCATACCTCTCCTATCCTTTGATCTAAAGATATCTCGATAAAGGATTTCGAGAACTGCTCAACAAGAAACTTAAAGAAAGAAATAACCTAACAAACTAGTCATCAAATACTTGAGGTTCTTAGGAAATAATAAACCATCAACTTATATTCATAATGATGATAAAGATGCTTAACTGGAACATTAGAGGCATAAAAAACAAGCCTTCTCTCAGAAGACTCGCGTCTATCATTCACAAATAGAGGAATAATCTCATTGTCATTCAAGAGCCTTTAGTCAGCCCTGATAATCTGACGGGATCTATGGAACACTATAAGAAACCTTGCTACTTCTCATATATAGCAATTCCTAATTTCTTTCTACAATCATATCTATGAATGCAGATTCAATTTTTAA
This sequence comes from Limnanthes douglasii subsp. nivea, assembly GCA_036936605.1. Classification (NCBI taxonomy): domain Eukaryota; kingdom Viridiplantae; phylum Streptophyta; class Magnoliopsida; order Brassicales; family Limnanthaceae; genus Limnanthes; species Limnanthes douglasii. Next base: position 1,879,118 of record JAUPFV010000004.1, on the reverse strand, counting down.
GAAGAATAATTTAATCATTTAAGATGATGTCTCCTTCATTTCCGAATCTTACATGTTGATCATTTGTTCGTGATTTTGCTGTTTCAAGAAGCTTCTCTTCACATTCAATGGAATTGGATTATATTCAAGTAAGTCTATCGAAGTTTTGCTCCACCTTTGTTCTTCTTCCTGATGTTCCCCTTATTTTGACTAAATCTCATTCAAGGGTTCTTCATCCATCTTTGCTACTTCAAAATTCCTCCTCATTTCCTAGCAAAATGTTAGATGAAGGATTTGAATTTTTTTTTTCTGAATTCAAGACAAGAGAACTCGCAAGAGAAGAGTTCTTAAAAAGAGTGTCTTTCATTCTCTGTTTGGTTTTAGCGCTCGTTATTATTTTCCAAATCTTGTATCATTCCTTCTCTATCAAATAAAAGGGTCTACTTTGCTTCATTTAAACTCTAAACATTTATATATATATATATATATGGGTTATTACAAATCTCAATTTATATTGAGATTTAATTTATATATTTAAAGGCGAATTGACGCAAATAAAACAAATAAAAACAATTGGTAATCTATGTTTAATTCGAAATTGATACAATCTCAAAATTAAAACAATAAGATAAAAATGATTATACTATACGTTCAAGAAAGAGTCGTAATAAATTCAGGTTATTTCTTTTATGAATCAACCCACGTTAAAGGTTCAATCAATTTGTCACATACCCCATATATTTATAACAAAATTGCTGTAAATTTGAAAAATTCCGACAACAAAACAGTCAAAAGGAATACCAATGATTCTATCCACCTAGATTGCTTTTACCTTTTACCTACCAATACCATGCATGATGCAATCATCACCCCTTTACAAAAATGAGATTCCTCCACAACTATGTTGTTTTTCACTAACATTTTACAAAGCATCCTCATGGTAAAGATGAAGCCCTAAACCCAGACGTGCGCAAGCCCGCCTAAACGCCATTGCTTCTGCTCTCTGTACACCATCTCCATAACCCGGTTCATCCACCGAAGCTGTACCAGTAGATTCCCTATGTATCTTTACATCAAAATATAATTAAGTTAGTCGGCCTAATATTTACTTCTATAACATTAAACACATCAACAAACACGAAATGAAAGCACATTGCGAAGTTGTCCAATGGCCTTTGGCTCATTGGTCAGCTTATCCAAGCCCCACCCCAAAACCTTCGTTAGATTCCAGGACGTGCGTAATAGAATGTAATAGAATTTCAATCTTTCACTAAGCTATGTTTAGCCCAAGAAAGAAAATAAAAACATAACGTTGTAACATCCTACGCACCTAGCAAAAAAAGAAGGAACGTTGTCTTAAGACTAAGACAATACATCTATAGTAAACATATTTATGATTTGTAACCAAAATGAAGATTGTAGAAACCATTTCTGTTCCACGAGCAATTACATAAACTCCGTAAAAGTAAGCTTACTGATAAACCTAACACCTCAAAGTTTATAAGTTCATCAAACACCGTATCCATTTGAATCACAAGTATGGACTTTGACCATAGTCTACTCAACCAGGAGCTTGGGAAATTAAAGGAGACTTCCAACTAAATTGTTGTTCAGACTGAGCAACAAGACTCAAATGTTGAGACATGTTTGAGTCTTGTTTTCTAACTTGGCAAGTCAAATGATGCTCATTCTTGATACAGATTTCACGCCAAAATGTCCAAGCAATTGAAGCACACGACCGAGTAGTGTACCCAAAACATTAAAACCACTTACAATTCTTTCCGTAAGAAAATTCATAATCCTGATTTCATACACTAGACAGCCCTACTCTCGGAACTCCGTTTATTTTGGTCAGCAAACTAATAGCTTAATGTTTGAGTAGTAAAAGAAATGTATAGCTCAAATTCCTTACTCAGTAAATGCTTAGACTGATAAGCTCATACACAATTACAAGTTCGGACAAATGCGAGATATGTTAGATAACAAAGGATGCATTTTTTCGGATAGAGATGAGAAAAATACCTCAGCATCAGTCCCGTAGAGAGTGACACGATAAACAACAGATACAGACTTGCCATCAGCAGAATAGGTGATGCTACGAACTTCACCGGACCATTCTGCAACAGAATATGATATACAGATTCATATACAAATTCGAAAAAACCAATACGGAATATAGTTTCATACAAGCATGGGCATATGGGTATGGAACCGAAGAACCGACATAACAAATTCGGTTCGATTCCGGTTCCTTCTAAATACCTGTAGGGTTTCTTATCTTAAATATCCATGTTCTCTGTTCGGAACCGAGAACCCAATAGAACCCATAAAAAACCGAATAACCAATAGTATTCTTGAATATCCATGGTTCTCGGTTCGGTTACAAATGGCTCTTTTGGTTAGAAAGTAACTATTTGGTTCCTTTCGGATTGAGTTCCAAACGGTTCTTTTGGTTATAAAGTAACAATTTTGTTCTTTTCGGGTTCGGAACCATTTGGCTAGAAAATAACCATTTAGAACGGAAACCCCAATGTAACCGAACTTTTTATGTTTTTTTCGGTTCTCGGATTAAGTACGCACACCGAACCGAACCGAGAAAAACCAAACTGAATTTTAACCCATTCACAAATGGATACTAGTTCTAAAGAACCGAAATCTAAAAAAACCGGACCGAACCAAACCGAACCAAATGTACATGTCTAGTTTCATACATATCATTTGGAAGTACAATTATATACCTGGAGCATGTAGATTCATAATCCGATTAACAATGTGCCTGAGAAAGTAAAGAATCTCATCAATTCAGCTCTTATAACAGACAATAGGCTTTAACTTTAATGTCTTAATAAGAATCGACACTGAAACTTAAAATTAGGTTTGAGAAAGAAACCAGGGCACGTATTTGATGGAGAAGCCGTCTTCAACGCGGTGCCGGATGAGAGAATCAGGAACCTTCTTGTTAAGTTCCTTGAGTATCTCACTGAGTGGCCTGCTGATTCCGGCGCTCTCTGCTTCCTCCGAGTCTCTGAGAGTATCGGCGACTGTTTGCTTTTTGGAAGACAACCGTCGAAGATGACAGGTTTCTTTCGAAGGAAAAGACAGAACTGATTTCGACCTGAACAGAAGTCTTGCCATTTTCTTCTTAAAACCAGACAGCAGCGGGGTTTTGGGGTTTTGCTGTTATCGTCCCTACCGCTAAATTGTATTGTATGTTTTTGGACTAGCATTTTAAAAAGCTTAGTTTATATATAGACCCTTTTAGAATTGGACATCTACTTTTTATGTTTTTAAAGATGAAATACTTAAGGATACTTTAGGATTAAAAACACAAAATTAACCCTATTTTAAAAACAAACGCTTAATGTTAGATATTTTAGTTATCCACATAGTGCGGAGTGCACATTCGTTAGATTATATCATGATTAACAGAGTCAAGAGGTGGAGCCCCTTGCGATGCGATTTGGTTAAATCGGTTATTGTTGCAAATCAACAGAATTTTAAAATTGAAAATTTGAACGTTTTATTCAAATTACAAATTTGAACCGTCTAATTCAATTATGGTTAAAGACTTTAACTATCCTAACTGGCAAACTGGTTTTCTTCGTCGAATTGCTTAAAGGATGGGCTTTATTGAACAACAAATGCACATCAATTTCATACACTCTGTTCAGCGGAAATCTCTATGATTTTATCCAATTTAAATTTTTGGTGAACCCCAAAAATATTTCAATAGAAAATTGTTTACAAGACTTCAAAGATTTATCCGGAATCCAAACACTATTTTCAACACCTAATCATATCACTATTACATTTATTAAATTTTTATTACAAATATAGTTGAATAGATACCATCTCTTAAAAAAATATGGATTTAAGTGGCGGAAAATAATAGGTTTTGTAGTAATTCTAATGAATTTTTACCGAAAGAGGATGAATGATGGACGGACCATCCAAAAAAAATCTATAGTGGTTTATTTCTTTAATTTTTGTGGTTCATAAAAAGCATTCACACTCATCGTGGGTGTATGTATGCAAACACGCCTATCCAGAATGTGCATAATCGACGTAAATCACACGTCTAATTTGTGTGATTTTTGTTGCGCGATTTCGTCCAATTTTGTGCCATTTCATGTGTGATTTACACTGATGTTTCGTAATGCGTGTGTCCAATTTTGTACATGCACGCACATCCCCATACATGAATTTTGTTTTGCTACCATTTAATAGATGCAAATTTCCATGTACATTATCTTTATGTATCTTCTAGGATTCGGAACATCTGGCTTGTATGATGACCGATTACACACACATTGCTACCATCCATAGGTATTACAATAAACACGATTTAAAAGCATAGATGAAATTTGTAACCATCGATATAGGTTTCATCGTAATTAGGCAGAAAGATGATGACAATAATAGAAATAGAAAAACTCATGTGGTATATTTTGATGCGAGAGGTACATCATTTATATACCTAAGCCTAAACTAGGGATTGTGAAAAATAACGAAAATATTCATCCAAAAAATGTGGTTGTCCTTTCATGTTAAGAGAATGTCCCGTTAAATGAGAACCTCATTTTTTGGAAATTGAACGTGTTAAACGGAAAATACAACCACGTACCTTTTTTGCACTTGAATGGTCATTCACAAGATGATGGACTCAAATCGGATGAAGATGAATTAGTTCGTAAGTTAACGAAAGTCAGATATACGCGGGTTTGAAGATTTATAACCCATAAAATGTATATAGCATGGGCACCATTTACAACATTCATAAAAAAAATCGTTTGATTTAAAACGTCAGGGAAACCCAAATGCAAATCTTGTTTGGTAAACTTAAGGAACACATATATTCCGTGTGATATCTAACAAACGACACAAATGATGAGATCATCGAGTTATTTTTTGCGCATCCTACAAATATCGAGTGTTTACGCACATTTCCTCGAGTTCTTGTCAGGGATTGTACTTACAAGACTACGAGGTACAAAATGCCTTTGCTTCCGATTTTTGGTGTAACATCAACCAGGAAAACATTTTGTATTGTTTTCGTCTTTATGATCTCCAAAAAACAAGTGAATTATACGTGGGTTCTGAATGTTTTAAGGACCATCATGATGAAGAATATATGCACATTTCTGAATATTATCGTCACCAACAGGGAGCTAGTGTTGATGTGAGCCATTGAAGATATTTGTTCATATGCTACACACATGCAATGGAAATGATATTTTTGTGTACGCTAACAAGGTGATGCCCAAAGTATAAATGACAGAATAGTTTGTGGACTTTTATGACGACTTTCTCGGTCAAACATGGTTGAAGAGTATAACAAAAATCTCGCAATACTAAAAGAAGTATTTTTTCCCGCTGGCCATAGATTTTGTCAAGAATCAATGAATAATAACATACAGTGAAATATTTATTCATATATACACGAATAAGCATAAATATTTAGGCAGCCAAACTAGCAATCAATAAATAATATATTCAAATATAATCTTTTTTTATATATTTAAAGTTATAATTATAATTTTTTGGTTATAAATTATAGAAATGAGAGTGATCACTCTAACCTGAAATATTATCTCGGTACGAATCTATGCACTTTTGAACAATCTTGATGTTTGTTCATAAATTGTTTGATACACAACACTCAACCATTTTCGAATCATTTCAGATTAAAAACTATTGTCCGAAAGTGTTGTATAAAATTGCTATATGTAAAGAATTGAAATGTAACTTATCTTCTAGGGATTAGACATTACCAACGATAATTATGAACGTGCTCTGAAAATAGGCATAAATTGGGTAACTTATGGTTGTATTGTTAGGAAAACATAGAGGTTTTTGTGTGCATGTGAGCTAGATATGACCGAGCGAGAATGTAAGCTATTTCCTCTAGTAAAATTTGATGTAGATTGAAGTACTCTAAATATTGTTCACAGAGATAAAATGTAATGTATAGTTATATCTGCGGTGAAGACCCAAATATAAAATATCTTATTACAAATGGGTGATGTAAATCCTCAAACCCGAAATAAGTCATATATTATATCCTAAGGAACCGATAATTACTAAGGGTCGTAAAAAATCGGTCCCGATAAATCAACTAAATGGAACCCATCTTAATTCAAATATAAGTTTAGTCAAGGCCATAGCCATATCACTTAAAATAATAACTAGCTCATCCGCATAAAAAACAAATCCATTCTTAGTACCTAAAGCTAAAGCTCTCCCAAAGACGAAAGAGAAAGTATCTCGAATAAAAAGTATGTGTAATCTTATCGGTTACTAGCATTATAGAAGTTGATCCAGATATAAAATACGATTATTAGGACGTAACTATATAAATATACGGATGTTCCAATTCGTGGCTATTAGTTAGACGACATTTGATTTCCAAATTGAAAAGTCAACGTAATTTTTGGGTGACAGTGTTCAGTGGCGTAAAAGTTATAGATAACTTACTCGAAAGATTAGATCAATTTACAGTATACAACGGCGGTAGTAAGTATTGGATGACCTTACCCGATATCGGCTTAGTGATAACTACTAGATATTAATGTGTGGTATACCATATATATCTCTACATGTTCTATATATATATACTTTTACACGGATCCCTCATCGATCGTGTCATACTAAAAAAAATTGGTATTAGTTTATTACATAGTAACTACTTTGTTTATGTAAGTAAATCTATATCATTTTATTATACTACTATATTTTACGATATGTTACATTATGCTATATAATCATACTTTTAATTTTTCTTTCCAGGTTGTTTTGGATGAACCATAATCGGCAATATATCTGGTATGGTACCCGTTTCACTCCGAAGACGCAACTGTATGGGAAATTCTTCTCAATTAAAGATTCAACAAATTCAAGACAGTTCAAACATCTAATGCACATGATGGAGCACTACATTTTTACTAATTTGACTGAAAACCCCTAATTATGCTACAACACGTGTAACTAATTTACATATCTTATTGTAAGATTAATTTGTGTACCATTGTTTTTGTTTATTTATCTTTTTAAGATCTGTGTATGTCTCCAATTAAAACTGTCAACCCAATGTCAAAAAAATAATATTAATATTTTTAAATATTTGGGTAGAGAAATATTCACACTAACAGTGCGCGTGATAGTGTAGTACGTCGCACCTAGGGCGCACACTTTTTTACAATTACATGTGCGTAGAATACAGAATGTTGCACTACTTCTCGTATGCGCAGTGCGAAGGAATGTATAATTCGGCGCACCCTAGTATATATATATATATAATACTTAAAATTATAAATAAATTGTCGTCATATAAAGTCATTACAAATACATTATGCAAATGTCAACATTAAAAAAGAAAAGAAAAACTAAAATCAGATGCAAATCGGCTAAAACAAAAACTTAGAAATACTGAAATTGAAACAACGATAACTCGAGACTTGTGATACATAATAACAAATAACATAGTAATTCAGATAACATAAATAACCATAACTTGACGATAATACAAACTATTGATTATCTGTTAGATCAGTTCCATTTCATTAGATTTCTTTATTCATTCTCAATTTTATAGTGCATCTGCTAATCGTACATAACTTCCTCTCGCTTAGTTGTTATTTGGTCATGCACATCATCCAACGTTTTTTTGGTTATACAGTATGTTATCAAGCAATTAAAAGCTAAAATACAGTCAAACACTCCTCGCCATTGAGGTTAAAAACCAAGTGTACCCGTTGTGTCATTATATACTTCTATTTAGTTTGCACCTCATCCAAATGTTACAATCCCTACCGTAGAGGCAGTATTAGTGACAGAACATTCTTTCCAAATATGATTTATCTCATTTATCATTATATATTTTCTTAACTTTAACATAGGTTTTTTCAAATACTCATCCTCGAGATTAGTCCAAGCAGCCATAGTTTTTTGATAGGGTGTGAGTTTTGAAAGTTTAGTTTTTACAATAGTGTAATATCTATTTATTGAGCTTGATCTATAAATAACATAATACAAATAGACCTATCAACTATGGGCACGTCTAACTTGTGGATATCGTAATCCAAATAGACGTATTAATGTTAGACACATTTCAGATAAAACTAATGCCACCCGTGATGTATGTCAGGATAAACCTACGTAACAAGTAACAACTGAATTTCGAGTTCGATATCCAACATAATAGAGTCCAAATATAGTGTTGCCCTAAATTTTACTCGATAAGTAAATCAAAATAGCCTTATGAATATCAGACACGTGTAATTAATGGATAACAAGGTAGGACATGAGTAAAGTAATAAACTTAAACATTATGATCATGAGACCTATTAGATAGAAATATCAACATCATACACGTGTTCATCAAACTTATACATACATAATAAAACGTTAAAAATAAACTTGTACATAATAAAATGGCGGTGATACAAAGTAGTCGTGGCATAAGAATAAGAAAATATAAACATCAAACCAATACATAAAAAATAGATTCGTAACATAACCAAATAATATATATTGTAAAATTAATCTTTATACTCGTGCGCAAGTCTGATGCACTCACATAAATGATTGCCAATCAGGTCCATAATCAAATGAAGAGAAATAACATCCAACTCGACAAGTTGATACGTCAAGTCCTGTAACCTCACCTGATAAGTGGTTGTAGATGGGTCAACTCCAACATATGCATCCGTGGGGCTAGAATCAAGATTGATCAATACAACCACAAGTTGGTCTTAACCCGTATAGGGTATACCGAGACCGTAGTAATATGGTCGTCTACCTCTAACGTTACCTCATACAACAAGTCATAGTGGACCATGTAACTCCTGAACACCATAATTTTCAATCGGTGCGGATGTGATAATAAGCCTCGACGATGTTCCACGACCTTAATATGACATCTATCCAAGCTACCTCACCAGAAAAATTATAACGCCATGTAAATGGTCATATGGCTTGAACCATGCCTACAGTTCTAAAATTAATGGAAATTGTAAATTAAAATCATATTGAAATAAAAATATAGCTATTTAAAAAAATAAAAGACAAAGAAGACTTATATTATGCTCTTTGAAAACAACTACAAACTGGAAAATATTAACCTGAGTATCTGGGTTCACACAAAGTGGGAGGATGTGCATATCTACACATGGACGATTGTGTGATAGAATATGAACCAAATTTTGTAGTTGGAAGATTGCGAAAATGATCGTAGATCCATGTCTCTAACTGTTTTAAAAAAACAAGTGAACCCCAAAATGGTGTGTAAATAACTTTGACCAAACTAGTAATATAACTATCATTTGACCCTAGTTGGACCTACCAGATGTGATGTATTTATCAATAAGCTGTAGGTAGTCGAGAAATACGATTACCCGTCTTGTTGGCAAAATACAACAACCAAATATATGGAGCATGCGACCTTATTGGGCCGACTCTAGCTTAAAAGAACTATCAATATATTTCTATGGGAAAAATAAATTTCCATAGTTTTTAGAAAAGATATTGAAGACTGAAGTTGGCTAAAAGAAAAGACTCCTAGAAAAATAGGTCACAGTGACACTGAGGCTTATAACAAATACAACTAAATCTATGCTAAAGACACATATGGTAACAATTAAAAAAATATGGAATCATATAATTGAGGTGGTTAGGGACATATCTTAGTTTGTTAGGCAGTTAACACGTTTAAAATAGGGAATCTTATGACGCATTTATCTAATGTAATACGTGGAAACACAAAATCACTTTAGTATTACAGATTTAGAAAAAAAAACATTAAATACGTTGGATATATATTGGCACACGGCTAAAAGATATGGCACAATCATTTTAATACATGACATACTGGTATGTACAACGACCCACCGCTGGCATATTCAGTTTGGCAGAAGTATTAAAATAGAAAAATGCATGGCCAAATATTATTTTTCATATGATATATTTTTTGAATAATCTTAAACATATAAAAAAGGTTTTGCGGGCAACATGCGTTCTCAATAGAAATCAAGTTGGATCATGGACATTGATCTATTTAAAAGAGCTAATGACGAGAATGGAAGAAGTATAGTATTTCACTTAGTTTATAGCTTCTATCCAACGGCTTGTAATAATTTATTATATATGTAATACTTCGTTATAAATTTGTGATTTTTTTTAGAAGAAAAATTGAGAATTAGTTAGGTGTTAATCTCTTAAGCAAGTGTTAGGTGTACTTGTATTTTGTAACCTAATTAATCTATTTATGAAATAGATAGCCAATCGGTGGCGGTGTTCTTTTAAAGTTTGCACTCTTCTCCAAATTACTTGTTCATGGTGTTTTTTTTTAAACTTGTTCGGTTATCATTACTAAATATATATTGGGTGTGAAGAACGATCTAGGTAGTATAATGGATTATTATCTAGTACCGCACGAGAGAACAATTGGTCTATTTGGGAACCCTTGACACTTGCCATTACCATTATCATTGATGATAGGCACCAAGACGTTATACATCAGGGAAGACAATAATGGTTAGATACCTATATGAAATAGCCAAACCTTCTATAACAGTTGTACTTAACTATTTCATGATATACTAAATAAACCGTTCAACACTATAAATGGTTTTGTATGAGTATGATATGTGTAAAAGCAACAACTATGTCATGCAACGGTTTGCTCAATATCATGAAAAATGTGAGGTGTCCTTCCATATGGGACTGTTAACATACACAATAATAGTTCATTAAGCTACGAGTCCTAAATTTTTTTATTACATAACTCAACTGACATATCTCACATGTGATATAACAGGTTTGGCAATGCATTTATGGAGAATTCTCGTCTGAAGTGTTCACATTGTAAGTCATACAAATGAAACTGAATTGTTGTTCTAGTTGATCATACTTTAATACATTGTATTTTGTTACGCTTTTAACATTTAAATAAGTTACGAGATGTGAAATATCTCATTAAATGCACAAATATCTAAAAAATATTTATATTAATTCAAACTTCTTATATGAAACAAAAAAACCTTGAGCATGTAGTATTTCATCCTATCAATCTAATAGTCTAAGTGCCGACGATAATAAATAATTACATCGCATCATGAATTTCATATATTCTCAATCACTGTAGACTTCTCTAAACAAAAATATATGAGATTACATAATTGTGAACCCTTAAACATTTAACACTCCGCTCAAACATAACAAAATAACTATACATGCTTAATATATGAATTAAATAACATATGGTCAGTGAATGAAACTTCTTAAAATTTGAATTCGTTTTTATAGGTCTAAAGTGGTCCAATTGTAGCAAACTCATATATTAGTAAATTTAAATAATTTTATTATAAAAAAAATATTGAATAAAGATATATCACTGCGACCACAACAAGGGTGGTTGCGTTAATCTCCCTATTGTACAAGTTCACTGCAATTCACTCTGACGAACAAGAATTGGTCGCGACGAACTGTCGCTTTACCACAAAATAAAATGGTGAATATTGTGGTAAACCACATTTCTAAAGTAGTGTGCGATGATGAAGAACCCTTTTACCGCTAGAAAACTCGTGAATTTGGAAAGTAAAATCTCTAAATTGGTCTGAATTATGGTTTTGATTTTGAAGTTTCATAAAATGAGACCTACAACTTTAGTCATGCATATTATATAATCAATTATGTGACCTCGATTACACTAATCAATCATCAATTTTTCCAAACTGAATCAATTTTGCAATTGGTGTTTTAGAAGGTTAAATTGAGAGATTTTCATTTCCAAAAAATGGAGTTTGTCAAAAAAAACTGTGATACCAATAATTAATATACATGCATCGTAGGATTATAAGCCTAACAACACTTGGGAGTTAATCCTCCCACTTCTAAAAACGAGGGAGAAACAAATAAAAGATAACCTATTACTTTATATTTTATATTATTAATACTTATCGTTTATTGAATATTGTGGTTTGATTGATGAAGAACCTAACTAAAACGTTGTATTAGTTAATCATCTTTCAAGATTCAAAATTAATCTAAATGCCAACCTTCGTATTTTAATGATATTTAGTATTATAAGTAGGTCAAATATATAACTTGTTGTTTATGTTTATTTAATTAAACAAATATTAACTTCTACAAATACCTTAAATTTACCCATGACGAGAGACTCCAAATTAAAAATATTTTGAATTTCTAATATATAAAAAAAACCATTCGTTGATGGAGTTTGTTTTAAAGTAAAATTTGACATTCATTTGAAAGTAAGGATTATAAGTTTGCATAATAGTTAATTTAAGAGTGATAACAACTATTATTCGATGTTTAATGGCTTCCACCGATAGAGCAGTTAAAGTAGATTTGCTCACATGCAATAGTGTAGTCAAATATATCATGACATACCCTCAACTTAATTCTAGGTTATGAGTTCAAGCTTCATGAACGTAATTTTTTTTCTCATTCATCAATTCTACTTTTTTATACCATATTCACTAATTAAATAATCATATTTAAATAAAAATATTATACATGAATAATTTATATAACTTTATTAAGTATGTTTAGGTAATTTATTAATTGTATTTTAAGTAATATTTTTTTATATAAGTTTAGTGATTAAATAATTATATTTAATTTTTTTTTATAAATGAGTAATTTATAAGTTTATTGAACATATGTATATAATTCATAAATTGTATCTGAGTAATAATTTTTTATACCAAGTTTATTAATTAAATAAGTATAATTAAATAAATAATCGTACATGTTAGAATATTCAGTGTATTAAGTTTCCTTATATAGGCCTCTATGCTCTCTAAATATTGAGAGCCTTACTTGGGTTTGCATTATAAAAAAAAGTTCAATACAAAAAGGATTGATGTTTATTAGTAACTGATTATGCCCCCACTGTCTCTCTCTCTATAAGCCGTTTCCTGCGGCTACTTCTCTCTTTGTTTAGATGGCTGGCAATGAAGTCGTGGTGGTCAGTCAAATCCCTGATGAATTAACAATGCAGATTGCTGCCATTCTGAGAAATGGTCTCGTAACACAACAACAAACAACTAACCCCGAGGATTTAATCCTAGGGTTTAAACTCGGTAGTGACAACTATGCCCTATGGGCAAACCTGATGAAGAAAGCAATTAGGGGAAGGGGGAGAGGTTCTCACATTACAGGGGAGCCGACACCTCCATCCAAAACTGACAACACATATACAAGGTGGGAACAAGATGATCAATGTGTTTTCACATGGACTATCTAGAATCTTGAATCCAGCTTGGTGAATAATATCTCACAATATCCCACATACGGTTCTGGTAGAGATTCGTTACAAGCGTTTGACCTTCATAAGAAGGCTAATTCATTAAGGCAAGGGTCCGATACACTAGAAGACTTGTGGAACAAATTGCAGAATATCTGGATGTATATAGATAGGCGAGATTCAAACCCCTATGAAAGACCCAGAAGACATTCAGATCTACAATAAGAAGACTCAAGAACAAAGACTTTATCAATTGCTAATGACGATTAATGACAAATTGGAACCAGTCAAGAGAGATATCCTGAAAAAGGATCATCTTCCTTCTGTGGAAACAACATATGCTACAATACGAAGGGAAGTGGCCAGGCTTATTATACTAAAATCAAGTTCTTCTGATAGTGACTCGATTGAAATTGGAATGGGTTTGGCTGCTAAAGATTTTGCACAAAGGTTTAAATTCTGATCCAAAGAGAAAGAAGATAAATCCAAGTTGTATTGCACTCATTGTGGGATGAAGAAACACACTAAAGAGATATGTTTCCAGCTGGTTGGCTATCCAGAATGGTGGGAGGACGGTCATAAGGAGAAAAATAACCAGCATTTCAGATCTAATGTCAAACGGGCTTTGTCTACAAGTGGCGGTGAAGATCCGACTAAAAATGAGCAAGGAAGTGGCCCTGGTTTTGGAGGAATGGCGGTGAACTCCTATGAAAAACTTAGAGGTAAAGGGTTTGAGAAATCAATGAATTGGATCTTTGATTGCGGGGCTACGGACACCATGTCTTATGATCCTAAAAACTTTGGTGACATATCATCTCCAAAGAAGTCCCATATTGAGACTACTAGTGGAGAAATTTGTGAAGTTAAAGGCGGATGTTCAATTATTTTTTTGGAAAAAATGGAAATTAAAAACTGCCTCTACATTCCTTCACTATCCTTAAAGTTATTATATGTTAGTCAAGTGACAAAACAACTCAACTGTGTGGTTCTTATGTATCTATTTTTTTGCATTTTACAGGTCATTCGTACGAAGGAGATCATTGGGCGTGTTAATGAACAAGGAGGTCTCTATTATGTCGATGAGGTAGTTCATAAGGGACATGCCATGCTTGCTCACGGAACAACCAAAAGACAACTTTGGTTATGGCACCGACGACTTGGTCATCCTTCTTTTAGCTATCTTTAAAGTTTGTTTCCTATTCTTTTTTTGAATAATTTCATTCATGCGAAATGTGAAACCCGCATTCTTGCAAAAAATCGTAGGGTCTCATTTAATCAAAGTAATACTAGAGTTGATTATGTTTTTTCGCTAATCCATTCTGATGTTTGGGGTCCAACACCAAATTCCACTAACAATCAAATCAGATACTTTATTTTATTTGTGGATGATTTCTCAAGAATGACTTGAATATACTTCATGAGATATAAATCGGAAGTACCAGACAATGGAACAGAGTTTGTCAACCAAACAATGATTTTGACTCAATTTGAAAAAAAAATACAGATTCTCCGTTCTGATAATGGAACAGAGTTTGTCAACCAAACAATGCATAATTTTTTCAAAACAAATGGTCTTATCCATCAAACCACTTGTCCAAACACACCTCAACAAAACGGTACTTCAGAACGAAAAAATCGTACTTTACTTGAAAAAACTCATGCTATTATGATTAAATCTAGAGTTCCTCATTCTCTTTGGCCATAAGCTCTTGCTACATCCATGTATCTTACAAATCGTCTACCAGCTCGATGTCTAGGAAATAAAACTCTATTACAAGTGCTTGCCACCCAAGTTACAATTCCAACTGTTATGACCTTACCACCTCGTGTCTTTAGTTGTTCGGTATTTGTTCATATCCCTAAATCTAGTCGAAACAAACTTAATCCGTGTGCTAAAAAGTGTGTATTCGTTGGGTACGGTGTCCATCAAATGGGTTATCGGTGTTACAATCCGATGACTCGTCGAATCCATGTCACCATGGACTGTGACTTCTTAGAATCCGATTATTTTTTGACTACTAATCTCGTGCTCATGGGGAGAAAGTAAGTGAATCACTCGACTGGTTGCTATATGAAAGTTACTTTGAGGATGTGCCGACAAAGTTGGTAGATGGCGCCACTGAACACATCTCTTCCAACATAAAGGAGACTAACGAGACAGTTCTTACCACCAATTATTCTCCTGCAGACAATGTCCAACAAGAAATAAATGCCATGGATACTACCATCGAATCAGCCGAAGAAAACATCCATCAAGAGGTAAATAATTTACAATGTCATAATTCATAAAATGCTACTCACCATGACATTTCAGGAAGTTCATTTGTTGAAACTCAAACTCTGGTTCTTCCCCCGAGAAATAATATAGGGGTTCCTCCTGACCGTTATTCACCGGAACACGTTCCTCGTGCTTCTACATATCCGGTAAAAACGGACAGGAAAGGAATGATGAAGATTGCAAAGGCGTTTTCAGCTACTATTCTCTCTGAACAAATCCCTAAAACAACTCAAGAAGCTAAGAAGATGACTGAATGACATGAGGTAATGAATACCGAAATAGAAGTTATAAAAAGGAATGGTACATGGGAGAATTGTGTGTTACCACAAGGGAAGAAAGCAGCCGGGTGTAAATGGGTGTTTAATATAAAATATAAATCTGATGGCACCATTGAGTGGCACAAGGCAAGATTGGTTGCCAAAAGATATACACAAACATATGGTATAGACCACTCTGAAGCGTTCTCTCTGGTTGCAAAGATTGACACTATCAGAGTTTTACTTCAATAGTCGCGAATAAAGATTGGCCTCTTCATTAATTTGATGTAAAGACTGCTTTCTTACATGGAGACTTGGAAGAAGAGGTATATATGGAACCCCCACCAGGGTTCTCTGATGGTTTTTAAGAGAATGAGGTATGTAAACTAAAAAAGGCATTATATGGGCTCAAACAGTCTCTTCGTGCTTGGTGTAGGAGATTTACAATGACAATGAAGTAATATAAATACAAACAGAGTAATGGGGATCATACCTTGTTTTACAAAAAGAGAGGATAATTAGTCACTTGTCTTATAATATATGTCGACGATATGTTTATAACGGGGAATGACGAAGAAGAAATTAGCTCTCTAAGGAAAAACCTCTTCAAGGAGTTCGAAATGAAAGACCTTGGAGGATTGAAGTATTTCCTAGGAATCGAGGTTCTTAGGTCAAGAGGAGGGATTTATATCTCCCAACAGAAATATATATATTTGATTTATTAGTTGAAGTTGGCATGGTGGATTGCAAACCAAATGACACTCATATGGTTGTGAATCACAAACTAAAGATAATTGAAAGGGCCAGACCGATGAGTAAAGAAAGGTACCAAATGTTGGTGGGAAAATTGATTTACCTAGCTCACACTCGACCCGACATTGCATATGCGATAGGAGTAGTTAGCCAGTTCATGCGTCATCCTCAGGATCACCATATGGAGGCAGTAATGAGGATTATTCGATATCTCAAAGGCACACCAGGAAGATGTATACTTTTTAAGAAAAATGGACACCTTGATGTTGAAGTATTCACGAATGCTGATTGGGGAGGAAATCCTAACGACAAACGATCAACTGCTGGCTACTTTACTTTTCTTGGAGGTAACTTGGTGACTTGGAGGAGTAAGAAACAGAAAGTAATATCACTATCGAGTGTTGAATCAGAATTTAGAGGAATCGTTAAGGGGATTACCGAGATACTTTGGTTAAAGAAGATAATGAAAGAAATCGGATCCCCTCTGAAGTGTCCAACTCAGTTAATGTGCAATAATAAAGCTGCGATTAAGATTTCAGAGAACCCGGTACAACACGATAGAACAAATCACGTTGAAATAGATAGGCAATTCATAAAAGAAAAGATTGAAGATGTGATAGTTGAACTTCAGTTTGTTAGATCCGAAGACCAACTGGCAGACATCCTGACAAAAGCGGTTGCTGCAAGAACATTCGAATCAGTTTTATCCAAGTTGGGTATTGGTGATCCCACTACACAACTTGAGGGGGAGTGTTAGAATATTCAGTGTATTAAGTTTCCTTGTATATGCCTCTAAGTTCTCTATATATTGAGAGCTTTACTTGGGTTTGCATTATAAAAAAAATAGTTCAATACAAAAAAGATTGATGTTTCTTAGTAACTGATTATGCCCCCACTGTGTCTCTGTCTCTTTAAGCCGCTTCCTGCGATTACTTCTCTCTTTGTTTTTTAATAGTACATTGATATATATTAGTTTATTAATTATATTTAGGTAATTTACTAATTACATATAGATTTTTTCTTATATTATTAGTGAATTTTGTTTTATTTGTCCATATTTTAATAGACGATTTAGTTTGATTTGTTTATGGAATGTTGTATAAGTTCTTTACGCATACCCCTAAATTTGTGAAGTTTAGTACTTATATTATTAGAAATGAATTAACTAAAGTATCATCTGAAAAACATACTTCTACTGATTTGGTGAACCATCATCTTCAAATAACATATTAAAATAGGAAGATATTAGGAGTTCGATCCTCGAAAAAGAACTAAAATTCTTAAATATCTTCAAAATTATCAAAATATTATCAAACCCTAATAGGAAAATGCATTTACATTTGAACTAAAAATAAATATTCATTTAATTGAAATATTAATATATTTTTACTATGTAATACCATAATTTTTATATTTTATTATTTTTCATACCGACTTAGAATGAACACTCCTAGTCCTAGGAACAATACATATTTCACTATTTTAATACAATTTTATTTTTACCAATTTCTTTAGTATATATAAATAGTACTATGTGGATACTTGCATAGGCCCACTATTCCGCCAAACCCGAAAGTCTTGCTTGTAGGCCCAGTTTAGATATGGTCGGCTCTCTAAATCTAAATAAATAAGATTAAATCTCAAAGGTTTCTTGGATGTCCATTCTTCACTACTATATGTGTTGCTGAATTCAAGTCTATTCCTCAAGGAAGATTTTAACACTTTGTTGCAAGAGATGTACACCAACTAGTCCCACTAATTGAGAGTTTGAGCTCAAATCCTTTCATTTTAGTTCAATTCATTTAATAATCTAAGTGTTGCCTTAAAGGGGTAGCCGAGTTGAAGGCATGCTTGTAACCAAGTGTCATGATTTCGAGTATTTTTATATACGTTTTTTTGGCTGACCTTGTCATCTTGTGTGGTTTATCTTCTGGCGTTGGTTTGCACGTTATCGCGTCAGAATGAAAGTTTATCCTGTGCGCATTCATTACACTTTGAGTAGCGACCGCGGGTTCCTTCCGACGAAAATAAAATAAAATATGAGCAAGTGTTGTTGAACATGAATCCAGTCCAGCGTAAAATACGTTACGAGATAAAGGGATTATAAGTGGGATTGGGATCTCAAATCCTTTCATTTCAGTTCAATGTTAGAGTTAAACACCATATCCGTGTAACATTGTATACCGATAAAAGGATTATTAGTCTGACTATATGCCCGATCTGGATAGATAATAAACGATCTATAATAGATATAGACTGACTATTTTTTTTTAGAAAATTTGCAGCCGCTACTCAACGAATACGCACAAGGTGAACCTTCGATTTGATGAATCTGCAAACCAACACTAAATAAACTACATGAGACATTATTCATCCAAGAAAGCGCTCACAGAGCGACTCAAACTCAGTTTCAAATTCAAAAGATATATATTGAAATGGACCGATCAGTCTAACTTTTCATTTGCAAGAATGAAACTATGCCAAACATACTCCAAAGAAAATAATAATCAATGATTAGATACCTAGGCTTAAGCTTGAAAGAGAAAAAGAACCTTCAATAATTGAAGAGTTTAACCACTAGAGAGTCTTGAAATAATTAAGCAAACAATCTTTAGCATATACAAATACAAGCAAGACAAAAGTTGTGGCCAACAATAAACTTTAGCTTCTACACTGAAACAACAATTAGTAAAACATTAATATAAAATTATTATGTAAGTGCCAATTAAAGCACTCCACATTATTACTTAATTAAGGAATAATTGAATCTTAAAAGAATTTTGGGACAAAAATCAATAAAATAAAATGAAATTAGTCCCAGATTGAGTCAAACTCTATTTCTTGGCAATCACCAACGAAATACTCGAACTCATCTTCATAGTTAAACATTTGATGATCTTCCATACACAAATCCCCACTTAACTCCATCCACATTTTCGGCGAATCCATCGGATACTCATTGATCGCCTGAATCTGACTCGGAGACAATCCCACCCGAACCGGACCCAACCCACCACTACTACTAGTACTATCCTCAACACTCTCTCTTAATGATGGTTTGAACCGTAAGGCAGCCTCTTGAGCAGCCATCTGCACGTGCTCGGCACGTGAGCTAGCCGGTCGAGGAAAGATATGCGCTAGGTCAGGGAAATTAAGGTGAGTACCAAAGCCACGGAAGTGTAACGCTGCAACGTCGTAGGCTGCTGCTGCCATTTGCGAGGTTTCGTAACTTCCAAGCCAAATTCGAGTTTTTTTTCCGGGTTCTCGGATTTCGGAGACCCATTTGCCCCATTTTCTTTGACGTACTCCTCGGTAAGAAGGAAGGGGGATGGTTAATTGGTTTTCCATAAGAGGTTTGAGAGTTATGTATGTGAATGTATTATGTATATATAATCAGAATGAGATGGAAGAATATATAGAGCGAAGGTGTTTTGTATGGGGACATGAGGTAGTATTTATATGGAATTATGGGAAGTAAGTTTCGAGGTAGGTACGTAGGTTTAGGAGTGGGGATGTACTGTCAAGCTGCATGCATGCACTTTCTTTGTTTATGTCAAAAATATTGTCATTTGTCACAACCACGACACAACACTAATTGACATCGTCAGATTTTTCAGGTGTCCATAAAACTTGTCTCCAGTTGAATTCAGAGGACCAAGGAGGAGTGTAGCGCTGTGAATTCAATGTATATATATTTTGTTTATAAATTTAACGGGAAATAGCTCTTTTATTAAACAATTTAAAAAAAAAATATTATTTTCCATTATTTCATATTTTTTTTAAAACCAAAATTTAACTTTCGTGTACTTATCGTTTGTTTAGACACCCAACATCTAAGCATGTGATTGTAAATACAGTTTTTAAATTAAAAACTCAAAGATGAGTTGGAGGAGCTACCCCAAGAAAGGCTTGATTTTCAAGTTCTTTCTCTCCGTTTGTTTTTCTTCTTGAACTTTATGCTGGTGAATCAATTTTAATGGCTAGCCCTTTCTAAAGAGATTATTCAATCTAATCAAAGCAATGGAGATAATAGTACTGAGGACTTTCCAAATCTTCTAACTGAGGACTTTTCAAGACTTTCCAGGAATTTCTAGATCTTCTAACTGAGGACTTTTCAAGACTTTCCAGGAATTTCTAGATCTTCTAACTGCAACCCAATATCTGAAGTAAAATAAAAACAACAGCAAAAACTTTATCATCAATTAAAATCCAGAAATCAACAACAATAAGATGAATATATCTTATGTAGACACTCTGCGCAATAAATTCAAGCCAACAAGTGTGGTGCAGAAAATGGATTATATTTTCATTCAATTCACTCAAGATTGTGAAAGACATATTAATGATCAACTCAAAACACACTTTAATTGGAAAATTCAACCAAAGGATTCCAAAAAAGATAAGCTAAACCTCTTCTTGCAATCTTCCAAATTTAAAAGAGAGTACAATTATGCGGTACGAGACGTCAAGTAAATCCTTCTCGAATTTGATTTCAAAGATGACTTATGCAAAATCTAGGCAAAATCTGTATGGTTTTAGGCGACGTTACTATGAGGCTTTTAAAATGGAGGCTAAAATTTAACCTAAAATATGAACATTCAACTACACCGATTTGGATTAGATTTAAAAATGTTATTAAATTTCTCTTCAATAGAATAGGATTCATACTCTGGCTGAAACAATAGGTGATCCATTAGCTATTAAGCTTCCTGCAAAAACAGAGTATATTATAATGCGTGCTTTGCTTGGGTAGAAGTTGATCTAACCAAGAAGCTGCAACATCAAATCTAGGCGGGTTTTGGAGAGAACAAAGGTTGTTGGTTAAGAATCAGTTATAAAGATGTGCCTAGTTACTGCAATATTTTTTATCACCTGGGGAGTGACAAAACCAACTGCTAGGAGGCTAAAAACAAATTTTAGAGCAAGGATACAATCAATACTCAGAAAAAGATCACATTCCAAATGAGGTAAATTCCATTCTAGAAAACAAAACAATTCACAAGATCAAATCGATAGTTGTGAATAACAGCCAGAAAAGCAATACTGATAAAAATAAGTTACTTCACAAAGATCAAGATAACAAGTCTGGAAAACAAAGCAGAAACACTAAAGGCAAGACCCCCGAAGATGAAGATATAATTGAAGTAATAAAATATCTTGAATCTAGATAGATATTTTTGTTTTTTAGATTATGACAACACCATATTTGTTTATGTATCTCATAATCAAGATAACATTAGTAGTATGTCTTCTACTCTTGTATTAAAATCTATTCAGCATTGGCGACAAGAACATATCCAAACTTCACAAAGGTACAACCAAAAATAAATGAAAAATTCATATCATATCATATAAAAAAAAATCCTAATAGAGGACGTAACAAAATATTGGTTATAAATAGTTCCAAAATTATGATAAAAATGAAGCAGTGCAATGACTAAAAAACAAAAACGGGAGCCTTCCAAAAAAGAGATATAAAGTAAAAAATGGGAAAAAATCATCAAAAAACATGATTTATGTCTGATAAATAGATGGGACCTTGGGAATTTCCCTCATCGACAGTCGATGGTTGACCTTGGTACCAAAAACTCTTCTCGAAAGTTGTTAGTCGCCCTTGGTCCTGGGATACCCCTTAACTTGTAGTCGTCATCTACTTCTCAACAATCATCTTTTTACCCTCAACAGTATCCAAACCATCTGAAATGATCGCACGCTCTTCATCACAAACTTGGCTACAATATTCACGAGACAAGGAAGAGCCAACAAACCTCAAGGCTATAGTTTGGCTCCAGTATCTTCTTCAAGATCTTAAATTATAGCAAGGAAATGAGTGAAAAGTGGGTTTCTTTGTCCAAATCTATTGCGTAAAAATGCTCAACGTTTATCCCCGTGATAATTTTTTTATTTTTCTATTTTAAAAATTAGATAGCTCTAGCACAAGCTTGGTCCTTAAGGATTTCTATAAAACTAAATAATATCTTTCTAGAATTCTTGGAGAAAGCTACATCATTATCTCACTTCTGACTGGCCTTGATCCCCACTGGTAAATCAATGCCTATAATTTATTTAATGTTTTGTCACTAGCATCAGTATTTATCTTGTGTGCGAGCCTTTCCTATTATAAAGTTTAATTTAAATCAATATATTTTTTGGGAAGTTCTTTCTTCCTTGACTCGAACTTCTTTAATTTTTCAGCAGATCAAAACAATTATAAGAGCATGAATCTAAGAAAATATGAAGTAGATATACCTTCACTGACCATCGTAAGATCTCTATGAGAATAAAAATAGGCATTTACGACAACCATGGTCAGTGAAATACCTTATTGACCCCAAATATAGTTCTCATGAGATTTGAAGGATAAAATAGTTTAATACATCTTGGGTGATCCTTTTGGTGGCATAAAATTGGGTTTCTCTTTGATAATTTATCTAAATTTAGTTATGTCACAACCACCACAACTTGTTGCTCAGTTGGTTGACCATCAGGGGAGTAACTCATAACTTTCTTATTTTTTTGAGTTGCTCTCTAAGGGTTTTCTAAAAATATCGGTGTTTAAAATCAAAAGAATTAAATGGACGAGATTTGCCTTGGTCCTCCTAAGCATAACGAAAACAACGATGATAATATCGAGTCAATAGTGAGATGAGTAGTACGGCGAGACAACTTGGCTGAAAAGTTGGTCATGATGGAAATTAGGAACCTGAAGAATGTCAATGTCGTGTCATTATGGCTCTTTAAAGTAATACTATGTCCTTGATGAGTTTTGAGATGAGCGGTGAGGCCCCTTAAATACTTCGTCGGTTCACAAAGGAATTTTGCACGTTTAGTTACGTATAAAGGGAAATTTAAATTTAATAAAAGGAAGATAAAAAAACATAAAACCTCATAAGGATGGGTATACCACTAGCATATCATACCAATTGGTTAAACTCTAGAGACATACAATTGTGACTAGGTTTAGTGATAAACGACCAATCATCTTTGAAGAAAAATAATAATTTATCATTTTTAATCGACTGAGGAAGAACTTTTATCACCATCGAACTTTGTTCCCTATAATAGAAAGGGGTTTAATTTTTGTATTTCAATAAGTAAAATAGGATAGGGAAAGAAATGGTGGAAGTAACATCTCTAGGTTTGCACATCACTTTAAATGCCATCAAAAGACACCACAAATTGGAAACAAGCTCTTATGACGCGATGTTAGCCTACACCAAGTAGTCAGATATAGATAAGTCTAAAATGAGATGAATACTAACATTTAAATTAATCATAAATAATAGGGTCTATTCGGACCCGTGGTCATCTAGACTACCACCTACATCCGGATACTAAAATTCGATAATATCAAGAATCTTATTTTAAAGATTGACTATCTCACGAATATATGAGTCAAATAACTAGACATGAAATTCTTTTTTTATCCTATTATTTATAAAGAAACCACTTATCATAGCACTTTAATATCATTTTTTCAATTCTAGAAAAGTCTAAGACATCGAGAGATTTAGGAGCTCGATATGATAACCGATTCAGTATGATAACTGAATCGTCATATTTAAATATGAGCAACCAAAAATAGTTCCATATGATAACCGATTCATCTTCTTCTAATGGAGTCAAGATGAGCAACCAAAAAAAGCTTGATATACTAATCGAGCCTTCATTTATTAGTAAGTCCAAGGTGAACAACCAAAAAAATCTCAATATACTAACCGAGTCATCTCTTCTCATGAGCCCAATATGAGATGTTAAAAAAGATATTGGTTAGCTAACGAGCGCTCATTTTCTAGTGGATCTAATAAAGCCGTCGAAGAGCCATAATTTAGCTAAATGAGCCCTCATCTTCTAGTGGATCCAAGATGAGTGGTAGCTATCTGAGCCATCATCTTCTAGTGGATCCAAGATGAATGGTAGCTATATGAGCCATCATCTTCCAGTGGATCCAAGATAAGCATACAAAGGAACATCAGTTAGCAAACCGAGCCCTTATTTTCTTGTAAAAGTAAGTGAAGAAGGTATAGGGAATTTGGTTAGCTAATCGAGCCCTTCTCTTCTAGTAGAAGTGAGTTGAACATATAAAGAAAGGTATGTCAGTCTCTTAACTAATCAAACCTACTTTTGATGAAAGACCTATGGTAGATATTTAAAGGAGGTCAGTCAGTTAACCAAGCTCTCATTTTCTAGTGGAACCAAATGAAGAAGAGAGAGATGTCGATCACATAACCGACCCTTCATTATTTGAAAAGATCATGTTTATAAAGCTAAATGGAGGTTAGGTGACTGACCTATCTCTCTATTCTTAACAGAGCCAAACAATGAAATCAAGTTGTGGTTGGTCAGCTAATCGGCTCGTCATTTTTAGAGGAACAAGACCAAACTCATAAAAGCAGGTCGGTTTCTTAACCAACCCTCCTTCACATAATAAGTCCAAAATAAGTCTTACACGTTGGTTAAGTTGAACCCATTAGGCTATGAGAATAATGAAGGCGTTAATCGAGACTTTATTACCACTGTATACCTTAATCAGAAATTCATGTGTGCATGAACGACGTAGTTAGGGTATGAGATGGAGTAACCATATTCAGATGGAATTAATCTCTTACTTATACTATGTTGGATAAACATCGAACTTATGACTTATTTAATATCAGTTATTAGGTAGTTATTTAGATAGGATCTAACAGTTAGTCTGTATCTTCTATATAAGAAGAAAACCCATGTATTGATATTTGAAATGAGAAGTTAACATTTCCAAGTTCTTGTTTGTCTGTAAGTGTATTTGCATTGCTGTTTTATTTTAGGGACCTTATTCCCTACATACTAGATTAGAAATTAACATTTTACAAGCAAATGCATATGCTAAAGACATAACGCTGATGAAACTCTTATTCAAATAGGATACGATCCAAAGCACGTATGACGTGATGTTGTTGAAAAAATAAACAAAAGAATGTTTAGAAAATGACACGACAACTGAAAATGTTATGCCATTGAAATTATCCAACATGTGATGCTCTGAAGTGAAACCACTATTAAAAAACTGTAATTGTTAAAATAAATGAAAACTAAAATATATATATTTTTTAATCAAAAGGATTGTGTAATCCTACTTATAAAATATATAAATATGTTTTAATCTGTTTATTCGTAACAATCTCAACATTATTTTTTATCATTATTATCACGGTTTTTATTGTCGATGAATGATATTTTAATTGAAATTTATAATCTATTTTTAAAATTATAGATTGTATTAAAATTAAATCAGATTTAGAAATTGTGCTAACATTTATAATAAACTATATATTCATTAGAATTTTTGATAAATATATTAGCTAAAAAGATAAAATAATTTTTTTAAATAATAAATTATATATATACTATAATTTTGACAAAAAAATTTTTATCCATAAAATCATTTTTATCTCATCTATTGACTATTTTTACTTTTTATTAAACCTGTATGTTCCTTATTTATCAAGTATAACAGGGTTTGAAAAGAAAAACAATTCATTTTTTCAATATCTAGTACGATGAGTTTCTAAACAAAAGTTATTTTTTTTAGATATAAAATCCATATTACATATTTTTAACTTTTAAATAACATGTTTCTCATGCAATAGCAATGTCCCTTTTACCATAACACGTTAGAAATTATATTTAGAGGAAACTAATCATAAATATCTAGTCAACTATCAAATACCAAAATTGTACCCATTTTTAGACTAGTTCCATAAAATACCTAAAGTTATATTTTGGACAAAAATACCCTCTAGGGTATAAAAGGAGATTTTCGGTTGAAACCCACTTTTTTCACCTTCTAATCTGACTTTTGGGTTCCAATTCCCTCCACTTTCACATTTCTAAATTTGAGGAGAGAGAAACACGTAAAACGAGAGCGAACACCCGAAAGACGATTTTGACTCGAAACAAGAACGACTCAACCGTCGACCGTAACCGTGCCGGCCACCGTAATTGTCAAGCCGATTCCGGTCGTTCTGTTTTACCATCGAACATCGTCGACCATCTACTCTGTGGAACAGGTACGTTTTTACGCCATCAAGCTGTCGAACAATGTGTGTCTTTGAGCATTATGATTCGATGTATACGTATCACCGGAGTACTGTTAATCCACCGGTAATCTGAATGTGTAAGCGTCTCCTTTCTCCGGCGAGATTTACTGCTTTCATTTACAGTGTTAGTCGACGACGTTAAAACAGTACCTGTAGTACGTACTGTTCATCCACCGGTAGGTAGACATGGGTCGATATTAGTTGTTAGTGGTGTTGATAGTATCATACGACGGCATCAGCAACAACTTGTTTGGACCTGTCCTGGTTGAAATCACACTGTGTAGAATCGTCTATCAGACTTACAGAGTTGAGGTTGGTCTTTGTTAGTATGCGTAGATGTTGTACTGATCTAGCAATGTAGTTTTGCCTTATCTATCAGTGTACGCGACTTACAGAGTTGAGGATGGTCTTTGTTAGTATGCGTAGATGTTGTACTGATCTAGCAATGTAGTTTTGCCTTATCTATCAGTGTACGCGACTTACAGAGTTGAGGATGGTCTTTGTTAGTATGCGTAGATATTGTACTGATCTAGCAATGTAGTTTTGCCTTATCTATCAGTGTACGCGACTTACAGAGTTGAGGATGGTCTTTATTAGTATGCGTAGATGTTGTACTGATCTAGAAATGTAGTTTTGCCTTATCTATCACTGTACGCGGCTTACAGAGTTGATGATGGTCTTTGTTTGTATGTGTAGATGTTGTACTGATCTAACAATGTAGTTTTGCCTTATCTATCAGTGTACGCGACTTACAGAGGTGAGGTTGGTCTTTGTTAGTATGCGTAGATGTTTTACTGATCTAGCAATGTAGTTTTGGCCGTATCTATCGGTGTATGCGCGTTACAGAGTTGTTATTACTAACTAGTTTGAAGTTGGAATGTTAACATGGAACCATGACTAAAACAAGAGTATTCTACAGGTCCGGGTTGGTAAGCATAATCAACCTACTTAGAAGGGATATAATTAAATCCGAACACATAGAGGCTGCTAGAGGAACACTGTTCTATACATTCCTAAAAACATCGTTCGACGTAAGGAACGAGCTTCTGAAGCTGAAAATGTTCCACTACTTGATCGAGGCGATTTGTGGTTATTACGATGTGAGATGGAAGTCTCTCCAGATAGGACGTAAGCATGTAAGGCTTACGAGGAAAGATGTGAAGGCGATATTTGGGCTGAAACACGGTAACGAAGAGATGCCGATGAGCAAATCAGGCGCATTTATCGCTCGGTACGCTGATGGAGCTGAGTTAGATTCCATTTTAATGCAGAATTTTTTTTTGAGCCCACGAAAATCGACATGTGTATGCAGTTATCTAGCAATGTAGTATAAAATATCTAGCAGTGTGTTAGTAGTATAATAATATGTTGGTTTTTAGGAATATACATGTAGCAATGTATTGATTCATATCTATCAATGTCGTATTATGGTTAACTGCCTTCAATTCTTATTGCTATATTCTTGGTTTAATGCTTTTTATTTTGTAGGAAGCTATCGAGAAAGTAATAAGGGAAGGAGGGCAGGACGAAGCGAAGGATGTTGCTCGACTGCTGATATTTTTCATATGCTCGACACTGTTCTTTTCAGTGTCAGGGGATGTCGTCGGGTGGACAGCAGTATTCTACGTGGAGAATCTAGAAAAAATAAACGAATATAAATGGTCTGGAGCAATCTTGGATAAGCGGCATAAATCACTGGACAAATACATTAAGGCCGGGAAGCCCGCAAGAGTCATCGGATGCGTTACTCTTCTATTTGTAAGTACAATGGGTTATGATCAACAAGTTTGTTTCGAAACCGTTTTTTAATTTTGAGTTATATTCTGTGCACCCATTTCTGATGGAGCATATTTCGATAAACGTCGAAATACCGAGACCAAACATAATCCCTAGATGTTACAAGTGGTGGGGACTAGAGGGCAAGGAGTCGACATTCGAAATGATCAAGATGGTCAGTCAGCTCAGGGACGACGAGGTATTTAACGTATCTATCAATGTCGAAATTGTAAAATCAAACAAATCTCATACTCATGAATCCAACACCAAAATCGCATCCATTAATATTACAGTTTAAAAAAAATCAACATATTTATCAGTATAAAAGGCAAACAAATCGCATTCAATGTAGCATACCATTATAACATCAACATGTCTACGAATCATATTTATTTGTAAATCGCATCAACGATTCTTATATTGTGTTTCTGAATGTATATTATACTGTATTTCTTAGGTTATAGCCGATGAGTTACTGTTGACAGAGGCTGAATGTGTTGCTAATGGAGAAATTGATTCACAGAGGAAGTACGAATATGCTGGGGAAATAAGTGAACCGAGGAGTAGGAAAAGAAATAAATGTGTTGCGAACAGAAGTATAAGAAGGAAGCTGAAACAGGTAGACGACAGAGCTAGAACAAGGAATAAAAGGAGTTCGAACACTGAGGTTGAAGACAACACTGAGGTAGGTGACGATGTTACATTGGGAGAATTCATTGAGAAGAAGAAGTTGAGAGTTGGTACAAGAAAATGGGAGAGGTTGAAAAACAAAAACAAACGTAGGTCTAGTATTCTAAGTTTTGGAGGGTTGTCACAGTCTGTGCTGCGTGACAACAAGAAGCTGAAAAAACGAAGCCGGTTGCACCGGTTGAAAGCTAAAAACAAAAGGCTGAAAACGTCGCTTGAGGAAAAAAACGAACAAGTGAGTATTACTATAAGTTGTCTATCAACGTTAATCTACTGAATCTAGAAATGTAAAAATAATGCATCTAGCATTGTAAATATGATGAATCTCGCAATGGCAGTTGTCTAAACTATTTCGTATGCTCGTTCGATTCAGGTGGAAAAATTGAAGAAAGACTTGAATGAGCTGAAACAGAAGCTCGAGGTGGAAAAGGAAAGAGTGGATGGTGAGAATGAGGATCTGGTAAAGACCTTATCAATTCCATTTTGCCGTGAAGACGAGGACGATGTTGAAACTGTGGATGCCAATATTATTGAGAATGTGGTTAAGGAAACATTGGTTTACAAATCTAGGAGGCATGGATTTGTTCCCAAGAGGAACCAACAAGTTTCTGATACCGAAAATGCAATAGAAGAAGAGGATGTTGAGGCGGAGTCCACAGCAGAAGAAGATAAGGAGCTTGAGACAGCTGAGGCAAAAGAAAGTGAAGTATCTGAGGATGAGAAGTTAGTAGGAGATGGAGGGTGTGTTCAATCCGAAACACCTGTTGAACCAATGCAAGAAACTACTACACCGGAAGCTATTGTTGTTGATGTCGCTAGGAAGCAGAAAGGGACTACTTTACTTGGTTGTGACACTGGTAATGAGAAAGGGGATGCGGGAGCAGACCTATCACCCCTAACTCATGCTGCCGGTGCGCAAAATGAAGTTTTCGTAGCTAAACAGGGAGACGGAGTTGGAAACAACGAGGTTAAAGGACAGGAGCTGATGGTGGATAGAATAGATTCGTTGGACAAAGGGTGCAACGAAGGACCGAAAACACCGAAACAACAGTTGGAGATCACCGAAGAAGCCGTAGGGGAAGGACACAATGCGGAGACAGATCAAGACAAAGAAGAAGCTGACGAGCAGGCAGATACAGCCAAAGAGACTGAAGAAGCACCTACTGGGGTGGAGAACGCAACTACAGAACTCCTGGCCCCAGAACCTATCTCTGAGAATGTGGTGGAGCATGTGGCATAAGATGTAAGTGGATCTTAAAATCGTTAAGATTCATAAATATTTAGTAATTATGTTTTGGCTGGTTGTAAAATGTTCAAACTCTAGGTTGGATAATATTTAAGATGGGTTGTTTTTTGTATGAAAATGTTGTTTTAACGGTATGGTTGTTTTTTGTATGAAAATGTTGTTTTAACAGTATCTGTGTAGTTTAAGAAATGATTTCCATGATTGTCTCAATGAGAATTAGTAGATCAAAATTGAACAAATCGCAAACACAATTTGTATGTAGTCTGATAAATACAAAATTTTAAGAATACCGTTTTCATACCAAACAAATCGCAATGTATAATAGGCGTAAATAGCGTAGCCCGACTGATAGCTAGTCTAGCAATGAGAATTGTACTAAAATCGCAATGTTGGTTGATGATATTGTTATGTTCTGTTGTGTTCTGTTATTAGGAACTGGAAACAACGACGCCTGAAGACACATGACAGTCTAATGTAAAGACGTTGGCGTACACTAGGATTGAACAAACAGCAAAGTACGAACAACTATCGCAAGCTGTCTCTGCATTGATAGTTGTTCCGATTATCAACGGAGAAGAGGAATCCGCAGCAAAGATTGAAAAAGTGTCACAGGTCGAGCCATCTTCGTATGCAACACCACCACAAGATAAATCAGCATGTAACGATCTAATTGTCAGATCGGTTACACCGTTGGCTGACGATAGCTTTGTAGACTGCACTCAATCATTTTACGCAGAAGTTGACAAGGCTGTTGAAAATTCAAACGAGAAGAGACGTACTCTGGACTCCATCGAGGAAGAACAAACAGACTTTGAAGTAAGTAGATCTCTTGTATTATCAATCACCTTAAAAAACTAATGTTAACAGTTCAATTTGATGAACTATTATAGGTTCAGGTTGATGGCATGCCTAGGTTCAACTTACTTACTCAGACGCAGGTTAAACAACAACCGATTACGGTCGTAGATTGGCCGTTCCCTACAGAGACAACGAAACTAATCAATGTCAGTGAGTACGAGAAGGTGATGAAACTCGCCAAGGAAGACGAACAAGAAGATCCAGAAGTATGGTACTTGCCAACAACTGAGTTCTCGTATAGGCTTTCCATTAGTGTGACCGAGATAATGGAACTGCCTAACGAAACTCAAGTTGACTTCAAGGTAATAAGGTTTCTGGTTGTATCTATCAGAGTAAATTTGTAAGTCTAGCAATGTGTCTCTGTACGTCTAGCAATATTAATATGCAGCATCTAGCAATGTCTTAGTATAGGTTAACTCATTGAAGTTACAGTCTTAGTTGTCAACCTATACACCATTGGTTATTCTTTTCAGTAATTATCATTTAACTGATTTGAGCTTCTAATTGTGTTTTGATAGATACTAGATGCTTGGATATATAAGGTGCTCAAAGATTCAGATTGGAAAGTCCCTGTAAAAGGGTTTGATGATGAGTATTCATATATGGTCAACGCCATTCAAATAACTGGAATCGCAACTGTAAGTTCACTAGGAATTATTTATGTTATATTGGAAACATCTACTTCCTATCGTAATGACATAAATTTAGAGGGAACACTGGCTATGAAGGAAGATTTGTCTGTCATTGTGGATAAGGTTTTTGAAACAATGAAACCAGAACTTACGTTGCACTTATTCCTCTTTGCACCGTTAACACGTCCGGCGTGAACCATGGACGCTCCTGGTTATAGATATGGAGAATGGGTCTGCCAGTAGCTACAACCCACTGTTGCCATGGAGCAAACACATTGCCGATAAGATGAAAAACACAGCCGATGCTCTGGTATAAACTTTAATGCTAAGGGTCTTGGTTCGCTAATCTAGCAATGTCGCATACTGTATCTATCAATGACTATAGTAGTACATATCAATGACATGACATCGTAAATTGAAATGTAACAATGGATTACTTGATTTTGCATGAATAAAAAATACATACCTTATGTCAAAGGTGGATACAAAATAAATACAATGAGAAATATACCACAGCAGGAGAAGGATAGCATTGACTGCGGTGTTTTTGTTTGTAAGTACGCAAAAGACATAATCCAGAGAGGGTATGTTCCGCGAGAATATGGAAAGGAAATGCCCACCGAAATCCGAGCTGAAATATTTAAGCATTTCATGAATGATCGAAACACAAACAAACGTTGGTATTATGTAATTCATTTTTTTGTAGGAGGATGTATGATGCGGATAGAAAATGATGGGTGTATTAGACAATTAATCTGACCAATTAACAGACTACCATTGAACGGATCTAGCAACTATATAGTGCTACATCTAGAAACTTAGTAGTGCCACATCTAGCAGTGTCTATATGTCGTATCTATCAGACTGTAAGTTACTGATCTAGTAATATATGTATGTCCTATCTATCATACTTATACTAACTTATCTAGCATAGTTTATGTTTCAAATCTATCAGACTCCTTCTCAAGGATCTATTTATCGAGATGTCTTATCTATGAACAAACAAAAATGGTGAATCTAGCAATATATGAATTTTGTATCTACCAAGTAACTGTAAAAGGAAATGTTTTTATAAACTAACTTTGAACATCCTCCTTTTGTTGCATGAATAAATTTCATCTGCACTATTCAAGTTTTCATTGATGTATCCAGTAATTTTTATGTTTCGTATCTATCTGAGTAATATTCACATATCTCGCAATGTATACCTTCATATCTAGCAGACATTTACTCAATTATCTATCAGACTTTTATTCAAGTATATATCAATGCCTATATATCGTAGGTATCAGACTAGTATTCCCGTTTATAGTAATTTTTATGCGT
The DNA here is from genome assembly GCA_036936605.1 of Limnanthes douglasii subsp. nivea. Lineage (NCBI taxonomy): Eukaryota > Viridiplantae > Streptophyta > Magnoliopsida > Brassicales > Limnanthaceae > Limnanthes > Limnanthes douglasii. The sequence goes on along the minus strand of JAUPFV010000004.1, from coordinate 1,845,980 downwards.
CTTATCTATCAGACTTATAATCAAGTGTCTATCAATGTCTGTATTACGAATCTATCAGACTTATTGTCGAATATCTATCAATGTCCATATGTCGGATAGATAGTAACTACAAAGTGCTGTATCTATCAATCTATGTATTCCATATCTATCAGACTTATTATCCAGTATCTATGAATGTCCACATGTCATAAGAGCTTTATTACAACCCATATAGCAAAATTTTGGATTATGTGTTTATCAAACTTTTAGATTATGTGTCATAACCATCTAGCAACATGAGTACAACGTATCTAGCGCTGTTTAATTAGTTGTGGTTTTAAATTTTAAATATTATATATCTAGTATTGTAAATTAGGCGTAAATCGCATATAACATATTAGTGATGGACCAACTATATTTATGGACTGGAGGATGGGTTTCTTGGTAGGCGAGGGTATTAAATTATTCCAAATGACTGTTAACTACACCTATCAGTGATTAGAAGTAAATGTTTTAATCCTATTGGTTAGTTTGAAAGTTGAAAAAACAAAGGTAGATGGACTTGAATCATTACATGCATTAAATAGACGTGTAAAATTAAATTTGTTAAAGTAATTTTGGTTGCTAGATGGGACGTAGCCTTGAGCATTGCGTTCTCCTATAAGTAGAGGCTGATAGTTGAACCTATTCCTCTCACACTTCTCTTCAAAGAAAGAAACCAACCAGCAAACCACCAACCAGTTTAGTCTAACTTGAAAAAAAACAACCATCGATAATGGAACCATCGTCACCAGAAACACCTATCTACTCCTCCGACGACGTATGGTCTACAGACTACTACAACGACAACAAGCCCTACAAGAGAACTACCACAACTGAGTACTCGTCATAGGAGGAAGACAACTAGTCTGTTTGGTCTGAGGACCACGAAGATCCATACGCTTCATGGGACTCGTGGTCGTTGGACGATAGTTACGACAGTGACAGTCTACAACTTCCAAAAAGAAAGAGACGTAGGGACAGCTGGGAGTCGGAGGACGCAGTGGATGATAGTTATGACGAGGCCGACGATGAGAAGTCAGAGGATGAGGAAGACGATGAAGTGGAAGATGCAGAAGAAGATGAGGAGGAGGGATCTGAAGGGACAGATGAAGAGGATTCTGATTAGGGTTAAAGAAGTTCATGCAGTTTCCTTTCGTTATGTTTTTTATTTTGTTGTTTGTAATGTTTGTTTATGCTTCGATGGACCTATAACTTTCACAAACCCTCTAAGTAGTTTTTTTTAGAGGGTTAGTGTATTTGACTGATCTGTATCGTTGACTGATGTTCTAGTATCGTTATAGTTTTATTACATTTTGTGTTGTCTATCTTAAAATTTTTTTTGTTAAGATTTGAATGCTACAAGTAAAGAAGATTTGAATGTTAAGATAGTAAGCAGTTGAGTGAAGCAGTTTTAATGGCAGTTAAGATCCACAATCGCAGTGTAGATATAACTAATCTATCATAAGTAATTGAACCTTGATTTGGAAGACAAAACATGATGTATCTATCAAGGTTGGATATGGCTGATATGAAATTCAATTAACTGGAATGTAAATTAAACTTAACACCTAAAATAAATCAAGGTGCATCGCAACCATAACACAACGTATCTATCAATATCGATGTTATATATCTATCTTCAATCTACCAGACTATATTAGCCGTGAATCGCATCCTTCAGTAAATACTTAGATGAATCATTAAGGGGAGATCTATAGAACCTACCAAACTAAATGTAATACAGACATCAGATGGATGTGTACATTAAAATCGTATACATAAGTTGGTGCATCTATCAGACGAAAACTCGATGATCTATCAGTGTTATATATCGTGTCTATCAGACTACTGTCCACATATCTAGCAATGTCTATACACATCTATCAGACAAGTTGCTTAAGTTTCTATTAGTGCTGATGTTTCGTATCTATCAGACTATTATTCACATATCTAGCAATGCACGGCGAAAAGTTAACAATAATATAGCGCTGTAATCGTGGCGTGTTTTACCAATGTAGCTGGAACATAACGATAAGAATCATCGAATCAAACAAATATAGTACATATAAGTCGAAAGATAAAGAGTTCTTATCTATGGAAATCAAAATGTTACTAAAAAATTGGGAACACAAGTTCAGAACGGAGCATCACATGACCTCCTATTATGCTCTAATTTGAAACAACGACTACAACGGGACTGGCTGGTGGTAACCTCTCCTCTTGATGGAATACGCTTTTTCCTCGGCCACACAGCTTGTCTTTTAAGGTTCGGGGGGATTAACCACTATCTCTCCATCATTACCGGAACTAGATTCACGAAACTCTGTTATAGCCAGTATGTTAAAATAATAGCTGGACCGGTAATTTGCAGCACTGAAAAAAGGCTCTACTAATGTCATCAGATCTTAGTTTAGAGATGTTATTACCGCCAATGCATGAGCGCATGGGAAACATTCTTGTTGCCAAGAGCCGCATGTGCACTTGAAATCAAGGATGTTGACCACCATGACTGGGTCTAATAAAACCTCAAAATAAGCAGAAGAAGACTTGCAAACTAATCAAGTCCGACCACATTGTACATTCTCTTTGAACATCTTGTTAAACTCGTGGCATAAGTGTGTATTCCAGCTTAGACCCTCTGCCAAAAGTCGAGACATTTGAGTCATAAGAAAAACTCTAATCTGGTCGACCAATTCAACTATAGGCAGATGGCACAGCTTTTTAATCTGCGAATTGAAAGATTCAACAGCTGTGGATGCCATCGCCCTATACCGTTTGCCTTTCACGTATGCCTGAGCCCATTTTTCTACTGGAAAATTTCTTAGAAAGTTGCCAATACGCTCACCCCCTTGGCGCGCAAACTGAGCATAACGTTCATTAAAAAGATCCACAGTCGGGGCATAAACACATCTCTTAAACATCACTAACATATTATTTGTGTAGACTCTGTTAGTGTGTTCAAGAGCTTTAGTCAAATTCTATATCAGATGGAAGATGCAATACGCGTGGTAGTCATTAGGATAAAGAGTTGCGACAACGTTAATAATACCAACATGACGGTCTGAAATGAAAGTTATTTGGCACCCTAGCAAATGCGTTTTAAGACTTTCCAAAAACAAAAACCAATTGTCCGAGTCTTCACTACCAAAGATACCAAAAGCTACGGGGAATAGACCTGAAACGGAAACGATACCGGTGAACCACAGCCATACATTTCCTGGGTGAGTGGACTGAAATCGCAATGTATATATAACCTATCTATCAAAATTAGGCACTCTGTGAAATCGTCAATCTAGCAATCTACAATAGGCACAACTCGCAATATCTCCAAAATAACCAATCTAGCAACCTAGGTCTGCTTATCTAGCGTGGATATTCAAATCACAATGTAAACATAACCAATCTAGCAACCTTAGCTCAGGATAAACTTTTGAAAAAACAAAAGTGTAGTGAAACATGGACTGACCGTTGTTTCCATCTTTCGCAACTGCTAAAAGCAACACGCCACCATGCTTCCCTGTTAGATGGGTTCCATCAACGTATAACAAAGGACGACACGAATGGAAACCCTGAAGACACGCCCCAAACGCTATAAAACAACGATGGAAAACATTGTCGGGAGCCAAATCCAGATGGCAGTCCGTAGTGATGTCACGACTCTGTAGTCTTTTGAAGTATGATTTAAGCAATCCGAAAGAGGTATTGCTATCTCCAAATACAACACGATGGGCCTTCTCTAACGCATTCCACGATAGACGATAGGAAATGTCTAAACCGTAGTCTTGCTTGATGGAGGACTGTATAGTCTTAGCTGTTACGAATTGGCAGTTCCTAAGAGAATAGTGAATTTCATCAGCAATCAAATCGGACGACAGATGCCTGCTCTTCTTCTTTGTGAATACAGGACTGCACGTATGGGTACTGACAAATCTTTTTATGGTCATCAAACCGGTCTTAGAATCAACAGAAGCATAAAGCCTCCATTTACAGCCGTCCGAATCTTTGTTTACACAATAAACGGTGATCTTGGTAAAGGTATTGTGCATGTACCTGAACGCAAAACCGTTCTCTAATGCATAACGGGATAAGGATAACCTTAGACCTGGAGCACCATCTGGAAATGACTGTCCGACACCGATGATAGCTTCTGCCCATCCAGTTGTAGCAAGATGCCTTTTTTCGGGGTTGAAATTGCCAGACAACTACTGCTTTCACCTCTAGTTCGTTGTATATGCGAGGATTCTTCGAACAGTTGAATAGGTCCTTTACGTTTAATGGCGGAGCCTTTATCAGCAACATGTTCTTCTACCACAAAACTAACACTCTTCAGACGCTCAACATCAAGGTAACATTCCAACCCAATAAAATTGGTCTCCTTATTATACATAAAATTATTCTGAGAACCGCAAGAGTAGGTAATATTATAGTTGCCTCTAACAAGACCCTGCCATGTTTCCTCAACGTTATGTTGGAAAGACTCGAAATTTTCAAATTCGGACAGCGGAACAATAGATGTTTCGTGATCAAATTTGAAAATGCAAACTTTTGGTTTTGACATTGTGTACCCTGAATTGTAGGAGTTTTGGTTAGTTTGTTGTAGTTCAGCGTACAACAGCTGAAGGTGTTACAGACCTAAGTAAATGTAGTCATGGTATATGTTTGAAGACATCTAGCAACCTGGCATAACTAAAATCTCAGGATATGTAAACTAATCTATCAATCACTGCATTAAAATTGCAATGACAACACTCTCATCTAACAACCAGAGATGACATGCACAAATCGCAATTACTGTATGTGAGCCATAGGTAGAATCGCAATGACAAACAAACCACAACCACATTCAGAGAACTATACCAATCTAGCAATAACAAACATACAAATCTACCCACAAAACACAACCTTTAAGATACAATAACAGCCCACAAATCGCAACCTTTACCAGACAACACAAAACACAAATCGCAATCTATATAATAGAGGTTAAAAACTGAAAATTCTTATCGGAATGTAATCTTCGCCGGTATCGATGGTTTGAATCGACCAGAAACAGAAAATAATCGATTCCCTGCCATTAACATACATTAGATACGCCAGTGCATCTATTATCAAGATCGAAAATGTAAATTTTTTTGCAGTTTCAAATGAAACACGATACCGTTCTATACCTTCCAGACGTCGGAGCTGCTACCAACGGTGAGGTCGACAGACCTTAGTAGTGCACCGGTCGAGTTGGGAGATTGAATCGACGGAAAATGTCGGATGAAGCTGTGTAACAGTGGTACATTGGCCGGAGCTGGAACTGTTTACCGAGTATTACAGAGTTCGTCGAAAAACAGGACGCAGGTGGTCGGAAGTGCAGTCGACAGTTGATATATGGTTTGCCGGTGATTAATAGGAGTTCGCCGTTGGTTAAGATGTAATCGCCGGAATGAGTGTAATCACGTCGCCGTTTTTTGAAACGAATAGACATTCTTGAAAAATAGGTTGTTTGTTATGTTAGGAGAGATGAGAGAGAGCACCTAATAAATTCAAAATTCAAAATTCAAAAGTAATAAGAAGGTTCTGTACCCAAAATGGTCCCTTTTTCACAAATTAACCCTTTTATACTAGGTTGAGGGTAATCTTGGTATTAAAAAAATTAGATATTAGAAGTGGATATGTTTAATGAAATGGGTATTAAGTGAGCATTAACCCATTTTTGGATACTAGATAGTAATAGATTTGGCCAAAAAATACATAGTGTGTCATTTCTCTTATATTTAATGAAAAATGAAATAAAATAAAAATCATTTATTTGAATTTAAAACATTTAAAACATCACATATAGGCAGCAATTCCGACATCGCTATTTACTTAAGGGAAAGGAAGAAAGTATTGAGTTAATAATAAAGGAGGGAAAGTTCTATCCTGCCGCCGCAGATAAATAAGTATTGAGAAATGGAGATGATTTGATACATCAACCAACAATTACTAAATAAAATTCACAGCTGGATTGGATGAAGCTACTTTGGATTTGGAGTAGGATTGGATTGGATTGGTCAATGTTCAACATCTGAATATCAGGATGTGTTGACATGCCACCGTCCCTTTCCGTACAGCTTTCTACAGTTTCCGCGTCTACCTGCTGCTGCAACCGGTGCGGTGGCATTATTCAAAACACCCATACTAATGTGCTTATAAGAAATACACTGATTATACATCGACACCGATAAAAATAACAGCAACATAATACATGAACAATATGAGAAGATTACATTACATGGAATTCATACACAAATTATTGAAATGATCCAGGGAAATTTTGTTTTACGGTTTAACAAAATAAAAATTGTAATATGCCTTTCGTATTTATGATTTTTTTTTTTTGTATTTTTGATTCAGACTAGTTAGGTTTTAAGTTAATTTCAAATTGAAGAATTTGCAAATTCAATGGATTTCACTGATTTAATTAGGATTTCACTGATTTAATTATGGGAAATGACACACTAAGTATTTTTTGGCCAAACCTATTACTATCTAGTACCCAAAAATGGGTTAATGCTCATTTAATACCTATCTCATTAAACATATCCACTTCTTATACCTAATTTTTTATTAATACCATACCTACCCTTAACCTAGTATATAAACCTTTTTCTGAGAATTAATGGGTATATTCACCCAATCATCAATTTCGAATTTTGAATTTTGAATTTCAAAACAGCCTCCACTCTCAATCTGTCTTCTCTTACTTTATTTTCTCTCTCCTCTTCTTCTCTCTCTCCACCTTCGAACCCAATCAACATTTGGAGAAACCCCTCTTTCTTTCATCTCATCCATCAGCTACCACCAGCGAGCCTAACTAATCACCGGCCAACCATATAACCGCCGTCTACCAACATTCCGATCACCGACGACGTTCTAGTTCGACGAACTCTGCAATTTCAGGCGTATCTTTCCAGCTTAGACCACTGAACAACCTCCATCCATCATTTTCCGTTGACTCAATCTCGTAGCTCGACCGGTGCACCACTACGTTACCGTCGACCTCACCGTTGAAGCAGTTCCGACGTCAGAACTAAAGGTCAGTATCGTGTTTCATTTGCAACTGCATTCTTCTTTTTCCATTTTCAATCTTAACAATAGAATCACTGGTTTAGCTATTGTATGTTAATGGCAGGAAATCGTTTAGTTTCTGATTCTGTTCGAATCAAAGCATCGATACCGGCTCCGATTACGTTCCGGTAAGAAATTGCAGTTTTCAAGCTCCGTGTTATAGATTGCGATTGTTGTTTTGTACGTGTATGGTACAGGTTGCGATTTATGGGTAGATTTATATGTAGTTATTGCTAGATTGGTGTAGTAATTGATTGTGGCTGCGTTTTGTTTGTCATTGCGATTCTACCTAGGACTGACATATGGTCTTGCGATTTGTGCATGTATACTCTGGTTGCTAGATGTGAGTATCGACATTGCGAATTTGATGCAGTGTTGATAGTTTAGTTTACATTCACTGTGATTTTAGTTATGATAGATTGCTAGATGTAGTAGCTCTGTAACACATTCAACTGTTGTACGCTGCCCTACAACAAACTAACCAAAATATACGGGCTATAACAGAGTTCGGTGAATCTAGTACCGGTAATGATGATGGAGAGCCAGTGGTTAATCCCCCGAACGTTAAAATACGAGCTGGGCGGCCGAGGAAAAAACGTATTCCATCAAGAGGAGAGGTTACCACCAACCAGTCCCGTTGCGGTCGCTGTTTCAAATCAGGGCATAATATGAGGTCATGTGATGCTCCGTTCTGAACTTGTGTTCCCGATTTTTTAGTAACATTTTGATTTTCATAGATAAGTACTCATTATCTTTCGACTTATATTTTTAGATACTGTTAACATTGATATGTACCATGTCTGTTTGATTGGATGATTCTTATCGTTGTTAGTGTCTAAACTGATAGATACGCTGAGATTACAACGCTAGATACTCGTTATCTATTTGCAAGACATTGCTAGATATGTGAATTATAGTCTAATAGATATGGAACATCCGCATTAATAGATACTTGAGTATAAATCTGATAGATACGATATATTGACATTGCTAGATATATGAATTATAGTCTGATAGATACAGAACATATGCATTAAGAGATACTTGAGTATAAATCTGATAGATACGATATATTGACATTGCTAGATATGTGAATTATAGTCTGATAGATACGAAACATCTGCATTAATAGATACTTGAGTATAAATCTGATAGATACGATATATTGACATTGTTAGATACGTGAACAATAGTCTGATAGACATGATATATAACATTGATAGATCCTGGAGTATACATCTGATAGATACAACAATTTATGTATGCGATTTTAAGGTTCACATCCATCTGATAGCTTAGTTATATATAGTTTGGTAGGTACTTTAGATTCTCCCCTTAGTGTTTCATCTCAGAATTTACTAGAGGCTGCGACTCACGACTACTATAGCCTGGTAGATTGAAAATAGATATATGACATCGATATTACTAGATACGTTGTGTTGTGGTTGCGATTGGCATTGATTCTGCTTCTCGATTATCTCACCGAAAAAGTCTCTTGTTCCGATTCCACCGGAAAAGGCGAGGCAAAACTCGACACAGGTTTGCATAACCGCTACTTTTAGATAATAAAGAATGTGTCATATTTTTGTTAATTAACCTTATGTAGATGCTTTTGTTGCCTCAAGGTCTAGTATTTTGTTGCGGGTTCTGAGTTGGTCGGGGGCTCGTTGATTTTGTTGGGGATGTTCGTCGATGTTGTTCAGGGATGAAGTACGTCTATCGCCGGTGAAGCTCTGCCTACAAGTGGTGCAATGTAGATTTGGAGTTATACAGAGGCTGATGTTTACGATAGAAAGAATATGGTTGGTGTCACGGTGGAGAAGAATATGGTTTGACATTGCTAGATAGGCTATGATTACATTGCTAGATACTTGTTAAATCATTTGTAGTTACATTGAAATTAAGTTTCTGATGCCACATTGCTAGATACAGTGCAATACCTCTGCGATTGTAAGTGTACAATGAGAATGCTAGATACGTGTACATGAAGTTGCTAGATACAACATTTTCCAGACATGAACATTCCACTAACATGAAGTATATGGGCGGCCTAATCAGCATAAAAAATGGTAGATGAGTTGTAACGAGGTTGATAGATACAGCCAGATATCATTGCTAGATACCTTATAACGATATTGCTAGATACAACATCTGAACATTACTAGATACATTATAACGACTATGATAGATACAACATCATAAGATTGCTAGATGGGTTGTAAAGAGGTTGCTAGACATGAGTTAATGCACATTGCTAGACATGAGTTAATTTGACGTTCCTAGACAAGAGTAATGCACATTGGTAGATACGAGTTGTATTTCATTTATATTTTCATCATATAACATTACGATGTATGGCATATATGACGTTGCTAGACAAGATTTAATGCACATTGCTAGACACGAGTAATTTGACATTGCTCGAAAGGAGTAAGTTGACATTGCTAGACACGAGTTAATTTGACATTAAAAGGAGTAAGTTGACATTGATAGACACGAGTTAATTTGCATTCAATTTGACATTGCTAGATAAAAGTATTACGCCATTACTAGACACGAGTAATTGGACATTGCTTGGCACGAGTAAATATGTATTCAAGTTAGCATTCATTTCGCCTTGCTAGACATGACTAACTTAACATTGCTAGACACAAGTTATTTGACATTGTTACACATGTTGAACTTGACATTGCTAGACACCCTTTATTTGACATTGCTAGACACGATTTAATTTGCATTCAGATTTTCATTCAATTTGACATTGCTAGATAGGAGTAATACGACATTGCTAGATACGGGTAATTTAACACTGCTTGATAAAAGTAAATTTACATTCATGTTAGCATTCATTTCACCTTGCTAGACACGAGTAACTTGACACTGCTAGACACGAGATATTTGACATTGCTAGACATGCTGAACTAGACATTGTTAGACACGAGTTATTTGACATTGCTAGAAACGAGTAGGTTGACATTGCTAGACATGAGTTAAATTGCATTCAGATGTTCATTCAACTTGATATTGCTAGATAGGAGTTATAGACATTGCTATACACGTAATTTGACAATGCTTGATACGAGTAAATGTGTATTCAGGTTAGAATTCATTTCACATTGCTAGATACGAGCTATATGAAATTTAGTGTATCACGTTAATTTAAAAGATCCCTACAAACAACATCCAAAAAAAATTAAAATACATAATCAGTAATTGTTTTCAAATACAAACAGAACTACGACACATTGCTTGATAAGGCAAACAGAACATGTCAAGCTTGCGATTCGTCTGCATATATCATCCACGTCAATGTAAACCTGTTCACATATAAACACCTCCAGTAACTTAACACCAACATTCACACAAAACCATCCCCAACCATTACCTACTACACCTACAGCCACGCCAAAATTCTAAAATTACATCGACATAAAAATACATGCTTAACTGAACATAAAAAACTATCGAACTTCCATACTACAACACCTTGAACATCTGAAATATTGTCTCTAACGTGTTTACCGAACAAAAAACAATAAAAGTCTGCACTTACCGACGTCGGCTTCTTTTGTCCGGGTTGTAACGATATATCATTGCTAGATACTTTATAATGATGTTGCTAGATACAACATCTGAACATCGCTAGATAGTTTATAACGAATATGATAGATACAACATCAAAAGATTGCTAGATGGGTTGTAACGAGTTTTCTAGATACATCATGTGAACATAGCTAGATACAGTATAACGACTTTGATAGATTCAGCATCGAAACAATGGTATATGGGTTGTAACGAGGTTGATAGATATAGCCGCATATCATTGCTAGATGGTTTATAACGATATTGCTAGATACAACATCTGAACATTGCTAGATACAATATAACGACCTTGATAGATGCAACATGTGAACATTGCTAGATACAGTATAACGATTTTGATAGATTCAGCATCAAAACAATGTTAGACATGTTATATAGACCTTTCTATATACGTTATAAGGAGATTGATAGATACAACAGTGTAAAAATTCTAAAACATTATCATACATAAACCAGATTCACTACTACACTGCTAGACGCGTTGTATGTTCCTGTAAAGACACTACTGACATTGCTAGACATGGGAACACAAACTGCATACATTGCTAGACATGGGACCACCGTAAAATCGAAACTAACCTCTTGGAGTACAACCACGCCGTGAACTGTATCGAAACCGCCGTGCGTTGCCGGTAACCTCTGCTTCTAACCGTTGATCGAACTCGGAAGTTAAAACAACAGATGGCTACAGTGATCGACGTTGGGATATTCTGTCCGGCCAAAATAACGATATATCCAAAGATGGCCAAACAACAGATGGCTGCACTAATCGACGTCGGTTCTAAATCGCTATATAGTTTGCTCTATTGATGTATCCAAAGACTTAAATTACAAACAATTACTGAAGGTTTGGGATTTCTTACCTATAGAGGATAGCCTGTGACAGTAACCACACGTGTTTCAAACAAGTGACAGTAACTACCCATTTTGGTAGTTAATGTCGGCGTCGACCTACACTCGCCGATGATCAAAGACGAAGTCGGTTTTCTTTCTCGGTAAAGTGACGAACCTGTATGGAGGTAACAGACTACTTCGTCGGCGGATACTACGGTGGTAGTGTCGGGACGATGAAACCTAAATTATCGACGAAAATTAGAAACTCAGAGCAGAAATGCGGTGGCGGAGAGAACTTCACCGTCGATGACCAGTGATGTCGTTTTTTGGGGTTTGCTTCTGTATCGGGTCCCGTGTTTCTCTCTCCTTAAAATTAGAAATAGGAAAAATGGAGAATTGGAACCCAAAAGTCAGATCTAGAAGGTGAAAAAAGTAGGTTTCAACCAAAAAAACCATGTTTATACCCTAGAGGGTATTTTTATCCAAAACATAACTCTAGGTATTTTATGAGACTAGTCTAAAAGTGGGTGCCATTTTGGTATTTCAAAGTTGAGTAAATATTTATGGGTACTTTCCTCTTTAATTATTGTAAGGTATTTTTTATAAGGCTGTAAATGATATATATATATATATATATATTATTTTAATAATGAGAATAAAGTTATATTAAAGATTAACCAAAGAAAATAAAACAAGGGTTATAAAAGATCGATTGGACGAAGATCATTGAATATATATTAGAGGAGGATCGTGTAAAAGTGGTTAAATGAAGGTCGCCAAAACAATTTTAGACGAGGATTTTAAAGAAGCCGTCAAACAAAGGTCAACAAATACATATGAGACAAGGGTTGTAAAAAAACAGTTAGACAAATGTCAACAAGAAGATATGAGACAAAGTTTGTTAAGAATCGCTTCGGTGAAGGACACAAAAAAATGAAAACGAGGGTTGTTAAGAAGCGCTTAGACGGAGGACACCAAAAAGATATAAGACGAGGATCGTAAAACAAGTGTAAGAGAAGACGATGCAGATAAATAGAAAAGTTGTTCGAGTAGTTACAACTGAATAGCACGTGTCATGATATAATAGGTTATCGATAAAGGTTGTTAGACAGTTATGACACGTGTAGTACAATGATTTGTAGAAAATATATTATAAGTAGAGGTGTCAAATAGTTCAAACCGCGAACGTCAGAATCGTTTAACAGAGAATCACAGTTTGCGGTTCTAACGGTTTGCGGTTCTAACGGTTTGCGGTTCTAACGGTTTGCGGTTCTAACGGTTTGCAGTTCCGGCGGTTCGCTGCTTATGCAGTTTGCGGTTTTAACGGTTTGCAGTTCTGGCGGTTCACTACTTATGCGGTTTGTAGTTCTAACGGTTTGCGGTTCTAACGGTTTGTCGTTCTAACGGGCCAAATTCGTAGTTTATCCAGCAGTTTACCCTCCATAAAAACCATTTAGGCACCGTTTATTAAAGTATTTTATAATATTATTTAAAATTAATTTGTAAGTGTTAATTGAATCTAATTTCAATAACTTAGATATGATACAGAGTAAAGAAGCCACGATATAGGGGAAACCCTAATGTTTTTTAATCAAAATTTTAAAAAAAGTCTAACAACAAAAGTAGGATTTGAGACCTCTTAAATAGGAATCGCCCAAATCCCTAATACAAAATATGGAAACAAAAATAAACGCAATAAAATAATATCCTATTAAATCTGATTACATTCCGATTTAATTTGCTATCTTTGATAAATCCTTAAAGTATAAAAAATAAAATAAAATAAAACTAAAACATTTAAAGATTTTATAGAAGCCTTTTGCCTACAGCATCCTGTCCTGGTTGGAAAGAATTTGACTTCGAATTCAAAACGTCGCATATCAAATATTGGAATAATTGTACTATATAGAGCGATACCATCAACATTTTTAATTGTGGCTAAACGGTGAGCAACAATGATAGTAGTTCCGTTGATCCAAATCAGTTTCGTAAGCAAAGAATCAATCATTGGGAAACTCATATAATCTACTGAACACAAAGTCCTCTGCATCTTATGGAGAAGGGAATGAGGTATCTTTGATGCTGTTGGGACATGACTGTCACATATAATATAATCCCACCCTTCATCAATCAGTTGTTCGGGAAGGACTGAAGAAACACAGCCTACATACATATCTCTTTCATATAACAAGTGGGCAACTGTATAATAGGCCATGTAAAGAGTGGAAACAGATAGTGGATCAACAAGGAAGTGTTCGTCCCAAGGGATGCGGGTTCCAAGTGCAAAAGATCGCGAGCAAGCCCACTGATTTGACCAGCTCAAAATATGATCGAATCCATGTCGTGTCTCGTCCGAGTAAAGATTCATGTTTGATAAACACTCCTCTGTCAACTTATTCCATTTTGATTCACCAGATGTGATATACCATTGATCTGTAAGTATCACAACACATTCATCGCCAGATCTCGACATCACCCACTACTCAGGTTTAACGTAGATGATTGCCTCACCACTCTCTATAAGCTTGGTCCTGAGCAATGGCTTAACGTCTTGAACCCTTCTGCCAGTAAAGTACCCACAAACATTGTTCCCTCCGTAAATACTTTCAAATATGTCAGCAGGTCGTTTTCGAAGAGCTTATCTTTATCGTTTTGGCTTTTATTTTTTAAATCCATGTAAAAATTTTCAGACAACTTGTTCCTCCGTGCATCAGATCTAGAAGGTTTTCGGACAAAGCTTGTAACTACCCAATGTAAAACATGATGAAGTACCCCACCTCTAGATGAATCCTGACAATTTGCTACTTTTATAAAGACAACATAATCTCTTGAGACCACAAGCGCCAGTGTTGTCAAAAACGTCTGAGGTATTATCCTCCCAGAAGCTTGATTTACACTTAAATATTGACGTATCTCCAATTCCCTTGCATTTTGCTGAGTATGTGGGTCTTCAAGAAGCTGCCGAATGAGTGCAGACGCAACCGCGTCATATGCAGGGAATAAACATGTTGTTGCAAAATTAAATATAGCTCCACAGAGTGATAACAAACAATCAGCAGCAGACACCAAAAGATAAGACGAAAACTCATATCCAACATGCATAACGTTCTGTCTACGTGCAACTCCACATAGATGGGGAATACGTGACGAAAGCATCTTCAGCAATGCAGTATGCTTCTCCCGGATCTCATTTAGTGAGAGTTGTTCCATGTTATTCTCATACTCTACAAGACAAGGAACAAATATATACCACGCAAGCGCTAAAGAGCGATCATTATTGTATACAATAATATCAGTGATCTCTCTAGCAAGTAGTTGAAAAAAATAATCGTCTTCAAAGAGCCAATTAAGAAGTATCATAGCCTGTGTGTGACCACCGTACCTTGAGGCCTTCCAATGACCAACACACGTGAAATAATTAATTGCTGTTGTCATTGAATTATGATGACCTATCTCTCTTAGTAGCGGGTCAATTGCTGCGCCCTTTTTTAAACCTACTGCTCCCACCTCGACCGAACGGTTGCCTGCATTATCGGAATGTACACCAACCAGCCGCTTGTTTCCAGACTGCAACTCCGCTTTAATAAAATCCGCAAGCTTTGGATTTGGTTCAAGGATCTGCACGACCGTTGTACGGACTGTTTTGTCTTTGATATGGGCATCGATACTACCGGATCGAATGCCATTGTAAAGGAGAACCCAATGAGTTTCAAGGAATTTGATTGTGTTGAGAAACTCAAAAGGAAATGGTAGTATGAATTTTGATGCAAACAGTTTATTTAGAGAGCTTCCAGATACAATGCTAGCACTATAGGGCAAGTATGGCGACATCAATGATCTTCCTGCTGCAGGATTCCCTTGTGAATAACACCTAGTCCAGCAGTGGAACTAAACTTAGCCCAATTGATTGCTTCGCCTAACCAGTCCAGATTGTCACTCAGGAATGTCGCTACAGTCATTCCAGCATATATTATTGCAATATCTTCAGGTTCCTCCAAAAACATGAGACACTGGCAAATGTTCAAGTATCCAGGCGATGGAAGCGTCTGATATAATTTAACAAACCGATGAAGCACCTGCAATAGTTCGTCCTTGACAGAACGTATGGGTACATACTGCAACAAAGTGATTGGAGCTAAAGTGGCATTTGACGCGAACTTATTCTCAGGCATGACATCGAACAATCTAGGCGCGTCTACTAAGCTTTAGACTTTTATGATTACAACACACCCTCATAGAGAAACTAGCAAGAAACTCAGATCAGGAGTTCATGGTTCCTCGCAAGAGATCCAGATAATTCGTTAGATTTCCTGCACACCTCAAAAATAAAATCCTATATATATGGGTTATAAGAAACATTTGAATCGTGCATAGGTTGGTGTAACTTGCTTGCTTCTTTGAAATTGTCCTGCTTCGATGGTGTGCGAGTGTGTGAACCGACCTTACGGACTAGCAAGATATTGTCCGCTTTGCGCTCGTAGGCGCGCACGGGTTTGCTCTTGGGTGTACTCCCAAAAGGCCTCTTGCTAGTTGAGGTGGGCTCACACTTATATACACTCTTTTATGGTCCTCGTTAGCAATGTGGGATTGTGGGATCTCCTGGTCTTCGAAGAAGCAGAATGTTGTGGCTTGATCCTCTACTGAGTCAGAGTATCGAGCATTGGCGAATCTATCAGCAGAGATGATGTGGTTGCGTTCTCTTCTGACTGAAATCAAGTTTCCTGTTGTAAATCCGTCTGTTATCTGGTGCAATAACTTGGGTGCGAGCTCGCTAGCGTCAAACCCAGTTTTTCATGCCCGAACAAAGCATATCGAGATTTACGTACACTTTGTTCGGGATCAGGTCTTGCAGGGTCTTCTTCAGGTTCGCTTTGTATCGTCTCACGATCAGCTAGCTGACTGCCTCACGAAGCCACTCACTCATCATCGCTTTCAGTTTCTCAGAGACAAACTTGGTCTCCTGCTGGCGCCTCTTCGTTTGAGAGGGGATGTGAAGAATAACAAGTCCTTGAAGCATGGAAAGGGTGAAGCTTCAAGGACTGCTTCAATGGCAGCTGTGGTAGTAGAGAAAGAAGAGAGAAAGGCTGCTGTGGTAGTAAAGAAAGAAGAGAGGAAAAGGAAGGAGACTTAGGGTTCTGACAGTAACCCTAAGTCGATTTGGTATTTGTGCTATGGGCCCTTGGCCTTGGATTGAAGTCGGGCCGGATTGTTTTTAAGCCCAACAGAAGGTCTAAAGTTTGTCTTTTGGACTTGGTGCTACACTGAGTATTATCATACGAAAATAGTATTGATGGTCTAGTGTTACATTGTTAAATAAGTGTAACAAGATTTGTATAACAAATTTCCACTACTAACAACCTAACAAGAAGTTGTTAGTGAACTACATATATAATGTACTGAGTTACACTTAATTGAATAAGGAAAATATATTCTTCAAAATCTCTCTCTCTCTATACTCTTGAATTCTATCTTTCTTCTCTTCCAAGTCTTTTCCCTTCTGAATTTTTGTTCTCCATTGTTTCCAGAAGGTTTGGTTGGTGGCAAGAACAGTGGTAAATAGTCTCCACTGATATTTTTTTGTATCTTTTATTTTTGGTTTTGAATTGTACAGGATATATTGGATATCATAGCTTTTATCCACCGATGCAACCCTAGGAAAAGAAGAGAAACTTGAATTCGAAATTTCTTCTTTTCTTTTCGATGAAAAATATGGTGTAAAAGGTTTTATTTCTTTATCCTTAGATCTAGATCCTCTTTTGTTCTTAGGATTAGAGAAAGAATTATTGTTTACCTTATCGAAATAACACGAGACGTTTTTTGGTGTTACCCAATCGTCTTCATCCTCATCGCCGTATACATCATAAATCGGACCGTCTTCATCCTCATCGCCGTATACACAGTTAGAGTTTTATTTTTTTTTTAAAAAAAATAGTTCGAATTCCCTATTTATAGAGTTATAATTTTTCTTAAAAAAAATAATGGGCAAGGCTATATCTAGACCTTATTTGGCTATAATGAGACCTTAAATCAAAAAAAATATTTTATTCTATATAAAATGACCATTTTACCCATCATATAAACCAATTTTTCGACCATACATCTAAACAATTTTCTTCCTCTTCTCCAAACAAACTTCTCTCTAAAACTAATCTAATACCCAAAGAATGAATTACATTAAAATCTAACTATTTTCTTCTTCTTCTAATTATATTTTAATATCGCCTTGTGGAACTTTCCGACTTTTCATTTGCGAATCATACTAGTCGAAGAGCCAAATGTTTTTTACAAAATTATATTACAATGAAGTAATCTGTGGACCCAGTAATTTGTATAATTTTCTATTAAGATATAAACTAGTAATTGTGAAAATATTTCCCAGCCCGATGGTAATGACAATCTTGTTCGAAACCCGATCATCTTGATGGCAAGATAAGAAGCGAGCTACAATTTTAAAAAAAAAATCAATATTTGAAATCAAGATCTTTGATTAATAGCGAAATCAGAAACATCAATCAGATAACAAAACCATAATAAAGAAAATAACACATCGATTTCTAAGTTTAAATTAAATTTACAACCAGAAACTCTAAATCCCCAAATTCCATAACCTAAGAACTTGTAAACTTTGTAACAGCCTTCGTTCCTTCAGATACAACATGTTTAGCCAATTCACCAAACAACACCAACCTCACCGCAGTATGGATTTCCCTTGAAGTGATAGTCGGTTTCTTGTTGTACCTCGCAAGTTTCACAGACTCACCAGCCAATTTCTCGAAGATATCGTTGATGAAAGTGTTCATGATTCTCATAGCTTTGATGGAAATACCGATATCGGGATGAACCTGCTTCAAGATCTTGAAGATGTAGATCTTGTAGGTCTCGACGCTATTCTTCGATCGTTTATTCTTTTTATCAGCTCCGGCGCCAAATTATTTTGGTAGCTTCTTTCTGGCCTTTGGTTTCTTCTTAGCTGCTACGACGGCCAAGGGATATTTCTCGACGACCAGTTGGCTTCGTTTCTGCTTGGGGTGCTATTGTTGATTTTGATTAGGGAATGAGTTCTCTATAGAGAGAGAATAATTGGAGAAGAGAAATAATTTTATGATTTTGATTGGTGAGATGCGAGCTGCAACTTGAATTTAATAAAAAATAAAAAAAATAAAAGGAAAAGAGAAAAGAGATAGTGGGCTGAAAAAGGTTTATATATTAAGGGTATTTTAGTAAAATTTGGGGTCTCATTATAGTTGAAGAAGATCTTATTATAACGGGGTCTCATTATAACCAAAACGGGTCTCGGTTTAGCGTTACCCAAAAATAATAGTTCGAATTCCCTATTTATATAGTTTTTTTAAAAAATAGTAGTTCGATTCCCTATATATAGAATTTTAATATATATATTTTTTAAATGGTTCAAATTACATATTTATAAAAAAAAATAACCGTTGGATGACGTCATCCATCCGGGACATCCGGACTCGGCTACGGCTAGTATTTCAAACTAGCCCTTAATCCATCCGGACCATCCGGACAATATCCGGATGGATTAACTACTAGTTTGAGAAACTAGTCGTAGACGAGTCCGGATGGTTCGAATTTGCAGTCCGGGCCTCCGGACAATTCGTCCGGATGGTCCGGACTTTTTTTTCCGAAATTTTTGAATTTTTTTATGGGTCTCCCCTATAAATAGAGGAGACCCCAACTCCAAACTCACACACTCTCTAAATATACTCTACATCTCTCTAAATCTCTCTATTAGTTCTAGAATTTATATAAAACTCTACTTTCTTATTTTACATATTGTAGTTCTACTTTCAAAATAGTTAGATATTTTTTTTCGAAAAATAATTGTTATTAGATTTTATTAGTTGTTATTTGTGATTATCCCAAATTCCTAATGGTGTTTTATGGCTTCAACAACAGGTTAGGACAAGCAACCAAGAAAACTGATTTTTCGGAATTTTCTTCCTTTATGATGTCTCCTCCACCCGAGAGGGATCCGATCACACGACGCGTCAAATCTGCCACTGCACCTACGAATATGCGTAAGACCATCAAACAAACTTTTAGTTCCAAGATGTTCGATAAGGAGACACGAAGCATCAAACCTGCCACTACACGTGCGACTTTGGGTAAGACCGCCAAACAAACTTTTAGTTCTAAAATGGTCGACAAGGTGACACGAAGTGTCAAACACCCGACTATAACTAAGAGTAAGACCGTTGTTCCTAAACAAAGTCTTAGTACAAAGACGAAGATGGTCGATTTGATTGCTGCTGCGTTAAGTAAGGTTAATCGTGAGACTCGAGGACAAGTTCTGGCAGATCCTTTACAAATTGCCGTTACTGTTGAGAAAGTTTTGTGTCTTAAAAAAGTGGCTAGCGACAAGAGACTAAAAAAAGTATTTTAGATTTTGTATTTTAATTTGAAATCATTTGTACAACTCCTTCCCGCAAGAGTATAAACTGTGAACGGCTAAATAAACAATTTTTTTTAATATTTTATTATAATTACAACAGTTGTACTATCAAATAATTATAAGATAACATTTTTATTAAAAAATAATAATAACAACACTTCTAATATTTAAAACCAAATCACAATAATAATATTTAAAATGTAATATTAAAAATATAACAATATAACTTGTAATCTTATACCATGATAAAATCTGATTTTGGTTTAAAAAATAATAAATAACACTTGTAATATTTAAAATCAAATCACAATAATAATATTCAAAATGTAATATTAAATTTATAACAATATAACTTGTAATCTTTTACCATGATAAAATTTGATTTTTGGTTTAAAAAATAATAAATAACACTTGTAATATTTAAAACCAAATCACAATAATAATATTCAAAATGTAATATTAAAATTGTAACAATATAACTTGTAATCTTTTACCATGATAAAATATGATTTTGGTTTAAAAAATAATAAATAACACTTGTAATATTTAAAACCAAATCACAATAATAATATTCAAAATGTAATATTAAAATTATAACAATATAACTTGTAATCATTTACCATGATAAAATCTGATTTTGGTTTAAAAAATAATAACAAACGCCTGTAATATTTATAACCAAATCACAATAATATTCAAAATGTAATATTAAAATTATAACAATATAACTTGTAATCTTTTACCATGATAAAGTCTGATTTTGGTTTAAAAAATAATAACAAACACTTGTAATATTTAAAACCAAATCACAATAATAATATTCAAAATGTAATATT
The DNA here is from genome assembly GCA_036936605.1 of Limnanthes douglasii subsp. nivea. Lineage (NCBI taxonomy): Eukaryota > Viridiplantae > Streptophyta > Magnoliopsida > Brassicales > Limnanthaceae > Limnanthes > Limnanthes douglasii. Next base: position 1,825,172 of record JAUPFV010000004.1, on the reverse strand, counting down.
AAAATTATAACAATATAACTTGTAATCTTTTACCATGATAAAATATGATTTTGGTTTAAAAAATAATAAATAACACTTGTAATATTTAAAACCAAATCACAATAATAATATTCAAAATATAATATTAAAATTATAACAATATAACTTGTAATCATTTACCATGATAAAATCTGATTTTGGTTTAAAAAATAATAACAAACGCCTGTAATATTTATAACCAAATCACAATAATAATATTCAAAATGTAATATTAAAATTATAACAATATAACTTGTAATCTTTTACCATGATAAAGTCTAATTTTGTTTTAAAAAATAATAACAAACACTTGTAATATTTAAAACCAAATCATCATATTAATATTCAAAATGTAATATTAAAATTATAACAATATAACTTGTAATCATTTACCATGATAAAATCTGATTTGGTTTAAAAAATAATAACAAACGCCTGTAATATTTATAACCAAATCACAATAATAATATTCAAAATGTAATATTAAAATTATAACAATATAAATTGTAATCTTTTACCATGATAAAGTCTGATTTTGGTTTAAAAAATAATAACAAACACTTGTAATATTTAAAACCAAATCACAATAATAATATTCAAAATGTAATATTAAAATTATAACAATATAACTTGTAATCTTTTACCATGATAAAATATGATTTTGGTTTAAAAATAATAAATAACACTTGTAATATTTAAAACCAAATCACAATAATAATATTTAAAATGTAATATTAAAATTAAAATAATATAACTTGTAATCATTGTAGAAGCTGCCAGATGATTATTGTAGCATTGGATTATTTCACAAGTGAGTAGAAGCTGAACCATTGTCTGGGACAAAAGCTAAAGAAGTGATCAAGTTCATTGTAAACAATATTTGTTGCCGTTGTGGTGTACCTCAAAAGATTACAATGGACAATGTTCATGGGTTTAATAACAAAGAGATGGCTTCTTTTTGTGCCTCAAGGGAATAACAAAATATTTTCTACTCCTTTTCATCCCCAAGAAAATAGCCAGGTGAAAGTGACAAATAGATCAATTATGGAAGGCTTAAAGAAATATTTGACATGAGCTACAGGAAAATAGCCTAATTATTTGCAAGAGGTGTTATGGGCTTATCTGACAACTTTTTAGAGAGGCTACTAAAGAAACTCCTTTTGCATTGACATATGGGATAGATGTTATTAGTCCTGCAGAGTCAATGTTACCTTATCATAGAATAGCTCAGTATTCCGAGGACTATAATGATGAAGCAAGGAGAGCGGATTTGCATTTAATTGAGGATAAAAGAATTAAATCTCATATGAATATTATTAATTATCAAACTCTAATGAGGAGCATGTATAATTCGAAAGTAAAAATGAGGGATTTTAAGGTTGGTGAAAAAGTGTTAAGAAAGATATTCCTCCATGCCAAGAAAAAGAGCCTCGTTAAGATTAGTCCTGTTCTCGGGTCGGGTCGGTCTAGGTTTGGACGGGACCGAGACCGACTCGTTAAGCTACCGGGTGGGTCGAGCCAGACCGCTAAGCGAAGGGAGCCAAATATGATGGACCGGGACCGGCTCGTTAAGAGTCGAGTCGGTCCGGTCCGACTCTTAACGGGAGGGTTTGTTAGTTTATCATAATTTTTTTAGGGTTTTAGTTAAAAATATACATAGATTAGGAAAAAAATTTATATATCTCCCTTACCGGGCTGGTTACCGGGCAGACCGGTCCAGACCGGTAAGAGAGTCGGTCCAAAATTCTGGCTCCCAACCCGCTCCCTAAGCTATCCGGACCGGTCTCGGGCGGGCCTTACTGGTCCGGTCCCGGGCGGGTTAACGGGTTGGGAGACCCCCTAACAGCTCTAGTTAAGATGACCCCAAATTGAGAAAGATTTTATATGGTTATTGAAAAGATAAAGCCAGGTTCTTATCACCTTTGTGATAATCAAGGGAGGATGATTCAACATTTATGGAATATACAACATCTAAAATTGTATTGAGAGTGACTGTGTTGTATTTTGAAAATGTCTTCTTTGATTAATTAGTGTACTCTTTCCTACCTGTTGGTCCAAGAAGGTTTTAACGATGTGCTATATACATATTCAAAGCTATCAATAAAATGTATTTTTTGGCCAATGGTTGTTTACAAATTCATGTTTAAACTATTTTGGTAACTAGTCAAAGACTAATTATCTTTGAGGTTGACTAAGAGTAGAATGTCCTGAAGTGTTGAGTACACTTTTCAAAGTAGCAACCATATTCGAAGTGTTGCGTTCATTAAATGCACTATAATATTCGAAGTACTACGTTCATTAAATGCACTATAATATTTAAAGTGCTACGGTTATTAAACGCACTATAATATTCGAAGTGCTACGTTTATTAAACCCATTATAATATTCGAAGTTCTACGTTCATTAAACGCACTATAATATTCAAAGCATTACGTATGGTAATGTTGTTTAAAATACCATGTTAAATTTTCACTTTGAATAAATAATATATATATCAGTCAAATGCAAATGTAACTTGGAGAAAATAAAGGATAAACAAAGTTTTTTGTCATTCAGTTTAATTCGATGAGAACAATGTAATTTCCTAAATACCAAATGAAAAGACATCTTTTAATGTAGAATATTACAAATATGGCATGACGGGTACAAAAAAGAGGTAGTAAAATTATTCCTCATCAGAGCTCTATTATGAATCATCCTTTTCGGAGGATGAGCTTAGAATATGATCAAAAGCCATGCTAGGACGTCATTCGACGAGAATCTCACTCTAAAAGTTAGATAGATCGATTTTGGGATACGTGGCATAGATTTCTCAAAGGAGTGTGATGATTTTTTGTTCTTTGCAGGTATTGATAGCTGCCAACATGTATTTTACACACTCATTCTCAGCAACAGTGACAGCAAATTACTTCTCCTTATCAAATTGTACTTTGAGAATGGTCATTTCATCTGCTAATTTTTTTCTCCGCCTTACTATTGTCAAGAGAAACGTGAAGGCCATCGATTTTTTTTTCTTTGCAGCTAACTCATCAAGATGTTTAGTATTGAGTTGATATATTTCATTCTGATGCAAAGTGTTGAGATTTTCTTTTTCTTTTCGATGCACTTCTCGGAGATGTTGCTTGACATGAATGTGTCATCTGAGGAATTCAGGTCTCGTCATCTGAACTTCATCGAACTGATCTTTTGCGAGGTTCCCGAGGATATCCTTCATCTTTTTCTCAGCTGCAACAATATTTTTATAGCGAACCATCTCTTCAGCCATGTGTTTTAACTGGTTTTGAGAGGTTTTGATTTCTTGAGTTAGTTTTTGTGTTGCAGCATTGAGATTGGTAAAATCTTGAAGAGCAACTAGAACATCTTCGGATAGCTCTGGTGGAGGAAAGACCATTGGGCTAGGTTGAGGAATGATATCTAAGGAGGTTGTAGGAATAATAACTTCAGGAGACGCGCCTTCGAAGGTAGCAGGTGCTGGTATTCTACCAAGATTATGCAGATAATTTTGAATCTTCTGAATGATGGGATCTTCGTCTTCAATAAGCTCTTGTGATTCGTCGAAGTTAGTCAAGCTGTCAGGATCAAAGTGGTCATCACCTCGGTCATCTTCTATAGCCACAGTTTCCCCTTGCTGATTGGCAGCGTCTTTAACATTTGCTTAATTTTATTTTTATTGATTTTGCTGATCATCTACAATTACAACTTTAATTCCATCGGACAATACTTCTTCGACAACATCTACAAACTTTTTTTCCCTTTCTTTTGGAGTGTTGTTCTAGTGGAACTTTTATTTTTTGAAGGAACAATTATTTTCTTTCTTAAATAAGGTTCATCTTCTATTCCTTCTTCAATTGTGGAGAGATTTCTTTCTTTTTATTTCCTTCTCGAACCTCTTGGATTCAGATCTACTGAAAGGCTAGCACCACATGTGATACGTGCCTTTTTATTCTTTTTTTCCTTCTTCTTTTGAGGAAGATGGTTATCATATTTATTGCGAATTGGTAAGAACATTTTGCAGTCAGGATGGACCAACCTTTTACAAACATGTAGAGAGATGGGTTGCTCCATCAAACTTTCAGGAGGGAGAGCTCCAAACTTGATCAGAAATAGGTGGTTGTTGAGAAAATTGATAGGTTCGAAAGCTGTGTGGAAAGTATTGTTTCATTTTTTTCAGCCCAGGCAGCGAGCTTGATAAAGGTTTATTTTGCTTTCTCTCGACGAATTGCACAACGCCTCAAAATTTATGTTCAAAGTATAGTATTTGATAAGAAATAAGGACAGTATCAGTTGAAAATATAATTCAAGAAAATGAAATTAAAGAAGTTACGATTACTCCTCCAAACGAGGTTCAATATAGATGGTTGGCTTCAGATATTTGTTTGCCCTTCTCCCAAGCCTCTAAGATGAAGACAAATTTTTGTTTCCAGAACTTGTCTGTTTCTAGTAGATCATCGATTATTTTCAAATCATCATCCAAGGTAAGGTAATAGAATGGAAGCACCGACTCTTTCAACAGTTTGGTAAAAAAAAATGAAGTCCTCGATGCAGATTATAATTTTGGATAAGCGAGAAGCCATGATCATAGAAATCAGTGTGCACTATTGATTTGGTGTCACTTGGGTTGGGCATAGATCTAAAAGTTTGAAGTAGTCAACTAGCACGGGGTCTATTGGGAATCGAAGACCATAGTTGATGATTTTTGGGTAGACTACTAGCTCATCTTTTAAAGCTAGTATGTAAAACGCTTTGAGGGGCCTCAAGTTCTCATCTATTGATGCACGCATCTCCTCAGATATTGTGACAAAGACTTTATTTTTTCTTGTCTTCTGAACCTTTCTTTTTGAAGCATTTCCTGATTCCTTCAAAGCTTGTTTCTCGGTTTCCGCTCTATTATTTGACTAAGTAGCTTCAAAATTGGTTATTTTTTCAGATGCTTTATCCATCAATTGTGGAGGATCACTTGAGGGATTTTGTAGAGACGATATTGTTGTCTGAACAATCTCCCTCAGGGGAGGAGAAGTGGTTTATGGATTCGAAGCAACATTAATGTTTGTGGTGACATCGGCATCCTCACCCATTGCTATGAAAGTTTTTTTTCTTTGAGTTTGAAGAGGGTGACTTTTTAGAAGATTGGTAGATGAAGGTGTCTATTCGGATTTCTTCAAAGAATATTTGCTCAATTCAAGATTAGTTTAAGATAATGAACCAGTAAAAGAGGGTGAGGTTCGAGGTGTCTTTGGTGTCCGAGTTTTTTATGTTTGGATTTCTTCTGTAAATAGAGAAGGTGAAAAGTAGAAGTTTTAGAATGATCGAAGTTACCATAATGTATTGTCTTCGTAGATAGACCAATGGGAGCGTTGCTTATTAATCCAGCTGCTATGTATTCATCTACCCTTTCACTAATATAGAGGTAATCGTAAGATCCGAAGATGTTGTCAAGCTGCATGCATGCACTTCCTTTGCTTATGTGAAAAATATGGTCACTATCTCTTTAGTGCCACAACACAACACAACACTAATTGACATCGTCAAATTTTTCAGATGTCCATAAAACTTGTCTCCAGTTTACTTCAGAGGACTGAGAGAGGAGTGTAGCGCTGTGAATTTAATTTTTTTCTTTATAAATTTAACGGTAAATAGCTCTTTTATTAAACAATTTTTAGGAATTATTATTTTCCATCATTTCATATATTTTTTTTTCTTTTAAACCAAAATTCAATATTTGTATTTATCTTTTAAACACTCAACATCCAGCATGTGATTGTAGGTAGAGTTTCTAAGTTAGTAGTTGAGAGAGGTGTTGAAAGAGTTGCTCAAATAAAATGTGTTTTGATCTTTAAAAAAGTCTTATTTCTCTATTTTTTTGTCTGATTTTTGTGGTGGTGAATCAACTTGAATGGCTAGTGGAGATGATGCAATCTAATCAAAGCAATGGAAATAATACTACTGAATATTTTCCAGATCTTCTAACTGCAACCCAAAACTTAAAGCAAAATAAAAACAGCATCGAAAACCTCTTCATCATTTTAAATCCAAAAGTCAATAACAATCATATTAATATATCTTATGCAGACACTCTGCGCAATCAAACAAACAACTCTGGATTCAAGCCAACAAGTGTGATGCAGAAAATGGATCATATTTCCATTCAATTTACTCAAGATTTAAAGGACAGACTAATGATCAACTCAAAACACACTCTAATTGGAAAATTCAACCAAGATATTCCCCAAAAGGATAAGCTAAACCTATTATTGCAACCTTTCAAATTTAAAAAAGAGTACATTTATGTGGTATGAGACTTCAGACACATCCTTCTGGAATTCGATTCCAAAGATGACCTATGCAAAATCTGGGCCAAATCTGTATGGTTTCTGGGCGACGCTATTTTGAAGCTTTTAAAATGGAGGCTAGACTTTAACCCGTATATGAACATCCAACTACTCCGATTTAGATTAGATTTGAAAATGTTCATGAATTTCTCTTCAATAAAAAATATGATTCATACTCTGGGTGAAACAATAGATGATCCATTAAGTATCAAAATTCCTGAAAAAAAACATTTTATAATGCCTGTTTTGCTTGGGTAGAAGTTGATCTAACCAAGAAGCTGCAACATCAAATTTGGGTGGGTTTTGGAGAGAACTAAGGTTGCTGGTTGAGAATCAACTATAAATATGTGCCTAGTTATTGAAATATTTGTTATCACCTGGGGTGTGACAAAACCAACTCGTAGAAGGCTAACAACAAATTTCAGAGCAAGGATACAATCAACACTCAAGAAAAAGATTACAGTCCAAAAGAGGTAAATTCTATTCAGGAAGACAAAATAATTCACAAGATCAAATCGGTAGTTATGAATTACAATCAGGAAAGCAATCTTGATAAAAATAAGCTACTTAACAAAGATCAAGATAACATGTCTGGAAAACAAAGTAGAACACTAGAGCTAAGACTCTCAAAGATGAAGATATAATTAAAGTAATAAAATCTCTTGAATCTAGATATGATATTTTTATTTTTTTAGATTATGACAACATCATATCTGATTATATATATCAAAATCAAGATAACATCAATAGTATGCCTTCTACTCACATATTAAATAGTATTCAGCATTGGCGACAAAAACATATCCAAATTTCACAAAGATACAACCAACAATAAATGAAAAATCCATATCATATCATATCATATCATATCATATCATATCATATCATATCATATCATATCATATCATATCATATCATATCATATCATATCATATCATATCATATCATATCATATCATATCATATCATATCATATCATATCATATCATATCATATCATATCATGTCATATCATATCATGTCATATCATATCATGTCATATCATATCATGTCATATCATATCATGTCATATCATATCATGTCATATCATATCATATCATATCATATCATATCATATCATATCATATCATATCATATCATATCATATCATATCATATCATATCATATCATATCATATCATATCATATCATATCATATCATATCATATCATATCATATCATATCATATCATATCATATCATATCATATCATATCATATCATGTCATATCATGTCATATCATGTCATATCATGTCATATCATATCATATCATATCATATCATATCATATCATATCATATCATATCATATCATATCATATCATATCATATCATATCATATCATATCATATCATATCATATCATATCATATCATATCATATCATATCATATCATATCATATCATATCATATCATATCATATCATATCATATCATATCATATCATATCATATCATATCATATCATATCATATCATATCATATCATATCATATCATATCATATCATATATAAAAATCCTAATTGAGGACGCAACAAAAAAACAGATTCGTAACATAACCAAATAAGACTTACTGTAAAATCAATCTTGATACTCGTGCGCAAGTCTGATACACTCACATAAATGATTGCCAATCAGGTCGAAATCAAATAAAAAGAAATAACATCCAACGCGACAAGTTGATACGTAAAGTTCAGTAACCTCGCCTGATAAGTGGTTGTATATGGGTCAATCCCAACATATGCATCAGTGGGTCGAGAATCAAGATTGATCAATACATACCACAAGTTCATCTTAACCCCTATAGGGTATACCGATGGTCGTCTAACTCTAACGTTACCTCATACAACAGGTCGTAGTTGACTATATAACTCCTGAATACACCATCATTTTCAATCGGTGCGGATGGGATAATAAGCCTCAACGATGGTCCACAACCTTAATTGACATATATCCAAGCTACCTCACTAGAAAAGGTATAACACCACGTAAATGGTCATATGGCATGAACCACGCCTACAATTCTAAAATTAATAGAAAGTTTAAACTATATATATATATATTAAAAAAACAAAAGACAAAGAAGGCTTACATTATGCTATCTGAAAACAACTACAACCTGACAAATATTAAACTGAGTATCTGGGTTCACACGAAATGGGAGGATGTGTATATCTACACATGGACGATTGTGTAATAGAATATGAACCAAATTTCATAGTTGAAGACTGCAAAAATGATCGTAGATCCATGTCTCTAACCGTTTTAGAGAACCAGTGAACCCGAACATTGTGTGTAAACAATTTTGACCAAACTAGTAATATAACTATCATTTGACCCTAGTTGGACCTACTAGATGTGATGTATTTTTCAATAAACTGTAGGTAGTCGAGAAATACTATTACCCGTCTTGTTTGCAAATATACAACAACAAAAAATATGGAGCATACGACCCTACTGGGTCGAGTGTAGCCTAAAAGCACTATTAATATATTTCTATGGGGAAAAAAATTCCATATTTTTTAGAAAAGATATTGGAGACCAAAGTTGACTAACAGAAAAGACTCTTAGACAAATAGGTCATAGTGACACTGAGGCTTGATGCTGGAGTGATACGTGCTAAATTTAACAAAGAAAACTAAATTTGTGCTAAAAACATAATCGGTTGGGTGTACTTGCATTTTGTAACCTGATAAATCTATTTATGAAATAGATAACCAATCAGTGGTGGTGTTCCTTTAAATTTTGCATTTTCTCCAAATTACTTGTTCAATCTGTGTTTTTTTTAAACTTGTTCAGTTATCATTACTAAGTATATATAGGGTTATTCCGGAAGAAAGATCTACGTAGTATAATGGATTATTATCTAGTACCACACGAAATTAACCTATTTGGGAACCGTTGACACTTGTCGTTATCATTATCATATATGTAGGCACCAAGACGCTATACATCAGTTTTGGAGACAATAATTCAGGGAAGACAATAATGGTTAAATATTGTATATGAAATAGCCAAACTTTCTATAACGATTGTACTTGACTATTTCATGGTATACTAAGTAAACCGTTCAACACGACAAATGGTTTTGTATGAGTATGGTATTTTTAAAAGCAACAACTACATCATGCAACGGTTCTAGCTGATCATACCTTAATACATTGTATTTTGTTACACTTTTAACATCTTAATAAGTTATAGGATGTAAAATATCTCATTAAATACACAAATATCAAAACAAATTATATTAATTCAAACTTCTTATCTGAAACAAACAATCCTTGAGCACGTAGGATTTCATCCTATCAATCTAATAGTCTAAGTGCCAACGATAATGAATAATTACATCACATCATGAATTTCATATATTCTCAATTTCTATAGGCTTCTATAAACAGAACTATATGTGACTACATAATTGTAAACCCTTAAACATTTAACACTCTACTAAAACATGACAAAATAACTATACAAGCTTAATATACGAATCGAAAAACATATGGTCAGTAAATGAAACTTCTTAACATTTGAATTCGTTTTTGTAGATCTAAAATGGTCCAATTGTAGCAAACTCACATATTAGTAAATTAATTTTTTTTATTATATTAAAAATCGAATAAAGATATATATAACTATGACCACAACAAGGGTGGTTGCGTCAATCTCCCAATTGTACAAGTTCACTGCAATTCGCTGTAACAAACGAGAATTGGTTGCGATAAACTACCGTTTTACCATAAAAAAAGTGGTGAATATTGCTGTAAATCGGTTTTCTAAAGTAGTGTGCGGTGATGACGAACCCTCTTACCGTGACGAACTCCTGAATTTGGAAACTATAAACCTTAAATCGGTCTGAATTAGGATTTTGATTTGAAAGTTTCAAAAATAGACCTACAACTTTAGTCATGCATATTATATAATCAATTATGTGACGTCGATTGCACTAATCAATCATCAACATGTATACTATGTTTAATATCCTCTAACATGTAATTAAGTCACATAATCATAAATCAATCCAGAGTACTCTTCCAAACTGAATCAATTTTGTAATTGGTGTTTTAGAAGATTAAATTGAGAGATTTTCATCTCAAAAAAAAATGGAGTGAGTCAAAAGTCTATGATACCAATTATTAATACACATGCGTTGTAGGATTATAAACCTAACAACATTTGATGGTTAATCCTTCCCTTCTAAAAATAAGGAAGAAACAAATAGAAGATAACCTATTATTTTTTATTTTTTATTATTAATACCTATCTTTTATGCAATAAAAGATCGTGGTCTGATTCGTTGATGAAGAACCTAACTAAAATGTTGGATTAATTAATCATCTATTAATTAATCATCTTTCAAGATTCAAAATTATTCTAAATGTTAACCTCTATATTTTAATGATATTTAGTATTATAAGTAGGTCAAATATATAAATTGTTGTTTATTTTTATTTAATTAAACAAATATTAACATTTACAAATACCTTAAATTTACATGTGACGAGAGACTCCAAGTTAAAAATATTTTAAATTTTAAATATAAAAAAAACCATTCTTTGACGGAGTTTGTTTTAAAATTATTTGACATTCATTTGAAAGTAAGGATCATAAGTTTGCATAATAATTAACTTAAAGGTGATAACGACTATTATTTTATGTTTAATGACTTCCACCGGTAGAGCAGTTGAAATAGATTTGCTCACATGCAATAGGGTAGTCAAATATACCATGACATACTTTCAATCTAATTCTAGGTCATGAGAACGGTAATTCTATTCTTTTTTCTCATTCATCAATTCTACTTTTTATACCATATTTACTAATTAAATAGTTATATTTAAAAAAAAAATTATACATGAATAATTTATATAAATTTATTAATCATATTTAGGTAATTTATAAATTGTATTTTAAGTAATAATTATTTTTATACCAATTTTACTAATTAAATAATTATATTTAAATAAAAATTTGTAAATGAGTGATTTATATAAATTTATTTAACATATTTATATAATTTATAAATTGTATTTAAGTAATAATTTTATATACCAAGTTTACTAATCAAATAATTATACTGAAATAAAAAAATTTACATTAATGGTTTATATAAGTTTATTAATCATATTTAGATAGTTTACTAATCATATAGGTTTTTTCTTATATTATTAGTGAATTTTATTTTATTTATCCAGATTTTAATAAATGCTCTAGTTTGATTTGTTTATAAATCCTAAATTTTTGGAGCCTAATAATTCTATTATTGGAAATGAATTAACTAAAGTACCAACCAAATAACCTACTTCTACTCGTTCGATAATTCACTCACTATTTTCAAATAACATATTCAACTAGGAGAATATTTGGAGTTGGATCCTAAAAAAAAGGCCAAAGCTATTTCCTCCATGAAAATTATTATTTCCTCCATAATTTGAAATCTCTAAAATTAGTGAAACATGATTTTACTAGTTTATTGTATTCAAATTTAATGTTAGGTAACATTAGTGAAATAGATTGCCCTAATGTGTAAAAACATAAAATTAAACCCTTTTTAATCCTACATATTTGACTTTTGCAACTTAAATTAACCTTAAACCCAAAAAAATCAGTTTTATTGAACATTGAACGCCGTTCGACCATGAAAAATCAAGAATCCCATTCCATGCAGGAGAACAGCAGTGAAGCACCTTATTTTTAATGTTGTGTTTTACGTTTTAGAATACTTCCCGATTTCGGCATTTCTGATTTCAGCATTCATGATTTAAGCATATCTGGGCATAAAACAACTGATTCCGAGAGGGCCACTCGGAATCAATTGTCTTACACACACAGTTGATCAGCATTCCCGATTTAAGCATATCTGGACATAAAACAATTGATTCCGAGAGGGCCACTCGGAATCAGTTGTTTTTTTAAAAGTGCAACTGATTCCGAATGCCTGGCTCGGAATCAGTTGCCTTTTTTTTAAAAGTGCAACTGATTCCGAGTGCCTGGCTCGGAATCAGTTGCAAAATCTTTGTCCCGTTATTTAATGTGCTAAACTGTTCACTAGGACAGTTTGCAACTGATTCCGAGTGCCTGGCTCGGAATCAGTTACGACTTTTAAAAAAAAAGTGCAACTTATTCCGAGTGCCTGGCTCGGAATCAGTTGTGACTTTTCAAAAAAAAAAGTGACTTGCAAAGTAAAACGGATGATATTGGTGCTCTCGATATGCAACAAAAGCTTCTCGATGATCAATCTGTCGCCCTCAAAGGTATTCAGTCGCTGACTCAGTTTCAATTAGAGGTTTTGGAAGAGAGAAGGTAAACAATAAAGCTAATTCAGAAAGGTTGAAGTTCGGTTTTTTTTCTTTAACTTGTTTTATCTAGTTTATCTAAAATATTGCAGGAACACTTTACAAAGATTCGCAGAATATGACCGTCAGCAACATGAAGAAAATCTAAAAAAGCAAGAAGAACTTAAACAAGTTCATGATCTCCTTTTTAAGAACTCCAAGACAATGTTCGAAGTACAAGTTAGCCTTCTGTGCATCTTATTAGTCTATACGGAAGATCATTATCCCCATCTAATTTCATTATATTTTGCAGGATGCTTTTGAAGGAAAACAAGCAGACATGTTTGTTGTTTTAGATAAATTTTATGCTTTGCACGACGCCATCCTGGTTGAATCATGGCCGATAAAGGCGTTTCTTTGCTACTCCATCACAATCTTCATCATCTACATGTTTATATCTACAAAACAAACCTATATTCTAAGACCGACGCTATATACAGGTATGTGATGTATATTAACATTTTTACTCAATGTTGGCTTCATCCTATAGTAAAATAGTTTTTTGGTCTTATTCTATTGTAGAGCTGTGCGTAAATTTATCTGTAGAAGTTGCAATCCATCGGTTCACGAATGACATTGAAAAGGAAACATGGATGACATATGTGGTTTGGTTGGTATTTGTGGGTGTAGCTATAGGACAACTTTGCTATGCCGTTTACACATACAGATATGTATAATTAAGTTTGTCTAAAAGTTTAATCTCATGTATGATTGTATTGTGAATAACCCAGAAACAAATATGCAGCGACTTTGAACAGTTAAACCATCAGATCTTAGTAAAACTAGTAGACACGATTGGTGAAATCCAAAGCAGGGAAGAGCTGGACGAAGACATCTACAATGATGATATAGATTGGAAGATGATGTAGGTATGCCAGATACTGTGCCCTCAATTCTTTTGGTGAAAAATGAGTTTTATTCTTTGTAAGGTAGTGATAATGGTGAAGAATGTGTTTTGTTGTACTGAATCGGGTAATGGTATGTTATGGTAATGGGTAAAAGGGAAAATTTGTAACTTCCTTTATGGAGGAAATAACATCATGGAGGTTTTTTCAGATTATGGAGGAAATAATAATTTCGATGGAGGAAATAGCTTTGGTAAAAAAAAAACTGAAATTCTTAAATATCATCTAAATTATCAATATATTATCAAGCACTTTTAATAAATAATAATAGAATGCATTTAGTTTTGAGTAGAAATAAATATTCATTTTGAAATGTAATTGAAATATGAACATATTTTACCATATAATACCATAATTTTCGTTCCGAATCCGCCACCACACACGCTACTAACTACCGACTTAGAATGAACACTCCTACGAACAATACATATTTCACTATTTTAATACAATTTTCTTTTTACCAATTTCTTTAGTATATATATATATATGAAAAGTACTATGTGGGTACTTGCATAGTCCCACTATTCCGCCAAACCCGAAAGTCTTGATTGTAGGCCCAGTTTAGATATGGTCGGCTCTCTAAATCTATATAAATAAGATTAAATCTCAAAGGTTTCTTGGATGTCCATTCTTCACTACCATATGTGTTGCTGAATTCAAGTCTATTCCTCAAGGAAGATTTTAACTCTTTGTTGCAAGAGATGTACACCAACTAGTCCGACTAATTCAGAGTTTGAGCTCATATCTTTCATTTAGTTCAATTCATTCATTAATCGATATGAGTAAGTGTTGCTGAACATGAATCCGGTTCAGCGTAACATATTTTACGAGATAAAGGGATTATTACTGAGATTGTGATCTCAAATCCTTTCAATATGAGAGTTGAACACCATATCCGTGTAACATTGTATACCGATAAAAGGGATAATTAGTCTCGTTATAGGTTTGGAGTAGCCGAGTTGGTTGAGTAAGGTCTGCTTGTGACTAAAGGTCATGAGTTCAAGTCTCTTTCGCATACTTTTTCTCGGCTTAGCCTATAACCTTGTGTGGTTTATCTTTTAGCGTTGGTTTGCGGGCTATCGCGTCAGACTGAGGGTTTACCCTGCGCGCACTCATTACACTCCGAGTAGCGACTGCAGGTTCCCTCCGAAGAAAAAAAAAAAGATCGACTATTTTTTTTAGACAACCCCGCTGCTCAACGAGTGCGCACAAAGTAAACTTTCGATTTGATACAATAGTCTGCCGACCAACGCCAAATAAACTACATAAAGTGACAACCAACGCCAAATAAACTACACAAAGTGTCAGACTCAGACCAGAAAGCCTTCGCAGAACAACTCAAACTCAGTTTCAAACTCAAAAGATATATATTGAAATGGACCGATCAGTCTAACTTTTCATCTGCAAGTCTTACAAGTTACAAGAATGAAACTACACCAAACATACTCCGATTGTGTTCTATGCTACTCTTGTGTTGAGTCCATAAACCATATCCTCTATGAATCTGTATTCACTCGGTATATCTGGGACGCGACCAATTCAAAGCTCGAGTTTGTGTTTAATGGCTATTATTGGCATACCTAGATCAAGATAGATACAAATTGGCCTCTTTCTCGCATCTGTCATATTTGACGTTCGTGTCACTATAATAATTTATCACATCTTGCATGAGAAAAGCTAAAAAATACTTGGCTCCCTTGTCGCCCTTGCCTATGCGGTTTCACACCGTATGATTTGTAATTTTCAGTTTAGATTCATAGATACCAAGATTTTTTGTCCATGATAATCTATATCATTGCACCTAACTTATCTTTCTTTATTCGTGATAATTGATTTCCGGATGAGATGGATCTTCAATTATATACGCATTGTTGTTAGATTCTTTTAACTTATTGTAATGTTGGTTTCATGTCCAATTTAATTCAGTTCAACTTGTAATCTTTCTCTGGATTTTTCCTTCTGGATTACTGTACTATAGTGCTTTTATGGTTCAGGCTTCTCTCTAAGGTATGTCCGGAGTACTTGTAGAGAAAATTTTACTTATTTATTAAACACGTTTTCACTAATTTTTTAAAATAAATAAATTCTTACATCGGATCAGCACATATCCCGTTTCAAGATCACAATTAAAACTTAAAAACAAATAAAATATAATATAAGATTTTAAATTATTCCGAACATATTTAGAAAGAAAAAATTTACAAACATTGGAAAATATATACAAATTTGTATTTAAATAATTTTAAACTTAATAATTGTGTATATGAACACATTAGATCAAACAACCCGAACAATCTAATTAACCTAATAAGATGTAATTAAACAAAACAACTATAATACAAAAAAAAAAATACTCAACGTCAAATAGTCATACATGAAACCATATAATGAAGGTCATCGTTGACCGAGCCCTTAACAAAATAGAAGGAATTCGGTCAGCTAATGGAGCCATTCCCTCATAGTAGAAGTGAGTTGAATAGATAAAGGAATGCCTGCCAGTCTCTTAACCAACAGACTCCACTTTTTTAGAGGATATATATATATATATATATATATATATATAAGAGAGGTCAGTCAGTTAACCAAACTCTCCTCTTCTATTAGAATCAAATGAAGAAGAGAGAGATGTCGATCACCTAACCAATCCATCTTTATTTTTAGATCATCTAGACCGAGCTGGTAAAATGAGGTCAAATTTCTGACCGACCCCTTCTTCGCATAATGAGTCCAAAATAAACCTTAGACGGTGGGTAGGTTGAACATATTAGGCTATGATAATAACAAGGGCGTTAAACGAGCCCTTATTACTAGAGTATGTCCTAACCAAAAGTCTATGTGCACATGAACGATTCAGTTATGGTATGAGCTAGAGTAAGTATGTTTAGATTGGAGAAATCTCTTACCCATATTAGACTAGAAATGGACATTTTAAAAGTAAATGCATATGCTAAGGGTATGACACTGACTGAAATTCATATCCAAATAGGACACGATCTAGAATTCTTATACATAAAATTAACAACAACAACGTGATATTATTGCAAAATAGACAAGAAAATGTTTGGAAAAAAACACAACGACCAAAAATGTTATGTCATAAAAAATATTTAACATAAGATGTTCAAAACTGAAACCACTAAAAAAATGTAGTTGTTAAAATAAATAAAAAACTCAAAAAAATATAAAAAAAACATTAAATAAAAATGATGTACTCATAAAATATATAAAATATTTACCTTTTAACATGTTTAACTCATGATAATTTGTACGTTACGTTATGAGCTCTATGATTCGTTATCATTGTCACTAATATCAATAAAATTTATTTGATTAAAATTTATAATTTATTATTAAAATTATAAATCGTATAAAAATTAAATTAGACTTATAAATTTTACTAGTTAAAAGTTATTATAAACTCTATATTTATAAAAAAATAATGATAAATATATTTAAAAAATAGAGAATAATATGAAATTTAAATACATATCTTATATAATTTTAACAAGAATTTTTTCATCCATAAAACACTTTTTATTTCATCTATTTATTATTTTTGACTTTTTATTAAACCTATTTGTTCCCTGTTAACAAAGTATAATAGGCTTTAAAGAAAAAACAATTCATCCCTTCAATATCTAGTACGAGGAGTTTCTAATTCATATTTAACTTAGTAAAATATGTTTATATGTAATAGCAGTGTGCCTTCAAGATGATACGGTAGAAACTATATTTAATGAGACGAAAATAAAATAACAATTCATTCTATTTGAATTTAAAATAAATAAAACATTATATATGCGGGACCAAAAATTACTACTAAAGTATAACGAAAATTCACAGCTGGATGAAGCTACTTTGGATTTGGGCTAGGATTGGATAGGTCTCTGACTTACTATCAGGATGTGTTTACATGCCACCGTCCCTTTCCGTACAGCTTTGTACAGTTCCCGCGTCTACCTGCTGCACCAACCGGTGCGGTAATGCGGTGGCATTATTGATAACACCATACTAACTCCAATTCTCGTGCATATAAAGAAAAGGACAAAGTTGTATGTGGACTTCTTTTTTTTGTTATATTTGGATCCAAAATCACAAATTTTTTTGGTTATTGTGAATTGTTCATCTTACCCTTCATATGTAAGAACAAACGTGATCAAAAATCAACTTTTTTTTATTTTAAAGTTTGTTCTTTTTAATTGAATTTTTTTTAAAAAAAACATAAAAATCTATAGATTTGAGCGATCTAAACGAAAACTTCAGCTACACTATCGATGATATTGTGCCAGAGCTGGAGGAGCTTCCGTCTCGAAACCCAAGAGGAGGTAATTTTTGATTTTTTTGGAGTTTCAGTGCGATTATAGCATTCATACCGCTACGAATTGGACGAACTGCAAACCCAGGGTTCGCAGATGTCACTGTTTTTTAATGGCAAAATCGCGAAGTGGGTGTTCGTGTATTTGCCGAAATTGCGAACATAGCACGAGCAATTTTGTCAACATCGTGAATACTCTACGCGCGATTTTGACAAAGTTGCGAGTGTCTTGTTCGTGTTTTTGTCACATATTCGAATACCCTCTTCACGATTTGGACCTATTAGTTTTTTTAATGGATGCTAATTGGATTATCGGTTAAAATTAAGTATGTTTTTATATAATTGGAACAGACCATTTGTAGGGACCGGACCAACCGTCATGTTCGATGGCCGATTACACGAAAGTATTTAGTACGGACACCTTGTACACCAAATCCGATTTGATCGGTTGGGTGGAACCCGAAAGCATAAAATTAGGATTCAGTATTACATAGTAAAAACAACAACGGTAACAAAAGTATGAAAACTCCTAGGATGTATTTTAAGTGTGAGAGGCACAGGGTTTACACACCTAACCCCAGACCGGGATATATTAAGAAGCGTCGAGAATGTTCATCGAACAAATGCGGGTGTCCATTCTATCTAACGGGAAAACCGGTCTTAGAGTTACCCGGTTATTGGAAACTGATAGTGCTAAACGGGAAACACAACCACAAACCGTTTTTGCACTTGGATGGTCACTCACGATCCGCTAGACGAAAAGTAGAAGAAGAGTTGTTCGTTCGTAGTCAAACAGAAGTCGGTTCTCGACCTAGAGAGACATACCACGGTTTGAAGATTAAATATCCGCAAAATGTATCTAGCATGTGCACGATATACAACATGCGACAAAACATAATTTGGTTGATAAAGCGGGCAAGATCCAAATGTAATACTTGTTTTGTAAATTAAAAGAACACGAGTACTATGTTTGGGAGCGAATTTGCGAAGCAGCGGACGGGATCATCGAGTTGTTTTTGCACATCCTAAAAAACATAGACTTCATGTGCATTTTTCCTCAAGTTCTTATAATGGGTAACACGTATAAGACTACAAGGTAGAAGATGCGTTTGCTAGAAATAGTTGGCCAAACTTCGACGAAGAAGACGTTTTGTGTCGCTTTTATTTTTTTGAGCTCCGAGAAACAAGAGAACTACACTTGGATATTGAGCGTTCTAAAGAATGTATTCACTTATTTCTTTCAATTTTATAAAAAATTGCTGAAAAATGACAATAAATCAGTACAGTGGAAAATTCGCGAACATAATGTGCTTGATTTTGTTGAAATCGCGCACACTCAACGCTACAATTTGTCAAATTAGCGAACTCCCTGTTTGCAATTTTGACAACATCCACCACTCTGTGTTCGCGAATTCGCATGAAATGAAAACTCCACATGCGCGAAAACTACTAGAAAGTTTTCGATTTATCAAAATTTTCAAGTTCATGAGTTCAAAACTCATTTTTTTACCAATATTATACATTAGTCATTTTAATCAAATGATGTAAAATTTAGGAAAAAAACTTCCAAAATAAGGTAAAAAAACAACTTCAAAGTAGCTTAAACTATTAGAAATTTTGCCATTTATAATTTTTTTAAGTTTTGAGTTCCAAACTCAAATTTCTTTTTACCAAGATTATACATTAGTCATTTTATTCGAATGATGTAAAATTTAGGCCTAACATTTTAAATAAAAAAAAATTCTAAAAAAAGGTAAAAAAATAACTTAAAAGTAGCTCAAAATTGCGATTAAATTACACTAGAAATCCAACAAATTAAAATAGCATTGACGGATACTCATAATGAAAAAATAAATTGATAAAACATTAACTTAAACAACAAGTAGACCAATTTATTTCAATAACTCATAGTAAACAAATTTTATCTATCAGGCTAGTTCTATTTCATAAACTTTCTTTCTTCTTTCGCAATCTGGTAGTCACGCATTTCCTCTTCTTTGATGGTAATAATGTCGGAATGGACATGAACCAGCTGATCCTCGGTTATAGTATATGTCGACTGGCAGTTGAACCGGTTGAACGCAACATGATGTTCCAAGTCGTTGAGTTCTGAAACCAGATGTACCCGAAACTTTACGAGAACGGACCACCTGGCTTTCACCTCATCCAAACATCTTGAAATTTTAGGCGGCTGGACTTCATCCCTGCCGAATAGGAAATACATCTGGCGTAGCATTCCTTCCCAGTATTGTTTACCCGACTCTAGCTAGTTTGTTTTACCAACTTCAATAGATGCTTTCATGAGATATTCATCTTCCAACTCAGTCCAAAGAGACATTTCTGTAGTTTTTTTTATTGTATCTGTTAATGTTTAGAGAGTCTCTATATATTGTCAATTTTGTCTCTAGATAACGTAATCCAAGTAGACCAATCAATACATGGCACATGTAAGATAAGGATAACGTAATATGAGTAGACCAATAATTTTGTGACACCTAATAGATACAAAAGTACACACATCTCGATGAGTATTATTACAACCCATATGGGTTAGACGAAGGTCTCATTACAGCGTAGGATGAAAGTCCATTCGAAAAGGGTATGGATATTGCTAACATGAGACCCTATAAAAATATTCAACGCCTACCAAAATTGACTCCCCGCCTATAAAAAATAACATAAAATCTAGACAAATAAGACACCCGCCATACATTTATCTAATATAGAAAGAAAGTATTAATAGTTCATTTGCAGAAAAATAAAACACCCGCCATACATACTATCAAGTGCATACGAATCCAATATACTATCCCACAGAATTATTTAGACATATTGGAACGATGTTGTGATATCACTCATTTGCGGGAATTCATGATGACTCAAAAAATGGCTCAAGTATAACATTCCAAGTTGAAGCATATGCTCATCCACATTAGAATTATGGTCATTCGGCATGTATTTTAGCACTCTCAATAACCCGAGAATGTATTAGCACGAATGCATGAACAAGAGAAACATATACAAGCTTGGAATATTGAGTACATTTTATTTTCTCCATTGCATATTTTATTTATATATTTCATTTTCTCAATTTCAAGAATTAAACTCACTTTGTATTAAAAATTCATTAGTGTTGTCCAAAATACATTATATTTTCAAAACCTTTACGCTCTGATATCCCATTTAGGAAATAAAGTTTCCAAAACTAAATGAGCTCGTTTTATTTCTTTCTCTCTAACTCAGATGCAAGATAGAGTTTTCAAAATAAAATAATCTCGTTTTATTTCTTCCATTCCACTCATATGGATAATAAAGTTTCCAAAACAAAAGAAGATCATTTTATATCTAACATTTAACTCAGATGTGTGATAAATTTTCTAAAATGAAAGAAGATAATTTTATATCTTTCGCAAAACTCAGACAGGAGATAAAGTTTCCAAAACAAAGGAAGATCATTTTATATCGTCCACTTAACTCATATGGGACTGAGAGTTTCTAAAACAATAGAAGTTTTCGTTTATTTTGGAGAGAGATACATCATTATCGTCAATATTTTTCTTGTATGTCATCCTTTTCTATTATAGAGTTTAATTCAACTAAATGTATTTTTTGGCAAGTTATTCATTCCTAAACTTGATTTATTTTAGTTTGATTGAATGAAGTAGAAAGCCCTTTACCAACTTGCGCGACACTTAAAGAGAAGCGAAGTAGTCATTTACGAAAACTATAGTCAGGGTAATACCTTCTTTAGCCCAAATATAGTTCTTATGAAATTTCAAAGATAAATTCATATTTACGGCCCAAAAAACTCTTTTGGCGACATAAAATCGGGTTTCTCTTTGATAATTTACCTAAATGTAGCCAGCGTTGCAACCACCGCAACCTACTTCTTAGTTGGCTGACTCTCTCAAGAATAACTCGAGACTTTCTTGTTATTTTGAGTTAATCTTTCCAAGGGCCTTCTCAAGACATCAACATCCAAAATCAAGGGACTTAGAAAGAGGAGGTTTCCCTTGGTTTCGGAACCAAGACAAAAATAACGATGATAATATCAGGCTAATAGTGTGCGGAGTAGTGCGACGAGACAACTTGGCTGAAAGGTTGGTAATGATGGACATTATGAACCTAAATGATGTCGATGTAGTGTCATTGTGGATCTTTGAATTAATACTTTTACCTTGATTAGTTTTTAGGCGAGTGGTCATCGTCGGTTCACATTAGAATTTTACACGTTTAGTTATATACAAAGGATAATTAAAATTTAATAAAAATAAGATAAAAAAAAACATAAAACTCCGCAAGGATGTGCATGCCACTAACATATCATACCAAGTTTCTTAAACTCTAGAAACATATAAAAATGGCTCGGTTCGGTGACAAACGATCAATTGTATTTGATGGAAAATAATAATTTCTCATTTTTTGATCGATTGAGAAATACTTTTTATCACCAACGGACTTTGCTCCCTGTATTAGAATGGGTTTGATTTTTTTTTGTTTCAATAATAAGAATGAGGTAAATAGAATAATGGTGGGAGCAATACCTCAAATCTTGCACAACATCTTAAATACCATCAAAAGACACGATAGGATAGGAATAAGCGTACATGGTGCGATGTTAGCATACACCAAGTAGTAAAACACGAATGAGTCTAAAGAGAGACGAAGACCAACGTTAAAATAGATAATAACAAATACATTCTATTCTGACTCGTGGTCATCTAGGCTATCACCTATGCCCGAAAGCCGAATTTTTTTTCCTATCAGAAACCTCATTTTTAAGATGAACTATTTCAGGAATATATGAGTCTAATAACAAGATATGAAAAAAACCATTTATCATAGAACAACAATATCATTTATTCAACTCGTAAAAAGTCTAGGGCATCAGGAGATTTGGGTGAGCCAATAGAGGGTGTCATATCCGCCTTTAGACTAGAACCAGATTTGTCCAAATGACCCAAAGAAAGAACACCCTCATCTCATTGCCTCTCAGTTGCAGCCACGGGTCCCCATTATTCACATTTATTTTATAAAAAGTAAAATAAAATAAAATGGTATAGATTTACCATAGGAGAGAAATTGAAAAATGAAAACAAAGACGACCATATGAAAAGCTTCCAGCATAGTGGAGGAAGAGAAAAAACAAAATTATTAGAGATATTGGTTTTCTGGAAAGAAAATAAAAACAGAAGATCAGAACAACACGATAAGTTTTTAAAATACCATTTATAGAAAAAACTCAAAGAAACTGAAAAGTTTCCTTTGACACGTGGCAAATATGGAGAGGGAGAAAAAAAATCAAAACATAAATAAGAAAAAAAATATGAGACCAAACGTGGAAATACTTTTGAGGTTCAAGTGACACGTGGCGGAAACCCTTAAGATAACCTTCCAAATTTCACAAGTGTCGTACCTTAGTATCCTAATCAAGCCTTTCATTCAATATGAAACCTATAGCGAGCACGCATAGACAGGTCAATATTCTAAGCAATCTCTCCCTCTAATACGAAGCCTAGAATGGGCAATTATATGGAGCTCAGTATGCTAACCGAGCCTTTTTTCACTATAAGGATAAGGTTGAGCAAGTATAGAGAACTCAGTATAGTGACCAAACCCTATATTTAGTATGAAGTTAAGGTTGACCAAGTATATAGAGATTATTATGCATACTGAGCCCTCCCTGCGGTGTAAAGCTAAGGTTGAGTAAGTATAAGGAGCTCGGTATGCTAATTGAGCCTCTTTTTAATATGAAGCTAAGATTGAGAAAGTATATGGAGCTCAGTATGCTAACCTTTCAATCAGTAGAAGGCCAAGGTTGAGCAAGTATAAGGAGCTCAATATACTAAATGAGCATTACTTTCAATACTAAGCCAAATTAGGCCAACATATGGAGTTTGATATAATAAATGAGCACCTTTTTCAATATGAAGACAAGTCAAGAAGACCGAAGGAGTTTTGTATGCTAATTGAGCTATCATCTTCTAGTGAAGCTGATGCAGACAGTTCGGTGAATTGACAGTTTGGAACTCCGATGTCAGAATTTTGACCCACATCACCTTGTTTCGAAGGAAACGATGTCACGAACGCAAGTCACGAGCTTCGCTCGTGAGCTATGGGCTTTGTTGGGCATTCGGGATCATCTATCCTCTTGTTTTGCAATTTTAATACTTTAGGCTATTTTTGTAATTTTCTTATTTTTAATTTTAGGGTTTTGCTTGAACCCTTATATAAACCTATCTTCTATACACTGTTCTGGGAGTTGTTTTTATTTAATAAAATTAGGGTTTTTATCCCTTTTGGCTTCTCTTGCGTTTCACTCTGAGTCATAGTGGTATCAGACACAGACAGTCCTGCGAGATGGTGCGAGGAAGAACCAGCGGTCGCGGTGGCGCTGCAGTGACTAGAGATACAAGTGATTTAGATGATCGTGAAGTTGCTGACCTACGCCGTCAGGTAGCCGATCTTACCCGTCAGATGGCTGATCTTAACGCCAGGCAACAAGGCACGGAGGTTGAAGGTATCGATAACCCTTTTGGGGAGGGGTTCGAACAGAATACTTCTCACGGCCGACGCTGGGAGCTTGGATTTAAGATAGACATCCCGGACTTTGATGGTAGCCTTAAGGCAGAGGCACTTATTGATTGGTTATCCCAGATTGAGGAAGTACTGGACTTCAAGGAAGTTCCTGAGGAGAGAAGGGTCGCATTGGTCACCATCCACCTACGCGGTAGAGCACAGGCTTGTTGCAGCAGGTGAAGAGAAACCGCGCGCGTGAAGGCAAGGATAAAGTCCGCAGTTGGGAGAAGTTCAAAAGAAAAATCCGCAAGGCTTTCCTTCCTCACAACTTCGAGCGGGAACTCTACCAGCGACTTCAGAATATTCGTCATGGATCCAGATCTGTAGATGAATATACCGAAGAATTCTATCAGCTGCTTGCTCGCACAGATGTCACCGAGTCGCCGCATTAGCGGGTATCCCGTTATATTGGTGGGTTGCGCCTTCAGCTTCAAGATGTGTTGAATATGTTCGACCCGTCATCTGTTTCCGAAGCCCATCGGCGTGCCCTCTAGGCAGAAAAGCAGTCGGCTCGCCGGACCCAGACTGGCGTACGGACCGGTGCTCCTTCAGGGATTTCGGCGTCCAAACCAGTTCCCCGTCCAACACCTGATCAGATCCCTCCTGGGCGCGGTGCGCCAAGCCGTTCTTCAAGCAATTTACGTTGCTATGGCTGTGGTGAGTTAGGGCATCGTCAGGTAGAGTGTCTAAATGCTGCGGGTGCTAGGGGTCTTTTCTCTCAGGAGGCGTTTGAATCGAATCCCATTGTTCTTGATGGTCCTCCGATATTTGATACCTATGATGATGACTTTCCTGAGGCTCCGGAGGAAATTGTGACTGGTGATGTTGGAGCAGTGTTGATGTTGCGTCGCACTTTCCTGTCTCCTCGCGTTCCTGAGCAGAGTGACTGGCTGCGGAATAACGTGTTCCAGTCGACTTGTACGATCGGCGGGAAGGTGTGCATCTTCATCATTGATGCTGGTAACTGCGAGAATTTTGTCTCCGAGACAGCGGTTTCGAAGCTCGGGTTGAAGGCAGAATCACATCCCAAGCCTTACAAGCTCGCCTGGCTAAGTAAAGGTACTGATATCACTGTATCTAAACGCGTGCTTTTATCTTTTTCTGTGGGGCAAACATACCAGGATGAAGTGTTTTGTGATATTGTACCTATGGATGCTTGTCATCTACTGCTTGGCCGTCCTTGGCAGTATGATCTGTCTGTTGTGCATGATGGGCGTGCAAATACCAACTCATTCCTCTTTCGGGGAAAAAAGATTGGTCTTGTGCCAGCAAAGCCTCGACCCCTAAGCATTGGCTCTACTCCTTCCACAACAAATTTGCTGTCCCGTGCTCCTTTTCAGACAACCATGGAAGAGGCTAGTGTGGTTTTCCTATTATTCTGTGATCCTGTTGTGCCTAATTCCCATGCGGACCATAGCCCTGTCATTCAGTCTCTTTTGCAGGAGTTTGCAGATGTGTTTCCTGCGGATTTGCCACCCGAGTTACCTCCTCTGAGGGATATTCAACATCAGATCGACCTGGTCCCTGGTGCTGCTCTCCCAAATCGGCACCACTATCGAATGAGCCCGAAGGAGCACAAAGAATTACGCCGACAGGTGGAGGATTTGTTGGATACGGGACATATTCGGGAAAGTCTCAGCCCATGTGCAGTCTCGGCATTACTGACACCGAAGAAGGATGGTTCTTGGCGTATGTGTGTGGACAACCGAGCTATCAACAAGATCACTGTTCGCTACAGGTTTCCTATACCTCGCCTAGATGATCTGTTAGACCAGTTGGGTGGTGCTTCTGTGTTCAGCAAGCTTGATTTGAAGAGTGGATACCATCAGATTCGGATTCGTCCTGGTAATGAGTGGAAGACGGCGTTTAAGACGCGTGAGGGTTTGTTTGAGTGGATGGTGATTCCATTTGGTCTGTCCAACGCGCCTAGCACGTTCATGCGTATTATGAATCAGGCATTGAGGCCTTTCATCGGTAAATTTGTTGTTGTTTACTTCGATGATATTCTGATTTATACTTCTAACCATTCAGTGCATCTATCCCATTTACGTGAGGTGTTATTGGTGTTGCGTCGGGACAAGTTTTATACTGCTACTGCCAAATGTTCGTTTATGTCCCCAGCTGTCTAATTTGTGGGTTATATTGTCTCTGTTGAAGGGTTACGAGCTGATCCGAGCAAAGTTGCTGCTGTGGACCAGTGGCCTCGACCTACTTCCATCACTGAGGTTCGCAGTTTTCATGGTTTAGCTTCGTTTTATCGGTGTTTTATTCCCCATTTCAGCAGTATTATGGCCCCGATTATGGATTGCATGAAGGGCACGAAATTTGGTTGATCCGAAGATGCTGATGCAACATTTATAGAAGTTAAACGGCGTCTCACCACAGCGCCTATTCTGGTGCTACCCGACTTTTCCCAGCCATTTGAGCTTCATTGTGATGCGTCTAAATTTGGTATTGGGGCAGTTCTCTCCCAGTCAGGGCATCCTGTGGCTTTCTTCAGTGAGAAATTGGCAAGTGCCAAGCTGCGATTTAGTACTTATGATATTGAATTTTATGCGATAGTTCAGGCTATCAAGCATTGGCGTCATTACTTGTTTCAGCATGAATTTGTCTTATATACTGATCATGATTCTTTGAAGTATCTTGGTAGTCAAGACAAAGTATCTCATAGACATGCTTCTTGGATAGCTTACTTGCAGCAGTTCACTTTTGTCATCAAGCACAAGACCGGTATTACGAATCGGGTTGCTGATGCTTTGAGCCGACGTCACACTCTGTTGACTGAGATGCGCGTTCAGGTTCCTGGCTTTGATTCTTTTGTTGACCTTTATGTTACTGACTCGTTCTTCTCTCGGGTTATTGAACTGATTCAGCAGGGCGAACATTCTGATTTTTTATTGGAGGATGGCTTTCTCTTTCGTGGTGTACAGCTGTGTATCCCTGACTGCAGTTTGCGTCTTCAGCTAATCAAGGAGCTGCATAATGAAGGTCATGTGGGCCGTGATCGAACATACCAGTTGCTGTCCTCATCCTATTTTTGGCCTTCGATGCGGAAGGAAGTTGGTCGTTTTGTCGCCCGTTGTCGAGTTTGTCAGTTGGCCAAGGGAACATCAACAAATGCAGGTCTTTATTTGCCCCTACCGATTCCTGCTCAGCCCTGGACCGACATCAGTATGGAATTTGTTCTTGGTTTACCCCGAACTCAGGGTGGATTCGACTCTATTTTTGTGGTGGTTGATCGTTTTTCTAAGATGGCACACTTCATCCCATGTAGAAAAACATCTGATGCAGTGTGTGTCGCGCAGCTTTTCTTTCGAGAGATTTATCGTATTCATGGCCTTCCCAATACCATTATTTCTGACCGTGACATCCGGTTTGTGAGTCATTTTTGGCGCAGCTTATGGCGTATCGTGAATACACAGCTCAACTTCAGTAGTGCTTACCACCCCCAGACGGATGGTCAGACAGAGGTGGTTAACCGATCCCTCGGTAACCTGTTGCGCAGTCTGGTGGGAGATCATCCGAAGGCTTGGGATCAGCGCCTACCGCAGGTGGAGTTCGCCCACAACCATGCCCTTAACAGGTCCGCGGGTTTTTGTCATTTTCAGGTGATGTATGGTATTGTGCCTCGGGGTCCAGTAGACTTGTTAGCACTGCCTAGCAAGATTCATCTTCATACAACTGGTGAGGAACTTGTCTCATAGATTCGCCAAACCCACCAGCAGACTCATGATCAGTTGGTCTTGAGCACCGCCAAGTATAAGTCTCTGGCAGATTCTCATCGTCGTCCTGTTCAGTTCGAAGTTGGTGACTATGTGTGGGCAGTTTTAACAAAGAATCGTTACCCTGCTAGTGAATACAACAAACTGGCCGCCCGGAAGATTGGCCCAGTGGAGATTGTGGAGCGGATCAATCCGAATGCTTATCGACTACGTTTGCCTAGCCATGTCTGCACGACTGATGTCTTCAATGTTAAGCATATGATTCCTTATGCAGGTGACTCTTCTGATGGGGAGACCGGTTCTGATTCGAGGGCGAATATTCTCTACCCCGGCGGGAATGATGCAGACAGTTCGGTGAATTGACAGTTTGGAGCTTCGGTGTCAGATTTTGACCCACAACACCTTGTTTCGAAGGAAACGACGTCACGAACGCTATTTTGGGTTTTTTTGGGCATTCGGGCTCATCTATCCTCTTGTTTTGCAATTTTAATACTTTAGGCTATTTTGTAATTTTCATATTTTTAATTTTTAGGGTTTCGCTTGAACCCTTATATAAACCTATCTTCTATACACTGTTCTGGGAGTTGTTTTTATTTAATAAAATTAGGGTTTTTATCCCTTTTGGCTTCTCTTGCGTTTCACTCTGAGTCGGAAGCCAAGATGAGCAAAGAAAACGAGCTTAGTATAATAATAGAGCATTCACTTTATAGTGAGTCCAAAATGAGCAACAAAAAAGAGTTGGGTATGCTAAATGAATCTTTATTTCAAAGATGAGCAACTAAAGAGAGCTCGATAGGATAAGTAAGTCATCATCTTCTAATCCAGGCAAGATGAGCAGCAATGATGAGCTCGATATACTAATCGACCTTCACTTCTTAATGAGTCCAAGATGAGCAGCCACATGAAGCTTAGTATACTAACCGATTCATATCTTCCCATAAGCCTAAGATGAGTAGTTAAAACGATATTGGTTAGCTAACAAGCGCCCATCTTTTAGTAGATACAATGGAGCAACTGATGAGACGACAAATAGCTAAATGAACCCTCATCTTCTAGCGGAATCAAGATGAGCAGCCAAAGGGATTTCAGTTAGCTAACTCAGCCTTCATCTTCTATTGGATCCAAAATAAACAACCGAAAGAACATCGGTTAGCCAACCGAGCCTTCCTTTTCTTGTGAAAACAAGTGAATAAAGAGGGAATTCAATGAACTAATTTATTAATTCTCTTAAGAATAAGTTGAACAAATAAAGGAAGGTTTGTTAGTCTATTAAACAACTGACTCTATTTTTTCTGAAGGATCTATGATAATATTTAAAGGAGGCCAGTTAGTTAACTAAGCTCTTTTTTTGTAGTAGAACTAAATGAATAAGAGAGATAAGATCGATCATCTAACTGATCTCTCTTTATTTGAAAGATTATGTTTATATAGTTAAAGGGAGGTCAGCCCGCTGACTGATCATTCTCTGCTTAATAGAGTCAAACAAAGAAATCAAACTGAGTTTGGTTAGCTAACCGACCTTTAATTTATGGATGAACAAGACCGAGCTGATAAAAGGAGGGCGGATTCCTAACCGACCCCTAAATCGCATAATGAGTCCAAAATAAGCCTTACACGGTATGTAGGTTGATCTCGTTAAACCATGGCAATCATGAGATCGTTAATCAAGCTCTTATTTCTTCAGTATGCCCTAAGAAGATTTCTATGTGTGCATGAACGACTCAGATAGGATGTGAGCTAGAGTAAGCACGTTTAGATGGAAAAATTCTCTTATCCGTATAACGCTAAATGACTTTTATCCAGATAGGATATGATCCAAAACATATATGGATAAGGTTAACAAAAAAATGATATTGTTGAAAAATAGACAAAAAAGTATCTGGAAAACAACACGAAATACTAAAAATAATATTCTAATAAATATTCAACATAGAATTAGTGGCGTAGCCATGACCAAAACGTTATAGTGTCTTGGACTTGATGTTGTGGAGTATTGATCACTGGAACATAGACTTGATGTTGTGGAGTATTGACCACCGAAACATGTGCTTCTGAAATAATAATTTCATTTTGTGTTTATGTGTTTCTCTTTGGTAACTTCATTAGTTAAACTAGAGATATTTGGATTTATTCATTTATGTATGAGATGTTTTAAAATATGTATGCACCCTATGATGAAAATATGAAAAAACTCAATAACAATAAAATTCCAACTTAGCAAGAAAAATAAAAAAACCATTATGATTTAAACCGACTATTTATTTTGAAATTAAACTCTACAACTCTCTATCTTAAAAAAATATAGATGAACAATAAAATAAGATATGGAAAACAAATAAAATTTTGAAAATTAATAACACAATGCAGAATATCTTTAAAATTTAGATTATATAATTTAGAAAATATAAAATATATTTAATTTATAACTTTTGTGGGTTTCAATTATAAAATTTAAAATAGTAAATTATATCCTAGGAATATTTATAGTTATTTGTTTACATCGACTTCCGAATATCCATTACTATATATTTGTCTAAAAATTCAAAAGAGTAGTAATAATGATTCTTCAAATAGCCGGATAATAGTAATGTTATTCCTTATAATTGCCTCTAACAGTAAACATAGTGATACTCCTACTAAATAGTTAATTTTTTAAATAAATTTTATAAGACTTTGCTTAATCGTTTTATTCTGACACTTGATATGTGTTTGATGACACCTTAAATAAATATTTTTTATATAAAAAAATTATATTAATAAATATTTACATCAAATTGACCTTATACAATAGAAATTTAGCCAAAATATAATACTAAGACTTGTCCTATACAATAAAAATTTAATCAAAATATAATATTAAAACTAATAATGTATAAAAAATGTAGTCAAATACAATATTTGGCAATTTATTGTACTTGACTAATAAATACAATAAATAAAATGATTTTTTTACCTTAATTAGGGTTTGATTTTTATAGTTTTGGGATTATATACGGTTTTAGAGTTTTATTTATTAATTTTAAAAATTTAATAATTTTTTATTTTAATTAAACTAATGATTAATTATGGAGACAAGATTTAACAATATCTTTATTAAATAATAACTAATTATATAAACAAAATTGTCTAATTTTTAGAGAAAAGTACCCCTAAATACCTTCTCAAGTATCAAATACCAAAATGGTACCCGTTTTTGGACTAGTTTCATAAACTACCTAGAGCCAATATATGGACAATTATACCCTCAAGGGTATAAAAGGGGTTGTTTTGGTGAAACCCACTTTTTTCACCTTCTAATCAAACTTTTAGGTTCCAATTCCCCCAACTTTCACATTTCTAAATTTGAAGAGAGAGAAACACGTTTTACGAGAGCGAACCCAAAAGTCATTTTTTTGAAAGCAAACGTAAACGGCGGTATCAATTCACCCCTCTGTTCCGATAATTCTGACACCCACCGGCGAACCACCGGCGACGAGTTACGACTGTCTCTGTATCTGCTCCGATATTTCGTACACCAACCGGTGAACCACCGGCGACAGGTAACCACTGTCTCTGTCTCTGGTCCGAAATTTCAGAACTCAACCGGGCAACCACCGTCGACGACTATCCTTCGAAGCAACCACTGTGTTTGTCTCTGTTTCGATATTTGGAACCACCACCGGCGAACCACCGCCCAGTGTCTCTGTTATCCCTTACGCCTTCGAACAAAACCAGGTATCTACCACTGTCTCTGTTCGATTCATATGCGTCGATTTATATGTTGTTTTACATTGATAGTCGATGCTGTATGACGTCTAATACACCAGTAGTGATTAAGCCGATTTGTTACTGTTGCTCGACCGGACGACGTTACGTGAGAGTTGTATTGGTAGTGAGGATGATGTTGTTGTATGCATTGTGAGGCTGCTGTTTTAAGCATCGTGTGTTTACGTAGGGTTGGTCCATATCTAGCAATATGAACTGTATTATCTATCAGTAATTTGTTTACCTTTCTGACGCCATGAATTTGAACCTGGCCTTGTTGAATCGTGAACGTGTTTAATCGGCTATCACAGCTATAACGCTGCTGTTTCAAATGTTGTCAGTGTATTTAGGTATCGTCAAACATCTAGCAATGTATCGTGTATTATATATCTGGGTGTGATAGTAGTTTACATATCAGACAGCACGTCTAGGGGATAAGTATAAGATTCTGGTCACTTCTACAAATCTTCGTAATGCAGTAGCTGCTTAGTGTTATTGTTTTATTTACCATGTAATTACTAACTAGCTTATTATGTGAACGTTAACAGGTTAAAATGACGAAAACAGGAGTATTCTACCGCTCGGGGTTGGTTGGCATAATCAACGTACTGAGACGGGATATAATCAAAGCTGAACACATCGAGGCTGCTCGTGGAACCCCTTTCTACACCTTCCTCAAAACCTCCTACGACTTGAGGAACGAGGTTCTGAAGCTTAAAAAGTTCCACCAGTTGATCGAGGCGATCTGCAATTTATACGACGTCAGATGGAAGGCTTTCAAGATTGGACAAAAGCATGTGAGGCTGACGAAGAAAGATGTTAAGGCGATATTTGGCCTCAGACACGGTAACGAAGAGATGCCGATGAGCAAATCTGGTGGATTTATCGCTCGGTACGCTGATGGAGCCGAGTTAGATTCGATTTTGATGAAGAAATATTTTTGAGTCCAAGGACGAGGAGAAGTGGGCCAACGAACGACAAATCAGTTTCCAACGCGTTAATAAAGGTAAATAGAGTATGTGAGAATGTAGTTGTTTTGTAGTTCATGTTGCAGGCTCAGTAGGTTGATGAAATGCCGGCACAGTTTCACATCACTATAAATAGATTGCTATAAATCGCAATCTATGAACACTAAGATATCAGAGCTATGGTAACATTAAAAGAACAGACAATGTAGACCTAATGTATAAGATGGAAACATAGATAACAATGTTGAAAAGGGTGGATATCAGAGGGTAGCAGCATATATAGCAATGTATACAGGGATAGATATCAGAGCGTGTAACAAACAGATAGGGTATGTACGCAATCATATCTATCTATCTAATTTCTGTATTGTTGTAATGATTTTGGATAAGTGTGTAGGAAGCAATCGAGAAAGCAGTCAGCGAAGGAGGGGAGGATGAAGCGAAGGATGTGGCTCGGCTCCTGATACTTTTCATATGCTCGACACTGTTCTTTTCAGTGTCGGGCGACGTTATTGGGTGGACAGCAATCTTCTACGTGGAGAATCTCGACAAGATAAACGACTATGACTGGTCTGGAGCCATTTTGGATAAGCTTCACAAATCGCTGGACAGATGTATTAAGGCCGGCCATCCTTCTAGAGTTATTGGATGTGTTGCTCTGCTTTTTGTAAGTATAGTGTGTTATGATCAGCATGTCTGTTACGAAAATGGTTTTTTTAATGGTTAGTTATGTTCTGTGCAGCCGTTTCTTATGGAGCATATTTCGATGAACGTCGACATACCAAGGCCAAACATAATCCCTAAATGTTACAAGTGGTGGGGGCTAGAGGGCAAGGAGTCGACATTCGAAATGATCCAGTTGGTCGGTGAGCTCAGGGACGACGAGGTATGCAACTAACTTAGCAATGTCAATGTTGTGGTATAAAATAAAGCGCATATGTTGATGATACGAAAACCTGCATGTTTATGTACACATCTATCGTAGTAGTACATTATATCTATCAGTGATTTAGCAGTATAATACTACGCTGGTGTTTGGTTTATACATATAGCAATGTCTGATATCATATCTACCAAAGTCTTACGTACAAAACGAGGCCGTGAATATTATAAGTAATGATTATAATATTGGGCTGCTCAATGTATATTACTACTGTATTTCCTAGGTTGTCGGCGGGGAGTTGGTGTTTACAGCATCAGAATGTTTTGTTTATGGAGTAAATGATTCGCGGAGACAGTGCGTAGGGGCAGGTGAAACAAGCGAACAGAGGAGTAGGAAAAGAAAGAAATCTGTTGCGAACAGAAGTACAAGGCTGAAGGTAGATGACGGAGCTGGTAATAAGAAGAGCTTAGGTTCAATGATTGAGGTTGAAGATGATGTTACGTTGGGGGAGTTCATTGTGGAGAGGAAGGCAACAGTTTCTAAAAACAAAGGGGAGAGGTTGAAAAACCAAAAAAAACGTAGGTCTAGTATGATTCCTAGTTTTGGAGTGCTGTCGCAGTCGGTTTTGCGTGACAGCAAAAAACTGAAAAAAAGAAGCCGGTTGCGCCGGTTGAAAGTTGAAAACAAGAGGCTTAAAACATGCCTTGAGGAAAGAAACGAAGAGGTTAGTGCTAGCATGTTTTCTAAGTACTAATAACATCTGTATGTTTGTTAAAATGAATTTGTCTATCAACGAAGTATGATGTATCTATCACTGTTAACAATAATATAACAATTTTGTATGCTCGTTTGATTCAGGTGGAAAAGTTGAAGAAAGATATGGAGGACCTGAAACAAAAGCTGGAGATGGTCCACTCAAGAGTGGATGTTGCGGATCAACAACTGCTGTTGACCTTATCCTCACCATTTTTCCGCTATGATGAGGATGCTACTGAAACCGTAGATGCAAACGTTCCTGAACCAGTGGTTAAGGAAACACTGGTTTACAAAAGAACTCGGAGGCATGTAGTAACTGAAACAGAAAAAGCAACAGAAGAAAAGGGCGTTGATGGGGAGGATAAAACAGAAGAACAACAGGAGCTTGACAAAGCTG
Source organism: Limnanthes douglasii subsp. nivea (assembly GCA_036936605.1). Classification (NCBI taxonomy): domain Eukaryota; kingdom Viridiplantae; phylum Streptophyta; class Magnoliopsida; order Brassicales; family Limnanthaceae; genus Limnanthes; species Limnanthes douglasii. The sequence goes on along the minus strand of JAUPFV010000004.1, from coordinate 1,790,194 downwards.
AGCAAAAAGAAAGGGACATATCGGAGGAGGACAAAGAAGAAGTTGATGGAGGGGATGTTCAACCCGAAACACGTGTTGAACCAATGGTAGAGAGTACTACACAGGATGTTGTTGCTGTTGATGTGTTTAGGAAGCCAAAAGGGACTACAACAAGTGGTTGTGACGCTGGTAATGGGAAACGGGATGTGGCAGAAGAATTACCACCCCTAACTCATGCTGCCGGTGCGCAAAATGTAGTTTTGGTACCTGCACAGGGACCTGGAGTTGGAAACAACGAGGTTGAACAGCAGCAGCTGACGGTGGACGGGATTGAATTGTTGGACGAAGGATCCAACGAAGGAACGAAAACAATGGAACGAAAGTTGGTGGAGTCGCCAAAAACCGTCGATGAAGGAAAGAATGCAGATAAAGGGGAGGACAAAGGAGAAGATGACATAGCTGTAGCAACTACATTGTTGGAGATAGCAGCAACAGAACTACAGGTTCCAGAACCTGTCTCTCACAATATTGCTGAAGATGTAAGTGGATGTTAAATAGCTTAGTTGTATTTGAATATCATATATGATTGATAGTTAATCTCGCAATTAATGGGTTCCTTTGTTATGTTTTTAGGAAGTCGAAACAGCAGAGCCAGAAGACACACGACACTCTAGCTTAGTTGTATTCACTGGGACTGGAACAGCAGCAAAGTGCGAACAATTTGCAAGCTGTGTCTCCATTGAAGGTGGTACAAATTTTCAACAGAGGAGATCAATCCGCAGAGAAGATTGAAAAAGTGTCACAGCTTGAGCCATCTTCGTACGCAACACCACAGCAACAGAAAGCAGCATCGAAGGATCTTATTGTCCAATCGGTTACACCATTGGCTGAAGATAGCTTTGTAGACTGCCTAACGAAACTCAAGTGGACTTCAAGGTAACAATCTTTTTGGATGTATCTATCGTATTTTAATTGTTAGTCTAGCAACGTGTCTATATACGTCTATCAGTATTAATTGAAGCAGCTATCATTGTGTCAACCAATAAACCATTGGTTATTATTCCCATTGATTCGAGACTGTAATTTTGTTTTAATAGGTAATAGATGCTTGGATATACAAGCTCTTAAAGGATTCAGATTGGAAAGTACATGTGAAAGGGTTTGATAATAAGTATTCATTCCCTGTCCCAGCCATTCAAATAACTGGGATTGCAACTGTAAGTTCCCAGTGGATTATTGCTTTCATATTATGTACATCTACTTCCTGTATTGATGTCTTAAATGTACAGGGGACACTGGCTAAAAAGGGAGATATGTCTGTCATTGTGGACAATGTTTTTGAGACAATGAACCCCGACACATATGTCTGTTTCGTCCCCTTATGTACCGTAAACACGGACGGCGTGAACCATTGGACGCTCCTGGTTATAGACATGGAGAATGGGGCTGCCAGAAGCTACAACCCAATGTTGCCGTGGAGCAAGCACATTCCCGATAAGACGAGAAACACCGCCGATGCTCTGGTAAGGAATTTAAATTCCAAGTTATCTATTTTGGTTCACTATCTAGCAATTTCTAATACTAAATCTATCAAACTGTATAGTAATGCCTATCAGTGACCTCTACTGTATCTATCAATGCAGTTGGCCTACTGCATGAAGAAGAAATATATACCGCAGGTAAAAGGTGGGTACAAAATTAAGACCATGTTAAATATCCCACAGCAAAAGAAGGACAGCTATGACTGCGGTGTTTTCGTGTGTAAATACGTAGAAGACATTATTACAAAAGGGTTTGTTGGACGGGAATATGGTGAGGAAATGCCGACAGAAAAAAGAGCTAAAATTTTCAAACATTTCTTGAACGATCGTAACACAAACAAACGTTGGTAGTATGTAATTGATTTTTTGGTACCCATTTGTATTTTTTCGCATAGATTAGCAATGGGTGAAGTAGACAAACTTCTATGATTTATGTTTGTAGTAGAAAATTTACATGTAAACGCACTTTTTCACATCACTGTTACAGTATTTTGTGTTGTATCCAACTAATTTAGATATGTTGTTACCTTTCATAGTATTATTCAAGTTGTTCGCAAAGTTTTTTTTATTAACTATCAGGCTTGAAGCAAATATCTATCAGTGTCTAGTTTGTTAACTATCAGAAAAATAATGAGGTGGTGTATGTAGATATATAAGAAATGCATTTTAAAGCAGGTGTATACTAAAATAAATATGTAGGCCAAAAATATTTATAAACTACCTTGGCATATACACCATTACTTGCATGAATCAATATCATCTATGGGCAGTATATCTCCACTATTACTACTAATAATGCCTATATAAAAAGAAATAACAATTTCTACCAGTTTGTCTATCTGGGTTTAAGGAAGGATCTATCTGGGGTTTAGCAAGCAAATATCGCAGTGCGAAACGTATCGTAATTTATAAAATTTTTGGTTACGAACCATATACTGTATTTTTAGATATCGTTCAGACAAAATAGTTAGACCAAATAGGTTTTAATTTTTTAATATAAATTATCTACCATTTCCATTACTCGTAAATATCATATAACAGGTTAGTGATGCACGAAATATATATATATAAGGACTGCACAACATGGTTATTGGTAGATAAATGCAATTAATCTGTTGAAAGGACTTTTAACCACACACATTACTCCTTAGAAGTTAGTGTGTTAAAACCATTGGTTAGTTTGAACTTGAAAAGACAATGGGTAGATGAAGTAGAATGATTACATTCATTTAATATACGTGTGCCATTAAAGTTGTCAAAGAAAATATGGTTGCTTAATTGGACTCAGCATTGGGTGCTGGGTTTTGCTATAAAAAGAGGGTCATATGTCAACATATCCCTCACAAACTTACCTGCAAAGGAAAAAAAAAACCGGAACCTTTACCCTAAGTTCGAACCACTGCTCCTTCTACCATGGCACCTTCATCACCCTTCTCCCCACACCAGTCCGGCGACGACTGGTGGTCCTCTGACGACTACGCATGTAACAAGGCCTACAAGCGTACAACAACGTCGGAGTACTCCTCTGACGAAGAAGATGACTGGTCGGTCTGGTCTGAGGACCAAGAAGACCCTTATGGATCATGGGATCCTTGGTCCATGGACGACAATTATCTTTCTGAGGATGAAAAACTGCCAAAAAGGAAGCGACACAGGAGCAGCAACAAGTGGGCAGAAGAAGAGGAGGATGATTCTGAAGAGGCAGACGACGAGGCCTCTGACGACGAAGAAGATGAGGAAGATGAAGAAGAAGAAGAAGAAGAGGAGGAGGAGGGATCTGATGGAGAATCCTCTGACTAGGCTAGAACATGGAGATGCAGTTTCATGGCACTTTAGGTTTATGTTTTGTTGTTTTCGTCTGTTTGTTTATGGTTTTTTTTGGACTGTTAGTGTGACCAACCCTGTGTAGTAGACTCTTTTTTTTACAGGGTTGGATAATTTATGGTGTATGGCACTTTCCAAATCTCTGTAGCAGTGCATGATTTTAATGTTAACGTTTCATTGCATGTTCCCTTCTCTAGCTTAAACTGGTATGATATGGTAAGATATGGTGCAGTTGAATGTAGCAGTTTTATTTGCAGTTATTTCACAGAATCGCAATCTATGAACACTAAGATATCAGAGTAATGGTAACATTAAAAGAACAGACAATGTAGACCTAATGTATAAGATGTAAACATAGATAGCAAGGTTGAACAGAGTAGATATCAGAGTATTACAGCCTGGATAGCAATGTATACACGGATAAGACAAAAGTTTATTGGTTGTATCTGTTAGATGCGAAATCCAGAAACTATCAATGTTGAATATAGTGGATATCAGATGGTAGCAGCAAAGATAGCAATGTATACAGGGAGAGATATCAGAGTCTGTAACAAACAGATATGGTACTTGTCATTTATATAAGGGTATAAAACATAAGGCGAGGTACATGGAGTACTTATCTTTGAGATGAATCAGGCATGAATGATTTTAAGTACATCTATAACAAATGTCAGTAAAATATTAGATGGATGCAAACCAAAACAGAAAACATGTCTTGATGTATCTGTTAGATGCGAAATCCGAAAGCTATCAATGTCGAAAAGAGTGGATATCATAGGGTAGCAGCATAGATAGCAATGTATACAGCGGTAGATATCAGAGAATGTAACAAACAGAAATGGTACGTGTCAATTATATAAGGGCACAAAACATATTTCGAGATACAAGAAGTGCTTATAGTTGAGATGAATATGGCATGAAAGATTTGAAGTACATCTATAACAAATGTAACTAAAGTAGCAGATGGATGTAAACCCATATCAAAAACATAATTCGATGTATCTGTATCAAGCAAAATCCAGAATCTATCAATGATTAATGGAGTTGCTATCAGAGTGTAACATCATAGATAGCAAAGTAATCCTGGATAGATATCAGAGTCATGAAGAAACAGACATGGAACATGTCAACATTAAAAGTGTACAAAACGTAAGTCGAAAGATAAGGAGTGCTTATCTTTGAGATGTAAAATGTTACAAAAAAGTAGGTAAATAATGTTTAGAACGGAGCATCACATGACCTCCTATTATGCCCCGATTTTAAACATCGACCACAACGAGACTGGCTGCTGGAAACTTCGCCTCTTGATGGAATACGCTTCTTCCTCGGACGCCCGGGTCGTCTTTTAACGTTAGGGGGCAGCACCATGGGCTCTCCATCACAATCTGCGCTACTGGATTCACCAAACTCTGTTATAGCCGGTATGTTAAATGAATAGCTGGACAGGTAATTTTGGGTAGTGAAGAACGACTCAACCAATGTCATAGGATCCTCATTTATAGATGCAATTGCAGCCAACGCATGAGCGCATGGGAAACATTCTTGCTGCCAAGAGCCGCATGTGCATTTGAAGTCCAGTATGTTGACCACCATGACTGGGTCCGATAAAACCTCAAAAAAAGCGGCAGAAGACTTGCGAACTAACCATGTCCGACTGGATTGTACATTCTCTTTAAACATCTTGTCAAACTCGGGGCACAAATGTGTGTTCCAACTTTGGCCTTCCCCTAAACGTCGAGACATTTGAGTCATCAAGAGAGCTCTAATCCGGTCGATTAATTCAACTATAGGCAGATGGCACAACTTTTTAATCTGGCCATTGAACGACTCAACAGCGGTTGATGCCATCGCCCCATACCGTTTGCCTTTGACATATGCCTGAGCCCATTTTTCTGGGACCAGATTCCTTACGAAGTTTTCAATACGCTTACCGCCTAGGCGCAAAAACTGACTATAACGTTCATTAAAAAGATCCACCGTAGGGGCATAAGCACAACTCTTAAACATCACTAGCATATCTTGTTTGTAGACTCTGTTAGTGTGTTCAAGAGCTTTATTCAAGTTCTGGATGAGATGGAAGATGCAATAAGCGTGGTAGTCAGTAGGATAAAGAGTTGCGACAACGCTAATAATACCAGCATGGCGGTCTGAAATGAAAGTTATTTGGCGCCCTAACAGATGAGGTTTTAAATTTTCCAAAAACCAAAACCAGTTGTCCGAGTCTTCACTACCAAATATACCAAAAGCTACGGGGAAAAGACCTGCGGTGGGAAAAATGTATCTTAAAAACAGAACTACAGTAACAGAACGATGTTGAGGTCGACTGTGTAATAGTAAACGAAGAACAGTCCATGTAACCTAATCTATCAGACAGAGCCTAGCAAGCTAGCAATCAGTAATAAATAAAAAACCAGAGTATGTAATCCAAACTATCAGAGAGTCTTATTAAATCGCAACATATGCAAACATATTTATCAGAATAAATGTATATTGAAACATGTACTGACCGTTGTTTCCATCTTTTGCCACTGCTGAAAGCAACACGCCACCATGCTTCCCTGTTAGGTGCGTTCCGTCAACGTACAGTAGAGGGCGGCACGAATGGAAACCCTTAAGACACGCCCCAAACGCTGTAAAACAGCGACGGAAAACATTGCCGGGAGCCAAATCCAGATGACAGTCCGTAGTGATGTCACGACTCTTTAGCCTCTTGAAGTATGGTTTTAGCAATCCGAAAGAGGTATTGCTATCTCCAAATACAACACGACGGGCCTTCTCCAACGCATTCCAAGATAGACGATATGAAACATCTAAACCGTAGTCTTACTTGATGGTGGACTGTATAGTCTTAGCTGTTACGGAATGGCTGTTCCGTAGAGAATCGTGAATCTCATCAGCAATCAAATCGGACGACAAGTGCCTGCTTTTCTTCTTTGTGAATACGGGATTGCATGTGTGGGTACTGAAAAATCTTTTAATTGTCATCATACCGGTCTTAGAATCAACAGAAGCGTAAAGCCTCCATTTGCAGCCATCCGAATCTTTGTTTACACAATAAACGGTGATCTTGTTAAAGGTATTGTGCATGTACCTAAACGCAAAACCGTTCTCTAATGCATAACGGGATAAGGATAACCTTAACCCTTGAGCACCATCTAGAAATGACTGTCCAACACCGATGATAGCTTCTGCCCATCCCGCTGTAGCTAGATGTCTTTTTTTGGGGGTTGTAATGGCCAAACAGGTACTGCTTTCACCGCTGGTTCGTTGCATGTGAGAGGATCCTTCGAACAGTTGAACGGGTTGTTTACGTTTAACGACGGAGCCTTTATCAACAACGTGTTCTTCGATAAGAAAACTAACACTCTTCAAACGCTCAACATCGAGGTAACATTCCAACCCAATGAAATCGGTCTCCTTATTAAAAATACAATTATTCTGAGCACCACAAGAGTACGTAATGCTGTAGTTTCCTCTAACAAGTCCTTGTCATGTTTGCTCAACGTACTGTTGGAATGACTCGAAGTTTTTGAATTCGGACAGCGGAACAATACCTGTTTCCGTACCAAATTTGAAAATGCACACTCTTGGTTTAGACATTGTGTACCCTGAATTATAGGAGTTCTGGTTAGTTTGTTTAACATTGGAGTAGAACAACTGAATGTGTTACTGATATTATAACATATATAGCAATATCCTGTAACTAACATATCAGCGTATATGCATCGTGGTCTATTTTCAACACAAATCGCAAACTGTCATATCTAAACTATCAGGGTATATGGACTGTTGGATCTGGTTTCCAACACATATATCAACCTATTATAGCTAACATATAAGGGTGTATGCAACAAGAGGAAATGGTTTGAAACATATAGCAATATCACGTACCTAAACTATAAGGGTATATGGAGTCATGGTCTATTTATCAACACATATAGCAACATGTCATAACTAAGATATCAGGATGTATGCTGTCAGGTTTAATCTACAAACACATCTAACCTATCAGGGTCTATGCAGTGATCTAGAAACATCAAGCAAACAATTGCAGGCGACAAATCGCAAAGTGTAACCATATAAATATCAGGGTTCAAAACAGAGGTGGAGAAATGAAATTACTCACCGGAATGTGATCGGAGCTGGTTTGGATGCTTTGAATTGAGCAGAAGCAGATGGTAATAAGTTTCCTGCAATTAACGTACATTATATGAGAGTCTAGAATCGATTTCGAAAATGGAAAACGATTTTGAAACTAAAAAATCAGCTCTGTTACTGACCTGAAAGATGTACCGTTTTTGGTTACGATTTCGAAACTTAAATCAGTTGTTATGAGGCTGAGATACGGTGGTCTAGGAGGCTGAGATACGGTGCAAAATCGGAGCTAGGAGGCTGAGACGGTGCAAAATCGGAGCTAGGAGGCTCTGGATGAAACTGACGACGTCAAAACCGGAATTCTGAAAGTCGCCGGTGATCGGAACAATCTGAAAAGGCGATTATATGGATCGCCGGTGGTTACGTAAGGTAAATTGTGGTTCAACAGTGTCGCCGGAGGTGGTGGGATCAGCCGTGGTTTTTTTGAAATGAAGAGACGTTCTTGAAAAATGGGTTGTTTGTTAGGTTAGGACAGAGGAGAGAGAAAGGGGGCTAATAAATTCAACATTCAAAATTCAAAATTCAAAAGTAATTAAGAAGGTGCTGAAGCTAAAAGGGGCCATTTTTTTTCACAAATCAACCTTATATACTAGGTTGAGGGTAATCTTGGTATTAAAAAAGAAAAGGTATTAGAAGTGGATATGTTTAATGAGATGGGTATTAAGTGAGCATTAACCCATTTTTGGGTACTAGGTTGTAATAGGTTTGGTTAAAAGGTACTTAGTGTGTCATTTCCCTAATTTTTATTAATTAATTAAAAAGGCAACAACAACATAAATACAATAAATAAATGATTTCTTACCAAAATAAATGATTTCATACCAAAATAAATGATTTCATCCTTCTTCTTTTTTTGGGAGGGAACCCGCAGCCGCTACTCAGAGTGCAATGAGTGCGCACAGGGTAAACCCTCAGTCTGACGCGATAGCCTGCAAACCAACGCCAGAAGGTAAACCACACAAGGTGACATGCTCAGCCGAGAAAGTGTATGTAGAGGGACTCGAACTCATGACCTTTTGTTCATAAGAATACCATACTCAACCAACTCGGCTACCCCTTAGGGGCAAAGTATAATAAATGATTTCATCCTATTTAACTTAAACTTTGATAAAATAGATAATCTGATTTTTTTTTCTAGTAGAGAAATATGAATTTCAATCTTTATTGTCCCTTGCAATGAGTTTTTTGTTTAATTCGGAAATCGAAAGTGATTTTTTTTTTGTTTCTTTATTTAGATTTTTTAAAAGAGCTTAAACTACGATTTTTATATATGTGGTTTTTATATGTGTGGTTGAATCTCGTTTAAGTTTTGATACACTTGCATATTATAATTAACAACAATAAAAAAGTAATTAATTTAGAAAAATTATGTTAGAATCTTCGTATATTGCTTTTCATATTCATCTATGCAGGATATTATTTTTCTTTTACTGGTAAATTTATAGATTAATATTTTAGTTTTTTATTTTAGAATATTCATAAGATTTATTATTTTACATTTTTAGGAGTTTTGGATTTTTTTTTTAGTCTTAAATGGTTATTAATTTTATATTTTTGAAAGTCCTATTAAACTATCCTTTTCTTAAAATAAGATAACTATTTAAAATTAAGGGTCTGGTAAATTAGTTTAGTGAAGTTTATGATTAAATTGTTACCTATTTTTATATTTTTAAAAAAATTATATTGAACTAGTTTTTGCAACATCATTTGTTTACACTTACAATTTTATTGTTGTTTTAGGTTTTTATATGTGAAAATTGTGAGTTTGTTGTGTTATTTATGGGTTGATATTATGTTATCCCAACTAATTATGAAATGGGTTTTACAAATACGTGGAATATAGTGGGTGTGTTGGAATTATGTTTTCTTAACCAATTTTATTGTATAATATGATTTGGAGTAGCTCATGACTTGACAATGTGTTGCTTGGTTCAATTATATTTTTGTAATTATTTATGCACTATTTGTTTACGAAATTTTATTGTGTGTTGATTGTGTTGATTTTGTTCTTGTATTGTATTTTGTAATAATTGTGTTTTGTTTTTTTTAAATACATAGCATTTAGTAGTTCAAGACTTGATTTTGTGTTGGTTGTATATCTTGTGACATTTAGTAGTTCAAGACTTGATTTTGTGTTGGTTGTGTATCTTGTGCGACTATTGTGTTTTCCCAACTATTGTTTTTTACAAATAAATGAAATACAATAGTTGAAAATCCCGTGTTGGTTGTATAATGAATTCTATCTATTTTCACAACTAAATACAATAGTTGAAAATCCCGTGTTGGTTGTATAATGAATTCTATTTTCACAACTAATTTATGCACTATTTGTTTTGGTAAAATACATAAAATAAATTAGCTCAGGACGTCACGTGGTTGTATCTTGGTTGTGTTGTTTGTGTTCACGTATTATGTTTTCGCAACTAATTATACGTTTTTATAAATACATTATATACTGTAACTCAAGACTTGATTATGTGTTGGTAGTGTTGCTTGTATATTGGGTTTATATTTTTGCAACTAATTATACACTAATTTTTGTAAGTGTGTTATATGTACTAGCTAGGGAGTAAATTTTGTGTCGGTTATTTTTTCATGTAATATTGCACTCGTTTTCATTATTTCTAGACATGCACATAACTTATGTTTTGTATTATGTTATTGCAACTAACTATGCAACGATTTTCATAATTACGAAACATATTGTAGTTCGAGATTTGATTGTGTACCGATTGTAATTCGAGAGACTGAAAGGAGAAGAAATCCGATTATGTTTTTTAATGTGTTCTCTATTTCCAGAAGAGTATAAAATTGATATTGAGTTTCTCGTGACATATGCACGGAGTCTGGGCGTTTGTAAATATGTTGACACGATTGAAGAAATAAGATGGGAAAACAATCTCCGAGGGGACTACCACGTCCATTCCATACACCAAAGCAAAAGGAGATACCGCTGTTGCCCTCCGCAGAGTTGTTCTATAAGCCCATAACACCTCTTGTAAATAATCCGGCCAACTTCCTGCTTTTCCCTCCAAATTCTTCCTTAATCCGTCGAGGATAGTTCGATTCGTCACTTCCACCTGACTGTTAGCATATGGATGAAACGGAGCAGAAAAACATTGTTGTATGCCCCTAGAAATGCAAAAACTTTTAAACTTTATTGTCAAATTGGGGTCCATTATCTGTCGTTATTTTCACTGGCACCCCGAAACGACAACAAATGTTTGATATGATAAATTTAATAACATCTTTTGCTTTAGTTCCAGCTAAAGATTCTGCTTCGACCCACTTAGAAAAATAATCAACCGCAACAATAATCGTCTGTCTTCCTCTCGATGCCATAGGTAATGGTCCCACTAAATAAATTCCCCATTTGTCAAATGGAACTGCCTCAGAAATTCTTTCTAATAAAACTCCCGGTTGATGAATCGAATTTGCATATCTTTGACATGTATCACAGAATTTCACCAAATCTTTCGCATCACCTGAAATGGTCGGCCAATAATACCCTGCTAAAAATACTCACCGAATTAATATTTTATACCCATAATGAGCCGATCCTTCTCCATCATGCAACTCAGATAAAATAAATTGCGATTCATTTTGAGCCAAACACCTCAACAACAGTTTAGTTAAAGATTTCATATACAAAACTCCTCCAAGAATAATGTAGCCAATAGATTTAAACTTAACCCTTCGAGCTTCTGACTTGTCCTCCGGTAAAATATTCCTTTCCAAGAATTCCACAATTTCGGTTCACCAATCATCCTTAACAACACTGCACACTTCCTCCAAATTTATCACTTGTTCTGCAATACTCCCTATAGAAGGAAATTCTTGCGTTATAACCCAATGATAGCTTTCTGAACGGGAAGTCGTTGCCAAAGAATCAGGGATCATGTTAGTTTCTCTTCGGACATGTTCATACTGGACTTCTTCAAAGTTTGCAACTAAATCTTTCAAAAACCTCAAGTACTTCACTATCTGTTCTTTTTTAGCTTCTGATATTCCCAAAGCCTGATTCACCACTAATTGTGAATCGCTCATCAACCTTACTTTTTTCGCTCCACAAATCCGAGCCAACCTTAAACCGGCCAACGCGGCCTCGTACTCCGCCTCATTATTAGTTGCCTTGAAGCCAAAACGAATGGCTTGAAACATTGAAATCCCTTAAGGAGAAATTAACTGAACTCCTGCTCCACTTCCAGATATATTCGATCCTCCATCCGTTCGAACTAACCATTCAGAATTATCTGGTTGATTACTCACTTCCATATCATCCATTTCCGAATAAAACTCAACAAAGAAATCAGCCAAAACTTGTGCTTTTATTGCAGTCCGGGGCTCAAAAGTGATATCAAAATCCCCTAATTCAACTGACCACTTTGTTACTCTTCCAGATATATTAGGCTTCTGCAAAAGACCCTTCAAAGGGAAGGTCGTTCGAACTTCAATAGGATGAGCTTGAAAGTATGGCCTCATTTTTCGAGCAGCTATTACCAAAGCCAAAATTAACTTCTCCAACTTTAAATACCTTCTTTCAGCATCTAACAAACTCTTAGTCACATAATAGACCGACCTTAGAATGTTATCCTCTTCCCGGAGTAATACCGCACTTAGTGTACAATCCGTTACTGACAAATAAACCACCAACTTCTCTCCCAACAATGGTTTGGAAAGTCTTTCTAGAGACAACAAATATTCTTGGAACCGATGAAATGCCTCAATACATTATTCTGTCCAACTAAACTTTCCAACATTTTTGAGAACCTTAAAGAAGGGAGAACACTTGTCTGAAGAACGAGATATAAATCTATTTAATGCCGCCAACCTTCCTGTCAGAATTTGAACTTCTTTAATATTTCGAGGATGGGTCATTGTTGTAAGCGCTTTTATTTTCTCCGGGTCAGCCTCAATCCCCTTCTCACTAATCATATACCCGAGAAAGTTTCATGTACGAACACCAAAAATACACTTTTCGGGGTTCAATTTTAAGTTGACATTGCGCAGGTTGTTAAAGGTTTCTTCTAAGTCAGCAAAATGATCCTCATCAAATAAACTCTTTACTAACATGTCATCAATGTAAGCCTCTACATTTCGACCAATCTGACCTTTAAAAGCCTTGTTCACCAATCGCTGGTAAGTTGCTCCAGCATTTTTTAATCCGAATGACATTACTTTATAAAAATATAACCCCCTCCCAGTAATAAACGACGTATTTTCTTCATCTTTTGCTTCTAATCTGATTTGATTATAACCCGAATATGCATCCATAAATGTCAGCAAACGATTTCCCGACGTAGAATCTACTAACTGATCAATTCGTGGAACAAGAAACGGATCTTTGGGACAAGCTCTATTAAAATCAGTGAAGTCCACACATATTCTCCACTTACCATTCTTTTTCTTGACTAGCACCGGATTTGAAGCCCACACCGGATATTGTGATTCTCGAATATGTCCTATGCGAAGCAATCTATCAACTTCAGAAAGTATTACCGCAGATTTTTCCTGGGAGACGGGACGCCTTTTTTGGATGATTGGGCGAATATTTCCACGGACTGACAATTTGTGGCATATCACCTCAGGAGGCACCCCTATAACGTCCTCTGCACACCAAGCAAACATATCCAGTTTAGTCGACAAATATTTAATCAAACTTTGTTTAAATTCATCAGTAAGTTGTAACCCGATTGTTAAAACTTTTCCCTCAGAAAATTTATATTCTTCATGATCATTATCTGGAACCAAAAATCCGGGGGACTCCCTTGGATCATCACAAGGAGTAATAGCCGAAAGGGTCCCCTTTAATTGCTATGCTTCCCCTGAAGTTTCCCCTCAGATTTGCTTTGCAGACAAAGCTATCTGATAACATTCTCTAGCCGAAAGGGTCCCCTTTAATTGCTATGCTTCCCCATTGTTTCCTACCACTTATTTCAAGCACTGATGTGTCGTAGAGATTACCCCATGCATTTTAGACAGCCAAGAATGCCCCAAAATAACATTATAATATGTAGGCGCATCCACTACCACAAACAAAACTTCTACCTCGTTTTTAAACGGTCCCCGACCAAGCTCCACTATGTAATTAAACTCTCCAACAACTACCATTGTTGCTCCTCTAAAGCCCACTATTGTTCTTTCAAAACTTTGGATGACTGGTAGATCAGAAATTTGTCTGTAAGTTCTTATGAACAAGATATTTGCAGAGCTTCTTGTATCAACTAATATCTTCTGTACTTGATCCCCAGCTATCCCCGCAGGAATCACTACTGCATCTTCATGAGGGCCTGGTACATTTCTCATATCATCATTATCAAAACAAATAATTGGAGAAGGCACATGATGCATCCTTGCTGACAGCCCCACTTCCAGTTGAGTGGTCGAACTTACCACATGCCTTTTTCGAGAACTGTTAGAATTTCCAGACACTGTGTCTCCCCAAAAATTGCTAATGATTCAAAAAACGCACACAAGTCATTTACCTTTCCTTTCGGAATGATTTCCTCTACTAAGTTAACATTATTCCTTCCAACTTTAGGATCCAAATATTCCGCTTCAATATCAAAATCGTCTATTTCCTCTATGGGAAACTCTTCGAAGATTACCATTGCTGTGTCGGAATTTTTTGGAACGGCTTTCACCGTAGGATTCTTTTGCGCATGCTTTTTCACAAAATCTAACAACATACCATTATCAACCAAATCCTGTACTTCATTTTTCAATGAAATACACTCCTTCGTGTCATGCCCAATGTCTTCATGGTACTTGCAGAATTTATTAGGATTCCTACTTTCTCTAGGGGCCTGGATAGGAAAAGGCTTTCTGAACTGCACATGCGATTTAACCTTGTCGAATATTGTAGCTACATTCTCTGTCAGCTCAGCAAAATAATCGGGTCGAACCCACTTGTTCGAAATTGGTTTTGCTCCATGTTGTCTATTATAATTCTGCTAATTTGCTTGGGGCCTTTGCGGGTACTGTCCCGATTTAGTCTGAGCATTACCCCAAGGAACTTGATTATTAGCCACAGATCTCTGAAACTGATTCTGTTCAAACTGATCACTTCGTCTCTCTGAAGCTTGAGTTTCTTCCACTAAGATTCTTTTTTCCACCTGATCAAGTAAAGCTCCAAAAGTTATTGCCTGACTTTCTGCCACAATATCCTTCAGAAATCCGGGGAGTAGTCCCATTCTAAAAGCCGCTATTGCCACCGAATCTTGGCAAAATTCCATATCCGTCTTCGTTTTTACAAAACGATTTGTATAATTTTTCAAACTCTCTCCAACTTTTTGTCTACAGTAGATAATCGTATCTCCATTAGCTCGACATTTCTTACTCCCCACAAAATATTGTCTGAAGATATTCCAGAACATATCAAAATTCTTAATAGAACCCTGTGGTAATCTATTATACCACTTAGAGGCAACTTCTTTGAGCATCTGAGAAAATACCCGACATAAAAGCTTATCATCGTCATCAAAATTAATCATAAAATTTTTAAACTGTTCAATGTGGTTATCAGGATCTTGTGTTCCATCGAATTTCTCTAACTTCGAAATATCAAAATGTTTTGGGAGGTTGCCTGACAGTATTACCGAAGATAATGGCGATGCCCTCTAGTAATGACCCGTTCTATAAGCATTCATCCTCGAATTTTCATTAATCGGGAAATAAAGTCCTTCCTCAAAGGGTAAGGTATACTGATACTTCCATTCAGAATTCTGGCGATCAATATCTTAGACTCCCTCATGCAAATTCTGTTTGTTATAGACTTGCTCACCAGTCTGCTTATTTTTCTTCCTCGGAGCCTTCTTTTCCACCCTTATTCCTCTACGCTTTTCCTCACGTCCCTTTCCACACTTTTTCGTGTGATAAGTCCTTTCCGAAGAAGAATAAGATGAATTAAAAAGAGCACAATCACGCGAATCGGAAGACTCAGTACGACGCCTCCCCTTCCTTTCTGGAGAGTATCGATCACGACTCCTATATCGATTATCCCTTTTAGTTGCTCGGTGATAATTTCTTTCCTCGACTTTTTCTTTTTTATCTTTCCTTCAAATTTTTGAACGAATAATTCTTTGTACCACCTCTTTTTCTACTTTTAACTTTTCAATTTCCTTTAGCAATTCATTCCTTTGAGAAACTAAAACTGAATCTTCAACTGCCTCCCCAAAACATTATCCCTCGAACTTTCCGAGGTCTTCTTCTTCCTGGAAATCATCGCCAATGAGATTTTCCTTACAATAGTTCGCATTTAAATCTTCATGTTCGTCCATTTTTTCAAATATTTTCGGTAACAAAAGTCTTTTCCACAGACGGCACCACTGATAAGATTCGACCAGAAAGACTTATTTGAGTTATATTATGAGTTTTCTAGAAGAAGATTTCTTTGTAAGGATCTAGTTTGAGTTAATAACAATTTGGATACGAATTCTAGAGAGAGAAGATATACTCTTCTAGAGAGAGAAAATATATTAGAATAATGAATCAAAAGTCCCGTTCTAATTCGTGTGGGTCCTTTTATAGTACAATAATGGGCGCAACACGTCTTATTTTGCCAATATTACATTTCAGTCCTTATATTTACACCTTTCCTAAAATTAATACTTTCTTTCTATACTTTTACACTTATCTCTCACCAACAAACATTTCTTTTCACTTTTACCCTCAATCCTTTATCTTTCCTCATCAAGCATGACAAGCTGCGAATTGCCTATCTGCCCATATAGTTTTTACAAGCAATTCGCAGGCCAGTCTGCGAATTGCTTGTAAATATAACCTGCGAAACATATGGCATACACATTCAATCAAGCTGCGAATTGGTATGAAATATAAAGAGGTATTAAGGTGCGAATCGTTTGTATCCTAGGTGATGAAGATGCGAACTGTACTACAGCGCACACGTACAGGCTGCGAACTGATCTATTTTTTACATGCACATTGCAGTGATCTGGGAAATATCGAAAGAACACCAAAATCAACAATCAACTACCTAATGCACATCTAAACCCAGAAAAGTATTAACATTATATGCAACGAAACTTCTACCCTGCGTTCGGCGATAAAACCAGAAACTAACTGACCAACTATCGTCACTAAATACTTCATTCCGGTATAAAAAGCAAAGTCGATCGTAAAATAACGGAAACAAGTGGTTCGAAGTCATAAAAAACGTAAAAAAATTACATTTTCCACAAAAATGCTTACCTGGTTACGGCTAATAATTGTTGCTTCACCGGTCGGAGACGACTAGACGATAACTTGTCGAACAAAAGGTGGTTAGTTGTTGGACGGAGTAAAAGACGGTGACTAGTGGTGTTCCGTTGAAAGGTGTGAAGGACGACTGATTTCAGAGAAGCTTGAAGGGTTTCGGGTTAAAGAGTGACTTACAGTATTGCACATTCACTCTTCAAGGTTTCAGAATCTGCTCGAAATTTGACATGTTTTTGCTAGGTGCTTAATCAACTTATGTCAAAACATTATGATTGAAAACTGAAAAGTGGTAGAAAAAAATACACTACTTTGTCTTCTTCGAACCTCTGATACACTATCAGAAACCTAAATCCGATACTACTTCATGTAACATAACAAGCTATCAGCCTATTAGCAATAGACAACATAGCACAAAATTTACATATTTTAGCCGACATGGATTGGTATCTACAACTCATCTTACTGAATATTTCAAGTCGGACAACCAGTCCAGCCCACCGGACCCGTATAAGGTTGGCTTCAGGAGTTTGGTATACGTCATGTTGGCTCCCACATTCTGATACCAGCTAGACTATCATCAATCTATCAAGCTCATTATATTCACTGGACGGATGGGTTGTATCATAGAACAATATATCAATCCGATTGTTCAGCTAGACTATCGTCAATCTATTAAGCTTATTATATTGTACGGTATGTCGGTATGAAGACAAAACGTTCAGAGTTATTGAGCTTAGTGAAGATGTAAAATGTTTCCACGAAGTGAGTCTGCCCATGGCTCAATAACCTGTACCGTATGTTTCATCGAGTGACTTGGTGTTTTCTGAATCTTCGCAAGTTGCTCTTGATAATATCATGGAGGGTCTGAAGGATGAAAGTGTGAAAGTCATTGGTTTGTACGGCATGGTCGGAGTTGGGAAGACAACTTTGGCTGAACATGTCATCCAGTCAGTCAAAGATTCAGAGTTGTTTGAAAAAGTGACGATGGTTACTGTGTCTGAGACTCACAATCTCATGAGCATTCAGGATACTGCTGCAGTGGCTTTCGGTTTCAAGTTTAACACTGAAAATGAAAGCAGGGCCTTTAAGCTTGCGTTTGGGGAAAGAGGCCAAGCTCCTGATCATATTGGATGATATTTGGGGTGAAATCAACTGTGCAAAGATTGGAATGAGATTTACTGCAGATCAGAAAGGTTGCAAACTTCTAATAACAACCCGTTTTCATCAAGTGTGCTCTCAGATGAATTGTGACAGACAAATTCACATCGATGTCATGTGCGAAACTAAGGCATGGGATTTATTCAGAAAGAGAGCTGTTTTAAATGATGCATCTCCCATAATCGAAACAACGAAGAAAGTTGCAAAAGAGTACGGAGGTTTACCTCTAGCAATTGTTTCAGTAGCCCGGGCTCTAGTAGATATCACTCCAAGCCAGTGGAAAAATGCACTACAGTGTCTCCGGAACTCTAAGCTCACGGAGAACATCAGAAATGAAAATGTTTACAAGTGTCTTAAAATGAGCTATAAGAAACTGAAAGGAGAAGATCCGGTTATGCTTCTTGATGTGCTCTATATTTCCAGAAGAGCATAAGATTGATATCGAGCTATGAGTCTGGACATTTGGAACTATGTTGGCACAATTGACGAACTATGAATCGAAGTGCAGTCTTCAATATACTGTTTAAAAGACTACGCTTTCTTATTAGAAAGCGGTACAAACATGGTGCAAATGCATATTGTCGTTAGAAATTTTGCACTTTGGATGTTGTTTAATGAGGAAAAAAAATTAACTCAATTTAAGAAGTTTTTTTCAGTAGCCCGGCATTAGTAGATAAGCCTTTTAGAGAGTGAAGAGATGCACTAGCTAAGAGTCTCTTTTTGCCAGGTATGCCTTATTCCCCTTTCTTTTTTTATTCTGCTTCTAGTAATTAGAGGATGTATCTCGGTTATGTACATTCCCTCTATTCTCTGTTCTGTATTCTACTTTTATATTTTGATTTCTTTGATCATTCTTCGGTATAGCTGTCTTGTTGTTACATTTACGCATTAATATACACGTTTCATAAACATACAAAGATATAAGGTCATGGTAAAATGCTTGTCAATCATCATGCACTATGCATTGTGTTTGTTGCTCAGGAACAACAATAGAAAAGGAGAATGCATATGGACGAGATTATTCAAATGCTGGTGGTGAGAGTTCGTATGATAGTCCGTATGATAGTGCATCAATATATTAATTAGGATTTTTGATTACTAGTATAAATTGGTTTTAGAGTTTTTTTTATTAATTTCAAATATCTAATAATTTTTTATTTTGATTAAATTAATGATTAATTATAGAGACAAGATTTAACAATATGTTTGACCTTTATTAACTAATAATTAATTAGAGAAACGAAATTGAATTATAATAATATTTGATTTTTTTATAATATGTTTGATTTTGATTTTTTTTATTGAATTCAGACGACTGAGGAGTGAGGATGAGTTTAGTGCTGTGAATTTAATTTTGTTTTTATAAATTTAATGGTAGATAGCTCTTTTATTAAACAATTTTTAAGAATTATTACTTTCCATCCTTTCATATTATTATTTCTATACTTTTAATGAGTTTCAAAATCATATCATATATTTTTCACTTTTTATAAAATATTATTTTTTTCGAATTAAATACATTTTTAATATGGTAATATTTTTAATTTTTGTTTTGACTTTTTATAGACATGTGATTTTAATATCAAAATTTTCATATATATATATATATATATAAATTAGTTTTGATAAAAGCATATATATTTTTATTATGGGGTGAACCCCACACGTAGACAAAATCTAATTAACATCCTAGAATATAACGTTGGATCTCTTCCACTAAAATATCTCTTCCACTAAAATATATGCATGTTTTCCTTCTCACGGATCGATTATCCTACAATACGTGTCGCCTCTTATAGATAATATTACTGGACATGTTGGCTCATGGACTTCCAAACACTTTCAATCTCTTCCAATCTCTATGGCACTTCCTCTGGCTTGGCTATGAGATAAAGGGTTTATAGGCTAAGTTGGCTTGAACCATTGTCACCTTGTCTTTATAGAAGGACGACCTTGAGATTCTAAACTTGAAAACCTAGAATCAGGCGGTTGTCCTTAAACATATGTGATCAATTTTTGGTAGTAACAACAATTCTGTATGGCGTGGATTGTAACTGAAAAGATTAAAAAAATGGATTTTAAATATTGGCTCATCTTCCTCTCAGGTTTGGAAGAACTTTTCAAAATATTAGACCTCATGCTTGCAAAATAAAATGGTGGCGATTCGCGATGGAAAGTCTATCTCATTTTGACAGAACACGTGCCTGCTCCTTCTTCTTGTGGTAATCCATTATGGAAAAAATATTATTCCAGATTTTATGCTTAATAACAATCTCAAGTTCTACGAAATCATTTTGGATATTCGTTGGAGTTGGTAGACCTAAATAAGATATGACAGTGTTATGAACTTTCCTCTCGATTGTGTTCTATGCTACTCTTGTGTTGAGTCCATAAGCCATATCCTCTATGAATCTGTATTCACTCAGTATATCTGGGACGCGACGAATTCAAAGCTCGAGTTTGTGTTTAATGGCTATTATTGACATACCTAAATCAAGATAGATACAAATTGGCCTCTTTCTCGCGTATGCCATATTTGACGTTCGTGTCACTGTAATAATTTATCACATCTTGCATGAGAAAAGCTAAAAAATATTTGGCTCCCTTGTCGCCCTTGCCTATGCGGTTTCAAAACCGTATGATTTCTAATTTTTAGTCTAGATTCATGGATACCAAGATTTTTTGTCCATGATAATCTATTTCATTGCACCTAACTTATCTTTCTTTATTCGTGATAATTGATTTTCAGATGAGATGGATCTTCAATTATATACGCATTGTTGTTAGATTCTTTTAACTTATTGTAATGTTAGTTTCATGTCCAATTTAATTGAGGTCAACTTGTAATCTTTCCCTGGATTTTTCCTTCTGGATGTAGAGAAAATTTTACTTATTTATTAGACATGTTTTCACTAATTTTTTCAAACAAATAAATTCTTACATCGGATCAGCACATATCCCGTTTCAAGATCACAATTAAAACTTAAAAACAAATCAAATATAATATAAGATTTTAAATTATTCCGAACATATTTAGATAGAAAAAAATTACAAACATTGGAAAATGTATACAAATTTGTATTTAAATAATTTTAAACTTAATAATTGTGTATATGAACACATACATCTAAAGATCAAACAACCCGAACAATCTAATTAACATAATAAGATGTAATTAAACAAAACAACTATAATACAAAAAAATACTCAACGTTAAATAGTCATACATGAAACCATATAATGAAGGCCATCGTTGACCGAGCCCTTAACAAAATAGAAGGAATTCGGTCAGCTAATCGAGTCATTCCCTTATAGTAGAAGTGAGTTGAATAGATAAAGAAATGCCGCACAGTCTCTTAACCAACCGACTCCACTTTTTTTTAGAGGATATGATATATATTTAAGAGAGGTCAGTCAGTTAACCGAACTCTCCTCTTATATTAGAATCAAATGAAGAAGAGAGAGAGAGAGATGTCGATCACCTAACCAATCCATTTTTATTTTTAGATCATCTAGACCGAGCTGGTAAAATGAGGTCAAATTTCTGACCGACCCCTTCTTCGCATAATGAGTCCAAAATAAACCTTACACGGTGGGTAGGCTGAACATATTAGGCCATGATAATAACAAGGTCGTTAAACGAGCCCTTATTACTAGAGTATGTCCTAACCAAAAGTCTATGTGCACATGAACGATTCAGTTATGGTATGAGCTAGAGTAAGTATGTTTAGATTGGAGAAATCTCTTATCCATATTGGACTAGAAATGGACATTTTAGAAGTAAATGCATATGCTAAGGGTATGCCGCTCAATGAAACTCATATCCAAATAAGACACGATCTAGAATACTTATGCATAAAATTAACAACAACAAAACGTGATATTATTGCAAAATAGACAAGAAAATGTTTGGAAAAAAACACAACGAAAAAAAATGTTATGTCATAAAAAATATTTAACATAAGATGTTCCAAATTGAAACCACTAAAAAAATGTAGTTGTTATAATAAATAAAAAACTCAAAAAAATATACAAAAGAATATTAAATGAAAATGATGTACTCATAAAATATATAAAATATTTACCTTTTAACATGTTTAACTCGTGTATCATTGTCACTAATATCAATAAAATTTATTTTGATTAAAATTTATAATTTCATGTATAAAAATTAAATTAGACTTATAAATTTTACTAGTTAAAATTTATTATAAACTCTATATTTATAAAAAAAAAGTTAATAAATATATTTAAAAAAATGAAGAATAATATGAAATTTAAATACATATCTTTTCATCCATAAAACACTTTTATTTCATCTATTTATTATTTTTGACTTTTTATTAAACCTATTTGTTCCCTGTTAACAAAGTATAATAGGCTTTAAAGAAAAAAACAATTCATTCTTTCAATATCTAGTACGAGGAGTTTCTAATTCATATTTAACTTAGTAAAATATGTTTATATGTAATAGCAGTGTGCCTTCGAGATGATATGGTAGAAACTATATTTAATGAGACTAAAATAAAATAACAATTCATTCAATTTGAATTTAAAATAAATAAAACATTATATATGCGACTAAAAATCACAGTTGGTCCATGTAACCCGTGTATTAAAGTTGTTTTTTATTTTTATTTTTGTCTTCCACCCATATTTCATGTTTTAAAATTTTGTACGATTAGTCATTCCGTACCTATGAACCATTTAAAAACTGAAACCTGTATTCCAAATCCTAAATTTTGTGTCAATTTTAATCTCAAATTCCAAATTTTGTGTCATTTTTAGTACAAATTTCAATAAAACCAAAAATGAGAATAAAAAACTACTAAAATACATGGAACCATGAAACCAAGGGATTTTAAATCTATACGAACAATCCCGACATCCCTATTTACTTTAGGGAAAGCAATGAAGTCTTTAATTAATAATAAAGGAAGGAAAGTTCTATCCTGCCGCCGCTAATAAATAATTATTAGAGTACGGGTGGCAAACGGTCTCCGCTAATAAATAATTATTAGAGTACGGGTGACAAACGGTCTGAACCGCGAATCATCGGAACCGTTTAATCAGAACCACGGTTTGCGGTTCTGGCGGATTGCGGTCCTGTCGGTTTGCGGTCCTGCTGGTCTTACCGGTTTGCGGTCCTGCCCTGTCGGTTTGTAGTCTTAATGGGCCAGTTTCATAGTTAAACCGTCAGTTCAAACCACCAGACAAACCATTTAAGAACCGTTTATCAAAATATTTTATAATGTTATTTAAAATTAATTTGTAAGTGTTAATTAAATCTAATTTCAATAATTGAGATATGTACCATATACACGAGTTAATGGTTCTATTTCATGTATTTTAATTTAAATATGTTATCATTTTAATCGAAATTTTATAATTAAACAATTACATTAAAAATAATAATTGTAATTTGATTTTGATATATTTGATTATATTTATGTATTTAAGATATTTTATTTAATATTAGGTAGATATTAAATAAAATATATACATCTACTTGTATTTTGATTACAACTTTCAATAATTGTAAAAATATAAAAATAAAAATTTGATTGTCTTAAACAAGATATCGTAAACAATATTATTGTAAAATGATTTTTATTTTGGTTGAACATACTAGATATTTAAGATGTTATATTTAATATTATGTACATATTAAATAATATATACCTATTAGACATATAATTGTATTCTAATTTTAAATTATTAGGTGATTCTTTAGATTCTTTCAAGCCTGAAGTGTTTATGGTTAGATGAATTATATAGTTTATTGTATTTTCAAACTATTCAATATTAGAAGTTTATATACATAAACATAAATTACTTGTAAGTTGTAAAGAACAAAATAAAAATTGAAAGCGAAAGTGATTTAAATAACATTTAATAAAAAATAGAAGCAAAACAAACAATTCATTAAAAATAAAAACCAAACAAGTAACATAGTTGTTCAATCAAATAAAAAAGAAAAACATTACAATGATAATGACAATCAAATGCAAAAAACTAAGGAGCTTCATCGTTGTTGTTGTTGTTAGGTGGTGGACCTTGCAAATGCATGTTCTCCATCATTTGTCGCATATACTCCGACTGTTCGGCTTGAGAGTTTGCAAATCGCTCATTCCATTGATCTTGTCCATGATGCCACTGCTCGTATTGACCATGCCACTGCTCATATTGACCATGCCACTGCTGGAGGTGACCAAGTTGATCATTCACCCCTACTTGCCACTACTGTATCTGGCTAAGCTGGTCATTTACCCCCCCCCCCTGCCAATTTTGAAATTCACTTTGCCATTTTGTAAAATCATCATGCCATTCCTTTTGTTGAGTATGCGCAAATTGCATATAATCCATATGCTGCTGATGCAAAACCTTAGCAAATTCGCGATCGGTTCGTCTTTCTTGTGGCGGTACTCCAGAAGAACCACCAACATTTGGATCGAAAGGCGCTTGAGCCTGAACTCGATACTGAGTAGGTGGATTTGGCGGTTTTGTAAGACCGTTCGCAGTCCATATCTGATTCAAGTCGGGTCTATGGTGGTTACATGCCTCCAATTTCGAAATCAACTCTCCATCCTAAGAGTATATTTCCTGCAAACGCAAAGAGTTTCTACCTATAGCACTAGTCGGCCTCACCTTCATCGGAGTGTACATACTCACATCAGCTCCTTTCGAAACAAGCAAGTAACTCACTATCATCCCATAAGGTAGTTTATCCGTACCACACCTCGTAGCCATATTTCGAATCATCAAGCTAGGTAAACTAATTATTCCCTGATTTCGGACGATAAAAGCAGTAACAAATGTTTGAATATATGAAAGTTGCGAATCATTGTTACTAGGGGGAAGAAATATACTATTTACCAATTTCAAAGCTAATTTCCCATTAGCATCCGAATTACCCCGCATGGCTCGAAATTTACCGCTAATTTTCGGAGCTTCCGCACCAGGACAAGTAAGAAGCTCTTCTGCTTCTTCGTAAGACATAGGCCAATCAGCACCCCAGATCTAAGGGCGATAACTAATGGAAGGTAATTTATTACCGATATACATATCATGGGTTGGAAAGAAAAAAAGTTATTGGAAATCAGTTTCAAAAAAACTATAGGGTTTACCATCAACCAAACAATTCATTCATAAACCTCTACCATTTGGATCATTCTCAATCAATTGTGCGGTGGCATAAAACTTGCGTACTAGTTCTAGATACCAATCACATTTGAATCTAGCTAGTGTCATCCAACCTAGGCCATTATTAGGTTCAATAAGTTTGAATTTTTTTTGCATACGCTCTATTTGGATCAGTTCATTATAGTCCAAATGCATACCCGACCAAATTTTAGTTACACCTCGTCCTCCTTCCGGATTACGGATGCGAAGCTCCCCTTCGCCGCGATGTTCGATAGTCGCGCTCTCCGTTACCTCCATCTCTTGATACAACAAATCTTCCATCTCTCTCATTCGTCTCGAGGTTGATTCAGCTTCTCCACCTTAACGAGCTTGCTTTGATCTTTTCGAAGACATTTAGCGAAACCTGAAATTTAAAATAGTGTTTGAAAATTATAAAAATAATATAGAGAAATATAGTGTAGTGGAGAAGAGATAGATTTGTAGTAGAGAAGGGATAGGTTTGTAGTGGGGACGAGATAGATTTGTAGTGGATAAGAGATGGATTTGTAGTGGAGAAGAGAAATATTTGTAGTAGAGAGGAGATAGATTTGTAATGGAGAGAGGGGATAGATTTGAAGTTGTGTGAACAATAGAGTAGGAAATAGGTAGTATTTATAGAAAATTATTATTATCATTTTTTTTTCAAAGGAGCCGTTAGATGACGTCATGGATGACGTCATCGTGCGGACCATCCGGCCAGGCGTCCGGATGGTCCGCACCTTTGAAATGGCAATGGCTAGTTGAATTTCAACTAGCCGTTACCTCATCCGGGGCATCCAGACGAATCTCCGGATGCTCCGGAAAAGTCCGGACCATCCGGATCGATATCCGGATGGTCCGAATTCTCTGTCCGGATGGTCCGGAATTTTTTATTTTTTTTTCGTTTTTTTGGGTCTCCCCTATAAATAGAGGAGACCCCAACTCAATACTCACACCTCTCAAACAACTCTCCACTTCTCTCTAAATCTATCTACTTGTTCGAAAAATTCTAGAAAACTATAATTACTTATTTTACATATTCTACTTCTACTTTCGAAATTGTTTGATTTTTGTTTTTCTGCAAATTGTTTCTTAGTTGTTATTAGTCTAAATTTAGTTGTTCTATCTTGTTATTAGTCTAAATTTAGATTTTATTATTTGCAATATTAATTAGTTCCCATTAGTATTTTATTGCATATTTAAAAAAAACTGTTTTTATTTTTAAAATGAATTCAAAACGTAGAAATACTGGGGTAAACCCACCCTTTAATGTGGATCTCAATACCATAGAGGAATTTTCTATAGACTTCCCTCACGTTGACACACTCTCCTCCCACGAAAGTGGTGGTGGAAGTACTAGTGCTGGGTCGAGATCTCGTAAGAAAACATCTTGAATTTGGAAACACTATACTCCATCGAAGATGGTTATTCTAGTATTTGTAACGTGTGCAAAAAATGTTATCTTCACGTAAGTGGAAATAGAAATATGGGCACTAGCACTATGGTAAAACATTTATTGAAACATGAAGTATATGATCCTACAAAACCTAACCCAACTAATGTTTGCATGAACCCTCAAACAGGTCTTCCTTTTGAGTTTAACCACGATACGTATAGGGAAGAAATAATGATTTATGCAGTCGGTAGTTTACAACCATTTAGTTTTGGGGATTCTTGGAGATACGAAAATTGGATGCAAGCTGGGGTAAACCCACAGGCAAAACGCATTCCACGTAGCTCTTTAAAATTGCTAGCCTTTAAATATTATTTAAAAAGAAAAAAAGGCATTATTCAAACTATGCTGACTTTGCCATATAATGTTTCGATTACCAGTGACATAGCTACTTTTACTGATTTTGATATGGTATGTGTTACCCTTCATTGGATGGATGCCGAATGGGTCCTCCAAAGGAGAATTATATGGTTTGAATCAATTGGGAAGCATAACACACAAATAATTAGGGAGAGTATGATTGAATGCATGAATGTTTATGGCATTAAAAACAAGATTATGTCTATTTCGTTGGATAATGCATCTTCTAATATTACTGCTATAAAATTGCTTATAGAAGATTGCAATCCCCCTTTTCCAAAATTGTTTCACACCAAATGTTTATGCCACGTACTTCAATTAATTGCGAAAGACGGAATACGTAAGGTTCTCGGTGATTGTATTGCCCCTATAAAAAATGGGGTCCTATTTTGCTCGACATCCGCTGCTAAAAAAAGAGCTTTTAAAACACTTGTTACTTCAAATGAGAAAAAATATAAGAAACTTATATTAGATGTCGAAACTAGATGGAATTCTACTTACACAATGCTTGCACGTGCGCATGTTTTTAAAGAAGAGATTATGACGCTTTATAATGCATCTTATCGTGAAACACCAATTGAAACCGAACATTGGACATATTGTGCACACATGTTAAGATTTTTAAGACTTTTTAAAGAAAACACTCTAACATTTTCTTCACAAAATCAACCTAATGCTCATTTGGCCCTTTTCACGATTACTAATCTTGCCATGCATATGAATGAATTTAGATCAAATTATGTATGCGTAGACATGGTGCCCGGAATGGAATATAAGTTCACAAAGTATTTTCATCAAATCCCTCATAGTTATTCATTTGCTTGCCTTTTAGATCCTTTTTCACAAAAAGATAAATTTGAATTGCTAGTTAGATGCTTTTATCGATCTGTACGGTTTTCTATAACTAAACCACCGAAGGAACCAGTTGACCCTGAAGGGTATATTACCGGTATATATGAATGTTTGTATAATATCTATGATAAGTATGCTGCAAGATATAGATCAAATACATCTATAAATGTAAGGAGTAGTAACAATAGGGGTTGAGGGAGATGTTCTACTAACTATGTTCAATTGGCAATGTTACAAAACAATGAATTTACAGAAACCCTTCAATCTGATAATGAGTTGTCTAGACATTTGAGCACTAGGTTTGATTTTACGAATTATCCAAACCAAGGTATTGAAGATATCATAAGATAGTGGGGTACCAAAACTGAAGAGTTTCCTATTCTTTGCAGGATTGTTAAAGAGATTTATGCTATACCTATGTCTACAGTTGCAAGTGAGTGTGCTTTCAGCCAAGCGAGGTTGCAATACACGACTAAGAGAACAAGATTGACGGGCAAAGCACTTGGAGTGCTTGTGGCAGTTAAGGATTGTAAAGCGACGGATAAAAGGATGCAAGACAGAGAGTTTAGAGACGAAATGAACATAGACGACATCTTCGAAGATTATCCGGATGATTACGAAGATACACTTGAACAAGAAATTGCGGAAGAAAACGAAGCTGAAGGTGAATCAAGTGAGGACGAAGACGAAGATTTTACTTACGAAGAAGACGAAGTTGGAGATGAATGATGTTTGTAATAATTATTTACTATTTTGTATTGTAATTTGAAAACATTTGCACAACTCCTCGCCCGCAAGAGTATAAACTGTGAACGGCTAAATTATCCAAAAATAACTTTACCTTTTATTATAATAACAACAACTGTATTATGAAATACTTATAACTTCATAAGATCTAATTTTGGTTTAAAAAATAATAACAAACACTTGTAATATTTAAAACCAAATCACAATAGTAATCAAAATGTAATATTAAAATTATAACCATAGAATTTGTAATATTTTAACATGATAATATATACTTTTGGTTTGTAATATTAAAATCAACACTACTAATATTAGATCTAAAAACATAATAATAATATTCAAAATGTGATAATAACATAAGTAATATTTAAAATTTTGGACTATATAATAATTACAACACTTAAAATATTAATAACCAAAACAAATTAATATTAACCAAAATGTAATAATAATTTTATAATAATATGCAATATCTAAATGTTTTTTAAATATAACATTTTGGTTATAAAATAAATAAAACATTTATAATATTTACCAATAAACCGCGGTTTTTTACAAATAAACCGTGGTTTCGCAGTCCTGCCGGTTTGCGGTCCTGCCGGTTTGCGGTCCTGCCGGTTTACTCCTTATGCGGTCTTGCCGGTTTGGCGGTCCTAATGGTTTGCGGTCCTGCCGGTTCTAATGGTTTGCAGTCTTAATGGACCAGTTTCGCAGTTAAACCGCCAGTTCATAAACAGATTGTCAGCTTTTAAACCGCGGTTCCTGAACCATTTGCCACCCCTAATTTGGAGAATGGAAATGATTTGATACATCAACCAACAATTACTACTAAAGTATATCGAAAATTCACAGCTGGATGAAGCTACTTTTGATTTGGGCTAGGATTGGATAGGTCAATGTTCAACATCTGACTTACTATCAGGATGTGTTGACATGCCACCGTCCCTTTCCGTACAGCTTTGCACAGCTCCCGCGTCTACCTGCTGCACCAACCGGTGCGGTAATGCGGTGGCATTATTGATAACACCCATACTAACTCCAATTCCCGTGCATATAAAGAAAAGGACAAAGTTGTATGTGGACTTTTTTGTTGTTGTTATATTTGGATCCAAAATCACAAATTTTTTTGGTTATTGTGAATTGTTCATCTTACCCTTCATATGTAAGAACAAACGTGATCAAAAATCAACTTTTTTTTAGAGTTTGTTCTTTTTAATTGAATTTTTTAAAAAAAAACACAAAAATCCATAGATTTGAGCGATGTAAATGAAGACTTTAGCTACACTATCGATGATATTGTGCCAGAGCTGGAGGAGCCTCCGTCTCGAAACCCAAGAGGAGGTAATTTTTGAATTTTTTGGAGTTTCAGTGCGATTATAGCATTCATACCGCTACGAATTGGACGAACTGCAAACCCTGGGTTCGCAGATGTCACTGTTTTTTAATGGCAAAATCGCGAAGTGGGTGTTCGCGTATTTGCCGAAATTGCGAACATAGCACGCGCAATTTTGTCAACATCGTGAATACTCTACGCGCGATTTTGACAAAGTTGCGAGTGTCTTGTTCGTGTTTTTGTCACATATTCGAATACCCTCTTCACGATTTGGACCTGTTAGTTTTTTTAATGGATGCTAATTGGATTATCGGTTAAAATTAAGTATGTTTTTATATAATTAGAACAGACCATTTGTAGGGACCGGACCAACCGCCATGTTCGATGGCCGATTACACGAAAGTATTTAGTACGGACACCTTGTACACCAAATCCGATTTGATCGGTTGGGTGGAACCCGAAAGCATAAAATTAGGATTCAGTGTTACGTAGTAAAAACAACAACGGTAGCAAAAGTATGAAAACTCCTAGGATGTATCTTAAGTGTGAGAGGCACAGGGTTTACACACCTAACCCCAGACTGGGATATATTAAGAAGCGTCGAGAATGTTCATCGAAAAAATGCGGGTGTCCATTCTTTCTAACGGGAAAACCGGTCTTAGAGTTACCCGGTTATTGGAAATTGATAGTGTTAAACTGGAAACACAACCACGAACCGTTTTTGCACTTGGATGGTCACTCACAAGCCGCTAGACTAAAAGTAGAAGAAGAGTTGTTTGTTCGTAGTCAAACAGAAGTCGGTTCTCGACCTAGAGAGATATACCACGGTTTGAAGATTAATTACCCGCAAAATGTATCTAGCATGTGCATGATATACAACATGCGGCAAAAACATGATTTGGTTGATAAAGCGAGCAAAACCCAAATGCAATACTTGTTTTTTTAAATTAAAAGAACACGAGTACTATGTTTGGGAGCGAACATGCGAAGCAGCGGACGAGATCATCGAGTTGTTTCTTGCACATCCTAAAAAACATCGACTTCATGCGCACTTTTCCTCAAGTTCTTATAATGGGTAACACGTATACGACTACAAGGTATAAGATGCGTTTGCTAGAAATAGTTGGCCAAACTTCGACGAAGAAGACGTTTTGTGACGCTTTTATTTTTTTGAGCTCCGAGAAACAAGAGAACTACACTTGGATATTGAGCGTTCTAAAGAATGTATTGACGAACAACATGTGTGCATTGCCTAACATTATTATCGCCGAGAGGGAGTTGACTTTAATAAACGCTATCGATGATCTATTTTCGGATGCCACTCATATGTTATGCAATTGTCATATTAGTAGGAACATCAACTTTTACGCTAAGAAAGTTTTACCGAATTCGGACATGGCCGATGAGTTTGTCAAATATTGTCAAAGGGGTACCTATTTGGCCACGCTCGAAAAAAACCAATCCTACACTATCTACCTCTACGCGGTGTGCCTCCTCGATCGTGTCTTAACGTGGAAGTTGGTATAAGTTTCGTACACGGTAACCATTCCGTGAAAGTAAGTATACCAATGAATCCTTTAATATTATAACTTATTTTGTGACCAAATATTTATCTTGATTTTCTTTGTGTAGGTTGTGTTGAATGGACCACTTCCGGAAATCTATCCTACTTGGTTTCCGTTTCGCACCGAAGAAGTTTTAACCGGTTGGACAATACCGTTCGACAAACGATTTTACAAACATAAGCAAATCAAGCCTACCCAACCATCGACCGCATGCGAAGAACCACCACATGTCTACGAATTGGCCGAAGACGCATGATTTGTTGATGCATCGGTTGTTTTTTCTTTTTGCAATTACGAATACTATATTTGACTTTCCTCATGGTTTGTAATCTATACTTCCACATTTTATTTATTTCGAAAATTCTATTTTCGACATTATTATAAATATTAGTTTTGTTTTTAATCATCTTCACTTATTTCTTTCAATTTTATAAAAAATTGATGAAAAATGACAATAAATCAGTACAGTGGAAAATTCGCGAACATAATGTGCTTGATTTTGTCAAAATCACGCACACTCAACGCTACAATTTGTCAAATTAGCGAACTCCATGTTCGCAATTTTGACAACATCCACCACTTTGTGTTTGCGAATTCGCATGAAATGAAAACTCCATATGCGCGAAAACTACTGGAAATTTTTCCATTTATCAAATTTTTTAAGTTCATGAGTTCAAAACTCATTTTTTTACCAATATTATACATTAGTCATTTTAATCGAATGATGTAAAGTTTAGGCAAAAAAACTTCCAAAATAAGGTAAAAAAAACAACTTCAAAGTAGCTTAAACTACTGGAAATTTTGCCATTTATCAATTTTTTTAAGTTTTAAGTTCCAAACTCAAATTTCTTTTTACCAAGATTATACATTAGTCATTTTATTCGAATGATGTAAAATTTAGGCCTAACACTTTAAATAAAAAAAATCTTCTAAAAATAGGTAAAAAATAACTTAAAAGTAGCTTAAAATTGCAATTAAATTACACTAGAAATCCAACAAATTAAAATAGCATTGACGGATACTCATAATGAAACAAGAAATTAATAAAACATTAACTTAAACAACAAGTAGACCAATTTATTTCAATAACTCCTAGTAAACAAATTTTATCTATCAGGCTAGTTCTATTTCATAAACTTTTTTTCTTCTTTCGCAATCTGGTAGTCACGCATTTCCTCTTCATTGATGGTAATAATGTCGGAATGGACATGAACCAGCTGATCCTCAGTTATAGTATATGTCGACTGACAGTTGAACCGGTTGAACGCAACATGATGTTCCAAGTCGTTGAGTTCTGAAACCAGATGTACACGAAACTTTACCAGAACGGACCACCTGGCTTTCACCTCATCCAAGCGTCTTGAAATTTTAGGTGGCTGGACTCCATCCCTGCCGAATAGGAAATACATCTGGCGTATCATTGCTTCCCAGTATTGTTTACCCGACTCTAGCTGGTTTGTTTTACCAACTTCAATAGATGCTTTCATGAGATATTCATCTTCCAACTCAGTCCAAAGAGACATTTCTGTAGTTTTTTTATTGTATATGTTAATGTTTAGAGAGTCTCTATATATCAATTTTATCTCTAGATAACGTAATCCAAGTAGACCAATCAATACATGGCACATGTAAGATAAGGATAACGTAATCTGAGTAGACCAATAATTTTGTGACACCTAATAGATACAAAAGTACACACATCTCGATGAGTATTATTACAACCCATATGGGTTAGACGAAGGTCTCATTACAGCGTAGGATGAAAGTCCATTCGAAAAGGGTATGCATATCGCTAACATGAGACCCTATAAAAATATTCAACGCCCACCAAAATTGACTCCCCGTCTATAAAAAACGACATAAAATGTAGAAAAATAAGACACCCGCCAACCATTTATCTAATATAGAAAGAAAGAAAGTATTAATGGCTCATTTGCAGAAAAATAAGACACTCGCCATACATACTATCAAGTGCATACTGAATCCAACATACTAACCCACATAATTATTTAGACATATTGGAACGATGTTGTGATATCACTCATTTGTGGGAATTCATGATAACTCAAAAAATGGCTCAAGTATAACATTCCAAGTTGAAGTATATGCTTATCAACATTAGAATTATGGTCATTCGGCATGTATTTTAGCACACTCAACAACCCGAGAATGTATTGGCACGAATGCATGAACAAGAGAAACATGTACAAGCTTGGAATATTGAGTACATTTTATTTTCTTTATTGCATATTTTATTTATATATTTCATTTTCTCAATTGCAAGAACTAAACTCACTTTGTATTAAAAATTCGTTAGTGTTGTCCAAAATACATTATATTTTCAAAACCTTTACGCTCTGATATCCCATTTAAGAAATAAAGTTTCCAAAACTAAATGAGCTTGTTTTATTTCTTTTGCTCAACTCAGATGCAAGATTGAGTTTTCAAAATAAAATAAGAACTCATATGAGTAATAAAGTTTCCAAAACAAAAGAAGATCATTTTATATCTAACACTTAACTCAGATGTGTGATAAATTTTCTAAAACGAAAGAAGATAATTTTATATCTTCCGCAAAACTCAGACAAGAGATAAAGTTTCCAAAACAAAGGAAGATCATTTTATATCTTCCACTTAACTCATATGGGATTGAGAGTTTATAAAACAATAGAAGTTTTTGTTTATTTTGGAGAGAGATACATCATTATCGTCAATATTTTTCTTGTATGCCATCCTTTTCTATTATGGAGTTTAATTCAACTAAATGTATTTTTTGGCAAGTTATTCATTCCTAAGCTTGATTTATTTTAGTTTGATTGAATGAAGTAGAAAGCCCTTCACCGACTTACGCGACACTTAAAGAGAAGCGAAGTAGTCATTTACAAAAACTATGGTCAGGGTAATACCTTCTTTAGCCCAAATATAGTTCTTATGAAATTTCAAAGATAAAGTCATATTTACGGCCCAAAAAACTCTTTTGGCGACATAAAATTGGGTTTCTCTTTGATAATTTACCTAAATTTAGCCAGCGTCGCAACCACCACAACCTACTTCTCAGTTGGCTGACTCTGTCAAGAGTAACTCAAGACTTTCTTGTTATTTTGAGTTACTCTTACCAAGGGCCTTCTCAAGACATCAACATTCAAAATCAATGGACTTAGAAAGAGGAGGTTTCCCTTGGTTTCGGAACCAAGACAAAAATAACGATGATAATATCAGGCTAATAGTGAGCTGAGTAGTGCGACGAGACAACTTGGCTGAAAGGTTGGTAATGATGGAAATTACGAACCTAAATGATGTCGATGTAGTGTCATCGTGGATCTTTAAA
Organism: Limnanthes douglasii subsp. nivea; assembly: GCA_036936605.1. Classification (NCBI taxonomy): domain Eukaryota; kingdom Viridiplantae; phylum Streptophyta; class Magnoliopsida; order Brassicales; family Limnanthaceae; genus Limnanthes; species Limnanthes douglasii. The sequence goes on along the minus strand of JAUPFV010000004.1, from coordinate 1,755,522 downwards.
TTAATACTTTTACCTTGATTAGTTTTTAGGCGAGTGGTCATCGTCGGTTCACATTAGAATTTTGCACGTTTAGTTACGTACAAAGGATAATTCAAATTTAATAAAAATATGATAAAATAAAAAAACATAAAACTTTGCAAGGATGTGCATGCCACTAACATATCATACCAAGTTTCTTAAACTCTAGAAACATATAAAAACGGCTAGGTTCAGTGACAAACGACCAATTGTATTTGATGGAAAATAATAATTTCTCATTTTTTGATCGATTGAGAAATACTTTTTATCACCAACGGACTTTGCTCCCTGTATTAAAATGGGTTTGATTTTTTTTATTTCAATAATAAGAATGAGGTAAACAGAATAATGGTGGGAGCAATACCTCAAATCTTGCACAACATCTTAAATACCATCAAAAGACACGACATGATAGGAATAAGCGTACATGGTGCAATGTTAGCATACACGAAGTAGTAAAACATGAATGAGTCTAAAGAGAGACGAAGACCAACGCTAAAATAGATAATAACAAATACATTCTATTCTGACTCGTGGTCATCTAGGCTATCACCTATGCCCGAAAGCCGTATTTTTTTTCCTATCAGAAACCTCATTTTTAAGATGAACTATTTTAGGAATATATGAGTCTAATAACGAGACATGAAATCCTTTTCCACCTTATTATTTATGAAAAAATAATTTATCATAGAACAACAATATCATTTATTCAACTCGTAAAAAGTCTAGGGCATTAGGAGATTTGGGTGAGCCAATAGAGGGTGTCGCATTCGCCTTTAGACTAGAACCAGATTTGTCCAAGTGACCCAAAGAAACAACACCCTCATCTCATCGCCTCTCAGTTGCAGCCACGGGTCCCCATTATTCACATTAATTTTATAAAAAGTAAAATAAAAGAAAATGGTATAGATTTACCATAGGAGAGAAATTGAAAAATGATAACAAAGACGACCATAGGAAAAGCTTCCAGCATAGTGGAGGAAGAGAAAAAACAAAATTGTTAGAGATATTGGTTTTTTGGAAAGAAAATAAAAACATAAGATCAGAATAACACGATAAGTTTTTAGAATACCATTTATAGAAAAAACTCAAAGAAACTAAAAAGTTTCCTTTGACACGTGGCAATTATGGAGAGGGAGAAAAAAAATCAAAACATAAATAAGAAAAAAAATATGAGACCAAACGTGGAAATACTTTTGAGGTTCAAGTGACACGTGGCGGAAACCCTTAAGAGAACCTTCCAAATTTCACAAGTGTCGTACCTTAGTATCCTAATCAAGCCTTTCATTCAATATGAAACCTGTAGTGAGCACACATAGACAGGTCAATATTCTAAGCAATCCCTCCCTCTAATATGAAGCCTAGAATGGGTAATTATATGGAGCTCAGTATGCTAACCGAGCATTTTTTCACTATAAGGCTAAGGTTGAGCAAATATAAAGAACTCAGTATAGTGACCAAACCCTATATTTAGTATGAAGTTAAGGTTGACCAAGTATATAGACATTATTATACTCACTGAGCCCTCCCTACAGTGTGAAGCTAAGGTTGAGCAAGTATAAGGAGCCCGGTATGCTAATTGAGCCTCTTTTTAATATGGAGCTAAGATTGAGAAAGTATATGGAGCTCGGTATGCTAACCTTCCATTCATTATAAGGCCAAGGTTAAGCAAGTATAAGGAGCTCAATATACTAAATGAGCATTACTTTCAATACTAAGCCAAATTAGGCCAACGTATGGAGTTTGATATAATAAATGAGCACCTTTTTCAATATGAAGACAAGTCAAGAAGACCGAAGGCGTTTTGTATGCTAATTGAGCTATCATCTTCTAGTGAAGCCAAGATGAGCAAAGAAAACGAGCTTAGTATAATAATAGAGCATTCACTTCATAGTGAGTCCAAAATGAGCAACCAAAAAGAGTTGGGTATGCTAACTGACTCTTTATTTCAAAGATGAGCAACTAAAGAGAGCTCGATAGGATAAGTAAGTCATCATCTTCTAATCCAGCCAAGATGAGCAGCAATGATGAGCTCGATATACTAATCGACCTTCACTTCTTAATGAGTCCAAGATGAGCAGCCACATAAAGCTTAGTATAATAACCGATTCATATCTTCCCATAAGCCTAAGATGAGTAGTTAAAATGATATTGGTTAGTTAACAAGCGCCCATCTTTTAGTAGATACAATGGAGCAACTGATGAGACGACAAATAGCTAAATGAACCCTCATCTTCTAGCGGAATCAAGATGAGCAGCCAAAGGGATGTCAGTTAGCTAACTCAGCCTTCATCTTCTATTGGATCCAAAATAAACAACCAAAAGAACATCGGTTAGCCAACCGAGCCTTCTTTTTCTTGTGAAAACAAGTGAATAAGGTAGAGGTAATTCGATCAACTAATTTATTAATTCTCTTAAGAATACGTTGAACAAATAAAGGAAGGCTTGTTAGTCTATTAACCAACTGACTCTTTTTTTTCTGAAGGATCTATGATAATATTTAAAGGAGGCCAGTTAGTTAACTAAGCTCTTTTTTTGTAGTAGAACTAAATGAATAAGAGAGATAAGATCGATCATCTAATTGATCTTTCTTAATTTGAAAGATTATGTTTATACAGTTAAAGGGAGGTCAACCCGCTGACTAATCATTCTCTGCTTAATAAAGTCAAACAAAGAAATCAAACTGAGTTTGGTTAGCTAATCGACCTTTAATTTATGGATGAACAAGACTGGGCTGATAAAAGGAGGCCGGTTTCCTATTTGACCCCTAATTCGCATAATGAGTCCAAAATAAGCCTTACACCAGTATGTAGGTTGATCTCGTTAAACCATGGCAATCATGAGATCGTTAATCAAGCTCTTATTTCTTGAGTATGCCCTAAGAAGATTTCTATGTGCGTATGAACGACTCAGATAGGATGTGAGCTAGAGTAAGCACGTTTAGATGAAAGAATTCTCTTATCCATATAACGCTAAATGACTTTTATCCAGATAGGATATGATCCAAAACATATATGGATAAGGTTAACAAAAAAATGATATTGTTGAAAAATAGACAAAAAAGTATCTGGAAAACAACACGAAATACTAAAAATTATATTCTAATAAATATTCAACATAGAATCAGTGGCGTAGCCATGACCAAAACGTTATAGTGTCTTAGACTTGATATTGTGGAGTATTGACCACCGGAACATGTGCTTCTGAAATAATAATTTCATTTTGTGTTTATGTGTTTCTCTTTGGTAACTTCATTAATTAAACTAGAGATATTTGGATTTATTCATTTATGTATGAGATGTTTTAAAATATGTATGCACCATATGATGAAAATATGAAAAAACTCAATAACAATAAAATTCCAACTTAGCAAGAAAAATAAAAAAATTATTGTGACTTAAACCGACTATTTAGTTTGAAATTAAACTCTACAACTCTCTATCTTAAAAAAAATATAGATGAACAATAAAATAAGATATGGAAAACAAATAAAATTTTGAAAATTAATAACACAAGAATATCTTTAAAATTTAAATTATATAATTTAGAATATCTAAAATATATTTAATTTATAACTTTTGTGGGTTACAATTATAAAATTTAAAATAGTAAATTATATCCTAGGAATATTTATAGCTATTTGTTTACATCGACTTCCGAATATCCATTACTATATATTTGTTTAAATTCAAAAGATTAGTAATAATGATTCTTCAAATAGCCGGATAATAGTAATGTAATTCCTTATAATTGTCTCTAACAGTAAATATAGTGATACTCCTACTAAATAGTTAATTTTTTAAATAAATTTTATAAAACTTTGCTTAATCCTTTTATTCTGACACTTGATATGTTTTTAATGACACCTTAAATATATACTTTTTATATAAAAAAATTTATATTAATAAATATTTATATCAAATTGACCTTATACAATAAAAATTTAGCTAAAATATAATACTAAGACTTGTCCTATACAATAAAAATTTAACCAAAATATAATATTAAAACTAATAATGTATAAAAAGATTTAGTCAAGTACAATATTTGGCAATTTATTGTACTTGACTAATAAATACAATGAATAAAATGATTTTTTTACCTTAATTAAGGTTTTGATTTTTATAGTTTTGGGATTATATACCGGTTTTAGAGTTTTATTTATTAATTCTAAAAATTTAATAATTTTTTATTTTGATTAAACTAATGATTAATTATGGAGACAAGATTTAACAATATCTTTATTAAATAATAACTAATTATATAAACAAAATTGTCTAATTTTTATTAATTAATTAAAAAGGCAACAACATAAATACAATAAAGAAATGAACTCGAACTCATGACCTTTTGGTCATAAGAATGTCATACTCAACCAACTCGGCTACCCCCTTGGGGGCGAAATGAAATGATTTCGTCCTATTTAACTTAAACTTCGATAAAATAGATAATCTGATTTTTTTTTAAATTTGAATTTTAATCTTTATTGTCCTTTGCAATGAGTTTTTTGTTTAATTCGGAAATCCAAAGTGATTTTTTTATTTAGATTTTTTAATAAGATATATAAATTAGTTTATCTAAAAGAGCTTAAACTACGATTTGTATATATGTGGTTGAATCTTTTTTTTGTTGAAATAAACTTTAAATAAATGGAAATAGTTCATACAATAGACCTGGGTAACCCCGAGGAGACATTAATCGAAAGAGAGTTTGATTAAGAAATACAACATAGAACATAGGAATCATAAGATCTCTGTCTGCTGACGTGACATAATCGAGACTCGGACTTCGGACTGGATCGGGTCGATTGGAGGATCGCTAGAAGTCTTGGAGTGAGAAAGTCCTGTAAAGAAAAAGAGGAGTAAGTAGATGTAGCATAATATGTACTATGGCCAGCTGATCTTGGTGCCCTGGAATCTGTATCGTAGATCGTCTACAATACGATGGAATGTTAAAGAATCCAGGGCTGGAGCGGAACCAAAAATTCTTGCATTCCGCTCCTTCCAGACGTGGTAAGTGACCGCGCCAAAGCAAGTACGCCAGATAAAATGGTCACGAGAGTTAGACCATTTTGACGCCTCTATTATCCAAGATTGCCAGCACGAAGATGAGAACGGAAATCCTAGCTTAGAACTAGCATATGACCAAATATTCTGAGTGAATCTACACTCATAGAGAATATGGGAGATAGATTCAGAATCAGAATTACAAAGGACACAGTCAGTGGGGGTGTTTAGTCCCCAACCGAGAAGTTTGTCCCTGGTTGCAAGCTTGCCTAAAATAGCAAGCCAAAGAATAAAGGAGTGGCGAGGAATGTTATATTTGTGCCATACTAACCCGGCCTAACCCACTTCGGGGCTGGGCGACCAAATTGCGTTATACGTGTCCTTTATAGTGAACGTAGATTTTCTAGATTTTGCCGTCCAGAACGGAACATCGATGGAGGCGATGTTAGGGGGGGGGGGGGGGAGAGTTAGGATGAGGTTATTAATTTCAAGTAGATGTTTTCTACTTTGGGCTCTCGCTGGTCTGATATCAGCTGGCCAGTTCCAATTTCCATTGTGAATGATTTCCGATACCTTAAGATTAGTTCCCAAACGAGAGTCACTTATGATGTTTTCTCCATAATGAGAAGCCATAGACTTTGAAAGAAGCCGAGGGTCATACCAGAAGGAAGTATTTTTTTCCATTACCAATTGCCACCCTGTACAAATTACTTGCCAAATGGCAGACGAAGAATTTTCCTCCATATCCACGATGGATTTGATCCAGAATGGATAGTCCAGAAACTTTTGTCTTTCATTTTTTCCACTTTTATCCACTCACACCAGATGGAGTGATTTTAATTACTAACAATAGACCCAAGATGCTTAAGGATGGTCGCATGATTCCAAATCTTTAGATTTAAAATCCCAAGGCCACCCTCTTTAATGGGAGAGGTTACAGAGTCCCAGGAAACTTTTGCCCCATGAATCTTCGTGATAGTTCCCGACCAGAGGAATCGACTAAGGTATTGGCGTAGCTCTTTGATTATTCTAGAGGGAAGAATAAAAATAGAGGACCAATAAACCTTTCCAGCAAATAAGTCAGACTTAATCAACTGAAGCCTCCCTGCATAAGAGAGGTGTTTGGAGGTCCATGACTCAATGCGATTAGTGATCTTGTGAAGTAGCGGACGACAGTCCGAGTGGGTACGTCTACTCGTTATAAGGGGGACTCCCAGATACTTTCGGAAAGCCCAGAATGGGCATTAAACTAGACTTGAGAGTTTCCTCAATACCCGAAAGGAAGATATGACTTTTTAAGGGGTTAACTTTAAGTCCAGAAAGCTTATTGCATTAATCCAGGGCCTTTTTTATAAGGTTTAGAGAGTTAGAGTCCCCATGGAAGAAGATCATCAGGTCATCCGCGAAGCAGAGATTGATGATTTTAAGCTTTTGGCACTTCCAGTGAAATCTAAAGTTTTTATCCTGGCTTTTTTCTTTGAGTAACCCAGAAAGAACTTGCATAATAAGTACAAAAAGGAATGGTGATAAAGGATCACCTTGTCTCAGACCCTTTTTCCCGGAAAAGTTTCCATAAGAGTCTCCATTAATATTAATGGAGTAAGAGGTGGAGGAGATACATTTTATTATCCAAGTAATCATTTTTTCAGGAAATCGCATTGCTACCAGGATGTCAAGAACTAGGTGCCAATGGAGATTATCAAATGCTTTCATGATATCTATTTTGAGAGAAATCCTTTTGCCCGCAACATTGATATGATACCCTCTCAATAGTTCTTGGGACAATAAAATGTTATCGGAGATATTCCTTCCCGCCACGAATGCCAATTGGGAAAGGTTAATTAGGTAAGGGAAAAAGTCCTTAATTCTATTAGCTAGAATTTTGGAGATAATTTTATAGACTACATTGCATAGTGCAATAGGTCTAAAGTCCCCAGGAAAAGAGGGAGATTCGGTGTTGGGAATAAGGGCAATGGAAGTTGAGTTCCAAGACTTATCCAAAGATCCCGAATTAAAGAATTCAAGGACACCAGAACAAATATGAGGTCCAACTATACTCCAAGAAGATTAAAGAAGGAAGAGTTATACCTATCTGGCCCAGAAGACTTGTTACTGTCAATACTAAATAATGCAGATTTGATTTTATCGCAAGTGATTTCGCGCATTATTAAATCCCTATCAGTGATATTAACAGTGGAAGTAATCAGAGAAGAGACTCTCTCCAGACCCGGATAAGACGTAGAGTGTTGAGTGCCCAGGGAGTTCTCAAAGAAATTAACAATGACTTTAGAGATACCAGCTGGCGAAGAGATGGTAACTCCCGAGTCATTATTAATTGAAGCGATTTTATTACAAAAGAGACGGGACTTAATACTATTATGGAAGAATTTAGTATTCTTGTCCCCGAGCTTAATCCAATTTTCTCTAGATTTTTGTTTAAGAAATGACTCCTCGGCTCGACTATAAAATATGTAGTCTTTGGATGCCTCAATTTCATCGCAATTAAGTCTCGGATTGAGGGGATCTAGCCCAAGTCTTGATTGGGTCTCGAACAGCTTAGATTGAGCCGTACTAACTCTGTTACTGATATTGCTAAATTCTCTACGGTTGAGTTTTGCAAGATCGAGCTGGAGTCTTTTTAGATTTTCAGTTACAAGCCTCATACCAGAGGAGGAAACTGGGCAATTCCAGCTATTAAGGACTATTTCCTTAAAAGAAGGATGAGACTGCCACATGTTGAAAAACCGGAAGGGCTTCTTATTTCTAGGTCTAGGCAGACCGAGATTGAGAGTTACAGTGGTATGGTCTGACGTTCTAAGGAAGCCATATCGGGCATAAGACATTGGGAAAAGGTCGTCCCAGTTGGGACTGACCATTACCCGATCAATTTTAGAGAGGATTGGACGAGCGGGCTGCTTGTTAATCCAAGTGAAGTGAAACCCGGTGGACCGGAGATCACTAATCTCACTTAGGTAACAACAGTTGTTAAACTCGTCAATTGCTGAAGACCAGTTATCTGAAGTACCAATTCTCTCATCCGGGTGACGAATAGCATTAAAATCTCCTAGTGAGACCCAAAGGATATGGTTCTCTTGATTGGAAATGGCTATTAAGTCATTCCAAAGGAGAGAGCGATCAGATGCTTCGTTAAAAACATAGATTGCTGTTAATTTAAAAGTCGCATTATAGTTATGGCATTTGACTCGACAATGGATGAACTGGGGCGACTCTGAAAGTTTGGAGATTGTGATCACACTTGGGTTCCAGGTGACCCAAATTCTACCGAGGGGGTGGGAGGAATAGTTATTTATTACATGCCAGAAGGGGACCATTTTACTTATGATAGAGTCAATCTTAGCTATATTAACTTTAGTTTTGACTAGGATAAGCATAGAAATACTATTACTAATAATAAAATCAGTTACGTATATTTGTCTAACTGGGTCATTGAGACCCCGAACATTCCAGAAAGTAATATTCATCAGAAGAGTGACTTACAGTGCATCAGACGATGGTCCTGTCGGAGGACATATCCATTTTACCCTTCCCCTTTGGGTCTACAGTGCGAAGCCTTTTTGGAGGAGATTCTGCCTCTTATCCGCTTTCCACTTCTTTCCCTTCATTTATGGATGAAAGGTGATGACTAAGGTCGGCTTCAGGAATGTACTCGGAAGGATCTTCCTCAGAGGATGAACTTGGAGCTGGGAATGGGGAAAGCTTCAAGGGGCCTTTTTTGCAGATACGAGTAGGATGACCAAAAACCTTACAGTTAGCGCACTGGGGAGGTAGGCCCTGATATTTGAAAGATACCGAGATAGATTTGCCCCTTATCTTAAAGGTGAGCTCAGAGCGGATAGGAGATCCTATAGAGATCATAATACAGATGCGAGCAAATCAGAGCTTTTCTTTCCTCTCCGTTTGGTGATTCACATATAAAAGAGTCCTTAAGACTGACCCAATGTTACTAAATCCCTCCGCCGTCCAAAGTTCCAGGGGCAAATTGAAAACCTTTACCCAGATAGGGATTTCTGTATGAGGATCTGATAAGTGGGGAAAGAGGTTCCCAAACTTTCAGTATCATCAAATTACCTCCAAAATGCCAAGGGGGGCTCCCTCTAAGACCTTTTTAACCATATTTTCAGAGCCAAATTGGAAAAGTAAATAGCATTCGGGAAGGGGTTTAAATTGAATGAGGCCAAACTTCTTCCACAGAGTCTCTACGTTTGCTTTGAGGAAGCTAAGGTTGCTAGGTTGAAAAAGAAAATATCCTGAAAGACATGCTTTCCAGGATTCCGGAGGGCCCATTGCAGATTCTTTCATGATGAAATCATTCCCCACAAGCTCCATGTGATTGACTCCAATCACCAAAAGAGACCGGTTGTCACTATGCCCAGGAAAAATGCTCGCATAAGAAGATGGTGAAGACGTATGGATACGAGAATTTGAATTTAAAAATCCCAAAGAACTTGGTTTTAAAGATGGGGATTTTGATAATTTTGAAGGGATTTGGGCAAGTTTATTTAAGAATCGCCTTCCTTTTGGGCCTTTGCCCGCGTTACCAAAATTCCTGATTAAGGATTAAGGAGAAAAAGAGGATGGACCACCCATTAATCCTTGACCCGCATTTCTTTTCGGCCTATCAATGGTGAGAATTTGGGCTGGCCCGATCGATTTAAAAGATCTGCTTTGATTTGATGATCCGGACCGACTTAAATGCAAAACTCGGTTATTAAGCCCAACTGAACTAGGGCCCAGCGAATCGCCAGGGTTAAACCCAGCTGGATCCACAACACGTGGCCCCCCGGAATTCGAAGACAAGAGAAGAGGGACTGGGTTACCCTCCCTGATCTCTTTTGCAAACCCCGATTTCTCCTTAGCAAAACCAGAACTCTCCAAATCAAATCCCGACTTCTCCATTGCAAAACCAGATCTCCGCTTCTTCAACCCCTCACTGTCCTCCGCTTCTTCAACCTCCTATACCTTAGTCTTCATTCTCTCACCAGACGAGTTCCATAGACCCTTGCTGTCCCCAAAACCAAAATCAGTCGAACCCTTGCTGATTCCCATAGCCCAATCATTCGAACCCGACTCCTTACCCATTTTAATCGACTCATCTGATAAACCATGGCCGACCGACTCTTTTTTAATCTTAGTTCCTTGAGTCGAGTGACGAAACTCCTTCGAAGATGATGAAGCCGCGAACCCTATTCTAGGGCTAATTGCCAAGTCTAGCTGTGAGGATCCATATCGAGCTCCGATACCCCTTGAGCCGATCGATGGAGCTAGGGTGGAAGGCGATTTGGTTTGCAATCCGACGTTATGAAGAAGAAAAGGAGACCCTACATCGGATGATTGAGACATCGGATTGGGAGACGGGCAGCGCACATTAATGGCTGATACAAGGTTTTCGTAGGCTCCCTGAGTGATTTGAGTCGCTTCAAAGCCATCGTTAAGTTGGAAATCGGAAAGAGGTAGGGTTCCCAACTCCGAAGCAGAGGAGAATTTAATCTCAGAGAGGCTTCGAGGGTTCACCGGAGCAAGGTGCTGGCTTTACAGGCTGGTCGGCGAGCCAGGGTTGTAGAGGGAATGTCCCGATTCCATATGACTTCGAGCCATGGCTAAAACATCTCTAACGAACGCTTCGTGATGAGAGGATATGGGAGCAGGGATGGGTGTAAGTGGCTCGTTTGGGAAGCAACCTGGAGATTCGGAGGAAGCATAGGGCACATGAGAGCTGCCCGGAATAGAGACCAGCTTAGAAGAGAAATCCTGAGTTCGAACGGGAGAGAAAGTGTCTACAAAATCAGAGGTTGATACTGGGCGAGGGGATGCCATTTGGGACAGAGTGAGGTAAGTAATTTTAAGAATCGTCTTGAAACTTAGGGTTTGGTTTTCAGTTGGAGTCAAAAGAGATCTTCTGGTATGAGGGGTGGTTTTTAGCTGAGATTTATAGATAGAGGTTGTTGAACTGGGTATTGGTCTTAAAAATATTGAAGTCTGGATTATAGTACTTGCTACTGGTCTAAAGATAGAGGTAGCCTGAGATGCTGTAGATGATGAAGAAATTAGGGTGGGTAGGGGGACAGGCCTTGGGTTTAAGAATAGGTGAAAGGAGGGGACATGTTTGAGGAGAGGACAAGAGAGCCAGTAAAGCTCAAAAAAGCTTTCAGACTTTGGCATTTGCAAGAATCTTAGGAAAGTATAGAATAAAGTTTCCCAAATGAGAAGGGAGAGAGAGCAAAGTGACAGAGACTTCGTTAGAGGAGCCAACCAAATTGGACAAACTGAGTTAATTATTGTAACCATCCTAGTTCGTAGGTCATTCCAAGTTATAGAATACCCAAAGTACAATAAGGAGGACGATAGAAGAAAACTGGGTTTTGATAGGGTTTTGACCAGCCTTGGATTAGACAGTATAGGGATCCTTTTTGCTCTGATGGGAGTATGGGGGTGTTGTGATACATGGTAGGAGATGATTGATGGGACTTCGGTGAAAACATTTGATTCATCAGAATTTTCTTCGAATAACTTGACTCTTTTGCAGTGCTTTGTACATGTGATGAAGAGGAACAACAAAGCTTTGGACTTGGGTGAAGAGATGATTTTAGCTGACATATACAAAGAACAGCCAATGGATTCTTGCATTATACCATTGGTTCCCTGGCCATAAAGCCAGGGAGGCTTAGCAAACACCAGGAGATGGAGATGGTTATGTTACCGTTGTATCTAGAGAGATGAGAGAGCATCAATAGTGAAAGTCCAATGATTATTCTACATTATTGACTCATTATGTAGTTGAATCTTGCTTAAGTTTTGATACACTTGCATATTATAATTAACAGTAATAAAAAAGTAATTAATTTTAAAAAAATTATGTTAGAATCTTCGTATATTGTTTTTCATATTCATTTATGCAGGATATTATTTTTCTTTTACTGGTAAATTTATAGATTAATATTTTAGTTTTTATTTTTGAATATTCATAAGGTTTATTATTTTACGTTTTTAGGAGTTTAACTCAGCTTTTGGGTTTTTCTTTGTTAGTCTTAAATTGTTATTAATTTTATATTTTTGAAAGTCATATTAAACTATCTTTTTCATAAAATAAGATAACTATGTAAAATTAAAGTCTGGTAAATTAGTTTAGTGAAGTTTATGATTAAATTGTTACCTATTTTTATATATTTTTTAAATTATATTGAACTAGTTTTTGCAACATCATTTGTTTACACTTACAATTTTATTGTTGTTTTAGGTTTTTATATGTGAAAATTGTGATTTGTTGTGTTATTTATGGGTTGATATTATGTTATACCAACTAATTATGAAATGGTTTTTACAAATACGTGGAATATAGTGGGTGTGTTGGAATTATATTTTCATAACCAATTTTATTGTATAATATGATTTGGAGTAGCTCATGACTTGACAATGTGTTGCGTGGTTCAATTATATTTTTGTAATTATTTATGCACTATTTGTTTACGAAATTTTTGTGTGTTGATTGTGTTGATTTTGTTCTTGTATTGTATTTTTGTAATAATTGTGTTTTGTTTTTTTAAATACATGACATATAGTAGTTCAAGACTTGATTTTGTGTTGGTTGTATATCTTGTGACATTTAGTAGTTCAAGACTTGATTTTGTGTTGGTTGTGTATCTTGTGCGGCTATTGTGTTTTCCCAACTATTGTTTTTTACAAATAAATGAAATACAATAGTTGAAAATCCCGTGTTGGTTGTATAATGAATTCTATCTATTTTCACAACTAAATACAATAGTTGAAAATCCCGTGTTGGTTGTATAATGAATTCTATTTTCACAACTAATTTATGCACTATTTGTTTTGGTAAAATACATAAAATAAATTAGCTCAGGACGTCACGTGGTTGTATGTTGGTTGTGTTGTTTGTGTTCACGTATTATGTTTTCACAACTAATTATACGTTTTTATAAATACATTATATACTGTAACTCAAGACTTGATTTCACAACTAATTTATGCACTATTTGTTTTGGTAAAATACATAAAATAAATTAGCTCAGGACGTCACGTGGTTGTATGTTGGTTGTGTTGTTTGTGTTCACGTATTATGTTTTCGCAACTAATTATACGTTTTTATAAATACATTATATACTGTAACTCAAGACTTGATTATGTGTTGGTAGTGTTGCTTATATATTGGATTTATATTTTTGCAACTAATTATACACTAATTTTTGTAAGTGTGTCATATGTACTAGCTAGGGAGTAAATTTTGTGTCTGTTATTTTTTCATGTAATATTGCACTCGTTTTCATTATTGCTAAACATGCACATAACTTATGTTTTGTATTATGTTATTGCAACTAACTATGCAACGATTTTCATAATTACAAAACATATTGTAGTTCGAGATTTGATTGTGTATCGATTGTAATTCGAGAGACTGAAAGGAGAAGAAATCCGATTATGTTTTTTAATGTGTTCTCTATTTCCAGAAGAGTATAAAATTGATATTGAGTTTCTCGTGACATATGCACGGAGTCTGTGCGTTTGTAAATATGTTGACACGATTGAAGAAATAAGAATCGAGGTACAATCTTCTGTCGACTATCTGAAAGACTATTGTCTGTTAATAGAAAGTGGTACAAATATGGTGCAAATGCACGTTGTGGTTAGATAATCTTTAGTAGATAAGCCTTTTAGCCATTAGAAAGATGCACTAGCTACAGTCTCTTTCTATTAGGTATGTGAATTGTGTTATATTGCCTTATTTCCCTTTCTTTGTAGAGCTAAAATCTTTATCTAATAAAACTCGGACTACTGAAGAAAAAAACCCTCTTAAATGCCTTTAAACTTTTCTCCTCATTAAACAATATCCATAGTGTAAAATGTCTAACTAAAACATGCATTTATACCGCTTTCTATTAACATAGAATAGTCTTTTAGATAGTCGACAGAAGACTGCAACTCGATTCTTATTTTTCTAATCGTGTCATCATATTTACAAATGCCCAGATTGTGCATATGCCACGAGAGACTCAATATCAATTTTATGCTCTTCTGGAAAAATAGAACACATTAAGAAACATAACCGGATTTCTTCTCCATTCAGTTTCTCGAATTACAATCGGTACGCAATCAAATCTTGAACTACAATATGTTTTGTAATTATAAAAATTGTTGCATAATTAGTTACGAAAATACAATAGCATCACACAAGCAATACAACAAACGCAATACAACAAACATGATGAAATCCTAAGTTGTCACATTTTTATTTACAAAAACAAATAATTAGTTGTAATAACATAATACAAGTACATAATTAATACAGCCAGCAAACATCCAAGATATGTGCATGTCTAGCAATAATGAAAACGAATCTGACATAAAAATCACTCCCTAACTACCACATTTGACACACTTGCAAAAAGTAGTATATAATTAGTAGCAAAAATATAAATCCAACATACAAAGAACACTACGAACACATAATGCAAACACATAATTGAGTTACTGAATATAATGTATTTATAAAAAAATATAATTAGTTGTGAAAACACAAATAGATCAAATAGTTATTCTTATTATTATTCTATATTATTCTTATTTACAAATCAAACAATAGATCACATAGTTACAATGAGAATAAAAAACCAAAATACTAAATTTATAAATATATAATTAAAAGAACAATAATATCCCCAATATGTGAATATGGAAAATAATAAATAATATATGAAGATTCGAACATAGGCTTTTCTCAATTTATCTCTATATATCACAACTTAAGTCAGATTCAAGCACATATATAAAAATAGTAGTTTAAGTTCTATTAGATAAGCTAATGTTTATATCCTTTTAAAAGTTGAACTCCCCTTATTTCCAAGAACTCTGAGTTAACAAGGAACAATAAAGATTGTCTAAAAAATAAACAAAAAACTCATCTTGAATTTCTAAGAACTCTGAGTTTGCAAGGAACAATAAAGATTGAGATTCAGATTTCTTTAGTTGAAAAAATTCAGATTATTTCTTTAAGTTAAATATGATGAAATTATTTCTTTTGGTAACAAAATCATTTATTTATTGAATTTATTTTGTTGCTTTTTTAATTAATTAATAAAAATTAGGCATTATTATTATTAAATTTTGTTTCTATAATTAATTATTAGTTAATAAATATCAAAGATATTGTTAATTAATCATTAATTTATAAAAATCAAAACCTTAATTAAGGTAAAAAAATTTATTTTATTTATTGTATTTATTTTGTTGCATTCTTAGTAAATTAATAAAAACCAGACATTATTATTATTAAATTTTGTTTCTATAATTAATTATTAGTTAATAAATATCAAACACATTTTTAAATCTTTCTCCATAGTTAATCATTAATTTCATCAAAATAAAAAATTATATAAATTGATAATTCAATTTATATTCCCTATTTATTAGAGGATGTACGGTCTTTAGCGTTAAAATTATGTGTTAGTGGATGACATATAAGAGAAACATCATTTAACATCATTTTACTTGACAAACTTAATTTCATTCAATGATATTTTTTTAAATCACACGTTAAATTTAACACTTTTGAGAGAACAATATTTTTTTTGTTAATATCTTTTATTTTATTTTATATGTCTTTTAAAATGTTATTTAATTTTGTCATCGTATAAGATTTTAAATGTTTTGTTTCACTTTTTGTGTTGAAAAAGAAGATGAGAAGTTTTTTTATATATTGAAAGGACGAAAAAGATAAGAAATATTATAAATATATTCCAAATGTCGGAGTTGCTCGTATATGTATATTGATGTTCTACTTATTTTAAATTCGAATAAAATAAATTTTATTTTTATTTTATTTCTCATTAAATATATTTTTTACCGTGTAATCTCGAAGGCATAGGCTATTACATGAGAAACATATTATTTAAAAGTTAAATCATGTAATATGAATTTTATATTGTAAAATAATAATAATTAGAAACTCATCATACTAGATATTTGAAGATATTGTTTTTTTTCTTCAAACCCTATTATACAGTATACTTTGTTTAATAAGGAACAATTAGGTTTAATAAAAAGTGGGATAAAAAATGATTTTATGGATAAAACACTTCCTGGTCAAAATTATAATATATATATATATATATATATATATATATATATATATATATATATATATATATATATATATATTCAAAATATTATATTTTGTTTTTTCTAATGTATATATTAAAAATTCTAATGTATATATTAAAAAATTATATTTTGTTTGGATAGGAACGGTCCTGATATCTGTTTGATACCATCATATCATGTAATGCATTGTTTGAATATGTATTCAACTATAAAACCCTGCTGTCTGTTTTAATACATACGCTAACTTTTGTTTGAATATGTATACAACAGTAAATATCATTATAGAAACAATTTCATCACAACAATAAATAAGATATTTGAATCTTAGTAAACTTTTGATCCACTTACATCTTCGAGGCTGTCTGGGTCTGCCACTTCTTTCTCACGATCTTCTATGTCCTTTGCCACGTGAAGTACGAGTTGTTGGTCATTTGGAAGAGACTCGCGTCTTTCTTTCTCCGTCTGTGTCTCCGTGGTATCCGTCTTTGTGGACACCAAAAACACTTCTTGCATCCTTCCAAATGGTACCAGTATGAGTGAATGGTTCCCATCATCATCCCTCTCTTATGGCAGTACTCCATCAGCATCAGGCACAAATGCCTGCAATTCGGTGGACGCTGCTCTATTTGGAAATGATGTTACCTTCTCAGCTTCTGGGCTTTCAATCTGGAAAATTGGCTGAGACATACTATTGCGGAGTTGTTGCGCTTCCAGCTCCGCTATCTTCTGTTTCAATTCTTCCAGCTGAAAAATGATAGCAGACGTTTTATAAACAAATTAAGTGCTGATTATAGCGATTATTTAAGGCTCAATTTCCTACTTACTTCTTTGGCCTGTTTTTCTATCTTTCTCTCATACTTGTTCTTGTTGGCGTAAGTCTTCAAACGCTTTGATTCAACAACAGTTGCAGACTTTTTTGGAGTAGCCGTTCTGCGTTTGAGGACACAATTACCAATAGTTTCACTCATACTAGTTCTGGTGCCCTCGTCGTCGGGCTCCTTGCGGGATGTGCGGATCGATGGTGGTGGAATCGTTTGTTGGGGGAGTCTTGGTGGTGTAATCGTTAGCTCGGGGAGTCTTGGTTGTTGGGGTTTGGGTGAGATCACCTGATTCGTTTCTTTCTGTTTTTGTGATGCTCATCTCCTTGGTTTTGGGGCTGTACGTTTCTTCCTCTTCTTTGGTCTTTCTTCCGGTGAAATAGATTCAGTATCTTCATCTCCACTATCTACTGCTCCTCCGAAAGCTTCACTTTCAGCCTCAGTAAGACGTAGTGGACCTTCAAAAACCTACCAACAGAGGCACATGTAAGTAAATAGCTGCAAGCGGTTTGTTTTGAAAGTATGAGGGGTGCAGACAGACAAATTGCTTTTTACAAACAGTTCGCATTATATGCTACTAATTGTCTGAAACTGTATCTTTGTTAGAGTTACAAACAACTCGCAGGTTAGCATGCGAATGGTGCGGAAACAATAACTGCAAACTCAGAACGCATCCCAGGCTGCGAATGGTTGTCACATTGTTCTAATATAACACCAAACAAAACGCATGCTATGCTGCGAACTGTTTGCAACCCCAATTCAATACCTATACAAAGCTCATATCTGATCATCTTTCAGGCTGGGTATTCTAGTAAGCAGCGCCATGGTTGCTGCTTGGCACTTTAATCTCAACAATTTGAAATACCTTGATATCGAGGTCGGCTTCGCTACCTCGAGGCCGACTGTTGTGTGCTCCATGAAGAAGGGCTGCATGGGGACAAGTTTTATCATCAAGATGCTTTGTACATAACTAATTTTTATACTGAATTAAATCAATCTGACAATTAGAAGGGCGACGCAGCCGACGACTCTATTGGGTTTTCCGATTGCTAAGCAACTCCTGATAGACTGTCGAAGCTTGAACAGTATTGATCTGGCCCAGTCGTAATTGTTTATTTTGCTGAGGTCTTCAACAAAATATAGCGTGCTCCAACCTAGGATATCTCAACATACGGAGTAGAATAGGGTTGAGCATAAAAAAGTATCAACAGCCTTGCAACGTCTTCCAACTCATGCTCCCCCCCCCTTCGCTTATAACTGTTTCTATACCTGCTTGTAAAACCAACGACAACATGTTATGTTAGTAAAGTACAACATCCTGCTTTATAAGATGAAGTCTATTTTTACAGGTACCTTTATAATGTCATTCGTTATCTTTTTGGTATCTTTCGGTCCTTCTTTCCTGGCAGTCTTACCCATGGAGTATTTCTTCATCATCCTCGATTCGTCCTACTTGCCAGGCGGGTATTTGTTGAGAAATGCTCCGGTTATCGTTAACGGTATTTTCTCCGTGTCATGCTTCATCCCGAATATGACTTTCACATCGTGTTCAGTTAGCTTTACAAACTTTAAGCCCATATGGAAGGAGTCTTCATCAACAGAGAACCTCTCCACAAGATACTGAATGAGCGAGTAGTATTTCATCTTTGGTAGCTCTGGCTCATTACGGATGTCAAAAGCCGTTTTCAAAAGTGTGTAGAAGGGTGTGTTTCTTGCAGCTTCAATGTGGGTACGAGTAATACGGTTCTCTTTAAGAAGCTTCAGAAGGATCACCAACCCTGACCTGTAGTAGCTTGGTTTTGTTGTCATACTTCCTGCACAAACACAAATCAGTTGGAGTGTCACACACCTCGCGACACAAGCTGCAAACTTCCTATTGAACAGTTAGAGTGTCACACGATTCGCATTGGTAAGATTCAACCAGAAAGACTTATTTGAGTTATATTATGAGTTTTCCAGAAGAAGATTTCTTTGTATTGATCTAGTTTGAGTTAATAACAATTTTGATACGAATTCCAGAGAGATAAGCTCTACTCTTCGAGAGAGAGAAAATATATTAGAATAATGAATCAAAAGTCCCGTTCTAATTCGTGTGTGGTCCTTTTATAGTACAATAATGTGCCAACTTGCGTTGAATAAGAAAACTTCTTCGTCTCATTTTTGTCCAAACAATTGTTTGAAAATAATTATGTACCAACTTGCGTTGTATAAGAGAACTTCTTCCTTCATTTTTGTCTGAACTTAAATATCAGACTATATTGTAAGTTTAGTATAAAAATATGAGGCAAAAGTTTAAATATATTGATCAGCGAGAAATGACACCTCATTAAAACCTTCTCGTGCCTAACAAGATAGGAAAGAGTATGTCCTCGCAACAATTTTAGATATCGAAAGCGAAACTTCACACATCAAATCCCTATCCTTACTCCAAATAAAGCTTTAAATGCTCTACATTCCATGGATGCTTAAGAAATCTCCCCTCCTTGTCTTTTAAACGATACGTTCCCTGCTTCACTTTCTCTATAACCACATATGGGCCTTCCCAATTTGGTCCAAGCTTCCCAAATTTTTTCTCTTTAGTGTGAAGAAAGACTTTTCGTAACACTTTGTCCCCCACATTAAAAATTCTCTGCTTTACTTGTGAAACATATCTACTCCTCATCAAAGTTTGATAGTACAGAGATTTCAACTGCGCACACCGCCTCTTCTCTTCTACTAAATCTAACTCCATAGCTCTACTCTGATCATTAAATTCCTCAGAATAATTAGTCACAGGATATGATGGGAAAACAATCTCCGAGGGGACTACTGCGTCCATTCCATACACCAAAGCAAAAGGAGATACCGTTGTTGCTCTCCTCAGATTTGTCTAATAAGCCCATAACACCTCTTGTAAATAATCTGGCCAACTTCCTACTTTTCCGTCGAAATTCTTCCTTAATCCGTCGAGGATAGTTCGATTCGTCACTTCCACCTGACCGTTAGCCTGTGGATGAAACGGAGCAGAAAAACATTGTTGTATGCCCCTAGAAATGCAAAAACTTTTAAACTCTTTATTGTCAAATTGGAGTCCATTATCTGTTATAATTTTCACTGGCACCCCGTAACGACAACAAATGTTTGATATGATAAATTTAATAACATCTTTTGCTTTGGTTCCAGCTAAAGGTTCTGCTTCGACCCACTTAGAAAAATAATCAACCGCAACAATAATCGCCTGTCTTCCTCTCGATGCCATAGGTAATGGTCCCATTAAATCAATTCCCCATTTGTCAAATGGCACTGCCTCAGAAATGCTTTCCAATAAAACTCCCGGTTGATGAATCGAATTTGCATATCTTTGACATGTATCACAGCTTTTCCCCAAATCTTTCGCATCACCTGAAATGGTCGGCCAATAATACCCTAATAAAAATACTAGCCGAATTAATGTTTTATACCCACAATAAGCCGATCCTTCTCCATCATGCAACTCGTATAAAATAAATTGCAATTCATTTCGAGCCAAACACCTCAACAACGGTTTACTTAAAGATTTCTTATACAAAACTCCTCCAATATTAATGTAGCAAAAAGATTTAAACTTAACCCTTCGAGCTTCTGACTTGTCCTCCGGTAAAATATTCATTTCTAAGAATTCCACAATTTCGATTCACCAATCATCCTTAACAACACTGCACACTTCCTCCAAATTTATCACTTGTTCTGCAATACTCCCTATAGAAGGAAATTCTTGCGTTATAACCCAAGGATATCTTTCTGAACGGGAAGTCGTTGCCAAAGAATCAGGGATCATGTTAGTTTCTCTTCGGACATGTTCATACTGGACTTCTTCAAAGTTTGCAACTAAATCTTTCAAAACCCTCAAGTACTTTACTATCTGTTCTTTCTTAGCTTCTGATATTCCCAAAGCCTGATTCACCACTAATTGTGAATCGTTAATCATCCTTACTCTTTTCGCTCCACAAATCTGGGCCAACCTTAAACCAGCCAACGCGGCCTCGTACTCCGCTACATTATTAGTTGCCTTGAAGCCAAAACGAATGGCTTGAAACATTGAAATCCCTTCAGGAGAAATTAACTGAACTCTTGCTCCACTTCCAGATATATTTGATCCTTCATCCGTTCGAACTAACCATTCAGAATTATCTGGTTGATTACTCACTTCCATATCATCCCTTTCCGAATAAAACTCAACAAAGAATTCAGCCAAAACTTGTGCTTTTATTGCAGTCCGGGGCTCAAAAGTGATATCAAAATCCCCTAATTCAACTGACCACTTTGTTACTCTTCCAAATATTAGGCTTCTGCAAAAAACCTTTTAAAGGGAAGGTCGTTCGAACTTCAATAGGATGAGCTTGAAAGTATGGCCTCATTTTTCGAGCAGCTATTACCAAAGACAAAATTAAATTCTCCAACTTTAAATACCTTCTTTCAGCATCTAACAAACTCTTACTCACATAATAGACCGACCTTAGAATGCTATCCTCTTCCTGGAGTAATACCCCACTTAGTGCACAATCCGTTACTGACAAATAAACCACCAACTTCTCTCCCAACAATGGTTTGGAAAGTATTTCTGGAGACAACAAATATTCTTGGATCCGATGAAATACCTCAGTACATTCTTTTGTCTAACTAAACTTTCCAACATTTTTTAGAACCTTAAAGAAGGGAGCACACTTGTCTGAAGAACGAGATATAAATCTATTAAATGCGGCCAACCTTCCTGTTAAAATTTGAACTTCTTTAATATTTCGAGGAGGGGTCATTGTTGTGAGCGCTTTTATTTGCTCTAGGTCAGCCTCAATCCCCTTCTCACTAATCATATACCCGAGAAAGTTTCCTGTACGAACACCAAAAATACACTTTTCGGGGTTCAATTTTAAGTTGACATTGCGCAGGTTGTTAAGGGTTTCTTCTAAGTCAGTAAAATGATCCTCATCAAATAAACTCTTTACTAACATGTCATCAATGTAAGCCTCTATATTTCGACCAATCTGACCTTCAAAAGCCTTGTTCACCAATCGCTGGTAAGGTGCCCCAGCATTTTTTAATCCGAATGATATTACTTTATAACAATATAACCCCCTCCCAGTAATAAACGACGTATTTTCTTCATCTTTTGCTTCTAATGTGATTTGATTATAACCCGAATATGCATCCATAAATGTCACCAAACGATTTCCCGTCGTAGAATCTACTAACTGATCAATTCATGGAACAGGAAACGGATCTTTGGGACAAGCTCTATTCAAATCAGTGAAGTCCACACACATTCTCCACTTACCATTCTTTTTCTTGACTAGCACCGGATTTGAAGCCCACACCGGATATTGTGATTCTCGAATATGTCCTATACGAAGAAATCTATCAACTTCAGAAAGTATTACCGTAGATTTTTGCCTGGGAGACGGGACACCTTTTTTGGATGATTGGGTGAATATTTCCACAGACTGACAATTTGTGGCATATCACCTCAGGAGGCACCCCTGTAACGTCCTCTGTACACCAAGCAAACATATCCAGTTTAGTCGACAAATATTTAATCAACCTTTCTTTAAATTCATCAATAAGTTGTAACCCGATTTTTAAAACTTTTCCCTCGGAAAATTTATATTCTTCATGATCATTATCTGGAACCAAAAATCCGGGGGACTCCCTTGGGTCATCACAAGGAGTAATAGCCGAAAGGGTCCCCTTTAATTGTTATGCTTCCCCTGAAATTTCCCCTCAGATTTGCTTTGCAGACAAAGTTATCTGATAGCATTCTCTAGCCATCTTTTGACTGCTTCGGACGGTTCCAACATTGTTTCCTACCACGTATTTCAAGCACTGATGTACCGTAGAGATTACCCCATGTATTTTAGACAGCCAATAATGCCCCAAAATAACATTATAATATGTAGGCGCATCCACTTCTACCTCCTTTTTAAATGGTCCCCGACCAAGCTCTACTACGCAATTAAACTCTCCAACAACTACCGTTGTTGCTCCTGTAAAGCCCACTATTGTTCTTTCAGATCTGCGGATGACTGGTAGATCGGAAATTCGTCTGTAAGTTCTTATGAACAAGATATTTGTAGAGCTTCCTGTATCAACTAATATCTTCTGTACTTGATCCCCAACTATCCCCGCAGTAATCACTACTGCATCTTCATGAGGGCCTGATACATTTCTCATATCATCATTATCAAACTAAATATTTGGAGAAGGCACATGATGCCTCCTTGCCGACAGCCCCACTTCCAGTTGAGTGGTCGAACTTACCACATGCCTTTTTCGAGAACTGTTAGAATTTCCAGACACTGTGTCTCCCCAAAAATTGCTAATGATTCAAAACACACACACAAATATTCCACTTCAATATCAAAATCGTCTATTTCCTCTACGGGAAACTCTTCGAAGATTACCATCGCTGTGTCAGAATTTTTTGGAACGGCTTTCACCGTAGGATTATTTTGTGCATGCTTTTTCACAAAATCGAACAACATACCATTATCAACCAAATCTTGTACTTCTTTTTTCAACGAAATACACTCCTTCGTGTCATGCCCAATGTCTTCATGGTACTTGCAGAATTTATTAGGATTCCTACTTTCTCTAGGGGTCTGGATAGGAAAAGGCTTTCTGAACTGCACAGACGATTTAGCCTTGTCGAATATTGTAGCTACATTCTCTGTCAGCTCAGCAAAATAATCGGGTCGAACCCACTTGTTCGAAATTGGTTTTGCTACATGTTATCTATTATAATTCTGCTGATTCGCTTGGGGCCTTGGCGGATACTGTCCCAATTTAGTCCGAGCATTACCCCAATGAGCTTGATTATTAGCCACAGATCTCTGAAACTGATTCTGTTCCAACTGATCACTTCCTCTCTCTGAAGCTTGAGTTTCTTCCACTAAGATTCTTTTTTCCACCTGATCAAGTAAAGCTCTAAAAGTCATTGCATGACTTTCTGCCACAGTATCCTTCAGAAATCCGGGGAGTAGTCCCATTCTAAAAGCCGCTATTGCCACCGAATCTTGGCAAAATTCCATATCCGTCTTCGTTTTCATAAAACGATTTGTATAATTTTTCAAACTCTCTCCAACTTTTTGTCTACAATAGATAATCGTATCTCCATTAGCTTGAAATTTCTTACTCCCCACAAAATGTTGTCTGAATATATTCCAGAACATATCAAAATTCTTAATAGAACCCTGTGGTAATCTATTATACCACTTAGAGGCAACTTCTTTGAACGTCTAAGAAAATGCCCGACATAAAAGCTTATCATCGTCATCAAAATTAATCATAATTTTTTTAAAATGTTCAATGTGGTTATCAGGATCTTGTGTTCCATCGAATTTCTCTAACTTCGAAATATCAAAATGTTTTGGGAGGTTACCTGACAATATTTCCAAAGATAATGGCGATGCCCTCAAGTTATGACCCGTTCTGTAAGCATTCATCCTCGAATTTTCATTAATCGGGAAATAAAGTCCTTCCTCGAAGGATAATGGCGGTTGACTGATACTTCCATTCAGAATTCTGCCGATCAATATCTTGGACTCCCTCACGTAAATTCCGTTTGTTATAGACTTGCTCATCAATCTGTTTTTTTTCCTCAGAGCCTTCTTTTCCACACTCCTGCCTCTACGCTTTTCCTCATGTCCATTTCCACACTTTTTCCTGTGATAACTCCTTTCTGAAGAAGAATAAGATGAACTCAAAAGAGCACAATCACTCGAATCGGAAGACTCAGTAAGACACCTCCCCTTCCTTTCTGGAGAGTATCGATCACGAATCCTATATCAATTATCCCTTTTAGTTGCTCAGTGATAATTTATTTCCTCAACTTTTTCTTTTTTATCTTTCCTTCGAATTTCTGAACGAATAATTCTTTGTACCACACCTTTTTCTACTTTAAACTTTTCAGTTTCCTTTAGCAATTCATTCCTTTGAGCAACTAAAACTGAATCTTCAACTGCCTCCCCAGAACATTGTCCCTCGAACTTTCCGAGGTCTTCTTCTTCCTGGAAATCATCGCCAACGAGATTTTACTCACAATAGTTCGCATTTAAATCTTCATGTTCGTCCATCTTTTCAAATATTTTCGGTAACAAAAGTTTTTCTCACAGACGGCGCCACTGATAAGATTCGACCAGAAAGATTTATTTGAGTTATATTATGAGTTTTCCAGAAGAAGATTTCTTTGTAAGGATCTAGTTTGAGTTAATAACAATTTGGAAATGAATTCTACAGAGAGAAGCTCTACTCTTCTAGAGAAAGGAAATATATTAGAATAATGAATCAAAAGTGCCGTTCTAATTTGTGTGGGGTCCTTTTATAGTACAATAATGGGCGCAACACGTCTTATTTTGCCAATATTATATTTTTGTCTCTATATTTACACCTTTCCTAAAATTAATACTTTCTTTCTATACTTTTACACTTATCTCTCACCAACAAATATTTCTTTTCACTTTTACCCTCAATCCTTTATCTTTCCTCATCACGCATGACAAGCTGCAAATTGCCTATCTGCCCATATAGTATTTACAAGCAATTCGCAGGCCAGCCTGCGAATTGCTTGTAAATATAACCTGTGAAACATATGGCATACACACTCAATCAAGCTGCGAATTGGTATGAAATATAAAGAGGTATTAAGGTGCGAATCTTTTGTATCCTAGGTGATGAAGATGCGAACTGTACTACAGCGCACACGTACAGGCTGCGAACTGATCTATGTTTTACATGCACATTGTAGTGATCTGGGAAATATCGAAAGAACACCAAAATCAACAATCAACTACCTAATGCACATCTAAACCCAGAAAAGTATTAACATTACATGCAACGAAACTTCTACCCTGCGTTCGTCGCTAAACCAGAAACTAACTGACCAACTATCGTCACTAAATACTTCATTCCGGTATAAAAAGCAACGTCGATCGTAAAATAACGGAAACAAGTGGTTCAAAGTCATCAAAAACGTAAAAAAATTACAATTTCCACAAGAATGCTTACCTGGTTATTGCTAATAATTGTTGCTTCACCGGCCGGAGACGACTAGACGATAACTTGTCGAACAAAAGGTGGTTAGTTGTTGGACGGAGTAAAAGACGGTGACTGGTGGTGTTCCGTTGAAAGGTGTGAAGGACGACTGATTTCAGAGAAGCTCGAAGGGTTTCAGGTTGGAGAGAGAGAGAGTATCACAAAGTTGAACGGTTTCTGTTGGTTTCTAAAATTAAACGTGTTTGAGTTGGTTTAGGGTGATGGGAAGGGGAAAAAAGTGGATTGGAAGTGAAAAATGGGTATATATAGTCGGGGGTAATTTTATCCAAGTTTTTACTTGAGGTACTAAGTAATACTATCCAAAATTTGGGTACTACCGGGTAATTAGACACTTGAGCGGGTATTTACTAGTACTTTTCTCATAATAAAAAGAGTGGGTTCCCGGACTCCACAGAAATAATGAAACCACTATTAAAAAAGTTGTAATTCTTAAAATCAATAAAGGGAAATTACCCCTAAGGTACCTACTCAACTATTTTATTGTCATCTAGTACCCAAGGTTTGATCAATTGTCACTTAATACCCAACTCAACTACCTAATTATCACATAGTATCTAACTTTATTTTAATATCCTAACTACCCTCACCATTCATGAACAACCACGTAACCAAAATTTCTCTTTCCTTCTCTTTCATACTTTTTCTTTATATTTTATTTTTAAAAGATCCGTATCTTTCGAACCAGAGCTCAAAAAAATAAATGAAAGTACCATCACTTTTGTTTTTTGAAAATGAACAAAACTAGATCCATTGATGATATTTTTTTGATTTTTTTAAAAAATAAAATTTCACCAGTAACAATTCGCATCATATCATGAGAATTGTTTAGGAATCCTGAGAGTTGCAAACAATTCGCATCCTATCATGAGAATCGTTCAGAAAACCCAGAGTTGCAAACAATTCGCATCTTATCATGAGAATCGTTCAGAAATCCTGAGAGTTTGCAAGCAATTCGCGTCCTGAGAATTGTACTAGTTTTTTTTTGCAAGCAATTCGCATCTTATCATGAGAATCGTTCAGAAATCCTGAGAGTTGCAAGCAATTCGCATCTTATCATGAGAATCGTTCAAAAATCCTGAGAGTTGCAAGCAATTCGCATCTTATCATGAGAATCGTTCAGAAATCCTGAGAGTTTGCAAGCAATTCGCATCCTGAGAATTGTACTAGTTTTTTTTTGCAAACAATTCGCCTCTTATCATGAGAATCGTTCAGAAATCCTGAGAGTTGCAAGCAATTCGCATCTTATCATGAGAATCGTTCAGAAATCTTGAGAGTTTGCTAGCAATTCGCATCCTAAGAATTTGCAAGCAATTCGCATCTTGAGAATTGTACCAGGTTTTTATTTTTTTTTATTTTTTTTCAGCGCGCGTATATTAGGTCAGGGGTATTTTGTCCAAATTTCAATTCGAGGTACCAAGTGACACTATCCAAAAAGCGGGTACCAGTGGGTAATTACATAGTTGAGAAGGTATTTACTAGTACTTTTCTCATAAATAAATACATCGAATATATATATATAAAATATTAAATCAAAATAATTGTAATGCTTCTACAAAATATATAAAAATATTTATTTTCACTATCACAATATCAATAAAAAATACAAAAACATTTTTGTCAAAATTTATAATTTATTTCCAAAATTTTAAATTGTATAGAGATTAAATTAGACTTATAAATTTTGCTAATTTAAGATTTATAAGAATCTCTATATTTATTAGAATTTTTAATAAATACATTAAAAGTAGAAAATATAAATTTTTTAAAAATAAATAAAAAAATTAAATACATATATGATATAATTTTAACCATGAAGTTTTTTATCCATAACATCACTTTTTATCTCATTCATCTATTATTTTTAACTTTTTATTAAACCTAATTGTTCCTTATTAATCAAGTAAACTATATAATAGGGTTTAAAGAAAAAAACAATATCTCACTCAATATCTAAGTATTATGATGAGTTTCTAATTTTAATTTTTACTTTTTTTCAAATATAAAATTCATATTACATGGTTAACTTTTAAATAATATGTTTCTTAGCCTATGCGTTCGAGATGACACGGTAGAAATTATATTTAATGAGAAATAAAATAAAATAAAAATTTATTTTATTTGAATTTAAAATAAATTATACATCATATAAATTAAATACATATATGATATAATTTTAACCATGAAGTTTTTTATCCATAACATCACTTTTTATCTCATTCATCTATTATTTTTAACTTTTTATTAAACCTAATTGTTCCTTATTAATCAAGTAAACTATATAATAGGGTTTAAAGAAAAAAAACAATATCTCACTCAATATCTAAGTATTATGATGAGTTTCTAATTTTAATTTTTACTTTTTTTCAAATATAAAATTCATATTACATGGTTAACTTTTAAATAATATGTTTCTTAGCCTATGCGTTCGAGATGACACGGTAGAAATTATATTTAATGAGAAATAAAATAAAATAAAAATTTATTTTATTTGAATTTAAAATAAATTATACATCATATATATATATATATATATACACGAGCAACTCCAACATGTTGGAATATATTTATTTAATATAATTATAGACCGATAGTAATTTGGACGAAAATGCAAAATTAACATTTTCCGCTATTGTTTTAAGAAAGTATAGATTAAAAGTAAACGAGATTATATCGGTGAAAAAAACGTTATGAGCTCAAATCTGGTGATAACCGGGTTGAATTTGGGCATCGTGATAAAAAAGGTCCGAATCTCAACACTTAAACCTAAATTAATAAAGCAAGAATATAAAATGAATCATTAATTTATTGGGTTATGGTCCGGACATAAGTAAATAAAAGGTGTATATATATAAATTAAATCATCAATTAATAAATGATGGGCTTTATAATGTTGGGCTTCACCATATAAAATCTATAAATAAAAGGTTAGGTTTAGGAATTTTAATTTCCTAAACCCTATTAAAAAAATAGGACTGGCTGCTTCTTTAATGTCTCGAAAAGTTTTCACTAATTTGATGTTTCTATTTTCACTAAGTGCAAGTCCGTAACAAAGATGTAAGTGTTCTTGATTTTTCTAACTCTACAAAGATGTAAAGATGTAAGTGTTCTTGATTTTTCTAGTTATTCCTCAGTTGATTTTTCGAAAAATAATAATAATTATTTTTCACAATTTATTATATATTATTATTCGAATAATATACAACCATACATCCCTACTTACTTTAAGGAAATGAAAGAAGTGTTGAATTAATAATAAATGAGGGAAAAGTTCTATCAACTGTCTTCACTTTGGATTTGGACTAGGATTGGTTAGGTCAATGTTCAACATCGAATGACATGCCTTCACCTCTGTACAATATGCCTTTGATAAATTTTTTTTGTAATAAAGCAATTTATCAAATCATTGTTTATAATTATGATTTGATATTTTTATTTATACCCTATATTTAAATTATTAATAATTTTTTATAATTATGGTTTGATATTTTTATTTATACCCTCTATTTCAATTGTTAATAAATTTTTATCAATATATTAATTAGGATTTTGATAAATTGGTTTTAGAGTTGTTTTTATTAATTTCAAAAATCTAATAATTTTTTATTTTGATTAAATTAATGATTAATTTTAGAGACAAGATTTAACGATATGTTTGAACTTTATTAACTAATAATTAATTGAAGAAAGAAACGAAATTTAATTATAATAATGTCTTTTTTATTAAAAAGGCAACAAAATAAATACAATAAATGAAATGATTTTTTTACCTTAATTAGGGTTTTGATTTTTATGCAGGTGTATAATTTATGAAATGTTTTTTAAATAACAAACCATATAGTAATAGAGGACTTAATTATGTGTTTGTTATTATTATTTTTGCTTGTATTATGCTTTTGCTATGATATATCTACCTCTAGATCACTTGAATTTCCAGATCACTTGAATTTTCATTTGATCACTCTCGTAGGTCTCGGTTAGTTTTCATTATAGGTTCAAGCAATGCTATGTTTTTATTTTATTTTTTTAATTAATTATGGACGGTTTTATAGTTGGTATGATATTTACAATGATATTTACAATAATATTTGCATGAGCTAGGGTACTCTGATACGGATTTCTAACCCTAGCATTTCATACCAAACACTGCGTCTTGCAGGCCTGTTTTACTCTATTTCTATGGGCCTCCAAATATCTGAAGCCTAAAATATTTAGATTAAATAATAAATTAGGTGACACATTTTATAATTTGTAACATGCATTTAATTGTCTATAAAGTAATATTAATACTAAATTATTAAAATATTTATTTGTGTGTGTACAGGTACTATCGAAATGGATGTAGGCGCGAAAGTGTTGAAGATAAGTTTACCTTACCTTGTGGCTGGTATAAAAGTCCAATACAGGTATTTATTTCGTTTCAGATCCTTTAAGAAAAAACTTGAGGAAGAAGTTAGATCGTTGAAAATGGTAGAAGAGAACATTATCTCCCGTGCCCACACTAATAGGAACAATAGTCAAATAATATTTTGTAGTGTGGAAAGTTGGTTGGTCAATGTGTCGTCTATTTTGCGTGAAGTGGAAACTTTAGAAGACGAAATGCAATATAAGGAAACGTTCCGAGTTATTGAGCTTAGGGAAGAAGTAAAATGTTACCACGAAGTGAGTCCGCCCATGGCTCAATTCCCTGTACCGTATGTTTCATCGAGTGACTTGGTGTTTTCTGAATCTTCGCAAGTTGCTCTTGATAATATCATGGAGGGTCTGAATCAGGGAAGTGTGAAAGTCATTGGTTTGTACAGCATGGTCGGAGTTGGGAAGACAAATTTGGCTGAACATGTCATCCAGTCAGTCAAAGATTCAGAGTTGTTTGAAAAAGTGACGATGGTTACTGTGTCTGAGACTCACAATCTCCTGGGCATTCAAGATACTGTTGCAGCGGCTTTAGGTCTTAAATTTAACACTGAAAATGAGGTAAAAATGAAAGCAGGGCCTTTAAGCTTGCGTTTGGGGAAAGAGTCCAAGCTCCTGAACATATTGGATGATATTTGGGATGAAATGGACTGTGCAAAGATTGGAATGAGATTTACTGCAGATCAGAAAAGCTGCAAACTTCTTATAACAACCCGTTTTCATCAAGTGTGCTCTCAGATGAATTGTGACATACAAATTCACACTTGATGAAGTTCTACATTAAAATGCGTTGTTATAAGAAGTTTGCAGCTTTTCTGATCTGCAGTAAATCTCATTCCAATCTTTGCACAGTCCATTTCATCCCAAATATCATCCAATATGATCAGGAGCTTGGCCTTTTTCCCCAAATTCAAGCTTAAAGGCCCTGCTTTCATTTTCACATCATTTTCAGTGTTAAACTTGAGACCTAAAGCCGCTGCAACAGTATCCTGAATTCCCATGAGATTGTGAGTCTCAGACACAGTAACCATCGTCACTTTTTCAAACAACTCTGAATCTTTTACTGACTGGATGACATGTTCAGCCAAAGTTGTCTTCCTAACTCCGATCATGTCGTACAAACCAATGACTTTCACACTTTCATCCTTCAGACCCTCCATGATATTATCAAGAGCAACTTGCGAAGATTCAGAAAACACCAAGTCACTCGATGAAACATACGGTACAGGCAATTGAGCCATGCGCGGACTCACTTGGTGGTAAAATTTTACTTCTTCCCTAAGCTCAATAACTCAGAACGTTTTTTCTTCATACCGTTTACTCAGCCCGTACCAGCATCTCCTGCCCATGAAACAACCCTCCTTATATTGTATTTCGTCTTCTAAAGTTTCCACTTCACGCAAAATAGACGACATATTGACCAACCAACTTTCCACACTACAAAATATTATTTGACTATTGTTACTGATAGTGTGGACACGGGAGATAATGTTCTCTTCTACCATTTTCAACAATCTAACTTCGTCCTCAAGTTTTTTCTTAAAGGATCCAAAATGAAATAAATACCTGTACTAGACTCTTATACCAGCCACAAGGTAAGGTAAACTTATCTTGAACACTTTCGCGCCTACATCCATTTCGATAGTACCTGTACAGTGTACACACAAATAAATATTTTAATAATTTAGTATTAATATTTTAAAATATTATATTACTTTTTTTTAACAATGAATATTACTTTATAGACAATTAAATGCATGTTACAAATAAATAATAGATATTTAATCTAAATATTTTGGGCTTCAGATATTTGGAAGCCCATAGAAATAGAGTAAAGCAAGCAAACGACACTGAAACTCAGTGTTTCACTAATGTGCAAGACGCACCGTTTGGTAAGAACGCTAGGGTTAGAAATCCATGTCAGAGTACCCTAGCTTATGTAAATATTATTGTAAATATCATACGGCATATAAAACCGTCCATAATTAATTTAAAAAAAATAAAACAAAATCATAGCATAATTAATAGCAAAAGCATAGTAGACCCTTGCTTGAACCTATAATGAAAACTAACCGAGGCCTAAGAGAGTGATCAAATGGAATTTCAAGTGATCTAGAGGTAGATATATCTAGCAAAAGCATAATACAAGCAAAAATAATAATAACCGACACATAATTAAGTCCTCTATTATTATATGGTTTGTTATTTTAAAAAATATTGCATAAATTACTTTTGGAAACACAATACACGTGCATAAACAACACAGTACACATTTAGTATGTTGCTAACGTTAAAAAAACATACCTTGGATTTCCGAATTAAATAAAAGAAGTCTGGATTTACTATGAACAATTCGAGTTTCTTTAGTATGATTCTTTCTTTCATCACAGTTGGAGTTATATAGACAGATTCTCCAAAGTAATAATCATCTGTTTTTAGAAAAAATAAACACAAATACAATGCTTTTAACAAATCTTTATATTTTAGAAATTATTAAATAAAAACGGTAGTAATTCACTGTTTAAATAATTAATGTGAAATTAAAAAAAGATATGGATACTCTTTATACCGATTCTCCAAAGTAATAACTATTAATCACAGTTAATATTCTCCAAAATTAATAGTAATAACTATTACTATTAATCCTAGTTATATACTAGTAATAACTATTGGAGTTATATAGACCTATTCTCCAAAGTAATAACTATTAACTAAGGGTTAATACCTTTTTATATAATTATTTCATTGCTTTTGTACCATAGTTAATGCCATACTACAAATATCTCAGAGACAAAACTATCCTACTAGTCTATTAATTATCCTTTTATTCTATCTTCAGGGATTATAGATTAATAATTTATAAATTATTGTATTAATTATTTAATTAGTTTTATTATAATAAATTATATTATTATTTTTAGTTAAATTAATTTAAAACTACTGCATAATCAATGGTTATGATATTTTAAAAGAGTTATTTATTTTTAAATTTTTAAATAAAATTATAAAAACATGTTTTTAAAGTATCAAATAAATATTATTTTTGAAAATTTTAATAAAATTAGTTTTTTTATTAATTTTTAAAATTCATTTTTTTAAAATCAGCTTATTTTTCTTTAATTAAATATCTTAAAAAATCCGTTAAAATTTTAGTTTTTCAAAATATTAAATTTTTAAAACCTATTTTTTCTTTAAAAACTTGAAGGTTTATGAGTTATGTTCTAATTTGAAATTATCTATTTAATACAAGTATATTTTGTTTGTTTTAAAAACATTAAATTTATTTTTCAAATATGATTTTGAAAACATTTGTTATCGTATTTAATAAACTTTCAATTTTGTCTTAAAAACATTAAATTAATTTTTCAAATACGATTTTGAAAAATATTTCTAATCGTATTTAATAAACTTTCAATCTTTTAAATAAAAAAGTGTTAAAAATTAATTTATTGAAAAAACTGAAAATTAACGTGATTTTCTTAAAAATGTTTTATTTAATAAGAAACAGATTTAAAAACTGAATTCAAAATTATTTAAAATTTGTTTTTTTTAAAATTTTGGAAAAACAATACTCAAAACAGCTATAGTTTAAATATTTTAGAAATTTTCTTTTATATTTTTATTTAATATTTAAAAATAAACAATTATTAAAAAAGTTGCGATGTATAAATATTATTTAATAGTTATAAATTAGTTTGATTTAAAATAATAATATAATATTTTTATTATCATAATTTAGATAATTAATTTTTATATATCTAATATTTAAAACTCAAAGTTAAACTAGAAGGGTAGTTATGTCTCTGAAATATTTGTAGTCAACTTAACATTAATTATGGTATAAAAACAATGCAATAATTACTTAAAAAT
Source organism: Limnanthes douglasii subsp. nivea (assembly GCA_036936605.1). Lineage (NCBI taxonomy): Eukaryota > Viridiplantae > Streptophyta > Magnoliopsida > Brassicales > Limnanthaceae > Limnanthes > Limnanthes douglasii. The sequence continues at coordinate 1,721,207 of JAUPFV010000004.1, read as the reverse complement.
GTTAATTTTTATATATCTAATATTTAAAACTCAAAATTAAACTAGAAGAGTAGTTCTCTCTCTCAAATATTTGAAATATTTGTAGTCGACGTGACATTAACTATGGTATAAAAACAATGCAATAATTACTTAAAAAAGGGTAATTAAATTTTTGGTAACCGGTGCCATGGCACCGGTTAGCATAACCCATTAACTAATTATGTTTATATAAATTGCACAAATAAAAACGAATCAAATATAATATGTTAACCTTCAAAATCACTGTATATTTAAACTAAAATCAAGACACGGAACCAATTAACCTTTTTCCTCTTTAGAAAAAATGTTGTCAACTCGGGGTTCTAGAGAAAGAAACTATCTCCTCTCTAGAAACCCTAGAGTTTAGTCGGCCGTCGGTACTTTTTTTCAGCTTACTAAAATGAAGGGTTTCCCTACTCTTATGAGACTTGTTACTTCGGGTGCACGTTGCAGTCATTGCTGCTCTTTTTGGATTATGACCGGAGTAGTTTTAGGTAGGTTTTCTTGTTCCTTCTCCCACCTCTCTTCCTCCGTCGATCATGTCCAACATGTAGGGAATCTACCTGATAACAACCGTCTGGTTTGTCTCTAGCGTTTGGGATCCTCCTTTGCTGCCAATCTTTATGTGTAAACCGAAGCATCCAGAGATTCGGTGACCGATTGTCTAGATCTGGATGGATCTATATGTCTGTTGCATGCTCTCTCTGATTTCAACTATCGTCCATCCACGACCCCGTCCACCATGATTTTACATGTCTTTTATGCACGTTTCTGGGTTGAAACCCCTATCGGGTTCAGTAAGTGTTTCCGTCATTGCGCTTGTTCGGTGGTAATTCGTGCTTCGATCGGATGGTTTTACCTCCGCTTTGATGAAACGCAGTCCTTACGTCCCTCTAATCTACTTCACTTTAGCGTTCGTCATTTTGATTAATGAAATTTGTCCGCTTTTTTATCTTGGTCAGCCCTCATTGGTTGTGTATGCGAGGTTCTTTCATGGCTGGTTTGAAGGATGGTTTCGAGGCTGTCTCGAGGCTATTTGCAGTCAGATTTTGTGGTTGTTTGCAGGTTGTTCCAAGGCGGGTTTCAATGCTGTTTTGTGGCTGTCATCTGACTGTTTGTAGATTGATCTCATGGATGTCCGGTGGCTGTTGGCAGGTTGTTTCATATCTGTTTTGAGACCGTATGCTGGCTGGTTGTTTGCCGGCTGTTTCTTAGTTATTTGTATGCTGGCTGGTTGTTTGCAAGCTATTTCATGGAAATTTATGGAAATTTATAGGCAGCTTGCAGGCTGTTTCAAGGTGTGTTTCAACTTTCAAGGCTGTTATGTGGCTGTTGGTAGTCTGTTTGTGGATTGTTTGCACAACTCTATATCACCATATCTGGTATTGTTTTGCCATTGGGCTAACAATAACTGTTATATATTATCCGAAATCGCATCAAATAATATATAACAAATCGCAGAAAAAGTTAAACCCTTTTGCTAGATTCATCTATAGAAGAAACAGAAAATCAAGAATACTTACGGGTTTCCCTGCTGCTATCCATCTAGTATTCTCTTCAGTTCTTTTGCATTCTTCAGCGATTCCACATTCTCCGGTGATTCCGTTTATGAAACTAAGAGACCTGCAGAATCAGATTAGAGAAAAAGTAAAAGTTTCCAGACACTAAGGAAGCGGCCGTATTTCTGATTAGGGTTTAGAGTGATGAAATACCTAAACCTAGCCCCTTATTTATAGATTTTACAATGTGAAGCCCAACATTGTAAAGCCCATCCTTTGTTACTTTCTTGTGTCCGGGACCATAACCCAATAAATTGATAATTCAATTTATATCCCTGATTTATTAATTCAGGCTTAAGTGTTGAGATTTGGGCCCTCTTCATCACAGTGCCCAAATTCAACCCGGTTACCACACTTGAGCCCATAACGCCTTTTTACCCATATGTCCAATTTAGTTAATTAAATAATTAACTCGATTAATTTTAATTTGGACTTCCTTAAGACAATAATCGAATATGTTTATTTAGCATGTCGGTCCAAATTATTGTTAGTCTATAAATATATTAAATAAATATATTCCAACAATCTCCCACTTGGACCGTCATATGCTACTCAAGAATACATATTCAACTTTAATGGGATCCCTATATTCATTGTCAATGGACAAACGGTACAACCCCGTACATGACTGATAACAATAAAGGACTAAAGACCTCTTTCTCGTAATGTGAACAATAGGATGCAACAGTAATCACATTACCATTATCAATCAATTACTTGGGCCAATTATGGAGCGTGGCATAAGAGTAATATGACTTGTAATCGTAAATAACTACTCTTAAATGGTTTCTACTTTTGGAGATCCAATACAGTACAAATATCAATAAATATTTCCAAGCATATATATATTGCAATAAACTTTAATGTGCATAATACTGCAAAATATAACATTAGATCCTATTACAAACTCTCCCACTGAAACTAACAATCTTCTAAATCAACTACACTCATATTGATGGTGTGTCCGTGGAAAACCTTAGGCAAAACCGCCTTTGTTAGGGGATCTGCTATCATGGAGTTTGTACCGATGTGCTCTATACTTATCTGACCCATCTGTACTCTTTCTTTAACAGGCAGAAACTTTATGTCTATGTATTTGGATTTAGACGCGCTCCTGTTGCTGTTAGAGTACTGCACTGCGGAATTGTTATCGCAATATAAACTCATAGGGATTTCTATCCCTTGTACAGTGCGTAATCCAGTAACAAAATTCCGCAGCCATAGTGCCTGGTTTGATGCCTCAAAGCATGCCATAAATTCTGCTGCCATGGTGGACGATGCAATAAGTGTTTGCTTTACACTTTTCCAGGATATTGCACCTCCAGCCAATAAGAATATGTTGCCTGACGTGCTTTTTAATGTGTCTGCGCATCCACCAAAATACGAGTCGGAATACCCGATGATCTCCAGTTTATCTGACTTCCTATATGTCAACATGTGCCCCTTTGTTCCTTGCAGATATCAGAGTACTCTTTTAACTACTTTCCAATGATCCAATCCTGAGTTACTAACATATCTCCCCAACATGTTTACAACAAAGGCAATGTCCGGCCTAGTACAAACTTGAGCATACATTAAACTCCCAACTGTAGAAGCATAAGGGACCGTTTTTATTTCCTCAATCTCAAGTTTTGTCTTAGGACATTGACTCAGGCTAAGTCTGTCACCCTTTGCTATAAGGGTACTTAGGGGTTTGCAATCTGTCAATCCGTAACATTGTAACACACTTTTAATGTATTCTTTTTGTGATAATCCAAGAATACCACGAGAACGATCTCGATGTATCTGGATTCCTAACACAAAACTGGCATCACCAAGATCCTTCATATCAAACTTGTCTGATAGAAATCTTTTTGTAGTGTGTAACAATTCCTTATTGTTTGAGGCAAGCAATATGTCATCCACATATAATATAAGAAATATGAAATTACTCCCACTGAACTTGTGATAAACAAAATCCTCAACCGAGTTGATCTCAAAGTCATAACCAACTATCACCTCAAGGAATTTGTGATACCATTGACGAGAAGATTGTTTAAGCCCATAAATGGATTTCTTAAGTCTGCAAATCAGATCTTTTGAGTTACTTTCTACAAAGTGTTCTGGTTGCATCATGTAGATCGTTTCCTCAATATTACCGTTGAGAAAAGCGGTCTTAACATCCATCTGATGAAGCTCAAGGTCAAAATGTGCAACTAATGCTATGATTGTTCTAAATGAATCCTTCGTCGATACTGGAGCGAAAGTTTCTTTAAAATAAATCCCTTCATGTTGAGTATAACCTTTCACTACAAGACGTGCTTTATGTCTTTCCACATTACCCAGGGAATCGCGTTTGTTTTGTAAACCCATTTACAACCAATTTCCTGAATTAATAACATTGTAGTGATCTGGGAAATATCGAAAGAACACCAAAATCAACAATCAACTACCTAATGCACATCTAAACCCAGAAAAGTATTAACATTACATGCAACGAAACTTCTACCCTGCGTTCGTCGATAAACCAGAAACTAACTGACGAACTATCGTCACTAAATACTTCATTCCGGTATAAAAAGCAACGACGATCGTAAAATAACGAAAACAAGTGGTTCGAAGTCATCAAAAACGTAAATACTTCATTCCTCAGGTAAGTCTAAACCGATTTGAACAACCATCTTTGCTATATGCTTACGAACCGGCTAAAAACCTTGGTTAGTTACCGGACTTTGTCATGTGTATAAAAAATGCCACTGATATTTTTTTCGTATCGAAATAGTCATTTTTGCTGGTTTCATTTTAAATATGTGGTCACTTTTGTTTGTCTTGATTTGCATCCGTGGTCACCTGTGAGTGACCACGGATGTAACAAAAAGCCAACAAAAGTGGCCGTTTTGATACAAAAAACATCAATGACATATTTGATACACATGACAAAGTCTAATGACTAACTAAGATTCTTAGCCCTTACGAACCAATACCGCATTCGACTCAGATAAACCAGCTTCAACTTGACTATCATGGCATGTTGTTGTACTAATACCACCTTTAGAAGAGCCCTGCAAGACCTTCAGCATAACCTTGGATGATTTGCTTTTGCTTTCACGCAGACCATTTTCAATCACGATACCACTATGTGGCTTCTCTACTTTATTATTACCACCAAGAAACACAACCGGACCATTTTGTACCTTCTTAGGTGTGAGGCGTGCAGGTAAACAAGGCCCGAGTATAGGAATCGGTGCACCGCGGACAGCTAAGGCACCAAGGTCAACTAGTTGATTAATAACCGAAGTCATGTTGTCCGGTTCATTAACAACCTCAATTGAGAAACAACTTTCCCACTCTCGCTCATTGCTCTCTTTAACATCATGTGCAATATTTGCATTTGATTTGATGATTTTCGAATAAAAATTTGGTTCAATATGGTCTGGTTTTCCACACTTCTTGCAAATAAGCTTTGCACGAGAATCCGATTTCATGTGTCAAGTTCTTCCACATCTAAAACACGTTAGTTTGAAGTGGTTTGTTGACTCTCTCTCATTCCTTGTCTGCTTACCACTATTTTGAAAATGATTTTTTGTGTTTTTACATCTTGACTTGTCTTTAGTAAACAATGTATCTTCAACATCAACCGAATACTTAATAAGAATTTGTTTAACCAATGCTTCCTGGTTAGAGAATAGGTTCTCTAACTCAAAAATTGATAGTTGGTTAACCTATCCTTGTATTCATGATATAAACGGCATGAAGTCAGATCGTAATGCACGAATCAACTAATGTCTTAGCCTTGCACCAGTGGTAGGTTAATCACAATCCAAACCTAAAATTTCCGAACATACATTCTTAACCTTAAGAGAGAAATTAGAGATTGACATATTATCTTGGGTTAACGAAGCAAGCTCATTCTCAAGGTATTGAAGCCGCATAATATTTTTCTGGGTAAATAACCTGTTAAGAGTATCCAAGATATCTTTTGGAGAATCTAATGCACGAACATGATCAATGAATTCCTTAACGATCGAAGTTCTCAACGCAAATTCCACACCCTACTTTCCATTTCCACCTTAACTCAGCATTTTCCGGAGTATTACTAGGAAGTATCTCAGTACCGGAAACAAGATCTCACAAATCTTGTCCTTGAAGGAAGGCCTCTATACACAACCCTCAATATTGGTAATTGGTTCCAACAAGTTTCTTTGTAGACATAGGAGAAGCTGAATTACTTTCGTTCATATTGATTTAAAAGTAATAGCACTTGGCATGATTTTTATATTAAATACTTGATATGCAGAGACCTCACTCTGATACCATGAAACAAATTGAACATACACATGAACTGAAACAATAAGCACACAAGAGTTGATTTTATTATTTAAATAGTGAAACACAAAGGTTCAATACTTATAGAAAATATGATTCAAACGTCTCATTGTAATTTGAGACTTTCAGACTTCCTAATATAACTCCAACTACTTCACTAAGTAATTTAATAGTTCAGAATTGATTTGGAGTTGTCTATTTTTTGTGGGTCTTTGATCTGTCTACGGGTTCTTTGTGGGTTCTGAATTCGTCTGCTTATTGTAACTTGGATTAAAGAGTGCAGTAATTTTGACAACGTTCCGCCGTTTTTTTACCGTGACAAACTGTAATACATACCTAGGGATGGAAATGGGCCTGATTCGGACCGAGTTCGGGCCGACCCGCTTGGGCCCATTCTTTTTTACTCGAACCGAAACCCGACCGTTTAATATTTTTGAACCCGACCGTTTAATATTTTTGAACCCGAGCCCGCCCCGTTTATATCCGCGGGTCAGCCCGCCTGCCCGCAAACATGTTTTTTACTATTTGGGTTGAACAAACCGGTCCGATCCAAATCTGCTCAAATTTGACTTTATTTTTAATTTAAAACTAAAGTTTAAGCCATAAATTTTTAAACCAACATACCTTAAACACAATAGCAAAAGAGAAAAACATCTAAAAGAACTTGAAAAGTTAGAAATTAGGATTTGAAGTATATAGGCAAAGATTTGAAGAAATATATTTATAATTTATGGAATTAGTTTATGGAAAAAGAATATAATTAATAAATATGATATTGACTCTAGAAGTAAAATAATAATTATTCAAAGACGGTGTATTATTGGTATACATATAAATGTCAGTCTTTTTGTAATTAGTAAATATATTTATTTTAGTTATATTTTACAAATTTATCATTATTTTTATTATATTTTTTATTTTTTATATATAGTTTATATTTGCATGTCGGGTCGGGTTAGACAAATTAAAAATTTATATCCAACACACCAACGGGAATTCGTATATTCGTACCCGCCCCGTTAAATGTTCAGGTTGGACAGAGCCCGACCAAATTAGACTGGATCGGACCGGTTTGGACCAACATTGCCATACCATTGCCATACAGTGAGAGACGGTCGTAAACACAACAGCTTGAGTCATGTTTTTGGCACCTCCTCTTCAATATATATATGAATTATTCGTTTCAATTATTTTTTTTATAAGTAACACTTACCAGTTGATCATTATAATTAAAAAATAAGTCTATTAAATAGATATAAAAACTGAAATTTTTCAAAAATTTGAAAGAATTAATAGTCTACATCGATTAGGAATATATATTTTAATATAATATTTTCATTTTCAAAAAATACTTGATTTCAAAATAATTTTGAATATTTTTTTATTTCAATAATTTTTGTAAACCTTTTAAATTATTTTTTATCATAATATCAATAAATACCAAAGCATTATTTATACAATATTCGGTCAAGGCAAATCTTTGTAACTGGTAATTATATATTAACTACTTATAGTTTATTTATTTAAATTTATTATATGCTTATTTTTTTTATAACCCTCTAATTATATAAAATTAATAACGGAAATATTAACAAATTTTGAACATTTATTATCGAGATATATACACATATATTTATTTACTTATTTATATTTGAAGTTAAAAGGAATAAAATTGTTTAAGAGACTTTTTCGATATATTTTAGATTGGTGAAACTTTTTTATCAATAATTATTAAAATATTTGATTTAATTGTTTAGACATTTTTAGGTTAGAACGGTTGATGGTATGTCGGAACCGAAAACGAATCCGAATGAATAAAATTTAAACTGAGAATCTGATTTTTTTAATGATTTGGTTAGCTTCATTTAAAAAATCGAAACCGATAAAAAATCAAAACCATGAATCGTTTTCTAATAAAAAAGTATCAAGAAAAGTGCAGTACAGTTGGTTGTAAAATAACACGTGAATCGCATGATAAAATGTACTTATTTAGAAAAGTGGTTTAAACATAAAAAAAAAATCCGCGAATACTTTATTGCACAACAAGCAGAAATTCAGAACGGAGCGTCACATGTCCTCATGTTGTGTCATGCTTTTAAAAAATGGCCAATATTCAAGCAACTAGATGGTTGTTACTTCTCCTCTAGATGGAATACGTTCTTTTAGGATGTCCATATCGTCTTTTCATGTTGGGGGTTGAATATTTGGCTCCAACGAAATCATTAGAGTATGAAACTTTGCCAAAATCTGTTATAGCTGATATGCTAAAAGGATAAGTGAACCTGTAATTTGCAACCATGAAAAATAGTTTTATCAAAGTCATACAATCTTCGTTAACCAATGATATTGTTGCTAATGCGTGCAAACAAGGGAAACATTCTTGTTTTCATGCACCACAAGAATATTTGAAATCAAGCATGTTAACTACCATAACAACGTCTGATAAAATCTAAAAAAAAACTGCGGAAGCTTACGTACTAGCCATGCTCGACCACTTTCGACATTCTGCTTAAACTTCTTGTCAAACTCGGGGCATAAATTAGTGTTCCACCTCTGACCCTCCAAATAAAGTCTTGAAATCTAAGTCATAAGCAGGACTTTAATCCTCTCCACCAATTCGACTATGAGTAGAATGCATAACTTTTTTTTATCATTTTTATCTATGCATTAAAGGATTTGACCGCAGTTGATTTCATTGCCCCATATTGTTTACCTTTAATGAAGGCCTGAGCATACTTATTGGGAGGAAAATTCTCAAGAAATGTTTTAATTCTATTACTGTCTTGACTTAAAAACTAAGAAAGTATTTTATTAAAAAAGTCTACTATGGGAGCATAAACACAATGATTAAACAAGAATAGCATCGACTTTTGATACTCTTAGTTTGTGTGTTCAAGAGCAGTTCTTAAATTTTGAATGATATGGAAAATACACTACGCATGGTTGCTATTGGAATAAATAACAGAAACAACATTAATAATACCAGAAGGACGATCCGAAATAAATAATTGAGTTCATATATGATCCATTGTCATCAGTGTGAATCTTCCCAATACACAACTGTGTTGACTCTAAAATTTCACCAATCTAATGACATCGAACATCAATATATTTCATTCTCGAATGAAAGCTTGGATATTTGCTGAGATGAATGAAGTTTTGATTATCGCAGTGGATAATATAATTTTGTTGATTGATGCCTAACTCTATAAGAAATTTCTTCAACCATAATAGTTATTGATTAACTTCAGCAATAACAATATATCCCGCTAACATATGATTCTGAGATACTATCTTGGAATTAGTTGTTGTGTGCAAAATCAACTGATTCTGAAATACTGTCTCAGAATCATTTGTTTAGTGCAAAACATTTGATTCCGAGATATTATCTCAGAATTAATTTTTTTCTACTAAAACCTGCACAAATCATATTTTTGAAATGAGTTATTTTAACACGGATTTTCAAGTTACATGAATGTAAAACTCAAAAATAAGATTAAATTACATTATTGGTTGATTGGGTGATGCTCTCCTATATTAAATCTTTTGTTTGGGTGTCTTCTTCTTCCATGAATAATCTTGAAGAAATTTAAGTTTTTTTTTGTTATTGTTTTAGGGTTTAATTTTAGAAGCTAAATCATATATATTGAATTTAATTTGGGTTAATGATGTGTTTGTTTATATAAGGATTTAATAATTATTCATGACATCAAATTATAAATTAGAAGGTAAAGTGAACGCGAGATAATAAAAGGAAGTGATAAGTATTTTCAATTTTGAATTATGGAGTAAAACAAATACGATAGGAAAAATAGCTTAACCATTAAATAAATGTACACAAGCATCAATAAAATTCCCTATAAATATATATAGACAAGCAATCATTAAAATGTTGAACAAATAATTTAATACAACTAGATAGAAAGTTTAGTAGCCCAAAGAACAAAGAATAAATGCATCCCAAAATATAAAATTGATAAAAGTTTGTTGTTTTTATAAGATTGCATGTTTATTTCATAAGTTTCATTTGATTCACTAAATTCTCCAACAGAATTAAGAAAAAAAGGGTCGAAAGATTCTTTGTTGGTCAAAACAGCAACAATGTTGGTTTCCATAGTTATCTAGCCTACGAGCTTTGGCCATTACTAGGATGATATAAATGATATGAATCATTATTCTTTGGTTTTTTGCTATGAATTATTTACAATGTATTTTGAAAAATAAAATTTTATATTTAAACATTAAATTTTATTTTTAATTTCTTTTTTAAATATATTTTTTGTTGCAAAACTCATGCAATGAGTATCGAATTCAAAATCAAAACATTATTATTAATTTAATTAGAAGAAAAATATTTCATTTTTCTCTCCAAGATATATTGTATAGTTTAAGTTATAATTTATGAAACCTAATTTACATAAGAATTTTTTTTATATGTTTAAGATTCTAGAGTAAATGACAAGAGGAAGATAAAATTAACTATTTTATTTTGGATCACATCCCTAAATCAATCTCCAAAAAAAATCATATATTCACTGGGTACCCGTGGATGGGTACCCGAACCTAATGGGGTGTGTGGACGGACATATTACATGTTTAGGTATATCCGCACCCTTCTCGACCTATTGTCATCCTTACGTATACTTAGTTATATATTACGTAATTATTAAATATTAACCATTTATAACTTATTATATTTATTATTTATTTTTATAACGTTTTAAATATGTTAAATTAATAACATAAATATTAACAAAAATATTTATTATTGATATATATAGTTGAAGTTAAAAACAATTATTCAGAAACTTTTTCAAATATATATTATCTAGAATGTATAGTCCAACTTTTTTATCAATTAAATATTAAAATATCTAATTTAATTGTTTGGATCTATTTAGGTTAGGGAAGTTGATGGTGCTTTAGAAGAGATGATGATAACTATTCGGTTTTGAGTTTTTATAATTCGAGATGGATAAAGGATCGAAACGATAAAATCCATTCAGAACTGAACTCATAAACTGGTATAATCGGTTCGAAACTGAATTCATAAACGAGGTGGCATCGAAACGATAAAATTAGGGTCTCAATCCCAATACTACATATGAATATAATTCAGAATGAGCCTAATACTACATATGAATATAGTTATAACAAAGTGTGTGTTTGTTGTATCAATGTTGTGTCGTATCACCTTACCATACACAATGATATAATGTATGTGCGTATATGACATCTTTCTATATTGTGTATAATGTATTTTTAAGTTACCGTTTGCTCGTAGCGGTCACAATGTGAGGAATTCGGCGTGTGACAGATGGCAATAAGATAGAGTATTCACTAATTTTATCTTCAACCATAAAGGTGAATGACACCATAAAAGAGAAAAATACCATGGACAACAAGGAGATGAAATGGAAAATATAGTTTTTTTGAGATGCTATGTCATTTATGGATTCAAGAAGTAACATATTGGATGGTGACAAGACAAATCAGTCAATTATACAGGATTTGGTTACTCAGGAAAACGATAGACTCGTTCTAACCAAATAGACGAAAACATATATTTATTAATAGTTTATATTTTATATAAATAATTAATTTATAATTGTATGATAATTTATTATTAAATTACTTCAAAATAATTAAATAATTTATAATTATGTTTATTTAATTTAGTTTGAACTATAGATTTATGATTGAAAAAGAAACTAAACAATTTAAATTTACATGAATAAAACATATGGTATAAAAACAAGTTATTGTTCATATATATATATATATATATATATATATATATATATATATATATATATATATATAAATAATAATATGCTACAAAAAAATCTTTATATTTATATTTAAATTTAAATTTTATTTTTAACATTTTATCTTTATTTCTTATTTTTTATTTTTATATAGACTATCTACGTTTAAAATGTAAAACTTACATGTATAACAAACTCCATCGTTAATAAATATTGACCATACTATAATATATACTAACTATCTTATCCGTTATCATGAGCAGTACGTAATTTTAGTTTATCATCCAATTTATTATATTATGTAATTGTTATATTAGCTACTTGTTAATTATTTGAATGATATTTAGATAAAATTTAAAATATTTTCTTATGTATAAAAAATCATTTCCTGTGGTAAAGTCGAGAAAAATATGCAACCAACTTAGATATGTAACCACGTTATGAGAAAGCCCTTTTTCGAATGGCTGTCTCAAATACTAAAATAAATGAGACTACAATATCACAAATAGTAAAATGCTCAGTTATCTTAGACATTTATTGTTTAGCTTTTCGATGAATATATATATATATATATATATATATATATATATATATATATATATATATATATATATATATATATATATTGATTTATTTGGATTTTATGAATGGGTAACGAACTCATGTTTTGTTCTTTTAGAAGTGTTGTATGTAATCCAAAATTAATGTTTTTCTTCTTTTCCTATGTTATTCTTAATATCTGATGTTTGTTCAATAGCATCATGCGCGTATTAGGGTACTCTAATGATTCTGATGTTTGTTCAATAGCATCATGCACGTATTAGGGTACTCTAATGATCCTGGATAAGTGATTATTTTTAATAAGTAGATACCAATTGAAAGACCATGCAAGAGTCTTTCTTGTTATCACTGTTTAGATTAATACAACAAGAACACACATTTTTAGAAGAATGATAAACTCGTTTTAAAAAAATAGGAGGATTCCTTTAGGTGAAATTTTCAATTAAGTTTTTGTTGCCGTGATGTTAAAAATTGTTTCTTCAATTATCATAGTGGCTTTAAGACCGTGCTAAACATAAGAGAAAAAAACTACTTTAAACGTGTGTATATATAAAAACAAGACAAACAAATACCTACCTAAACTACATTAAAACATGTACATGTACGCAAAAAGTTAAAGTGTTAAAAATAAGAAAAATACTTTATTCATTCTTTCTTCGAATTATTCTTAAATCATAATTAATCACTACGCAATCTTTGTAAGGAGATCAATAAACGTATCTCTTATCTAAGTTATTTAAAAGCAAAAATATTCCTAAAAGATTAATTTGTATTTCCTAATTTGCACTATTCATATTTTCTAATTAGAACTATCCATATTTTCTAATTAGAATTATGAACTATTTATTACTAGATACATTCGGATTGTTTGGTTTTTACATTTATACTATGTTTAGATTATTTAGTTGTTACTGATAAGGAAGAATAAAATATGAGGGAGATAATTGCGAAGAAGTACTTTAATTAGGGAAATATTATAAAATATGTATTTGAAAAGGACTAATTATTAATAAACAATAAGAAAAGGGACTAAGTTTGATAATTGTTAGGTAGTTGAGCACGTGGGACCCATTATTTGTACTATAAAAGGACCCACTAGATCTCGAAAGGGGGATCATTATTCAAATATATTTTCTCTCTCTATAATTGTCAAGTTTCTGTCTTTAAAAAGTGGTGACTAAGAATCTGTTAACAAGAAATAATCCTTCACAGTATTTTTTGAATCAATATACTCCTCCAGAGTTTCCTACATCTTCAGTTGCATATTTCTAGCCAATTACAAAATTGATATTTGTTATGTGTGGGATGTAATTTTACTTGAATGCAATACCAACTGAATGAGGGAAACGAAATAGCAAATGTAGTCGACGATGTATTTGAAAAAATATCTCAAGACACAAACATTGTGCTCATTCCAGTATGCAGAACTACGAAGGATACAATGAACCATTGGACGTTGCTCGTCATTGATTTAAATATTAGGTGGACAACAAACTACAACCCACTACTGCCTCGTCCACTTTCGTTGGACTACGGAAGAAACACACCCGGTTTTGCTGGGAAGATTACTAATTGTTACCATACTACAAAGTATGAGAGTTATATGAAATTTGCATTAATTCATGAGAGCTGGCACAAATATATTATGATTTAATTCGCATCATGTCCAACGATCTAGATGCAGTTCACATTGTTCCTTGGGAGTTGTCACAACTCTATCACCTAAGAGTTGAGAGTTGTTTACAACTCTTGTTTTTTGAGAGTTGGTGACAACTCCATTATTACCTAGGATTTATTTGCAATTATGAATGCTCAGAGTTGTATGCAATTCGCATCATTCCCTGAGAGTTGTTGACATATCCATTATTACCTGAGAGTTGTTGTTGACATCTCTATTCCCTAGGAGTTGTTTGCAATTATGTGTCATGAGAGTATATTTGTACCCGATGCATGATACAAACTATTATGAATAATTGGATCATTGTCTCGAGATAAAATACCTACCAGAGGCAAAGAATGGGTATAAAGTCAGAAACACAAGAGGAATTCCAGAAAAAGAGCCTGGCTCCCTCGACCGCGGTATTTTCATTTGTGAATACACCAGATATATTATCGAGAAATGATACATGCAAAAGACTTACAGAAAAAGATATGGTAAGAGAAGTCAGAGCTTAAATGTTTTATTATTTCCTAAATGATGAAAACACTAACCGACACTGGTAGTCATCCTTTTTATGTTCCAAAATGTGTAATAATTGAAAATTGTTTTGTGTACACATAGTGCTTGTAATTGTTTTGTGTATATAGAGTTTTTTTGTTCAAGAAATATGAAATTCATGTCATTTTTAACCCAATTGACAAAACAATTTGCAACTTATAAAACAAATTACCCATACACCTTCACAAAACAATTCACAACTATTACAAAAAATAAACTTCTAAACAACTCTCAGCACTTACTAAACAATTCGCATCATCCTCTGATATATATACTAAATAATTCGAAAACATAACAAAAGAATACCAACAGACTATGACGTCTTCCTTGGTAAACATTAATTGCATTGAGCACGCAAAGAACCATCTAATTAGTGGCAGCCCATTAATTGTTGAATTGACAAAGAGGAAGCTATGTAATCATTAACATAGCCCCACCCCATTTAGACTCCCTCCCCTAACTGTAAATAATAGTAACCAGAGGTTTTTTTAAAACAAACTCCATAAGCTAAAGCTCATAACATCTTCATTTACAATCAACATGTATACCTCCGAGTCATTAGACGACTATTGGTCTTCTATAACGACCGACAGAAGCTCCGGATTAATCTCTCCGGTGGCACCCCCAAACAACCCAACCTCTGTAATGGACTTTGATATGGACTACTTCTCTGCTGAATCTGAACAAGTTGAATTGGTTAAGATGGTGGCTGACCCTCATCCAATAGAGGTTACAAACCGGAAAACGAAAAGGGAAGACACGAAGGAGGAAGATGATGAAGATGAGGAAGAGGAGGAACATGTTGGTACATTGTTGGAGTCCCATCATATTGGCAAATAGCCGGAGGGAGATGTTGATGATAAGAGTGAAGAGGAAGGAGAAGCCGAAAAATTGTCTAGTGATAATTGATTGCTACTGGTTATGTTTTTTTTCATGCAAACCGACAAACACTAAATAAGGTTATATTATGTTGAAAGTGTTAAGTGCATGAAGCCTGTTATGGCTATGTAATCTCTTTTTGTTGTATAAACTATGGATCAGTTTAAAAAACTTATGTCTAATTGATATTTTGTAAACAACTCTCAGGTTGAATTGTGTAACAACTCTCAGGAAAAAGACATTCAAACAATTCACATCAACGTTATATATATATATATATATATATATGCAAATTTGCATCTTAAATTTTTGATGTTGTTGCAAGAAATTCTCATATATTTCCTGAGATTAGTTGAGAACTCAATTTCCTGAGTGTTGTATGCAACTAAATAGTCTGAGAGATGTCATAACTAAATTATATGTGTGTTGTTGAAAACTCAATTTATTGAGTGTCACAATTTATAAATTCCTGAGTGTTAGTCAACAACACTACAAGATGAGAGTTGTTCTCAGTAAGAATCATCTATATCCTGAGAGTTGCTACAACTGTATCCTGAGAGTTGGGAACAACTCTACAAGTTAGGAGTTGTTTAGAAATATTAGCTAGTCGTGTTAAAAAAATGAAATACACACAATTCACAGTGTGTAATAAACAACTCTCAAATAGTTTAGTGTATTGTCCACAACACGCACGATATTACATATTTGCAACGTATAGATATTAACCTGGAACATCAAAGCTCTTCCTATTATGACCTGATTTCAAACAACAGTCACACCTCAAGTGCTTGGTTGTCACTTCTCCTCTGGACGGGATTCGCTTTTTCTTAAACCTTCTAGTTCGTCTTTTCACGATATGTTTTTAATATTTTAGATGATAAAGTTATATGCATATATAAATACCACATATATATATATATATTATCCATATATATTTCCTATTAGTGTTTCATAAAGTTCGATGTATATGTGAGTTATAATTTATTTGTCCATATGAAAGGAAGTGAAAGGAAGAGACTGGTTCTACGATTTAGAATATTCAATTTCACCAGAAAATGACTAAGTTAGATTTAACAAATAGATTATCTTGTTTGGAGCATATAAACTCAAAGTTATTAAATCAATATTATAAAAAGGGTTTAGCACCAAAGTTACTGACATAGTCTCCATCTGATCCGAGTACGTAATCTCCAATCCTGAAAATCCATTGGGCCATTAATGGATCAGGATTAAAGATAAAAGCATTAGAGAATCCGCTACAAATAAGTACAAAGATAGTCGACATACTTGTAGGGAATGCCCTTACCTGAATCTACGACTAACCAGATCTTCAGTTGCTTGCAATTTACACGGGAAAGAAACATATTGGATACAGTTGTAAACATGAAAGAATCACTCCATTAAGGTATGGCATACTGAACCATGACCTGGCTACCAATACATAAGGTATGTCATACTGAACCAATACATAAGTCATACTAAAACATATAGATGATCAGCATATATACGGTGTAACTTTGTTTCCATTAAGCTTGCATGATTTTACATGTATTTTACAATTTACATCACTAATTCACTAGGAAGCATCAAGAAGAAGAGTTTAGCAGTAAAATAAAATATTTAAAGTTGCATCTTACCATTGAGAATGGTTCTGGGATGTATCATTTCCATTGACAATGTTTATGGGATGTATGGTAGAAAATACAAAGGATGAATCAATTTCCCTTATAATTTGTACTTAGTTTTTTAACTTCGATTACAAAGGGATATTGAAAAGCATCAAGTAAGTAAACCGAGAGGTGGACAACTTCCCCAAAACCATTGATCCATTACAGTAACCTATTCAACTTCAAATATAACAAGAAAACTATTCAATAAATAAATAAACTTCTGTGAAAGCTCACCTGAAAATATAAGCATACAGATGAGAAGGTTTGTTTACATACTATAAATCTATTCACAATAAACACAAATTAAATAAATAATCATTACTAGGTAGTTCACAATATACACAAATTAAATAAATCTCCATTACTACAACTTTTTTATATTAAAAATTAACAACAGATAAGCAAGTAATGTAATACAACTAGATAGAAAGAGTAGCAGTGTCAAGAACAATAAAACTTGTTCATTTCATTCACAGGAATGTTGATTTCGATTTCACATTTCTTTTTGATTTCACATTTCACACATTTCACATATAGCTGTCTGCTTATGAGTTTTGGCCTTTAGGATATAAAGGACATGAATCCTTATTCTCTGGTTTTGGCCTACAAGACTTTATCTTCAATACGTCATCCAAAAAAGTGTAAAATTTAGCACGAAAACTTCTTGGAAGATTATTATCTTTGTCCATAGCAGAGAAAGTTACCAAATGTATAAAACCAGCAACAAACATGCAATTAGCCTTTTCAACCTTCAAAAATTCGAGCGACGTTTGCTGCATCAAAATTAAACACAAAACAAATAAATAGTATACTACATCTTTTCATTCTTTTCATTGTAAATATAGCAAATAGAAAGAGTTGTGTTGTCTCATACATTCTTTTCATTATACTTTTTAAGAGCTCTCACGCATGCTTCTCCAAGTTTTGTTTCATTAGTCTTCACTGGATCATCTAACCTACTAAAAACCTCCTTCAATTCTAGTCGCTGAACACACCCGATGGGTTCGTCATGTCAAAATCGAGATCGAATCCCTGAGCAAGAACCTTAAAAAATGAGACCAAGTAACTTAATTTTTCAATTAGGATTTAGAAAATACTTACACCACTTAGGTGCATCTGCTTCCGATACGCACGCCATTCAACGATATCGATCTTATCATCATCAGAATCCTCCCACATAGAAACTACATCTTCGTCGCTGTCGTCTTTGCTATCACAACACTAGCCATCGCAGCATCGGTATCGTTGAACTTCCCAGAGTCAGATTCAGAGATATTGTCGAGATTGTTTTCAGAGTCATTATCAGATTCAGAGACGATGTCTTCGAACTTACGTTTATTCGTTGGAGAGCGATGAACGGCAGTTTTATCCATGATCACCAAACCCTAATTCCAAAAATTTATTGGCTTTTTAATTTTCAATCCAGAGATAACATAAAGGATTATGAATATATAGATTTTGCCCCTTTCAACTTTTTCATTTAACCAACGCTTACCAACTAATTAATTAATTAATTAGTTAATATATATATATATATATATATATATATATATATATATATATAGAGAGAGAGTTTATTTGTTATCCATTGTTTCTTTTTATAAGTAAAGGTCTATCGGTTGATTATTATTAAAAAATAAATCTATTAAATAGATATAGAAACGGAAACTTTTCAAAAATTTGAAAAAATTAATGGGTGAAGCTATTTCCCCCATAAAATTTATTATTTCCTCCATCATTCATAAAAGACTCCATCTTGTTATTTCCTCCATAAAGGAAAATCCCAATTTATCCTTGTTTTAATTTTACATCAAAAATCAAAATTTCTCCGGTAACTATCCACCTTCACCTCTTCTCTTCTAACCCTAAAATACCCTAACCACCAAATAATTTTGAAGCAATTTTTGGAGTTCCAAAGATAAAAATCTGTCGTTAATATTATTTTTATTTTAAATATATGGGTTGACATATCTAATAAAATCTCTTTTTAAATCTATGATTTTTTTTGCATAATGAGTTATAAGAACTCTATATGCAGATAAGAAAACTTAAAACTTGTTAATCGTTTATAATCGAGTTCCTGCATATCGAGTTACTAGTTTAATCGTTTTTTAATATCAATTTCTGGTTTAATTGTTTATTTCCTGTATATTGTGTTCAAAATATAAATTTTCTGGGGTTTGATTAATGTCTGTTGATTGGGTTATTTTTTTAAATATTATATATGATTCTGAGTTCCTAACTTAGAATCATGTGCTTTAAAAAACATGTTATTCAGAGTGGTTATCTCGGAACTACATGTTTTTTTTTGAAAAAATATGAAATTTTGTGACTAATCTTAAAAATAATTGAGTTTTTATGTTTTTTATTGTTTAATTTTAGAAGTTAAATCATATATCTTGGCTGTAATTTATCTTAATGATGTGTTTGTTGTAATAGGGGTTTGATAGTGGATAGTGGCATCAAATTATAAATTAGAAATTAAATAAAGGGCAAGAAGGTAAAAACAAGTGTTTCGTGTTTTATTAAAATTTAAAATGGAGGAAATAATAAATCGTATGGAGGAAATAGCTTCACCCAAAATTAATAGTAGACATCGAATTGGAATATATATTTTTAAATATAATATTTTTATTCTTCTAAAATAATTGATTTCAAAATATTTTTGAATATATTTTATTTCAATAAATTTAATAAAACTTTAAATTCTTTTATATCATATTATGAGTAAATACCAAAGCATTATTTATATAAATATTTGGTCAAAGCAAATCCTTATAACTAGTTGTATATTAGTTAATTATTATATACTAACCATTCATAATTTATTTATTTAATTTTATTATATTCTTATTATTTTTATAACGCTCTAATTATATAAAATCAATAACATAAATCTTATATGCACATATATTCTTTTATTTATATTTGAAGTTAAAACGAATATAATTATTTATATTTTTCTAACATATTTTAAATTCGTCAAACTCTTTTTATCAATAATATTTATATATTTGATTTAATTGTTTAGATTTTTTTAGGACAGTTGATGGTACGTCAGAATTAGGGCTGGCCACGGACCGTCCGCGGGCTGGCCCGCCTGAGTTTGTTTTTTTGCACTTGAAATCGCCAAGGCTTGTTTTTTTACACTTGAGCTCAAATCCAGATCGAACATTTCCCAGATTTAAATTTTTAAACCTGAGTCTGTTAGTTTATGTCCGTCGGCTAATCCGGCCCGACCCGCGGACATTAAGTTTAATATTTTTTAATTATTTTTAAATATATTAATTTAATTTATATATATTATAGTTATTATATATAAAAAATATTAATTTATATAGATATTTTATTATTTTCGGGCCAGAAATGATCGAACAAACTAGAAACCCGAACCCAACCCGGTCTGATTGCGAGTTAAAATTTCTTAACCCGGACCCGGCTCGTTCTATGTTCGGGCCGGACATCACCTGCATTGCCATCCCTGTTCCGAAAACGAATTCGAATCGATAAGATTTAAGCTGAGAATCTAATCGATTTTTAACGATTTGGTTTCAGTTTCATTTAAAACATTGAAACCGATAAAAATTTAAAACTATAGTTCAGAATCGAAATCATAAACCGAGATATAATACCAGTATAACTAATTTGGAATCAAATCGATAAAATTGATAAACCCGTTGAATCGATACAAAAACAAATCAGATAAAACCAATAATTCAGTAAAGCTGACACAAAATCGATAAAACCGTCTAACTCTTCCATTTTAAATTCTAATGAATTTACTTAGATTCATATTATATTTTGTACGGATGTTTTTCATATATGCATCACATACTACATATGTATGCTCATTTGCAAAGGATTCAAAAGGCAAACAACTTTAAGTCGTTAGACTTTAGTTTTGTATTGACTATATATACCAAAAAGGTTAAACAAATCAGATTTATGTTTTCTTTCTTTAATTATTTCATTTTAAATTCTAATGAATAACATATATACCTTGGAAATTAAAATCCACAGTTGCCTAACTATCCCCGGTAATTCTTGAGATAGGCATGCATCATTTACCCTCTAACAGTTTGGTAAAATATTTATGTCGGGTTTAGAATTGCAATTTTCAAAGTATCATGTAATATTTCATTCTCTTCATCAGTATCACTGTTAGGCAATTAGAGGATCTATACTAGGTGTTTAATGAAGAGCACGCCGTGACCATTTTTTTGTTTTAATGTATCACGTTTACAAGCAGTTAATTTTTATTAATATTTTTATACAAATTTAAAATATGTGCAAAATAAATAAATTAAAAATATGTATACTATAAATATAATTTTTGTAATTATTGTTTGATATTTTTATATTTTAGATAAATATACAAATAGTTTATTATAATTAGTTTATCTGATTTAGAGGATATCCTTAAGCTTGTTAAAATTTTATAATAGGGTCAAGCTATATATACCAAAATGTGGTTTAAGTATACCAATTTTGACTTCACCCAAAATGGTGTAAGTATACCCAATTTTTGACAAAAATACCCTTTAGAGGTATATAAGCTCTTTTCTTTTTTACTAAATCTTTCCACCTCATTTTTTTCTCTAACATTCCATATTCACTCTTATTTCTCTCTAATATATATCTTATTTCTCTCTAATTTTTCCGGCGAAGTAACTATTTTTTAGTTTTGATTTTTTGTTTGATTAATGATTTTTTATTGTTTAGACTTAATTTCTATGATTTTGTTAAGTTTGTTTTAGTGAAAATCATAGATTATAATTAGGTTTAATTAGATTTAAGATTAAATTAGGAAAAAAAAATTATTTTGGTTTTTGCCAATTTTTCGGCGCGGAAAATGGCCGGCACCGATGGGCTGCCAGGCTCCTCATCGGTGCCGAGTACCATCGGTACACTCTCTTGCGTCCCGATGGTGCATGCCAATTTTTTTTTTTAAATTCTTAATATATTTTTTATAATTAAGTCCTTAATTTTTTTTAAAAACTAACATCCCTAAATTTATTATTTTTTTTCAAAAAAGTTGTTTTAGTTTTTATATATTTAATGGTTATAATAATTTATGTTAATTGTTTTTATAATTACATTGGTGACTAGCTTTAAATTGTTTTGTTTATTTTAGGTATTTAATTAAACAGTCATTCAAAGGCATTTTTTCAGTTTTTTTCTAATTTTTGTTTTTATGTATGTAATTTATAATTTTAATTCAATTATTTATTAACCGTTTATGTATTTAAAAATTAATTAATTTGATTTTTTAAAAATTGAATTTTAACTTAATTATTTGTGTGTCCTCCTATATTAAAAATGAATAAATACACTCAATAATCATCGATAATTAAATACAATTAAACACTAATGAATAAAATCTCATATAAATTTAATAAATATATAGTAACTTATTAGTTTTTTTATATATAATATCTAAAATATAATTATATTTAAACTTTAATTAATAAAATTTGATTAAAATTCAATAAATATATATAATAGCGTTACAAATATTATTTATAATTATATTAAAACATTATATATTGGTATATATATATATATATATATCACTATTTAATTAATAAAAACAACAATCTCAGTATATTTGTCTAAGAAATTTAGTTTTAATTTTTTAAATCTAATAAAAGATGGATGAATACAAACACTAAATATTAAGATAAATTAATAAATTTTTATTATATTTCGGTATCATTCGGGTAATACCAATTTCTTTTAAAAAAATCAAACCAAATAAGAATATTTTCTTAAAAATTAAACACGTTAAAATAAGAGTTTTGATTAAAAAAAGAAAAAAAAATTATGGCCATGAATCACCGGTTCAGAGCCCCTGAACCGGTGGTACATGACCACCAGTACCACCGGTGCACAGGCCCAGAACGGGTGCTGCTGGCCCTCAGAACCGATGGTGCAAAGGCGCACCACGAAAAAACAATTAAAAAAAACATTTTTTTTTACCTTAGTACGGATTGATTCATGTTTGATTTCGTGTTTTTATTAGAAAAAATTTAATTTTTTTTAAGTGAGTTTGAATGTTCTTGAGACAACTTTGAATGTTTAAGAACACTTTGAAGAACTTCACAAAATTGTCGTAACGTTGGTTTGATCTACTAAATCAAAGTGTTTTTTGGGTAAATATAGTAAAATATGTTATTTTGTGATTTAGGTATATTTAGGATATACTTGGTGTGTTTTTTTACTTAATGTCAATTCTGTAATTAAATGGATATTCTAGGGTATTTTTCTCATAAAAAGGTCAAACTAAAGTCAACTGCATTTTTTAGGTAAACATAAACTAGCTTTGGGTATATATAGTCATACCCTTTATAATATTTTCCGTCATTATATATTCTAAATGCTTTATTAGATTTTTTAACTATGTTAGATATTTAAAATTTTCTTTATATACTTATATTTTTCAAATATTAAATAGTTTATTGGATATTTAAATCAAAAGTTTAAATCTTTCAAGTAATAAGTTAATATTTTATTAAATATTTAAATTAATGGATTAAATTTTGAAACTAATAAGTTTATTATTAGATATTTAAAATATATCTTTTAAAATAGGGGTACAAAAATGTATCCAATTTACTAATAATTCCAGCCTCAAATAGATTTTACCAATACCTACCAAAATATGATTTTATTTACCTATTAGTCCAAATTTAAATTTTAAATACAATTTTACCCTTAGATAATATGAAAAAAATTGAGGAGAAAGAATTGATTTCGAAATTGGGGTTAAATATTTTGATTTGGGATGTAATTATTTTATTTTATTTTATAGATAATTGATTTTTTTCTTAAATGGGCTGGATCTATTTGTAAAATGGATGTGTTAGGGTATGCTTGGGTAAATAGAGACAAATTTTAGACCCATTACGTAAGCCTCCCTTTAAATTATTAGAATTTTTGGATATTAATATCTTATAAATATTAGATATTTCAACTAATACACTACAAATCATATCTCAAACGAAATAGTTTGTCAAAATCTCTCAAAACATAATTCTACAAATACTACTACAATATCTCAAAACATTCTACAATAGTCTTTTAGATGTGTTTTTGTTCTTGATGTTTTTTAATGTATGACAAATAAAATGAAATTTAAGTAATTTTAGTGGAAAAATAAAATGAAAATACTCATATTTATAAGGGTTATTTTATTTTATCTTTAGCAAATCACATATCCTATTTTTAAATTAGATATCCTATTTCATCAATCAGATATCCTATTTGGTAAAAACTATTTTTAAGGACTTTTTATTTACAAATACACTACAAAATAATCTAATTCTCATTCATCACTTAAATCATCTGTCAAACAAAAATAGTTTTTTTTAAATCTCTTAAAACACAATTCGACAAGTACTACTACAATATCTTAAATATTCTCAATAGTCTTCTTACTCAGTTCCATATCAGAAGCCCCCTAGTTCTCATGTCACCAAATGAATGATAACTAAAAAGTTTTCAAAACCGTTTATCTTCGAATCATCAACCTGCCATAAATCAAAACAAGAAAACTATTCGAAACCATTATCTTCGAACATCAAATCTATAAAGATAAATATTCGAAGCCGTTATCCTAAACTATTATTCGAAGCGTATATAATATCTAAATTATAAACTCTTAAAACCAAACTAATCTTAATGATATATTCGAAACCATAGCCAAATGACCTTTGAATAATAACCAAAAAATTTGATGTAATCACTTCGAATAATTTCCAAACAGAATTTTCCTTTAACATGTTGCTTAGGTGTTCCCTCTTCGAATGTAACAGTTATATGCATAACGGTTACATTCAATCGGTGATGAAAATCTGACAAGTATCAAACATCTAATCCACCCAGCGATTCGTATTCCAACCTATCACCAAATAAGTCTGTCCATCTTCACACGTCTTCCCCTACTTTAGTATAAATACCATCCATTTCTCATTTCAACTCTCTTTACACACAACTATTTTAGAGAGAAATCAGAGCTTCGTTGGCTACCTTCAACTGCTCCTCCCCTATTCCCTAGAATTCTCAGTACAAAACTCAAATCTTCCGATTCATCTTCATCTTCTCCAATCAATCCATTCTTGGTTTATGAGAAAGAAACCGGTAACCAAAAAGTCGAAGGCCATTTTACCAAAAACAACAGAATCTTATGATACTGATATCAACCTAGTGTTCGGTTCTTACGACTATTTTTGCATAACACAAAGAGCCGAATAGTATCGAAGAGCAGGGTTAATTTTTGGTGGCCCAATTGGAACTAGAACTAAGAAATTTCACTACGACAACTCCGATCCTACCAAAGTTCCACAACTCTCTCCTACTCCCAATATCAAAGAAAAACCATCCTCTAAAATCTCTGGCCCTAAAACCCCTCGAACATCTTCAACCCAGAGCAAAGTTTCTCCTCTGAAACTGAAAATAAATAACCTTTCCTCACAAAAACCTTCTTCATCCAAACCTAGAAAGACCTGCATCGCAATGGAAGATGAATCAACAATAGTTCGAACTCTATATCCTTTAAAAATCACCACCAATGATCCTCTTCAAAGAGAATTAACAGAAGAAACAATTCGAACTGCAATTTTTCTCTATCAGAAGCAAACATTCCCATTTCTCAAAATTCTCAAGAAGGTACCTCGAAAGCCAATGAAGCTGATTCAGAAGCTACTAAATCCGATTCTGAAGCTGAATCTCAAGAGGAAGTTGATGTATGTTCTGTTTCCAAAGAGAAACGGGCAAAAATTGGGATGAATCTAAGAAACCTCGAGAGAAAATATATTATCACCTTAAAAAAAGTTTGATACATATATTATAAAGAAAGTCAAGCCTCTTTCCTTAAAAAGCAATGGGGAATGGGAGATAACATCACCCTTTTACTTCCAAAAGAAGGAGAAACTCTCATTGACTGCAAGGATGATGAGTTGGTGGTTTACCCAGAAATCATCAACTAGGGTATTCGATTTCCACTAGATCCGATGATCGTGGAGTACTTTGAAACTCTCAGTTTGTGCCCTACCCAAGTAACTCCAAATTAGTGGTTCAGCCTAATGTCAATGATCATGGAATATCGCCTCTCTAAAATACCGATCATCATCAATGACTTCATTTCACTTACTCAACTCTCAAAAGGTCCAAAACTCTCATTCTATTATCTTACTCTGATGGATGATCTTAAAATCATTGATGATCTTTTGGAAGCGGACAAGTTCTGGAAACAAAGATTTGTTTTCATCTCTGGAGCTTGGGAGAATGGCAAGCCAATTTTCGAAGGCAATCCTTCGAAGTTAACTATGGTCTGGAGAAGCAATCGTAAGTTCTCTTAAAATTTCCTTTCTTCCTTAATTTTTAATACATAATTCCTTTCTTTTACTTAATATTTTATTTTGTTTGTTTATACTAGAAATTCGAAGTGCTACTCCACTCGTCGAGAAGCAGCTAAGGTGATATTCCAAAATTTGGCTGCCTGGGCTGAAAAATAGTGGAATAACGCCTTCCATACCGCCTTCCACCCCATTAACTTCCTTCAATGCCACATGTTTCCGATCATAGAAGGTGGGCTGCCTCCCAAAGATTTATCTTCTTACCCAGATCCGAAGCTTATCGTCCTACGAATTCCACAGGCCAATTGTAAAGTCTTCCTCCCAGTCCGAAACAGATCAGACAACCATCTGCCTAAAAATAAAAAGGGAAAAATTACCAAAGAGAAGAAAGGAAAAAAGTCAGTTAGCTCATCTGGTGCTAAACCTTCCACACCCTCTAAACCGAAGCGTAAAAAATGCAAAGATGCTGAACACCCTCTTTCACCCATCGAAGAGGTAGAAAATTAAGAGAAGTCATCGAAAAAGAAGAAAAAATCTTATGATTCCCTCAGAAATGAGCTTGAAGACGATGCTGCTGAAAACGAGCAACAACAATATCCCCTAAATCCTCCAACCGAAGATTATTCCTCGCAAGAACATCCTGTGATCGTCATCGATGACTTTTCTCCTATTATTTACCATCGTCCCACAAGATTCGACCTAGATATGTTCATTGATTTTGGAAACACAGAAGCACTTGCCGGCGAAGAGGATCCTACCCTTCAAGTCATTCAAAATCACATGCTTGATTTTGCGAGGCCTACTCCAGAGAAAGAAATTCCAAGACCACATTGTACCTTCGAACCTATTATATCTCCGGATATGATCGATAAGCCTAGTACCTTGGAATACTGCAACCCCCCTCCAAATCTCACAATAGCTATCGCTCTTCAACCATTTTCCGGTCTTGATGCTGCTGTAAAAGCTCATGCTTCTCAAATTGAAGTCTCTCAAGACCATCTCAAACAGCTGGCCAAGGATATGGTTTACTATAAAGAATCTTATGAGGTTGAAAAGAAATTCAGAGAGACCTTGCATAACAAAGTATCCGAGCAGTTTTATACCTATGAGATAGCTAGATCTGAGCTGATAAAAGGCGCTCTTTGTAATTATTGGATAGAGCTTGGTTCGAATATACACCATTACAAGGAGGCAAATTACTGTTCTTCTGCCTTGACTGCTAATTATTCCCATTAGTATTATTATTTCCATTCGAGGGCTGCATGTCCCGAATTTTTTGAAGTATTAACTGATGCACCTCGGACTCTGCTAGATTCTTCAACCTTAATTTGATCTTTGACCTGAGCCATCAACACTCCAAAAGTCAAAGCCCTTCTCTTTGTCGTCTCATTAGCCAGATCACGTGGTAACAGACCCTGACGAAAAGCAGCCATTGCCACATTCTCTTTACAATTATCTAAAATTGCTTTGGTTAACACAAACCTCTTAGTATAATCTTTCAATTTTTCTCTTGATGCTTGCTTGCATTGGATAATTGTATCACCATTAGCTATCATTTCCTTGCTTCCAACAAACTGCCTTCCGAGAGCAGTATAAAAATCCATGAAACTTGAAATGGACCCCCTCAGAATACTGTTGTACCACTTGAGAGATGTTCCTTTAAAAGTTTGAGAGAAATCACGATACACAAGCCGGTCGTCGTCTTTGAAATTCATCATATAATTTTTGAACTGTTCGATGTGATCATCAGGATCTTGCATCCCATCGAATATTTCAACCTTCGAAATATCAAAACGCTTCGGAAGCGTCATAGAGCGAATTTCATTTGTTAATGAAGAGTTCCTCCAATCAACACCTTGAACAAATTGACCCATTGTAACATACAAATTCATGTCCGTCTCAGCATATTGATTTGAAGGATTTCCTTCGTGCCAAGTTGATTGAGGAGCATTCTTAGAGTTGCTCACTTTTTTATACCTCCTCGAATAATCTCTTTCCGATTCTCCATTTGAAGAACCTCTATGCCTCTTAAATCCCGAAGTTGAGCTTTCTACCTCCTCATCATTGGAAGTTATCAATTGTTGCTTATCTTTCTTATCTTTTTTAGATGAATACCTCTGTTTAGGAGACACAAAACGTGTTTTTTATGTTCAGGCTTAACATGTCTATCATCGAAAGATCGATCTGATCGACCTTCAACATCGGTCTTTTCCAACTCATGCCTAACCTCATATCTGATTCTAGCAGAAAGTATTTCTTGTTCCATTCGTTCATATTTTTCATTCAATGCATTAATTTTATCAAGAAGTTGATTCATTATTGTCTCAACATCAGATCAAACTTGGACCAGAGACGACCCGTCAGTTCTATTTCCATCAGTCCCATTCTTTTGCAAATCATCTCTCACTATTTCTAACGCTGATTGAAGCGTAGGATTGTTATTTTCAGGATTCGTCTTAGGAATTTGAGTTAAAAAACATCACCAAACGAATAAGCTACTGATGTTTCTATTTTGTCCTAGTGAAGTTGCCAATTTGATAAGGTTTTGATTTCTTTATGTAAATTGTTAGAGAGAAATTCTATAGAGATAAATTGCTTTAGAGTTTTTAGAGAGAGAAAACACAAGTACAAAATGAGTTTCAAGTAAAAAGTATTCAATCCCTTTATTAGATCTGTCTGATCCTTTATATAGAGGAGCCAAGACTTAGTTGAATAGCTGAATCTGTTACAAAAACGGATTAATTATCATTTTATCATTACAAATTATGTAAAGTCATAATAGCTTCATAAACCTTACATCATTCATAAACTAAAGACAAAACTTACACTAATTACAATCAAGTCCATGAATTTACATTGTATAGAAATTAATTCCTAAAAACTCACTTCCATATCAGATATAACTATAAAATGAGTTTGAGCTCTATAAAATTCATAAATAACAAAAGATAAACATCAAAGTACTATATAACAAAAGAGTTGTAACAAAACAAACAATACACGTAGTAAAATCAACTTGCTTAGCAGTGCGCAATTCGGAAACAATTAAGTAAACAATCACACCTCTCGTACATAGTCAAGACATGGTATATCACATTGATCTCGAGTAACCAATATGTCAATAATATAACCTCACATGATTAATGGTCATAGAGTGGTTCACCCCAACATATGTATTTGTACGATGAGACTCATGGTGAATCATATACATAGCATATGTTATTCGTTATCTATACAGGGTATAACGATATTGTACCATTATGACTGAACCAGTATAGAGCACCTCATAGAGAGAGTCAACACTATGAGACTGTCATGTAGTCTAAATAGATTCATATCATAAATAACACATATTTGCACATCTAAATTCACAACCACTTACCAAAGTTCATCTTAATAAACCATGTACCTCTTCAACATGCCCCAGTTGTCGAGCGAGACAGAAGGGATAGTAAGCTTCCACGATGTCTCAAAAATTTAATATAACATCTATCTAAGCAACCTGAGAGAGAGCTATAACATCACGTAAATACAAATATTACTTGAAGAAGACCTACAAAATAAACATAATGTTAGTATAAATTAAATTTATATTGAAATAAAGATAAATATAGTAAAAAAAATACAAACGAAAAATAAAATTTACATCTTCCTCTATAAACATAGATAAAGATTGACGAATTTGGTTTCGAATCAGTAGGTTTCAAATGAAAATAAGGAGGTGCATATCTACACATATGAGATTGGGCGACTCTAGATATATGTATGTAATAATATGAAGAAACTAGTAAAACCCGAGGTGCAATGTGAACAACTAATACCAAACTAGCAATATAATTTGGCTACTACCATTTGACCAAAGTTATACCTGCACACACTGTTATAGTTCTCAATAACCTGTAGATTGTCAAGGGACATAACATTATCCATTTTGTTCGCAAGCATGCAACAACCAAACATATGTATCAAATAACTGCTAGTAGCGTGAACAATCAAAATATCCCTTGGTCGTCGCAGCAGCTGAGAAGAAACCAAAGGCCAGAAAGAAGTTACCAAAAGAAGCTGGCGCCAGAGCTGATAAAAAGAAGAAACGATCCAAGAAAAGTGTCGAGACCTACAAGATCTGCATCTTCAAGATCTTGAAGTAGGTTCATCTCGATATCAGTGTTTCCAGCAAAGCTATGGGAATCATGAACAGTTTCATCAAGGATATCTTCGAGAAATTGGATGGTGAGTCTGTGAAGCTTGCGAGGTACAACAAGAAATCGACTATCACTTTAAGGGAAATCTAGACTGCGGTGAGGTTGGTGTTGTCTGGTGAATTGGCTAAACATGTTGAATCTGAAATAACGAAGGTTGTTACAAATTTTACAAGTTCTTAGGTTATGAAATTTGGGCATTTAGGGTTTCGGGTTGTAAATTTAATTCGATGTGTTGTTTTCTTTCTTGTGTTTTTGTTATCTGATTGATGTTTTTTATTTCGCTATTAATCAAAGATCTTGATTTCAAATATTGATTTTTTTGATTTTTTTTAAAAAATTGTAGCTCTCGGAAAGTTCCACAAGACGATATTAAAATAGAATTAAAAATAGAGAGAAGTTTTGTTAAAGAAGAGGAAGAAAATAGTTTGATTTTAATCTAATTCATTCTTTGGGTATTAGATTAGTTTTAGAGAGAATTTTGTTGGAGAAGAGGAAGACAATTGTTTAGATTTTTGGTCGAAAACTTGGTTTTATATGATGGGTAAAATAGTTATTTTATATAAAGTAAAATAAAAAAGTTTCATTTAAGGTCTCGTTATTATAGCCAAATGGGGTCTAGATATATTCTTGCCCTTGATTTTTAGTTTAGATTTGAACAAATGATAATATATTATTCTTAGTTTGTATTTAACCATTGGTTTTTAGTTTGGATTTGAACAAATGGTTTATCATTCACTTTCAACTCACGGTTAGCAGTTTATATTTAACCTATAATTCTCAATTAAAATTTAACCCATGATTAGCAGTTCGTATTTAACTCGTGCTTCTAAATTTGGATTTAATATTTAATAATATATACATGTGATTGGTAAGTTCAACTTTCACAAATGTTGAATCGATGTTTCTTTGCGTTTTCTCATTTAATTTTGAATTTTCATTTGTTTCTAGCTGGTGTTTCACTTCGATTCGTGTTAAATCACAGTAAGTTCGAATTGGTATTAACTTTGTTTTAGTTGTCTATTCTCCTCGTAGAAAATAAAAATGCAAGTGATTCTCGATTTTATGATGAATTTACTTATTTTTTTAAGTTTGAAAGTTGTATATACTAGTGTCCATTATGAGCTACATCATCTTGAAAACTGAGGACCTGTTTCCGTTAGGTGTTTTTGAGATTTAAGAATTCTTTCGGCTGTGTGTTTTTGAGATGCTTAAGAATTCTTTAAGATGTGGGAAATCTAAGGATTGTTGAGCCTTTCTGTTACTGGTGGATTTTCTAGTTCATGAAGTACATCAGAAAGTCTAAGTTCTATGTTCCAAGGCCATTATGACAAGCATAATTTTTTTTAAAGTTTCCAAGGGCTTACTCATTTGAGGGCTTCTGTGTTTACATCTTCATCCATTTCAATTTGAGGAGAAAGAGTAAAAGATGTCAGTTAGTTGTTCATTATTATGCTTCGAATACTGTTCCATGGTGCCTTTTTGGGGCAATGGTGGTTGAGGTAGTCTTTTATTTTCTTTGGTGTTTAAATTTGATTTGAATTTGTTGCAAACTGCAGTAACAAGAAAGAGGTGTTTTATAAATTCTCCATTGATCTGCAAAAAAGCATGGAAGAGGAGGGCAGGTCAATCTGCTTTTGAGGTTTGCTCCTCTTATAATGGAGAAATGACACAACTAAGGAAAACTGTAGAGACTACTACACTCTGCAGTGTATGTTGAGGTGCTTCATAAATTCTCCCTTTATCTGTGGAAAAAAGAATGGAAGCTATTATATTGTAGAAACTACACAACTATCTAAGGAATAAATTAGAGCTTGCTATACAGGGAGGTCTATGTTTTTTGTAACATGAAACTATTATTTGGTAGAAGGATGCACAAAAATAAGCTCTCCCTCACTCTTGCATACATATTGTAGAAAGATGCATAGAATTTCTTTAAGGGTCTGTGACTGAACCATCTAATGCATATAAGGAGTTTACAAAAAGAAAACCTTTAGGACTGATCTCACTCTCACAATGTACCTCTCACTTTTGCATACATATACAACTGTGTCTTCTTTAACCAAAACTAGTTTTCACGTTATAAAGAATCGAATAAGCTCTGAAAATAACACTAAAAGAACTGCCTTCGTGCAGCTCAAGTCAATTGTAGTTGACATCCGTCAGATGCATAGTACATGTAAGGATCAAGTTTAATAACACAATTTTTATGTATGAAAATTCTTGTTATGAGCTTACCACAACATATTCTTATATCTTCTATAATATGTTAACTGAAACTTCTAATTCACACCCCATATATGCATTTTGTGGTATCTTTTCTCATCATATTTCAGGCTATTACAAAGGAGAAGTTGGACTTAGATCCTGAGGTAAATCCAAAAGATATGGTTCCTTTTGGAAAAGAGAAAGCATCAGGTATGACTGAGAAAAAACGTTATTTTCTTCATAATCTAGTTTCAAACTACTTGCAGCTCCCCAAGGCATGTATTCACATTAAAGCACACAGGTAACAAGAGGAAGAATTCAAATGCATGTCAACCTAAATCAATTAGGTTACTTTTTTAATATGACTAGTAAGGATTTCAATTGATTCTATTTTTTTCACAGCTAGTACATTACACGACCTCCCCGACCCTTCTGTTTTATTTTATTGACTTCAATTTTGGTTTATAGATTACTTCGGTTAGTGGCAAAAAATAAGTATACATGTCGTGATAGGTTTTCATCACTTATAATGATGTCTGATTGTGTCAAGACGGGATAGGTTTTTATAACTTGTAATGGTGTCTGATTGTGTCAAGAGCATTATGCAGTGTAATTTCACGTGTGAAGCCTATTACTCACATAAGGAGGTTTACCTACATTCCTACATAGTTTCGCTATTTGGAGCTTGAGCTTGTCCTGAGAATGGCATCGTCGTCTATGAATCGTTACAAAATAGCTCCACCTAAGGAAACCAGACTATTCTCCACTGAAGGAAAGACTCCACCTAAGGAAACCATTTCTCCCATGGTTTGTTTGTTTTACTCTTGGCACAAAACCATACA
The DNA here is from genome assembly GCA_036936605.1 of Limnanthes douglasii subsp. nivea. NCBI lineage: Eukaryota > Viridiplantae > Streptophyta > Magnoliopsida > Brassicales > Limnanthaceae > Limnanthes > Limnanthes douglasii. The sequence goes on along the minus strand of JAUPFV010000004.1, from coordinate 1,687,624 downwards.
AGCCCAATAACATTCTGGTAGGTAGAAAAATATTAAGTAAAATCAGAAATTTAAGTCTAGAAAGATTTGTCTAAGTTGTTATACTGATGATATTATTTGATTGATGATATTATTTGATGTAACAGTATGGAATTCATTTCATTTCTTGCTCCCCTCCTTCATGAACATGAAACAGAATTATACAATGAAATCATCATTTGATTGATGATATTATTTGATGTAACGGTATGGAATTCATTTCATTTCTTGCTCCCTTCCTACATGAACATGAAACAGAATTATACAATGAAACAGACAATCCATCAATGTTCTTGGAACAATAATACTTCTTAACAAGATAAAATGGTTGTTATTAAATAAAATTTTGTGTTTTTCTAATTTTTTTCTCTATCTTTTTAATAAAATATATTATGTATTTTTTTAACAGTAGACATATTTAATATTTTTTTAATTTCCATTATTCAATAAAATAGATTTTAAAATAAAAATATTATTAAAAAATTAATTAATAATATCAAATTGATATTTATGTTAATCAATGATTATCAAATTCGCAATACTTATTACAACTCAAATTTGAAACAAAATGATAAGAACAAATATTTTTGGATAAAAAGAATAAGATTAATTTATAAGTCTATATATAATATAAAAAAATTTATAAGATTTTATATAATAAAAAATATGATGATATTTTTTAGACCAAATATTTAATTTTTAAAAAAAAAATCATAATATTTCGTGACAAAAATCACCTTTATTCTTTCCCTGATGAATTATAATTTTATCACAATAAATATATTTTTGACATGCTACGGCTATTTTTTTCATTTTTTTAAATTTATTTTACAACAAATAATTAGTCTATGTAATGTACTACTTTAACAACAACTTTTTTTTTATTTGCAATAAATATATTTGGTTGCTCTTTTTATTACTCTTTTAGCAATGATAGACTTATTGCAAATTTATTTTACAACAAATAATTAGGTCTTTAACAACATTTTTTTTTGCAAATAATTTTTTTAATGTTATTGTCAATAAAAATATTTGTGGCTAATAATATCGTTGTATATAACAAAAAATTCTTGTAGTGTTATAGACCGATAGTAATTTGGACGAAAATGCAAAATTAACATTTTCCGTTATTGTTTTAAGGAAGTATAAATTAAAAGTAATTGAGTTTATATGGGTGAAAAAAAACGTTATGAGCTCAAATCTGGTTAACCGGGTTGAATTTCCGCATCGTGATAAGGAGGGCCCAAATCTCAACACTTAAACCTGAATTAATAAAACAAGAATATAAATTGAATCATTTAATTTATTGAGTTATGCTCCGGAAAAGGTATATATATAAATTGAATCATCAATTAATAAATGATGGGCTTTGTAATGTTGGGCTTCATCATATAAAGTCTATAAATAAAAATGTTTGGTTTAGAAATTTCATTATCCTAAACCCTAATCAGAAATAGGGCTGACTGCTTTTAAGTTTGGAAACACAAACACGTAAGTATTTTTGATTTTCGCGTTATTCCTCAGTTGATTTTTTGAAAAAATAATTAATTATTTTTCACATTTTATTATATATTATTCGATACGATTCGAATAATATACAACCATACAACCCTACTTACTTTAATGAAAGGAAAGAAGTGTTGAATTAATAATAAATGAGGGAAAAGTTCTATCAACCTACTTTGTCTTGACTTTGGATTTGGACTAGGATCGGTTAGGTCAATCTTCAACATCCAATGACATGCCTACACCTCTGTACAATATGCCTTGATAATTCAGTCCACTTTTTAAAATAAAATTTAAATATAAAATATAAAAACAAATTATTTATTTTGAACCCCAAAGTAATAAAGAAATTTATCAAATCATTGTTTATAATTATGATTTGGTATTTTTATTTATACCCTATATTTAAATTGTTAATAAATTTTTATAATTATGATTTGATATTTTTATTTATACCTTATATTTTAATTGTTAATAAATTTTTATCAATATATTAATTAGGATTTTGATAAATTGATTTTAGAGTTTTTTTTATTAATTTCAAAAATATAATAATTTTTTATTTTGATTAAATTAATAATTAATTATAGATACAAGATTTAACAATATGTTTGGCCTTTATTAACTAATAATTAATTAAAGAAACGAAATTTAATTATAATAATGTCTGATTTTTTTTATTAAAAAGGCAACAAAATAAATACAATAAATGAAATGATTTTTTTACCTTAGGTTTGATTTTTATGCAAGTGTATTGTGTTTCCAAAAGTAATTTATGCAATGTTTTTTAAAATAACAAACTATATAGTAATAGAGGACTTAATTATGTGTTGGTTATTATTATTATTTTCTTGTATTATGCTTTTGCTATGATATATCTACCTATATATCACTTGAATTTCCATTTGATCACTCTCATAGGCCTCGGTTAGTTTTCATTATAGGTTCAAGCAACGGTAGGTCTGCTATGGTTTTGCTATTAATTATGCTATGCTTTTGTTTTATTTTTTTTAAATTAGTTATGGACGGTTTTATAGGTGGTATGATATTTACAATAACACCACCACAACCACCTCCACCATAACCGCCGCCACCATCACCACTTCTGACACAGATTTCTAACCCTAGTATGAGAATAAACCTCACTACAGGCCTGCTTTACTCTATTTCTATGGGCCTCCAAATATCTGAAGCCAAAATATTTAGATTAAATAATAAATTACAAATTACATGACATATTTTATTATTTATAACATGCATTTAATTGTCTATAAAGTAATATTCATTGTTAAAAAAAAGTAATATAATATTTTAAAATATTAATACTAAATTATTAAAATATTTATATGTGTGTACACTGTACAGGTACTATCGAAATGGATGTAGGCGCGAAAGTGTTCAAGATAAGTTTACCTTACCTTGTGGCGGTATAAAAGTCCAGTACATGTATTTATTTCGTTTTGGATCCTTTAAGAAAAAACTTGAGGAAGAAGTTAGATTGTTGAAAATGGTAGAAGAGAACATTATCTCCCGTGTCCACACTAACAGGAACAATAGTCAAATAATATTTTGTAGTGTGGAAAGTTTGTTGGTCAATGTGTCGCCTATTTTGCGTGAAGTGGAAACTTTAGAAGACGAAATGCAAAATAAGGAGTGCTGTTTTATGGGTAGGAGATGCTGGTACGGGTTGAGTAAACGGTATGAAGAAAAAACGTTCCGAGTTATTGAGCTTAGGGAAGAAGTAAAATGTTACCACGAAGTGAGTCAGCCCATGGCTCATTTGCCTGTACCATATGTTTCAACAAGTGACTTGGTGTTTTCTGAATCTTCGCAAGTTGCTCTTGATAATATCATGGAGGGTCTGAAGGATGAAAGTGTGAAAGTCATTGGTTTGTACGGCATGGTTGGAGTTGGGAAGACAACTTTGGCTGAACATGTCATCCAGTCAGTCAAAGATTCAGAGTTGTATGAAAAAGTGACGATGGTTACTGTGTCTGAGACTCACAATCTCATGGGCATTCAGGATACTGTTGCAGTGGCTTTAGGTTTCAAGTTTAACACTGAAAATGAAAGCAGGGCCTTTAAGCTTACGTTTGGGGAAAGAGGCCAAGCTCCTGATCATATTGGATGATATTTGGGATGAAATCGACTGTGCAAAGATTGGAATGAGATTTACTGCAGATCAGAAAGGCTCAAACTTCTTATAACAACCCGTTTTCATCAAGTGTGCTCTCAGATGAATTGTGACAGACAAATTCACATTGATGTCATGTGCGAAACTAAGGCATGGGATTTATTCAGAAAAAGAGCTGTTTTAAATGATGCATCTCCCATAATCGAAACAGCAAAGAAAGTTGCAAAAGAGTGCGGAGGTTTGCCTCTAGCAATTGTTTCAGTAACCCGGGCTCTAGTAGATATCACTCCAAGCCAGTGGAAAAATGCACTACAGTGTCTCCGGAACTCTAAGCTCCCGGAGAACATCGGAAATGAAAATGTTTACAAGTGTTTTAAAATGAGCTATGAGAAACTGAAAGGAGAAGAAATCCGGTTATGCTTCTTGATGTGCTCTCTATTTCCAGAAGAGCATAAGATTGATATCGAGTTTCTGGTGACATATGCACAGAGTCTGGACATTTGGAACTATGTTGACACAGTTGACGAACTAAGAATCGAAGTGCGGTCTTCAACAGACTATTTAAAAGACTACGCTTTCTTATTAGAAAGCGGTACAAACATTGGTATGCTACTAAACTTTTTTTATTTCAATGCATATGCTTCACAACATAGCAAACAAAAATAGGATATTATTATTATTTCGAGCAGTTGTAATGACAGCAATTCCTATATGGTTCTTGTGTCCAAAATCTTTAGCCAACCTACCATTCCCCCTTAAGTTACCTGTGATACCTATGGACACCGTCATACGTATAAAAGGTTTATGCAATGGATTGGTGTGCTTGGCCAAAAAATACACGTCTGAACAAAAACTAATTTTGTAGAATCCTTTTATTGGTCGAATTTTGAACATCCCGGTTCCTCCTATTCTTACTAAGGAGTTTCAGTGTGTGGGGTTGGGATTTGATGTGGCGTCAGAGGATTTCAAGATTCTAAAGGTACTATTTGATACTTATAGATCCAAGGCTTGCTGGGAGATGCAACTATATGCATTAAAAGAGAGACAGTGGAGGAACATAAATGCTTCCGGATTTGGCTGGGTTCCTCCACTGTCTCTCTTTTAATGCATATCATTATAGAGTTCCTCCACCGTCGAACAAGCAAATCCGAAAATAATATATTTTATTCATATCCCAAGTTTCTTAGATCCATCTCCCAGCCAACCTTGGATCTATAAGTTGATGATGAAAAATATCAAGAACGGAAAAATAATTAAAAAATATATAAAAAAGGAAAAGTTAGAAAGATCCACAAGAAAATACCCTCACTAAAACCCTAGCAAAAATGATCTCCTTTTTTTAAGAAAAGATCAGTTAACTTATATAGCAATTGTTGTGGGCTTTTTGGCCTATTGAGCCATTGGACTTATATGGTTGGTCCATTAGAGGCTAATTCATCCCACAAACTTACTAAGTAAAAACATATTTAATTCTTATTACAAAGTACATATTGGTTAAATATTCCAAAAATCTGACTTGCGAATCGAATAAATTCTTCCCTCATCAGTAGCCCCCCTAGTCCTTGCGAAGAATTCTAAGGAAGGACTAGTTTTGTCACCACTTCAGATTTTACTTGTTCCTTATTTGTAGCCCCCCAATCGTAGCCAAGAATTCTGAGAGATGAGTAATTTTGGCGCTGCTTCAAATGTTACCTGTAAAAACATAAAATGTCTTGGCCAACAGATGTAGACCAACAGATGTAGGAAATGTAGACCAACAAATGTTAGAAGATCCATCAGATCCAAAATAATAAATTTTGAGTGTTGACCAGCTAATGTTGGAAGATCCTTCGGATCCAATGTAACAAATCTCATATGTTGACCAACTAATAGTTGGAAGATCATTTTGATCTAAAATAATGAACTTCGAATGTTGACCAATTAAAATTGGAAGATCCATTAGATCCAAAATAATAATGAATTTTAATTGTTGACCAACTACTGTTGGAAGATCCCTCGGATCCAAAATAATAATGAATTTCAAGTGTTGACCAACTAGTGTTGGAGGATCCCTCGGATCCAAAATAATAATGAATTTCAAGTGTTGACCAATTAAAATCGGAAGATCCCTTAGATCCAAAATAGTAATGAATTTTAAATGTTGACCAATTAAAATTGGAAGATCTATTAGATCCAAAATAATAATGAATTTTCATTGTTGACCAACTACTGTTGGAAGATCCAGATCCAAAATAATAATGAATTTCAAGTGTTGACCAATTAAAATCGGAAGATCCCTTAGATCCAAAATAGTAATGAATTTTAAATGTTGACCAATTAAAATTGGAAGATCCATTAGATCCAAAATAATAATGAATTTTCATTGTTGACCAACTACTGTTGGAAGATCCGGATCCAAAATAATAATGAATTTCAAGTGTTGACCAACTAGTGTTGGAAGATCCCTCGGATCCAAAATAATAATGAATTTCAACATATAAAAATATTATATTTGTAGCAATCAATAACAAATTAGATACAAGGCATGTGTGAATCTTTAGTAACAGACCATAAGAGATAGCATAGCAGCAAAGAGTTATGCAACAGGATCAGAAAAAGACATGTAAACTACCACCAAACACAAATAAGTTCCAACAATTGGGCATTTGGTCTAGTGGTATGATTCTCGCTTTGGGTGCGAGAGGTTCCGAGCTCGATTCTTGGAATGCCCCATTAAGAATTAGTAAGCTAATTTTGTATTTCAAGAATTGGTCTAGTGCTACTAACATAAGTTGATCACATGCAGGCAAGTATGCTGATATTGAAAAGTCATTTATTTCAAGAAATTGTACTGGGTAAACAAAATAAGAGGGAAGCTGAGCAAACTTACCTGACTTGACTTGATGTGTTTAGCCAGTGTGAGCTTCCGCTATCTACTTAAAGCATACTAAATTGCTGGCATCAAGGTGCATATGCTACCATCAAAACACTGTCAAAACACTGCAAGCTTCTTCGAGCAGAGAACAACAGGGAAATGATGACAGTCGGATTTTAAATGTCTCTTCTTAGTTGATGTCAAAGATGAAGAGGGAATATCTCTAAGAAGCGTGCCACCATGTCTTCGTATAAGTCCTTCAATTTCCTTTTCTTTTTGCCTCGATAATCCTGTAAGCAGAAATTCTATACCCTGAAATATTAGATTTCTAAGGTGTTTTTCATTGGTTGCTAGGCACCTTCTCAACCCCAGCACTTGGAAATCAGGTTGTGAGATGGATATTTTCTTTCTTCTACTCCATTCAGCAGTATAGTCTGAATGCCAAGACAGTTCAACATCAATTTCTGCAAAATGAACTCACTTTTTAACTGAAATCTGTATATCAAAGGGACTGGTTTCCTCCGACTGTAACTTCTGATGACTTTTACAGTTTCGCTGCTCGACTACTGTTTCGTGTGGAGCAAGCAACTCAACCCTGCCTTTAGCAAGTTCATCCGATTTGTTTTCAACTATGGAGGTTTCTGCAGCACACGGACTCTTGAAAACAATAGAATCTTCATTTTTCTTATTGTCACTACCATCGGCACACTCAGCTATGGACATCATAGTTTTAAATCTCTCTGAACTTTATTTCCAGAGAAAGCTTGTGGCAATATGATCAGGCATGAGTTTGCTATAATTCTTCAAAGAGGTTAACTGTCGTCGAACAAATGATTCTGCACAGTCTACAGCAATGATGGGCATAGTTCGCTCATCCATGCGAATTAACTGAGCATCTATATTAGATGGCTTTTGGAGACTCTCCATTCTATCTTTCAATACGGAGCCAACGCAGCTTCCAGCATCAACGTCTTTAATCTTCTGGCTTAAGACTGGAGGTGAACTATTACCCTCCGGACTGACGCTACAAGGGACAACAGAACTAAGAGGATCGAAGCCGGAGAGATTAGAAGAACTCGCTTCTTGGCTTATGGAAAGTACATTATCAGCAGAGATCCTGACTTGCAGTTTGTTCTTGCATTCAGGACAGCCCATTACACCCATAGTGATAGGATGATTAGCTGAAACTACGAGCTCAGACAAAAGTCATTTGGCCGGTTTCCTCTCTCTTACACAAAAATCAATCATAAGCTTTTACGACTCAACGAAGAATCGTGATATAAAAAAACCTAGCGAGATACAAGAAATTTAGGATATATGTTAATATATAATACTCCCTGATAAGCCTTGTTCTTGTCGTATGGTCCTCATTAACTTCTGCCCAAGAAGAAAGTATTCAGAAGCCGAAAAAGATCCTGAGATGGATACAGTCAACATAAGTTAACAGAAAGAGTCGGTGTTCTAAAATAAAATGGTATCAATGTATACTATAAAAATGAATTTAGAAATAAAAGAGCCAATAGCATCCAGCAAATGCCTCGGAGTTTATCAAAACTCCTTTCCCTAACACAGAACTTTTTCAAGCATAATTGTACAGCGAAAAAGAAATAAAAAAGACACAAAAATAACAAATGAGGACCGATATATTTTAAAAGAAGGAACTCCCTGATATTGGTACTGGAGATCCCGATAAAGTATCCCACCAAACTCTGTCCCAATCCATTAACGATGACAATATCTCGGGTAAATTCCGATATGAATCGAGAAACTGGAATCAAATCCCGATTGGGAGAGACGGAGAGAAGAAAAGAGAGAGCGGCAACTGTTTATGGTACGTATTCATTGTTTCCATCAACCCTTTGAGATCATGTTCCATATACTCCATGACCATGAAAATACTGTCAAGGTTACTCTCTATAACAACTTCCTTAACGTCCACTATTGCTGGGTGGTGAAAAGAAATTAGAATATTTATTTCCCTAAGAGCAGTTAACGGAAAACCTTCTCTTTCTTTTTCCATCTTTACCTTCTTCAATGCCACGACTTCACCTGTTTTTTTGTCTTTCGCTCTGTATACAACACCATAAGTTCCCTCGTCTATCTTATTTAATCTCACATACTCGTCAACACTTCTGCACCCCTGAAGCATGTTTAGATTTCTTTGAGGAACCAAAGGTTCTGGTAAGCCAGGTGAATTACGTTCACTATCGGAATCAGAGTTGGTACCACTGAGATTTTTATTTTCCTGACCATGTTCTTCATCGACCTCCATGCGGTCACCCTTTACATCATTTTTTTCATAATCATCCTCACCACTCATGGACTCAGAATGAAGGTTGAGCTCATTAGATTCAGACCCCTTCATTCTAGCTCCTTCAGAGCCTTCCCTCCGTAGCTCCCCACCAAGCGCGGGAGTCAATGATTTGTTGCGTACTCTACTTTGCAATGACCCTGAAACATGCATTTTTTTTCCTCATTCTATTTAGTCCCTCAGCCTCCCCAATCTCAACTTCATCAACTGGCGAATTGTTTCCAGCTGCCCATCTAATTTATAATATAAGACAGGTCGGTTTTGATTCTGATTGTCCTGCACTTTCCAACAATAGGCACACATCGATGGACAAGCTAGAACAAAAGACAAAGAGAATGACATCCTAATGATACTGCAAACTCCACAAAATTTCTGTACTTGTTTTGACTCAAACATACCAAACAAGGGGGAGAGAGAGTAAAAATGAACAGAAAGTAAACAATTACCCCGAATCTGAGAACAAGAACCTAACCCATCACATATCCAACTTCATTCCCTAACGAAAAGAATATCAAATGTCCATAATTAAAGCCACAAGAAAAATACATGAAAATAAAGGCAAGAAATTAGAAGTAACACTAATAATATCACAAACAAGAGACTCCCTGATTTAGAGGGGCTAAAACTCCCAAATAGATTTTCAACTGAACCTGTCCTAACAGGTAAGGATTGTCAAGGTTCATCAAACAGCCTTAGTAGTATTTGATACGGAAAATAAGTTGATTCTTCAAAAATTCAGCTAACACATACGAAGCTCCCCATGTGCAAGGTCTGTACATTATTCCCAAGCTGGATAAGCTGGTCAAAGGTTTATATGCCTGCTGACTCCTTCTGAAATAGCCTACATCAGACAGGTACACAAAGCCAGTCGAATTGGACTAAAGGAGGAAATTTATCGAAATAAAGAAGAAAGTGATACGAGAAAGACCATCCGATTCAAGAAACTAGAAATCACGCGACCAATCAGGGTGTGGTTCCAAAGCCTCCCAGCAAAGAAGATGGACTTGCGGAATTATCAAGCGACAAAAGATCAACAAACCACCACTTTAAATATTAGTATGGTCAGGATTAGATTCTTAAATCCCACATCCTACTGTGAAGCAACAAACCATGAATACTTTTACAGCACCAAAGTTGATGGAAAACGAAAAGAAAGGGTTATATATTATATCAGTCAATCACCACTATGACGATAGCTGATACTAGGCAGTCAGATGAATGAGGTGCATGGTCCATCTCCTCTACGCTAAAAGAAATCAAATCTCTTATAATTAGCTTTTGGGAGCAACAAAAAATCATGAACTTTAGAGAGTAGGCCAGTACTAATAATAGATAAGAAATGATTTAATTATGCAGTACTCCCCTGAAAGGCTTTGTGATAGGTCATTTAACAACTTCTATCCCAAAAGAAAATAATATTGAACCCAAAAGATAGCAGACAAATATTAGACTATCCAGAATCCAAACGATGGACAATAAAGCAAGTGAGTCATGGAAGTCCCCAAATAAAACTAGAGGTAAAACACGAAGAAAAAGTAACAAAGATAATCTTGAATGTGCCAATACATGCTGAGCAGCCCTGCATGTAATCAGGAAGCTGAAAGAAACTAAGATCATATGCTGTGAACCAACTGAAATCGCAAACATAAACAGAAACCAGACCGAGATATACCTAAAAACATAATTATCATCCTCGCGATATAAAATCTTCCAAACGCAATACTGAACTCATGTAATCAGGGTGTCTTGTCAGACGAAACCGAACAAAAGAGATATATAGCAGAACCATAAAGATGATATCAAACCAATCTAAGGATAAAGGATAGCAAATCTTGATGTGTAAACATAGGATAACAAATCTTGATGTGTAAACATAGAGAAAATAAGTATTGCCGATATGTATCAATCAATCACGAAACCCAATCAAAGAGATATATAGTAGAACCATAAAGATATATCAAACTAATCTGAGGATTAAGGAAAGCAAACCTTGATGAATAAACCTAGAGAAAATCAGTATCGCCCATATGTATCAATCAATCACGAAATCGAATCAATGAGAGATGTAGCAGAACTATAGATATGAGATCAAAGTGATCGAAGAATAAACTAAGAGAGTGTTGCTAAATTGAATGAATCCTTCTAACAACAAAACACAAACAGTAATACGAAATTCTATGAAGATATTAACAAAACAATAGATCCTGCAAATTGTTAGATGAATCAAGAAATATTATAAGCAAAGAGAGAATAGCGAGCAATGGTGTGTCCAAAATTGTTCAGAAAGAATAGCAAGAATGATCGTCGCTAAATCTTGGGTTCGAAAGGGACAGGTTGTGGTGGTTGGCGATGGCCATGGCAAGGAGGCCGATGGAGCTTTGCTCTCTTGAAGGCGAGTTTGAGTACATAGCAGCGAGTCAGAGGGTAATCCTGTTCGATTGATAAAAACGATGCTCGTAACGGTTTTGGATATGTTATCCGGGTACCGGTCATTTTCCACAGACGGCGCCATTTGATGATGAAAAATATCAAGAACGGAAAAATAATTAAAAAATATATAAAAAAGGAAAAGTTAGAAAGATCCACAAGAAAATACCCTCACTAAAACCCTAGCAAAAATGATCTCCTTTTTTTAAGAAAAGATCAGTTAACTTATATAGCAATTGTTGTGGGCTTTTTGGCCTATTGAGCCATTGGACTTATATGGTTGGTTCATTAGAGGCTAATTCATCTCACAAACTTACTAAGTAAAAACATATTTAATTCTTATTACAAAGTACATATTGGTTAAATATTCCAAAAATCTGACTTGCGAATCGAATAAATTCTTCCCTCATCATAAGTATCAAATAGTACCCTTAGAACCTTGAAATCCTCTGACGCCACATCAAATCCCAACCCCACACACTGAAACTCCTTAGTAAGAATAGGAGGAACCGGGATGTTCAAATTTCGACCAATAAAAGGATTCCACAAAATTAGTTTTGGTTCAGACGTACACCAGTCCATTGCATGAACCTTTTACACGTATGACGGTGTCCACAGGTATTTTAAGGGGGAATGGTAGGTTGGCTAAAGATTTTGGATACAGGAACCCTATAGGAATTGCTGTCATTACAACTGCTCGAAATAATAACATCCTATTCTTGTTTGCTATGTTGTGATGCATATGCATTGAAATAAAAAAAGTTTCACTAATAGTAGCATACCAATGTTTCGATACTATATAGTTTGTTATTTTAAAAAACATTGCATAAATTACTTGTGGAACACAATACACGTACATAAACAACACAATCGGTATGCAATCATAAAAACCAAAAACAACATCACACAACACATTTAGTATGTTGCAAACGTTGAAAAACATACCTTGGATTTCTGTATTAAACAAAAGAAGTCTGGGTTTACTATGAACAATTCAGGTTTTTTAGTATGATTCTTTCTTTCATCAGAGTTGGAGTTATATAGACCCATCAAGGGTTATGCCAACCGGTGCATGGACACCGGTTAACAAGCATTTAATTAACCCTTTTTATATAATTATTGCATTGCTTTTATACCATAGTTAATGTCACGTAGACTACAAATATCTGAGAGACAAAACTACCATTCTAGTCTATTTTCAGAATTATCCTTTTATTCTATCTTCAATTTTGATACATGGATTATAAATTTATAATTTATAAATTATTGTATTAATTATTTAATTAGTTTTATTATAATAAATTATATTATTATTTTTAGTTAAATTAATAAAAAACTACTACATAATTAATGGTGAAGATATTTTAAAAGAGTCATTTATTTTTAAATATTTAAATAAAACTATAAAAACAAGTTTTTAAAGTATCAGATTTGAAATAAATATTATTTTTTAAAATTTTAATAAAAATAGTTTTTTTATTAATTTTTAAAATTCATTTTTTAAAATGAGCTTACTTTTCTTTAATTAAATATCTTAAAAAATCCGTTAAAATTTTAGGTTTTCAAAATATTAAATTTTTAAAAAATATTTTTTCGTTAAAAACTTGAAGGTTTATGAGTTACGTTCTAATTTGAAATTATCTATTTAATACAATTATATTTTCTTTGTTTTAAAAACATTAAATTTATTTTTCAAATATGATTTTGAAAACATTTCTTATCGTATTTAATAAACTTTCAATTTTGTCTTAAAAACATTAAATTTATTTTTCAAATAAGATTTTGAAAATTATTTCTAATCGTATTTAATAAACTTTCAATCTTTTAAATAAAAAAGTGGTTAAAAATTAATTTATTGAAAAAACTGAAAATTAACGTGATTTTTTTTAAAATGTTTTTTTTCTTCAAACCATATTCCAAACTGCGGACTCGTCTGAACTTCTGGGTTATCTCCAATCGCCCAACCCTCAACCTCCCAGTCTCCCTCTGGTGCAATTCTCTTATGTGCCGAATCTGACTGCCCAGCCCTCTCCTGATCTCCCTGGTCTACCTGTCTTCTCTAATGGTTTTTATGATAACCCGGTGTCTGCCATCAAGGATGACTCTCCTCTTATTCAGTCCTCGCCGGCCGTTCTCTCCCCTGCTTTGGGTCTGGAAACCTCACGTCAAGTTTCGACTCCACTCCTCCAACCTCTGCATGCATTGAACCCTAACTCCTCCTCCCAGGTATCTGCTTCTCGCTGCCTCGCCTCCCCTTCGGCCTCGATTAGCCCTTTCACTCGCTACGACCATGCTTCCCCCTCCTCTGGCAATTCTAAGTCCGATACTCCGTTAGGGGTTCCAGTGGGAATGGAACTCCAGGTTAAAACCATTGACTCCTCAACCCAGTCGCTCCCTAACCTTCCGAAAATCCCTGGGTTTCTTATTTCGAGCTCGACTAGGGTTGAAAACCAGGATGTGAATAGATTTGAAATGAATTCAATCTCTAATATTGATTCAGGGATTAAAGCCAAGAAGGGTAACATCCTTGTGGGCTGGGTTTCAAAAGTAATTGGGCCCACCCAGATTCTGTCTATTAATAAACCGGGCCCAAAGAAGAGTAAAGGATTATTATGAGGGGGTAAATTGGGTGCCCACCACTCTATTATCCGAATTTTCGGAAACGCGGGTAAAGGGCCGAAAGGAAGAAAATACAAGTTGGCCCATGCAATTCTTCCCTCCCTTAATTTGCAAATGGACTTTTCAAGAGGTATATCAAATGCGAACTCGATCTCCAAATCATCCTCTAACCCATCATTTGCAAGTATTGTAGCAGGTCATAGTGATAATCGATCCTCGTTGGTAATTGGCATTAGCCATATGGAAAAAGTGGGTGACGAATTCATTATGAACGATTCAGCTCTTGGGGCCCCGGAGTCTTGGAAGGCTTGTCTCTCAGGCTATTTTCTAAATCAACCATCCAATCTTTCCTTTCTAAAAGCAAATGTGGATTCTCTTTGGAAAAGATTTAGTCTTTTAGAATTCAAGCCCCTGCCTGAGGGATGTTTTCTTTCCAAATTTGGATATGAGGCTATGGCCAAAAGAGTGTTGGATGAGGCGCCTTGGCATTTTGGACAATTTAATGATTTTGAAATTATGGGAACCTCTTACCTCCCTAATTAAAGACCCCCACAATGAAATTCCAAAATGGGTCAAGGTTTTTAATCTTCCTCTTTAGTTATGGACAGCGGGGGGCTTCAACAACATTGGTTCAGTTATCGGAACCCCTCTTTATGTGGACCACCAGACGTAATGAAAGGAAAAGCTTCGTTTTGCCCGCATTTGTATAAAGATCAAGGCAGGGGTCCCCATTCGATCTGAGTTATCCTTCAAGATAAGAGGAAAAACCATCTCGGTGTCTTTTGAATACCAGGGGCTCCCTCCCTAGTGTGAAAATTGTAAAATCTTTGGGCATCCTACCCGTTAGTGCAAGTTGGGCCATGTCAGGCTTACTTTCCTTCCTTCTGGAACCTCACCATCCGAGGAAGATCCCTCCGAAATTGAGCCTGAGCTTGGGACATGATTCCATCTTCCATCTATCAGCGAGGATCAGGAGGTGGAGATTGGAGAGGAAGTGGATTCCCCTCCTAAAAGGGCCTGTACGGACGAGGCAAAAGGCAAGGGGCTTAATGGTATTATCCTCCGACGGGACCAGCGACTGACTTATTGTAAGTTTTTCTTATGAATATTGCATCCTGGAATGTGAGAGGTCTAAACGACCCGATTAGCCAAAAAGATGTTGCCGATTTTATTTTTAGTAATCATATCTCTTTGATTGTCTTGGTAGAAACTAAAGTCCAAATTCACAAAGTAGACTTCATCCTTAGACAAATGACCCCCTATTGGCATGTTATAACCAACCACTCAAATCATCCCTTTGGAAGAATTTGGATTCTCTGGAACCCAAGTGTAATCTCGATAACTAAAATATCTCAATCACCCCAGTTTATTCATTGCATAGCTAAATGTCATAATATCAGAGCTTCTTTTAAGCTCACGGCTATCTATGCTTTCAACGAAGCTAAGGACCGCATCCCCCTTTGGAATGACCTCATTAACATCTCCAAGATAAACAACCACATTCCTTGGGTTTCCCTTGGAGATTATAATGCGACCCATCATCCCGATGAACGTATGGGCTCCTCAGATAACTGGTCCTCATCAATCGATGATTTCAATAATTGCTGCTATCAGTGCGAACTCAGTGATCTTTGATCTACTGGATTCCCGTTTACCTGGATTAACAAGCAACTAGCACACCCAATTCTTTCTAAAATAGACCGAGTCCTGGTCAACCCGGATTGGGATGATCTTTTCCCAATGTTCAGTGTCTATTTTGGGTATCTTCGAACGTCTGACCGCACAACCGTCACTCTCAATCTTGGCCTCTCTCGGCCGAGGAGGAAAAAACCCTTTCGCTTCTTCAATATGTGGCAATCCCACCCCCAGTTTAAGGACATAGTCACCTCGAAATGGAATGCCCCTTCTTCATACACTGGAATGAGGATGGTCTCCGAAAAGCTAGCTCGTCTTCAATCTGACCTAGCTTCCCTCAACCGTAAGGAGTTTAGCGACATCTCTTTGAGAGCCTCTGATGCACAGAAAGTCTCGTTTGAGGCTCAATCAATTCTAGTCTCTGATCCTCTGAACCCTCTTCTCATTACTAAAGAAAATGAGGCTTCTGAAGCCTTTATCTTTCTTAGTCGAGCGGAGGAATCTTTCCTAAAACAAAAATCTAGAGAAAATTGCATCAAACTAGGGGACAGAAATTCCAAAAAAATTTAGAAAAATATTAAAGCCCAACTCTTTCGCAATAAAAATTAATTTCAAATAATAATATAATATTTTTATTATCATAATAAAAATATTATATTATTATTTTAAATCAAAGTAATTTATAACTATTAAATAATATTTATACATCGCAACTTTTTTAATGATTGTTTATTTTTAAATATTAAATAAAAATATAAAAGCAAATTTCTAAAATATTTAAACTATCAGCTGACTATTGTTTTTCCAAAATTTTAATAAAAAACAAATTTTAAATAATTGGAATTCAGTTTTTAAATCGGTTTCTTATTAAATAAAACATTTTTTAAAAAATCACGTTAATTTTTAGTTTTTTCAATAAATTAATTTTTCACCACTTTTTTATTTAAAAGATTGAAAGTTTATTATATATGATTAGAAATATTTTTCAAACTCGTATTTGAAAAATAAATTTAATGCTTTTAAGATAAAATTGAAAGTTTATTAAATACGATAAGAAATGTTTTCAAAATCATATTTGAAAATTAAATTTAATGTTTTTAAAACAAACAAAATATACTTGTATTAAATAGATAATTTCAAATTAGAACGTAACTCATAAACCTTCAAGTTTTTAAAGAAAAAATAGGTTTTAAAAATTTAATATTTTGAAAAACTAAAATTTTAACGGATTTTTTAAGATATTTAATTAAAGAAAAATAAGCTGATTATATAAAATGAATTTTAAAAATTAATAAAAAAACTATTTTTATTAAAATTTTTGAACATAATATTTATTTCAAATCTGATACTTTAAAAACTTGTTTTTATACCATTAATTATGCAGTAGTTTTAAATTAATTAACTAAAAATAATAATATAATTTATCATAATAAAACTAATTAAATAATTAATACAATAATTTACAAATTATTAATTTATAATCCCTGTAGCAAAAGTGAAGATAGAATAAAAAGATAATTCTAAAAATAGACTAGAAGGGTAGTTTTATCTCTGAGATATTTGTAGTCTACGTGACATAACTATGGTATAAAAGCAATGCAGTAATTATATAAAAATGGTTAATTAAATGTTTGTTAACCGGTGCCATGGTCACCGGTTAGCATAACCCTTAGTTAATAGTTATTAACTTGGACAATCGGTATATATAACTCCAATAGTTATTACTAGTATATAACTACGATTAATAGTAATAGTTTTTTTTCGGAGGGAACCCGGAGCCGTTACTCAGAGTGCAATGAGTGCGCACAGGGTAAACCCTCGGTCTGACACGATAGCCTGCAAACCAACGTCATTGCACCGGTTAGCATAACCCTTAGTTAATAGTTATTAACTTGGACAATCGGTATATATAACTCCAATAGTTATTACTAGTATATAACTAGGATTAATAGTAATATTTTTTTTTTCGGAGGGAACCCGCAGCCGCTACTCAGAGTGCAATGAGTGCGCACAGGGTAAACTCTCAGTCTGACACGATAGCCTGCAAACCAACGTCAGAAGGTAAACCACATAAAGTGACAGGCTCAGCCGAAAAAGTGTATGTAGAGGGACTCGAACTCATGACCTTTTGGTCATAAGAATGCCATACTCAACCAACTCGGCTACCCCCTTAAGGGCTAATAGTAATAGTTATTACTATTAACTTTGGAGAGTCGGTCTATATTAAATGTGATTAATAGTTACTACTTTGGAGAATCGGTCTAAAGAGTATCCATATCTTTTTTTAATTTGACATTAACTATTTTAAACCGTTTTTATTTCATAATATGTAACATATAAAGATTTGTTAAAAGCATTCTATTTGTGATTATTTTTTCCAAAAACAGATAATTATTACTTTGGAGAATCGGTCTATATAACTCCAACTATGATGAAAGAAAGAATCATACTAAAGAAACCCGAATTGTTCATAGTAAACCCAGACTTCTTTTGTTTAATTCGTAAATCCAAGGCATGTTTTTTAACGTTTGCAACATACTAAATGTTTTGTGTGATGTTGTTTTTGGTTTTTATGATTGCACACCGATTGTGTTGTTTATGCATGTGTATTGTGTTTCCAAAAGTAATTTATGCAATGTTTTTAAAAATAACAAACCATAATAGAGGACTTAATTATGTGTTGGTTATTTTTTTGCATGTATTATGCTTTTGCTATTATATATCTACCTCTAGATCACTTGAATTTCCATTTGATCACTCTCTTAGGCTTCGGTTAGTTTTCATTATAGGTTCAAGCAACGGTCTGCTATGATTTTGCTATTAATTATGCTATGCTTTTGTTTTATTTTTTTTAATTAATTATGGACGGTTTTATAGGTGGTATGATATTTACAATAATATTTACATGAGCTAGGGTACTCTGACACGGATGTCTAACCTCGCTACAGGCCTGCTTTACTCTATTTCTACGGGCCTCCAAATATCTAAAGCCCAAAATATTTAGATTAAATAATAAATTATATGACAGATTTTATTATTTGTAACATGCATTTAATTGTCAATAAAGTAATATTCATTTAAAAAAAAGTAATATGATATTTTAAAATATTAATACTAAATTATATAAATATTTATTTGTGTGTACACTGTACAGGTACTATCGAAATGGATGTAGGCGCGAAAGTGTTCAAGATAAGTTTACCTTACCTTGTGCCTGGTATAAAAGTCCAGTACAGGTATTTATTTTGTTTTGGATCCTTTAAGAAAAAACTTGAGGAAGAAGTTAGATTGTTGAGAATGGTAAAAGACAACATTATCTCCAGTGTCCACACGAACAGGAACAATAGTCAAATAATATTTTGTAGTGTGGAAAGTTGGTTGGTCAATGTGTCGTCTATTTTGTGTGAAGTGGAAACTTTTAATGGACGAAATGCAAAATAAGGAGGGCTGATTCATGGGCACGAGATGCTGGTACGAGTGGAGTAAACGGTATGAAGAAAAAACTTTCCGAGTTATTGATCTTAGGGAAGAAGTAAAATGTTACCACGAAGTGAGTCCGCCCATGGCTCAATTGCCTGTACCGTATTTTTCATCGAGTGACTTGGTGTTTTCTGAATCTTCGCAAGTTGCTCTTGATAATATCATGGAGGGTTTGAAGGATGAAAGTGTGAAAGTCATTGGTTTGTACGGCATGGTCGGAGTTGGGAAGACAACTTTGGCCGAACATGTCATCCAGTCAGTCAAAGATTCAGAGTTGTTTGAAAAAGTGAGCGATGGTTACTGTGTCTGAGACTCACAATCTCATGGGCATTCAGGATACTGTTGCAGCGGCTTTAGGTCTCAAGTTTAACACTGAAAATGATGTGAAAATGAAAGCAGGGCCTTTAAGCTTGCGTTTGGGGAAAGAAGCCAAGCTCCTGATCATATTGGATGATATTTTGGATGAAATCGACTGTACAAAGATTGGAATGAGATTTACTGCAGATCAGAAAGGCTGCAAACTTCTTATAACAACCCGTTTTCATCAAGTGTGCTCTCAGATGAATTGTGACAGACAAATTCACATTGATGTCATGTGCGAAACTAAGGCATGGGATTTATTCAGAAAGAGAGCTGTTTTAAATGATGCATCTCCAATAATCGAAACAGCGAAGAAAGTTGCAAAAGAGTGCGGAGGTTTGCCTCTAACAATTGTTTCAGTAGCCCGGGCTCTTGTAGATATCACTCCAAGCCAGTGGAAAAATGCACTACAGTGTCTCCGGAACTCTAAGCTCCCGGAGAACGTCGGAAATGAAAATGTTTACAAGTGTCTTAAAATGAGCTATGAGAAACTGAAAGGAGAAGAAATCCGGTTATGCTTCTTGATGTGCTCTCTATTTCCAGAAGAGCATAAGATTGATATCGAGTTTCTGGTGACATATGCACAGAGTCTGGACATTTGGAACTATGTTGACACAATTGACGAACTAATAATCAAAGTGTAGTCTTCAATAAACTATTTAAAAGACTACGCTTTCTTATTAGAAAGCGGTACAAACATGGTGCAAATGCATATTGTCGTTAGACATTTTGCACTTTAGATGTTGTTTAATGAGGAAAAAAAATTAACTCAATTTAAGAAGCTTTTTTCAGTAGCCCGGGCATTAGTAGATAAGCCTTTTAGCAAGTGGAAAGATGCACTAGCTAGAGTCTCTTTTTGCCAGGTATGCCTTATTCCCCTTTCTTTTTTATTCTGCTTCTAGTAATTAGAGGATGTGTATCTCGGTTATGTACATTCTCTGTTCTATATTCTACTATTATATATGTTGATTTCTTTGATCATTCTTCGGTATAGCTGTCTTGTTGTTACATTTACGCATTTATATACACGTTTTATAAGCATACAAAGACATAAGGTCATGGTAGAATGTTTGTTGCTCAGGAACAACAATAGAAAGGAGAATGCACTTGGACGAGATTATTCAAATGCTGGTGGTGAGAGTCAGTATGATAGTGCATGAATATATTAATTAGGATTTTGATTAGTAGTATAAATTGGTTTTAGAGTTTTTTTTATTAATTTCAAAAAACTAATAATTTTTTATTTTGATTAAATTAATGATTAATTATAGAGACAAGATTTAAGAATATGTTTGACCTTTATTAACTAATAATTAATTAAAGAAACGAAATTTAATTATAATGTTTGATTTTTTTTATTAAAAAGGCAACAAAATAAATACAATAAATGAAATGATTTTTTTTTTACCTTAATTAGGGTTTTGATTTTTATAGTTTTGGGATTATATATCTGTATAAATTGGTTTTAGAGTTTTTTTATTAATTTAAAAAACCTAATAATTTTTTATTTTGATTGAAGTAATGATTAATTATAAAAAAAGATTTAACAGTATGTTTATCTTTATTGACTAATAATTAATTATAGAATTTTTTTTTAATAATAATAATAATCTTGATTTTTATTTATTTATTAAAAAGGGAAAAAAACTAGAATAAATAAAATAATTTATTACCTAATTATTTTACTTAAATTTGATAAAAGAAAGAATTCTTCTACTAGACAAATCTGAATATGAATCTTTATTGAGTATTTTGTTTATTTATATTTTGGAGTTTTATTAATTTATTAAAAAGGCAACAAAATAAATACAATAAATAAAATGGTTTTTTACCTTAATTAGGGTTTTAAGTTTTTCTATACATCCAAATACTCAAATCAACCAACCAAATCCAGTTTGAATGATGTTTCTTGATACTTGATCAAAACAAATTTAATAAAAAAAATCAAATCAAAATATCTATCTCTAACACATGGTGATAGGAAATAAAAACATAAAACTAAAGTAATTTTAACACGAAATTGAAGAAAACCCGAATTGGAGGATCCAAAAAAATCGAAACCCTAAGTTTGATCCTAAAAAGTCAAAGAATTTCTAGTAAAATAAAACCAATTTTGCTATTGAATATACGACCTCGCGGGATTTGACACCCTTACAGATGTACGGACCCACAATATTCCATGTGGATTTGAAAAAGCTAGAGTTGTAGCCATCCGAGCCTGAAGACTTATCACTACCAATAATAAAAAGAGCCGATTTGATTTCAGCTTGGGTGATCTCGCGGGTCATAGACTCATTATCAGCATGAGTGACATAGGAAGTAATCAGAGAGGAGACATTTTCAAGACCAGGGTAATTATCAGAATGCTTGGTACCCAGTGAATCTTCAAAAAAGTTAACGAATACTTGAGAGACATTAGACGGAGAGGACACAATAACTCCCTGCTTATTGGTGGTCGAGATAATTTTGTTACGGAATAGTCGGGCTTTTATACTGTTGTGAAAAAATTTAGTGTTTCTGTCACCCAATTTGATCCAATTTTCTCTAGATTTTTGTTTAAGGAAAGATTCCTCTGCTCGACTTAGAAAGATGAAGGAGTCAGAAGCCTTCATTTCTTTATTAAGGAGAAGAGGGTTAAGAGGATCATCAGCAAGGAGTGATTGAGCCTCAAACAAGGCTTTCTGGGCGTCAGAGGCCCTGGCAGAAATGTCACTAAACTCTTTACGGTTGAGAGAGGTTAGTTCAGATTGCAGACGGGAAAGCTTGTCAGAGACCATCTTCATTCCAGAGAATGAAGAAGGAGCATTCCAGCTTGAGATGACAATGTCCTTAAACTTAGGGTGGGATTGCCACATATTGAAGAATCGAAAGGGCTTCTTCCTCTTTGGCTTAGGGAGGCCCAGGTTTAGGGCGGGCTGTTTATTTATCCAGGTAAACGGGAAGCCAGTGGATCTAAGATCACTGAGCTCGCACTGATAGCAACAATTATTGAAATCTTCAATTGTTGGAGACCTAATTTCAGAGGATCCCAATCGCTCTTGGGGGTGACGGATCGCATTATAATCTCCAAGGGAAACCCATGGAACTTGAGTGTCTAATTTGGAGATTTTAATGAAGTCATTCCAAAGTGGAATACAATCCTTGGCTTCATTGAAAGCATAAATAGCCGTGAGCTTAAAAGAAGCTCTGAAATTGTGACATTTAGTTAGGCAATGAATTAGCTGGGGGGTTTGGGATAATCTAGTTATCGAAATTACACTTGGATTCCAGAGAATCCAGATTCTACCTAAGGGGTGCGATGTATGGTTGGTTAATACATGCCAATAGGGAGTCATATTTCTAATTATTTGGTCTACTCTATGAATTTGGACTTTGGTTTCTACGAGGACAATCAAAGATATATGGTTGCTAAAAATAAAATCAGCTACATCTTTTTGTCTAACCGGGTCATTTAGACCACGCACATTCCAAGATGCAATATTCATAGGAAATACTTACAGTGATTCAGTCTCGGATCCTGTCGGAGGATAATACCATTTTGCCCTTGCCTTTCGCCTCCACGGTGCAAGCTCTTTTTGGAGGAGAGTTCACTTCCTCTCTGATCTCCACCTCCTGATCCTCGCTGATTGAAGGAAGACGGGATCCATCTCCTATCTCCGGCTCGATTTCAGAGGGATCCTTTTATACCATAGTTAATGTCACGTAGACTACAAATATCTCAGAGACAAAACTACCCTTCTTGTCTATTTTAACAATTATCCTTTTATTCTATCTCCAGTTTTGATAAAGGGATTATAAGTTAATAATTTATAAATTATTGTATTAATTATTTAATTAGTTTTATTATAATAAATTATATCATTATTTTTAGTTAAATTAGTTTAAAACTACTGCATAATTAATGGTGAAGATATTTTAAAGGAGTTATTTATTTTTAAATTTTTAAATAAAAAAAAAACAAGTTTTTAAAGTATTAGATTTGAAATAAATATTATTTTTAAAAAATTTAATAAAAAATAGTTTTTTAGTAATTTTTAAAATTCATTTTTTAAATCAGCTTATTTTTCTTTAATTAAATATCTTTAAAAATCCGTTAAAATTTTGGTTTTTCAAAATATTAAATTTTTAAAACCTATTTTTCTTTAAAAACTTGAAGGTTTATGAGGCTATATAATGGTAAGATGATTCTTTTGCTATACCTTCTGCAAAACAAAGGATTTATAAGGCTTTATATTCTATCTCCCAAATAAGGAACAAGGTGGTAATTACCGACATGATGCGGGTGAGGTTGCTTCGTTCGACAAACCAACCGAGCTTTTTGAGCCCGACTGATGCAAAACAAGCAAAGAATGAAAAACCAGCTCCTACCTGAGTTGTTAGATGATTGAAGCAGCTTCTTAACAAAGACCTTTGCATTTCTACATGTTTGAGACAATTTCTTTTTCCTATACATGTGTTAGTTGGGTGTGGCTATGAAATGGGCCACAAAGTAAAAAACTCATATTATCCTTTCATACTTATACGATTACAATTCATGCGTATGTTTCATGCGTATGTACGGTAAATGTAGGGTTGTCAAACGGATATTTCGGATACGAATCTGTCTATATCCGAATCCGAATCCGAAATCTGAAATCACTACCCGAATCCGAATTCGAATCCGAAGTTTTATAAAAAACAACATCCGAATCCGTATCGGACGGATATTATCCGGATACGGATAATATCCGAATCCTAATTTCCATTAATTTTTTTAACTAATTGCACAATGGGATTGGCTACTTTTAGAAGCACCTTAGTATAAATTCATACTCCCGTTTTAGATGTGGGATAAGACTAATAAAAATATATTTATTTTGAAAAGCTACTATGTCTTTTATAGAAAATTTGGTAGCATTTCTGTTCTACATTTTAAATGTGGGATAAGAGTCACAAGACTAAAAAAGATATACTTGTTATAAAAAGCAACCATGTGTTTTATAAACAGCTTGGTAGCAACTCTTTTTTCCAACTTTAGATGTGGGATAAGATACATTTTTTAAAGAAACAACCCTATATATTTATAGCCAACTTTGTTAGTAATTTGTTTTGCTATTTACAATGTGGGATAACTAAAAAATATGCTTAAATATAAAAACATTATATATATTTATTTATAAAATTTGGATATCGGATATTTCGAATACGGATATGACTATATCCATATCCGCTATTTTCGAATACGAATTCGGATACGAATATTATCCGTTTTCTTTCGAATACATATATTATCCGTTTTATTCGGATTCGATATCGAATATTTCGGTCGGATATCAGATTTTTCGGATTTTTTTGACAGCCCTAGGTAAAGGTGACTTTTCAAAACGTAAAAGATTAGATGATAACTCAGTTTGTAGTTTAAAATTTCCAAAAATACCATACCAGCGAACAAGGAAATACAATCATGTGTTTTTTTATTGTGTTATTAGATTTTATATTTGTTTAGATTATATCTATCTAAAAGATTAGATGATAACTCATTTTGTAGTTTAAAATTTCCAAAAATATCATACGAGCGAACAGGAAATGCAAAAAATAAAACTCTTGTTTTTTTATTGTGTTATTAGATTTTATAGTTGTTTGTGTTAGTAGATTTTATATTTGTTAAGAACTTGGTTGTTCTTTCTGATTTTTCTGTCTTATCCATGCCATCCATTTTAAAATTATCAAAAACAAAAGTTTGTTTTGAAATTTTGTATAGAACAGGACTATTTATTAATTGATATATTTAAATTATCCGAGCTTGGGTTGAAATTTTGTATAAAACACGACTATTTATTAATGAAATTTTGTATAAAACACGACTATTTATTAATTGATTTTTAAAAATATTGTATATAGTCCCACTCGAGTGAATGTCCGTGGTGTAGCTTATTTTTTAATTTTTATGTTTAACTTTTATTTATTTATCAAATATTTTTAATCTTTTAAAAATTATTCAATTTAACATTAGTAAACTGGATCGGTCCATGTTGATAAAGCTGTTTTAGAAAATAATCAAAGACAAAATTTCCTAAACAAATTTTAATTTCATTTTTTTAGGAGATGAAAGCGTTATTCAAATTTCGACATTTCCAAGAGGGTAAAAAACACCAGTCATCCTCTACGTTTGCCGATTGTAACAAGTTAGTCCTTGTCCTTTGAGGCCGTAATAAAGAGGTCCTTGTCGTTGTATTGGGTAGAACAAAACCATCCTTTTCGAGTCCAGCCCAACATTTCTCCCCATTATACCCTTTGACCAGCCACATCAGCTATCCACGTAGGACGCTGATGTGGCAACCCTAAAACTTAAATCCGGCCCAACAACCAACCTTAACTCAATAACCCAGCCCAATAACCCAGCCCAAGAACCAACCCTGACCCAATAACCCAGCCCAGCCCTAACTAATAACCCGAACTCAAATCGAAACCCTGATTTTACTCCAAATCCCTAATCCCTTTCTCTTTTTCCCAATTCTCCTAAAGTAACCCTAATTTCTTCCCCAAATCGAAACCCTCTTTTCACTCAGTAAAAATTAAAAGTTCAATCTCACCTGTTCTACTGCCACAGTGATAACCCAGAAGCTCGAACTCCAAAAGCTCGAAATCAAACATCCTAGCCAGTAGCTCGATAACCCAGAAGCTCGAAATCAAACATCCTAGCCAGTAGCTCGAACTCGAAAAATAAAACATTTAACCCAGAAGCTCGAACTCCAGAAATCAAACATACAACCCCAAAGCTCGAACTCCTTGTTTCGTATCTAAACAGCCAAGCATAACAATGGCGAAGGAAGATTGCGATGGTAAGTCCTACTTTCTATTCCTGAAACAGGTTGTTTATGTTTTCAAGATGCTCGAATTTGTTGTTGATGATTATTATAGTTTATGGTTTAATAGAATCGTCGATTAGTTGCTGTTAGTTGCTGATAGTTGCTGTTTATTTTCGATAACCCAGTTTATAACCCAAGATGCTCGATTTAGGGTTTCTATTACCTGACTGTTAGTTGTTGTTTGTTGCTTATAGTTGCTGTTTATTTTCGATAACCCAGTTTATAACCCAAGATGCTCGATTTAGGGTTTCTATTACCTGACGGTTAGTTGCTGTTCGTTGCTTATAGTTGCTGTTTATTTTCGTCTTGCCCTAACTGTTGAGCGTGTTGTTAGTTGTTGTGTATTTTCGTAGTGTATGGGTTGCTGTTAGGGTTTCTATTACCTGACTGTTAGTTGCTGTTAGTGGCAGTAGTTGCTTAGGGTTTTCTAGTGTATGGGTTGGTAGTTGGTGTTGTTCTTGGTGTAGATTAGGGTTGTGCAGTGTGGATGAAGTTGCTGTTGATAGTTTTAGGTTAATGCTCTTAGCTTGGTGTTGTTCTTGATTTTGATTAGGGCTGTGAATTATATTTCAGGTACAAACAACACCCTTTTTACTGCACACTACCCGATAGTCGGAGATATAATAATGATTTTGAGGTACAAGACTAAATTCAATCTAAAGTTCACTTAATAATGGACTTACATGTTTTTTTTATAAATTTGTTCTTGTTTCGACTATAATATAGGATATAGTGCATTATATGCGTACCAGTGCAGCGTGCTCCCTAGCAGTCTGAGCGGTCATTTTGCAGGTACTTAACTATCAATTACTTAATACTTATGTTCACACAAGTTATGTGTTCTGTTTGTTGTAATAACGATATATACTTTAACGTCATTGTGAGCGCGGTTGCTTGACAATTTGGGGTAAATGTGAATTAAAACTGTCACGCTCCAGTTAGTGATCGAGAGTATAGAGCAACTCTTCCTGAAACAGCAGCCATGATAGATTTGGCCGAGGAGATGAATTACCGCCTAAAGAAGCCGATGAATCTGCTCCAATCACTGCATATAGGTAAAACCGTAAAAGTATATTTTCACGAATCCTGATATTCTTTGTCTGTGTTTTCTGTTCTTGAATTCTGCAAAATTTTGTAGGTATCACTCTTTATGTGCCTACATGGGGGATGATGATATGTTTAATTCTGATATTAGTGATGACCAATTAAAAACAAGACTTGGTGTTGATGTCTAATGTAACATGCCAGGTACGATTTTTCTCCAAGTTTAGTATCGAATATGATTTGTATGAATCTGGAGACTTTTTCATTCAAGATTGCCGATAAATTATGTATATGTAGAGGCAAAAGAAAAGACAATCGTACTGGTTCTTATAACGTAGATAATTAAGACTTTAGGCACGATGTTTTAGAGCAGCTTTTAGGTCCTAAAATCCCATTCAGGATGGTACCATAAGCCTGTTCAATATAAGTTTTGTAGCAACTAGGTATATAGACATGGCATAAATCAGTATCATCGCGCTGTTACTCTCTGATGCAGTTTCAATTGTTAACCGCAGGTCATCTACTCTATGGGAGATGAATATGTTCCCGAATATGTCGATAAAACGGCATTAGCGGATAGGTCAGATTTTAATATATTCTCATTTGAGGGACACAAATAAGTTGAGCTTAAAGTTGAATATTCGGTCGATTAATTTGTTAACATTAACATTTCTGCTGGTGTTGCAGCAGTGGTGCAGCAGCTGCTGCTGGTTCAGGTAACACAGTTGTTAACATTAACATTTCTGCTGGTGTTGTTACCGGATCTTGCGTTGGGAACTCAGGCAGCGCTGCCGCAGCAACAGGAGGTTCCCAATCATCGGCAGCGGGTAATGAACCATCCGCGAAGCATGCTACGCCTTAATGGAAGGATCGTTCATTGTTAGTTAGTGTGGTGTTAGAAGTAGGTTTTTTGTATTAGCCGGTGAGGTTATGGATGAAGTTGTTTTTTACCTTCGGTAACTTAATGTAATGGATGACAGTGGGTTGTTGTAGTTGTTTTCAAGGTTGCTGTTTCTTGTTTGTGTTAACATTAACAGTTACACTTCATATTTTTTGTATTTGAGATTGGAATATGATGTTGGGAAATAGATTAGCCTTCTGTTACATGTTGAAAATTACAGGTCTACAACATTACAGGTCTTGTAATTTACATGTAATTTGGTTGATTGTAAATTACAGGTCTACAACATTACAGGTCTTGTAATTGATTATAAATTACAGGTCTACAACATCACAGGTCTTCATTGTAAATTGGTTTTTGTGTTGCATGTAATTTACAGGTCTACAACAGTACAGGTCTTGTAACATTATAGGGGTAAGTGTAAATTACAGGTCTATACAGCAAAAATTACAGGTCTTCTAACATTACAGGTCTATACAGCCAAAATTACAGGTCTTCTAAAATTACAGGTCTATAAAGCCACAAAATATTACAGGTCTTGTAACATTGCAAGTCGATTTTGAGCCACAAAATATTGCAGAAATATTAAAGGTCTATTTAACAATATAAATACAACTCGATTCAAATTAAATTTCTTCATTACAAAATACAAAACAGGTACCTATTACAGATTACAGTAGCTTCTACATGTGATTCTCTCTACTGAAATTTAAAAATTACAAATACATAAACACTACCCCTAATACAATCAAGCATAGAAAAAGAACCCTAATTATAATCTTCTGCCAGCGACACTTAGCTTCCAACCTCTCAAGTTTCTTCAACAGGCAATTAATAATCGACTTATCATCAAGAGGTGGATCAACCCACTAAAATACCCACAGTTCCTATTTCTCTGCATAAATGGGTGTTGTAAAATAATTAGCAAAAAATTAGGGTAAAAAACATATAAATCTAAATACACACTTACCCCAAAATTTACACAGCCTGTAAACCTCCTACCCGGATTTGTGTGAGTCCATGATATACGAGTCACACCGTGTATACCACAATAACAGAGACCTTCCCCTCATCGAATTGATAGAAACTTTGGATGTACTGTGAGACATTATTACGAGTGTATATTTCGATGAGAGATGAGAGAGGAGAAGGAAGAGGGAACGATAGAGAAGGAGATGTCGATCTAGGGGTTAGAGGTTGGGCTGGAACGATAGAGAAGGAGGTTTCGATATACTGTTAGTCTTCTGGTTTAGGTTGGAACGATAGAGAAGGAGATAAATTTAGGGTTAATGGAAGGGGTTTAGGTTGGAATGAGAAGGAGACAAACATTGATGTAGATCTAGGGTTAGAGGTTGGGCTGGGCTTGGTTTTAGATGGGTTTAGGGCTAACGGGTCGGGTTTAAGGGTTGGAAGTAGGGTTTAAGGGTTGGGTTAAAGTAAAAACTGATTTTACTTTTTTTTACTGTTGCCACATCAGCGTCCTACGTGGATAGCTGATGTGGCTGGTCAAAGGGTATAATGGGGAGAAATGTTGGGCTGGACTCGAAAAGGATGGTTTTGTTCTACCCAATACAACGACAAGGACTCCTTTATTACGGCCTCAAAGGACAGGGACTAACTTGTTACAATCGGCAAACGTGGAGGATGACTGGTGTTTTTTACCCTTTCCAAGAATCATAGGATATGAGTGGAAAACAAGAGAGCAATCCCGGTTTAAAACCGAAAAAGCTAAAAATGATGTCATATAAATTGGAATCTTCAAATCTAATTTCAACACCATTATCATATTGAACGAGCCTCTTAAAAAATGTTATTATTTTTTTCGCAATAGTAATCAAAACTATAAAGACCAATAGAATTTTGTAGGACCACATTTTGAAGGTATTTAGAACTTAATTATACTCTTTAGAAGATTATGAGATTTCTTAATAGATATGGCCATGGTCGAAGTGGAGTTTGCATATATTGTGTCAAAACCGGACCACAAGGATCTATAGTTAATAAGCTAAAGGTTAGTGTGGAACAAGTTTACGAAAGTTAAAAAAATGTTACTTGCCGTGAAATGGTTTCACGATTATTTGTGTAACAAATTGATCCCATATGTGTTCAAGTGTTACAAATAAATTCTATTAATATTATTACGTCACGTGTCATTCCCAATAATTACACATTTGTTTTCAAATTAACCCTCCTATTTTGTTGTCAAATAATACATTTGATATTGCTATGTCAACATCCACGTAGAATGTTGTGAACGCAATAAATATTTAAATATTTTATTATTATGATTTATCTAACCTATTTATCCCACCGAATCCATTAACATAAAATATAACTCGACCTGACCAGTCTATACAAACTAACTAACGGATGACATGTTTAACCTACTTATTAACCTAATTAGAACCCGATAAATTCTCACTTTAATACAGTATAAATTTTATAAAATAATACACTTGGAACCACCAAAATTTATTAATTAACAGCGTTATTTATTAATCGATAAATTAATAATTATAAATTTATATTCCCGTTTTAATACCTAAATTTCAAATCCGAGTATATGGTAGATATTTAAATATTTTATTTTTATCATTTATCTCACCTATTTATCCGATCCATCCAATCCAATCCATTAACATAAAATATAACTAGACCCGACCCAATCCATATAACCTAACTAAAGCATGACATTTTTAACATACTTACAATTAATTTAATTAATACCTGACAACTTAATTGTGATACTAATTCTCGCTTTAATACCTAACGAGTTTCAAAATACCTACATCTGAAATCAATTTTTGTCTTACGAATTTTAAATCTCTAAAATTGATATCTTAGGAATCCTAAATGGACACTACTAGATCTGAGCCTGTTTATGTTAGATCTCACACCTTACTTAATTCTTTTGTTTATGTTAGATCTCACACCTTACTTAATTCTTTTTAATCCAAACTAATATCAAAATAACTTTCCTCACCAATTATGATAATATCACTCAATAAAAAACTTCCTAAAATCATAAAATCCTTTAACTAAATCTAGATATACTCAACTTTATGAAATCTCTAAAATAGTAAAAAGACATGGATAACGAAGTTTTATGTTGTTCTTTTCTATGAAATTATATTTTAATATTCGTGGCTATAATCTCACGATATTTGCAACGAGTCGCACCCGGTGTGAGATTTAAAGTAGCATAATAACACAAAACATGTGAATTTAGTTAGTAACCGCAAACCACTTCAATATTTCTTCAACCAAGCAGCAATAAGAAAACAAACTGCCAGGACATGAATCAATATACAGACGAAGTAAGAGTCTCAAACTTGGGGCAACAACATAACTTTCCAACCATTTCTACAAGGATTAGATGACAATAATAACCATGACAAGGTTTCCGCGACCAAAGGAAATAGGTAACTTGTGAAGTAACACATTTTTTGGCAGGTACGGAGTCGTTCTATAATTTTATAATCATTAACGATGTCTTCCTCCTTGGAGGCAACGGTTGCTCGATATCCTTCTCAGAAGTCCACATAATTTAGTTCTACCTTTCTAGCTTATTATGACATATTTAATATAAATATGACCTATCTCTAACATTGTATCATTCTTTGTAAGAACACACAACGTTTCAAAAAGCTTTGTAAACCGCTCATCAGTTAGTTATTCTCCTTAAGTTAAGGTGATAAATCTAAATGATAAGTTCATATATCAGGTATATATTTTGTGAAATAACAATTATTGAAATATTAAAGCTTTCCTTTATATTGAACTCAATTTCCTATGAGAAGTTTTGAATATTGCTTGATTATTACATAATGACTGCAATTAGTAATGTAAGATACCTTTACGATAATTGTGAGTTAACTATTTGATATTTATTAGGAGTTTTAGCAATGAGACTACAATTTCCTACAAACTCTGACTCCGTCATGGATACTGGGTCCAGATCTCGCACCAGTCCTGAGACTTCTGCATCAGAGGGATTCGTTTTTCCTGAAGAACAACTGGTCTTTAGTGCACGTCGCAAAGTTTTATCTGCATATAGTGGACCTGTTGATTCACTTACAGAGGCAAAAAAAACATGGAAAATATCGTGCCCTCAGATTATGAAGAATCGTCCAAGATCCAGAATCACGTGTCGAATACAAGTATTCCGAGATTCATAAAGGAGCGGCAACGCAAGAATTAGACTATGACATATCTCATGTAATTGGGGCCATAGTCATAACAAGATGTCCAATGATGACACCGTCATGGAAAGAAATTCTAGAAGATACGAAGATGTCAATGTATGAGCTGCTTTAGGTAACAAATGGTTTTCGATTTAAGTTTATTTTCAGACGCTACAAGTATGTTAAAATATATGATTTCTGCATTTTTTTAATTGTTAACAGCTTTTAGTTTTTTTTTTTTTGAGATAAAAACATTTTTTCGTATTTATATCATCCTAAAACTAAATAAGAATTAAGTAGATCCAGATACCTTTGTAGGCACAGTTACAGGCAATTCTATGTATTTATATAGACCTATAGGAAAATTAAGTAGATCCAAATCTATGTATTTCTATAGACCTACAGGAAAATTAAGTAGATCCAAATGTCTTTGTAGGCACAGTTACCGGTACTTTTCGTAATTTTTTTATGTTCTGCGTATTGGTGGATCGAGTCTTGAATCCTTGTATACGCCACTAGAAATTCCGCCGCAGCAGCTTGGCTCATCACTTTCTTTAGAATCAACTTCAATGCCTTGAACCTTTTCAATCTTTTTGAACTCATCCTACACACACCACACTACGGAAGCACCACACATTCATTTAGATACCTCCTTTAATAAAGTCGGGATTAAGGTGTGGTTGTAATGTTCGTATCTTGTTTTAAGGTGTTTCTCCAGTCTTGATGTTATGTTCTTTAGTTCATGTCTCTATGAACATACTTGTCACCATATAGATCTTCACCTCTTCTATTGACTCGCGCTTAGAGATTGACATGCACTAAACTATACAGTTTACATTATCAACTTCAATACAACCATCTCTTTCACTGGTTTCCTTTTCACTTTCTCCATTGTTCATTTCCTAGTCATACTCATTTTTTCACTAAGGATTTTTAAAATGCTCCTCATTTTTTGGTGTTCTTGTATTATATCGTTTTTTCTACTAGAATTATGGATGAAATCAATCGCTTCTCCAAGTATTGCAAGAAAGTGAGAAAGAAACGAAAAAGGAAATTTTGGATAGTCTTTAAATCTTCAATTGACTTAGAAAACTAACTAGTTCTATTCTAATTTTGTTAATAGCTTTTAGTTTAAATGTTAGTTAAGATATTTGAGAATGGATTCATAACAATATGTAACGAATCTAATTTTTGAGTTAGCTAACTATAAGTTCATGCATGCATTATAAAGAACTATTTTCCTTTTCCTTTTAAAGTCTCAACTGTTTATGATATGTTCATATAGTTCTGGTTTAAGTTTTTAATAAAAGACCATGGTCTTTAGTTAATTGCATCTATTTATGTGTTAGAATTTTTAATACGGAATTATGTTTGTGTATTGTGGTTTGGTTAATACCCATGTCTAATACCTTCTGTCTAATACCTTGTAGTTATTATAATTGCTATTTTGCACTCTTTTCTATGGTTAAAACAAATATAATACCTTGTAGTTATTATAATTGTTGTTTTTCTCTCTTTTCTATTCTTTTTATTATGCTTGTATTGTTTCATTATTAAGGTAAATAAGCTTATACGAATCATGTTATAACTGTCTTAGTTTTTAAATTTTTGTTAGAACAAAATGGAAGGGATGATGGAGACCATACTTACAGATATAGAAGCATCTCAGAGTGATCCCGATGTTCCTTTGTTAGAACCAGATCCGGGCGTTTCAATAAATATTCTCAAGGACTCGATTTGTACAAAACCCGGTAGAGTTATTCCTGGCCTTGGTAGGTCTTATTCTCGGTTAAGTAGTTCTTCGTCTACTGCTAAGTCAAATATCAGAGAGGTTATGCATTTAAGAGACAAAGTGAACATGCTAGAAAATGTCATAGCACTTCAAAAGATAGAACAAGAAAAGTGTATTGCGGAATGTGAAACTAAATTAGTAGAGAGAATTAGCTCTATTTTGAAAGCCAATGCCAGTGGCTTGTCGGATTTGTAATGTGTTAGATTTGTGTTTTATTAGTTAGCTTGAATTTTGAATTTAGTGACTTTAATCTTTTGTAGAGACGTTAGTGTTACTTGTTTATATATGTAATGTATTTTTGTTAATAATTAAATTTTGGCATTAGAAACAAAAATCAAAATCATTTCTTTTGTTCTTTAAAATTTAATATTTATTTTATTAATTAAATTTATTAAAAACAATTATTATTCTATATAATCAATTATATATTTAAATTTATTAGAAAATAAAAATAGTTGCATAAAGTTATATTTAACAAAAAAAACTTTTTGTTGCTAAATATATAATTATGGCTTTTAATAACTATTTTTTTATGGTAATTACACACTTTAAACAACCAAAAATAAATTTATTGTAATTAGAAATGTTTTAAAGCAAAAAAATAAAATTATTGCAACTACATCTTCTTTACGGCGAAAAATAAAATTATTGTAGATACATATGTTTTACAGCGAAAACTAAAAATATTGCAATTACACATTTTTTACAGCAAAAACTAAAATTATTGCAATTACTCTTTTTTTACAGCAAAAAATAAAATTATTGCAATTATATATTTTCTACAAGAAAAAATAAAATTATTGCAATTTTATGTTTTTTACATAAGTATATTGTTTGTTTCTAAGAACTTTAAGCGTCCAACCTATAGCAACAAATCTTTTGGAACCGTTTTTCGTTGGTAAAATTTTTTAACAACAAATAATTCTTTTCTGCAACAAATATTTTTCATTTCCTATAGCAAACATTCTTGTAGAATTATCCATGCTATCCATTTTGAAATTATCAAAAACAAAAGTTTGGTTTGAAATTTTGTATAGAACATGACTATTTATTAATTGATATATTTAAATTATCCGAGCTTGGTTTGAAATTATGTATAAAACACGACTATTTATTAATTGATTTTTAAAAATATTGTATATAGTCTCACTCGGGTCAATGTCCGTGGTGTAGCATATTTTTTATTTTTTATGTTTAATTTTTTTTATTTATATTTATATGTAACAAGAATTTTGATATATTTGATATAACAAGAATTTTGATATATTTGATGTACCTCTTAAGAACTCACCCTTATATTTATTATGCAATATTTATTTTCTAATTTTTTTTTCTAGTTGAAGGTAGTTGCATATTTATTATGTAATATTTTTATATTCTAGTTTTAAATAGTCAAAGAAAGATATTGCATACAATATTTATTTTCTATTTTTTTATTATAGTTTAAACCAGTGTAAAATTTATTTTCTAAATCTTTTAATTCTAATTTAAAAGAGTCAAACAAATATTTCGCATAGTGTCAAACACATATATTATAGTTAAAAACTATATTGCATATTTATTATGTAATATTAGATGACAAAAAAACTTATGTCAATACAACAACGAAACAATCTCAAAATAATAAATTTATAACTATATACGAACATTAAATTAAAACAATTAAGTTGAATAAACTAAAAAATCCACGAATCCTAATCCTTCAAAACTAAACCATAATCACTAAACTAAACCATAATCAATAAAAAACATACATAAACCATAATCACTAAAAAAACATACCAAAGTCCACAATGACTTAACTAAGATATAACTTTCCAAAAAACAACAATGATATGAAAATTTGAGTTTTTGACAGACGTTATCACTCTAAATATCACTAAAAATACATAACTAAATTGCAAAATAATTACACTAACAAGTATATAATTCATACCTTAACGTGTTCGCAAGTTTTGATTCGAGAAATCTGGCGTTTTTTGTTAGACCATTTCGAGAAATTTTAGGTGAGAGAAAAGAGAAAAATAAAAAGATTTTTTTTCTTCTGAAATTAAAGTCTCTTATTATAGTAAAAAAGATTTCATTATAAATGGATCTCATTCTAACTAAAATAGAACCCAATTTAGCCCGATCCAAAATAAATTAGGCCCAAAATTTTATTTAATTTCTAGGGTTTATGTTGAAGATTGTGCTTCTCCTATATAAAAATATATATATATATATATATATATATAGGGTCTACAGCTGCCGCATCTCACATCATCCATGGATGCGAAGGAATCGTATCTGGCATGAGATCTGATTTCCCACTCGAAATATCGACTTCAGCAGGAAACAGGTCTTTCCCTCGCTCTCGAGTCCAGAGAAAACTGATTTGATGCCAGATACAATTCCTCAGCCTATGTTACAGTAGAATATCACGTAAGCCTGACTCGGATGATTGCCGAGATGTATACAAGCAATATTTTATTACAGCCTATGTTAAAGTGTGCACATACTCTGGGACATATTTTGATTATGGTATAGTTATTTCAGTAAGTTGAGTAGGTGGCCTCTGCTCAATTAGCTAATCTCCTTTTGTCGAAATTGTTGAAGTTTTGCTATTTCATGTCATACTACAATTTTAGGCTTTGATCAGTAATGTGTCTCAATATTAGTGATATATGGTCCGTGAACTTTCAAAAGTCTCAAAAGGTCCGGTCTAGTTGTTGAATTATCGAGTTTGATGCTGCTACTTGGCACCGTATTCAACTTAAACTTGTATCATCGATTGTCCCTGTCTCTAAACTTTTTGTTAAGTATGATGTCACATATGATGCTGACAAATTTTAAGTCTATGGACAATCTGTTCTAAACTCGAGAGTCAGGAACTATAATTCATAGTCTATAATTTTATTTAAATGGAAGTATGTAACTCTTCTGATCTTCACTTAAGTTCCACAGGGAGGGTATAAGCCTATAAGGTGTTCTTGTCCAAAAATACTATTGATTTAGATCCCAAGATTGTCAATGACATCCATCAAAGACGGTTGATAGTACGAGGGTCGTGGAATAAATCCCAATGAAAGGTATATCAGTTACGTTTCACTGTCGCACTCAGGTTTACATAATTGGAGGTGATGGAACTCAAATAGGAGCAGCAGCTAGCAGCTATCTATGAAGTAAGCCTATAGAAGTCATTGTGCCGGTAACCTCTTAAGATCTTTGTTTTTGCAGACTGATCAGTTTCATAAATTTCTCTGTTAAGGGTTTTGTTGACAATAGCTTCCAAATATTTCTGAACTAATGGTAGATTGGAAGCATTTCTTGTGAAGTTTATGTCATCCAATCAAAGCTGGGACACCATGAACTAATATTTTTGAACCTAATTACGAGACACATAATATCTCCCGATGCCCGAAGCATGCTTATTATAGTTCTGGCCTTCATGTTTGGCCACATGTTTGCAGGCTGCGTTCTGCATCAGTATATTGTATTTGTTTAAATGCGGAAATGATATCACTAATTTTTTGTTGTTCTGCAGGAAATCAGACACCGCGGCCTTAAGGTTGCAGTTTTTGGAATTCCAAAAAACATCGCGACAATGACATTCCGGTATTTATCTCCTACTTGCACGCCATTGCTCTGAAGTACTTAAATGTTTTGGAATGAACTCTTAATAGTGCTCTCTCTCTCTCTAATCTTGATTTGGTCATTGACAAGTCCTTTGGTTTTGATACTGCCGTCGAGGAGGCTCAGCGTGCCATTAATGCAGCACACGTCGAAGCTACAGGTGTTGAGAATGGCATTGGATTTGTGAAGCTAATGGGCCGTTACTGCGGTGAAATTTACTCTACCGCACGCTTAATTGTCATAGATGGACGGGCAATGAATTGCATGTTTTGATGAAAAATGCAATACTGACGTGTTTGCATCATTCGGATTTCCAGTGCTACTTGTGCTCATTAATTTGATATATTTGGTGGTGCAGGTTTCATTGCAATGTATGCTACTCTAGCTAGCCGAGATGTTGGCTGTTTGATTCCTGAGTCACCCTTCTATCTTGAAGGAGAAGACGGACTTTATGAGTTCATTGATAAACGACTTGAAGAGAGTGGCCACATGGTTATCGTGATGGCTGAAGGAGCAGTCAGGATCTTGTTTCAGAGAGCATGGTCCTGGTGAATCCTTCGGGAAACAAGCTTCTTAAAGACGCTGGGTTATGATTGTCGGACAAGATCAAGGTATTGGTTCATTATTCAGCGATCTGGGGTTCTGCAATTTCGTTTGGATCACTGGCCCAGTTGTCTATTATGTAATTTGTTTCTGGCTGTAGAAAGTTTGTTCTAGTATATTGCTTTACAACGTAGGAATCGCATTGGTAAGATGATTCTTTTGCTATACCTTCTGCAAAACAAAGGATTTATAAGGCTTTATATTCTATCTCCCAAATAAGGAACAAGGTGGTAATTACCGACATGATGCGGGTGAGGTTGCTTCCTTCGACAAACCAACCGAGCTTTTTGAGCCCGACTGATGCAAAACAAGCAAAGAATGAAAAACCAGCTCCTACCTGAGTTGTTAGATGATTGAAGCAGCTTCTTAACAAAGACCTTTGCATTTCTACATGTTTGAGACAATTTCTTTTTCCTATACATGTGTTAGTTGGGTGTGGCTATGAAATGGGCCACAAAGTAAAAAACTCATATTATCCTTTCATACTTATACGATTACAATTCATGCGTATGTACGGTAAATGTGACTTTTCAAAACGTAAAAGATTAGATGATAACTCGGTTTGTAGTTTAAAATTTCCAAAAATACCATACCAGCGAACAAGGAAATACAAAAAATAATACTCATGTGTTTTTCTTATTGTGTTATTAGATTTTATATTTGTTTGGATTATGTGTATCTAAAAGATTAGATGATAACTCATTTTGTAGTTTAAAATTTTCAAAAATATCATACCAACGAACAAAGAAATGCAAAAAATAAAACTCGTGTTTTTTATTGTGTTATTAGATTTTATAGTTGTTTGTGTTAGTAGATTTTATATTTGTTAAGAACTTGGTTGTTCTTTCTGATTTTTCTGATTGTCTTATCCATTCCATCCATTTTGAAATTATCAAAAACAAAAGTTTGGTTTGAAATTTTGTATAGAACAGGACTATTTATTAATTGATATATTTAAATTATCCGAGCTTGGGTTGAAATTTTGTATAAAACACGACTATTTATTAATGAAATTTTGTATAAAACACGGCTATTTATTAATTGATTTTTAAAAATATTGTATATAGTTCCACTCGAGTGAATGTCCGTGGTGTAGCTTATTTTTTAATTTTTATGTTTAACTTTTATTTATTTATCAAATATTTTTAATCTTTTAAAAATTATTCAATTTACAATTAGTAAACTGGATCGGTCCATATTAAGAAAGCTGTTTTAGAAAATAATCAAAGACAAAATTTCCTAAACAAATTTTATTTCTGTGCCGAAAGATCAATTTCATTTTTTAGGAGATGAAAGCGCTATTCAAATTTCGACATTTCCAAGAATCATAGGATATGAGTGGAAAACAAGAGAGCAATCCCGGTTTAAAACCGAAAAAGCTAAAAATGATGGCTTATAAATTGGAATCTTCAAATCTAATTTCAAAACCATTATCATATTGAACGAGCCTCTTAAAAAATGATATCAAATCAATTTTTTTATTTTAGTTAATCAATTAACATATAAATTTGACTCTTTTAGTTTTTATATTTTGACAATAAATATACATTACAAAATTTATACAATAAGATAAAAAGTAAGGCTCAAATAAATAAATAAATATATATATAAACCAAATCCATTCACGCAAAAAATTAAGTTAATCATGTTAAACAAACCTTTACAGAAATAATAAATCTTAAAACTGGTAACAAAACTTTCTACCCAACACTTAGTTTTCTTTCACTTATACCGGTACCATATTTTGGAAATTTTTTAATATACACATGAATATAACTAGTAGACACTCTAGAGCGTCTGACATATTGCTTCTGCACTGGTCACGGCTTCAAAACCTGCAAATATATCACCGGTTTTGGTTATTTTGAAGACTTCCCTAAACAAATGGAAACCCAATAACATTTCAATAACCCTTCAATTAAAAAAAATGTCACATAAAATGGATACTAAAATCAGGTTTCCTAGCTTATAGCATGCCAGTAAAGTACAAACTACAAATCATGATAACAAGAATTATAATATAAAATAACAGTAATCACATGGAATGTCTACCTGTATGGCGGCGTGGAGATTTGAATGAGCTGCGACATCGACATCGAAGGTTCGAGACAAGCTTAAACTTATATTATATAATCTTTATATTCTTATCAGAGCATTAACACTTCTCCTGGAGCCAACGTTTCTTTAGTCGACAAAATTCGCCAACTCTTTCCTAGATAATAGTATAATATTAGCTACTGCCACATGAGTATGGCTCTGCTTACTGACACTAGTGTGGGGAAAAAAATCAGTGATGTAACCTGAAGCATTGTGATTGTATTAAAGTCAAGATCAACATGGTACCAATTATCAGTTTGATAATCGAGGAAGTCCAACGGAAATCAAGCGTAAGAACCCACCACATCGGCTCTTGAATACAACCGATAAGGTTAAAGCCTTTTGAACTTGAACACTTAAGTATTTTTGTAGCATCAACTCTAGTAGTAGTGACATTCTTTTTCTTTTGTAGACACTCTCTGCTAGTCACCATCTCAAACAAGACACAATCATAGCTTTTAAGTTCAAACTGCAAGTTTGATATTTCTGATTAAAGAATCAATTTAGGACCAATGGATGAACTATTTAGAAAAAATAAGGAACAAATGAACAATATTTCTTTGCATAGCATGAAAAGAAAGAGATAACTAAAACTCTACATAAGGAAGATTTAATACGTGCAAATTCAAACAAAATACTACGCAGAGAGCAAAATGAAAAAAATAAAATGAAAAAAAAAAAACCAAACCTGAAGAAAAGGTATGAGAAGAGACCAAGGAAATTTTTTTCTATAGCCAACAATAGTAGTTTTCATCTCGCAACCGCCTATATTATCGCTATCTCTCTTGAATCTCATGAAATCTACAATCGATTGGTTCTGCATAAACTCAGAGCCATCTTCGGTGAATTCGTCCGAAAAACATGAAGCATAAAAGGCCTTGATTGGCAAGGTTTTGGAGTCTTTAGGTCTTGAGTTTGGGAATCTGGAATTGCTTATATGCCAAAGAGGATAAGTGAAGGAGGTGAAAACTCAGTCTGCGCTTTTCAAACTGGAAGAAAATGGAGATGGTGAGAATATAAGGGCAAGCAAGCTTGCCACAGGCTATTTTGACAAGCAAAAAAAATAAAGAGAAGAGAGATTTGGATGTTTATATTGTTACTGATCACATCCTTTTCTAGCCTTGCCTGAACAAGGATGAGCATGGTTCACAGTTTATTTTCTACTAAGTTAGTAGTACTAAAGGTGTTCTAAAAAATACCCACAATTTCTTTGCAGTAAGAAAACCTGATCGTGTGAGCTCCGCTTAGCCCTACCATTTCTCGGATGATGAATCTACGCGACGTGAATATTTCGATAAGCTACATGCTACGTCGACATCGAGGGTTTCCAGAGGATGTTGGCTACGAGTGAAGATCTAGAGAGACGAGAGTCTTTTTGTCTTAATAAGGACCAATGACGCTGATGAGGAGATCTCTAGCAGGGAATGCTGGGACGAAAGTCTGTTGCAGTCTCGCTTTTGTTGATCTAATAGTCATATCTTTCACAAACAAGACAAATCTTTCACTTTTCTCCCGCTGAATTGAAATTATAGGATGATCGTCAGATATATAATTTAGTTATCCTTCAACAAATTAAATCTCTTACCTCAAATATGTGCAACAAAGTAATTAATTAAAGGTAATAGTAAGCACGTTCTTAATGGGTGGTATGATAAAAGAAATAAGACTATACTATGGGAAGTAAAAAAACTATTTTAAAGCGGTATGGCCAAATTAGTACTGTTTTTTACTAATATTTGATTTGACTCATAAACGTAACTCGTGCACATCTAAATCTAACAAATGTTCCATGATCAAAGCTAGCATAAACTTATATCCAAGAATGCACAGAAAATCATTTATACGGGATAGTGTTTATATTCTTACCAGAATATTAGCACTACTCCTAGAGAAAAATTCTACTGTAAATGTCTGGAAGTTAAGATGACCATGATAGCAATTATAAGCTTGATAATTAAGGTAGTCCAACTGAAAATCAAGGGTAAGAACCACCACATTTGCTATTGAATACAACTTATAATCTTAAAGACTTTTAACATAAACCCTTAAGTTTTTTGTAACAACAACTGCAGCAACAATAATATCTTTTAGTTTTAAAAAAAAATTCTTGTTAGTCAATATCTCAAACAAGACACAATCATAGCTTCTAAGTTTCTTATGGAGGTTTGTAAATTATATTGATAAAGAATTAATTTAGGACCAACAGATGAGCTATGTAGAAAGAGTAAGAAACATATGAACAGATGAACAAACCCTAAATCAATCAAAGAACTAAAATACCATAAATTAAGGTTCTCCCAAACCCAGATTAAGAAATTACGACACTGAACAAAAGTATGGCGACGGGTGAGTACCCTCCTCAAGTAAGTCTCATCTCTATAGTTACCATACTTTGATTGTGCATCCATTGTATAATGTATGCTAACCATTTACCTTTCTTACCTAAAATACCAGATCTTACTCTTTTTAATTGCTACATATGACTATCAACCCCTAGAATCAACCCCAAATGCACACACAGAGTCCTCACATAAGTACCAGCCTCGCAAGAAATCGAGAAAACAACTAAAACCTTATCTGTCTCGTGCAAGAAATCCAGAAAACAACTAAATCCTTATCTACCTCGTACACAAGAAGTTTGCTTTCGTAAATAGTTATAATCCTGAGCTGTAACAGCTGAAATCAATGGGGTCTTTGAAAGACAACACCTGTTAAGCTTTCTAGAGCTCTAGCTACATTAGCAACGTCAGGGATATCGGAGTGTAAACGAGCAACGCAAACCTACTCTTTACCAGCACCTTGTTGTGATTTGACGAATCGTGTGGCTCAGTGGATGGACCGTACCGGTGTGACCGGTTTTCTCCACCCTGAGGATACGTTTGATCCACTCAACAACCTCATGAGAGGAAGTCTTAGCAGGTTTATTTGAGATTAATGACACCGTACCTGATGTATTCGGCTAAAGGATGGTTCAGAGGGGAGCAACGCGCAGGGAGAGGAGTGAAGCGCCCGAAACAGATATTGAGGCGAGTGTAGTTCTTGAGCATAAGCGTCCACTCTGATGCGTCGACTGAATGAGTGACGCTCTACGGCTTGATCGTGAAATCCTCGATTTGGGTTTCTGCTTCCTTAGATTTCTTCTTGCTCTTCTTCTTGTCGGAGAGCGAGAGTGAAGTATGTCGACTTCAGCGCCTTACAAAACGTTTTGAGGGTCTAAGAGATTAAATAAAAACTAAAGATTTCACCATAAAACTCGAAATCCCCATAGATAGGGGCTCTGGAGGTTACTGCAACAAGATCCAAAATCCATATATGGGCTGACAGCAAAGTTGTGTCAAAATCCGAAGAACAAACACCAAAGTAGAATAGAATAGTGATAAAGTAGAAACTGAATACATGCAATTTTTGTTAAAAAGGATTAGACGAAAGAAAAAACAAGAACAAGAACCGAGAGGGAAACGAGAAAGAAGAAAGGAAAAAGAGGAAGAGTTCACACGAATTGAATTTGGTATAATCCAAAAAAATATAGCGCCTAATTATTCCCTTTTCATATTTTACTCTTTATATTTTAGATTTACCGCTTTAAATTTTGTTAAAATTTGAAAGAAACACCCGTGAAACTTTTAAAATTTAAAGCAGATTTTATGTTAAATTTGATGAAAATTTAAATCACTTTTTATTAGAGTTTTGGCAATAATAGATTTGTTACAAAAAAATTTTACAATAAATAATTAAAACCATTGTAAATAACTAGTTTTTTAACAATAAATTTTTTTTGTAGCATTTTTTTACAATGAATATTTATTATGGTTGCAAATTGTTATTTTTAGCAATAACTTATTTTTTGTTGTAAAAAATTTCGTTGTATATAAAAAAAATTCTTGTAATCCTTCTAGTTCGTATTTTCACCATATGTTTTTAATAGTTTAGATGATAAA
This sequence comes from Limnanthes douglasii subsp. nivea, assembly GCA_036936605.1. Lineage (NCBI taxonomy): Eukaryota > Viridiplantae > Streptophyta > Magnoliopsida > Brassicales > Limnanthaceae > Limnanthes > Limnanthes douglasii. Next base: position 1,643,261 of record JAUPFV010000004.1, on the reverse strand, counting down.
GTTATATGCATATGTCATCAGACTTTTATATAAATACCATATATATTATCCATATATATTTCCTATGCTTAAACAATAAATTTATTTTTCGTCGCAAAAAAACAGCAATTACAATAATATTATTTTTTGTTCTAAAAGCCATCTAAGTACAATAATTTTATTTTTCCTTGTAAATATCGTGTAATAGCAATAATTTGATTTTTATTGTAAAAATCCAGTAGTTGCAATAATTTTATTTTTTGTTGAAAAATAAATACAAATGGAATAATTTCATACATGGTTGTAAAAATATTATAATAGCAACATATTAGCTAAAAAATACTTTTTTTTGCCATATATAGTTTTATGCAACAAAAAGTATTTTTGCTAAATACTCATTGGTTATAATTTTAATTTTTTTTATATAAATTTAATATTTGTAGTTAATAAGTTATAATATTAAAACTCAATTATAAATTTAATTTTTTTAGTTAATCAATGATTTTTTTTTTCATGCCAAATATAAATCATACTACTAATAGATATTACAAAATATATATGTAAATATATACATACAGTAAAAAACATGGATATGAAAGGTCACGAAAGCTATTTATTCTAAGTAGTAAGTTAGAAATTTTATTTGAAATAAATAATCGAAGGAACCCTATATCTTCCCACTTCATAGTTAATACACCTTCAAATATGAAACAAAATAAATCCAAACTACAAAAAATCATTAATAAACAACTAAATAGAAAATCCTTGAATGGAGGCTATCTAAACGTTCTATTCATTTCATTGATGCATGACCAGTTTCCTTCTTGTAATTAAACCACTCAGAAATCCATAGTTAAACCAGACTGTTGAGAAAATTGAGAATTGACAGTAGCAAGTAAAAGTAATCCAGATGGCTTCGGTAAGTTATGAAAGATCCAGCCAAGCTTCCCTTTCTTGGTGGTCACGTTCGTCACGACTATTCCTTGAACTTCTAAGAGGTTAGACCTCTTAATGGTTCTTTGACTGTCCAAGCGATCCACTTTCTAACTCAAAACTTTAGTGCATGTCCTTAATCCTGTAAAACAAAAAAAATTAGACCTGATCTGCAAGATATAATATTTATGAATAATAATTCATATGTGCAATGCAACTCTTATGTCTCATAAAATACTTTCCTAGGGGTCGTATGTAGATCGAAACAGCAAACCGCACAGGTTGAATTAGACAAATAATTTTAAAAAGTCAGTTTATATTACTATTTGGGACAAGTTTCATGAGAGAAAGATGTGAGAGTATCCATAAGATAAAATTAACTTACAAGACTCTCTTCTAGAAAAGATTCGATAAATCCACAGGTGCATGCTATGAATTTTTTTCTTGCACTTCTTGATAAGCAGTTTCCAGCATCCTCTGTTAAGACAATGACCACTCACAAGAATGAAGATAAAATGTGTAATTTAAACAATATGATTGCAGCCGAGAAAGTGGAAGGATTCATTCATACCAGTAGCAAAAAAGGAGAAGCAGAGAGCAATTGATATCACTGTTTTGGACACCTTTCCCGAGAGAAAGATTGAGAGTATTGATAAGATAAACTTAACTAAAAAGACACCAAAACAGTTCCAAAGAAATTTCACTACGACAACTTCGATCCTACCAAAGTTCCACAACTTTCTCCTACTCCCAATATCAAAGAAAAACCATCCTCTAAAATCTTTGGCCCTAAAACCCCTCGAACATCTTCAACCCAGAGCAAAGTTTCTCCTCTGAAACTGAAAATAAATAACCTTTCCTCACAGAAACCTTCTTCATCCAAACCTAGAAAGACCTGCATCGCAATTGAAGATGAATCAACAATAGTTCGAACTCTATATCCTTCAAAAATCACCACCAATGATCCTCCTCAAAGAGAATTAACAGAAGAAACAATTCGAACTGCAATTTTTCTCTATCAGAAGCAAACATTCCCATTTCTCAATATTCTCAAGAAGGTACCTCGAAAGCCAATGAAGCTGATTCAGAAGCTACTAAATCTGATGCTGAAGCTGAATCTCAAGAGGAAGTTGATGTCTGTTCTGTTTCCGAAGAGAAACGGGAAAAAATTGGGAGGAATCTAAGAAACCTCGAGAGCAAATATATTATCATCTTGAAAAAGGTTTGATACATATATTATAAAGAAAGCCAAGCCTCTTTCCTTAAAAATCAATAGGGAATGGGAGATAACATCACCCTTCGACTTCCAAAAGAAGGAGAAACTCTCATTGACTGCAATGATGACGAGTTGGTGGTTTACCCAGAAATCATCAACTAGGGTCTTCGATTTCCACTAGATCCGATGATCGTGGAGTACTTTGAAACTCTCAGTTTGTGCCCTACCCAAGTAACTCCAAACTAGTAGTTCAGCCTAATGTCAGTGATCATGGAATGTCGCCTCTCCAAAATACCCATCATCATCAATGACTTCATTTCACTTACTCAGCTCTCAAAAGGTCCAATACTCCTATTCTATTATCTTACACTGATGGATGATCTTAAAAAATCATCGACGATCTTTTGGAAGCGGACAAGTTCTGGAAACAAAGATTTGTTTTCATCTCTGGAGCTTAGGAGAATGGCAAGCCAATTTTCGAAGGCAATCCTTCGAAGTTAACTATGGTCTGGAAAAGCAAGCGTAAGTTCTCTTAAAATTTCCTTTCTTTTTTAATTTTTAATACATATTTCCTTTCTTTTACTTAATATTTTATTTTGTTTGTTTATACCAGAAATTCGAAGCGCATTTCCACTTGTCGAGAAGCAGCTAAGGTGATATTCCAAAAATTGGCTGCATGGGCTGAAAAAGAGTGGAATAACGCCTTCCATACCGCCTTCCACCTCATTAACTTCCTTCAATGCCACATGTTTCCGATCATAGAAGGTGGGTTGCCTCCCAAAGATTTATCTTTTGACCCAGATCCAAAGCTTCTCGTCCTACAAATTCAACAAGCCAATTATAAAGTCTTCCTCCCAGTCTGAAATTGATCAGAAAACCATCTGCCTAAAAAGAAAAAGGAAAAAATCACCACAGAGAAGAAAGTCAAAAATGCAGTTAGCACATCTCGTGCTAACCCTTCTGATGTAGCCCAAAAAGTCCAAACAAAAGCCTTATTTATTTTATTTTATTTTATTCAAATATCTTATGTATTTAAATCAAATCTAATTATATTAAGATTTTATTTTATTTTATATTATTTTAAAATATTTATTTTATTTCCTTGTATTCTAATTTAGGGTTTTGAGAAGCTATTATATAAAGCCTCTTATGCCTTAAGTTATTTTAAGTTTTTGGAATAATAGATTTTTTTATCTCTGAAAATTTCACTCTTTGTTACCCTTAGATTAGGGTTGCATCATGTTACCCTTGAATTAGGGTTTCATCTATCGTTGTTTTTTCTTCTGTTTCCGCCGCGTCATCAGTTTGGTATCAGAGCCTCAGTTCCTGCTACGGGTCAAGCATGTTTCTGAATCCTTATTACATTTGATTCAAGGTTTAAAGAAGAGAACAACACACGTGGTCATAAAGATCGGGAAGATCGTTTGAGTATGAGGGGGCATACCAACCGTTTCAATGACGATCGTATTGACCGGTTACAGAAGGAGTTTAAATTGGCTACCAATCGTCGAATCAGGGTAAAAATTGCTTATCGAGATGTTGTCTCAGGCTATGAAGAGGTTTTCAAAACCATTTTTTCATCAACTGGACATTGGGATGTTGTCTTCAGGCTATGAAAAGGTTTTCGAAACTATTTTTTTCCTTCAACTGGATGGCTTCAATGTGACTTCGAATAAGGAACACTCGAGAAGAATTATCTTATTCCGATAAGGTCAGCAATTATAATTCCCAATGTAATGATTGAATAAAATAAAATAAAAAAATTAGGTTCTTGATGGTGATGGTGCTGTGAATTCGAGGACGAATTCTTGTCAACCAGGAGAGGATGATGTAGCCCAAAAAGTCCAAACAAAAGCCTTATTTATTTTATTTTATTTTATTGAAATATCTTATGTATTTAAATCAAATCTAACTATATTAAGATTTTATTTGATTTTATTTTATATTATTTTAAAATATTTATTTTATTTCCTTGTATTCTAATTTAGGGCTTTGAGAAGCTATTATATAAAGCCTCTTATGCCTTAAGTTATTTTAAGTTTTTGGAATAATAGATTTTTTTATCTATGAAAATTTCACTCTTTGTTACCCTTAGATTAGGGTTGCATCATGTTACCTTTGAATTAGGGTTTCATCTATCGTTGTTTTTTCTTCTGTTTCCGCCGCGTCATCACCTTCCACACCCTCTAAACTGAAGCGTAAAAAATGCAAAGATGCTGAACACCCTCTTTCACCCATCGAAGAGGTATAAAATTAAAAGAAGTCATCGAAAAAGAAGAGAAAATCTTTTGATTCCCTCGGAAATAAGAAGAAACAAAGAAAAATCACTCCATACAAATTAATAAATGAGCCTGAAGACAATGCTACTAAAAACCAGCAACAACAACATCCCGTAAATCCTCCAACTGAATATCATTCCTCGTAAGAACATCCTATGATCGTCATCGATGATTTTTCTCCTATTATTTTCCATCGTCCCACAAGCTTCGACCCATATATGTTCATTGATTTTGGAAACACAGAAGCACTTGTCGACGAAGAGGATCCTACCCTTCAAGTCATTCAAAATCACATGCTTGATTTTGCGAGGCCTACTCCAGAGAAAGAAATTCCAAGATCACCTCGTACCTTCGAACCTATTATATCTCCGGATATGATCGATAAGCCTAGTACCTCGGAATACCGCAACCCCCCTCCAAATCTCGCGATAGCTATCGCTCTTCAACCATTTTCCGGTCTTGATGCTGCTGTAAAAGCTCTTGCTTCTCAAATTGAAGTCTCTCAAGACCAACTCAAACAGCTGACCAAGGATATGGTTTACTATAAAGAAGCTTATGAGGTTGAAAAGAAATTTAGAGAGACCTTGCATAACAAAGTATCAGAGCAGTTTTATACCTATGAGATAGCTAGATCTGAGCTGATAAAAGGCGCTCTTTGTAATTATTGGATAGAGCGTGGTTTGGATATACACCACTACGAGGAGGCAAATTACTGTTCTTCTGCCTCGACTACTAATTATTCCCATTAGTATTATTATTTCCATTCGAGGGCTGCATGTCCCTAATTCTTTGAAGTATTAACTGGTGCATCTCGGACTCTGCTAGATTCTTCAACCTTAATTTGATCTTCGACATGAGCCATCAACACTCCAAAAGTCAAAGCCCTTCTCTTTGTCGTCTCATTAGCCAGATCACCTGGTTACAGACCCTGACGAAAAGCAGCCATTGCTACATTCTCTTTACAATTATCTAAAATTGCTTTGGTTAACACAAACCTCTTAGTATAATCTTTCAATTTTTCTGCTGATGCTTGCTTGCATTGGATAATTGTATCACTATCAGCTATCATTTCCTTGCTTCCAACAAACTGCCTTCTGAAAGCAGTATAAAAATACATGAAATTTGAAATGGACCCCCTCAGAATCCTGTTGTACCACTTGAGAGATGTTCCTTTAAAATGTTGAGAGAAAGCACGATACACAAGCCAGTCGTCGTCTTTGAAATTCATCATATAATTTTTGAACTGTTCGATGTGATCATCAGGATCTTGCATCCCATCGAACTTTTCAACCTTCGAAATATCAAAACGCTTCGGAAGCGTCATAAAGCGAATTTCATCTGTTAATGAAGAGTTCCTCCAATCAACACCTTGAACAAATTGACCCATTGTAACATACAAATTCCTGTCCGTCTCAGCATATTGATTTGAAGGATTTCCTTCGTGCCAAGTTGATTGAGGAGTATTCTTAGAGTTTCTTACTTTTTTATACCTCCTCGAATAATCTCTTTCCGATTCTCCATTTGAAGAACCTCTATGCCTCTTAAATCCCGAAGCTGAGCTGTCTACCTCCTCATCATTGGAAGTTATCAATTGTTGCTTATCTTTCTTATCTTTTCGAGATGAATACCTCTCTTTAGAAGACACAAAACGTGCTTTTTATGTTCAGGCTTAGCATGTCTATCATCGACAGATCGATCTGATCGACCTTCAACATCGGTCTTTTCCAAATCCTGCCTAACCTCATATCTGATTCTAGAAGAAAGTATTTCTTGTTCCCTTCGTTCATATTTTTCATTCAATGCATTGATTTTATCAAGAAGTTGAATCATTATTGTCTCAACATCAGATCAAACTTGGACCGGAGACGACCCGTCAGTTCTATTTCCATAAGTCCCATTCTTTTGCAAATCATCTCTCACTGTTTCTAACGCTGATTGAAGCGTAGGATTGTTATTTTCAGGATTCTTCTTAGGAATTTGAGTTAAAAAATATCACCAAACGAATAAGCTACTGATTTTTCTACTTAGTCCCCAGTGAAGTCGCCAATTTGATAAGGTTTTGATTTCCTTATGTAAATTGCTAGAGAGAAATTGCTTTAGAGTTTTTAGAGAGAGAAAATACAAGTACAAAATGAGTTTCAAGTAAAAAGTGTTCAATCCCTTTATTAGATCTGTCTGATCCTTTATATAGAGGAGCCAAGACTTAGTTGAATAACTGAATCTGTTACAAAAACGGATTAATTGTCATTTTGTCATTACAAATTATGTAAAGTCATAATAGCTTCCTAAAACTTACATCATTCATAAACTAAAGACAAAACTTACACTAATTACAATCAAGTCCATGAATTTACATTGTATACAAATTAATTCCTAAAAACTCATTTCCATATCAGATATAACTATAAAATGAGTTTGAGCTCTATAAAATTCATAAATAAGAAAAGGTAAACATCAATGTACTATATAACAAAATAGTTGCAACAAATAAACAATACACGTAGTAAAATCAACTTGCTTAGCAGTGCACAAGTCGGAAACAATTAAGTAAACAATCACATCTCTCGTACATAGTCAAGACATGGTATATCACATTGATCTCGAGTGACCAATATGTCAATAATATAACCTCACATGATTAATGGTCATAGAGTGGTTCACCCCAACATATGTATTTGTACGATGAGACTCATGGTGAATCATATACATAGCATAGGTTATTCGTTATCTATACAGGGTATAACGATATTGTACCATTATGACTGAACCAGTATAGAGCACCTCATAGAGAAAGTCAACAGTATGAGACTGTCATGTATTCTAAATTAGGGGTGAGCAAAAACCGAAAAAACCGAACCGACCGACCGAACCAAACCAAAATGGATCGGTTTGGTCGGTTTTTAAAAACTAGATTTCGGTTTCGGTTTTAATTTATTAAACCGAATTTAATTCGGTCGGTTTTCGGATTGTACGGTTTAACCGACCGATTTGGACCGAACCGACCGAATCTAGAGAATATATTGTATATGTTAATATATAGACCGTATTTGATATAAGAACTGTCTCCACCTTTGACCTAGCAGTTATAGGCTTACAACTTAAGATCTTTTATTACCCCATGTCTGGGGTACGAATCCTGGTTGTAGCCTGTCTTTTGTCGCCTCTATTAAACTACAAGTGGATATTTCATATTACATAATTTTGTGTATATCTCCATATGTTAGTTGATTAGCACTCCGATAAACACCTTCAAGCTACCTTCGATGGATTTGGTTCCTAGCTAACTTGGTATGTATATTATCGTCTGTTTAAATATTTTTTTAATTCAAATAATATATATGATACCAAGGGATCATAAGGTTTCTTACGAACATTATCCGTAGAAATTCTCCTTCTGATTTTTCTTTAAAAATAAAATATTTAATTTAATTACAATTTTTTTAAAATTTATTTAATAATTTTAAATTTTAAAATATCAAAACACTATTTATAGTAACCCGAATTACACATCATCTGGTTGGGTTGCTCTAATATAGTAGTGATTCGAAAAAAGGATAACATAGATAATAAATACTTCAGGTCGAGACCATCCCCTAAACTCGATTCAAAACGAAAAGAAAACCCACAAAGAGAAGGAAGCCATATAATTTTAATTGATCAGGAAGAACAGAAAGAAGCCTCGTTGGATATTCCTCATAAACTCGATCGTCCTCTTTCTTTCGATCCTACTCGAAGTACTCTTTCTTTCGATCCTACTCGAAGTACTTTTTTTTCTTCTTCTTCTCTTCTTCGTTTCTTTTTTAAATAGTGTTAAGGTTTGATTTTATTTCGATTAGATTCATCATCGTTGTAAATTCAAGATGAGTATATTGTTCTATCATAGACCGTCTACGCTAGGGATGGCAATTTAAACCGAAACCGTGGGTACCCGAACCGAACCGAACCGACGGGGTGGGTTACCCGAAAAAGAAAAAAATAAACGGGGCGGGTTATGGTTTTTATTTTTACTATCCGTTCGGGTTCGGGTTCGGTTTCGGTTTTGAATATTAAACCACGGGTAACTGCCCCGAACCCGCCCCGTAAAAATACCTTCCATCTCTGTATATATAAATATTATTTACTGATTTTATTTTTAGCCCGTTATAAAGACTAAATATTCAACTTTAATAATATTATTATTAATTATAGCCCGTTATAGCCCGTTATAAAGACTAAATATTCAACTTTAATAATATTATTATTAATTATAGCCTGTTATAAATATTATTTATTACCGTCTCTAATCTCTATGTAATCTAGCCCAATAATATTCCAAACCCTAAAAGAAAAAAAACCTTTCAATATCTAATCTGTCTCATTTTCACTATCACTTCTCTCGTTTTTATCTCCTCACATAGAACCATCACTATTGTACCGACCGCCACGATTTGTTGCTCCGTTCTTTGGTTTTTTGTTGCTCCGTTCTTTGGTTTTCAGTTGTCACTCGCTTCCTTCCTAATATTCAGGTTTCTTTCTTTATTTCGATGATTTTTTTTTCTTTTTTTTTCTATGTTTTTGAGACTAATCGGTTCTTTTTATTTTTTCTCTCTAAAAATCGTTCATGTTATCTAAAAAATGATTTTACAATAACTTATTGTTCTTTGTCTAATTTATTTATATATATATATATATAGTATATATAAACTATTTATGCATAGATTTGATACTGAATATGCATAGATCTGATACTGAATACTAAAATTCAATTTTTTTTATAATATAAAATTATTTAAATGTTTATTTTAATTTTATACGTTTGTTTTATTTAATTTAGAATATCAAGTCGATGAAGATTATAATTTATGGTAGTATTTTGTTAAATTTATTGTTAGATTTTTACTTTTATATTTTATTTTTTACATATTTTGTTTATGTTCGGTTCGGGTTCGGTTCGGGTATCTACAACGGGTTTCTTCCGCGGGTAGTTCGCGGGTACCCGTGTGGGTAACCCGAACCCACGGATTCGGATTTGGTATGAAAAAAAAAAATACCCGTCGGATTTCGGGGCGGGTTCGGGTATCAGTTATTTACTGCGGGGCGGGTTGTGGATATATAGGTACCCGCCCCCGATCCGCCCCGTTGCCATCCCTAAACTGCACCGAACTGCACCGACCGAAACGCACCTCTGTTAAAACCAAAAAACCGACCGAAACCGAACAAACCGAAACCGAAAAAAACGATTTTTTTATTACTAAATTGGTTTAATAATATACAAACCGAATTATTTCGGTTTGGTTTAAAATTTTAAAAAAAACCCGACCAAACCGACCGAATCTCACCCCTATTCTAAATAGATTCATATCATAAATAACACATGTTTGCACATCTAAATTTACAACCACTTACCAAATTTCATCTTAATAAACCATGTACCTCTTCAACATGCCCAGTTGTCGAGCGAGACGGAAGGGATAGTAAGCTTCCACGATGTCTCAAAAATTTAATATAACATCTATCTAAGCAACCTGAGAGAGAGCTATAACATCACGTAAATACAAATATTACTTGAAGAAGACCTACAAAATAAACATAATGTTAGTATAAAATTCATATTGAAATAAAGATAAATATAGTAAAAAAATACAAACGACAAATAAAAGTTACATCTTCCTCTATAAACATAGATAAAGATTGACGAATTTGGTTTCGAATCGGTAGGTTTCAAATGAAAATAAGGAGGTGCATATCTACACATATGAGATTGGGTGACTCTAGATATATGTATGTAATAATATGAAGAAACTAGTTAAACCCGAGGTGCAATGTGAACAACTAATACCAAACTAGCAATATAATTTGGCTACTACCATTTGACCAAAGTTATACCTGCACAAACTGTTATCCATAACATTATCCATTTTGTTCGCAAGCATTCAACAACCAAACATATGTATCAAATAACTGCTAGTAGAGTGAACAATCAAAATATCCCTTGGCCGCCGCAGCAGCTGAGAAGAAACCAAATGCCAGAAAGAAGTTACCAAAAGAAGTTGGCGCCGGAGCTGATAAAAAGAAGAAACGATCCAAGAAAAGTGTCGAGACCTACAAGATCTACATCTTCAAGATCTTGAAGTAGTTTCATGTCGATATCGGTATTTCCAGGAAAGCTATGAGAATCATGAACAATTTCATCAACGATATCTTCGAGAAATTGGATGGTGAGTCTGCGAAGCTTGCGAGGTACAACAAGAAACCGACTATCACTTTAAGGGAAATCCAGACTGTGGTGAGGTTGGTGTTGTCTGGTGAATTGGTTAAACATGCTGAATCTGAAGGAACGAAGGTTGTTACAAAGTTTACAAGTTCTTAGGTTATGGAATTTGGGGATTTAGGGTTTCAGGTTGTAAATTTAATTCGATGTGTTGTTTTCTTTCTTGTGGTTTTTTTATCTAATTGATGTTTCTGATTTCGCTATTAATCAAAGATCTTGATTTCAAATATTTATTTTTTTGATTTTTTTTTTAAAATTGTAGCTCTCGGAAAGTTCCACAAGACGATATTAAAATAGAATTAAAAATAGAGAGAAGTTTTGTTAAAGAAGAGGAAGAAAATAGTTAGATTTTAATGTAATTTATTCTTTGGGTATTAGATTAGTTTTAGAGAGAATTTGGTTGGTGAAGAGGAAGACAATAAACTTGGTTTTATATGATGGGTAAAATAGTCATTTTACATAAAGTAAAATAAAAAGTTGCATTTAAGGTCTCGTTATTATAGCCAAATGGGGTCTAGATATAGCCTTGCCCTTGATTTTTAGTTTAGATTTGAACAAATTATAATATATTATTCTTAGTTTTGTATTTAACCATTGGTTTTTAGTTTGGATTTGAACAAATGGTTTATCATTCACTTTCAACTCACGCTTCGCAGTTTATATTTAACCTATAATTCTCTATTAAGATTTAGCCCATTGGTTTTTAGTTTGGATTTGAACAAATGGTTTATCATTCACTTTCAAATCAGGGTTCGCAGTTTATATTTAACCTATAATTCTCAATTAAGATTTAACCCATGATTAGCAGTTCGTATTTAACTCATGCTTCTAAATTTGCATTTAATATTTAATAATATTTATACATGTGATTGGTTTTTAACCATATATATTTTTAGATATAATTTGTTTTAATTGGTCTACCTAATATTTATTTTTATAATCAACTATTTTATATATTAATTAATTAAATAATTATAAATATTAATTGCAAATAATTATTTTAAATATAAATTTTAATTTAATTTTGACTTGATTATAATGTTTTTACTTAAATTGGAATGAAGTATAAAATATATTTGGTTTTCATATTTAACTAATTTAAATTTGAATTTAAATGTAAATTAATTTCAATTAAATAAATAAATAAATTTTAAAAAAAATAAAAAAATAAAAAGAATTTAACCAATCAAATAGTATATTATGAATTAGTATATAAGTTATCCGAATCAAATAACTAAGTATTATCAGTTAGGATTGAAGGTTCAAGTTTGCGGGTGTCAAACTTGAAGGAATAACTCTGGAATCCACCAGAAGAAAAACAAATCTCGAAGAATTTGATTAATAACGATGATAAAAGTGTCCCTAAAACATAGCACCTAAGGTTCTTTATATAGAGAAAACCCTAGAAACCCTAAAGCATAAAATAGGAAGTTCCTAAAAATAAGGAAAATTACTAGAATCTTAACTAGAAAAGGAAAATACTAAAAAAAAGAAATATCTAAAAAATATCTTGCAAACCGTCTCCTGCATCAAACTACGAATGTCACCCGAAGATATCTATAAAACAACATTCAAGACTCACTCTGGACACTATGAATATGTTGTTATGCCTTTTGGTCCCACAAATGCCCCTTGTACTTTTTAGAGCCTCATGAATCACATTTTTAGTGAAGTTACACTATAGTTTGTACTCATTTTTTTCGACGATATCTTGGTGTATAGCTCTACTTGGGAAGCACATCTCACTCACCTACAAACCGTTTTCGAGATCCTCCACCAACAACAACTTCACCTCAAAGAAAGCAAATGTATTTTTGGAGCAACCATAATTGAGTATTTGGGACACTTCATTTCGGCAAAGGGAGTTAAAACTGATCCAGGTAAAGTTGACAGTATTACGCAATGGCCTACACCGACCACGCACAAACAGTTGCGTAGTTTCTTGGGACTTGCTAATTACTATCGGCGGTTCATCAAAATATATAGTGTGATCGCTAGGCACATGGCTAACTTTAAGAAAAAAAGGTTTCGAATGGAATGAAGAAGCAAACGCGGCTTTTACGACTTTAAAAAGAGCTTTATCGTCTACTCCTGTTTTAGCCTTACCGGATTTCGACAAAACTTTTATCGTCGAGACCGATGCCTCTAACGTCGGGATCAGAGTAGTTCTTATGCAAGAGAATCATTTGATATGCTTTATTAGTCGAGCTTTGGGACCTCGGCACCAACGACTTTCAGTTTATGAAAAAGAGTTACTTGTGGTTGTGAATGCAGTTCAACAGTGGCATGCTTACCTTTCTCATGGCTTATTCATCATCAAAACCGATCAAAAGAGTATCAAATATATGATGGAGCAAAATGTTACTACTCCGTTTCAACACATGTGGCTTTCTAAGTTGATGGGTTACAATTTTGTTATTGAGTACAAACACGGAAAAGAAAACCACGCTGTCGATGCTCTATCACGGGTTTCTCGTTCACAACTCCTTAGTCTCATGTTGTCTACGGTTCAATCGGGTTTTTTTATTCCATCCGGCTTCTTTGGCAATCTAATCCTTCCCTCAAACAGATCATCGACGATATTGTCGATGGTACGAATGTTCATCCGCACTATACGTACACCAATAACGACTGCGCAAGAAAGGAAAGCTAGTTATCGGAAACCACAAAGACACCAAATTATCAATTCTTTAGTGGTTACATGATTCAGCGGTTGGAGGTCACTCTGGTCGTGACTCTACTCTTCATCGTGCCAAAACTCTATTTTATTGGCAAAAAATGAGTACGAAGATACAAAATTATGTACGGAACTGTGCGATATGTCAACAAAACAAATACGACAGAACAACGACAGGGTCTGTTACAGCCACTACCGATACAGGACGGACTTTGGGAATCAGTTAGCCTTGACTTTATCGAAAGACTTCCAAAATCAGCCGGGAAGCATTGTATACTTGTCGTTATCGATCAGTTAAGCAAACATACGCACTTCATCGCCATCTCTCATCCATATACCGCTTTCGATATTGCTCACATTTATCTCGATAATATCTTGAAACACCAAGCAAAATTTGGCAAGAACTTTTTCGAGTGCATGGAGTGGATCTTCGACATTCTTCCGCCTATCATCCACAAACCGATAGCCAAACAGAGGTCACTAACCGAACACTTGAGACTTATGTACGTTGTATGACAGGTGAAGCTCCAACCACATGGTCCAAATGGCTTTCCTTAGTCGAGTGGTGGTATAATACCACCTACCACACCGCTACACGCATGGCGCCTTTCGAAGCCGTCTACGGATACCCGCCTCCAACCCACCTGCCTTACCTACCCGGAGAAAGCAAGTCACCAACTATCGATAATACTCTGCAAAAACGAGAAGATATCTTCCGGATGTTAAAGTTTCATTTGAATCGTGCCCAACATCGAATGAAGCAAACTGCACATTTATAACGCTCCCACCACGCATTCAACATAGGCGATTACGTGTACCTCAAGCTCCAAACATACCATCAGAATTCGTTGAAAACAAATAAGGTACCGAATAAGCTTGCTCCAAAATATTATGGTCATTTTTGTGTTACGGATAAAATTGGGAGCGTTGCCTACAAGCTAGAGCTTCCGGCCACCACAACCATTCACGACAATTTTCATGTGAGCCAACTGAAGTTTCGCCCTAACCCACCGTCAACAATCTTTGATCTGCCTCCATACCTCGTCGACTTGGGAAATTCTAAAGAACTGCAAATTCTTAAAAACCCGAAGCAATCTTAGAACGCAAAACAATCAAGCACCGCAACGCCGCTATCACCAAAGTTCTCGTTCAATGGAAGGGTTATCCGTTATCGGTCGCTACTTGAGAGCGTTACCAAAACTTCGCCGCCAAGTATCCAAATTTAAATCCTTAAGGACAAGGATGTTCCGGAGAAGGGGGCAATATTACAGAGATCCTATTGGTCTCCTACTGTTACTTTTCATTCATTTAAGCCCTAAACTGATGTCTGTTTGGTTCTATTTATTTATGACTCTAAATCTATTTGTAAGAGAGACATGAACTCCGAAAAGGCATAATCATAATCTCAAGTTATTTTATCTTTCTCTATTTTCTATTCATATACTCGTTGAAGAGAATTTGTGTTCTTAGAGGTAATGTTCTTACTTACAACATTATCTTCTAGTCCTTATTCTACCATTTTTGGAACCTTTCGTCGGGTTTCTAGTTTGGATTTATCGTGCCTAACAAGTCCTATAACAATTTCTCCCTCTGGCCAAATCTACCTCCAAAACTTATGTCTGTATGCTCCTAGTGCCTCTCAAAATATTGGCATATGCGACATTGTGGCTCTGATACCAAATATTGGAATTTTAATCCTTATATTTCTTCTAAATGTAGATTTTTCCGTCTTCTTCTTTATAATGTAGGATTTCATAATTCTGAATATTGGAATTAAATCCTTCGGCTTCTTCTAAAATTTAAGATTTGTTAGACTTCAACCGTCCTACTTCTTCTAAATTTTGGATACTAATACGTCCGCTTATTTAAAACATAGGATTTTAATCAAAGCAGAGATAACAAAGTTTCTTATAAGATTTAATATTTCATTTCATGATAGAATATCTTAAATACAACAAAAGCAAAATAACAAAAATATAAACCGAAGAAAACAGCTTCAAAGTGCTTTTGTGTTAGTTTTTTCTCAACTGATCTTATCTTTCAAAGCCCTGTTTGACGTTGCTGCTTTTCCTAAGTCTTGACTACATAATTTAATCATACATTTCTCTCCCTCGATTTTGTAGTCATTCGATATTCCAACACCAATATCTTTACTTAGCATTTCAAGTTTGTCTCTACTCAATGGTTTTGTCAAGAGGTCTGCAAGTTGGTTCTCTCTTTTGACCTACTCTACTTCGAATTCACCCTTCACTAAACACTCTCTTATGAAGTGAAATCTCACATCAGTGTTTTAACTTCTACTATGAAACACCGAATTTATTGCAAGTGATATTGCAGACTTGTTGTCAATCTTAATCACAAAAGCTTCAGACTTTTCTCCAGTCATCTCCTCCAACAGATTCCTCAATCAAATGCCTTGATAAAATATGTATGGCTGCTACATACTCAGCCTCAGATGAAGATAATGCTACTATTTTCTGTTTTTGTGACATTCATATAATTGGACTCTTTCCTAGTAAGAACAGAATACCCGATATACTTTTTCCAATCATCAACATCTCGTGCTAGATCACTATCCATGTATCAAACTAAGTTGAAATTTTCAGTCTCACCTGCTTCATGCACACAACCCCA
Source organism: Limnanthes douglasii subsp. nivea (assembly GCA_036936605.1). Taxonomy (NCBI): domain Eukaryota; kingdom Viridiplantae; phylum Streptophyta; class Magnoliopsida; order Brassicales; family Limnanthaceae; genus Limnanthes; species Limnanthes douglasii. Next base: position 1,627,293 of record JAUPFV010000004.1, on the reverse strand, counting down.
ATTTAAAATACCTTTGATGTACCTCAAGATTTGTTTTACATCAATGAAATGTTTCATGGATGGTCTTTTCATGAACCTACTTGCAACTCATATTGAGAATGCTAGATCAGGCCTTGTATTCACCAAGTACCGCAAGCTGCCAAGATTTTTTCAACACCTTTATTATACTCAAACTTCACACAATTTCATGCATGAATACATGGGGACTTTGCATGATTTACAATCCTCCATATTCACCTTCGTCAAAATCTTCAGGGCATAGCTTGACTGACATAAAATGATGTAGTCTCGTCTATGAAAAACATAAATTCCAAGATAATAACTCAATAACCCCAAATCACTCATATCAAAAAAAATATTCATATGTTGTTTGAACTCCATAATTCCTCCAAATCTTGTACCAGTGGTTATTAAATCATCTACATAGACCCTTAACAATTTGAATTTCATCCTTTCAAATGTCTCTTATACACAACATGCTATACTGTACTTTTCTCAAATCCAAGTCTTTGGAAACACATATCTAGCTTAGCATTCCAAGCTCGCGGAGATTGCTTCAAGCCATAAAGGGATTTTTTTAGTCTCAAAACCTGATTTTCCTTTCCTTTATCAACAAATCGCGGTGGCTGACATAAATTTCTTATGTCAGATCTTCATTCAAAAATGCTGATTTAACATCCATATGATGCACTTGCCCATGAGTATTGAGCAGCCATAACTAAAATCACTCTCACCATTTCAATTCTAGAAATAGGGGTAAAAACTTCATCGAAGTTAATACCTTTCTCGTGAACATATCGTTTCGCCACCAATCTAGCTTTGTATTTGACAACTTCTCAATCTAGATTCTTTTTTAATTTGAAAACCCATTTCAAACCAGGTTTTAAGATATTTTAAATGAGTTATTTATTTTTAAATTTTAAAATAAAATTATAAAAACAAGTTTTTAAAGTATCAGATTTGAAATAAATATTATTTTTGAAAATTTTAATAAAAATAGTTTTTTATTAATTTTTAAAATTCATTTTTTAAAATCAACTTACTTTTCTTTAATTAAATATCTTAGAAATTCCGTTAAAATTTTAGTTTTTTCAAAATATTAAATTTTTAAAACCTATTTATTCTAAGATCCCCCGTTAAGTCTAGTCTACACTGGTATTTTCTGTCTTTTCCTTCCTCACATTCTCTTCTAGCCTCTTCTTTTTCCTTCTCGTTGTGCACTAAACCCAGCCTGCTTTCCTTTTACCTTGTTCACTGCTGTAACATTTACAGTAACCCCAATTACATTCTGGTTAAAGACCTTAATGTAGTTAGGCCCTCTAGGTTGATTCCTAACGGTCATACCCAGCATCCAAGTACCTATCTGTGTCTATCTCTTAAAAAACTCAACCCATACCTTGATACCCAAACCTCTCTCCTCTTTTGGGTTAATAACAGCCCTACTTTCCTCTTGGCTCCATCCTATTTCGAATTTTACTCTCTCTGCAAGCTCTTATGCTTGATTTCTGTCCCACGCCTCCCTCTGTTTATGATTTCCCCTCTCCTTAACCTATCCCCTCCCTTTCTATTACCCATGACAAATCCTCCTCCTCTGATCGATACCCAATCTACTTCCAATAGCCCAGCCCCTGTTTTAATGTCTCTCCCTATTTGTCATTGGTTCTTCTTCTTTATCCACCAGGCCTCTCTCTCATTCTCTGGTAAACCTACTACTCCTTTTTATTTAACTAAGCCATCTGATAATTTCTATCTCACTCCTCTCTCCTGGCATCTCAAACTCACATCTAAACAAAATCTATTATTTTTTTCTGCGTACCTTAGCCTCACCTCCATGGATCATTCCAACTCACTGCGTCCTGCTAAACCCTTAGGCATAACCGGCTCCTTCTCCCCGATTCGTAAGGATACGTTCTCTTCCTCCCTGGCATCTTTCCCTGCCACAAACCCTTCCTGCCCAACCGCATGCTCCTCTCCACCAGATCCCCCCTCTCGAGGAAGCCTATGTCAAGAATGCACTCGCCTTGGCCAGACACCACATGGAGTCTGGTCAAGGTCAAGCCATATTCCAAACTGCCGACTCATCTGAACTTCTGGGTTATCTCCAATCGCCCAACCCTCAACCTCCCAGTCTCCCTCTGGTGCAATTATCTTCTGTGTCGAATCTGACTGCCCAACCCTCTCCTGATCTCCCTGGTCTACCTGTCTTCTCTAATGGTTTTTATGATAACCCGGTGTCTGCCATCAAGGATGACTCTCCTCTTATTCAGTCATCGCCGGCCGTTCTCTTCCCTGCTTTGGGTCTGGAAACCTCGCGTCAAGTTTCGACTCCACCCCTCCAACCTCTGCATGCATTGAACCCTAACTCCTCCTCATTACTAAAGAAAATGAGGCTTCTGAAGCCTTTATCTTTCTTAGTCGAGCGGAGGAATCTTTCCTAAAACCAAAATCTAGAGAAAATTGGATCAAACTGGGGGACAGAAATTCCAATTTTTGTCAGAAAAATATTAAAGCCCGACTCTTTCGCAATAAAAATTGATTTAAAATAATAATATAATATTTTTATTATGATAATAAAAATATTATATTATTATTTTAAATCAAAGTAATTTATAACTATTAAATAATAATTATACATCGCAACTTTTTTAATTATTGTTTATTTTTAAATATTAAATAAAAATATAAAAGCAAATTTCCAAAATATTTAAACTATTAGCTAAGTATTGTTTTTCCAAAATTTTAATAAAAAACAAATTTTAAATAATTTTGAATTCAGTTTTTAAATTGGTTTCTTATTAAATAAAACATTTTTAAGAAAATCACGTTAATTTTCAGTTTTTTCAATAAATTAATTTTTCACCACTTTTTTATTTAAAAGATTGAAAGTTTATTAAATAGGATTAGAAATATTTTTCAAAATCGTATTTGAAAAATAAATTTAATGCTTTTAAGACAAAATTGAAAGTTTATTAAATACGATAAGAAATGTTTTCAAAATCATATTTGAAAATTAAATTTAATGTTTTTAAAACAAACAAAATATACTTGTATTAAATTTATTTATTTTAATTAATTGTGGACGGTTTTATAGGTGGTATGATATTTACAATAATATTTACATCACCATGGCTACTCTGACACAGATTTGTAACCCTAGCATTTCTTACCAAACGCTTCGTCTTGCATATTAGTGAAACACTGAGTTTCAGTGTCGTTGAAAATAAACCTCGCTACAGGCTTGCTTTACTCTATTTCTATAGGCCTCCAAATATATGAAGCCCAAAATATTTAGATTAAATAATGAATTACATGACATGCATTTAATTGTCTATAAAGTAATATTCATTGTTAAAAAAAAGTAATATGATATTTTAAAATATTAATACTAAATTATTAAAATATTTATTTGTGTGTACACTGTACAGGTACCATCGAAATGGATGTAGGCGCGAAAGTGTTCAAGATAAGTTTACCTTACCTTGTGGCTGGTATAAAAGTCCAGTACATGTATTAATTTTGTTTTGCATCCTTTAAGAAAAAACTTGAGGAAGAAGTTAGATTGTTGAAAATGGTAGAAGAGAACATTATCTCCCGTGTCCACACTAATAGGAACAATAATCAAATAATATTTTGTAGTGTGGAAAGTTGGTTGGTCAATGTGTCGTCTATTTTGCATGAAGTGGAAACTTTAGAAGACGAAATGCAATATAAGGAGGGTTGTTTCATAGGCAAGAGATGCTGGTACGGGTTGAGTAAACGGTATGAAGAAAAAACGTTTTGAGTTATTGAGCTTAGGGAATAAGTAAAATGTTACCATGAAGTAAGTCCGTCCATGGCTCAATTGCATGTACCGTATGTTTTATCCAGTGACTTGGTATTTTTTGAATCTTCGCAAGTTGCTCTTGATAATATCATGGAGGGTCTGAAGGATGAAAGTGTGAAAGTCATTGGTTTGTACGGTATGGTCGGAGTTGGGAAGACAACTTTGGCTGAACATGTCATCCAGTCAGTCAAAGATTCAGAGTTGTTTGAAAAAGTGACGATGGTTACTGTGTCTGAGACTCACAATCTCATGGGCATTCAGGATACTGTTGCAGCGGCTTTATGTCTCAAGTTTAACACTGAAAATGATGTGAAAAATGAAAGCATGTCCTTTAAGCTTGCGTTTGGGGAAATAGGCCAAGCTTCTGATCATATTGGATGATATTTGGGATGAAATCAACTGTGAAAAGATTGGAATGAGATTTACTGCAGATCAGAAAGGCTGCAAACTTCTTATAACAACCCGTTTTCATCAAGTGTGCTCTCACAGACAAATTCACATTGATGTCATGTGTGAAACTAAGGCATGGGATTTATTCAGAAAGAGAGTTGTTTTAAATGATGTATCTCCCATAATCGAAACAACGGAGAAAGTTGCAAAAGAGTGCAGAGGTTTGCCTCTAGCAATTGTTTCAGTAGCCCGGGCTCTAGTAGATATCACTCCAAGCCAGTGGAAAAATGCACTACAATGTCTCCGGAACTCTAAGCTCCCGGAGAACATCGGAAATGAAAATGTTTACAAGTGTTTTAAAATGAGCTATGAGAAACTGAAAGGAGAAGAAATCCGGTTATGCTTCTTGATGTGCTCTCTATTTCCAGAAGAGCATAAGATTGATATCGAGTTTCTGGTGACATATGCACAGAGTCTGGACATTTGGAACTATGTTGACACGATTGACGAACTAAGAATCGAAGTGCAGTCTTCAATAGACTATTTAAAACACTACGCTTTCTTATTAGAAAGCGGTACAAACATGGTGCAAATGCATCAGGAGCCTCTTTCCCCAAATATCATCCAATATAATCAAGAGCTTGGCCTCTTTCTCCAAACGCAAGCTTAAAGGCCCTGCTTTCATTTTCAGTGTCAAACTTGAGACCTAAAGCCGCTGCAACAGTATCCTGAATGCCCATGAGATTATGAGTCTCAAACACAGTAACCATCGTCACTTTTTCAAACAACTCTGAATCTTTGACTGACTGGATGACATGTTCAGCCAAAGTTGTCTTTCCAACTCCGACCATGCCGTACAAACCAATTACTTTCACACTTTCATCCTTCAGACCCTCCATGATATTATCAAGAGCAACTTGTGAAGATTCAGAAAACACCAAATCACTCGATAAAACATACGGTACATGCAATTGAGCCATGGACGGACTTACTTCATGGTAACATTTTACTTATTCCCTAAGCTCAATAACTCAGAACGTTTTTTCTTCGTACCGTTTACTCAACCCGTACCAGCATCTCCTGCCCATGAAACAGTCCTCCTTATTTTGCATTTCGTCTTCTAAAGTTTCCACTTCACACAAAATAGACGACACATTGACCAACCAACTTTCCACACTACAAAATATTATTTGACTATTGTTCCTGTTAGTGTGGACAAGGGAGATAATGTTCTATTCTACCATTTTCAACAATCTAACTTTTTCCCCAAGTTTTTTCTTAAAGGATCCAAAACGAAATAAATACCTGTACTGGACTTTTATACCAGGCACAAGGTAAGGTAAACTTATCTTGAACACTTTCGCGCCTACATACATCCATTTCGATAGTACATGTACAGTGTACACACAAATAAATATTTTAATAATTTAGTATTAATATTTTAAAATATCATATTACTTTTTTTAAAAAATGAATATTACTTTATAGACAATTAAATGCATGTTACAAAATCTGTTACGTAATTCATTATTTAATCTAAATATTTTGGGCTTCAGATATTTGGAGACCCATAGAAATAGAGTAAAGCAGGCCTGTAGCAAGTGAGGTTTATTCTCAACGACACTGAAACTCATTGTTTCACTAATGTGCACGACGCAGCGTTTGGTAAGAAATAATAAGGTTAGAAATCCGTGTCAGAGTACCATAGCTCATGTAAATATTATTGTAAATATCATACCACCTATAAAACCGTCCATAATTAATTAAAAAAAATAAAACAAAAGCATATCATAATTAATAGCAAAAGCATAGCAGACCGTTGCTTGAACCTATAATGAAAACTAACCGAGGCCTACGAGAGTGATCAAATGGAAATTCGAATGATCTAGAGGTAGATATATCATAGCAAAAGCATAATACAAGAAAAAAATAATAAACAACTTATTTTAAAAAACATTGCATAAATTACTTGTGGAAACATAATACACGTACATAAACAACACAATCGGTGTGCAATTATAAAGACAAAAAACAACACCACACAACAAATTTAGTATCTTGCAAACGTTAAAAAACATACCTTGGATTTCCGAATTCAACAAAAGAAGTCTGGGTTTACTATGAACAATTCAGGTTTCTTTAGTATGATTCTTTCTTTCCCCGAGTTATATAGACCGATTCTCCAAAGTAATAATCATTTGTTTTTGAAAAAAATAAGCACAAATACAATGCTTTTAACAAATCTTTATATTTTAGATATTATGAAATAAAAACGGTAGTAATTCACTGTTTAAAATAGTTAAGGTCAAATTAAAAAAAGATCTTTAGACTGATTCTCCAAAGTAATAACTATTAATAAAAAAGATATGGATACTCTTTAGACCGATTTTCCAAAGTAATAACTATTAATCACAGTTAATATAGACTGATTCTCCAAAGTTAATAGTAATAACTATTACTATTAATCCTAGTTATATACTAGTAATAACTATTGGAGTTATATACACCCATCAAGGGTTATGCCAACCGGTGGTGCATCAACACTGGTTAACAAGCATTTAATTAACCTTTTTTATATAATTATTGCATTGCTTTTATACCATAGTTAATGTCACGAAGACTACAAATATCTCAGAGACAAAACTACCCTTCTAATCTATTTTCAGAATTATTCTTTTAATCTATCTTCAGTTTTGATAAAAGGGATTATAAATCAATAATTTATAAATTATTGTATTAATTATTTAATTAGTTTTATTATAATAAATTATATTATTATTTTTAGTTAAATTAATTTAAAACTACTGCATAATTAATGGTGAAGATATTTTAAAAGAGTTATTTATTTTTAAATTTTTAAATAAAATTATAAAAACAAGTTTTTAAAGTATCATATTTGAAATAAATATTATTTTTGAAAATTTTAATAAAAATACTTTTTTTTATTAATTTTTAAAATTCATTTTTTAAAATCAGCTTAATTTTCTTTAATTAAATATCTTAAAAAATCCGTTAAAATATTAGTTTTTCAAAATATTAAATTTTTAAAACCTATTTTTTCTTTTTAAAAACTTGAAGGTTTATGAGTTACGTTCTAATTTGAAATTATCTATTAAATACAAGTATATTTTGTAAACATTAAATTTATTTTTCAAATATGATTTTGAAAACATTTCTTATCGTATTTAATAAAATTTCGTCTTAAAAACATTAAATTTATTTCTAAAATGTTTTATTTAATAAGAAACGGATTTAAAAACTGAATTCAAAATTATTTAAAATTTGTTTTTATTAAAATTGTGGAAAAAGAATACTCAAACAGCTCATAGTTTAAATATTTTGGAAATTTGCTTTTATATTTTTATTTAATATTTAAAAATAAACAATCATTAAAAAAGTTGCGATGTATAAATTCATTTAATAGTTATAAATTACTTTGATTTAAAATAATAATATAATATTTTTATTATCATAATTTAAATAATTACGGGTTAACAAGCATTTAAATAATTTTTTTATATAATTATTGCATTGCTTTTATACCATAGTTAATGTCACGTAGACTACAAATATGTTAGAGACAAAACTACCCTTCTTGTCTATTTTCACCATTATCCTTTTTTTCTATCTTCAGTTTTTGATAAAGGGATTATAAGTTAATAATTTATAAATTATTGTATTAATTATTTAATTAGTTTTATTATAATAAATTATATTATTATTTTTAGTTAAATTAATTTAAAACTACTGTATAATTAATGGTGAAGATACTTTAAATGAGTTATTTGTTTTTAAATTTTAAAATAAAATTATAAAAACAAGTTTTTAAAGTATTAGATTTGAAATAAATATTATTTTTGAAAATTTTAATAAAAATGGTTTTTTTATTATTTTTTAAAATTCATTTTTTAAAATCAGCTTACTTTTCTTTAATTAAATATCTTAAAAAATCCGTTAAAATTTTAGTTTTTCAAAATATTAAATTTTGAAAACCTACTTTTTCTTAAAATTTTTAAAACCTATTTTTTCTTTAAAAACTTGAAGGTTTATGAGATACGTTCTAATTTGAAATTATCTATTTAATACAAATATATTTTGTTTGTTTTAACATTAAATTTAATTTTCAAATATGATTTTGAAAACATTTCTTATCGTATTTAATAAACTTTCAATTTTGTCTTAAAAACATTAAATTTATTTTTCAAATAAGATTTTGAAAAATATTTCTAATCGTATTTAATAAACTTTCAATCTTTTAAATAAAAAAGTGGTGAAAAATTAATTTATTGAAAAAACTGAAAATTAACGTGATTTTCTTTAAAATGTTTTATTTAATAAGAAACCGATTTAAAAACTGAATTCAAAATTATTTAAAATTTATTTTTATTAATATTTTGGAAAAACAAACTCAGTTGATAGTTTAAATATTTTGGAAATTTGCTTTTATATTTTTATTTAATATTTAAAAATAAACAATCATTAAAAAAGTTGCGATGTATAAATATTATTTAATAGTTATAAATTACTTTGATTTAAAATAATAATATAATATTTTTATTATCATAATTTAGATAATTACGGTTAACAAGCTTTTAATTAACCCCTTTTATATAATTATTGCATTGCTTTTATACCATAGTTAATGTCATATAGACAATGAATATCTCAAAGACAAAACTACCCTTCTAGTCTATTTTCAGAATTATCCTTTGATATAGAAATTATAAATTAATAATTTATAAATTATTGTATTAATTATTTAATTAGTTTTATTATAATAAATTATATTATTATTTTTAGTTAAATTAATTTAAAACTACTGCATAATTAATCGTGACCCATGATTTAATTTTTTAAAATATGCTAAAAGTTCAAATTTAAATTTGTTGTAGATACAACTATCTGACTGGAGAAACGACAAATGAGCACACTCCTCTCTCCTCTCTTGAGCGATCTTCAACGGCAACTTTCAATCTCCCTCCATGGTTCCCCTTAGCTCTTCTGGCCTGAGGGCCAGAGCTAAGCTGAATCTAATGGTTCTCCTCCCCTTTGGCTTTCCGATGTTCATATTCGAACTGTTTGGCCACACCACTATTTCTCCTTCGAAGTCCCAAGTTAGAAATGGCTTCGCTACGTCCTCTGCTTGTTATGTTCTTTCTTCAGGGTAGCCTCACATCATGGTTTCTACCTGTTTGTTTCTCTCCTCAGTCAATCTCGATTGCTTGGCAATCGTGGTCTGGTTTATGCATCAATCCCCCGTTAAGTCTAGTCTACACTGGTATTTTCTGTCTTTTCCTTCCTCACATTCTCTTCTAGCCTCTTCTTTTTCCCTCTCGTTGTGCACTAAACCCAGCCTGCTTTCCTTTTACCTTGTTCACTGCTGTAACATTTACAGTAACCCCAATTACATTCTGGTTAAAGACCTTAATGTAGTTAGGCCCTCTATGTTGATTCCCAACGTTCATACCGAGCATCCATGTACCTATCTGTGTCTATCTCTTAAAAAACTCAACCCATACCTTGATACCCAAACCTCTCTCCTCTTTTGGGTTAATAACAGCCCTACTTTCCTCTCGGCTCCATCCTATTTCGATTTTTATTCTCTCTTCAAGCTCTTATGCTTGATTTCTGTCCCACGCCTCCCTCTGTTTCTGATTTCCCCTCTCCTTAACCTATCCCCTCCCTTTCTATTACCCATGACAAATCCTCCTCCTCTGATCGATACCCAGTCTACTTCCAATAGCCCAGCCCCTGTTTTAATGTCTCTCCCTATTTGTCATTGGTTCTTCTTCTTTATCCACCAGACCTCTCTCCCAATCTCTGGTAAACCTACTACTCCCTTTTATTTAACCAAGCCATCTGATAATTTCTATCTCACTCCTCTCTCCTGGGATCTCAAACTCACATCTAAACAAAATCTATTTTTTTTTCTGCGTACCTTAGCCTCACCTCCATTGATCCTTCCGATTCCCTGCGTCCTGCTAAACCCTTAGGCATAACCGGCTCCTTCTCCCCGATTCGTAAGGATACGTTCTCTTCCTCCCTGGCATTTTCCCCTGCCACCAACCATTCCTGCTTAACTGCCTGCTCCTCTCCACCAGATCCCCCCTCTCGAGGAAGCATATGTCAAGAATGCACTCGCCTTGGCCAGACACCACATGGAGTCTGGTCAAGGTCAAGCCATATTCCAAACTGTCGACTCATCTGAACTTCTGGGTTATCTCCAATCGCCCAACCCTCAACCTTCAGTCGTTCCCTAACCTTCCGGAAATCCCTTGGTTTCTTGTTTCGAGATCAGCTAGGGTTGAAAACCAGGATGTGAATAGATTTGAAATGAATTCAATCTCTGGTACTGATTCGGGGATTAAAGCCAAGAAGGGTAACATCCTTGTGGGTTGGGTTTCAAAAGTAATTGGGCCCACCCAGATTCTGTCTATTAATAAACCGGGCCCAACCAAGAGTAAAAGATTATTAGGAGGGGGTAAATTGGGTGCCCACCACTCTATTATCCGAAATTTCGGAAACACGGGTAAATGGCCGAAAGGAAGAAAATACAAGTTGGCCCATGCAATTCCTCCCTCCCTTAATTTGCAAATGGACTTTTCAAGAGGTATATCAAATTCGAACTCGTTCTCCAAATAATCCTCTAACCCATCATTTGCAAGTATTGTAGCAGGTCATAGTGATAATCGATCCCCGTTGGTAATTGGCATTAGCCATATGGAAAAAGTGGGTGACGAATTCATTATGAACGATTCAGCTCTTGGTGCCCGGGAGTCTTGGAAGGCTTTTCTCTCAAGCTATTTTCTAAATCAACCATCCAATCTTTCTTTTCTAAAAGCAAATGTGGATTATCTTTGGAAAATATTTAGTCTTTTGGAATTCAAGCCCCTACCTGAGGGATTTTTTCTTTTCAAATTTGGATCTGAGGCTATGGCCAAAAGAGTGTTGGATGCCCTTGGCATTTTGGAGGCAATTTAATGATTTTGAAATTATGGGAACCTCTTACCTCCCTAATCAAAGACCCCCACAATGAAATTCAAATATGGGTCAAGGTTTTTAATCTTCCTATTGAGTTATGGACAGCGGAGGGCTTCAGCAACATTGGTTCAGTTACCGGAACCCCTCTTTATGTGGACCACCAGACGGAATGAAATGAAAAGCTTGGTTTTGCCCGCATTTGTATAAAGATCAAGGCAGGGGTCCCCATTCGATCTGAGTTATCCTTCCAGATAAGAGGAAAAACCATCTATGTCTTTTTTGAATACCAGGGGCTCCCTCCCCAGTGTGAAAATTGTAAAATATTTGGGCATCCTACCCGTCAGTGCAAGTTGGGCCATGTCAGGCTTACTTTCCTTCCTTCTGGAACCTCATCCTCCGAGGAAGATCCCTCCGAAATTGAGCCTGAGCTTGGGACAGGATTCGGTCTTCCATCTATTAGCGAGGATCAGGAGGTGGAGATTTGAGAGGAAGTGGATTCCCCTCTTAAAAGGGCCTGTACGGACGAGGCAAAAGGCAAGGGTTTAATGGTATTATCCTCCGATGGGACCAGCGACTGACTCACTGTAAGTTTTTCTTATGAATATTGCATCCTGGAATGTAAGAGGTCTAAACGACCCGATTAGCCAAAAAGATGTTGCCGATTTTATTTTTAGTAATCATATCTCTTTGATTGTCTTGGTAGAAACTAAAGTCCAAATTCACAAAGTAGACTTCATCCTTAGACAAATGTCCCCCTATTGGCATGTTATAACCAACCACTCAAATCATCCCTTAGGAATAATTTGGATTATCTGGAACCCAAGTGTAATCTCGATAACTAAAATATCTCAATCACCCCAGTTTATTCATTGCATAGCTAAATGTCACAATATCAGAGCTTCTTTTAAGCTCACGGCTATCTATGCTTTCAACGAAGCTAAGGACAGCATCCCTCTTTGGAATGAACTCATTAACATCTCCAAGATAGACAACCACATTCCTTGGGTTTCCCTTGGAGATTATAATGCGACCCGTCATCCCGATGAACGTATGGGCTCCTCGGATAACTGGTCCTCATCAATCAATGATTTCAATAATTGCTGCTATCAGTGCGAACTCAGTGATCTTTTATCTACTGGATTCCCGTTTACCTGGATTAACAAGAAACCAACACACCCAATTCTTTATAAAATAGACCGAGTCCTGGTCAACCCGGATTGGGATGATCTTTTCCCAATGTCTAGTGTCCATTTTGGGTATCTTTGAACGTCTGACCACAAAACCGTCACTCTCAATCTTGGCCACTCTCGACCGAGGAGGAAAAAACCCTTTCACTTCTTCAATATGTGGCAATCCCACCCCCAGTTTAAGGACATAGTCACCTCGAGCTGGAATGCCACTTCTTCATACACTGGAATGAGGATGGTCTCCGAAAATCTAGCTCGTCTTCAATCTGACCTAGCTTCCCTCAACCGTAAGGAGTTTAGCGACATCTCTTTGAGAGCCTCTGATGCCCAGAAAGTCTTTTTTGAGGCTCAATCAATTCTAGCCTCTGAACCTCTGAACCCTCTTCTCATTACTAAAGAAAATGAAGCTTCTGAAGCCTTTATCTTTCTTAGTCGAGCGGAGGAATCTTTCCTAAAACCAAAATCAAGAGAAAATTGGATCAAACTGGGGGACTAAATGCCTTACATATGCTAAGGGCTTACTCGAATCCAAAAAAAAAAACAAAATGCCTTACATATGCTAAGGACTCACTTACGACAAAATGTTGTATATCTGAATTGATTCAGTGATGTGATGGTCTTTTTCTTTGCTCTAACCTCACTCTCCAACTCAAAAGAGATCTTAGAGTTAATACATAACGATATCAATAGATTATTCCTAATGGTTTTTTGGCAGATGCATCGGTATGTCATAGTCATTATATTTTGTTGAATCAGTTGGAGAGGGTGGAATGCACATCTATTGTATAATATTGTTATTAACACGATTAATAGGCAGTAATCCTTTTGGAATCCAAAAGGTAGAACCTCACGCTCTTTTATACCAAAATTTCATTTGAATTTTGATTTTTCTAAATTAGTCGTTAGAATTTAAAATTAAAAGTAATCATCTTTACCGTTAAAACTGTTTCTACACTTTGAAAATGTTGGTAAAAAATATATGTTTTGTTTTTGGTTTAAGAAGACCGCTTACGAAAATCGTTCCTGATATTAGATTTGATATGTTGTGGGGTTTGGTTCCAAAAGCTGGAAGGTCGTCTATGCGTGACTCGAGCAATCGTACGGGACAGGTACAGATATACGAATTGTGATCCCTTGGGGGGTCGGGTATAGATTTTTAATTTGTCCAACCCGATCCGGCCCGCAAATATAAACTATATATAAAAAATAAAAAAATGTATTAAAAATAATTGTAAATTTGTAAAATATAACTAAAATAAAGATACTTACTAATTACAAGAGTACTGACATTTATATGTATACCAATAATATACCGTCTTTGAGTAATTATTATTTTACTTTTAAAGTCAATATCATATTTATTAATTATATTCTTTTTCCATAAACTAATTCCATAAATTATAAATATATTTCTTCAAATCTTTGCCTATATACTTCAAATCCTAATTTTTAACTTTTCAAATTCTTTTAGATGTTTTCCTCTTCTGCTATTGTGTTTAAGGTATGTTGGTTTAAAAATTTATGTCTTAAACTTTTGTTTTGAATTAAAAATAAAGTCAAATTTGAGCAGATTTGGATCGGATCGGACCGGTTCGTTCAACCCGAATAGTAAAAAAGTGTTTGCGGGCCGGGTCGGGCTGACCCGCAGATATAAACGGGGCGGACTCGGGTGAAAAATATTAAACCCGTTGTGGATCGGGTTTGGGTTCGAGTAAAAAAGAACGGCCCCATAGCCATCCCTAGGTACGTATGACAGTTTGTCATGGTAAAAAAATGGCGGAGAGCACAACATTGTCAAAATTAATGCACTCTTTAATCCAAGTTACAATAAGAAGACGAATTCATAACCCACAAAGAACCCGCAGACAGATCAAAGACCCGCAAAGAGTAGACAACTCCAAATCAATTCTGAACTATTAAATTACTTAGTGAAGAAGTTGAGTTATATTAGGAAGTCTGAAAATTTCAAATTACTATGAGACGTTTGAATCATATTTTCTATATGTACTGAACCTTTGTGTTTCACTATTTAAGTAATAAAATCAACTCTTGTGTGCTTATTGTTTCACTTCTTCAATTTGTTTCATGGTATCAGAGCGAGGTCTCTGCATATCAAGTATTTGATTTTAATACCAATTGAAATAAAAATCCTGTCAAGTGTTATTACTTTTAAATTAATATGAACGGAAGTAATTTAGCTTCTCCTATGTCTACAAAGAAGCTTGTTTGAACCAATTACCAATATTTGGGGTTGTGTATGAAGGCCTTCCTTCAAGGAAAAGATTTGCGAGATCTTGTTTCCGGTACTGAGATACTTCCTAGTAATACTCCAGAAAATGCTGAGTTAAGGTGGAAAGGGAAAGTAAGGTGTGGAAATGCTATATTTGTGTTGAGAACTTCGATCGTTAAGGAATTCATTGATCATGTTCGTGCATTGGATTCTCCAAAAGATATTTGGGATACTCTTGACAGGTTATTTATCCAAAAAAATATTATGCGACTTCAATACCTTGAGAATGAGCTTGCTTCGTTAACCCAAGGTAATATGTTGATCTCTAATTTCTTTCTTAAGGTTAAGAATGTATGTTCGGAAATTTCAGAACCTATCAGTGATGCAAAGCTAAGACGTTAGTTGATTCTTGGATTACGATCTAACTTCATGCCATTTATATCATGAATACAAGGATAGGTTAACCAACTATCAGTTTTTGAGTTAGATTACCTATTCTCTAACCAGGAAGCATTGGTTAAACAAATTCTTAGTAAGTATTCGGTTGATGTTGAAGATACATTGTTTACTAAAGACAGGTCAAGATGGAAAAACACACAAAGTCATTTTCAAAATGGTGGTAAGCAGATTAGGAATGAGAGGGAGTCAACAAACCACTTTAAACTAACGTGTTTTAGATGTGGAAGAACTGGACACATGAAATCGGATTCTCGTGCAAAGCTTATTTGCAAGAAGTGTGGAAAACCAGGTCATATTAAACCAAATTTTTATTTGAAAATCATCAAATCAAATGAAAATATTACACACGATGTTGAAGAGAGAAATGAGCGACAGTGGGAAAGTCGTTTCTCAATTGAGATTGTTAATGAACCGGACAACATGACTGCGGTTATTAATCAACCAATTGACCTTGGTGCCTTAGCTGTCTGCGGTGCACTTATTCCTGTACTCGGGCCTTGTTTACCTGCACGCCTCACATCTAAGAAGGTACAAAATGGTTCGGTTGTGTTTCCTGGTGGTAATAATAAAGTAGAGAAGCCACATAGTGGTATCGTGATTGAAAATGGTCTGCGTGAAAGCAAAAACAAATAATCCAAGGTTATGCTGAAGGTCTTACATGGGTCTTCCAAAGGTGGCATTAGTACAACAACATACCATGATAGTCAAGTTGAAGGCGGTTTATCTGAGTCGAATGCGGTATTGGTTCGTAAGGGCTAAGAATCTTAGTTAGTCATTAGACTTTGTCATGTGTATCAAATATGTCATTGATGTTTTTTGTATCAAAACGACTATTTTTGTTGGCTTTTTGTTACATCCGCGGTCACTCACAAGTGACCACAGATGCAAATCGAGACAAACAAAAGTGACCACATATTCAAAATGAAACCAGCAAAAATGACTATTTTGATACCAAAAAAATATCAGTGGCATTTTTGATACACATGACAAAGTCCGGTGACTAACCAAGGTTTTTAGCCGGTTCGTAAGCATATAGCAAAGATGGTTGTTCAAATCAAGTAGATAAAATTCATGTTTGTTTATGAGCATGATATAAGGATTTATCAGATACTTGTTAATTGTAACCTTAAGGCTTTAAGGGATATTGTAAGTACACGATTTCCATCGTTAAAGTTGGTTTTAAAACTGAAAAACTCATGAGATTCAGGAAATTAAAGTGGATGAAAGCGGATCATCTTCTCTCGGTGGTCCTATTTCAGAATCTGAGATTATAAATGTCGACAAACTCGACAAAAATGTTCAAAAGGAATCAAAAGAACCAAATGGGAAGGAAATTGAAACTGATGACTGGTTGTTTGATTTTGCACAACTTTTCTGTATTCAATGGAAAAGTTTCTCTAGTCGCAAAGCAAAATGATGGTCATGGCTCTTATAGCCCTTTATGTTTGTTTCATTTGGTTGTTTATTTTGAAACCCGGGTTGGTTTTAGCAGATGCAGTCATGGTGTTGAACTTTTCGTGGTGGTTCATCAATGTGGCTCAGATCGTTTATATAATGAGCAGAATGTTTGAAGTAGCTTGGTCCGGGTTTTCGGGGCTGTCATATTATACTTGAAAGTATGGTATTCACAACATTGATATTGCTTGCTCGATATATAGATGATACAGAAGTTTATGTTGCAGCTCTCTTTATATGCGTGGACATGTTGAGTTGGACTGCGCATGTTGCTATTGGAAGAAATACATCTGTTAGTGTTCGAGTATTAAACGAGCTAGGCGCACGATATCCACGAACGATAAAATTTTCTTTAATAGTGGCGGTTATATCATCGACATTTACTGGACTTCTGTTTTCGATGTTTCTTATAGTATACAAAGATGTATATTCACCATTATTCTCAAACAATAATAGAGTTCAATATTTAGTTGAAGATTTAACATCGTTGACATCTCTATGTATGGTCATTAGCAATCTTCAACCTCTTCTATCAGGATTTGTTGTTGGAGATGGATGGTAGGCTACTGTAGCCTATGTCAATATTGCATGTTACTACAACCTAATAATTTCTATTTGCTCAAAATTGTTTCATATTCTTCCTAAATCAATATCAATGTGCAACTACATCATCATGTTCGCATCACCTAATTATGATATCTGGGCCCCAAATAAAGCCTGTTTCCATTTGTCCAAAATGGCCATATAGTCATGGGCTTGTGCAACTACATCATCCTCCCCTTCTTCTGAAGAATTCGCCCACAAATTATCAGCTTCACCATCCTCAGTAGTAGCGGTAAATGGCACCAGGTGCTTCACGTTGAAAACGTTATGGGTCTTCATGTGGCTGGGTAGCTTCAACCTGTATGCATTGGGATTAATCTTTTCAATAATTTCAAATAGACCCACCTTCCTTGCAGCTAACTTGTTGTACTTGTATGCATAATAGTGATCCCTGGTCAAAACAGCCCATACAAAGTCTCCCACTGCAAACTCCACCAGGCGGCGCTTCTTATCTGCGTCAATCTTGTACTTCTGTGTTGTTTCTTCCAGGTGTTTGCGGGTGTTCTCATGGATCTCCCATAGATCAGCAATGGCGTTCTCGACCTTAGCTGGAACCTTATCAAGCGTTAGGATATCTAAGTCCATCTGTGGGTTATAACTATAGACTAGCATGAAGGGACTATACCCAGTACTGCGCTTGTGGTGCCTGTTGTAGGCGAACTCAATATGATAAAGGCGGGAATCACATGCTTTCAAGTTCCTAGAGACCTCGGTGCGTAACATGTTGCCTAAAGTTTGATTAGTTACCCCAGTTTGGCCGTCTGTCTGTGGGTGATATGCGCTGCTTAAAATCAGCTTCGTGTTTGTGAGACGCCACAAACTCCTCCAAAAATGCCCCACAAACCGCGCATCGCAATCAGAAATGATATTCAAGGGTAGACCATGTAAGCGGTAGACCTCACGAAAGTATAAATTAGCAACATTCACAGCATCTCTGGTTTTCTTGCAGGTAAGGAAGTGGGTCATCTTAGAAAACCTGTCAACCACTACAAAAATAAAATCATTACCTCTCTGTGTTCTTGGCAGCCCAGAGATGAAATCCATGCTGACGCTTCGCCACGGTCCTTCCGGTATTGGGAGTGGTAGGTATAGACCTGCATTGGAGGATGTACCTTTTGACACCTGGCAAAACCGACAACCAGCTACAAAACGGATAACATCTCGCCTCAAATGCAACCTGAAGAACTGATTGGATACAAAGTGAAGGGTTTGATCTCTATTCCCATGCCCCTCGTTGTGTCTCTCCTGTATAATCAGTAACCTCAAACTGCCCTCAGGAACACAAAGTAAATTACCTTTGAAGAAGTAACCGTTTCTCACTGTAAAATCTTTTCTCAAACCTGCGCTGACGTCCTCTATAATAGGACTAAAATATGGATCGATAGCCACTAGATCCTTCATCATCTCGAATCCCACAACTTCTCCTTCCATACGAATCATCATGCTGCGTCGGCTCAGTGCGTCAGCTACGCGGTTAACTATCCCCGAAGTATGCTTAATGTAAAAGGTAAATTGTTGCGTAAATATTGTCCAACGTGCATGGCGGCAAGAGAGTTTCTCCTGACTCTGCAGAGGCTTTAAGGCATCATGATCGGTGTACAGGACAAAGTCATTGTAGACCAAGTAGGAACTCCAGTGCTTCAAAGCTTGTACAACTGCATAGAACTCTTTGTCATAGGTGATGTAGTTAAGTTTAGCTCCACTTAACGTTTCGCTGAAGTATGCTACGGGGCGGCCTCGTTGGCTGAGTACAGCGCCAATGCCCAATCCGGATGCATCACAATGCAGTTCAAACCCTGTAGAAAAGTCAGGTAAAACCAGAGTAGGGGCAATAGTCCGTATTACCTTGATGTCTTCAAACACCTTAGCTGCTGCAGGGGTCCAGTAGAATGTCTTGCCCTTCATACACTCTGTAATAGGAGCCATAACAGTGCTGAAGTTATGTATGAACCGTTTGTAAAAAGAGACCAATCCGTGAGGAAGGGGTTGTTTTCCAAAAGGGCCATATAATCATGGTTTGTGTAACTACATCACTTACAATGGAATACTTTTGACTGGTTAAAATAATTGATTGGTATACCTTCAAATTAATCACCTTCGATTGGTTAAAATAATTGATTTATGTACCTTCAAATGGATTAATTTTAAATTGTTAGTATAAGAAATTTTTGTGTATCTTCGAATCGATTACTTTTGATTATTGAATTACTTAATTTACACACCTTCGAGTAAGATTAAACAAAAAGAGGATGAAAGGAAATAAAATAGTGTTCCTTCTTTTATGACACACATATTAGAAAATACTTTGGCTATATCAGGCACTAATAAAAAAATCTTAATATATATTACTACAAAATTTCTTGGATAAACTAAGGGCTTACTCGAATCCAAAAAAAATAACAAAATGCCTTACATATGCTAAGGACTCACTTACGACAAAATGTTGTACATCTGAATTGATTCAATGATGTAATGGTTTTTTTCTTTGCTCTAACCTCACTCTCCAACTCAAAAGAGATCTTAGAGTTAATACATAACGATATCAATATATTATTCCTAATGGTTTTTTGGCAGATGCATCGGTATGACATAGTCATTATATTTTGTTGAATCGGTTGGATAGGGTAGAATGCACATCTATTGTATAATATTGTTATTAACACGATTAATAGGCAGTAATCCTTTCGGAATCCAAAAGTTAGAACCTCCCGCTCTTTTATACCAAAATTTCATTTGAATTTTGATTTTTCTAAATTAGTCGTTTCAATTTAAAATTAAAAGTAATCATCTTTACCGTTAAAACTGTTTCTACACTTTGAAAATGTTGGTAAAAAATATATGTTTTGTTTTTGGTTTAAGAAGACCGCTTACAAAAATCGTTCCTGATATTAGATTGGATATGTTGTGGGGTTTGGTTCCAAAAGCTGGAAGGTCGTCTATGCGTGACTTGAGCAATCGTACGGGACGGGTACAGATATACGAATTGTGATCCGTTGGCGGGTCGGGTATTGATTTTTAATTTGTCCAACCCGATCCGGCCCGCAAATATAAACTATATATAAAAAATAAAAAATATATTAAAAATAATTGTAAATTTGTAAAATATAACTCAAATAAAGATACTTACTAATTACAAGAGTACTGACATTTATATGTATACCAATAATATACCGTCTTTGAGTAATTATTATTTTACTTTTAAAGTCAATATCATATTTATTAATTATATTCTTTTTCCATAAACTAATTCCATAAATTATAAATATATTTCTACAAATCTTTGCCTATATACTTCAAATCCTAATTTCTAACTTTTCAAGTTCTTTTAGATGTTTTGCTATTCTGCTATTGTGTTTAAGGTATGTTGGTTTAAAACTTTATGTCTTAAACTTTTGTTTTGAATTAAAAATAAAGTCAAATTTGAGCAGATTTGGATTGGATCGGACCGGTTCGTTCAACCCGAATAGTAAAAAAATGTTTGCGGGCCGGGTCGGGCTGACCCGCAGATATAAACGGGGCGGACTCGGGTGAAAAATATTAAACCCGTTGTGGGTCGGGTTTGGGTTCGAGTAAAAAAGAACGGGCCCAAGTGGGTCGGCCCGAACTCGGTCTGAACCAAGCCCGTAGCCATCCCTAGGTACGTATGACAGTTTGTCATGGTAAAAAAATGGCGTAGAGCACAACATTGTCAAAATTAATGCACTCTTTAATCCAAGTTACAATAAGAAGACGAATTCATAACCCACAAAGAATCCGCAGACAGAATAAAGACCCGCAAAGAGTAGACAACTCCGAATCAATTCTGAACTATTAAATTACTTAGTGAAGAAGTTGAGTTATATTAGGAAGTCTGAAAGTTTCAAATTACTATGAGACGTTTGAATTATATTTTCTATAAGTACTGAACCTTTGTGTTTCACTATTTAAGTAATAAAATCAACTATTGTGTGCTTATTGTTTCACTTCTTCAATTTGTTTCATGGTATCAGAGCGAGGTCTCTGCATATCAAGTATTTGATTTTAATACCAATTGAAATAAAAATCCTGTCAAGTGTTATTACTTTTAACTTAATATGAACGAAAGTAATTTAGCTTCTCCTATGTCTACAAAGAAGCTTGTTGGAACCAATTACCAATATTTGGGGTTGTGTATGAAGGCCTTCCTTCAAGGAAAAGATTTGTGAGATCTTGTTTCCGGTATTGAGATACTTCCTAGTAATACTCCAGAAAATGCTTAGTTAAGGTGGAAAGGGAAAGTAAGGTGTGGAAATGCTATATTTGTGTTGAGAACTTCGATCGTTAAGGAATTCATTGATCATGTTCGTGCATTGGATTCTCCAAAAGATATTTGGGATACTCTTGACAGGTTATTTATCCAAACAAATATTATGCGGCTTCAATACCTTGAGAATGAGCTTGCTTCGTTAACCCAAGGTAATATGTTGATCTCTAATTTCTTTCTTAAGGTTAAGAATGTATGTTCGGAAATTTCAGAACCTATCAGTGATGCAAAGCTAAGACGTTAGTTGATTCTTGGATTACGATCTAACTTCATGCCATTTATATCATGAATACAAGGATAGGTTAACCAACTATCAATTTTTGAGTTAGATTACCTATTCTCTAACCAGGAAGCATTGGTTAAACAAATTCTTAGTAAGTATTCGGTTGATGTTGAAGATACATTGTTTACTAAAGACAGGTCAAGCTGGAAAAACACACAAAGTCATTTTCAAAATGGTGGTAAGCAGATCAGGAATGAGAGGGAGTCAACAAACCACTTTAAACTAACGTGTTTTAGATGTGGAAGAACTAGACACATGAAATCGGATTCTCGTGCAAAGCTTATTTGCAAGAAGTGTGGAAAACCAGGTCATATTAAACCAATTTTTTATTTGAAAATCATCAAATCAAATGAAAATATTACACATGATGTTGAAGAGAGCAATGAGCGACAGTGGGAAAGTCGTTTCTCGATTGAGATTGTTAATGAACCGGACAACATGACTGCGGTTATTAATCAACCAATTGACCTTGGTGCCTTAGCTGTCCGCGGTGCACTGATTCCTGTACTCGGGCCTTGTTTACCTGCACGCCTCACACCTAAGAAGGTACAAAATGGTTCGGTTGTGTTTCCTGGTGGTAATAATAAACTAGAGAAGCCACATAATGGTATCGTGATTGAAAATGGTCTGCGTGAAAGCAAAAGCAAATCATCCAAGGTTATGCTGAAGGTCTTACATGGGTCTTCCAAAGGTGGCATTAGTACAACAACATGCCATGATAGTCAAGTTGAAGGCGGTTTATCTGAGTCGAATGCGGTATTGGTTCGTAAGGGCTAAGAATCTTAGTTACTCATTAGACTTTGTCATGTGTATCAAATATGTCATTGATGTTTTTTGTATCAAAACGACCATTTTGTTGGCTTTTTGTTACATCAGCGGTCACTCATAGGTGACCACAGATGCAAATCGAGACAAACAAAAGTGACCACATATTCAAAATGAAACCAGCAAAAATGACTATTTTGATACCAAAAAAATATCAGTGGCATTTTTGATACACATGACAAAGTCCGGTGACTAACCAAGGATTTTAGCCGGTTCGTAAGCATATAGCAAAGATGGTTGTTCAAATCAAGTAGATAAAATTCAAGTTTGTTTATGAGCATGATATAAGGATTTATCAGATGCTTGTTAATTGTAACCTTAGGGCTTTAAGGGATATTGTAAGTACACGATTTCCATCGTTAAAGTTGGTTTTGAAACTGAAAAACTCATGAGATTCAGGAAACTAAAGTGGATGAAAGCGGATCATCTTCTCTCGGTGGTCCTATTTCAGAATCTGAGATTATAAATGTCGACAAACTCGACAAAAATGTTCAAAAGGAATCAAAAGAACCAAATGGGAAGGAAATTGAAACTGATGACTGGTTGTTTGATTTTGCACAACTTATCCGTACTCAATGGAAAAGTTTCTCGAGTCGCAAATCAAAATGATGGTCATGGCTGTTATAGCCCTTCATGTTTGTTTCATTTGGTTGTTTATTTTGAAACTCGGGTTGGTTTTAGGAGATGCAGTCATGGTGTTGAACATTTCGTGGTGGTTCATCAATGTGGCTCAGATCGTTTATATAATGAGCAGAATGTTTGAAGTAGCTTGGTCCGGGTTTTCGGGGCTGTCATATTGTACTTGAAAGTATGGTATTCACAACATTGATATTTCTTGCTCGATATATAGATGATACAGAAGTTTATGTTGCAGCTCTCTTTATATGCGTGGACATGTTGAGTTGGACTGCGTATGTTGCTATTGGAACAGATACATCTGTTAGTGTTCGAGTATTAAACGAGCTAGGCGCACGATATCCATGAACGATAAAATTTTCTTTAATAGTGGCGGTTATATCATCGACATTTACTGGACTTCTGTTTTCGATGTTTCTTATAGTATACAAAGATGTATATTCACCATTATTCTCAAACAATAATAGAGTTCAATATTTAGTTGAAGATTTAACATCGTTGACATGTATGGTCATTAGCAATCTTCAACCTCTTCTATCAGGATTTGTTGTTGGAGATGGATGGTAGGCTACTATAGCCTATGTCAATATTGCATGTTACTACAACCTAATAATTTCTATTTGCTCAAAATTGTTTCATGTTCTTCCTAAATCAATATCAATGTGCAACTACATCATCATGTTCGCATCACCTAATTATGATATCTGGGCCCCAAATAAAGCCTATTTCCGTTTGTCCAAAATGGCCATATAGTCATGGGCTTGTGCAGCTACATCATCCTCCCCTTCTTCTGAAGAATTCGCCCACGAATTATCAGCTTCACCATCCTCAGCAGCAGCGGTAAATGGCACCAGGTGCTTCACGTTGAAAACGTTATGGGTCTTCATGTGGCTGGGTAGCTTCAACCTGTATGCATTGGGATTAATCTTTTCAATAATTTCAAATAGACCCACCTTCCTTGCAGCTAACGTGTTGTACTCGTATGCATGATAGTGATCCCTAGTCAAAACATCCCATACAAAGTCTCCCACTGCAAACTCCACCAGGCGGCGCTTCTTATCTGCGGCAATCTTGTACTTTTGTGTTGTTTCTTCCAGGTGTTTGCGGGTGTTCTCATGGATCTCCCATAGATCAGCAATGGCGTTCTCGACCTTAGCTGGAACCTTATCAAGCATTGGGAAATCTAAGTCCATAGGACCCCGTGGGTTATAACTATAGACTAGCATGAAGGGACTATACCCAGTACTGCGCTTGTGGTGCCTGTTGTAGGCGAACTCAATATGATAAAGACGGGAATCACATGCTTTCAAGTTCCTAGAGACCTCTGTGCGTACATGTTGCCTAACGTTTGATTAGTTACCTCAGTTTGGCCGTCTGTCTGTGGGTGATATGCGCTGCTAAAAATCAGCTTCGTGTTTGTGAGACGCCACAAACTCCTCCAAAAATACCCCACAAACCGCGCATTGCAATTATAAATGATATTCAAGGGTAGACCATGTAAGCGGTAGACCTCACGAAAGTATAAATTAGCAACATTCATAGCATCTGTGGTTTTCTTGGAGGTAATGAAGTGGGTCATCTTAGAAAACCTGCCAACCACTACAAAAATAAAATCATTACCTCTCTGTGTTCTTGGCAGCCCAGAGATGAAATCCATACTGACGCTTCGCCACGGTCCTTCCGGTATTGGGAGTGGTAGGTATAGACCTGCGTTGGAGGATGTACCTTTTGCCACCTGGCAAAACCGACAACCAGCTACAAAACGGATAACATCTCGCCTCAAATGCAACCTGAAGAACTGACTGGATACAAAGTGAAGGGTTTGATCTCTATCCCCATGCCCCTCGTTGTGTCTCTCCTGTATAATCAGTAACCTCAAACTGCCCTTAGGAACACAAAGTAAATTACCTTTGAAGAGGTAACCGTTTCTCACTGCAAAATCTTTTCTCAAACCTGCGCTGACGTCCTCTAGAATAGGACTAAAATATGGATCGATAGCCAGTAGATCCTTCATCATCTCGAATCCCACAACTTCTCCTTCCATACGAATCATCATGCTTCGTCGGCTCTGAAGAGTTAAAAAATGATCCGAGGGTGATTTTGTTGTGATAGGATTTGTTGACTGAGGATTTAGAAGTAGAAGAATATTTGAGTGTTAGATCTAGAGAGAGAAAATGCTAAAAGGGTAGAGAGAGAAATTCGTACTATTCATCTTGAAATTCATGAAGCGTGTGTGGTCCTTTTATAGTACAATTGCGGACCCCACACACTTTAATTCGGTTTAATTACATCTTTTGGTCCCTGCTATAAGGTTCCTTCCTATTTTGGCTATATCTTTACAATTAACGCATTCCAGCCCTTATACACTTATTTCTATGCATTTCGGCCCTTATATATTTATTTCTATGCATTTCGGCCCTTATACATTTATTTCTATGCATTTTGGCCCTTATACATTTATTATCCCTCATCAGTAGCCCCCCCAGTCTTGGTAAAAGATTGTTTTGCTAAGACTGAATAATTCTTCTGACCGGCAAAATCTCTTCGAAAAGTTGCTCCTTCGAACTTCATAAGTCCCTTAGGCAAAAAGGTTGCTCCACGAAACCTCTTTGAATAACTCGAAAGCCATAGACTTCTTAGGCAAAAGGTTGCTCCACGAAACCTCTTTGAATAACTTGAAAGCCTCCTCGAATTTCTGCAAAGATCCCTTCGAATTTCTGTCTTTGAATGGCTTGAAGGCCTCCTCGAATATCTACAAAGATCCCTTCGAATTTCTGTTATACTGAGTAGCCCCCCCAATCCTTGCAACTTTTTCAGCCGGATCGTCATCGGATAATTAGGTACTTAGGCGAAAAAATGTTGCTAGGATTGATGATGTCATTGTACCAACAGCGATGTCAGCATGATTTTGGAGAAACGGTACCAATTCTTTTGTCAGAAAACCCTTCCACTTCCCATGACAATCTCTGACACAAGACTCTTCATCTTCTGCTATAGCTAGGTTGCCATACAATGTCCACCTATATGGACCATCATACCCCTAGGCAAACAACATAAAAATGTCCATGGGCTTCATCTGCCAAGAAAGCCCATTAATCTGCTATAAATACCAACCGTTCCTTTCATTAATGCAACTTCTGTTCAATTATTTCTAGAGAGATAAAGCTGGCGAACAAACCCCGTCGAATTCCTGAGTGGCTGTTGATTAGTAAGCGGTTCGAAGAGAGGGTTGCTGCTGGTGAAGACGTGAGGCCTCATCCCCCACCATTGACTACAACCTTTTTTGGCGCTTGGCCTCCTTCGAACAACTTGACCGCCATTATACCTCGTGAAGTAGCTCGTCAAAGCTTACTCAGCGAAACAAACCCTCCTAGAGAAATGGGCAAAGAGAGATCACACAAACATTCATCAGGTTCGAAGAGGAGGAAATCCCATAGAGACAGAAAAAGTTCGCATGATCGAAAACGGGCCAAGGAAGCTCCCTTAACCATTCGAGAACCACCTGCCCCAACTAATATTGAACATCCTCCCCAGAGATCTTCAAGTCCTCGACGGACTTCGAGGAGTCCTCGACGACAGACTTCGAGGAGTCCTCCTCGAAACCCAACTAGTCTTCGACGAGACCAAAACCAAAACGATTCTGCTAGCCCTCCTCGAAACCGAAATCAGCAACAGAATTCTGGAAGTTCTCCTCAAAATCAAAATCAACAACAGAACTCTGGAAGTCCTCTTCGGAGACATGGAACAGACTTTTCTAGTCTGCCCTCCACGCCATCCATGACCATTCATGGCACTCAATTCTCCCCCTCAAGGACGCTTATTACCGACGAAGATATGCGTGTTTTACATGAACAGACTTTAGACCCCAAAACTACAAAACCTCTCAGTAAGTCCTTCGGACAGAAGTTGCCCATTATTCTTCCCTCAGGCCCTTCGAACGGTGCAATGTCCTCTTCGACAATATCCGAGGAGCAAGCTCGCCGGATTGCTCCAAAATCTAAAGGGGATGTTACTTTGCCCTTGGAGTTAGACAATATTGCCGGCAGTAATATTAGGGGCATTGAGAATAAACACATGGTGGCCCTTGCCAATATCAAGTATAAATATTTTTCGAAGGCAGAGGAAACAATGCTTAGGGCTCGATGGGGTATCCCTCAATATGTCAATATCAGATTTCCCTCCGAAGGAGAGACGCCCTTATCTGTGAGGGACCATGAGGTGGTGGTCTACACAGAAATCATGAACTGGGGACTAAGGTATCCCTTAGACCCCTTCTTTATTGAATACCTCTCGAAAATAGATCTCTGTCCCTCACAGGTTGGGCCCAATATGTGGTTCACATTAATGGCTTGCATTATGGCCTCAAGGCTCTCAGGCCAAGAATTCTTACTGGAACAAATCATTGGTCTTGCTGGTCTTGCTCGAAACCCTTACTTCCCCTTCTACTCCTTGACCTTCAACCGGGGGCAAAAAGTGTTGAAAGATCTTTTGGAGGCAGATAAAAAATGGAGGCAACAATTCCTCTTTTTCTCTGGTTGCTGGGAAACCGGCTCCGAAGCTACTCCTTCGAATCCACATAAGCTCTCCTTGAAGTGGACCATGAAATGTAAGTACTAGCTCTACTTTTTACTCCTCGAACTTGATACTCCTTGAATCATTATGTATGTTCGAATTTGGAACTTGTAAGTCGACATTTTTCTAAGTTTATAACTCCTTCGAATTTCATAGGTGTCTGCGAAAAATAGACACCCTCGAAGACACATGTGGCTTCGAGCAGCATATTCTGTGTAACCATTCTTATCCTTTGTTATTTTTTTCAGCTATGACCGGCATATCAAAACCCTACACAGAGTATGTCGAGGGGGCTACAACCATTTTCACCAATCTTCGCCTGTGGGCAAAAGACAAATGGGATAATCGATTTCGGCGGTGCTTTACCGATGACAATCTGGCAAGGAGTCGACTATGGAGGCTGAATCCCCTCGACCGCCTTAGCATGGGTAAGTCAATGACGCCGCCTTCGGAGAGGGAGGTATTAGAGCGGTGTAGCCAGCAAGATGTGACAATTTACCTACCCAAACGTGCTCAGTCGCAAAGTCACTTGGAAGATTCTCCAGAAGATGAAGCAGTACCACCTCAACCAGCAAATCCCAAACCAGTCACTAACACTCAAAAGCCACACTCTTCGAAGAATGTAGGGGCCTCTAATTCTAGTAACCCTCGAACAACTGGAGCCCCTCGAACAACTGAAGCCCCTCGATCAAGTGTTGCTGCTTCAACAAATCCCACTCCCCCCCCCCTGCTCCCATCCTTCCACCAAAGAAGGATAACAAGAAAAAAGACTTGAAGGGAAAGGGTATTCTTCTTGAGCCCATCGAAGAGCAATCTGAGGGAGGAGAAACTCCTGATAATAATGAAGGGACTAACGTCGAAAGAGAAATCCAAGATGATGCAATTGATGCTGAGAACAGAGGTGGCCTATCACCCAAGGAAACTTCCTACCAATCCTTGCACTCTCCTCTGACTGAGGCGTCTCACCCAGCCTCCCTCGAAGGCAGTCCAAGGCTGGCTCCTATCCCTGCTCCTCGAACAAACCCTCCATTACTCGTTCATCCTGATGTAGCTTGTGGTAATTTTTTTGATTTCGATTCCGCAGATTTAGGGTCTCCTTCGAGCTCCTTCGAGGTCCCCTTAGACGATGAGTTTTCAATGAATCTGCGAAGGCTGCTGCATACTTCAGTAAATCGAGGAAAGAAGATGCGCCATCTCGAAAAGCGTAAAAATTACTACAAGTTCAAAGCATCACTAGTTGCCTCTCAACTCGAGGAGGCCAAGAAGGAGTATGCAGTGATCGAAGGCCAAGCCGATGCCCTGTATGAGCGCCTTTCTGCCTCTGAGAGCTATGTGATCATGCTAGAGAGGTGTTGCCAACAAGAACGGGATTTGTAGAAGGAGAAGACTACTACCCAGGAGCTGATGATATTTGAATACAAGAAAGGGCATCGCAAGGCCTGCGATGGATTTGAGCAGTGTACTGAGTCTCTTCGAAAAGTAGTCGAAGAGCGCGATAATTTGGAGAGGAAGATCAGATGTTTCCCAGCAGAAATCGAAGAGGCAAAGGAGAAGGGTGCAGATGCTTATGCTGCAACATGTTCGAAGACTTTACAAACTCGAGATGCTGCCACTCGAGCCGGCTTATTGACCCAAATATACACCAATCACCCTGACTATGAACTGGGTCCTTTCTGGAAGCTTGTCCCCCCAGAACTTCGCCCACCCCAAATAGTTGTAAGTGAGAGTGAAGACTCAGAAGGCGAGGGGAGTGATAGTTCGAAGAATGCCGACTAAGTGAAAGTGTTGTAGGTAGCTTTTTTTTGTATGGCCTAAAAGTCCTCTTTTTGTAATGATTTGGAACTTGCTGTGTTGCTTTAACTTTGTGAGAGCACTGAATATTTGACTTATCAATGTGTTGTATGTGGAACAAGTTCATAATGATTTTCAGGTTGACAATTTGTTCTTCGGATTATTACCTTATTGACCATTCGAGCTTCAGATTCATTGGCCAGCGAACGCCAAATTTATTAGCCTTCGAATGCCAACGTACTTAGCCTTCGAATAATTTTGTACTTTGATAAATGCAGCAAGTTTTATACTTACACTAAAGTTTTCAAATTCCAACTAATTTGGCCTTTGAACAATTTTTACTTAAATGAATTTCGCAAGTTCTATCTTTGCAATAAAACCTTCGAACTCCAACTTATTTGGCCTTCGAATAACGCGCAGGATCTCTGCAATAAAGTTTTATGTTTGGAATAAGGCCATCGGACTGCAAACCTAATGGCCATCGAACTCCAATTTATTGGCCTTCGAATAATTGTAAGGTCTCCGAAAACAATTGGAAAGGGAAAATATTCTAACTCATAACTGAGAATTGCTTCGAGGTACACCTTAATGTAACCCGAAGAATAGTTTGAAGGTCCCAAAACATCGTGACACACTTTAATGTGACCCGATGAATAGTTCGATAGTCCCAAAAAATAATTCGAAGAACGGAAATTCAAGGCACATGTTACTATGACTGAAAAAATAGTATGAGGGATGACAATTCGAGGCACATGTGACTGTGACTCAAAAAATAGTGTGAGGGACAACAATTCGAGGCACATGTGACTGTGACTCAAAAAATAGTGTGAGGGACAACAATTCGAGGCACATGTGACTGTGACTCAAAAAATAGTTAAAGGCAAAGAAACTTTGTATTAATGGGATCACCGAAACACCTCATTAAAACCTTCCTGTGCCTAACAGGGTAGGAAAGAGTGTGTCCTCACCAAAATTTTTCCCGAGGGATACATAGAAAGTGAAAAGAAATACAATATTTTCTCCGAGCTCTGCTAATCGAGGTACAGCTTTAAATGCTCAATATTCCAAGGTAAGCGGAGATATCGTCTATCTTTATCTTTCAACCGATAAGTACCTGGTTTTATTCTTTCGGTGACCGTATATGGACCTTCCCAATTAGGGCTCAGCTTCCCCAAACTCTTGTCCTTGGTGTGTAAGAAAATTTTCCGTAGGACCTTGTCTCCCACCTGAAAATCCCTATGGTTGACTTTGGATGCATATCGGCTCCGCATAAGAGTTTGATAATGAAGGGAAGTCAGCTGCGCCCGTTGCCTCTTCTCCTCCACCAAGTCTAGAGCCAACGCTCTATGCTCTTTATTGGTGTCTGAGTCATAAGTTGCTATTCGATGGGAAGGGAAGAGGATCTCTGGAGGGACCACGGCGTCCATTCCATAAACTAAAGCGAAAGGGGTCACAACGGTGGCTGTTCGCGGGGTCGTTCGATATGCCCACAACACCTCCTGTAAATAGTCGGGCCATTTTCCTGCTTTACCTTCTAAGTTCTTTCTCAGCCCGTCGAGGATTGTGCGATTAGTTACTTCCACCTGGCCATTTGACTGAGGGTGAAATTGTGCCGAGAAGCATTGTCGTATGCCCCTTTACACACAAAAACTCTGAAATTCTTTATTATCAAATTATGGTCCATTGTCTGTTGTAATCTGCAATGGTACACCAAAACGACAACAGATATTAGACAAAACAAATTTGATCACATCCTTGGCTTTCGTGCCCGCAAGTGGCTCAGCTTCCACCCACTTAGAAAAATAATCGACGGCCACAATTATCGTCTGTCTGCCCCCAGAAGCCATCGGTAGAGGTCCAACCAAGTCAATGCCCCATCTGTCAAAAGGAACTGCCTCTGGGATGCTTTCCATCAACGCTCCTGGCTTGTGGATTACATTAGCATACCGCTGGCACGTGTCACAACGTTTAACCAGATCTTTTGCATCAGCCAAAATAGTTGGCCAATAATAACCTGCCAAGAATACCCTGCGTGACAAAGCTTTATATCCACAATGAGCGGATCCTTCGCCGTCATGTAACTCGGAGAGGATAATTTGTGACTCGTATCCGCTCAAGCACCTTAGTAATGGCCGACTCAAAGATTTCTTATACAACGACCCGTCCAGCAAAATGTAACTGTGCGACTTAAATCTAACTTTTCTGGCTTCATATTTGTCGGCGGGCAAAATGTCATGAGCCAAAAAATCAATGAGGACTGTTCTCCAGTCAGGTGTGATCGCTCGATTTCCCTCCGAGACGTTCATCACATGGTTTTCATCGATTGAGATCGACGGGCATGTCTGGACCAAAACCCAGGGATAACCTTCTGTCCGCGAAGCAGAAGCAAGAGAATCCGGGACGGCATTCAACTCTCGTCGGACATGCTCGAACTTAACGTCCTCAAAACCCGAGGCCAAATCTTTCATCAATTTCAAGTATTGTACCAGTGTTTCCTTTCTCGCCTCAGACTCCCCCGAAACCTGATTTATTACCAATTGAGAATCACTGACCAACTTTATCCGTCGAGCCCCGCATATCTGAGCCAAGCGTAGGCCGCAGCCTCATTATTAGTGGCCTTGAAACCAAAACGGATGGCTTGGAACATAGCGACCCCTTGCGGGGATACTAACTGAACACCTGCCCCGCAGCCTGAGACGTTCGACCCCCCATCCGTCCGTACTACCCACTCTTCCTTGGCAACTATGTCAGATACCTCATGTTCGTCCCTGTCGGAGTGGAATTCAACCAGAAAATCTGCTAAAACCTGTGCCTTTATCGCTGTGCGAGGCTCAAATGTTATGTCAAAGTCTCCCAGCTCTACGGACCACTTAGTCATCCTGCCAGAGATGTCTGGTCTTTGTAATAGACTCTTCAGGGGAAACGTTGTTCGAACCACAATGGGATGGGCTTGAAAGTAAGGCCTCATCTTTCGCGCCGCGGTGACTAACGCCAAAGCTACCTTCTCCAAGGTAAGATATCGCTTTTCGGCGTCCAACAAACTCTTGCTGACATAATAAATTGGCCTCAGAAGAGAGTTAGCTTCTCGAAGGAGAACGGCACTGACAACACACGTGGATATCGCTATGTAAACAATCAGTGTCTCCCCCACTAAGGGTTTAGATAAAACTTCCGGAGAGGTTAGATACTCCTGAATTTGTCGAAATGCCGTCGAACATTCTTCGGTCCAACAAAATTACTTGGCATTCCGCAATACTTTAAAGAACGGGCGGGAAATGAATCGATTTAGGGCAGCCAATCGTCCTGTCAGGATTTGCACCTCTTTAATGTTTCGAGGAGGGCTCATGGTGACCAATGCTCTTAACTGCTCTGGGTCTGCCTCAATGCCTTTTTCACTGATCATGTAGCCAAGGAATTTACCCGACCGTACTCCAAAAATACACTTTTCTGGATTGAGCTTGAGGTTGACCCTACGCAAGTTATGGAATGTCTCTGTGAGGTCAGCAAAATGGTCGTCGTCTTTCTCACTCTTCACCAACATATCGTCGATATAAGCTTCCATATTCATCCCAATCTGCTCCTCGAAAGTCTTATTAACCAGGCGCTGATAAGTTGCCCCCGCGTTTTTTAGCCCGAATGGCATGACCTTGTAACAGTATAGACCCCGCCCGGTGATAAAAGAAGTGCTCTCCTCATCGTTAGCAGCCAATCGGATTTGATTGTAGCCCGAGTAAGCATCCATAAAAGATAGCAATCTATTTCCGGAGGTCGAGTCTACTAACTGATCAATGCGCGGGACAGGAAAAGGATCCTTAGGACAAGCGCGGTTCAAATCTGTGAAGTCGATACACATCCTCCACTTGCCGTTCTTCTTCCTTACCAACACCGGATTTGATGCCCATAAGGGATAATGCGACTCACGAATATGACCAATACTTAAAAGTCGTTCGACCTCCAACAGAATTGCTGAGGCCTTTTCCGGGGAGACAGGCCTCCTTTTTTGGACTATTGGTCGGACATCCGATCGCAAGGCAAGCTGGTGACATATAATCTCCGTCGGCACCCCAGTGACATCCTGTGCACACCAAGCAAACATATCGAGCTTATCAGATAAAAAAGCAATTAACTTCCCTTTAAATTCGGGGGAAAGATGGACTCCTATTTTCAGAACTTTGCCAGCCGCGAACTCATGTGTTGCGGAATCCTCCTCTGGGACCTGAAATCCGGGGGCCTCCCTCGGATCATCACAAGGAATGACCTCGGAGGGTAGCCCCTTTAATTGCTATGCCGAGTCAGAGGGCCCCCCTCGAACTCCCTTGGAAGACAGGGCGATTTGGTAGCATTCGCGTGCCATCTTTTGACTACTTCTGACCGTACCAACATTGTTCCCGATAACATACTTTAGACATTGATGCACCGTGGAGATGACGCCGTGCATCCGAGACAGCCAAGAGCGACCCAGGATAGCATTATATGAGGTGGGTGCGTCAACCACAATAAAGAGTACCTCCACTTCTTTTTTAAATGGTTCACGACCCAACTCCACCATACATTGAAATTCTCCCACGACAACCGCTGTGGCACCAGTGAAGCCCACTATCGTTCTATCAGATCTTCGGATGACCGGTGGGTCAGAAATGCGGCGATAGGTGCTCATAAACAGGATGTTCGCAGAGCTTCCTGTGTCGATGAGTATTTTTTTAATCTGATCCCCGGCAATGCCCGCAACGATCACTACAGCGTCCTCATGAGGGCCTGCAACATTACGCATATCATCATCGTCAAAACAAATAATAGGAGAAGGCGATCGATGCATTTGTGCGGAGACTCCAGCTTCGATCTGGGTGGTCAAATTCACCATGTGCCTTTTGCGAGAGCTGTTCGAATTCCCGGCGATAGTGTCTCCGCCAAAGATTGCTAAGGACTCAAAAAATGCACAAAGACTATCCACCTTCCCTCTTGGAATTTCTTCTTCGACCAAGTTTACATTGTTCCTCCCGACTTTCGGGTCCAAATATTCTTGCTCGATGTCAAAATCGTCAACCCCTTCGGAAATTACCATGGCTGTGTCAGTGTTCTTCGAGACAGCTTTTACCACGGCGTTTTTCTGGGAGTGTTTCTTGACATACTCCAACAGCATTCCATTTTCGATGAGAGCCTGCACCTCCTTCTTCAAGGCTATGCAATCTTTGGTGTCGTGGCACACATCCTCGTGATACTTGCAATATTTGTTAACGCTTCTACTCTCCCTCGGTGTTTGTATGGGAAAGGGCTTCCTAAACGTGACCGAAGATTTAGCTTTATCAAATATTGCAGCGACATTTTCTGTTAACTCCGCATAGTAGTCGGGCCGAGTCCATTTTCTGTTATTCTCCCTCATCAGGCTCAGTGCGTCAGCTACGCGGTTCACTATCCCCGAAGTATGCTTAATGTAAAAGATAAATTGTTGCGTAAATGTTGCCCAACGTGCATGTCGGCAAGAGAGTTTCTCCTGAATCTGCAGAGGCTTTAAGGCATCATGATCGGTGTACAGGATAAAGTCATTGTAGACCAAGTAGGAACTCCAATGCTTCGAAGCTTGTACAACTACATAGAACCCTTTATCATAGGTGATGTAGTTAAGTTTAGCTCCACTTAACGTTTCGCTGAAGTATGCTACGGGGTGGGCTCGTTGGCTGAGTACAGTGCCAATGCCCAATCCGGATGCATCACAATGCATCACAATGAAAGCAGGTCCTTTAAGCTTGCGTTTAGGGAAAGAGGCCAAGCTCCTGATCATATTGGATGATATTTGGGATGAAATCGACTATGAAAAGCTTGGAATGAGATTTACTGCAGATCAGAAAGGCTGCAAACTTCTTATAACAACCCGTTTTCATCAAGTGTGCTCTCACAGACAAATTCACATTGATGTCATGTGCAAAACTAAGGCATGGGATTTATTCAGAAAGAGAGTTGTTTTAAATGATGTATCTCTCGTAATCGAAACAGCGGAGAAAGTTGCAAAAGAGTGCGGAGGTTTGCCTCTAGCAATTGTTTCAGTAGCCCGAGCTCTAGTAGATATCACTCCAAGCCAGTGGAAAAATGCACTACAGTGTCTCCGGAACTCTAAGCTCCCGGAGAACATCGGAAATGAAAATGTTTACAAGTGTTTTAAAATGAGCTATGAGAAACTGAAAGGAGAAGAAATCCAGTTATTTAAAAATAAACAATCATTAAAAAGTTACGATGTATAAATATTATTTAATAGTTATAAATTACTTTGATTTAAAATAATAATATAATATTTTTATTATCATAATTTAGATAATTACGATTAACAAACATTTAATTAACCATTTTTATATAATTATTGCATTGCTTTTATACCATAGTTAATGTCACGTACTCTAGAATATTTTACCAATCTTTTAAACAAAACTTCTCTTATGGAAGACCTTTCTGCTGTTAGAAACTTTGTCCCTGGAATCTTAACTGAACAAAATAATGAAAGCATTTTGAAAGAACCTACTATAGATAAGTTAATTATATGCTAATCTGTTAGCAAGTTGAAAAACTTGACTACAAATGTTTTTTTATTGCAGGTTTAGTAATCAAGGAGGCTTGCTGAGGATGGAAGGACACAAGAGGGAAGATTGCTGAGGATAGAAGGACACAAGAGGAGAGATATGATGTTCTTGAAGGTGTACACAAGTCTAAACTCAAGTTTGAGGGAGAAAGATGCAAGCAGATGAAGACACCAAACTGAAAATAGGGAGGTGTAGGAAAATTTGTAATCTATTTCATCTGTACACAATGAGCTACTAGCTCATAAAATAAAGACTTAACATTTGTAAAATTTCTTTTTAAAATGCATTTTCTTGGGAAAAAAAAAGTTAATGTCACGTAGACTACAAATATCTCAAAGACAAAACTACCCTTCTAGTCTATTTTCAGAATTATCCTTTATTCTATCTTCAGTTTTGATATAGAGATTATAAATTAATAATTTATAAATTATTGTATTAATTATTTAATTATTTTTATTATAATAAATTATATTATTATTTTTAGCTAAATTAATTTAAAACTACTGCATAATTAATGGTGACCCATGATTTAATTTTCTAAAATATGCTAAAAGTTCAAATTTAAATTTGTTGTAGATACAACTATCTGACTGGAGAAACGAAAAATGAGCACACTCTTCTCTCCTCTCTTGAGTGATCTCGAACGGTAACTTTCAATCTCCCTCCCTGGTTCCTCTTAGCTCTTCTGGCCTGAGGGCCAGAGCTAAGCTGAATCTAATGGTTCTCTTCCCCTTTGGCTTTCCGATGTTCATATTCGAACTGTTTGGCCACACCACTATTTCTCCTTCGAAGTCCCAAGTTAGAAATGGCTTCGCAAAGTCCTCTGCTTGTTATGTTCTTTCTTCAGGGTAGCCTCACGTCATGGTTTCTGCCTGTTTGTTTCGCTCCTCAGTCAATCTCGATTGCTTGGCAATCGTGGTCTGGTTTATGCATCAATCCCCCGTTAAGTCTAGTCTACACTGGTATTTTATGTCTTTTCCTTCCTCACATTCTCTTCTAGCCTCTTCTTTTTCCCTCTCGTTGTGCACTAAACCCAGTCTGCTTTCCTTTTACCTTGTTCACTGCTGTAACATTTACAGTAACCCCAATTACATTCTGGTTAAAGACCTTAATGTAGTTAGGCCCTCTATGTTGATTCCCAACGTTCATACCCAGCATCCAAGTACCTATCTTTGTCTATCTCTTAAAAAACTCAACCCATACCTTGATACCCAAACCTCTCTCCTCTTTTGGGTTAATAACAGCCCTACTTTCCTCTCGGCTCCATCCTATTTCGAATTTTACTCTCTCTTCAAGCTCTTATGCTTGATTTCTGTCCCACGCCTCCCTCTGTTTCTGATTATCCCTCTCCTTAACCTATCCCCTCCCTTTCTATTACCCATGACAAATCCTCCTCCTCTGATCGATACCCAGTCTACTTCCAATAGCCCAACCCCTGTTTTAATGTCTCTCCCTATTTGTCATTGGTTCTTCTTCTTTATCCACCAGACCTCTATCCCAATCTCTTGTAAACCTACTACTCCCTTTTATTTAACCAAGCCATCTGATAATTTCTATCTCACTCTTCTCTTTTGGCATCTCAAACTCACATCTAAACAAAATATATTATTTTTTTCTGCGTACTTTAGCCTCACCTCCATGGATCCTTCCGACTCCATGCGTCCTGCTAAACCCTTAGGCATAACCGGCTCCTTCTCCCCGATTCGTAAGGATACGTTCTCTTCCTTCCTGGCATCTTTCCCTACCACCAACCCTTCCTGCCCAACCGCCTGCTCCTCTCCACTAGATCCCCCCTCTTGAGGAAGCCTTTGTCAAGAATGCACTCGCCTTGACCAGACACCACATGGAGTCTGGTCAAGGTCAAGCCATATTCCAAACTGCCGACTCGTCTGAACTTCTGGGTTATCTCCAATCGCCCAACCCTCAACCTCACAGTCTCCCTCTGGTGCAATTCTCTTCTGTGCCGAATCTGACTGCCCAGCCCTCTCCAGATCTCCCTGGTCTACCTGTCTTCTCTAATGGTTTTTATGATAACCCGGTGTCTGCCATCAAGGATGACTCTCCTCTTATTCAGTCATCGCCGGCCGTTCTCTTCCCTGCTTTGGATCTGGAAACCTCGCGTCAAGTTTCGACTCCACCCCTCCAACCTCTGCATGCATTGAACCCTAACTCCTCCTCTCAGGCGTCTGCTTCTCGCTACCTCGTCTTCCTTTCGGTCTCGGTTAGCCCTTTCACCCGCTACGCCCATGCTTCCCCCTCCTCTGGCAATTCTAAGTCCGATACTCCGTCAGGGGTTCGAGTGGGAATGGAACTCCAGGTTAAAACCACTGACTCCTCAACCCAGTCGTTCCCTAACCTTCCGGAAATCCCTTGGTTTCTTGTTTCGAGCTCGGCTAGGGTTGAAAACCATGATGTGAATAGATTTGAAATGAATTCAATCTCTGGTACTGATTCAGGGATTAAAGCCAAGAAGGGTAACATCCTTGTGGGCTGGGTTTCAAAAGTAATTGGGCCCACCCAGATTCTGTCTATTAATAAACCGGGCCCAAACAAGAGTAAAGAATTATTATGAGGGGGTAAATTGGGTGCCCACCACTCTATTATCCGAAATTTTGGAAACGCGGGTAAAGGGCCGAAAGGAAGAAAATACAAGTTGGCCCATGCAATTCCTCCCTCCCTTAATTTGCAAATGGACTTTTCAAGAGGTATATCAAATTCGAACTCGTTCTCCAAATAATCCTCTAACCCATCATTTGCAAGTATTGTAGCAGGTCATAGTGATAATCGATCCCCGTTGGTAATTGGCATTAGCCATATGGAAAAAGTGGGTGACGAATTCATTATGAACGATTCAGCTCTTGGTGCCCCGGAATCTTGGAAGGCTTGTCTCTCAGGTTATTTTCTAAATCAACCATCCAATCTTTCCTTTCTAAAAGCAAATGCGGATTCTCTTTGGAAAATATTTAGTCTTTAGGAATTCAAGCCCCTGCCTGAGGGATGTTTTCTTTTCAAATTTGGATCTGAGGCTATGGCCAAAAGAGTGTTGGATGCCCTTGGCATTTTGGAGGCAATTTAATTATTTTGAAATTATGGGAACCTCTTACCTCCCTAATCAAAGACCCCCACAATGAAATTCCAATATGGGTCAAGGTTTTGAATCTTCCTCTTGAGTTATGGACAGCGGAGGGCTTCAGCAACATTGGTTCAGTTATCGGAACCCCTCTTTATGTGGACCACCAGACGGAATGAAATGAAAAGCTTCGTTTTGCCCGCATTTGTATAAAGATCAAGGCAGGGGTCCCCATTCGATCAGAATTATCCTTCCAGATAAGAGGAAAAACCATCTATGTGTCTTTTGAATACCAGGGGCTCCCTCCCAGTGTGAAAATTGTAAAATCTTTGGGCATCCTACTCGTCAGTGCAAGTTGGGCCATGTCAGGCTTACTTTCCTTCCTTCTGGAACCTCATCCTCCGAGGAAGATCCCTCCGAAATTGAGCCTGAGCTTGGGACAAGATTCCGTCTTCCATCTATCAGCGAGGATCAGGAGGTGGAGATTGGAGAGGAAGTGGATTCCCCTCCTAAAAGGGCCTGTACGGACGAGGCCAAAGGCAAGGGCTTAATGGTATTATCCTCCGACGGGACCAGCGACTGACTCACTGTACGTTTTTCTTATGAATATTGCATTCTGGAATGTGAGAGGTCTAAACGACCCGATTAGCCAAAAAGATGTTGTCGATTTTATTTTTCGTAATCATATCTTTTTTATTGTCTTGGTAAAAACTAAAGTCCAAATTCACAAAGTAGACTTCATCCTTAGACAAATGACCCCCTATTGGCATGTTATAACCAACCACTCAAATCATCCCTTAGGAAGAATTTGGATTATCTGGAACCCAAGTGTAATCTCGATAACTAAAATATCTCAATCACCCCAGTTTATTCATTGCATAGCTAAATGTCACAATATCAGAGC
The DNA here is from genome assembly GCA_036936605.1 of Limnanthes douglasii subsp. nivea. NCBI lineage: Eukaryota > Viridiplantae > Streptophyta > Magnoliopsida > Brassicales > Limnanthaceae > Limnanthes > Limnanthes douglasii. The sequence goes on along the minus strand of JAUPFV010000004.1, from coordinate 1,587,233 downwards.
TTCTTTTAAGCTCACGGCTATCTATGCTTTCAACGAAGCTAAGGACAGCATCCCTCTTTGGAATGACCTCATTAACATCTCCAAGATAGACAACCACATTCCTTGGGTTTCCTTTGGAGATTATAATGCGACCTGTCATCCCGATGAAAGTATGGGCTCCTCGGATAACTGGTCCTCATCAGTCGATGATTTCAATAATTGCTGCTATCAGTGCGAACTCAGTGATCTTTGATCTACTGGATTCCCGTTTACCTGGATTAACAAGCAACCAACACACCCAATTCTTTCTAAAATAGACCGAGTCCTGGTCAACCCGGATTGGGATGATCTTTTTCCAATGTCGAGTGTCCATTTTGGGTATCTTCGAACGTCTGACCACACAACCGTCACTCTCAATCTTGGCCTCTCTCGGCCGAGGAGGAAAAAACCCTTTCGCTTCTTCAATATGTGGCAATCCCACCCCCAGTTTAAGGACATGGTCACCTCGAGCTGGAATGCCCCTTCTTCATACACTGGAATGAGGATGGTCTCTGAAAAGCTAGCTCGTCTTCAATCTGACCTAGCTTCCCTCAACCGTAAGGAGTTTAGCGACATCTCTTTGAGAGCCTCTGATGCCCAGAAAGTCTTGTTTGAGGCTCAATCAATTATAGCCTCTGATCCTCTGAACCCTCTTCTCATTACTAAAGAAAATGAGGCTTTTGAAGTCTTTATCTTTCTTAGTCGAGCGGAGGAATCTTTCCTAAAACCAAAATCTATAGAAAATTGGATCAAACTGGGGGACAGAAATTCCAATTTTTTTCAGAAAAATATTAAAGCCCGGCTCTTTCGCAATAAAAATTGATTTAAAATAATAATATAATATTTTTATTATCATAATAAAAATATTATATTATTATTTTAAATCAAAGTAATTTATAACTATTAAATAATAATTATGCATCGCAACTTTTTTAATTATTGTTTATTTTTAAATATTAAATAAAAATATAAAAGCAAATTTCCAAAATATTTAAACTATCAGCTAAGTATTGTTTTTCCAAAATTTTAATAAAAAACAAATTTTAAATAATTTTGAATTCAGTTTTTAAATCGGTTTCTTATTAAATAAAACATTTTTAAGAAAATCACGTTAATTTTCAGTTTTTTCAATAAATTAATTTTTCACCACTTTTTTATTTAAAAGATTGAAAGTTTATTAAATACCATTAGAAATATTTTTCAAAATCGTATTTGAAAAATAAATTTAATGCTTTTAAGACAAAATTGAAAGTTTATTAAATACGATAAGAAATGTTTTCAAAATCATATTTGAAAATTAAATTTAATGTTTTTAAAACAAACAAAATATACTTGTATTAAATAGATAATTTTTAAATTAGAACGTAACTTATAAACCTTCAAGTTTTTAATGAAAAAATAAGTTTTAAAAATTTAATATTTTGAAAAACTAAAAATTTAACGGATTTTTTAAGATATTTAATTAAAAAAAATAAGCTTGATTATATAAAATGAATTTTAAAAATTAATAAAAAAACTATTTTTATTAAATTTTTAAAAAATAATATTTATTTCAAATCTGATAATTTTAAAACTTGTTTGTATAATTTTATTTAAAAATTTAAAAATAAATAACTTTTTTAAAATATCTTCACCATTAATTATGCAGTAGTTTTAAATTAATTAACTAAAAATAATAATATAATTTATTATAATAAAACTAATTAAATAATTAATACAATAATTTACAAATTATTAATTTATAACCCATGTATCAAAATTGAAGATAGAGTAAAAAGATAATTCTGAAAATAGACTAGAAGGGTAGTTTTGTCTCTGAGATATTTGTAGTCTACGTGACATTAACTATGGTATAAAAGCAATGTAATAATTATATAAAAATGGTTAATTAAATTCTTGTTAACCGGTGCCGGTCACCGGTTTGCATAACCCTTGGTTAATAGTTATTACTTTGGAGGATCAGTATATATAACTCCAATAGTTATTACTAGTATATAACTAGGATTAATAGTAATAATTATTACTATAAACTTTGGAGAATCAGTCTATATTAACTTTGATCAATAGTTATTACTTTGGAGAATCGTCTAAAGAGTATCCATATTTGTTTTTAATTTGACATTAACTATTTTAAATAGTGAATTACTACCGTTTTTATTTCATAATATCTAAAAGATTTGTTAAAAGGATTGTATTTGTGATTATTTTTTCCAAAAACAGATGATTATTACTTTTGGAGAATCGGTCTATATAACTCCAACTAAAGAAAGAATCATACTAAAGAAACCCTAATTGTTCATAGTAAACCCAGACATTTTAATTCTTTTGTTTAATTCGGAAATCCAAGGTATGTTTTTTCTTCTTTTGTTTAATTCGGAAATCCAAGGTTCGGAAATCCAAGGTACGTCGTTTGCAACATACTAAATGTGTAGTGTGATGTTGTTTTTGGTTTTTATGATTGCACACATATTGTGTTGTTTATGCACGTGTATTGTGTTTCCAAAAGTAATTTATGCAATGTTTTTGAAAATTACAAACCATATAGTAATAGAGGACTTAATTATGTGTTGGTTATTTTTTTTGCTTGTATTATGCTTTTGCTATGATATATCTACCTCTAGATCACTTGAATTTCTATTTGATCAGCCTTAGTTAGTTTTCATTATAGGTTCAAGCAACAGTCGGTCTATGCTTTTGCTATTAATTATGCTATGCTTTTGTTTTATTTTTTTTAATTAATTATGGACGGTTTTATAGGTGGTATGATATTTACAATAATATTTACATCAGCTAGGCTACTCTGACACAGATTTGTAACCCTAGCATTTCTTACCAAACGCTGCGTCTTGCATATTAGTGAAACACTGAGTTTCAGTGTCGTTGAGTATAAACCTCGCTACAGGCTTGCTTAACTTTATTTCTATAGGCCTCCAAATATCTGAAGCCCAAAATATTTAGATTAAATAATGAATTATATGACAAATTTTATTATTTGTAATATGCATTTAATTGTCTATAAAGTAATATTCATTGTTAAAAAAAAGTAATATAATATTTTAAAATATTAATACTAAATTATTAAAATATGTATTTGTGTGTACACTGTACAGGTACTATCGAAATGGATGTAGGCGCTAAAGTGTTCAAGATAAGTTTACCTTACCTTGTGGCTGGTATAAAAGTCCAGTACATGTATTAATTTTGTTTTTCATCCTTTAAGAAAAAACTTGAGGAAGAAGTTAGATTGTTGAAAATGATAAAAGAGAACATTATCTCCCGTGTCCACACTAATAGGGACAATAGTCAAATAATATTTTGTAGTGTGGAAAGTTGGTTGGTCAATGTGTCGTCTATTTTGCGTGATGTGGAAACTTTAGAAGACGAAATGCAATATAAGGAGGGTTGTTTCATAGGCAGGAGATGCTGGTACGGGTTGAGTAAACAGTATGAAGAAAAAACGTTCTGAGTTATTGAGCTTAGGGAATAAGTAAAATGTTACCATAAAGTAAGTCCGTCCATGGCTCAATTGCCTGTACCGTATGTTTTATCGAGTGACTTGGTGTTTTCTAAATCTTCGCAAGTTGCTCTTGATAATATCATGGAGGGTCTGAAGGATGAAAGTGTGAAAGTCATTGGTTTGTACGGTATGGTCGGAGTTGGAAAGATAACTTTGGCTGAACATGTCATCCAGTCAGTCAAAGATTCACAGTTGTTTGAAAAAGTGACGATGGTTACTATGTCTGAGACTCACAATTTCATGGGCATTTAGGATACTGTTGCAGCGGCTTTAGGTCTCAAGTTTAACACCGAAAATGATGTGAAAAATGAAGCAGGTCCTTTAAGCTTGTGTTTGGGGAAATAGGCCAAGCTCCTGATCATATTGGATGATATTTGGGATGAAATAGAATGTGAAAAGATTGGAATGAGATTTACTGCATATCAGAAAGGCTGCAAACTTCTTATAACAACCCGTTTTCATCAAGTGTGCTCTCACAGACAAATTCACATTGATGTCATGTGCGAAACTAAGGCATGGGATTTATTCAGAAAAAGAGTTGTTTTAAATGATGTATCTCCCATAATCGAAACAGCGGAGAAAGTTTCAAAAGAGTGCGGAGGTTTGCCTCTAGCAATTGTTTCAGTAGCCCGGGCTCTAGTAGATATCACTCCAAGCCAGTGGAAAAATGCACTACAGTGTCTCCGGAACTCTAAGCTCCCGGAGAACATCGGAAATGAAAATGTTTACAAGTGTTTTAAAATGAGCTATGAGAAACTGAAAGGAGAAGAAATCCGGTTATGCTTCTTGATGTGCTCTCTATTTCCAGAAGAGCATAAGATTGATATCGAGTTTCTGGTAACATATGCACATAGTCTGGACATTTGGAACTATGTTGACACAATTGACGAACTAAGAATCGAAGTGCAGTCTTCAATAGACTATTTAAAAGACTAAGCTTTCTTATTCGAAAGCGGTACAAACATGGTGCAAATGCATGAGGAGCCTCTTTTCCCAAATATCATCCAATATGATCAGTAGCTTGGCCTCTTTCCCCAAACGCAAGCTTAAAGGCCCTGCTTTCATTTTCAGTGTTAAACTTGAGACCTAAAGCCGCTGCAACAGTATCCTGAATGCCCATGAGATTATGAGTGTCAGACACAGTAACCATCGTCACTTTTTCAAACAACTCTGAATCTTTGACTGACTAGATGACATGTTCAGCCAAAGTTGTCTTCCCAACTCCGACCATGCCGTACAAACAAATGACTTTCACACTTTCATCCTTCAGACCCTCCATGATATTATCAAGAGCAACTTGCGAAGATTCATAAAACACCAAGTCACTCGATGAAACATACGGTACATGCGATTGAGCCATGGACGGACTCACTTCGTGGTAACATTTTACTTCTTCCCTAAGCTCAATAACTCGGAACATTTTTTCTTCATACCGTTTACTCAACCCGTACCAGCATCTCTTGCCCATGAAACAGTCCTCCTTATTTTGCATTTCGTCTTCTAAAGTTTCCACTTCACACAAAATAGACGACACATTGACCAACCAACTTTCCACACTACAAAATATTATTTGACTATTGTTCCTGTTAGTGTGGACAAGGGAGATAATGTTCTATTCTACCATTTTCAACCATCTAACTTTTTCCCCAAGTTTTTTCTTAAAGGATCCAAAACGAAATAAATACCTGTACTGGACTTTTATACCAGACACAAGGTAAGGTAAACTTATCTTGAACACTTTCGCGCCTACATCCATTTCGATAGTACTGTACACACAAATAAATATTTTAATAATTTAGTATTAATATTTTAAAATATCATATTACTTTTTTTTAAATGAATATTACTTTATAGACAATTAAATGCATGTTACAAATAATAAAATCTGTTACGTAATTCATTATTTAATCTAAATATTTTGGGCTTCAGATATTTGGAGGCTCATAGAAATAGAGTAAAGCAGGCCTGTAGCGATTGAGGTTTATTCTCAACGACACTGAAACTCACTGTTTCACTAATGTGCAAGACGCAGCGTTTGGTAAGAAATAATAGGGTTAGAAATCAGTGTTAGAGTACCTTAGCTCATGTAAATATTATTGTAAATATCATACCACCTATAAAACCGTCCATAATTAATTATAAAAAAAATAAAACAAAAGCATATCATAATTAATAGCAAAAGCATAGCAGACCGTTGCTTGAACCTATAATGAAAACTAACCGAGGCCTACGAGAGTGATCAAATGGAAATTCAAATGATCTAGAGGTAGATATATCATAGCAAAAGCATAATACAAGCAAAAAATAATAATAAACAACTTATTTTAAAAAACATTGCATAAATTACTTGTGGAAACACAATACACGTGCATAAACAACACAATCGGTGTGCAATCATAAAAACCAAAAACAACATCACACTACACATTTAGCATATTATTTTTGAATTTTTTAATAAGCATAGTTTTTTTATTAATTTTTAAAATTCATTTTTTAAAATGAGCTTACTTTTCTTTAATTAAATATCTTTAAAAAATCCGTTAAAAATTTAGTTTTTCAAAATATTAAATTTTTAAAAAATATGTTTTCTTTAAAAACTTGAAGATTTATGAGTTACGTTCTAATTTGAAATTATCTATTTAATACAAGTATATTTTCTTTGTTTTAAAAACATTAAATTTAATTTTTAAATATGATTTTGAAAACATTTCTTATCGTATTTAATAAACTTTCAATTTTGTCTTAAGAACATTAAATTTATTTTTCAAATAAGATTTTGAAAATTATTTCTAATCGTATTTAATAAACTTTCAATCTTTTAAATAAAAAAGTGGTTAAAAATTAATTTATTGAAAAAACTGAAAATTAACGTGATTTTCTTATAAAATAAAACTAAAACTGAATTCAAAATTATTTAAAATGTATTTTTTATTAAAATTTTGGAAAAACAATACTCAAAACAGCTGATAATTTAAATATTTTGGAAATTTTCTTTTATATTTTATTTAATATTTAAAAATAAACAATCATTAAAAAAGTTGTGATGTATAAATATCATTTAATAGTTATAAATTACTTTGATTTAAAATAATAATATAATATTTTTATTATCATAATTTAGATAATTACCAGTTAACAAGCTTTTAATTAACCATTTTTATATAATTATTGCATTAGTTAATGTCACATAGACTATAAATATGTAACAAAACTATCCTTCTAGTCTATTTTCAGAATTATCCTTTTATTCTATCTTCAGTTTTATACAGGGATTATAAATTAATAATTTATAAATTAATGTATTAATTATTTTATTAGTTTTATTATAATAAATTATATTATTATTTTTAGTTAAATTAATTTAAAACTACTGCATAATTAATTGTGAAAATATTTTAAAAGAGTCATTTATTTTTAAATTTTTAAATAAAATTATAAAAACAAGTTTTTAAAGTATCAGATTTGAAATAAATACTATTTTTGAAAATTTTAATAAAAAAATATTTTTATTAATTTTTAAAATTCATTTTTTAAAATCAGTTTACTTTTCTTTAATTAAATATCTTAAAAAATCCGTTAAAATTTTAGTTTTTCAAAATATTAAATTTTTAAAACCTATTTTTAAAAAAAACTTGAAGGTTTATGAGTTACGTTCTAATTTGAAATTATCTATTTAATACAAATATATTTTGCTTGTTTTAAAAACATTGAATTTATTTTTCAAATATGATTTTGAAAACATTTTTATCGTATATAATAAACTTTCAATCTTTTCTTAAAAACATTAAATTTATTTTTCAAATAAGATTTTGAAAAATATTTCTAATCGTATTTAATAAACTTTCAATCTTTTAAATATTTTCTATAATGAGGTTGGTGGGGATCTTGAAGGTAATGATGTCAGGGAGGTGCTGAAAGCAGTTCGTAAGGAGGTTCTGAAGGGATGCACTATTGTTTTCTGCCGTGGTCTCCCCACCAATTCTCAAGCTAGTACCCATCACCTTTGGAGAATGGCAGAGCAATTAGGGGCTACTTGTTTGACCGATATGGATCCTTCAGCCACACATGTTGTCTCTTTAGATGTTTTGACAGTGGAGTCGCGTTGGAGACTGTTTATGAAGGAGGGACGGATAGGGCTCCAAGAACCCAAAAGTCATTTCTTGAAAGTTAGGCCGTAGAAATGGGCTTTCGATCACTTCAGTCACAGCCTTCACACACAAAACACCATGAGCCTATCTCTTTCTCACGAACCCTAAAAGCTTTTCTCGCAAACCCTATCTACACAGCCTCTAAATGCCGTTTCTTTCACATCTCACTGAAGAATCGATCATATATGATAGTCTTGGATCTCATCCCTGAGATTCAAGATCTCTTGACAAAAAACCCTAAAATTTTCACCTACAGAAAACCTAAAATCTTGAATCTTTCCTTGAGATTCAAGAACACTCACTAAAAAACCCAAATTCTTGTTGTTTTAAGCATTTTCTTGAATCTCATCCTGAGATTCAAGTTAGTTTGGTCTAATTTTTAGATCGTTCTAAATCTGGAAAGATAATCTGATGGAAAAAGAGGACTTTCCGCCTTTGAAGGGTTCTAGTTCTCCAAAGCTGGTTATGAACCCAGTGTTCGAGCATAATGGAGGCAAAAAATCTTTTGATGAGACGGTTGGAGGCAGAAAGGAGTTCATTCACAAGGACGTCTTGCACGAGGAGCATGAGGATTATAAGTCAGTGACTTTCTTGCAAACAGATAAGTTCGCCCTTTCAAATCTTTCTAAAACTGTGCTTGTTGCTAAGTTCTCGTTTGGGAGTCCCACTCTCAACGAGTTCAAATTGTATGCTGTTGCATTTAGGTTTATAGGAGCATATAGCATTTATAAATGGGATTATAGGCATTTTTTCATAGAATTTGATCAAATTGAAGATGTGAAAACTTTTTGGAGTAAAAACATTAGAACTATAGGCAAACTGTCATTTAGAATACTTAAGTGGTCCTCTGATTTTCACCCAAAAAAAGAATCACATGTGACTCCTCTTTGGATCTCTTTACCAAAACTGCCTGAAATGTTTTATAACCCTAATTCCATAACCCATATTGCTAAAGCAATTGGATTGCCTTTAACAGTATGGGTTCCTAAAAATAATATTGATGTGCATAATAACTGTAAATCTTGGGTCTTAACTGATATTTCTAAGCCTCTTCCCCAAAGTATTTGGATATGCTTTGGAGAAGAGGATGGTTTCTGGCAAAATGTTAATTACTTGAAAAAACCTTTTTTCTTGTAAAACTTGTAAGCACATAGGGCATCAAGAAAAATACTGTAAAAAAGAAGAATATGAGCATCACTCAGAGATACTAAAGAAGTTTGGATACCTAAAAAACAAACAGACATTAATAATGGAAGTCACACTGAAGTTGCATATAAAGTTAATGATACAAACCATGAAGCAAATAATGAAAGAGATGAAAATTTAATAGGAGGAGAAACTGTGGAAAATAATTTGATATCTAGTACACCTATTAGGGAAGTAAATAGTAATCAGATAAAGGAAATGGATAATGGAAATGAATCCCATAAAAATAACAGACAGTTTGAATATAAGGATAATGATAAAAACTATGAAGAAGGAAATGGAAAGGATATAAGCTTAACATGAGGAAAAGAAATTGGAAATAATATAATATTCAACTTACCTAATAGGGCAGTAGATTTTCAAGAAATAAATGAAGTAGATAATGTAAATGAATCACCTAAAATACATGATATAAATGAGCACCAGAGTGGTAATGAGATAAGGTTTAACCAACTTAAAGAATCGGTTGAAATATCTAATAAGGACATATCAGATGCTATTGAGACTATCAAATTAAATAACCCTTTTAATGTTTTATCTGATGAAGAGGCAGAAGATTTTGTTGGAACAGAACATGTACCTATAATAAGATCTAGTTTAAGGGAACCAACCTCACCAAAACAAAGCAAAGCTAAAAAGACCCTTTTAATGTTAATGTTAGAAGATCAGTTAGAAATAAAGTAATATCTAGAACAAGAAATCATAAAGGTTCCACAGGAGGCCCAAATCGATCTTTAAAATGACTATATCTTTACTAAATTGGAACGTTAGAGGGATAGGTAACAAGAAAACCATAAGAAGAACAAGAAACATGATTAAAAAGAGCTCAGTTGATATCATAGCTATTCAGGAACCTATGATATCAGCTGATAAACTTATACCAATATGCTTAAAACTTGGTTTTGATTCTCAATATGCAAACATAAATAATAAAATTTGGTTGTTTTGGAAAAATGGCTATGAAATTAACATTTTGGATGATTCAGAATAATTTTTAAATACTATGGTAAGTCATTCTTCTACTAAGACAGTAGTTTTGATTACCATAGTATATGCTAAATGTAATAGATCCCATAGAATGCTTCTATGGGATCATTTAAGGAACATTTCTGTCACTAATCGACCTTGGCTTGTTGTTGGAGATTTTAACACAGTCTCCAACACAAGTGAACAAATGGCCTGTTCTACTCATTGCTCAATAGGAATGGATGATTTTAATCTTATGATATTAGACTGTAAGCTAGAAGACCCTGGCTATATTGGATCAAATTTTACTTGGACTAATAATCACAAATGGAAAAGGTTAGATAGAGCATTGCATAATGATAAATGGAGAGAAAATTTTAATATAACAAGGGTGAATCATTTGGCCAGAACCTGTTCTGACCATTCACCCTTGTTAATTTCAGTATCAATTAACTCTACATATAAAAAACCATCATTTAGATTTCAGAATATGTGGTTAAAACATAAAGATTTCCTTAAGACTGTAAATGATAGTTGGTCTAAGCAGATTCATGATTTTTCTAATATGTTTGTCTTTTGGTCAAAACTTAAAAGGCTTAAGAAACATTTAAAAACTTGGAACAAGGAAACATTTGGAAACATCTTTGATTATTTAAGTAAAGTGGAAGAAGAAATTAAAGCTGCTGAATTAATGTTAGAAGAAAATGATTGTCCTGAAAATCAAACTAGATTAGCTAGTCTAAATGTCACATATTCAACACTGCTTAGAAGAAATTTATTGGAAACAGAAAAGTTATACAAATTGGATTATAGATGGTGATAATAATTCTGCTATGTTTCATAACTATGTTAAGAAAAGAAGGTCTAAAAACTTTATAAAGGGAATTGAGGATAATAGTAATTGGATTGAAGATGATAGTCTTATTGGATCATCTGCTGTAGAATACTTTTTTAATTTGTTAAACAAAAATCCTATTCAAAAAGATCTTTCTTCAATAAGAAGTGTTATTCCTAGAATTATATCTGCTGAAAATAATGATAGTATTTTAATATTGCCTACTTTAGAAGAGTTGTTTATCATTATTAAGAGTTTGAACTTTGATAGTTCTTCTGGAGTTGATGGATTCAACTCCAGGTTTTACCTGTCCTGTTTGTCAATTATAAAATAAGATCTTTTAAAAGTTGTCATAGATTTCTTTTTGGATATAACATTACCAAAAGGTCTATTTGCAACATTAATATGTTAAATACCTAAAATCAAATCTCCTAAAAATTGGATGTATTTTAGACCTATAAGCCTATGTACTGTCCTTAATATTATCATTTCAAAGCTTATAATCTTCAGATTAGCTAAGTTGTTACCTTTAATTATATCTAAGGAACAGGGAGCATATGTAGAATATAGAACCATTCAAGAGAATATCTTAATAACTGAAGAGCTAGTTAAGGATCTGAATAGGAAAACTAGAGGAGATAACATAATTATAAATTTAGACATGTCAAAAGCTTTTGATAATTTAGATTTTAACTTGATTTATAAGGTAATGTTGTCATTTGGGTTTAGTGAGCAAGTTGTTAAGCTGATTAAGAAATGCATAGAAAATATTTTGTATTCAGTTATAGTTAATGGTAATTCATATGGTTTCTTTAAGTCTAGTAATGGTTTAAGGCAGGGAGATCCTTTATCTCCCTGTCTTTTTATTATAGCTGAGGAATTTTTAATTAGGGGTGTAAACAGTCTATTTAGTCGACATAGATCTATGATGTATAACATGAAAAGTTTAGTGCAAGTTAATTGTTTAGCCTATGCTAATGACATCATCCTGTTTTCAAACGGATCCCTAACAAGTATTAAGAGTTTAATTAAGTTTTTAGAAACTTATCAATCTCTCTGGTCAGTTAATAAACAGACAAAAGACTACATTCATTACTTCTTTAAGCATGAACAGATCAAGAATAACAACATTAGAAAGAGTTTTAGGTTTTAAGCATGCAAATCTTCCATTTACTTATCTAGGTATTCCAATTCACTTAAACAATCATTCAACTCACTTTGAGAAACTAGTGGATAAGATAAGATGTAAAATCTCAGATTGGAATTCTAAAAACTTATCATTTGGAGGTAAAATAACACTAATAAACTCTGTTTTAATGTCATACCCTACATATTATTTACAGTCTGTTAAGCTACCTTTGAAAACAATATCTAGGATTGATAAACTACTAAATAAGTTTCTTTGGGGGTTTAATGAAACAAATAAACATATAATATGGTCTAGTTGGGAAAAATTGTGTAAACCATATAATGAAAATTGATTAAACATCAGAAACATTAGAGATATTCAAACTGCATTTTCCTTTAAACCGTGGTTCAATTTTAGAAATAATAGAACTCTATGGTCAAATATGATGCACTCAAAATACTGTAATTGTATTCATCCATTACAATCTACATTGAAAATATCAGATTCTAAAGTCTGGAAAAGAATGTATGAAGTTAGAGAAAGAGCAGAAAAACATATAAGATGGAAGTTAGGTGATGGTAATTCTGATTTCTGCCTAAACCAATGGCATAGCTCTAAGCCTTTAATAACTTTAACAACATCTAATTCTGAACATTATACACAATCGAAGATTAATGAATATTGGATTGATAATATGTGGAACATTGAAAAACTTCAGAATATATTTCCTGATAGATATGTAAATGAAATCATCAAGATAAAATTTAATACATGTACATCTGATTCTATTATTTGGAAATTATCAACTGATGGAACTTTCAACTTAAAGAAGACTGTGAATGAAGTAAGAAACAAAACCATAACATCAAAAATAAAAGATAAGATATGGAATAATACTTCTCCAAAGAAGTGTTCTTTCATTCTTTGGAGAGTATTGAATAACCTATTGAGTGCAGATACAAAGCTTCAACAGAAAGGTTTTTATTTAGTATCTAAGTGTAATAGTTGCCAGAACGTAGAAACTCTTAATCATGTTTTTGTATCTTGTGAATCTGTTTGGTTTATTTGGTCTTTCTTTTCTGCTAAGTTTAATATAGACATAGGAAAACATATGACATTAAATCACATCATTAACCTTTGGTTGTTATCTACACCTTGAAAAAAAAACATATTAGAACCATTTTGCCTTCGTTGATTGTATACTCTATCTGGTATGCTAGGAATAGTTTAAAGCATAATGGTAAGATCTTATCTGCTAAAAGGGTTATTAATCACATATTATTCATCCTTTCATCCTTAGATTCAGGATTGCATCTCAGTAGGAAGCATTGGTCAAAAGACCTATACTTAGCTAAGGAATTGAGATGTTTCAACCATATTAAAACTGTTAAGCCTTGTCTGTATGTTTCTTGGGCATTGCCTATACATAATAGAGTCAAGTTGAATTGTGATGGATCCTCATTATGCAATGGTGAATCCAGTTATGGTTTTATTATTAGGAATAGCTCTGGAACTGTTTTAATAGCTAAAGGTGATATAATTGGGAAGTGTTCTCATTTATTGACTGAAATCCTAGCTCTTGTCAATGGCCTAATATATTGTAATGAACAGAGTTTGATATCTGTAGATATAGAGATAGATTGTCTTGGTTTATTTAACATGATTGCAGTAGGTAGATATCCTTGGTATTTAGAACAAATACTTCAATATTGCAGAACACTAATAAAACCACAGATGACCCTCAAACACGTATATAGAGAGCAGAATTTGGCTGCTGATTGGGTGGCAAAACACGCACTTAAGATACAATCTGAATTTACAGTTGATTCAAATCATTCAATGAATGAATTGACCGCAATCACCTTGCTTGAATCTTTAAACTTGGGTTATTTTAGATTTTTAGAAGATGACTAATTTGCTTGGCAAGTCGAAAAACTTGACCTACATTGTTTCTGTTTTGCAGGTAAAGGGATATGAGGATGGTGTGAAGCAAGAAGATGGTGTAGAATATTTAAGAGTGGTTGATCAGAAGTTATAACATGGTGTAGAAGATTGTGTAGAAGATACAAGATGGTGTGAAGCAAGTATAAGTTTGATTAAGAAGGAGGAAGAACAAGAGTGATTTTATATAAGTCACAAAATTGTAGAACTCTATCAAACATATGTAACCTTGAACATATGTAATATTTCTTTTAACATCAAAAAAAATTATTTCTTGGGAAAAAATATATTACCAAACTAATTTCCAAATGGTTCACTTTTAAATTATTTATGGTGCGAGTGATTTTTATATCCGCGAGTCCAAATATGTTTTTTTTAGATTTTTTAAATCGGATCGAATTAATTATTGCCATCAACGATTTTTAAAATTTACACCGCCACATTATCAGGTAATACTGTTAGTACTAAGTTAAATTTTTATAGTTCAAACATTACCTGAATTTGTTGAGCTAAGAGAGCAATTTATGTTATATTGACTGTAACTTAGAAATTGTAGTTAAATGTTATGGGTTGTTTATCTAGCGTTAAAAGTGAAACTTAAGAGTGGGAAATATAAAAATAGATTGTTTGTAATATTTATAGTTTTATGATTTTTAATCCCCATATAAAATAGATGGTTTACGAATATTTATGATAATTACAATGTTATGGTTTTTTATCCCCATTGTAGTTACAGTATTTTGCTATTGTTTTAACATAATTTTTTCTGATACAATAAAAATCTTATTGTTTTTATAGATTAACTATTATTCTTCTAACGTAAGTTTTTGGATACTCGTTAAATGGTATTGTTTAAATTTTACTGTTTTTACAGATTTGCATACGTTTCTTCTCCGCATACAAAAGTATTTGCGAATGTATTTTTGGAGTGCTATTTATAGTGGAATGTTGATAGGAAGACAGCTAAGTTGACGTTTGATAATTGTACTACAAATGATGTTATGGTAAGACTTGTTTTGACTAAACTTCAACCCAATAAACTTATGTCATGTGGAGATCTATTCCATATGCGTTGTGCAACCCATATATTAAATTTGACTGTACAAGAGAGTATGCTTGTCATCAAAGAAGACATTGAACACATTCGGAATAGTGTACTGTTTTGGACAACATCAACCACAAGGAGACAACATTTTGAAAAAACACCACGCCAATTGGAGATTAAGTGTATAAAAGAGTTGGCTTTTGGTTGCAAATCACGTTGGAATTGTACATTATATATGCTAGCTACAGTTTTGAAATACAAAGATTTTTTTTTCAGACGAAAATAACAAGATTCTACATATGATTTTAATCCGAGTAAATGGAAGAAACTCAAGATATATATGAAAAGTTGGATTTGTTTCACAATATTACCAATTTATTTTCAGGTACTCTATATCTAACTGCTAATATTTATTTCAGTAAAATATATGAGATTCAAAGAACATTAGAAGAATGATACATAACTACAAACTCTTCGATGATTAAAACAATGGTGTATGGTATGTTTGAAAAATTCAGCAATTATTGGAAAAAAATTAATAGAATAATAGGTGTTGCTGTTGTTTTGGATCCTAGATATATGATAATTGCTATGTCATTTTATTTGAGTTCGATTTATGAATCTGAGGCAGATGAAGAGATCAAAAGAGTTAGAGATATGTGTTATGATTTGGTTAAAAAAATATGACAATAATAGTATTAGCTATGAATCTAGTGCTTCAAATATGTTATCAGTCACTCAAAGTTCGACAAAAACTTCTTCTAAATTGGATGAGCTTGTTAGTAGTAGGAAAAATGAGGTTGTTAGAAGCACAAAATTGGAATTAGACTTTTATTTAGAGGATGATGTCCTTCGTACATCTGATAAATGTTTATGTTTTATATTGGTGGAAAGTGAATGGTCTGAAATATCATACTTTAGATTTTTTTGCAAGAGATGATCTAGCAATTCCACTGTCAATAGTTGCTTTGGAATCTGTTATAAGCACTAACGGTTGGTTATTAAGTCCATATATTAGCAAACCTCTTCTAAAACCGTGTAAACATTAATGTGTACTCAAAATTGGATTTGGAATGAAATCAAAAGTATTTATTTATTTATTTAAATTTTAGTTGTTAAATTTTTTTGTTAATTTACCAATAATAATTTTAATATTATGTTATTTGGAAGCCACATTTCAAAAAAAATTTGCAATTTTCATAAGTCGTAAAGACGAAGACACTGTTGGAAACTAAAGAAGATTTTAATAAATTATTTTTTAGAAACTAAAGAAAATTTTAAGAAACTTTTATTTTATTTTAATGTTTCGTTTCACTAAATGTGAGACATTTTGAATCGATTGTTTTGAAATATTTTTGAAATATTTTTTTTTTATGTTTATTTGATATGTTTGTTGTTTTAAATTTATTTATTTTAATATTTTTTTAAATAAATTTTAAAATTAAAATTATTAGAAACCGATCGGATTAGGCTCACACAGCTGCACGAAACATGACGGAATGGACAATCCGTAAACAAGATCAGATTTGGACAAAAAAAAACCCAAAATCAAATTTATTTTTGAAAATACTCACTAATACCGAGAACGGACAAAATCAGATTAAATTAACATTAAAAAAGAACGACAAAATCGGATTAAATTAACATTAAAAAAACGGATCCAAACGAACAAAATCGGATTAAATTAACATTAAAAAGACGGATCCAACGAGACTGGTCTGTAACCGTACTACCAATGACCCGTTGCCATTCATAATCTGATTACGTATATTAAAAGAAATATTGCTAAACAAAATATACTTCACTTTTAATATTTATATATTATTAATAATTTATATATTCTTTTAACTTATTTAATCCTGTTACCAAACGGAATATTTAACTTCTAAATGTTTAATTTTTCAATTATTTTTGGTACAGTGATTTTCTATTTCCACACGGTTAAATGTTACCTCCAATGGTATAAGATTTTTAAATCGGATCACGATGGATTGAATTAATTATTTTATTATTCTACGTTTTTCAATTCTATATATTATTATTATTAAAAGTTGTTATAAATATAAAATTTATTTTATCAATAAAATTTTGAAAGTACAAATAATATAATTCGTTATAAATGAGTATTTATAAATAACTATGACATAGTCAAAAATATTATTTAAATATTTTTTAATGTTTTTTTAAATGTCATATTTTTATATCATAGCTCTAATTTTGTTTAAAACACCATTGATTTTGTCTTTTAAGGCATACAAAAACTAGATTGATGAAAATTAATTTTTAATTTTTTTTCTAAATTTTTTTTAGTTGCCTAATTACGTGTAACTGTTTGCAAAATAAATACAAAAAAATAAATTGTGTTCCAGGTGCGCAATTACCTGTAATTTAGTTGCTAAAAATAATTGAGTCCCAGTTGCAGAATTACGTGCAAATGTGTTCGCAAACAAGAAGAAAAAAGTTGCGGAAATATCACCTTGGTTGCTAAATAATTATAATTTTGTGAAAAAACAAATTACGATTTGTTTTGTGAAACTAAGTGTTAATTTGGTGGGAAATAGCCAAATTTTCTATACTTGTGCAAATATTTGTATTTTTGTGTTGAAAAAACGTTTTTTTTCACAGAAAAAGATAATCACACCGTGTTCCAATTGCAGAAATATGCTCTAGTTGCCAAATTAGGTGTAATTTTATTGCTAAAAATTATTGTATTCTAGTTGCGGAATTGCGTGTTATTTGGTTGCAAAAATAAGAAAAATAAATCTTCAAAAATATCACTGTATGTGTGTTTGGATTTTTTTATGTTAAGGTTCGAAAGTTATGCAATTTTAAAGGTTAAAAATAAATAATCGCTATAGTTTATACGTGTTTTGTGTGTTCATGGGTATGCTAGAAGAACTTATGTTGCATGTTATTTTTGGTAAACTTCAAAACTCAGGTGGTTATCGGTAATTTAATTTCTATATGGGTGGTTATTAGTAACTTACCATTTTTATAAACATATTGACTAAATTAACAAATTATCATAAACATTTTCTCATTCATGAACAAAGATAGATTTTTCATGGATGAATAAGTGTGACATAACATGTTTTCTCTACTGATTTAGAAGGTGGTAGGACATATTATCTAAGTGGTTAAACATTTTTTTTTCTTCATGAACAACTTAGCATGATTGATTTTCTCATTATTCTTGTATAAAAGGATTAAAAAAATAAAACTTTCTTCATTAGGCATATTTATGGCTGTCAACGGTTCTCCGGAACCGAGAACCGGACCGGGACCGAACCGATAAGGACCGGACCGAGAACCGGACCGAAACTTAACGGTTCGGTTTGCGGTTCCATTCAAAAAACCGAAAACCGATAAGGAACCGAAACAAAAAACCGGTTATGAACCGAACCGATAAAACGATATGACCGATATGGAATCGAACCGATAAAACTGGTAAACCGATAGAACCGATACGGAATCGAACCCATAAAACCGATAAACCGGTAGAACCGATAAAAAATCGGACCAATAAAACCGTTAGAACCGATTATTTATTATTATTATTTATTCTTTTATAAATTATAGTACCAAAATTAATAGTTAATTATTGATTTTTTAACAAAATCAAAATATTAATTTATAAACTTTCATTTTTATATTATTTACTTCAATATAAAAAATTAAAAATCAAATTTTAATTGGATTTAATTTTTTTTAAGTTGACCGAACCGGACCGAAACCGGACCGATAACAAACCGAACCGAAACCGGACCGAATCGAAACGGACCGAAACGGAACCGGACCGAACTCGGACTGAACCGGAACCGAACCGAATCGGACCAAACCGGAACGGACCGAACCGAACCGAAAGCTTAGCGGTTCGGTCAGGTTCCCAAAATTAAAACCGAAAGCTTAACGGTTCGGTCCGGTCCGAACCGATAAGCTTAGCGGTCCGGTCCGGTTCCGGCAAAACCCAGACCGATAACAGCCCTAGGCATATTTGAAAAAATAAATCTTACACGTTAGTTATTAAAAACAAGCTGACTACATTGAGTGGTTTCAAATATATAAACAATGCAATATATATATTTTATGTAAGACAATGTTAGGTTTTATAAGATTTGTATGTTACACATGTGAGATTTTATAAGATTTTGTGAAGATACTATTATATTTAGATAATTTTTCCGAGGATGACAAATTTGAAAAAACAAATTCCTTCACTCGGTAAGCAAATTTCATAAAAAAATACATTTAAAAAAATACACATTAGGTTGTAAAAACTATATTTACTTCATATTTATAAACAAGGCATGTTACATTTTATGTAAGGTAAGGTTATATTTTATGTAACGCAATGTTAGATTCCATAAGATTTGTATGTTAGGGTGTATGAGATTAAATGTATGACATGTCAAATTATATAAGATTTTGTCAAGATGCCACTATATATTAATGATTTGTTCCGACCAAGAAAAATTTAGAAAAATAAATTTCCTTATTTAGGCAAGCAGACTTGAAAAACAAATATATGCCTGAATTGTTTTTTATACACATTAGTTTTTATATACATATTGACTACATGAACGACTTGGATTATAACTTTTTCATTGATGAACAAACATGGCAGGATATATTTTTTCATGCATGACATATTTTATCTATCAACGTCGAACGTGACAAGACTCACTATCTAGTAGCATGAACAACTTGGTAGAATATATTTTACTTGAAATAAAAAAAACTATAGTTGAAAATAAAAATGACTTATTATTCTTCCAGGTACAACGATAATAGGGTACTGGATTTGAGTATATCATTTCATATGACTTTCAATAAGCATTGGTTGGCTTTGAACAGTACATCATCCCTCGACTATTGCGTTTGGTGGCAGATAGTCCTTTGACTTTCAAATGTCCGTTGACAGTCCCTAGACTATCGCGTATAGATAAATTTAGTCCAGAAGATCCTCTGATCCATGAGAGGCTGCCACCTGTCACCATAGTCCCCAGCTTTTTGTATCACCACTAGTCCCTTGAGTTTATCTCTCCTATATTTTGTGTTTGACCTAAACTCAAGGGACTAGTGGTGATACAAAAATCTGGGGACTATGGTGATAGGTGGCAACCTCTCATAGATCAGAGGATATTTTAGACTAACTTTATCCAAACGTGATAGTCCAGGGACTGTCAATGGATATTTGAAAGTCCAGGGACTGTCAATGGATATTTGAAAGTCAAGGGACTATCTACCACCAAACGCGATAGTCGAGGGATGATGTACTGTTCAAAACCACCATTGGTTTAAAGAGATGCGAATGCTCGATGGTGGAAGGGTCATCCTTAGGAATGATGAATCCTACAATGTCAAAAGTTATTAGAACGATACGGCTCAAGTTGTCTACATGAATGGATGGAGTAATTAACAATGTAATTATTTACCTGAAGCTAATTGTAACCTTCTGCATACTGGATGTTAGATAAGGAAGGGTTTACCTATAAGGGTGGAGATACCAAACTTATTATTTCTTAAGAATCTTGTATTGTTATGAAAGCCTATAGGACTAATGGTGTGTTAGTTCTTAATGGTATTGTAGTGATAAAATGTGTCTCTAGTGTGGTAAAAGATTCTACCAGTTTGTGGCATCATCAACTAGGTCATTTAAGTGAGAAATGACTCAGTAAACCAATTAAACAGGGGTTGTTAGATGGTACAGCAGTTTAGAAGCTCAACTTTAGGTAAGAGAAAGACGAGGAAGTTTATGCCCAGAAACCAAACATTCAATGAAGTACTTGGTTATGTTAATTCAGACCTTTGGGATCTAGCAGGGAAACCTAACATAAGTGTTTCAAGGTAATTTATGTCGCTGATTGATGAATATTCTATAAAAGTATGAGTTATACTTTTAAAGACCAAAGATGAATTATTTATTTCCATTGTGAACATGAAGACTTTAGTAGAGAATCAAACTAGCAAAAGTTTGAAGAAGCTTTGTACTGATAATAGTTTAAAATATATAAAAATGAGTTTACTTGCTATTATGAAATGTTCAGTATTTCTGGACACCTAATTGTACGTGGGACACCCCAACATAATGGGCTTGCTAAGAGAATGAATCAAAACCTGTTAGAACGGGTTAGATGTGTACTTCATACAACTGGTCAGGGTCGAATATTTTAGAGAGAAGTTGTGACAACGACTGCATATATCATCAACATGATTTCATCTATGACGTTTAAGTTTCTTCATCCTCAAGATTCATGGACTAGAGAGAAAACTAAGCTAGAACATTTGAGAGTATCCAGATGTGTTGCTTACTCACATGTGAAGTAGGATAAGCTTAGGCCAAGAGCACTTATATGTTTATTCCTCGTCTATCCGGAAGTAGTAAAATAGAATAGGTTGTGGTGCCTTGAACCTGGACGTCAAAAAGCTTTGATAAACAGGTACCTGGTTTTTAATGAAGAGGATATGCCATTAAATAAGGTGCTGAAGACTCAACCTAGTACTTCCAGGAAGAGATGTGAAGTTGATGATGGATCTGAGGGACTAGTGGTGATATAAAAATCTGGGGACTATGGTGACAGGGGGCAGCCTCTTATGGATCAAAGGATCTGGTAGACTAACTTTATCCAAACTCGATAGTCCAGGGACTGTCAACGGGCATTTGGAAGTCAAGGGACTATGTGCCACCAAACGCGATAGTCGAGGGATGATGTACTATTCAATGCCTGGATCTGATCTACAAGGTGAAGTTTGTGATGCATCTCTTAAAGAATATTTTGGGTATGATTCTACCTTGGTTCATATAGAGGAAGTTCAAGCACTGTATGAGACTGAATAAGACCGCGGGTCTGTTTTTATAATCCATTCAAATAATCAAATAAGAGACCCACGTGATCTTGACATTTAGAAACTGGTGAATGATAGAGCACGGAGATCAAGCGAACAACCGCATCGATATGGTTTTTTGGAGGTAATTGGTTATGCTTAATCTATTAAAATACAGGCAGATCTTCTTGAACCCAAAATATGTTATGATGCTATCAGGAGCAGTATAACGAAAAATAGCTTATGGCCATGGAAGAAGAAGTGAGATCTCTCAAGAAGATAAACATTCAGATTTTTGTGAAGCCGCCAAAGGGTCAGAAGCTGGTTGGGAGTAAATGGATATTCAAGATGTAGCCAAGTATTCATGGTATTGAGTTATCTAGATAGAAGGCTAGGCTTGTGGCTAAGGACTTTACACAAAATAAAGATATCGATTTCAATAAAATATTTTTATAGATTGTGAGAAATGCCTCCATGAGGTATCTACTGTCAATTATTTATAGATTTGATACTGAGCTAGATCAAATAGATTTTATGACTATCTTCATGTATGATGAATTGTAAGAGGCGATATACATGTGTCAACTAAAGGGGTTTGAAGAAGGGAGTGAGGAGTATGGGTGTTTTTTTGAAGATACCATTATTTTTGGGAAAACATGCATAGAGAGACAATGCATATTGTTGTTATATGTGGATGACATACTAATAAATGGTAAAAATATAAAGAAGATTGAAGCGGTAAAGACTCGGCTGAAAGGAGATTTAGAGATGAAGGATAAGGGAGATGCTAAGAGGATGCTTGGTATCAAGATCAAGAGGACAAACTGAAGGGGTATATAGTCTTATCTCAAAAATATTATATACATAAGATCGTAAGGAAGTTCTCGATAACGAAAAAAAATCGACACAAACCCCCATTGGTTTCCAATTTAAACCCAGTGCCACTCAACCACCAACCAAAACATCAGATAATAAATATATACATGGGATACCTTATGCTAATGTTACTGGTAGCATTATGTATGTTATGATTTAGACGAGACCTTATCTTGCCTATGTTGTAAGTATTTTAAGTGAATTAATGTGGAATCAGGGGAAGCCGAATTGACATGCACTCAAGTGGCTCATGAGATACTTAAAATTCTTGGATGT
Organism: Limnanthes douglasii subsp. nivea; assembly: GCA_036936605.1. NCBI lineage: Eukaryota > Viridiplantae > Streptophyta > Magnoliopsida > Brassicales > Limnanthaceae > Limnanthes > Limnanthes douglasii. The sequence goes on along the minus strand of JAUPFV010000004.1, from coordinate 1,564,451 downwards.
TTTAGCGGTGTGTTACAACCAGAAGGATACATGTGATATATTAGTAAAAGGGTACGTGAACTCTGATTATGCAGGATGTTTCGACACAAGAAAGTATACTTCAGGTTATCCGTTTATTGTAGTTGAAATAATAGTTATCAGGATGTATAAAAAAGGTCATTCTGTTTTCGTCTACAAACTTGAGTATATGGCTGCTACAGAAGCCATGAAAGAAGATATGTGGTTGAAGGATTGTTAAATGAACTCACTTGTGTGGATCAAGATGTGGATATGTTATGTGACAATACTAGTATTATTCATTTAATTAGAAATATGAAATTACATGAGCAAACTAAATATATAGACATTAAGATGCACTTCATCAAATATGTGATGAAGAAAAAGCAAGTATAGGTGGCTGGTGAGGGAAGAATCAAGCTACTAGAAGACTTTGATAAATTAAAGGTGGAATTCGACATAAAGAAAGGCTTTTAGGAGCATTTTTTAACCATGTAATATTAGAGGACTAATTTATAACAAATAATAAACTTGAGGAATGGACTACATTTAACAATTTGTTTAGGTACGTGGGACCTTACAAATGTACTATAAAAGCACCCCACATCTTTTGAGGAAATGTGATTGATTAATGGTTACTTGAGACTTTCTATTTTTAAAATGTGGAATTTCTCTCTCTAAAATACTTGTACAAGAACAGATATAACGAATTTGACCTTTCAAACATTATTTTACTCACAAACCTCCTCCAAACATTTCTGGAACAATCATTGGTGCTATATGTGGGAAACAATTTGGTACCCGGAATCGTCTTATAAAACCTTGTTAAAATTTTACAGAATTAATTATGGAAATTTGAGGAGAATTAGATATGGATAATGATGAGTCCAAATTCTGCTTGCTCCCCGGACAGGGACAGATCGGACCTAGCCCTCCGGACCGGACAGAGCACTTCGAACACTTAGCCAATAGGACTGTTCGAACTATGACAAAAGTACTAAAAAACCTAAACACTTCTCGACTAAGCTACTTGCTCTCCTACTTAGAGCTCATGGGTCTTTAAACATGACCCGAAAGCCCATAAGGGCCCAAGTGTAAAGGTATAAATACCCAACCACCAGCATTAAATATGGGTAATGAAAATTAACTACAACCAGCAAGCTTAATTCTCCCTCTACTCTCTACTCTAAACACAAAACACCTACATACTTCCTTAAAACATCAGACAAATTACAAGCCTACCCTCAGGCGATAATTATCCTCACCAAATAATGATTGATAACTGAAAAGGAATTCAAAGGGAACCTCGTCGGTAATAACATGAAGGTTGATCAACAGCATGACGATCAATATGTTGGTGAGATTTTGGAAGAGTCTATCTTAGTGGCTCGAAGAAAATAACTTCTTGGGAAGAAATTGAAAATTTAAATTCTGAAAGAGATGCTGCGATGGCCTTCAAAAAAATCTGATCAGAGGTTCGAAGGGAAAATGAAACTGAGAAAGAATAGTTGGATGACAATCGTCGAGTTGACAATAAGAAATATAAGATTGTGAGGCGCAGTCGCTATTCTCCGAGAAGGAACGTAAAGCCTAGACATTGATATGAATTGTCTTAGTCTAGTGATTATTCACTTTATGACTCAAGTGAATCTTCCCCGGAAAGAGTTTATCGTATGGAGAAGAGCACCAAAAAGAAATATTTGAGGAAACATAGAAAAGAGTATTGAGTGGCTCATCGGTCAAAGGGTTCGAGGGAAAAAATGCTAAGAAAGAAAATGTTTACACTCAAAATCCATCGGGTAGCTAAAATTTAGAATATCGAAATGAGAAATCAGTACACAATTCCTTAGGAGGAAGATCTGTATACAAAGAAAAATGAAGGCCTTAGAGCCAATGTTTACAGATCTGGTCATAATTGGAGGTCTTCTCCTTTTGTCTTCGGAAATACTCTTTGGAAATCTACCAAAGCACTTTGATATTTATCTAAGCTAGAAAAGTTGGATGAAATGTAAGATCTTAATAGCCATATCGAACAATTTAAAAAATTTATGATTAATTTCGATGATGATGACAAATTTCTGTGCATGGCTTTCTCCCAAACATTTAAAGGTGTTGCTTTAAAGTGGTACAACCGGCTTCCGCATTGTTATATTAAAATTTTTGATATGTTTTGGAATGTTTTCCGACAATATTTTGTGGGAAGTAAAAAATTTCGAGCTAATGGTGACACTATAATATACCTTAAGCAAAATGATGGAGAAAGTTTGAAAGATTATACCAACCGTTGTATCAAAGTAAAAACTGATATAAAATATTACGAAGACCCTATAGCTTTGGCAACTTTTCGAATGGGACTTCTCCCAAGGATATTAAGGAAAACGGGGGCTGGAAGACAAACAATGACGTTTGGGGTTTTGCTTGATCAAGTTGAAAAAATAATACTGGTGGAGGAGACTCGGGCTTCAGTTTTTATGATCAGTTGGAGCAGAACAAGTTCCAAAGATCTCTTGTTACAACCTAGCCTCCTCGAGTGAATGTGCCACTTAAAGTATCAAGTGAGTTCCCCCGAGCCTAGATAGAACTATTATGGGATTTACAAGAGTGACAGTTGAAGTTGTTGAACATTTTAAAGCGTGGTGGAGTTGGGTGAGGGCCGTTTAAAAAAGAAGTTGACATTTTGTTCATTGTGGTAGATGCACCAACATCTTATAATACTATTTTTAGAAGATCTTGGTTATTTAAGATGCAGGTTGTAATCTATATTGTCCATCAATGTTTAAAGTATGTTGTTGGGAATAATATTTGGATAGTTAGAAGTAGTCAGAAAATGACCATAAAATGTTATCGTATTGCTTTATCTTCCAAGCAAGTTCGGGGAAAATAATCATAATAGCATAGCACTTAGTGGGGACTTCCTAAAAAAAACTCTATTGATGATCTGAGGTAGTGCCCCGGTCTTTTGGTTCTCGATGAGAGTTATGAGGATTATACGTATCCAAATAGAAATTTTTTAAGATTGGTACGAAGTTATCTCCAAGTTTAAAGGAAATATTAATTGTTTTGTATCTACCATGTTGGATATTTTTAGTTGGTGTTCCGAGGATGCAACCGGGGGGGGGGGGGGCATTAAAATAATCTGTCATAGGCTAGCAATCAAGAAGTAATGTGCGGCCAATAATATAAAAAAGGCTTTTTTCTCAAGAAACGTATGAGGTAATAGTAGCAGAGGTATGCCGTTTATCCAAAGTGGGCCACATTCTAGAATCTCAATACCCGTTGCGGACAGCAAATCCAGTGTTGGTCAAAAATAAAAATGGCAAATAGAGAATGTGTGTAGATTTCACAAACTTGAATATGGCTTGTCCAAAAGATCATTTCCCACTCCCGCGAATAGATCAATTGGTAGATTCTACATCACGAAATCAATTACTTTCCTTTATGGATGCTTATGCAGGGTATAATCAGATCAAGATAGATCCGAAGGATGAAGAGAACGCTTTATTTATTACTGGAACGGGATTGCAATGTTATAAAGTAATGCCTTTTGGGTTAAAAATGTAGGGGAAACTTATCAACGTTTGCTGAATAAAACTTTGGAAGCACAAATTGGGCAAAATGTTGAAGTATATATTGATGATATGTTGGTAAAAAAATTTAAAGATGGGGTTCATTTTGGTGACCTTGAGGAAACTTTTGCTAACTTAAAAAGGGTCAACCTGAAATTAAATCCAGAAAAAATGCACAATATGGTTCGATCAGGAAACTTTCTCAGATATATAGTTAGTGAAAAATGAATTAAATCCGATCAAGTGCAGTTAAAAGCTTTAACTACTATGACATCCCTCATAATATAAAAGAAGTCCAAATATTAACAGGCCGACTTATAGTGTTGAATAGATTTATTTCTAGTTATTCGGACAAATTTGCTCCTTTTTTCCAAGTATTGAGACAAGTGAATTGTTTTAATTGGACAAAGGAATGTTATCATGCCTTTCATCGAATTAACGAATACCTTTCATCTCCAGAAATCCTCATAAAAATCTTTTATAGGGGAGAAATTATATGTTTATATAGATGTGCCATATTACGTTGTAAGTGTCGTGTTAATTCGAGAAGAAGAAAGTATTTTAAGACTAGTGTATTACATCAGTAAAATTTGGTTGGATGTAGAGAAACGATATTCGAAATTAGAAAAGTTGGCTCTCGCACTAGTAATTGCAGCTAGGAAAATGAGACCGTATTTTTAAGCTCTATCTATTATTATTATATGGACATCTTTCCCGTTAAAAACTTGCTTCAAAGGCCTAATATTTTAGGAAGAATGACCAAATGTTTGGTTGAATTAGGGTATTTTGATATTGAGTTTGAACCTAGAACTGCAATCAAAGCACAAGATATTTCTTGGTAGAATTTCATTCTGAGTGATCGAACATTGAGATTGATGAGGAAGGTTTTGGGACAGAATGGGTATTCGAACAGATGGGGGATCGAGTATATCAAGAAGTGAAGTTGGGGTCTAATTAATCTCTGCATAAGGAATTGTTATGTACCATACCATCCGTTTTGGGTTTAAAGCAGCAAATAACAAGGCAAAATACGAGACAGATTTAGCAGAATTAAGGCTTGCGCAAATCTGTGGGGCTAAAAAAGTGAAGTTACTACGTGATTCACAGATTCTTATTAATCATGCATCTGGACGATCGGAAGCTCGAAAGGATAATCTAGTGAAATATTTAAAGGCTCAATTTAACTTTAGCCTTCCAAAATGTCAGGTATGAACATTTTCGAAGAGAAGAAAATTATGTGGCAGACTCTTTGGCAACCGCTTCATATTCGGAGGAGTACCTATGAATTATTACACAATAATTCCCTACAATTATCAAAATTTCAGAGTAGGTGGTTGAAATAGTAGATGGGCACCTTCAAATATCTATTTGCAAAGAGAAGGATTGGACACTGGACATCATCGAATTTTTGGAAAATAATGAATTATCCATTGCTAAATCACTTTCTAAAAAGATACATTTTAAATCTCATGGCTACGTGGTCCTGGGTGGAATTTTGTAAAAAATATATTTTAGAAGACCTTTACTCCATTTTTGGGGAAAAAATGAATCACATATGATATTATCAGAATTGCATGACGGAGAAGGATCCGCACATTATGGGTACAAAGCTCTAATGCGAAGAGTGTTTTTGGCAGGTTATTATTGGCCAACGATATCTTTCGATGCTAAAGAGTTTCTTATGAAAGGTGTTACATGTCAAAGGTTCGCTAATATAATTCATAAACTAGGGGTTCCTCTCAAAAGCATATCAGAAGCATTGTCGTTTAACTGGTGGGGTATTGATCTCGTTGGACCTTTACCAATGGATTCTGGAGGACGACAAACAATGATTGTAGCAGTAGATTACTTCTCAAAATGGGCCGAGGCAGAGCCATTAGATAGAACAAAAGCTAAAGATGTAATTAGATTTATGACTTTGAATATTTCTTGTCATTTTGCTGTTTTAATGAAAATCACTACTGATAATGGACCACAATTTGATAATAAAAAATTGATTTTTTTGTCTCTTAAGGAATACAATAATGCTTTCGGCTCCTTTTCACCGATAAACTAATGGGAAAGTTGAAGTGATTAACCAAACAAGTCTTGATGGGCTAAAAAAAATTGGAAGGAAAAGTTGGAAAGTGGCCAGATTATTTGCAAGAAGTTCTTTGGGTATATCAAACAACTCTTCGAACAACAACTTCAGAATCTCCATTTGCATTGGTGTAGGGGATGGACGCAGTAGTACCATCTGAAGAAATTTCATATCGTATCGTGTCGCAACATATTCTGAGAAGTCTAATGATGACAATAGGACAACTAAGTTGGGTTTGATTGATGAAAAAAAAGATGCGTACAAATAAATTCGTTATATTACCAAACACTAATGAGAAGTAGATACGCTTCAAAAGTTAAGCGAAGAGAATTTAAAGTTGGAGATCAAGTAATAAGGAAAATAATTCTTCACACCAAAGAAAAACATTATTAAAAATTAGGTCCCAATTGGGAAATCCCATATGAAGTAACATATAGGATGAAGCCTGGAACGTATCCACTCAAGCATAAAGGAGAAAGAAACCTCAAACATTCGTGGAACATTGAAAATCTCAAATTTTATTTAGAATTATTGTAATGAGTATGTGTTTTATGTATAATATCGGCGACATACTATTTCCTACCCTGGTGGTACATAAAGGTTTTAATAAGGTGTCATATTAGCCAATTCATATATATATATATATATAAACTTTTGACATAAAAATTCTTTGATACACTGGACCTAAAAGGTCTTCCAAAAACGTTGGATTTCAACTATTAATTTTGGACCTAGATAGTTCATCCACCAAACATTAAACATAGTGAAAAATATAAAGTCTTATAGGAATGGATTTTAATGTTAATGAAGACTACTAGTTACTTCAGGCAGTGAGGTTTGTCCGTGGAACAACGTCCGATGATACGAGCGATGTTTTTTTCCAATGGGCTGCTATGTAGGATGTACTTTGAGTACGGCCAATTGGGAGTTATGAATCATCCGATGCGTAGTCGTGACGAAGTCAAAGCCACATATAATTTTATGAAACCGCTCAATCGATTGTTGTTCATGCCTCATAGAATAAGCAAGAAGCAATTACGGTGTGTAATATGACGGTTGTTGACTACATTAGCAGGGACATGGTAGCATATTTGGAGAACGGGATTGCGGCAAGAGAGAACGAAAGTGATGAAGACAACATGGGATATGAATTTTACATCTAAGTTTTATATTTTGTTGTTGTTTTAGTTTTTATGATTTCATTGTTGTTTTTTGGTTGTATAAGATTTCTTAAGTTGTTGTTTTAGTATTTAAGATTTCGTTGTTGTTTTCCCTTTATTTTTTTGTTAATTTTTTCATTATTATTTTTTATTGTAATCTATATTGGGAATTACTAAAAAATTAATGAAAACTACTCGGCGGAGTTGTATTGACATCTAGATCAAATGCACATGGTCTATCTTCACGCACCCAGGGATATGTGTTTTTGTATCCACTATGTGTCATGAAGTGATTGGGTTATTGGATTACATTATCCACATCTTACACGTGTCAAACATATATTGGTATATTTGGATTATGCTATCTAAATACTAAATGGTCAATAAATAGATGCTCTCCTCTTGTAACAGCACAATCTGAAATACTCAAAAATTGGAACTCTTATAATGTCTCTCTGGACTGAGTTAGAAAATGAATATTTGATGAAAACATCTGTTAAAGTAAGTAAAACCTATAAGAAATAATGGGCAAACACTACTGGAAGGAAATGTCATGCCAGATGTATTTCCTATACGGTAGAGATATCGTCCATTCACCTAAGATTTCAAATTGTTTGGATGATATAAAATATCGGTGGTCTGTTCTAGTGAAATTTTGTGTACACCTAGTTGTAAACCTCAATGACTCGGAATGTCATGTTGCATTCAACCTGTTCAATTTCCAAGTCACGGAAACTTTAACGGAGGATCAGCTGGATCATGTCCATTCCGACATTGTTACCATCAAGGAAGAGGAAATGCGTGTTGCTGCGGAGGACTACCGGATTACGAAAGAAGAAAAGAAGTTGATGAAATAGAATTGGACGAAAAATGAGTTGTTGTTTTAGTTTAAGCTTTCGTTGATTTATGTTTTAGTTTAAGATTTTGTTGATTGAAGTTTTAGTTAAAGCTTTCTCTTAACTGCGGTTTCGAACACTACCTTTGTTATGCAATGTTTACTTTTAAATTTGTTGGCGATAATTATCAAAATTGGTGCTAAATGGCTCTAGTAAAAAATTATTCAAAACAAAATAAAGTTTGATAATTATCAAAAGTGGTGCTAAATAACAATAATTGTAAAATGAAATAACTTTTTTTTAAAAGGTCACGCTTATTTCCGCCACCGAACAGCGGAACAAAATCACCTTACGCCACTGAGTGGCTGCAATAGGCTAAACTCTTATGGCACATGTTTTTTAATTGGAAAATTTATCACCACACCAAGCGGTGGTGTGGTGACACCATGCTACGCCACAAGGTGGCGTGGGTGGCCATAGGCACGCCTACCGTTGGCGTGGTGACAAAATCACATACCAACGAATGATGTGAAGTAGGACGCGTACACCTTATCATGGTGGATTGGCTCAAGATTTTTTGAGCAAAAAAAGTTAATTACTCATCAGTAATACATAGATGAGAGCTCTAGCAAGTCTAATGGTTCGTTAATACAAAATTAAAATAGTTTACAACACAAAAATAACAAAACAACAACTTAATTTGATTTGAATATGAAATTTCAACACAAATACAATTAGAAGTATTTGGTTAAGTCCACTACGAGTTGCTCACATTCTACAAAATGTGTCGGCATGAGATTTTGTAGTCTTGAAAATACGTGGACTCTATCGAACAAGGAGATCGACCAAGAACTAGCGTCTTTTCTAGCCATGCGCATCCGCGTTGTATCTATAGTCAGTAAAGGTGAGCCTTGAACCAAATCGATCTACAATTTGGCATTGAAACTAAGTGTGCATTTAGATAATAAATAAATAAATCCATCTAATTTAAAAAAGATTTACTTACGTGAATAAAATTGGTTGTATTCACGAATGCGACACATATCTCCTTTATAGAACCATAATTCGGTGGTGCATTTTTCACCGGTAAGTAAGTCGTACATCCATCAGGAGCTAGGCAACATAAAACAAAACTGAATGTCGACGCGACTAGTTTCCGTAACTAGGCAACGACCAACTAATTTTCAATTAATGCATTCTCTTTATTATAAGTTAACCAATGTATCTCTTTATCGACTTCACTTTCATTGTCATAATATGCGGCACATTTATAAATCTCTCGACTGTTCTTTAGCTCATGAACCATGGCTTCTTTAACTATTTTCCATCCACTTTCGTACCCGACCATACCATGTGCGATGGCTCTAAAACCATAATTACCGTTGGGCATAACGTTTGTAATTCGGCTTATGAATAGATGCATAAACTGAGGTATGTCTTTCGAATATCTCTAGTTCGGCACGTTTGGAAACTTCACTGGAATTAGTTTAACCGGGAATAACGGTATAATGGTAATATTAATCAACGCATCCAGAGTTCCAAAACATACACATGCAACCCGTTGTTGTTTCTTTTTTTGGTGGTTTTGCTCCAGAATTAGTAAGAGTGTGTGCGGCGACCGTTCATGCGGTGCTACCAAAAGTAACGACGAGAGTTACCAAACTCGCGGCGGGTGTTACAATTTTTAGAGTTTTGGAACTATCGTGAGACTCGAACATTTGTTGTTTTGTATATTCGTGATATAAAGGATCCCTTATGGTAGAATAATCCCGTTTGGAGTTTTCTACCTTTACCGCGACCACGGCCCGTCTGGTAGTTCTACCGCGGGTTTTAACCTTTTCGATGGGTTCGCAAAGGAGTGTCATCGACGAATCCAAAATTTATTGAAATTTTTTTAGCCAATGGCTTTATTCGTAAAAATCAAACTCTTCGAGTTTAGCATTTAGATTTTCAAAATTAACTTTCACCTCTTCTTTGCCGGTGAGTTTAATTCGGAGAACAATGTTTAATCTATTCCAATGCTCGTCTATAATCCGAGTAGATACATTACCGTCCGCTCTTTGGATTGCTTCTAGTTCGTGGGCACACGATAAACCTTGGATCGTACGAACGGTGTAAACACATGAATATTTATCATTGTCGTTATTATCAACAAAGTTATAGTAGACTATCATTGATGCCATAAGTGATACGTACCCCCGTAAAACAATGAACGGTTTAAAATCTTAAAATTTGTGAATTAGACGACACTTGCTAAGCTCTATCGATTCTTTTATGGTTGAATGTTGCATCGCCAACAAACCATATACTTTATCCCAAAATCCATCGAAATTAAATTGGCTTGACGTGGTATATTTTTTTCAAAGTAGCATGCGAGCTTTCCACCCTATTAGAGGTGTGCTTATTAAAATGCATTATTTTGTTAGTATAGGGGTGAACGGACCTCTTTTTATAAAGAGTAATCCACGAGTCTAGGACATAGTCGATCGTCTTTTTTTGCTCTTTGAACACTGACCGAATCTTAGCCAGCCTCTCGTTCATCATGTCAACGGTAGTGGATGAAACAGCGTCGTTCCAAGCCGCCAAAAAATTGTTAACACATTCCCATCATCAAGCTTTTTTATCCTGTTAACATTCTTGTTGATATGTCACTCGCATAACATGTGACTATCGCTAGAAAATATTTTATCGATGGTATTCATCAAGGCAAGTTCGCGGTCCGTAATTATAACACAAGACAATTCGCAATCATTCTCCTCCATTACTGTTTTCAAGCATCCTAATGATCATTCGGCTGTCTTGTTTTTCTTTCACCATGAATGTGAAACCAATGCAAAACGTTTTGTTGGTCGATGTTACCCCGACTACTTCGACCAAAGACATCCCGTAACGAATATATTTGTATGCGGTCTCTATGATTAAGAAGCGTGGGAAGGTCCGTAGTAAATCAATACTAAAAAGGTGTGCGAAAAACAAATCGGTTATAACGTTAGACCCATCGTTGGTCGTCCGTTCCCAATACTTGTACTTGTGTAATTGTAATTTAGCTAGCAAGCATTACATTTGGGATCAACCACCATTTTCAACCATCTTCTTTCTTTGGCATTGGTTGTAAATGTGACGGATATTTAAAGCATTTTCCAGATCGGCAATCTTCAAAGCACCAAATATTTGTTGTGGAGTTGTTTCGTTCATTGTCAAAACATCGACGAGGTCTTTTTCCTTCCGGTTTTACTTGGACAATTGCAAATGTCCTTGGGCATACTTAATCGGTTTATGGTTGTGCTTGCCGGAAAGTACACTTAGAGCTCACTTATCGTCGACTTTTATCAGATTGCCTACCAAATGAAAAGGGAAAATTATTTTTTTGCTATGTAGCCTTACGCTTACAGTCGCACTCTTTAACGGCCGACTTAAAAATACCGGATCGCTCGCACTAATAATCTACTCTCACTAATAATCTACTCTCGGTGTTCTCCATCTTTTCCCTCGCTCCTTAGATGTTACGTTAATTGAGAAATCTAAGTTCTTTTTACCCACTCAGTCATCGAGTCTAAGCTATACTCATTGTGAGTGGTGAAATGGTCAGCGTAGTCTGAAACAAGCGAAATTCCGCATCGGATAACCTCGTGCAATATGTAAGAAGTAGAAAAATCAATTAAACCGGGATTCCAGATTAGTCTAACCCATTTCGCCACAGGTATGACATATCAACCCTTCTCTAGACCATCAGATGGCGTAACCAACCTCCTAAATGGCACACATGTGGCGTAGGTAATGGTTGATACGCTACCATATGGCGTAAGGCTTGTTCTCTTCGCCACTCTGTTGGCGAAGAACACTAGTCTGACGCTTACGTGTGTCGAAGTACACAAAACAGGTTTTTTAAAAAAATCTATTTCGCAAAAAAATGACGGTGGAAAGCAATGTACCTCCTCGACGTCAATGCTGATCTGCAAGGGAATTGGTTCCGACTCTATTTCGGTCATGTGTTGAAGGTTTTGAAGTTTTTGAAAAAAATAGGTAAATAGATTTAGAATTTTGATGTTTTTGGTAGTTTGGAGAAGATAAATTATGGCTTTATAATTGAAATTGTGTTTGCAAATTCACAAACTAGTATAGAGTCTTAAATGACATTAACTATATAAAATTTGATGTATTTTTGGAGTTTTTTATGTAATGATAAATTTATAAATATTATAAAATATTATAAAAAAAGAAAAAAAAAAACCACCTTCATAAGTAAAGCGACCTTTTTCTTTTAGCAAATCCCAACAAATAACTCGTGTATTTACCGGAAACTACTAGAGAAGGGGCTTCTACGATTCTGTCTCTAGAAAGGCCCCGACGTCATCAACCGACCGAGCTATCGCTTATTATGAAGACAGAAACAAGACCCACTCTCTAAACAACTAAACTCAATCGCAGTTTCGTTCTTTATCCTGTCTGAAACAAACAAAATCCGAACAGAATAAAAATGTTTTTTTTCTTTCTTGGAGGATTAGAGCAACAACTGAAACAGGTGGTGAAATCAGGTGCAGGCAGATGTATAAACTGTGGATCCAAAGCGGATCTTGTCGATTACAAGAAAGTTCTTAAGTTGTTCTTCGTTCCTGTCTGGAGATGGCCTGGAAAAGAACACACTTTGCACTGTAACAATTGCCATCTTTTTTTCCTCAATCGTTTTCTCTTCCCACAGAGACCAAGATTAACTCGGTACCTCCTGCTGCCGTTTTGAGGGAGGTCAAGTGTCGTTTTTGTGATAGGGTTTGTGAACCTCACTTTAGGTTTTGTCCCTTTTGTGGTTCTTCTCTGTAATTCAGACATACTTATATACTCAGTTATAAGCTCGGTTCGAATCTAGTGTTTTATCATCTTTATTACATGGTTTTGTTTGAATTTTCATCTTTTTCTATAAAATTAACATACTGATCCAATGATTCTGGATATCAAATTATCAATACATTAATTTTTTTTGTGTTTGGCTCATCAAATTTTGACTTGAAACAATGAAAAGAAACAAAAGATTTGAGATCTCTAACGAAATAATGTATAGCACTGTACACACAAAAATAATAACAATAGCAATGTACAGGTTTACTTAATGTACAGGAGGCTCTCTCTTTTTCGCTTGGTCTGGTCCATTATCAGCTTCAAGTTTTCCTCCTTGGTTGAAAAAGATTCGTAGGTGGGTTAATTATAAAGAGAGTTAAAAATTTCTATGGAAAATTTGGAAAAAAGATAAATCAAAATTGGATCTATTCTGTGAAAGGTAATTGGTCAGCATCCTCTTCGACAGCATTTCTCCATTGTCTATATCTTACTCCAAGCTTGTCATATGCCACCGGCCAGTTCCATACGTTCGCTCCGTTGATCATTCTCTCTTGCTGCCCCAGTACTAGCCGTAAATCTTCATCCAAGACCTATAACATTTTAGAATGAAAATCCAACGTTTAATCTAATTGCAGAAACCATACTAAATCATGAAGTTCTGGGCTATCTTATGCCCAAAGTATACTTGTAAAATGTATGATGCACCAAACAACTCTAAAGTCTTAAACATCATGACAATCCTGTGAAACACTATTTTGACACTATCTTATCATATATGCTTTTCTTTTACCTGTTTTGCGAAATGTCTCCATAGATACTGCATGAAAGGAATATGTTTCAACAAGGGAGCGAAATCCAAAGACATTCTGTATAACAGTCTTGTCTTTTGTTTTGTCGAAGGAATGCAGGCGTGGAGTTGGTGAAGATGTGTCGCACATTGGGCAGTACTTTGTCCTTCTAATTTCCCTGGCTTTGAGATGCCGATTGTAGATAGCACCATACAAGGTGGTCGAAATTCCATATCGATTGGATATGGATCCCAGTATCCTTGCAGACCACTTTCAGGTGTCAAAAACTTCACAAAGCTGAGAATTACATACAACAGAAGTATGAGTATTGTGTCACTGAACCAAACAGAGAACTAATATTTCTTGTCAAAATTGAGCCTAAGAACTACAAAAATAATTTGTATTTTTATAAAGATGCTGTACTCAAGATTGCTAGTGTTGCATAGTGAACTCTAACTGGGAGGTTCGTGCAACCTGCTGGAGCAGCTTCTTTTCGAACCCACTATATAATAAGTGGTTCCCGCCTTAGCTGTAGTTGTAGAAGCCATAGTTGTAGAAGCCAGTTATATAGTGTAGTGAGAAATGGTCCCTAGAATGGGCGGACCGCAATAAATGGCTGCGATTTGTTGGCTCTTTAAAATCTTTCTAGCTTATATAAAAAAATTAAAATGTCATTTTTAAAAATTAGCTTTTTTCAGTATACTAAACAAAGTTTGCCTAACTTGTTATGCAAGTCACCAAGGTATGGAAACAAACCTGGGAACACTCCAACCCTTGGCAAACGTGGAAGTATGAGTAAAAGGGGCATGAGCAAGATCCAAAAGATTATCCAGAAGTAGACCGTGTTCGACTGGAAGTTCCATCACGATCTGCAAACAATGACAAAAGTGCATTCTTTACGATTTAATATTAAACCAAAACAAAAAGAAAGTAGTACATTTTCCTTATGAGTCTACGACATATATACCTCAGCATGGATTTAAAATCCTGAAGGAGGTTGTAAAGAAGGCAGAACAGGTGCTGGAGGACCATTACCAGGCCAAATCCAAATCATCCCATCTTGTTCCAAGCATGGCACTGATTTTATCTTGACGTTAGCTAATCGCGTGGACGGCATTTTTTCACATTTTCCATCTGTCGAGTATTCCCAACCTGGAATTGATCGAATAAAATATCTTTAATGATTTAAGACCAAGTTCAATCCGAAGTGTCAAAAGGTATGCTTATTTTGTTGAAATAATTACAAGTAAAAATTGTACATGATTAATGTTTAGCTACTAACCATGGTATGGGCATCGAATACGACCCTCGGTCACGGAACCAAGATGAAGAGGACATGCTCTATGTGCACAGGTATTTTGGACACATCCGGGATTTCCATCTTCTCCACGGAAAATAACCCATGGTTCCTCGAAGCAATCAATTGGAATCTGAAAATAAATCAAACACACTATAGAGTTGCAAATAACAAAAATCGTAAGTGCATTCCACATCTTACATCTTAATGACATACTCAGCCAAAGGCTAAAAAAGATTAACAAAAGCACCAATTTAAGACCATCTTCATTTTCAGAAAAATATATAATCCATTTGGTTCATTGAAATGAAATTTGTTTTTAAATCATTAAAATCGATTTGAACTTTAATTTATATATTTTTTAGTAAATATATAAAGGTTTATAAAAAAATATACAGATAAACATGAATTCCGTGTTTCCTAAATTCACTAGAAATATGGTTCATTTTCAGCAACTAATCACATATTCGCATCGGTTTCCGTTTTAACTGAATGCAAAAGAGTCAAAAGGTGGTGGATCATAAACTTGATCCATCTAAAGGGCCCAACCCACTCAAATGGTCCAACCCACTTAATAAGGCCCATCTAGAAAGAATATTCTAGAAACATTTAAATTAATGTAGAGTACTTTAGGTTGAGTGTAAGACACACTTTTAGGTTGAGTGTAAGAAACACCTTAACTTTGAGTGTAGTATTGATGTTGAGTGTGTTAGTATCCAAAAGCCTCTTGGATGGTGGATCTTTGTCTCCACTATATTCCTATAAATAGTGGAGCTCTCCCACCATCTAGAGCATCACAAAAACACACCAAGAATCAAAGTTAGAGAGAAAATTAGAGTGAGAGTAAAGAGAGACAAGAATGCTCTCTTGAGTGGTAGAAAAATTATTTCTCTTCTAGTGTGAGTTGTAAGAGTGTTCTTGTAATATTTCTCCTTTTATTCTACATCAAGTTGTTTGTTTGTTTTAAAAGAGAGTGTTGTTTTTATATTTTCCGCCAACAAAGTGGTATCAGAGCCACAAACTCTATCCGAAATTTCGTTTTTTAAATTTTCAACATATTGGAAATATTATTTTTAAAAATTCAACATATTTAAAAATATGGCAAATGGTGTATCATCCTTCCAAGTTCCAACACTCAACAACAACAACTACGACAATTGGAGTATCAAGATGAAAGCTCTCCTTGGAGCACATGATGTGTGGGATGCCGTCGAAAAAGGTTTTGACGAACCCGAAGATGAAGCAAGCCTTTCTCAAGAGGAGAAAACAAATTTGAAGGATTCAAGAAAGAGAGACAAAAAAGCTCTCTTCCTCATCTATCAAGCATTAGATGATGATGGTTTCGAAAAGATTTCGAGCGCATCTTCCGCCAAGCAAGCGTGGGAGAAATTACAAATCTCTTATAAAGGAGTCGAAAAGGTGAAAAAGGTACGTCTCCAAACATTAAGAGGTGAATTTGAATCTTTACATATGAAAGCGTCCGAATCTATTTCGGAATATTTTTCAAGAGTAGCAACCGTTTCTAATCAATTAAAAAGAAATGGTGAGAACTTAGAAGATGTGAGAGTAATCGAAAAAATACTCCGCTCGTTGGATCCCAAATTTGAGCACATCGTCGTGACGATTGAGGAAACTAAAGCCTTGGAGAAGATGATGATTGAAGAACTCCAAGGATCATTACAAGCCTATGAAGAAAAGCACAAGAAGAAGCAAGAGATCACCGAGCAACTCCTCAAAGTAGAATTGAAGGACATGCATGCAAATCAAGGAGATGATAGAAACCAACGTAGCCGAGGCAGAGGCAGAGGCCGCGGACGAGGTGGTTATCACGGCAGTGGACGTGGCTGGAATTACAACAACAATAATTCCAACTACAACTATGAGAAACGAGAAAGCTCAACACGAGGTCGTGGAAGAAGAAATACGAACTCGAGGTATGATAAATCTCAAATCAAATGCTATAAATGTCAAAGGTTTGGACATTATGCTTCCGAATGCAGAGGCCCCAACAATAGAGTTGAGGAGAGGGCCAACTATGCCGATGAGAAGACGGAGGAAAAAGATATGTTATTACTAACATACAAAAGCACTAATGAAGGTCAAGAGAACACGTGGTATCTTGACAGCGGTGCAAGCAACCATATGTGTGGGAAAAGAAGCATGTTCGTAGAAATCAATGAAGCAGTGAGTGGAAATGTCTCTTTTGGAGATGATAGCAAAATATCGGTGAAAGGAAAAGGTAACATTCTTATTCGTGCAAAAGATGGTAGTCACCAAATTGTTTCAAATGTCTACTACGTACCACGCATGAAAAACAACATTTTGAGCTTGGGACAACTACTAGAAAAGGGCTATGATATTCATATGAAAAATTATAGTCTTTTTCTAAGAGACGACAAAGGAGACTTAATTGCTAAAGTCCAAATGTCAAATAATAGAATGTTTCCTTTGAATATTCAAAATGATGTTGCAAAGTGTCTTAAGGCGTGTTACAAAGATTCGTCGTGGCTATGGCATGTTCGATTTGGGCATCTAAACTTTTCAAGTTTAGAGTTATTGTCAAAGAAGGAAATGGTGAGAGGGTTACCATGTATCAATCATCCTGACCAGCTATGCGAAGGATGTTTACTTGGAAAGCAATTCAGAAAAAGCTTTCCAAAGGAGTCAGAGTCAAGAGCCAATAAACCTCTCGAGCTTATTCATACCGATGTGTGTGGTCCAACCAAGCCGAGCTCTCTAGGTAAAAGTAACTACTTCCTTCTCTTCATTGATGATTTTTCAAGAAAAACGTGGGTATATTTCTTGAAACAGAAATCCGAAGTCTTTGGTGTATTTAAGAAGTTCAAAGCAGTTGTGGAAAAGGAAAGCGGAAATATGATCAAAGCCATGAGATCTGACCGAGGAGGGGAGTTCACATCCAATGAATTTATGGAGTTTTGTGAAGCACATGGAATTCGTCGCCGCTTGACAGTTCCTAGATCACCTCAACAAAATGGTGTGGCAGAAAGGAAGAACAGAACAATCCTTGACATGGCGCGAAGCATTCTCAAAAGTAAGAAACTACCTAAAGATTTTTGGGCGGAAGCAGTGGCATGTGCGGTCTACTTGTCCAACCGATCTCCAACAAGAAGTGTTTGGGGAAAGACACTACAAGAAGCGTGGAGTGGAAGAAAGCCCGGAATTTCCCACTTGAGAGTATTTGGAAGCGTAGCTCATGTCCATGTACCAGACGAACAACGAACCAAACTCGATGATAAAAGCAAAAATTTTATCTTCATCGGTTACGACTCAAGTTCCAAAGGCTACAAGTTATACAACCCAAACAACAAGAAGGTTGTGATAAGCCGAGACGTGATAGTTGATGAAGAAGGCGAATGGGATTTTGGGTCTCATACAAATGAGTTCACATTTTTCCCCCAAATTGAAGAAGATGAGAAGACACCAAATGAGCAATCGGAAGATGTTGCTACCCAACATGCCTCACCAAAAGCAACTACTCATGGAGACTCGCCACCTTCATCATCGTCAAATAGTAGTCAAAATGAGAGAGCAGTGGAACGTATAAGAAGCCTTAGTGATCTTTATGAGGTAACCGAACCAATGGATAACATTACACTCTTTTGTCTCTTTGCTGAATGTGAGCCAGTGACATTTCAAGAAGCTGCACAAGAGAAACAATGGAGAGACGCGATGGATGAAGAAATTAGAGCCATCGAGAAGAATGACACATGGGAACTCACCTCACTTCCCAAAGGGTGCAAGACAATAGGCGTCAGATGGTTATACAAAACCAAGAGAAATGCTAAGGGGGAGATTGAAAAACACAAAGCGAGGCTTGTTGCAAAAGGCTATAGTCAAAAGGCGGGAATTGACTATGAAGAGGTATTCGCCCCCGTTGCCCGATTAGAAACTATTAGACTAATAATTTCTTTGGCAGCTCAAAACAAGTGGAAGATACAACAAATGGATGTAAAGTCAGCATTTCTCAATGGCGTCCTTGAAGAAGAAGTCTACATTCAACAACCATTAGGCTATGAGATCAAAGGCCACGAAGATAAGGTGTTGAAGCTAAAGAAGGCTCTTTACGGGCTAAAACAAGCACCAAGGGCCTGGAACAGTAGAATCGACAAGTATTTCCAAAAGAACGGCTTCAACAAATGTCCGTACGAGCACGCTCTATACACCAAGATCAAAGATGGAGATATTTTGATCGTGTGTCTCTACGTGGACGATTTGATCTTCACCGGAAGCAACCCAAGTATGTTCAATAAATTCAAGGAAGTAATGACGAAGGAATTCGAGATGACAGACTTGGGGCTCATGGCGTACTACCTTGGCATTGAAGTTAAGCAGCAAAAAGATGGAATTTTCATCTCACAAGAAAGCTATGCTATGGATATTCTGAAGAAGTTTAAAATGGAGAACTGTAGCCCGATAAGCACACCCATGGAGTTTGGAGTCAAAATATCCAAGCATGAAGAAGGCGAAAGTGTAGATCCGACATTATTCAAAAGTTTGGTAGGAAGTCTACGCTATCTAACTTGCACGAGACCGGATATTCTTCATGCAGTTGGATTGGTTAGTCGCTATATGGAATCTCCAACAACAACTCATTTCAAGGCTGCAAAGAGAATCCTTCGTTATCTGAAAGGTACAATCGACTTTGGATTACTCTATTCCATTTCTAATGATTACAAACTTGTTGGGTATAGCGATAGTGATTGGGGTGGAGACATAGACAATCGAAGGAGTACTACTGGATTTGTATTCTTGATGGGAAACATTGCTTTCACATGGATGTCAAAGAAACAACCCATAGTCACATTATCGACTTGTGAGGCAGAATATGTTGCTGCCACTACCTGTGTTAGCCATGCAATTTGGCTTAGAAATCTATTGAAGGAGATAGACCTAACACAACATGAGCCAACTAAGGTCTATGTCGATAATAAGTCAGCAATCGCCTTAGCCAAGAATCCAGTATTCCATGATCGAAGCAAGCATATAGATGTCCGCTACCACTACATAAGGGAGTGTATTTCAAGAAAGGATGTGCAAGTTGAATATGTGAAGACACAAGATCAAGCTGCTGATATTTTCACCAAGCCACTGAAAAGCGAAGACTTCAAACGATTAAGGAAACTACTAGGGGTCACGGGATCAAGTTTAAGGGGGAGTGTTGGATCATAAACTTGATCCATCTAAAGGGCCCAACCCACTCAAATGGTCCAACCCACTTAATAAGGCCCATCTAGAAAGAATATTCTAGAAACATTTAAATTAATGTAGAGTACTTTAGGTTGAGTGTAAGACACACTTTTAGGTTGAGTGTAAGAAACACCTTAACTTTGAGTGTAGTATTGATGTTGAGTGTGTTAGTATCCAAAAGCCTCTTGGATGGTGGATCTTTGTCTCCACTATATTCCTATAAATAGTGGAGCTCTCCCACCATCTAGAGCATCACAAAAACACACCAAGAATCAAAG
The DNA here is from genome assembly GCA_036936605.1 of Limnanthes douglasii subsp. nivea. Taxonomy (NCBI): domain Eukaryota; kingdom Viridiplantae; phylum Streptophyta; class Magnoliopsida; order Brassicales; family Limnanthaceae; genus Limnanthes; species Limnanthes douglasii. The sequence continues at coordinate 1,544,408 of JAUPFV010000004.1, read as the reverse complement.
TTAGAGAGAAAATTAGAGTGAGAGTAAAGAGAGACAAGAATGCTCTCTTGAGTGGTAGAAAAATTATTTCTCTTCTAGTGTGAGTTGTAAGAGTGTTCTTGTAATATTTCTCCTTTTATTCTACATCAAGTTGTTTGTTTGTTTTAAAAGAGAGTGTTATTTTTATATTTTCCGCCAACAATTTGAACTTTAATTTATATATTTTTTAGTAAATATATAAAGGTTTATAAAAAAATATACAGATAAACATGAATTCCGTGTTTCCTAAATTCACTAGAAATATGGTTCATTTTCAGCAACTAATCACATATTCGCATCGGTTTCCGTTTTAACTGAATGCAAAACAGTCAAAAGGTGGAAAATTTCGATAACCAATCATGGCATCAGTGAACATACCATAGTATCATCCTGAAGTCCACTTGAGAAAGCTACAGGATACCAAAAATTCTTCAACTGAGGATGGTAGGGCTGGACTGGACCCGAGACATTCAAGTTTTTACGTGACGACTTTCTCTTTACATTGTCCACCAAACTACTAGAAGTACTTGTAGACAAGGATGATGTTTGCTCAGATGCTGTTGCACTTCTCTCTTGTAACAGCCTATCATTAACCAACATCTCCATGTAAGCTAGTTTGTCTAATGCAGTAGAAACCCTTGCTTCAGATATATGAACCTGTTGCATTTTTGGCATCTTGTCAGAGTTTGACAATCTTTACAATATTTATTCGGCCTCTTTAGATGTTGAATTAATAGGTTCGATCTTATTGCTGTTACATACCTGATTATGTGCTTTTGCTAGTTCCTCTTGCAAGTCTGCTAGCTCCTCCTTTACTGTGCCAATGGACTTATACTCGCGAGCTAAAGGATTTAGAACATCTACGACCTAATTAAGCGTGTTGAAGGAAGTGAGTACCATTTAAATGAAGCTATAAGCTAGACAGGATAAAAAATCTATATTTTCTAAATCAATATCATTCAACTTCGCGGGATAAGAGATCTATATAATTGACCGTCACCAGATAAAGTTTGAATCAAGTTTCTTCGTTCTTGGTAGCTACTTTAAAGTCTTGAATTAGTTCTTAAGTTCATCACAGTTGTAAATGGTTGCTTTAGTATTACATGTAGTAGTATCATAAGTCTGATTCAGTAGTCTGTGAAATTGAAGTCATCTAATTTCTGTGTTCTGCTCTTACGACTGTTAGGCAAAAAGGTTACTTGTTTGTTTGAGCTTTTTAAGTGTAAAAAACCTACTTGTTTAGTTTTCTGAGCTTAAAATGAGATAAAAAAAAGTCTAAAAAGCTATGGCTAATTCTATTTGCTTCTTAACTTTTAGATTTGTTTTTACTATGTATTTCTCGCCTTTCTGTATCAAACTTCTCGTGATCTAAGCATTTTTGGTTTACAGAAATTCTAGAAAGTCTTATATAATTGATAGAGAAAATAGACCTTATCATGAAGAACCATCATTGTTAGTAAGTCTTGGCGAGCACGCCAATCCAAGTACCGAATATTATTATCCTTTTTGAGAAAGTAAAACTGTAGTACTTCTTCATTTATCAAATGCAACGTACAAAGGAAATAAATAGGCAATAAACGAGGTGGGAGTTACAAAATAGGATTCACTAATCCCACTTCTCTCTTCACTTAATGCCCGTTACGTAACTCCTACACCCACGTAAAACTCTAAGACTCAGTCTAATACTAACGGTTACTATAACTTAAATAAATAAAACATGTTTAGATTAAATACATAAAATGCAACATGTCCCCCCTAATCTCAACATGTTTTTCAAACCTCGACTTCAGCTTCCCGAGCTCGCAGTAAGATCCTCAACCCCTATTGCCTTCCTCATTTCTTCAAATTTAACCTTCCCCAATGCCTTAATTAAGATGTCTGCCCTCTGTTCTTGAGTCACTACGTGCTTAATGATCAACTCACCCCTTTCAATACACTCTCGAATAAAATGAAACCGTACGTCGATATGTTTGCTCCTCCCGTGTAGTACCGGATTCTTCATTAACTCGATGGCTGACCTGTTATCTATGTGGAGTATCACTGGTCCAACCGATTGTCCCGAGATTTCCTTTAGTAGTCCACGAAGCCATATGCTCAGACAAGCTGCTGTCGTGGCGGCCATGTACTCCGCCTCGCACGAAGATAGAGCAACCACTTTCTGTTTCTGCGATGTCCAAGATATTAAGCTCCTGTTAAGGTAGAAACACATGCCCCCAGTACTTCTCCTGTCGATAACATCTCCAGCAAGATCACTATCTGTAAACCCATACAACATCCTACTACTCTTCTCGTTTGCATAAACCAGCCCATACTCAATTGTCCCTCGAATGTACCTCAAGATATGTTTCACAGCTTGTTGGTGCTTCACTGTGGGTTTCTCCATGAATCTGCTCACCACTCCCACATCATATGAAATATCTGGACGAGTGTGAGTTAGATATCGCAGACTTCCAACGATACATCTGTACTCAGAGCAATCAACAATTACTCATTCTTCATCTCTGTCCAACTGTAACTTATGCTCCATAGGAAATTTGGACGCGTTACAATTCATCATTCCAGATTTTTCTAGTAACTTCTTGGCATATGATGACTGATTCAGTGTAGTACGCATCTCTCCTTGGTTTACTTCTATTCCAAGATAAAACGACAATAAACCCAGATCACTCATCTCAAACCGTTTGTTCATTTGCTGCTTGAATGCTTCGATTTCCTGCTTGTCTGAACCTGTCACCAATAAATCGTCAACATACACACCCACTATGAGTATACTCCCTTCTTTGTACTTTATGTACACCGCTTGCTCGTGTAAGCATCTGTCAATTCCCAACTCTTTCAAGCATCTGTCTAGCTTCGCATTCCACGCTCTAGGAGCTTGACGCAGCCCGTACAAAGCCTTCACCAGTCTATACACCATCTGTTCGTGTCCTTTCTTGACGAACCCCTCAGGTTTGATGACATAAACTTCTTCAATGAGCTCTCCGTTTAAAAACGCTGATTTTACATCAAGATGATAAACTTCCCAACCTTCTTTCGCTGAAAGTGCTAGCAAGAGTCGAACCGTGTCAAGTCGTGCTACGGGAGCAAAAACTTCATCATAATCTATTCCTTTCCTTTGAACGTATCCCTTTGCAACGAGCCGTGCCTTATGTTTCACCACATTCCCATCTGGGTCCTTTTTTAACTTATATACCCACTTCAAACCTATTGGTTTATGCCCAGGTGGTAAACTTGTGAGTACCCAGGTTTCGTTCTTCTCTATTGTCTCGAACTCCGTCTTCATAGCATCTTGCCAATCCTTCTCTTTTATGGCTTCGAAATATGACGTTGGTTCCTCAGCCTTTAATAACATCAGCTCATCAATCAGCTCAATGACCTCAGTGTCATTATAAATATCTGCCAAAGGCCTGAACCTCTTAGGTTCACTGCTCGCGGTAGATGATGTTCCAACAGTTTCAGCTGTTTTGGTCGTCAAAGTTTGTTGTGACGATGCCGATGACTGTGAAGCCATGGATTGCAGAGGAGTTGTGGGTTCATAATCTGCATCCACACTGTCCCCAGTTTCCATGTTCTCGGTTACCTCAACATAGCTCCCAGGGAAAGTTACTTCACCACCTGTTTCTTGTTCCCATGACCAGAAGGCTTCCTCTTGAAATACCACGTCCCTACTGACGTGTACAGTCCCTGTTTGTGGGTCAAATAAGCGACTCCCTTTTGTTCCCGACTCCTTACCGAGATACACCACCCTCTTATTACGATCATCTAGTTTCTTGACATGTATCGAAGGTATCTTCATAAATACAATACACCCAAACACTCTTAAGTGTGTCAGGTCCGGCTTAGTCTCACTCCATGCTTCATATGGTGTTCTTCTGTTTAAACTTCGAGTTGGTAGTCGATTGAGAACATAAATCGAATGACGCACCGCTTCACCCCAGAGATACGCAGGTAGGTTTGCTCCCCTTAGAAAACTTCTTGCCATAGCAGCCACAGTCCTATTCCTTCGTTCCACCACCCCGTTTTGCTGCGGAGTGTATGGTGCTGTGTAATGCCTCAAAATACCAGCCTTCTCACAATACAAGGTGAATTCCTTGGAAAAAAATTCACCGCCTCTATCTGTCCTCAAGATCTTTATGTTTTTCTCGCTCCCCTTTTCAACTAAAGCTTTAAAATTTTTAAACATCTCGAAAGCATTACTTTTCTCCTTTAACATGTAGACCCACATTTTCTTACTGAAATCATCAACAAATAGAAGGAAGTAACGATTACCTCCAGTTGTCGTTGGTGTGATAGGACCACAAATATCAGCATGAATTATCTCGAGTGCTTTCCTCGACACAGAGCTAGTTTGATGTGGGAAGGATTTTCTGGATTGCTTCGTCATTAAACAACCTTCACACCTTTTAAGTGGTTGAGTCATGCTTGGAATCCCGTATGCCATCTTCTCTCGCGACATTAATTCCAAAGCTTGGAAATTTACGTGCCCAAGACGAGCATGCCACAACCAAGTATCTTCTTCGGCCTTGTTAAACAAACATGTTGCTCTACTTTCTTCAAGACTGATCTTATATAGTCGATTCTCTGTCCTTTTTACCTTCATCAATAGTCTTCCATGTTAAGTTTTTCTGAACTTATCTGCATTTCCAATGAAGCCAGTGCTTGCCATCACTTGAGTAAAATGTATCATAACCTTCAAGTAGAATGTGAAGACAGTGCTAAGCACATTAAAGAGAACTGGAGTGAATTGAAAAGACAGTGTAATTTTAGGGGGTTATAAATTACACATTAAGGACTGTAATATTTTTTTCCCTTTTTAAGTGTTACAGTCTCTATAAAACCCACTGTTAGGGTTTTTGTGTATTCACTAGAAATGGCAGTCACTGTGTTCTTCCTAATAAAATCGATCTGCAGCAAGTCCGGAGACGTAGGCATAATTTGCTGAACTCCGTTAACAATTGTGTCTTTGATTTCACTTTTGTTTTTGTGCTTTCCTTTTCTTTTTTTTCTTTTGATCTGATTTGACAGGAAATTAGCATATTTCCCTAAGAACTGGTATCAGAGCCAGGTTGGTAGCGATCCAAAGGAAATCAGATTTGAGTGGGAGCAATGGCTACAGACGAAGGAAAGGTGAGACTCGAAAAATTCGATGGTGTAGATTTTGGGTTCTGGAAGATGCAGATTGAAGATTATCTGTACCAGAAAAAACTTTATCAACCCCTCTCAGAAAAGAAACCAGAAGGTATGAAAGATGAAGAATGGACACTTCTTGATAGACAAGCTCTTGGAGTCATCCGATTGATGCTATCCCACAACGTTGCTTTTAACATCATAAAGGAAACAACCACGGCGGGTCTTATGAAGGCTCTCTCCAGTATGTATGAGAAGCCATCAGCGTCTAAAAAAGTTCACTTGATGAGGCGTTTATTCAATTTGCGAATGATGGAAGGTGCTTCGGTAGCTCAACACCTCAATGAACTTAATACAATCACAAGCCAGTTGAGTTCAGTTGAAATTGATTTTGATGAAGAAATACGAGCATTGATACTGTTGTCTTCACTACCAGATAGTTGGAATGCTACTGTCACTGCGGTGAGTAGCTCATCAGGAAGCAATAAGTTGAAATTTGATGATGTTCGTGACCTAGTTCTCAGTGAAGAGATTCGAAGGAGAGAATCAGGTGAGTCATCAATCTCCTCAGTCTTACATACAGAATCAAGAGGAAGAAATTCAACCAGAGTATATGGACGTGGTAAGTCGAACTACCGAGGCAAATCAAGAGACTGGAGGTCCAAGTCTAGGAATCCTAAAAATTCCCAGGGGTTGAGAAACATGGAGTGTTGGAATTGTGGGAAGACCGGGCACTTAAAATATCAGTGCAAGACAGAACTAAAGGAACAAGAGAAGAAGACAGAGGCAAATATCACTTCAGAAGGAGATGATGCGTTAATATGCTCCTTAGAAAGCAGGGAAGAATCTTGGATATTAGACTCCGGAGCATCGTTTCACGCGGCTTCGAAGAAAGAATTCTTCGAGAGGTATGTCCCTGGTAACCTTGGAAAAGTATATCTTGGTGATGATCAACCTTGTGATATTATTGGTAAAGGTACTGTGAAGATTAAGTTGAATGGGTCTGTATGGGAACTGAAAGATGTCATACATATCCCCAGTCTAAGAAAGAACTTAATCTCAGTAGGTCAGTTGGCTAGCGAAGGCTATAGTACGATCTTCTATGGTGACAATTGGAAAATTTCAAAGGGAGCAATGACGATTGCTCGCGGAAAGAAGAGTGGTACTCTTTACAAGACAGCAGAGACGAGCTGTTCAATTGCAATAGCAGCAGGAAACGAAAATCCAAATATTTGGCACCAGAGGCTTGGCCATATGAGTATGAAGGGTATGAAAATTATGTACTCGAATGGGAAGCTTCCAGGTCTAAAGTCAGTCGATATAGACATGTGTGAAGATTGCATACTTGGAAAACAGAAAAGGGTCAGTTTTCAGACGAGTGGTAGAACCCCAAAGAAAGAAAGGCTGGAGCTTGTTCACTCTGACGTTTGGGGGCCAACAACTGTTTCATCTATAGGAGGGAAACACTATTTCGTGACCTTTATCGATGATCATTCTCGAAAGGTATGGGTTTATTTTCTGAAGCATAAATCTGAAGTGTTGATGTTTTTAGGAGATGGAAATCTATGGTTGAGAATGAGACAGGTCTAAAGATTAAAAAGCTGAGAACTGATAATGGTGGTGAATATGAGGACACCAAATTCAAGAACTTTTGCTATGAGCATGGTATCAGGATGGAGAGAACCGTTCCAGGTACGCCTCAACACAATGGTATTGCCGAACGTTGACAGAAAGAGCCACAAGCATTCGAATACAGTCTGGTTTACCGAAGCAGTTCTGGGCAGAAGCAATCAACACATCGGCTTACCTGGTTAACCGAGGCCCGTCGGTTCCCTTAGAACATCGAATACCCGAGGAGGTATGGAGTGGTAAGGATATAAAATTATCACATCTAAGAGTTTTTGGTTGTACATCATATGTTCATATAAGTGACCAAGGCAGGAACAAGCTTGATCCGAAATCGAAAAAATGTTTCTTGATCGGCTATGGCGAAGATGAGTTCGGTTATCGTGTTTGGGATGAGGAGAACAAGAAGATGATACGAAGCAGAGATGTGATCTTCAATGAAACAGTGATGTACAAGGACAGACATAAAACTGAAGCAAATGACTCAAAGCCGTATGAATCAGTATTTGCAGATATCGAGGGAGTCCCAGATAGTCAAGAATTAGAGCCGATCAGATTAACCCCTCAACAAGGAGAGTCCGTTGGACAAACCGATCGACAGCAATCCGATACCTTACAGCCGACCGAGGCAGTTCCTGTTTTGCGAAGATCTTCCCGACCCCATGTACCCAACAGGAGATACTTGAACTATCTGTTACTTACCGATGGAGGAGAACCTGAATGCTATGATGAAGCTTGCCAGACCAATGATGCTAGTAAGTGGGAGTTTGCTATGAAAAATGAGATGAAGTCTTTAATCTCAAATGATACATGGGACCTAACTGAGTTACCAATGGGTAAGAAGGCACTCCATAACAAATGGGTGTATCGGGTGAAAGATGAGCATGATGGCTCTAAGAGATACAAAGCACGACTAGTTGTCAAAGGGTTCCAGCAAAAGGAAGGAATTGATTACACCGATATTTTTGCTCCAGTTGTGAAGCTCAATACTATTAGATCAGTGTTGAGTATTGTTGCCATTGAAGACCTTTATCTTGAACAGTTAGATGTGAAGACTGCATTTCTTCACGGGGATTTGGATGAGGAGATATACATGTATCAACCAGAAGGTTTCTTAAAAGAAGGGAAAGAAAACATGGTATGCAGACTTAAGAAAAGTTTGTACGGTTTAAAGCAAGCTCCAAGATAGTGGTACAAGAAATTTGACGGTTTTATGCACAAAGAGAGTTTTCAGAAGTGTAATGCGGACCAGTGTTGCTATTTTAAAAGATGTAAGTCCAGTTATATCATTTTGCTACTCTATGTTGATGATATGTTAGTAGCAGGTTCAGATATGGATGATATTAGAAGATTGAAGCTACAATTGTCAAAAGAATTTGACATGAAGGACTTGGGTCCGGCGAAGAAGATTCTTGGAATGCAAATCATAAGAGATAAGCATAGAAAAGTTTTGCAGTTATCTCAGTCAGAGTACATCGATCGCGTTTTGAAGAGATTTAACATGTGTGATGCAAAGCCAGTTAGTACACCATTGGCAGGTCACTTTTGTTTATCCAAGGATCAATCCCCTAAGACGGATGAAGAAAAAGACTTGATGGCTAAGGTTCCTTACGCCTCAGCTATTGGAAGTTTGATGTATGCAATGGTCTGTACGAGACCAGACATTAGTTATGCAGTGGGAGTTGTGAGTAGGTTTATGTCAAACCCAGGGAAAATTCATTGGGAAGCTGTCAAATGGATTTTGAGGTACCTACTAGGTACCATAGAAAAGTGTTTGTACTTTGGTAAGGGTGAGTTAAAGTTACAAGGCTACGTAGATGCAGATTTTGGAGGTGAAGTTGATCACCGGAAAAGCACTACCGGTTATATATTTACTGTTGGAACTACAGCTGTTAGTTGGATGTCAAAATTACAGAAAATTGTCACTTTATCAACTACAGAGGCTGAGTATGTAGCAGTGACCGAAGCCAGTAAAGAGATGATATGGCTTCAAGGTTTGTTAACCAAGTTGGGATTCAAACAGAAGAACAACGTTCTGCATAGTGATAGTCAAAGTGCAATTCAATTGGCGAAGAATTCAACATTTCATTCAAGAACCAAGCACATCAGTCTTCGTTATCATTTCATTAGATCTTTATTGGAAGATGAGGTGCTAATACTGGAAAAGATCCAAGGAAGCAAGAATCCAGCTGATATGTTGACAAAGACAGTAGCCATTGAAAAACTGAAGTTGTGTTCAGCTTCAGTTGGTTTACAAGAGTAATAAGACCAGAAAGATCTGCTGCATAAATCAAGGTGTGAAGACAGGTTGAAACCAGTCTTCAAGTGGGAGATTGTTAAGTTTTTCTGAACTTATCTGCGTTTCCAATGAAGCAAGTGCTTGCCATCACTTGAGTAAAATGTATCATAACCTTCAAGTAGAATGTGAAGACAGTGCTAAGCACATTAAAGAGAACTGGAGTGAATTGAAAAGACAGTGTAATTTTAGGGGGTTATAAATTACACATTAAGGACTGTAATATTTTTTTCCCTTTTTAAGTGTTACAGTCTCTATAAAACCCACTGTTAGGGTTTTTGTGTATTCACTAGAAACGGCAGTCACTGTGTTCTTCCTAATAAAATCGATCTGCAGCAGGTCCGGAGACGTAGGCATAATTTGCTGAACTCCGTTAACAATTGTGTCTTTGATTTCACTTTTGTTTTTGTGCTTTCCTTTTCTTTTTTTTCTTTTGATCTGATTTGACAGGAAATTAGCATATTTCCCTAAGATTCCACTCGCCTCGTGAATCCACAAATAATCCCCATCAAGTACGACTTTATTCCCTGCCTCAGAAAGTTGTCCCAAGCTTATAATATTATTACAGAGATTTGGGATATAGTATACCTCTTCAAGCATCCTTTCTTCACCATTCTTGCACTGGAACGCCACTGTTCCCTTTCCCTTGATACACACGGTCGATCCATCGCCAAACTTCACTTTCCCAGAGACACGCTCATCCAAGCTTTTGAATTTTCCACGCTGCCCAGTCATGTGATTGCTGGCGCCGTTATCCAAGTACCACACCTGTGACTCCTTTTGTTCACCTGCGTTTGTTCGTAGCTTTGGAACCACTCCATCCTCCTTCAGAAGCATAGATTCGATATCCATTTGTCCGACCTCAACAACCAACAAGGCTGGCTCATCTTCTTGAATTTTCGAGAGATTTGCTTCTCTCGTCATGTCTTTCTCCTTCCTTGGTTTACGACAGTCCGCAGCAAAGTGTCCCAGTGCTTGACAGTTAAAGCACCTCACTCTACTTCTGTCTCGTACTCCACGAGTACTTCCTCCACCTCGAGTCCCTTCTCTATTAGTTTTCCTTAACCATTCTTCTCGAGTCAACAAAAGCTGCCCCTCGCCGCTTTCTTTCTTCCTCCACTCATCTTCTGTCAGCAGCAATTGTCCCTGGTGTTTCTCCGTTGTCCCTCGCAATCTTTCCTCGTGGGCTTTCAAAGAACCAACGACTTCTTCTACCGACATCTCTTCCAGATCTCCGAATTGCTCAATAGCAGATGCAATCTGTAAGAATTTTGTGGGAACCGCTCTGAGAAGTTTCTTAACCACATATGTCTCTTCCACTTTCTCTCCCAACACTCGAATATTGGTAACCAGGCTGTTCAGCTTCAGATAGAATTCGTCTAATGGCTCATCGTCTTTCATGCTTAGAGCTTCGAATTTGCTCTTGAGGGTCTGGGCTCTAGCTGCTTTTACCTTGTCTGCTCCCAGGTACATGGTTTTGACAGCCTTCCACGCATCCTTGGCCGTCTTCTTTTCTGCAAGTGACATCAGGACATCTTCTGGAACTCCCTGGTAAATAACAGCGAGTGCCTTTTTGTCGACCTTGTTTTCCACAGGAGCTTTAGGGTCCTTGGGTTCGATTGCCTCCCACACTCCGTGGGCTTGCATGAATACCGTCATTTTGAGAGCCCATGCAGTGTAGTTGGTTTTGCTCAACATCGGGTAGCTGAGACCAAAGGAGCTTTTGCTTGTCGTCTCCATCTGAAGTTATGAACACCTCCTGAAGCTCTGATACCAAGTATTATCCTTTTTGAGAAAGTAAAACTGTGGTACTTCTTCATTCATCAAATGCAACGTACAAAGGAAAATAAATAGGCAATAAACGAGGTGGAAGTTACAAAATAGGATCCACTAATCCCACTTCTCTCTTCACTTAATGCCCGTTACGTAACTCCTACACCCACGTAAAACTCTAAGACTCAGTCTAATACTAACGGTTACTATAACTTAAATAAATAAAACATGTTTAGATTAAATACATAAAATGCAACAGTTCTTGCATGAACTAGGAGTACTTTAGATTCTAAAACCCGAAACTAACTCAACTCAACTGACGAAATCTAAATAAATACAATATTGTCAAGAAAGCAACAAAACTTAGCAGTGTTCTTGCATGAACTAAGATTACTTTAGATTCTAAAACCCGAAACAAGCTAGAACCAACAAAACAAACTAAACCCAAATACAAGAACTTCCCTAAGATGCATAGAAACTATCGAGTACCCAAGTTTTACCTTTCTTGTATTAAGCTTAGATGATCTGTACAGCGAGATAGGTAGAGACAACGCAGCGGCAAAAGCAACTGTTGTCATGGCGCATTATAGAAAATATTTAAAAGATTATAATTGATATAGGGATTATAAATTAATAATTTATAAATTATTGTATTAATTATTTTATTAGTTTTATTATAATAAATTATATTATTATTTTTAGTTAAATTAATTTAAAACTACTGCATAATTAATTGTGAAAATATTTTAAAAGTCATTTATTTTTAAATTTTTAAATAAAATTATCAAAACAAGTTTTTAAAGAATAAGATTTGAAATAAATATTATTTTCGAAAATTTTAATAAACATAGTTTTTTTATTAATTTTTAAAATTCATTTTATATAATCAACTTATTTTTCTTTAATTAAATATCTTAAAAAATCCGTTAAAATTTTAGTTTTTCAAAATATTAAATTTTTAAAACCTATTTTTTCCTTAAAAACTTGAAGGTTTATGAGTGACGTTCTAATTTGAAATTATCTATTTAATACAAGTATATTTTTAAATTTAAATTTAATAAATTTAAATGCTTTTAAGACAGAAAGTTTATTAAATACGATAAGAAATGTTTTCAAAATCATATTTAAATTTAATGTTTTTAAAACAAACAAAATATACTTGTATTAAATAGATAATTTTAAATTAGAACGTAACTCATAAACCTTCAAATTTTTAAAGAAAAAATAGGTTTTAAAAATTTAATATTTTGAAAAACTAAAATTTTAACGGATTTTTTAAGATATTTAATTAAAGAAAAATAAGCTGATTATATAAAATGAATTTTAAAAATTAATAAAAAAACTATTTTTATTAAAATTTTCGAAAATAATATTTATTTCAAATCTGATACTTTAAAAACTTGTTTTTATAATTTTATTTAAAAATTTAAAAATAAATAACTTTTTAAAAATATCTTCACCATTAATTATGCAGTAGTTTTAAATTAATTAACTAAAAATAATAATATAATTTATTATAATAAAACTAATTAAATAATTAATACAATAATTTACAAATTATTAATTTATAATCCCTGTATCAAAACTGAAGATAGAATAAAAGGATAATTCTGAAAATAGACTAGAAGGGTAGTTTTGTCTCTTAGATATTTAAATGCTTGTTAACCGGTGCCATGGTCACCGGTTAGCATAACCCTTAGTTAATAGTTATTACTTTGGACAATCGGTATATATAACTCCTAGTTATTACTAGTATATAACTAGGATTAATAGTAATTTTTTTTCGAAGGAAACGCAGCCGCTATCCAGAGTGCAATGAGTGCGCACAGGGTAAACCCGCAGCCGCTACTCGGAGTGCAATGAGTGCGCACAGGGTAAACCCTCAGTCTGACGCGATAGCCTGCAAACCAACGCCAGAAGGTAAACCACATAAAGTGCAAACCAACACCAGAAGGTAAACCACATAAAGTGACAGGCTCAGCCGAAAAAGTGTATGTAGAAGGACTCGAACTCATGACCTTTTGGTCATAAGAATGTTATACTCAACCAACTCGGCTGCCCCTTGGGGGCTAATAGTAATAGTTATTACTCTTAACTTTGGAGAGTCAGTCTATATTAACTATGATTAATAGTTATTACTTTGGAGAAACGGTCTAAACAGTATCCATATCTTTTTTTAATTTGTCATTAACTATTTTAAACCGTTTTTATTTCATAATATCTAACATATAAAGATTTGTTAAAAGCATTGTATTTGTGATTATTTTTTTCCAAAAACAGATGATTATTACTTTGGAGAATCGGTCTATATAACTCCAACTATGATGAAAGAAAGAATCATACTAAAGAAACCCGAATTGTTCATAGTAAATCCAGACTTCTTTTGTTTAATTCGTAAATCCAAGGTATGTTTTTTAACGTTTGCAACATACTAAATGTGTTGTGTGATGTTTTTTGTTTTTATGATTGCACACCGATTGTGTTGTTTATGCATGTGTATTGTGTTTCCAAAAGTAATTTATGCAATGTTTTTTAAAATAACAAACCATAATAGAGGACTTAATTTTGTGTTGGTTATTTTTTTGGCTTGTATTATGCTTTTCTTATGATATATCTACCTCTAGATTACTTGAATTTCCATTTGATCACTCTCTTAGGTCTCAGTTAGTTTTCATTATAGGTTCAAGCAACAGTGTACTATGCTTTTGCTATTAATTATGTTATGCTTTTGTTTTTTTTAATTAATTATGGACGCTGTTATAGGTGGTATAATATTTAAAATAATATTTACATGAGCTAGGGTACTCTGATATGGATTTCTAACCTCGCTACAGGTCTGCTTTACTCTATTTCTATGGGCCTCCAAATATCTAAATCCCAAAATATTTAGATTAAATAATAAATTACATGATAGATTTTATTATTTGTAACATGCATTTAATTGTCTATAAAGTAATATTCATTTAAAAAAAAGTAATATGATATTTTAAAATATTAATACTAAATTATTAAAATATTTATTTGTGTGTACACTGTACAGGTACTATCGAAATGGATGTAGGCGCGAAAGTGTTCAAGATAAGTTTACCTTACCTTGTGCCTGGTATAAAAGTCCAATACAGGTATTTATTTTGTTTTGGATCCTTTAAGAAAAAACTTGAGGAAGAAGTTAGATTGTTGAGAATGGTAGAAGAGAACATTATCTCCCGTGTCCACACGAACAGGAACAATAGTCAAATAATATTTTGTAGTGTGGAAAGTTGGTTGGTCAATGTGTCGTCTATTTTGTGTGAAGTGGAAACTTTAGAAGACGAAATGCAAAATAAGGAGGGCTGTTTCATGGGCAAGAGATGCTGGTACGAGTTGAGTAAACGGTATAAAGAAAAAATGTTCCGAGTTATTGAGCTTAGGGAAGAAGTAAAATGTTACCACGAAGTGAGTCCGCCCATGGCTCAATTGCCTGTACCGTATTTTTCATCGAGTGACTTGGTGTTTTCTGAATCTTCGCAAGTTGCTCTTGATAATATCATGGAGGGTTTGAAGGATGAAAGTGTGAAAGTCATTGGTTTGTACGGCATGGTCGGAGTTGGGAAGACAACTTTGGCTGAACATGTCATCTAGTCAGTCAAAGATTCAGAGTTGTTTGAAAAAGTGTCGGTTATATCATCGACATTTACTGGACTTCTGTTTTCGATGTTTCTTATAGTATACAAAGATGTATATTCAGCATTATTCTCAAACAATAATAGAGTTCAATATTTAGTTGAAGATTTAACATCGTTGACATCTCTACGTATGGTCATTAGCAATCTTCAACCTCTTCTATTAGGATTTGTTGTTGGAGATGGATGGTAGGCTACTGTAGCCTATGTCAATATTGCGTGTTATTACGACCTAAGACTTTTTATTTGCTCAAAATTGTTTAATGTTCTTCCTAAATCAATGTTCGAAGAGTTCAAAGGAGTTATCGGTCTAGTTGATCAAAAGAATGCACTAAGGGGGAGTGCCAAAATTAGTACACTATTTAATCCAAGTTACAAGAAGCAGACAAACTCAGGACCCGTAAAGGACCCACAGACAGATCAAAGACCCGCAAACAGACTAAAGACCGACAAAGAAGCAAACAACTCCAAGTCAATTCTCAAATTGAAAGTCTTAAATTACTAAGAGACATTTAGATCATATTTTCTATAAGTACTAAACTTTTGTGTTTCACTCTTTAAGTACTAAAATCAACTCTTGTGTGCTTATATTTTGAGTTCATGTGTTTGTTCAATTTGTTTCAGGCGTGACTCACTGACACGACTGTCACGGTAAAAACCGCCACGGTCACGATAGACACATTATACGTCAAACACGGCAAAATTATTGTCACAGAAAACACGACCGTATATTATATAAGCTATTAATATAATTTTATTATTATACCATAATCATTAATATATTTTAATTAAAATGTGGGCTAATTTTTATTTATTATACTTTTTAATTAATATGATTATATAATATGTTAGTTTTGTAACAAATATACAATAAATAAGTAGTGTTATTGTTCGATAAACTAATTATTATCTAATACATTATGCAATAGTTTTATTTATTTATTCGGTTTTGTTTCTTATTTATGTTGGTAAGATAGTTTTACTATCTTATTATTTTATTTATAGTGCATTTGTCAAATTATTTTTACCAAATAAGATATATACTTTATCAAATTGGATATATGATATCTCAAATAAGCTATCCAATTTTCTGGGAAAAATAACCTTTATAAATCTTGGTATTTTTCATTTTATTTTTTAAATAACTCTCAACTAACTTGAATTTTATTTTATTTGTCATTCATCTAGAAGACATTGTCAAGAAGACTATTGTAGAATATTTAAGATATTGTAGTAGTACTTATCGAATTGTGTTTTAAGAGATTTAGAAAAATTATTTTTGTTTGATAGATGATTTGAGAGATGAATGAGAATTAGATTAGTTTGTAGTGTATTTGTAAACACATCCGTAAAAAATATTTTTAACAAATAGGATATCCGATTGATGAAATAGGATATCTGATTTACAAATAGGATATCCGATTTGCTAAAAAATAAATAAAATAACCCCTACAAATATGAGTATTTTCATTTTATTTTTCCACTAAAATTACTTAAATTTCATTAGACATCTAAAAGACTATTGTAGAATGTTTTGAGATATTGTAGTAGTGTTTGTAGAATTATGTTTTGAGAGATTTGGACGAACTATTTCAGTTTGAGATATGATTTGTAGTGTATCAGTTGAAATATCTAATATTTATAAGATATTTTGAAAATTGCAATTCTAAACCCGATAGGAATCATTTACCAAACTGTTAGAGGGTAAATAATACATGTCTATCTCAAGAATTACCGGGGATCGGTAATACATGTTTGTTTAATTTCCAAGTTATATATGTTATTCATTAGAATTTAAAATGAAATAATTAAGAAACAAATCATAAATCTGATGTGTTTTAAACTTTTGGTATATATAGTCAATACAAAACTAAAGTCTAACCACTTAAAGTTGTTTGCCTTTTGAATTCTTTGCAAATGAGCATACATATGTAGTATGTGATGCATATATGAAAAACATCCTTACAAAATATAATCTGAATCTAAGTAAATTCATCAGAATTTAAAATGGAAGAGTTAGACGCTTTTATACTGAATTATTGGTTTTATATGTTTGTTTTTTATCGATTCAACCGGTTTATCAATTTTATCAATTCGATTCCAAATTAATTATACTTGTTTATGGTCACCTATTATATCTCGGTTTATGATTTCGATTCTAAACCAATTATATAATTTCGAATCTTTATGGGTTTCCATGTTTAAAATGAAACTGGAAACTGAATCGTTAAAAATCAATTAGATTCTCATTTTAAATCTTATCTATTTGAATTCGTTCTCGGTTCCGACTAGGGATGACAATGCAGGTGCTGTCCGGCCCGACCCGATTCAGCCCGAACATAGAACGGGACGGGTCCGGGTTAAGAAATTTTAACTCGCAATCGTGCCGGGTTGGATTCGGGTTTCTTGGATTCGGGTTTCTAGTTTGTTCGATCTTTTCCGGCTTGAAAATAATAAAAATATATAAAAATTAATATTTTTTATATATAATAACAATAATATATATAAATTAAATTAATATATTTAAAATTAACTAAAAAATATTAAACTTAATGTCCGCGGGACGGGCTGGATTAACCGACGGACATGAACGGACGGACTCGGGTTTGAAAATTTAAGTATGAAAAGTTCGGACCTGATCCGAACTCAAATGTCTAAAATATAGGTTAGGGCGGATCAGCCCGAACCCAGCACGCGGACGGTCCGTGGCCAGCCTTAATTCCGACGTACCATCAAGTGTTCTAAAAATATCTAAACAATTAAATAAATATATAAATATTATTGATAAAAAGAGTTTGACCAATCTAAAATAGGTTAGAAAAAGTCTATAAATAATTATATTCGTTTTAACTTCAAATATAAATAAAAGAATATATATGTATATATCTCAATAATAAATGTTCAAAATTTGTTAATATTTATGTTATTGATTTTATATAATTAGAGCGTTATAAAAAAATAAGAATATAATAAATTTAAATAAATTGATTTTATATAATTAGAGTGTTATAAAAATAATAAGAATATAATAAATTTAAATAAATAAATTATAAATGGTTAGTATATAATAATTAACTAATATACAACTAGTTATAAGCAGTTATAAGCATTTGCTTTGACCAAATATTTATATAAATAATGCCTTGGTATTTATTGATAATATGATATAAAAGAATTTAAGGTTTTATTAAATTTATTGAAATAAAATATATTCGATATTATTTTGAAATTAATTATTTTAGAAGAATAAAAATATTATATTTAAAAATATATATTCCAATTCGATGTCTACTATTAATGTTTTTCAAATTTTTTAAAAGTTTCCATTTCTATTAAATAATTTATTTTTTAGATTATAATAATCAATTGATAAGCCTTACTTATAAAAAGAATAATTGATAGGAATAACCTCTATATATATATTAATTAATAAATTAATTAATTAGTAAGCATTGACCAAAAAAAAGGTTGAAAGGGGCAAAATCAATATATTCAGATTCTTTTATGTTATCTCTCCCTTGAAAATTAAAAAGCTAAGAAATTTGGGAATTATGGTTTGGTGATCATGGATAATAAAACTGTCTTCATCGCTCTCCAACGAATAAACGTAAGTTGGAAGACATCGTGGTTTCTAAGTCGGACGTCGAAAGCAAGATCGACAATGCCTCTGAATCTGACTCCGGAAAGTTCAACGATAGCGACAGCTGTGATGGCTACTGTTGTGATAGCAAGGACTACAGCTGCTGTGATAGCAAGGACGACATCGACGAAGATGTAGTTTCTATGTTGGAGGATTTTGATGATGATTAGATCGATATCGCTGAATGGTGTGCGTATCGGAAGCAGATGCACCTAAGCGGTGTACGTACTTTCTAAACCCTAATTGAAAAATTAAGTTACTTGTCTCATTTTTAAGGTCTTTGCTTAGGAGGAGGTTTATAGTTAATTTCCCAACTCTTTTTTTTAAAAACAATTCTTTTTAGTTAATTTCTAAAAAATACTATACAATTAATATATTTTAATACTTTTTTACTAATATATGTAAATTTTAATATAACAAATTGTAATATAAATTTGGTATTAAATTTTTTTTTTCTTTTTACTCATACAATTGCATTTAACTTTTAAAAAATAGTCACACTTTACTAATTTTGGCAATAAAAAAAGTTATAAATTCAATTTAATTTAGATTTTTTATTTTATAAACTAATAAAATTACGTTATGAAATAAATTTTAGAAACAAATTAGCATTTAAAAAAACTCTAATATATATAAAGTAATTAAAAAAAAGTAATTAAAAAAATTTATAAACAAATTAGCATTTAACAAAAACACTAATATATATAAAGTAATTAAAAAAAAGTAATTAAAAAAAGTAATTAAAAAAAGTAATTAAAAAAATTTATATAAATTAATTAAAAAAAGTAATTAAAAAAATTTATAATGCAATAGGTTTTAAATTTCACATTCATTTTTTTTTTAATTCATGAACACCATCCGATTAATTTTTAAATTATAGTATAAAATTATTTCATATTGCATTCTAATAATATATTTTTAATATATATACATATTAAAAAAATCAATTGGCTTTTAAATTTTCTTCTTTTTTAACTCACAAAATTATATAAATCAATTAATATCCTAGTCTTGATATATCTATAATCGATATTTCTTTTAAATGCTAAAAGCTGTATTCTTATTTTTTCTAAAACTCTCTTAGTTCTCTGTATTCCTTTACTAATTTCTTAGTTTTTGAGGGTGAATATCATCCTGCTTATATATTAAAATATAAAAACAAATTATTTATTTTGAACCTGAAAAATAGTAATAGTTTGTAATAAAACAATTTATCAAATCATTGTTTATAATTATGATTTGGTATTTATATATATACCCTATATTTAAATTGTTAATAAATTTTTATAATTATGATTTGATATTTTTATTTATACCTTAATAAATTTTTGTTAATAAATTGTTATTTGATTTTTTTACCTTAATTAAGGTTTTGATTTTTATGCACGTGTATTGTCTTTCCAAGCGTAATTTATGCAATGTTTTTTAAAATAACAAACCATATAGTAATAGAGGACTTAATTATGTGTTGGTTATTATTATTTTTAATTGTATTATGTTTTTGCTATGATATATCTACTTGTAGGCCTCAGCTTTTGCTATTAATTATGCTATGCTTTTGTTTTATTTTTTTAAAATTAATTATGGACGGTTTTATAGGTGGTATGATATTTACAATAACACCTCCACCACAACCACCATCACCTCCACCGTCACAACCACCTGCACCATAACCACCGCCACAACCACCTCTAACACGGATTTCTAACCCTATTATTTCTTACCAAACACTGTGTAACTCAGTGTCGTTGAGAATAAACCTCGCTACAGAAAAAAAGTAATATAATATTTTAAAATATTAATACTAAATTATTAAAATATTTATTTCTGTGTACACTGTACAGGTACTATCGAAATGGATGTTTACCTTGTGGCTGGTATAAAAGTCCAGTACATGTATTTATTTCGTTTTGGATCATTTAAGAAAAAACTTGAGGAAGAAGTTATATTGTTGAAAATGGTAGAAGAGAACATTATCTCCCGTGTCCACACTTGTCCACACTAACAGGAACAATAGTCAAATAATATTTTGTCCACACTAACAGGAACAATAGTCAAATAATATTTTGTAGTGTGGAAAGTTGGTTGGTCAATGTGTCGTCTATTTTGCGTGAAGTGGAAACTTTAGAAGACAAAATGCAAAATAAGGAGAGCTGTTTCATAGGCAGGAGATGCTGGTACGGGTTGAGTAAACGGTATAAAGAAAAAACATTCCGAGTTATTGAGGTTAGGGAAGAAGTAAAATGTTACCACGAAGTGAGTCCGCCCATGGCTCAATTGCCTGTACCGTATGTTTCATCGATTGACTTGGTGTTTTCTGAATCTTTGCAAGTTGCTCTTGATAATATCATGGAGGGTCTGAAGGATGAAAGTGTGAAAGTAATTGGTTTGTACGGCATGGTCGGAGTTGGGAAGACAACTTTGGCTGAACATGTCATCCAGTCAGTCAAAGATTCAGAGTTGTTTGAAAAAGTGACTATGGCTACTGTGTCTGAGACTTACAATCTCATGGGCATTCAGGATACTGTTGCAGCGGCTTTAGGTTTCAAGTTTAACACTGAAAATGAAAGCAGGGCCTTTAAGCTTGCGTTTGGGGAAAGAGGCCAAGCTCCTGATCATATTGGATGATATTTGGGATGAAATCGACTGTGCAAAGATTGGAATGAGATTTACTGTAGATCAGAAAGGCTGCAAACTTCTTATAACAACCCGTATTCATCAAGTGTGCTCTCAGATGAATTGTGACAGACAAATTCACATTGATGTCATGTGCGAAACTAAGGCATGAGAATTATTTAAAAAGAGAGTTGTTTTAAATGATGCATCTCCCATAATCGAAACAACGAAGAAAGTTGCAAAAGAGTGCGGAGGTTTGCCTCTAGCAATTGTTTCAGTAGCCCGGGCTCTAGTAGATATCACTCCATACCAGTGGAAAAATGCACTACAGTGTCTCCGGAACTCTAAGCTCCCGGAGAACATCGGAAATGAAAATGTTTACAAGTGTTTTAAAATGAGCTATGAGAAACTGAAAGGAGAAGAAATCCGATAATGCTTCTTGATGTGCTCTCTATTTCCTGAAGATCATAAGATTGATATCGAGTTTCTGGTGACATATGCACGGAGTCTGGACATTTGGAACTATGTTGACACAATTGACGAACTAAGAATCGAAGTGCAGTCTTCAATAGACTATTTAAAAGACTACGCTTTCTTATTAGAAAGCGGTACAAACATGGTGCAAATGCAGCAGGAGCCTCTTTCCCCAAATATCATCCAATATGATCAGGAGCTTGGCCTCTTTCCCCAAACGCAAGCTTAAAGGCCCTGCTTTCATTTTCAGTGTTAAACTTGAGACCTAAAGCCGCTGCAACAGTATCCTGAATGCCCATGAGATTGTGAGTCTCAAACACACTAACCATCGTCACTTTTTCAAACAACTCTGAATCTTTGACCGACTGGATGACATGTTCAGCCAAAGTTGTCTTCCCAACTCCGAACATA
Source organism: Limnanthes douglasii subsp. nivea (assembly GCA_036936605.1). Lineage (NCBI taxonomy): Eukaryota > Viridiplantae > Streptophyta > Magnoliopsida > Brassicales > Limnanthaceae > Limnanthes > Limnanthes douglasii. The sequence goes on along the minus strand of JAUPFV010000004.1, from coordinate 1,522,765 downwards.
TCGTACAAACCAATGAATTTCACACTTTCATCCTTCAGACCCTCCATGATATTATCAAGAGCAACTTGCGAAGATTCAGAAAACACCAAGTCACTCGATGAAACATACGGTACAGGAAATTGAGCCATGGGCGGACTCACGCCTAACCTCAATAACTCGGAACGTTTTTTCTTCATACCGTTTCCACACTATAAAATATTATTTGACTATTGTTCCTGTTAGTGTGGACACGGGAGATAATGTTCTCTTATACCATTTTCAACCATCTAACTTCTTCTTCAATTTTTTTCATAAAGGATCCAAAACGAAATAAATACATGTACTGGACTTTTATACCAGGCACAAGGTAAGGTAAACTTATCTTGAACACTTTAGCGCCTACATCCATTTCGATTTCGATAGTACCTGTACAGTGTACACACAAATAAATATTTTAATAATTTAGTATTAATATTTTAGAATATCATATTACTTTTTTTTTAAATGAATATTACTTTATAGACCATTAAATGCATGTTACAAATAATAAAATCTGTCACGTAATTCATTATTTAATCTAAATATTTTGGGCTTCAGATATTTGGAGGCCCATAGAAATATAGTAAAGCAGGCCTGTAACGAGTGAGGTTTATTCTCAACGACACTGAAACTCAGTGTTTCACTAATGTGCAAGACGCAGTGTTTGGTAAGAAATACTAGGGTTAGAAATCCGTCTCAGAGTACCCTAGCTCATGTAAATATTATTGTAAATATCATACCACCTATAAAACCGTCCATACTTAATTAAAAAAAATAAAACAAAAGCACAGCATAATTAATAGCAAAAGCATAGCAGACCGTTGCTTGAACCTATAATGAAAACTAACCGAGGCCTACGAGAGTGATCAAATGGAAATTCAAGTGATCTAGAGGTAGATATATCATAGCAAAAGCATAATACAAGCAAAAAAATCAACAACTTATTTTAAAAAACATTGCATAAATTACTTGTGGAAACACAATACACGTACATGTACACAATCGGTGTGCAATCATAAAAACCAAAAACAACATCACACAACACATTTAGTATGTTGCAAACGTTAAAAAATATACCTTGGATTTCCGAATTAAACAAAAGAAGTCTGGGTTTACTATGAACAATTCAGGTTTCTTTAGTATGATTCTTTCTTTCATCACAGTTGGAGTTATATAGACCGATTCTCCAAAGTAATAATATATCTTTTTGGAAAAATAAGCACAAATACAATGCTTTTAACAAATCTTTATATTTTAGATATTATGAAATAAAAACGGTAGTAATTCACTGTTTAAAATAGTTAATGTCAAATTAAAAAAGATATGGATACTCTTTAGACGGATTCTCCAAAGTAATAACTATTAATAAAAAGATGTGGATACTCTTTAGACCGATTTTCCAAAGTAATAACTATTAATCACAGTTAATATAGACCGATTGTCCAAAGTTAGTAGTAATAATTATTACTATTAATCCTTGTTATATACTAGCAATAACTATTGGAGTTATATAGACCCATCAAGGGTTATGCCAACCGGTGCATGGACACCGGTTAACAAGCATTTAATTAACCCTTTTTATATAATTATTGCATTACTTTTATACTATAGTTAATGTCACGAAGACTACAAATATCTCAGAGACAAAACTACCCTTCTAGTCTATTTTCAGAATTATCCTTTTATTCTATCTTCGATTTTGATAAAGGGATTATAAATTTATAATTTATAAATTATTGTATTAATTATTTAATTAGATTTATTATAATAAATTATATTATTATTTTTAGTTAAATTAATTTAAAACTATTGCATAATTAATGGTGAAGATATTTTAAAAGAGTTATTTATTTTTAAATTTTTAAATAAAATTATAAAAACAAGTTTTTAAAGTATCAGATTTGAAATAAATATTATTTTTGAAAATTTTAATAAAAATAGTTTTTTTATTAATTTTTTAAATTCATTTTTTAAAATCAGCTTACTTTTCTTTAATTAAATATCTTAAAAAATCCGTTAAAATTTTAGTTTTTCAAAATATTAAATTTTTAAAACCTATTTTTTCTTTAAAAACTTCAAGGTTTATGTGAAATCGAAATCAGCATTCCTGTTGGAGAACGTAGTGAACGAAATGAGCAAGTTTTATTGTTCTTGACACTGCTACTCTTTCTATCTAGTTGTATTACATTACTTGCTTAGCTTTTTTTTTCTGGAGGGAACCCGCAGCTGCTACTCAGAGTGCAATGAGTGCGCACAGGGTAAACCCTCAGTCTGACGCGATAGCCTGCAAACCAACGCCAGAAGGTAAACCACACAAGGTGACAGGCTCAGCCAAGAAAGTGTATGTAGAGGAACTCGAACTCATGACCTTTTGGTCATAAGAATGTCATACTCAACCAACTTGGCTACCCCTTGGGGGCATTACTTGCTTAGCTGTTGTTTAAATTACTTGTTTAGCGAACACGGTGGTTAATGTGTGCATTTTATAATGTTAATTTTTAATATAAAAAATGTTGTAGTAATGTAGATTTATTTAATTTGTGTATATTATGAACTACCTAGTAATGAAATGGAGATTTATTTTTAATTTGTGTATATTGTGAACTACCTATGGAGATTTATTTTTAATTTGTGTATATTGTGAACTACCTAGTAATAAGATTTATTTAATTTGTGTTTATTGTGAATTGTTTCATAGTATGTAAACAAACCTTCTCATCTGTCCAATATGCCATATGCGACAGAAGTTTATTTATTTATTTTCTTTTTAGCGAATAGTTTTCTTGTTATATTTGAAGTTGAATAGGTTAATGTAATGGATCAATGAGTATAGTCAATGGTTCTGGTCTAAATGGTGTTCTGGTTTAAATGGTTTTGGGGAAGTTGTCCACATCTCGGTTTACTTACATGATGCTTTTCAATATCCCTTTATAATTGAAGTTATAAAATTTCAAGTACTAATTATAAGGGAAATTGATTCATCCTTTGTATTTTCTACCATAGATCCCATAAACATTGTCAAATGATACCTCCCAGAACCATTCTCAATAGTAAGATGCAACTTTAAATTGTAAAATACATGTAAAATCATGCAAGTTTAATGGAAACAAAGTTACACCGTATATATGCTGACCATCTATATGTTTCAGTATGACTTATGTATTGGTTCAGTATGACATACCTTATGTATTGGTAGCCAGGTAATGGTTCAATATGACATACCTTAATGGAATGATTCTTTCATTTATACAACTGCATCTGTAAACATTCTACTATTGCAAGCCCTCCTTAATCTGTTTCTTTTTCGTATAAATTGCAAGAAACTGAAGATCTGGTTAGTCGTAGATTCGGGTAGGGGCATTCCCTACAAGTATGTCGACTATTTTTGTACTTATTTGTAGCAGATTCTATAATGATTTTATCTTCTATCCTGATCCATTAATGGCCCAGTGGATTTTCAGGATTGGAGATTACGTACTCGGATCAGAGGGAGACTATGTCAGTAACTTTTGTGCTAAACCCTTTTTATAACATTGATTTTATAACTTTGAGTTTATATGCTCCAAACAAGATAATCTATTTGTTAAATCTAACTTAGTCATTTCTAAATCGTAGAAGCAGTCTCTTCCTATCATATGGACAAATGAATTATGACTCACATATACATCGAACCTTATGAAATGCTAATAGGAAATATTTTTGGATAATATATATATATATATATATAAAGAGATTGCATAGCCATAACAGGCTTCATGCACTTAACACTTTCAACATAATATAACCCTATTTAGTTTTTGTCGGTTTGCATGAAAAAAAACATAACCAGTAGCAATCAGTTATCACTAGACAATTTTTCGGCTTCTCCTTCCTCTTCACTCTCATCGTCAACATCTCCCTCCCGCTATTTTCCCATACGATGGGACTCCAACAATGTACCAACATGTTCCTCCTCTTCATCATCTTCCTCATTTGTGTCTTCCTTTTTCTGGTTTGTAACCTCTGTTGGCTGAGGGTCAGCCACCATCTCAACCAATTCAACTGGTTCAGATTCAGCAGAGAAGTAGTCCATATCAAAGTCCATTACAGAGGTTGGGCTGTTTGGTGGTGACACCGAAGAGATTAATCCGGATCTTCTGTTGGTCGTTATAGAAGACCAATAGTCGTCTAATGACTCGGAGGTATACATGGTGATTGTAAATGAAGATGTTATGAGCTTTAGCTTATGGAGTTTGTTAAAAAAAACCTCTTGTTACTATTATTTATAGTCAGGGGAGGGAGTCTGAATGGGGTGGTGGCTATGTTAATCATTACATAGCCTCCTCTCTGTCAATTTAACAATTAATGGGCTGCCTCTGATTAGATGGTTCTTTGCGTGCTCAATGCAATTAATGTTTACCAAGGCAGACGTCATAGTCTGTTGATATTCTTTTGTTATGTTTTTGAATTATTTAGTATATATATATCAGAGGATGATGCGAATTGTTTGGTAAATGCTGAGAGTTGTTTAGAAGTTTATTTTTTGTAATAGTTGTGAATTGTTTTGTGAAGCTTTATGGGTAATTTGTTTTATAAGTTGCAAATTGTTTTGTGAATTGGGTTAAAAAATACCATGCATTGCATATTTCTTGAAAGACAAACTCTATATATACAAAAAAATACAAGCACTATATGTAAACAATTGTTTTTGCAATTATTATACATTTTAGAACATAAAAAGGATGACTACCAGAGTCGGTTAGTGTTTTCATCATTTAGAAAATAATAAAACTTTTAAGCTCTGATTTCTCTTACCATATCCTTTTCGGTAAGTCTTTTGCATGTATCCTTTCTCAATAATATGTATGGTGTATACACATATGAAAATACCACAGTCAAGGGAGCCAGGCTCTTGTTTTGGAATTCCTCTTGCGTTTCTGAATTTATACCCATTCTTTGCCTCTAGTAGGTATTTTATCTCGAGACAATGATCCAATTATTCATAATTGTTTGTATCATGCACCAGGTACAAATATACTCTCATGACACATAATTGCAAACAACTCCTAGGGAATAGAGATATCAACAACAACTCTCAGGTTATAATGAATGTGTCAACAACTCTCAGGGAACGATGCGAATTGCATACAACTCTGAGCTTGCATAATTACAAACAAATCAATAATGGAGTTGTCAACAACTCTCAAGAAACAAGAGTTGCAAACAACTCTCAACTCTTAGGTGATAGAGTTATGACAACTCCCAAGGAACAATGTGAATTGCATCTAGATCGCTGGACATGATGCGAATTAAATGATAATATATTTGCGGCAGATCTCAGGAATTAATGCAAATTTCATATAAATCTCATACTTTGTAGTATGGTAACAATTAGTAATCTTACCAGGGAACCTGGTGTGTTTCTTCTGTAGTCCAACGCAAGTGGACGAGGCAGTAGTGGGTTTTAGTTTGTTGTCGACCTGACGTCTATATCAATGACGAGCAACGTCCAATAGTTCATTGTATCATTCGTAGTTCCACATACTGGAATGAGCACAATGTTCGTGTCTTGAGGTATTTTTTCAAATACATCGTCGACCACATTTGCTATTCCGTTTCCCTCATTGAGTTGGTATTCCATTCAAGTAAAATTACATCCGAGACATAACAAATATTAATTTTGAAATTGGCTGGAAATATGTAACTGAAGATGTAGGAAACTCTGGAGGAGTATTTTCATTCACACAATACGGTGAAGGATAATTTCTTGTTAACAAATTCTTAGTCACCAATCTTTAGAGAGAGACACTTCACAATTATAGAGAGAACATATATTTGAATAATGATCCATTTTCCAGATCTAGTGGGGTCCTTCCATAGTACGAATAATGGGTCCCACGTGCTCAACTACCTAACAATTATCAAACTCAGTCCCAATTCTTATTGTTTATTTATAATTAGTCCTTTTCTAATACATATTTTACAATATTTCCCTACTTAAAGTACTTCTTCGCAATTATCTCCCTCATATTTTATTCTTCCTTATGAGTAACAACTAAATAATCTAAACATATTGTAAATGTAAAAACCAAACAATCCAAATGTATCTAGTAATAAATAGTTCATAATTCTAATTAGAAAATATGGATAGTTCTAATTAGGAAATATGAATAGTGCAAATTAGGAAATACAAATTAATCTTTTAGGAATAGTACGAAAATTAAGGTTTGGATAGTGATGAACCTATCAGTGATGGAAGGCTAAGACTTTAGTTGATTCTTGGATTACGATCTGACTTCATGCCGTTTATATCATGAATACAAGGATAGGTTAACCAACTATCCCTTTTTGAGTTAGAGAACCTATTCTATAACGAGGAAGCGTTGGTTAAACAAATTCTTAGTAAGTATTTGGTTGATGTTGAAAATACATTGTTTACTAAACACAGGTCAAGATGGAAAAACACACAAAGTCATTTTCAAAATGGTGGTAAGCAGACGAGGAATAAGAGGGAGTCAAAAACCACTTTAAACTAACGTGTTTTAGATTTGGAAGAACTGGACACATGAAATCGGATTCTCGTGCAAAGCTTATTTACAAGAAGTGTGGAAAACCAGGCCATATTAAACCAAATGTTTATTTGAAAATCATCAAATCAAATGCAAATATTGCACATGATGTTGAAGAGAGCAATGCGCGACAGTGGGAAAGTCGTTTCTCGATTGAGGTTGTTAATGAACCGGACAACATGACTGCGGTTATTAATTTACCAGTTGACCTTGGTGCCTTAGCTATCCGCGGTGCACTGATTCCTGTACTCGGGCCTTGTTTACCTGCACGCCTCACACCTAAGAAGGTACAAAATGGTTTGGTTGTGTTTCCTGGTGGTAATAATAAAGTAGAGAAGCCACATAGTGGTATCGTGATTGAAAATGGTCTGCGTGAAAGCAAAAGAAAATCATCCAAGGTTATGCTGAAGGTCTTGCAAGGCTCTTCTAAAGGTGGTATTAGTACAACAACATGCCATGCTAGTCAAGTTGAAGCCGGTTTATCTGAGTCGAATGCGGTATTGGTTCGTAAGGGATAAAAATCTTAGTTAGTCATCAGACTTTGTCATGTGTACCAAATATGTCATTGATGTTTTTTGTATCAAAACGGTCACTTTTGTTGGCTTTTTGTTACATCTGTGGTCACTCACAGGTGACCACAGATGCAAATCGAGACAAACAAAAGTGACCACATATTCAAAATGAAACCAACAAAAATGACTATTTTGATACCAAAAAATATCAGTGGCATTTTTGATACAAATGACAAAGTCCGGTGACTAACCAAGGTTTTTAGCCGGTTCGTAAGCATATAGAAAAGATGGTTGTTCAAATCAACTAGAGAAAATTCAAGTTTGTTTATGGGCATGATATAGGGATTTGTCAGATGCCTGTTAATTGTAACCTTAAGGCTTTAAGGGATATTGTAAGTACAAGATTTCCAGCGTTAAAGTTGGTTTTGAAACTGAAAACCTCATGAGATTCAGGAAATTAAAGTGGATGAAAGCGGATCATCTTCTCTCGGTGGTCCTATTTCAGAATCTGAGATTATAAATGTCGACAAACTTGACAAAAATGTTCAAAAGGAATCAAAAGAACCAAATGGAAAGTGAATTGAAACTGATAATTGGTTGTTTGAGTTTGCACAACTTTTCCGTACTCAATGGAAACGTTTCTCCAGTCGCAAAGCAAAATGATGGTCGTTGCTGTTATTGCGGTTGTGGCTTTAGCCCTTCATGTTTGTTTCATTTGGTTGTTTATTGCAGCTCTCTTAGTATGCGTGGACATGTTGAGTTGGACTGCGCATGTTGCTATTGGAACAAATACATCTGTTAGTGTTCGAGTATTAAACGAGCTAGGCGCACGATATCCACGAACGATAAAATTTTCTTTAATAGTGTCGGTTATATCATCGACATTTACTGGACTTCTGTTTTCGATGTTTCTTATAGTATACAAAGATGTATATTCACCATTATTCTCAAACAATAATAGAGTTTAATATTTAGTTGAAGATTTAACATCGTTGACATCTCTATGTATGGTCATTAGCAATCTTCAACCTCTTCTATCAGGATTTGTTGTTGGAGATGGATGGTAGGCTACTGTAGCCTATGTAAATATTGCTTGTTACTACGACCTAATATTTTCTATTTGCTCAAAATTGTTTCATGTTCTTCCTAAATCAATATTCGAAGAGTTCAAAGGAGTTATCGGTCTAGCTGATCGAAAGAATGCACTAAGGGGGAGTGCCAAAATTAGTACACTATTTAATCCAAGTTACAAGAAGCAGACAAACTCAGGACCCGTAAAGGACCCACAGACAGATCAAAGACCCACAAACAGGCTAAAGACCCACAAAGAAGCAGACAGCTCCATATCAATTCTCAAATTGAAAGTCTTAAATAACTAAGAGACATTTGGATCATATTTTCTATAAGTAATGAACTTTTGTGTTTCACTCTTTAAGTACTAAAATCAACTCTTATGTGCTTATATTTTGAGTTCATGTGTTTGTTCAATTTGTTTCAGGCGTGACTCACTGACACGACTGTCACGGTAAAAACTGTCACGGTCACGATAGACACATTATACGTCAAACACGGCAAAATTATTGTCACGGAAAACACGACCCTATATTATATAAGCTATTAATATAATTTTATTATTATACCATAATCATTAATATATTTTAATTAAAATGTGGGCTAACTTTTATTTATTATATTTTTTAATTAATATTATTATACAATATGTTAGTTTTGTAACAAATATACAATAAATAAGTAGTGTTATTGTTCGATAAGCTAATTATTATCTAATACATTATGCAATAGTTTTGTTTATTTATTCGGTTTTGTTTCTTATTTATGTTGGTAAGATAGTTTTACTATCTTATTATTTTATTTATAGTGTATTTGTAGATAAAAATATATAATTTTTTTTTACCAAATAAGATATATGCTTTATCAAATTGGATATTTAATATCTCAAATATGATATCTGATTTTCTGGAAAAATAACTTTTATAAATCTTGGTATTTTTCATTTTTTTTTAAGTATCTCTCAAATAACTTGAATTTTATTTTATTTGTCATTCATCTAAAAAGAAGACATCATCAAGAAGACTATTGTAGAATATTTAAGATATTGTAGTAGTACTTGTCGAATTGTGTTTTAAGAGATTTAGAAAAATTATTTTTGTTTGATAGATGATTTGAGAGATGAATGAGAATTAGATTAGTTTGTAGTGTATTTGTAAATAAAAAACCTTTAAAAATTATTTTTAACAAATAGGATATCCGATTGATGAAATAGGATATCCGATTTGCTAAAAAATAAATAAAATAACCCCTATAAATATGAGTATTTTCATTTTATTTTTCGACTAAAATTACTTAAATTTCATTTTATTTGTCATACATTAAAAAAATATCAAGAACAAAAACACATCTAAAAGACTATTGTAGAATGTTTTGAGATATTGTAGTAGTATTTGTAGAATTATGTTTTGGGAGATTTGGAGAAACTATTTCAGTTTGAGATATAATTTGTAGTGTATTAGTTGAAATATCTAATATTTATAAGATATTAATATCCAAAAATTCTAATAATTTAAAAGATATATTTAAAATATCTGATAATAAACTTATTAGTTTCAAAATTTAGTCTATTAATTTAAATATTTAATAAACTATTAACTTTTTACTTGAAAGATTTAACCTATTAATTTAAATATACAATAAACTATTTAATATTTGAAAAATATAAGTATATAAAGATAATTTTAAATATCTAACATAGTTAAAAAATCTAATAAACTATTTAGAATATATAATGAATATTATAAAATTTCAACAAGCTTAAAGATATCCTCTAAATGATATAAACTAATTATAATAAACTATTTGTATATTTATCTAAAATATAAAAATATAAAATAATAATCTCAAAAATTACATTTATAGTATACATATTTTTAATTTATTTATTTTGATGCATATTTTAAATTTGTATGAAAATATTAATAAAAATTAACAGCTTGTAAACGTGATACAGTAAAAAAAATTGTCACGGCAGACTTGTCACACGGCGTGCGATTCAAACACGGCGGAAATTTGTTGCGCTGGAAATTTATCACGAGGTGTGACTGTTAAACACCTCGTATAGATCCTCTAATTGCCTAGTGATATTTTAAAAATTGCAACTCTAAACCCAACAGAAATCCTTTACAAAACTGTTAGAGGGTAAATGATGCATGTCTATCTCAAGAATTACCGGGGATAGGCAACTGTGGATTTTAATTTCCAAATTATATATGTTATTCATTAGAATTTAAAATGAAATAATTAAGAAAGAAAACATAAATCTGATGTGTTTTAAACTTTTGGTATATATAGTCAATACAAAACTAAAGTCTAACGACTTAAAGTTGTTTGCCTTTTGAATTCTTTGCAAATGAGCATACATATGTAGTATGTGATGCATATATGAAAAACATCCGTACAAAATATAATCTGAATCTAAGTAAATTCATTAGAATTTAAAATGGAAGAGTTAGACGCTTTTATACTGAATTATTCCTTTTATATGTTTGTTTTTATGGTTTATCAATTTTATCAATTCGATTCCAAATTAATTATATTGATATATGGTCACCGATTATATTTCGGTTTATGATTTCGATTCTGAACCAATTGTATAGTTTCGAATTTTTATCGGTTTCAATGTTTTAAATGAAACTGGAAACTGAATCGTTAAAAATCGATTAGATTTTCATTTTAAATCTTATCGATTCGAATTTGTTCTCGGTTCCGACTAGGGATGGCAATGCAGGTGCTGTCCGGCCCGACCCGATCCGGTCCGAACATAGAACGGGCCGAATCCGGGTTAAAAAATTTTAACTCGCAATCGGGCCGGGTTGGGTTCGGGTTTCTAGTTTGTTCGATCCTTTCGGGCTTGAAAATAATAAAAATATATAAAAACTAATATTTTTTTATATATAATAACAATAATATATATAAAAATTAAATTAATATATTTAAAATTAATTAAAAATATTAAATATAATTTCCGCGGGACGGGCTGGATTAGCCGACGGATGAACGGACGGACTTGGGTTTGAAAATTGAAATATGGAAAGTTCGGGCCAGATTCGAACTCAGGTGTCCAAAAAAACAGTTTAGGGCGGGCCAGCCCGAACCCCGCCCGCGGACGGTCCGTGGCCAGCCCTAATTCCGACGTACCATGTCCTAAAAAAATCTAAACAATTAAATAAATATATAAATATTATTGATAAAAAGAGTTTGACCAATCTAAAATATGTTAGAAAAATCTATAAATAATTATATTTGTTTTAACTTCAAATATAAATAAAAGAATATATATGTGTATATATCTTAATTTATAAATGTTCAAAATTTGTTAATATTTATGTTATTGATTTTATATAATTAGAGCGTTATAAAAATAATAAGAATATAATAAATTTAAATAAATAAATTATAAATGGTTAGTATATAATAATTAAATATTATACAACTAGTTTATAATGATTTGCTTTGACCAAATATTTATATAAATAATGCTTTGGTATTTATTGATAATATGATATAAAAGAATTTAAGGTTTTATTAAATTTATTGAAATAAAATATATTCGAAATTATTTTGAAATTAATTATTTTAGAAAAATAAAGATATTATATTTAAAAATATATATTCCAATTCGATGTCTACTATTAATTTTTTTCAAATTTTTGAAAAGTTTCCATTTTTATATATATTAATTAATTGGTAAGCGTGGGCGAAAAGAAAAAGTTGAAAGGGGCAAAATCTATATATTATTTTTATATATTAATAGAAACTGAACACAATAACTTTTTATATTATTTTTATAAATTGAACACAATAACTTTTTATATTATTTTTATAAATCAATTGTCGGGTTATAAATACTCCTTAATAGAGTAGATTTATTAAAGGCTAGAATAAAAGGAAAGAGGGAAAAGCGAACACCGAATGTGAGGTCAAAAGATTTCCGGGGAGAGGAACGATCGGTTGTGGTTGTGGTTGTGGTGGCAGTGGTTGTGGTTGTGGTGGTGGTGGTGGTGGTTGCGGTTGCGGTGGTTTTGGTGGTGGTGGTTGTGGTGGTGGTTTGCAATGGTGGTTGTGATGATTGTGATGGTGGTGGTTTGCAATGGTGGTGGTGGTGGTTGTGGTGGTGGTGGTTATGATGGTTGTGATGGTGGGGGTGGTTCTAGCGGTGGTTAATGTTGTGGCGGTGGTGGTGGCGGCGGCGGTTGTGGCGGTGGTGGCGGTGGTGGTGATGGTGATGGTGGTGGTGGTTGTGGTGTTTGTGGTGGTGGTGGTGGTTGTGGTGTTTGTGGTGGTGGTGGTGGTTGCGGTGGCAGTGGTTTTGGTGGTGGTGGTAGTGGTGGCAGTGGCAGTGGTTGTTGTGGTAGTGGTGGTTGCGGTTGCGGTGATTGTGGTGGTGGTGGTTTGCAATGGTGGTTGTGGTGGTCGTGGTTGTGATGATTGTGATGGTGGTGGTGGTTGTGGCGGTGCTGGATGTTGTGGCGGTGGCGGTGGTGGTGGTGGCTCAAAAGAGTGAGTTCTCCGGTATTTGCAACAAACAAAACATAGGTTAACATATAAGAAGTCGGATAAACTGGAGGTCATAGGGTATTCCGACTCAGATTTCGTTGGATGTGAGGATTCTCGTCGTTCAACCTCAGGCATTATATTTCTTTTAGCGGGAGGTGCAATATCATGGAAAAGTTATTTTTTCCAAAACTTTCTCAGTTCTCTTTCTTTTACTAATTTCTTAGTTTTTTAGGGTTAATATCATCCTACTGATTCATGGTTCTTCTTGGAAATGAATCTTATTGACCTTTACATATAGAAGGTTCTATACAAATTATTGGCAATGAATTTTATTTTTAATGTTCCTTTTGATAGATATGCCTCCATCTAAAAAATGCTCTGGTAAGATTATAGTTTAGAGCTCTGGTAAGATTATAGTTTATAAATCATTCGGATATCGCATTAATAGTTGTTATGGTACTATTTATGTCCCGGCTTTTTCATTGATAGACACAATTTCAAATCAGAATGATATAGTTAAAAAAAATAACTTTTCTTTAAATAGAATAACAATAGACATGTAACAAAATTATAAACTTAATATTTTTTACTGGTATATGCTGGGCCATATGCATATCAGTTGAATACTGCTATAACCTCGGGCATATCAAAGATGAAATCAAACAAATGCATTTGTCAATCCAAGAAATGGTTAATGTCAAAGAAAATAAGAGAAAAAACTGGACTATTACAAATATAGAAAGAGTTTACAAATGGATAGAAGTAAATGGGATTGTGGAGGAAAATCAATGTAAATTGCAGCTGGGTCAAACAAGTTCAAAAAAATTGCGACATAAAAATGTAAGTAATTCATTTATTTTTAATAAAACAATTTCAATAGAAAGAGCTCATTTCTTAATTGGGTGTTAATTTGCAGAGTTATAACACTGTATTCATTAGAGGTCACACAAATCGGAAAACAATCACAAATTGATCCAATAACGAGAAAACATGTGTATGATAACGAGAAAACATGTGTATGGACCTGTTGAAGAAAACAGTCACAAATTGATCCAATAACGAGAAAATATGTGTATGGACCCGTTGAAGAAAAGGAAAGCGCTCTCATTAAAATCGTATTTGGACATCCGGTGATTGTAGACGAAGACTTCAGGGTTATAAACATGTGTATGTTCACGGCTGTTCACGGTAGGAAATAATACGTTCATAAATATTTACATAAGTGAAACACATATAATGTTTTATTAAATTATTTAAGGTAAACTCATAAAGTACCTTTTTTATCCTTCAATCGATAAGTTCCAAGATTTACTGTTTCAGTTACCGTATATGGCCTTTCAAAATTTGGTGCTCGCTTTCTAGCCTTTTATCATCGGTATGTAAGAAAAAATATTCAGCACTCTATCCCCTACTTTAAATTCTCTTATTTGAATTCTAGATGCATATATGTTTTTTATCAAGGTTTGATAATTAACATCGCACAAATGAGTTCTGATTCTTCTATCCTCAATCAAATCTAATTCAACTCTTATAGCTGTATCATAATGTTCTTCAGAATAACTTTCATGATGAAAGTTTTAAATGGTTTATGAAGAATAGACATAAATTTCAGTTGGTCTATGAAGAATGAACATAAATTTAATTTACTACATTAACTCGAAATAACATAAAAATCATGTATCATTAATACGGTATCCTTTTGGATCTTTTAGTAGTTTGAATATGTATCCAAAAAATGAAAAAAAATTCTCTTTATTAAATTTTGTAATAAAAAAAACAAAACATCCTTTTGGATCTTTTAGTAGTATGAATATATACCAAAAAAATGACAAAAATATCTTTTTATTAAATTTTGTAATAAAAAAAAACAAAACGCAACATTATTCCTCCAACGATAAAGATACTTTATTAACAAAAATGCACAATTTTAATAAACAGATATGTAGGGTAAATATAATTGACGGCACTGGCGGAGCTGCAGTGGGTTCCTTGGGTTCCTAGGAACCCACGAGTTTCTAATATATTATGAACAAACATTAACTTTATAGAAAACTACTCCTATCCCAGTGGTTAAGCCTGAGGTAGGAACCCTCGGGGGTACACTTTAACTATTTAGTTAATTGTTTAATACGATTTAGTTATTTTAATTTATATTTAATTAAAACTTTTATTTTACTATATTATTTATGATATTATAAATATTTACAGTAGGTTAATAAATATAAAGAGAGGTAGTTTATATGTGTTTTAAAAAATTCAAAGAGTTGTTTTAAATTCTTCCAGCTTTTTTCTTTAACAACAACCTAATTTCAACACAATCAAAGACATGACAAGATACACACGGTATATGCTAATAAATATAAAAAAACTAAAATAAAAAGATATAGATGTGAAACTAAAATAAAAAGACATAAATCTGAGGCAGCATCATCAAGTCCTACAACCTTGGTGTGCTCATGATTATATATTGACAAAATACTAAACAAAATAACCAATGCATAAAAAATTCATGAATAAAAAAATACTAATTAACCAAACAAAAAAAATATATCAAACATAATGCATAAAAGCCTAGAGATCTATTTCATTTTTAGACAATAACCAGGACCCCATAGGGATAAAATCCTGGCTACGCCACTGATTGACGGACGTCATGTTGACTTATCAATCTAACTAGTCCAATTATGCAAAATTATAAACTGACAATAAAAACAGCGTAAGTAACCATTTGCAGAGTTTCCTTATTCATTAAGAATACTTTTTTAAAACGAAAATATTTTTTTCCCTGGAGACACTCTCGCCATGAAAAGAACCGCTAGTAAGGTTTTGTATTCAAGGTCTTTCTGCGTGGACACCGTGTTAGAATCTAAAAAGAAAAAAATAACATTACAAATATCTTTTCATAAAATGAATTTTATGATTGTTCTATTATATGTAATGGAAACTAAACACAATAACTTTTTATACTATTTTATAAATCAATTGTCCCGGTTATAAATACTCCTTAATAGAATAGATTTATTAAATGACAGAATAAAAAAGAAAGAAGGCCGTTCAACAGTTAAGTAGTTATATTCAAATAAATTTTCGAAATCTTTTTTTAAAAACTATTCTTTTTAGTTAATTTCTAAAAAATATTATACAATTAATACATTTTAATAATTTTATACTAATATATGTAAATTTTAATATAAAAATTTGTAAAATAAATTTGGTATTAAATTTTATTTTGTTTTTCTTTTTACTCATACAATTGTAGTTATTCATTTAACTTTTAAAAAATAGTCAACACTTTACTAATTTTGGCAATAAATTTTAAAATTAATTTTAGAAACAAATTAGCATTTAAAAAAACACTAATATATAAAGTAATTAAAAAAATTATAATGCAATCGGTTTTAAATTTCACATTCATTTTTTTAATTCATGAAACTACCACCATCCGATTAATTTTTAAAATATACTATAAAATTGTTTCATAGTGCAAATATATTTTTAATATATATACATATTAAAAATATCAATTGGCTTTTAAATTTTCTGTCTTTTTTAACTCAAAAAAAATAAGAAAGTTATAAATTAAATTGATTTTTAATTTATTATTTTTTAATCATATATTAATTTTCATAAAAAACTCTACCATTGATTAATAATGCATTTCAATAATATTTGACTACTATACACAAAATAAAAATAATTAGAAAAAAATTATAAAAATGTAAGTATTTTTATGGGTCTTCATGTGCTGGGTAGCTTCAACCTGTATGTATTGGGATTAATCTTTTCAATAATTTCTAATAGACCCACCTAGAGCTGTTTTCGGTACCGAACCGCTAGCCTTGTCGGTTCGGACCGAACCGATAAGATTTCGATTCTCTAAACTAGAACCGAACCGAGACCGTTAAGAATCGGTTCGGTTCGGTCGGGTTCGGTTCGCCGGACCGACAAGCAAAAATATTTTAACTATTATAAGGCTAAAATTTGGTATGGGCCATCTAGTTATTTCTGTGAGCCTTTTGAGGTGTTTGGTACTTTAGATGGTGTTGTTTGTGCTCTTTATATAGCTTTAGGAGTTTTGTTTCATGTTTCACCTAACCGATGTGGGATTCAATACAAACTTCTTCAAATTTGACACTTTTAACACTACAAAGCAATATAAACTTTTGATACTTTTCCTTTCTTTCTCCCTCAACAATGGCTACGATCTCCAACTCCATCGTTTCAACTAAGAAACCCACATTCCATTTATCTTCAGATTCTTCAGGGTTTTGTTGTAAGCCTTTGGCTCAATCTATTGGGAATGAAAGCTCCGTCAACCTTTCGTTTGGTTCCAAACGCGTAGAGAAACTGCAGCTTTCTACACGTAGTCGTAGAAGGTCTCTTACCGTTCAAGCTGGATTCTGCAATGATGGAGGACCAAGCGGTACTGGCTTATTTGTCGGTGGTTTTATTTTGGGTGGACTCATCGTTGGTGCCCTTGGATGTGTATATACTGCTCAGATTAACAAGGTGGAGAGTGAAGGCAAGGATTTTATGAAGAAATTGCCTAAATTCATATACGACCATGAAAAAGCTTTGGAAAAAACACGGAAAGTACTAGCTGATAAAATCTCTCAACTCAACTCTGCCATTGATGATATTTCTTCGCAGCTTCGACGTGGAGAATCTGATGAAGTTGGAGTTGCTATATAAGAAGACTCTTAGTTCCAAACTTAAGGTTCCGTAGACTTCGTCCCATGTTAGGAATAACAGCTTGTCAATCTATTTGTTCTTGTCAAATGACAATATCGGTTTGTTTTGCTTCTTTTTAGTTGCCGAATATATTGATTTCTTGAAGCAGACATTTATATAAAAAAAGCAATATAAACTTTTATTATCTACGTCGGACTAATTAATATGTAACTAATATAATTTAATTTTGACTTGAAAAATAATCATAGTATATTAAATATTCAATTTTTATTCTGTTTATGTATTCTTATATGAATAGTTTTGTTATATATATATATATGTATATTAGTTTTTTTATGGATCGGTTTCTAATCCGTTTATCGGTTCGGTTCCTTACCGGTTTTACTATTTCGGTTCCTTATCGGTTTCGGTTTTTAAAATAGAACCGCGAACCGGACAGTTAAGATTCGGTCTGGTTTTCGGTCCGGTCCTTATCGGTTTGGTTCCGGTCCGGTTCCCGGTTCCGAGGAATCATTAACAGCCCTAGACCCACCTTCCTTGCAGCCAACTTGTTGTACTCGTGTGCAGGATAGTGATCCCTGGTCAAAACAGCCCATACAAAGTCTCCCACTGCAGACTCCAACAGGCGGCACTTCTTATCTGCGACAATCTTGTACTTCTGTGTTGTTTCTTCCAGGTGTTTGCGGGTGTTCTCATGGATCTCCCATAGATCAGCAATGGCGTTCTCGAACTTAGCTGGAACCTTATCAAGCGTTGGGAAAGCTAAGTTCATAGGACCCCGTGGGTTATAACCATAGACTACCATGAATGGACTATACCCAGTACTGCGATTGTGGTGCCTGTTGTAGGCGAACTCAATATGATAAAGGCGGGAATCCCATGCTTCCAAGTTCCTAGAGACCTCTGTACGTAACATGTTGCCTAACGTTCGATTAGTTACCTCGGTTTGGCCGTCTGTCTGTGGGCTATATACGCTGCTAAAACTCAGCTTCGTGTTTGTGAGACGCCACAAACTTCTCCAAAAATGCCCCACAAACCGCGCATCGCGATCAGAAACGATATTCAAGGGTAGACTATGTAAGCGGTAGACCTCACGAAAGTATAAATTAGCAACATTCACAACATCTGTGGTTTTCTTGCAGGCAATGAAGTGTGCCATCTTAGAAAACCTGTCAACCACTACAAAAATAGAATCATTACCTCTCTGTTTTCTTGGCAGCCCAGAGATGAAATCCATGCTGACGCTTCGCCACAGTCCTTCCGGTATTGGGAGTGGTAGGTATAGACTTGCGTTGGAGGATGTACCTTTTCCCACATGGCAAAACCGACAACCAGCTACAAAACGGATAACATCTTGCCTCAAATGCGGCCAGAAGAACTGACTGGATACAGAGTGAAGGGTTTGATCTCTACCCCCATGCCCCTCGTTGTGTCTCTCCTGTATAATCAGTAACCTCAAACTGCCCTCAGGAAGACAAAGTAAATTACCTTTGAAGAGGTAACCGTTTCTCACTACAAAATATTTTCTCAAACCTGCGCTGACGTCCTCTAGAATAAGACTAAAATATGGATCGATAGCCAGTAGATCCTTCATCATCTCGAATCCTACAATTTCTTCTTCCATACGAATCATCATGCTGCGTCGGCTCAGTGCGTCAGCTACGCGGTTAACTATACCGAAAGTATACTTAATGTAAAAGGTAAATTGTTGCGTAAATTTTGCCCAGCGTGCATGGCGGGAAGAGAGTTTATCCTGACTCTGCAGATTCTTTAAGGCATCATGATCGATGTACAGGACAAAGTCATTGTAGACCAAGTAGGAACTCCAGTGCTTCAAAGCTTGTACAACTGCATCAAACTCTTTGTCATAGGTGTTGTAGTTAAATTTAGCTCCACTTAACGTTTCGCTAAAGTATGCTACGGGGCGGCCTCGTTGGCTGAGTACAGCGCCAATGCCCAATCCGGATGCATCACAATATAGTTCAAACCCTGTAGAAAAGTCAGGTAAAACAAGAATCGGTACAATAGTCAGTCTTACCTTGATGTCCTCAAACGCCTTAGCTGCTGCAGGGGTCTAGTAGAATGTCTTGCCCTTCATACACTCTGTAATAGGAGCCATAACAGTGATGAAGTTATGTATGAACCGTCTGTAAAAGGAGACCAATCAGTGAAAAGAGCGGACTTGAGGGATGGAAGTAGGAATAGGCCAGTCTCGCACGGCTGCCACTTTCGACTGATCCACTGAATGCCCATATTTTGACATGACATACCCTAGGAAGACGACCGAATCTGTCATAAAACAACACTTATTGAGTCCTCCATTAAACTCCTATTGTCTCAAAACAACCAACACCTCGCGTAAGTGCTGGAGATGTAGCTCTTCCGAGGTACTATAGATAAGAATGTCATAAAAGTACACAACAAGAAATTTTCCGATGAACGGGCGAAATACATGGTTCATAACCCGCATGAACGTGCTAGGAGTGTTAGAAAGACCGAATGGCATTACCATCCATTCAAACAGACCTTCTCGGGTCTTGAAGGCTATTTTCCACTCATCCCCATACGAATACGAATCTGGTGATATCCGCTCTTCAAATCCAGATTCGTAAACACAGTCGCACCATTCAATTGATCCAGTAAATCATCAAGGCGAGGAATAGGAAACCAATACCTGACTGTAATTTTGTTGATTACCCGGCTATCCACACACATTCTCATTGATTCATCCTCCTTTGGTGTTAACAGTGCAGGAACCATACTAGGACTAAGACTCTCCCAGATATGGCATTTTGTCAATAGTTCCTCCACCTGTCTGCGGAGCTCTTCATGCTCTTTTGGGCTCATCCGATAATGCGGTCGGTTTGGTAGGCTAGCAACCGGTACAAGGTCAATCTGGTGTTGGATATCTCTCAATGGAGGAAGACCTGTAGGTAAAGTATTAGGAAAGACAACATAAAATTTTGCTAATAGCGGCCGAACTCGCTCAAGTATACCAGCAAATGGATCAGTACTAAATTCTTTAACCACCAAAAGCTAGACAATCCCTATTTCAGGAGCATATTCTATAAACGCCTTTCGAGCTAGAAAGTTCTTACCCGACTCCTTTGATATTGTAAGGGCAGGTTTTGGGGAAACCTCTCTAGTTGAGGTTAATATGAAGCTGACATTATTCCATATAAAACTGTAGTGGTTCCTCCTACCATCATATGTGACACTTCTATCATATTGCCAGGGTCGGCCTAGCAACAAGTGACACGCATCCATCCCAATGACATCGCACCAAGCTTTATCCTTATAGTTACCAACAAGGAAAGAAACCAGACATCTTCTAGAGATATTTACCTCACTACCTTTCTTTAACCAGGCAAGTTTGTAGGGGTTTGGGTGGTCTTCTGTTTTTAGGGCCAGCTTCTGGACAGCTTCTTCAGAGATAACATTTTCGCAGCTCTCTGAATCAATAAAGAATTTGCATACCTTTCCCCCAATAGTACAAGTCGATTGGAAAATATTTTTCTGTAGCCAATCATGCCCATCACTTTTTGCTTTCGGCGTCAGACAAATATGCCTTAAAACCAATGCCTGACCAATATATGCTCCTGTAATATGGTCCTCTGGAACCTCATCAACAACATCCTCTGGTTCTTCATCAAACCGTGGGTCACCCTCCAGGTAAAAATCAGCAGTGTAAGAAAACAGACCCCTCAATTATTGTGGTTGTTATCGTAATTTTGGATACAGTGTAGCAACGTGCCATAGTTCATAACAATGGTAGCACCGGACCTGTGAGGAAGTAAATGTGCGAATAGGGACCTGCAAATTAACACATGTGCGCATAGGAGAAGCAGTTGGTACTCTTGGGTTAGGGCTTGGAACCGCCCTTTTTGGGAATGCCAATGGATTTGTTCTGGCAGTGTCTCCTCCATAAGCCCTTCGTGAAAGGGATTTCTCGAGATGCAGTGCGTGCTGATGTGCTTCAGACACATTCACAGGGTCGAACATGTTCAGTTGGTCCTGAAACTGTTATCGCATCCCCCCTATATAGCGAGATACTACCTGATATGTCGAATTAGCAATATCGACACAGTTTTGTAGCTTGAAAAAATCGTTAGGGTACTCGTCAACAGTCCTTGACCCTTGTTTAAAGTTTTGGAACTGCTGATACATTATGCGGGCATAGTTTTAAGGCAAAAATGAAACCCTCAAGTGATTCACAAACTTAGCCCAAGTTGTTGTTTTTGGCTTACCGTGCCTTGATCTGGTCTGCTTGAGCTGTTGCCACCATGATGCAGCTCGGCCTCAGAACTTAGTTGCAGCTAACTGTACCCGCTTTGCATCCGGAACCTCCTTGAAATCAAGGACTACTTCAACTGAGGCGATCTAATCTAAAAACTCCTCTGGTGCCTGACTCCCTTTGAACTCTGGGATCTCCAATCTGAATCCAGATTCCCATCGGTTGTTGGTATTCAGATCAGAATCTCTCAGTGACGGCTGCTCAAAGACTTGGTCACAGAAGTCTTGTGGTGTGTATTGACCCCTAACTTGTTCTCGTCGAGGAGCAAACGGATTCCGCTCGCGGCCGATATCTCTATCAGATCCCGACTGCTGGTTGCTCGAACCTGGAGCTCGAAATCCATTGGTTTGGTTGTTCAACAGCCTGTGTAGTGCTTCTTGTACGTCTCTCAACTGATTTCCCAACGAGTGCATCTGTTCACCAACCTGGGATTGGAATTGACCGAATTCATCACGGTCGACCGATTCGGTGATCAGAAGAGTGGACTTCCCTCGAAAAGATCGATTCGGCGGCATACCGTTGTTACCCACGCCGTAGGAACTTTGAATCTGATACCAATATGGTAGCGTCAAGCTACGAGATGGAACATGTGGCTGAAAAGTCAGAGAAAGAAGACGAACAATAGAAGATGGATAAATCTAACTTAGGTCAGAGTAAGAGACTTTAAAGAAATTCAAATTCTATTCAAAAAAGGCTGAGGCAAAACTAGGGTTTGGGAGCCTTTTATAGAATTGCTCGAAACCCTAGCCCAAAATTACAGCTTTAATCCTTATGCAATAACATAAAGCTCAGCCCAATTTCAAAGCGATTGGAGCTGGATAACTATTTTAATAAAATCTAACAAAAATATGAAAATGCATAAAATTTACTAAAACAGAAAAACGAGGGTTTAAACGATTAAATTTAGGGCCTGGGCTTCATCACGTTGTGATGCTTTTAAAAATTGTCCGGCTTCTCGACGCGTTCGATTGAGTGATCGCACCACCTAATTCTGATATCTGACCCCCAAATAAAGCTCATTTCCGTTTGTCCAAAAGGGTCATATAATCATGGGCTTGTGCAACTACATCACTTACAATGGAATACTTTTGACTTCTTAAAATAATTGATTGGTATACCTTCAAATTAATTACCTTCGATTGGTTAAAATAATTGATTTATGTACCTTCAAATGGATTAATTTTGAATGGTTAGTATAAGAAATTTTTGTGTATCTTCGAATCGATTACTTTTGATTAATTGAATTACTTAATTTACACACCTTCGAATAAGATTAAACAAAAAGAGGATGAAAAGAAACAAAATAGTATTCCTTCCTTTATGACACACATATTACAAAATGATTTGGCTATATCAAACACTAATAAAAAAATCTTAATATATATTACTACAAAATTCCTTGGATAAACTAAGGGCTTACTCGAATCCAAAAAAAATACAAAAAATGCCTTACATATGCTAAGGACTCACTTACGACAAAATGTTGTACATCTGAATTGATTCAGTGATGTAATGGTCTTTTTCTTTGCTCTAACCTCACTATCCAACTCAAAAGAGATCTTAGAGTTGCTACATAACGATATCAATAGATTATTCCTAATGGTTTTTTGGCAGATGCATCCGTATGTCATAGTCATTCATTATATTTTGTTGAATCAGTTGGAGAGGATGGAATGCACCTCTATTGTATAATATAGTATTAACACGATTAATAGGCGGTAATCCTTTCGGAATCCAAAAGGTAGAACCTCACGCTCTTTTATACCAAAATTTCATTTGAATTTTGATTTTTCGAAATTAGCCGTTTCAATTTAAAATTAAAAGTAACCATCTTTACCGTTAAAACTGTTTCTACACTTTGAAAATGTTGGTAAAAAATATATGTTTGGTTTTTGGTTTAAGAAAACCGCTTACGAAAATCGTTCCTGATATTAGATTGATATCGTAAATTGTTATATTTAATAATAAATTTATATTGTTGCAAAAAATATCTTTGCACACAACCTATCAACAACTAATACCAAAGCAATTAAATCACCATCACAACCTAAGATAACATTTTATAGATCATCATAAAAGTATCTTAATTTGAATTTACCCCGAATCAACGTATCATATCTACTTAAAAACAAATTTAACAATATCTCTAAACTCAGCAAACACACCAAGATAACAAATTCCAATCTCGTTAGTTTAACAATACACAATCTACTATTAGACAACACATACCTACATTAGACAGAAAAGTAAACAGGTTTTGAATATATTATTACAGTAAAAAATACATATTTTTCGCAACTATCGTAGAAAAAAAAATGTTTCGCAGCTAGCAGTATATAGGAACGTTTTGCACCTTCAAATACAAAAAAAAACAATAATGTTTCGCATTTATCAAAGAGATGTTTTGCATCTACCATTTGAGAAGAACTAACACGTTTCGCAACTATCAGTACATACAGAACAAACACGTTTATGTATCTATTTCGTTAAACCCAAAACCATTTTAAGCGCACAAAAATTTCACAAACACAAAACAAAGACTAAAATCGATAAAAAACTAACTGGAAAACAACAAATAAACTACATTAGCAACGTATATACTAGATGAATACCAAAAATGAGAAAGAAACCCGATCTTGAGTAAACTGATATTTCGAAATCAAAATTTGAGTTACCACACACACAAATCGACTATCTAAACATATATAAAAAATGAGACTTCGAAATCAAATAAAACACAATCAAAATCATACGAAAACAAGATAAAAAAAACAAGAAACCGAGTAAAAAAATGATAATCACCTATAATGGTAGGGCATTGTTGTATTCACGTATAGAGAAAAAAATTGAAAGAAAAAGGTAAAATATGGATGTTAAAAGCTTTAAATAATTGAATAGGGGTATTTAGGATATTAGTGGGTATGATAGGATAAACTTGAAAATATAGATCCTTAATGGATAATAATATTTCTTTTGGTCTTAAATAGTACTTAACTTTATTAATAAACATTTATTAATTTATTTAATAGTATCTAATTTAACAAACGTCATAACTTAACAAGTTTCAAAAATTAATATCTAGTTTAAATAAATAATTGTTTTCTCAAATTTTATAAATATCAAATTTTATAAATACAAATTTTATTGACTAGCACTTTTTAAATTTATAAACTAACCATAATTTAAAAAATAAAAATAAAAAATAAAACTAGTTTGTTAGAAGATTGAATAAAAAAAAAAAGACCCTCTTAATTTAATAACGCAAATTCAAAAGCAGGATGGTGGTCTTGGTGATAAATTGTTAGAGATGGGCCTCTGGTCCATTTAAGAGATACTCTTTTTTATATAACCCTAAGTATATAAATACAAGGGTTTTCTCCTCAACCTTCTCAGAAACCTTAATCGCAACACCCACAAACTAAGCATCTCCTCTGCTTATATATTGAAATTATATAATTGGTGCCCCCAAGGGGGTAGCCGAGTTGGTTGAGTATGGCATTCTTATGATCAAAAGGTCACGAGTTCGAGTCCCTCTACATACACTTTCTCGGCTGAGCCTGTCACTTTATGTGGTTTACCTTCTGGCGTTGGTTTGCAGGCTATCGCGTCAGACTGAGGGTTTACCCTGTGCGCACTCATTGCACTCTGAGTAGCGGCTGCGGGTTCCCTCCGAAAAAAAAAGAAAAAAAAAAAATTACCGAAGGAGACAATGATAAAAGCGATGAGGCTGTGGCCACCAGGTGACAGCCGGTTTAGTGAAGTCAGATGATGAATTCGAAGGTTTTCTCTTTCTTGTTGATTGGAGAGGATTAATGGCTTTTATATGATATTATGTTGATATGGCAAAAATTATAAACTGTAGGTTAAAATATTCAAGCTTTTTAGCATCTAGCTAAGTAAGGCAATCTTCTATAATTTTGAAGTTTTTTATTTTAACAGATTGTGTTGATGGGTTTGATTTGAACTTGTAGGATTCGGACATAGAAAGGCGTGAGAATGAGGTACTGAGCTTATCATAAGGTCACTGCCATTGTTGGAGCTGGAGTACTTGGTCTCTCTGATGCCTTATCCAAGCTTGCCTGGTACTTATCACTTTTCATCCTTTTGATTTTA
Organism: Limnanthes douglasii subsp. nivea; assembly: GCA_036936605.1. Taxonomy (NCBI): domain Eukaryota; kingdom Viridiplantae; phylum Streptophyta; class Magnoliopsida; order Brassicales; family Limnanthaceae; genus Limnanthes; species Limnanthes douglasii. The sequence continues at coordinate 1,497,017 of JAUPFV010000004.1, read as the reverse complement.
TAAACTCATTGATTTTATTTTTTTTAATTTTTAGAGAATCAATTTGAATTTGAGTTTTGATGTCTGTGATAAACGAGGGTTATGTTTTTTCGTGATTCTTGGTATTTAGTTGGTTTGATTTTGTAGTTGAATTGTCCTGTTGCATTACTATGATAGAATGTAATCTTTCAACGACAGACTTTGTGAATTTTGTCTTTTTAGTTGTTTTATGTTCATCCCACGCTCTTATTTTAAGAGGCTTAAAACTTTACAAGAGAGAATCAAAACAGATTTGTCGACCCTTAATATTTAGATTCATACAGTGCATTGTTTGATATTTAAATTGTTAACTAGGATTTTATGTACTCCTTTGAAAAGAAAAGCCATTGTTGATAATAGTACGAGTTGGACGGAGGCAGGCCATGGGAGCCAGTTTGTTTTGTTTAACTATCTATAACGGCCTCCGTTTCTAGATTTTTTTTCGAAATTAAAAAATGATAGTTTTAGTACTTATAAATACAAACCGAGATAAAAAAAATTCTTCAATCTCCATTTAACTCCTATTACCAGTGTCTTCATTTTGAGATGAAAGAGAGTTATAGTTGTAATTACGCCACTGAGAAAGAGAATGTAATTGAGAATCTGGTTAGAGAATGTGACTGAGAATATCAAATATTCGGCTAAACCTTTCAGCTGAACATGAGTAACCTCTACCGTGTAACAAAAAATCAATTATTATTTTCTGTATGCTTTTACGTTTTTCAAATGCAGTGTGCTTGATGAGTGTGAAAATAATACAAATCATTGCTTTCACACTCATCACGCACACTGCCTTTAAAAAGCGTAAAAGCATACATAAAATAAAAATTGATTTTTTATTTCTCACCGGTAGAGGTTTCACTTCATGTTCAGTTGAAAGGTTTAGCCGAAAGTTTCCAAATTTGATATGTTTAAACTCAGACGGTCGTCATTAGAATCTGAGTTGTTAACCATATTCTTAATCACATTTTCTTTTTTGGTGGCGTAATTACCATTATAACTTTGCTCTCAAAATGAAGACACTGGTTGATAATAGGAGAAGTTGAATGGAAATGAGAGAAAGAATTTTGTCTCGGTCGTGAAAAGATAAAACGAGTGAAATTCATTTGGTATATGGCTGATCTGAAGAGTCTTGTATTTATAAGTACTAAATACTATTCCCCTTTAATTTCCTTACCAGATATAGTATAAATTATTGTTATTATCTATAACATAATATAAAAATATCTAATATTATTATTAACTATCGGTAAGATAATCTCTTTATGATAAAGAGCAATTAATTATTTACCTATTCTAGTATTGGTTGTGGTAATATACTGGTAATACTAGTCTACAAAATATGACTAGAAAAAAGCTACATTTTGATAGATATCTCACCTATTTTTTTTTTGAATTCAAACTTGAATTTCTTAATTTATTTCACCATAACTAATTATAATCATGCCATTTACTCTCTAAAATTGTTTAGAATCTGAAAACCCCTCAAAATTACCCTAAACAAATATTTTACAAGCAAAATCTGATTCTGTTTTAAAAAGTATGATTTTGGCATGATTTTAGGCTTTGTTTTCATGAATTAATGTTGTAGAGTTGTTTGTTACACGCGGATTCGTCTTAGATAGATCTAGGGTTTGGCTGTGTGCAGGTGTTCGTCGAACGATATTGTGCTAGATTTGTTTTGGTTGCCTAGATTTGTTTTGGTCGCATGAGACCAATTTTTAATTATTTGTCGCATGAGACCAGTTTTAATTAAAAAAAATAAAATCTAAATGGTAATAAATATAAAGAAAAAGATAGAAATTAATAATTCTATCTATTTATTTTAAAATAGATTTAAAGACTAAAAACGGTAAAAGTAAATATTTCTTGATTTAATAAATATCCAATAATTTTGAAATATGATAATTCTTCGTATATATTTATTAAAATCATTAAAATTATTAAAATCATTAAGAGTAAGATTATTCAAAGTTAAATGAGTTATAATTAACATTAAAATATGGAAATAGATTTTATATTATATTATTAATCATTCAAATCAAATTTTTATAATCTGTTTTATATTTAAAAATAAAATCAAAAGTTTTATTTTTAATATTTTATGTTATCAATTATTATGATAAAATATATTTTTAATATTTTTTATTAATTAAAATTTTAAAATTAAGTTTTATCGTACCATAAAATTTCAATATTTCAAAGTTTATTTGAATTTTCAATAAAACTTTAAAAGTTGTAGAAAAAGCTGTACGAAAATAATAATAAAATATCTTATTGGTAACATTAAATATTAAAAAATAAAAAAATTCATTTAATTAAAATTTCAAAATTAAGTTTTATGGTAACATAAAATTTCAATATTTCAAAATTAATTTGAATTTTCAATAACTTTAAAAGTCGTAACAAAAAGTTATACAAAAATAGTAAAAAATTATCTTATAACATGAAATATTAATAATAAAACTTTTGATTTTTTTAAATATAAAAAGATATTATAAAATTTGATTTTAAATGATTAACAATATAATATAAAATCTATTACCATAATTTAATGTTAATTATAATTAACTTTTAAATTATTGTTATTTATTAGAATAAAAAAACCGTTTTTTAGTCTTTAAACTCATTTTTTTTTCTCTTTTAAGATAATTAATTAGAATTGTTTGTTTCCATATTTTTCTTTGTATTTATCCAATTAGATTTTTAACTTTTTTTAAAATTAAAATGGGCTTTGTCGCATGCGACAAGTACCCATCCTCCAAACCCTAGATCTATCTAAACACCACCATTTCCAACAAACTCGAAGCCAAACCCTAGATCTATCTAAACACCACCATTTCCAACAAACTCGAAGCCAAATCGACGAATCTGTGTGTAACAAACAACTCTAGAACATTAATTCATGAAAACAAAGCCTAAAATCATGCCAAAGTCATACTTTTAAAAACAGAATCGAAAAACCTAATATTGTACCACAACTCTAGAACATTAATTCATGAAAACAAAGCCTAAAATCATACTTTTAAAAACAGAATCGAAAAACCTAATATTGTACCACTTAAACACAACGAATCTTGAAATTTTTTTTATAGTGGAAGACTTGTATGGTTTATCTTAATGTTGCTATGGATTCAGATTTTTCAAAAATTACGCTTTGATTTTTGATAAATTTTTTTATGCTTGAGAGGTTTTGAGATAGATTGAAAAAAGAAGAAGAAATAAATGGTGAGAGATTTATAAAATGCTTTTATACCTAGGTTTTCTAAAAAGGGACAAATTTATCCAAAATTTGGTGAGAGATCTATCAAATAGGTATAGGTACAAGCGGTGTAAAATCCATAAAAATGTATAACTTTTTTAGCCTGGTTTTTTTTATATTATATTTTATTTTATCACTAATACATAATAAACTATTATTATAATTTCTCACAAATAAGTATGATTCTGTAGTCTATATAGGATATTATTATCATTATTTAGGTTAATATTATATTAATATTACTAATATTATATTTATAACATATAAATTGCCTATTACTTAGTATTAATAATTATCATTATGTATTTGATAATGTGGTATTTGATAATGTTATTTAAATATATGCCATTACTTAAATGAATATAAGTTATATAAAAGTATTAAATATTCAAATTATTGGTTGATATATGGTAACAACATTTAAATTGGATGATATCAAGATAATTATATAAATAGATATACATAATACCAATATTACAATAAAGTACGAAATAACTATAATAGCATAATAATTATAATCTTATTTTATTATTAGTAAATATAATATTATTTAAATATATTTATAAGGTAAAAAAACTATCAATAAAAATTTATTAATATTATCATATTATTAGTAAATATAATATTATTTAAAGTATATTACCTTATCAGGTATTTAAATATATTTAAAGGTAATTTTATTATATAATCTATTATTACTGATTATTAAATACGGTAACATATTGTATAATAGTATTATACTATCACAAGGATTATCATTAGTGATTTTTTTTGTAGTAACTTCGTAATGGTTTTAATTTAATACATTATTTTAAACATACGCCTAATTAGTATGGGATTTAGTAATTATGATAATAATACTGATAAGTTATGATATTATATTAATGACATTAATAATATTATTATACAAATTTCATTATCAAGTATTATCAATATGAACAAAAAATATCTAAGTTATTAAAATAACTTGTTAAATAATTATTAATAGGTTAATCAAGTAACTATTACTCCATAATAGGCTTAATAATGGTGTCAGGATATTTTATAATATATTTACAGAAACCATAAATAATAATCCCTTTACATATTTTATTTGATTGTCTAAATATATTAGTTAAATAAGACATAAATATAAATGATACTTAATATTTGTGCGCTGATAATATTATATATTAACCAGTTTCTCCAAATAATATTATATATTAAACTAATTACTATACTATCATAGACAAGTCCCATAATTGGATGATAAAATATTGTTTAGAGTAAAGGACTAACTAATATTTTAGGTTTGTGCTACCTTATTATAATTCGATTATTAATATATTACGGATTATCTATTATTTTATATACTTATTAGGTTTGTCAATTATATTATTATAATATTGTTACAATGATTACATAATACTAAAAAACACATAAATACAGTGTTATAATTTTAATTATGATAATAATTACTATCCTATTAGTACCATAATGATATATATTATCTATATTAATAGGGACAATCAAACGATATATTATCTTATAGTTTATCCAACATTAGTCCTATTATAATATTATAAAGATTAAGTAATATTAATAGAATATAGTATGGTGTGGTGTACCAGATATACTATATATGATAATGTATTTAAAATTAAATATAATATTATTTTAAAGTTTATCCAACATTAGTCATATTATAATATTATAACGATGTTCCAAGGGGGTAGCCGAGTTGGTTGAGTATGGCATTCTTATGACCAAAAGGTCATGAGTTCGAGTCCCTCTACATACGCTTTCTCGGCTGAGCCTGTCACCTTGTGTGGTTTACCTTCTAGCGTTGGTTTGCAGGCTATCACGTCAGACTGAGGGTTTACCCTGTGCGCACTCATTGCACTCTGAGTAGCGGCTGCGAGTTCCCTCCTAAAAATAATAATAATAATAATATTATAAAGATTAAATAATATTATAGTGTGGTGTACCAGATATACTATATATGATAATATATTCAAAATTAAATATTTAATATAAATTATGAGTATAGGAATTATTAACAATAATTAATGTTATATTTAGGACTTTAACTAAATACATTTTTATATGAGTACTTCCGTCATCGGTTCTCAGTATGCACAATTAGCATAACCACGGAAATCGATGTAGTTGTAATGAACTTGTTTAGGAGTTTAATAGATAGATTATCCGGGTAAAGAACTTTATCTCCATTTCTTGTATATGCGGAAGATGGTAAAGCGTATGCTTCAGTATTTTATGCTTTAAATATTTGTTTAAAATCCATATGTTCAAAGTACGATATATGGCACCCAAACTCTTTTAGGTATTCATGTCTGTTTGGTTCTCTTTATTTATGATTCTAAATCTATTTGTAAGAGAGACAAGAACTCCGAAAAAGCATAATTATAATCTCAAGTTATTTTATCTCTCTTTATTTTCTATTCATATACTCGTTGAAGAGAATTTGTGTTCTTAGAGGTAATCTTCTTACTTACAACATTATCTCATAGTCCTTATTCTACCATTTTTCGAACCTTTCGTCGGGTTTCTAGTTTGGATTTATCGCGCCTAACAAGTCTTGTAACATTGGTATCAGAGCCATCGCTCTTCCGGACCTGGATTTTTTTTTCTACTTCAAGATAAGCAATCATGGAAACTAGGGCACAAACTTTGATCGAGGTTAACAAGAAACATGAGGAGATGAAGCAAGTTCAGGCCGATCAAGCCAAGCAAAATGAAGAAAATCGTGTCGCTCAACTCCAACAAAACGATCTATTGAGGAATGAGATGACTGCTCGATTCAACGATATTAAGAACATGTTTGCGGAGCTACGCCCTATTACACAGAACCCTGAAAAGCGTCCGCTGGTTGACGACAATCCTTCACAGAACCCTGAAAAGCGTCCGCTGGTTGACGACAATCCTTCACATTCTGGCGTTTTCACGCTTCCACGTACATTCTCTCCAGAACCACCTGATTCGTTGAACCTCGTCCCAGGTTCGAATCGTAGAACTAATCAGGAGCGTAATACGACACCAACAAGCGGTTTACTCACCCGCCTTACTAAGGTTGGGTTTCCTATTTTTGATGGATCTGACCTACGCCATTGGGTTTTTAAATGTGAACAATTCTTTGCGCTTGACGGAACACTAGATGAATCGAAGTTAAGACTTGCTACTATCCATATGACAGGAAAGGCATTGCAATGGCACCACAACTATATTGCAGAACGTTTCAATCGATACCCACCATGGACAAAATATGTTCTTGCAATTTCTACTCGTTTTAGAGGTTTGTATGTTGATCCATTATCAGAGTTGGTTAGCTTACAACAAAAGACCGATTCAGTTGAGGTGTTTCATGATAAATTCAAGTGTAAACTCACACAGTTATCCCTACCACGCGCCCATGCGTTAAGTATTTTCTTGACTAATCTAAATCCAAATTTGCAGCTTCATGTGAGACAATTTCAGAATGTGGAATCCGCTACCAAAGCAACAAAAATAGCTATGATGCACGAATCATATTTACGCCTACTCCCTCACAAACCACAACGACCCTCATTCGAACCCAACACATATTCTACTCCAAACGCCTATCAAACACCGAAATATCCGAATCAAAACACCAAGCCAGCGCTTTACCCACTGCCCCTACCAACACCCAAACACACAAGACGCTAAATTTTATCTTCCGAAACAACAGCCAAACACCCCACAAATTTACTTGGCAAGAGATGCAGAATCGCAAACAAAAAGGTCTATCTATGTATTGCGATGAAATCTTCACTCCCGGCAATCAACAAACCCATCGCAAGGCTCATATATATGTCATGGAAGGTGATGCAGAATCTAAAATTTCCGATGTAGATGAGGTTAATGACGTCGTAAACACAACAGTTGTTGCGTCAGAGGAAACACAACCTTCAATTGTATGCGTTTGAAAGGGCAAAGTGGTAAGCGAAAGATCCACATTTTAATTGATCCCAGGAGTACACACAAATTCTTGGACCTAAAGGTTGCCAATGAAATCGGTTGCCCTCTCGAAGCGTCAAAACCGATGGTAGTTTCCGCAGCCATGGGAAGCATAATTGTTACAAAATACAAGTGTAGCAATTTTTCTTGGAAAGTACAAGGCTATGATCTCACCACCGAGGTAAGAACTTTAAACCTTGACTGTTGTGATTTTGTGCTAGGTATTCAATGGTAGCACACCCTTGTTCCAATTTTATGGGATTTTCGCAACCTCCGAATGGAATTCAACCTTAATGGTTTGAAGCATGTGTTGCGTGGGAATGTAAACAAGGGTTGTAAGGCGATCAACGGAGCAAGTTTGAACAAGTTAATGCTTCAAGAACCTCAGATCGCATTGTTGTTTGGCCATGAGATAACAGATGACGTTTTAGACGATTTAAACCCGAAAGCTCTTTTGTCTCATATTTTGGCGACCAAAACAGAATTTTCTACGGACTCTACAATGCGTGAGTTGATCGGTTCGTACCCTAGAATTTTCGTCGAACCCACAACTTTACCATCTTTTCGTGAAGGGTTTAATCACAAAATGTCAGTGGTAAGCGGTTCTAATCTAGTTAATCTCTGACCATATCGCTACTCATCCCTTCAAAATGATGAAATAGACAAAATGATAAAGGATATGTTGAACCAAGGAATAATCGAACATAGTTCTAGTCCGTATGCTTCCCCAATTGTCTTAGTAAAAAAGAATGATGGTACTTGGAGGTTGTGCGTGGATTATCGCTGGTTAAAAAAGGAAACCATCAAAGACAAATATCCTATTCCACTGTTAGAAGACCCTTTAGATGAATTCGGTGGGGATATATACTTTTCAAAATTGGACCTCTGTGCAGGTTTTTACCAACTACGAATGTCGCCCGAAGATATCTATAAAACCGCATTCAAGACTCACTCCGGACACTATGAATATGTTGTTATGCCAGTTGGTCCCACAAATGCCCCTTGTACTTTTTAGAGCCTCATGAATCACATTTTTATTGAAGTTACGCGACAATTTATACTCGTTTTTTTCAACGTTATCTTGGTGTATAGCTCTACTTGGGAAGCACATCTCACCCACCTACAAGCCGTTTTCGAGATCCTCCACCAACAAATTTAACTCAAAGAAAGCAAATGTATTTTTGTAGCAACCATAATTGAGTATTTGGGACACTTCATTTCGGCAAAGGGAGTTGAAACTGATCCAGGTAAAGTTGATAGTATTACGCAATGGCCTACACCGACCACGCAAAAACAGTTACGCAGTTTCTTGGGACTTGCTAATTACTATCGGCGGTTCATCAAAGGATATAGCGTGATCGCTAGGCCAATGGTCAACTTGTTAAAAATAGATGGTTTCGAATGGAATGAAGAAGCAAACGCGACTTTTACGACTTTAAAAAGAGCTTTATCGTCTACTTCCATTTTTAGCCTTATCGGATTTCGATAAAACTTTTATCGTCGAGACCGATGCCTCTAACGTCGGGATCAGAGTAGTTCTTATGCAAGAGAATCATCTGATATGCTTTATTAGTCAAGCTTTGGGACCTCGACACCAACGACTTTCAGTTTATAAAAAAGAGTTACTTACGGTTGTGTATGCAGTTCAACAATGACATGCATACCTTTCTCATGGCTTATTCATCATCAAAACCGATCAAAAGAGTATCAAATATATGATGGAGCAAAAATTTACTACTCATTTTCAACACATGTGGCTTTCCAAGTTGATGGGTTACAATTTTGTTATTGAGTACAAACACGGAAAATAAAACCACGCTGCCGATGCTATCACGGGTTTCGGGTTCACAACTCCTTAGTCTCACGCTGTCTACGGTTTAATCGGGTTTTTTTATACCATCCGGCTTCTTTGGCAATCTGATCCTTCCCTCAAACAGATCATCGACGATATTGTCGCTGGTACGAATGTTCATCCGCACAATACGTACACCAATACCGAACTGCGCAAGAAAGGAAAGTAGTTATCGGAAACCACAAAGACATAAAATTATCAATTCTTTAGTGGTTACATGATTCAGCGGTTGGAGGTCACTCGGGTAGTGACTCTACTCTTCATCGTGCCAAAACTCTATTTTATTGGCAAAAAATGAGTACAGATTTACAAAATTATGTACGGAACTGTGCGATATGTCAACAAAACAAATACAACAGGACAAAACGACAGGGTCTGTTACAGCCACTGCCGATATAGGACGAACTTTGGGAATCAGTTAACCTTGACTTTATCGAAGGACTTCCAAAATCAGCCGGGAAACATTGTATACTTGTCGTTATCGATCGGTTAAGCAAACATACGCACTTCATCGCCATCTCGCATCCATATACCGCGTTCGATATTGCTCACATTTATCTCGATAATGTCTTCAAACACCAAGCGAAATTTGGCAAGAAATGTTTTGGGTGCATGGAGTGGATCTTCGACATTCTTCCGCCTATCATCCACAAACCGATGGCCAAACAGAGGTCACTAACCGAACACTTGAGACTTATTTACGTTGTATGACAGGTGAATCTCCCACCACATGGTCCAAATAGCTTTCGTAGCCGAGTGGTGGTATAATACCACCTACCACACCGCTACACGCATGACGCCTTTCGAAGCCGTCTACGGATAGCCACCTCCAACCCACCTGCCTTACGTACCCGGAGAAAGCAAGTCACCAACTATCGATAATACTCTGCAAAAACGAGAAGATATCCTCTGGATCTTAAGGTTTCATTTGAATCGTGCCCAACATCGAATGAAGCAAACTGCAGATTTATAACGCTCCCACAGCGCATTCAACCTAGGCGATTACGTGTACCTCAAGCTCCAACTATACCATCAGAATTCGTTGAAAATAAATAAGGTACCGAATAAGCTTGCTCCGAAATATTATGGTCATTTTCGTGTTACAGATAAAATTGGGAGCGTTGCCTACAAGTTGGAGCTTCCGGCCACCGCAGCCATTCACGACGATTTTCATGTGAGCCAACTGAAGTTTCGCCCTAACCCACCGTCAACAATATTTGATCTTCCTCCATACCTCATCGACTTGGGAAATTCTAAAGAACCGCAAATTCTAAAGAACCCGAAGCAATCTTGGAACGCAAAATAATCAAGCACTGCAACACCGCTATCACCAAAGTTCTCGTTCAATGGAAGGGTTATCCGTCATCGGCCGCTACTTGGGAGTTTTACCAAAACTTCGCCGCCAAGTATCCAAATTTAAATCCTTGAGGACAAGGATGGTCCGAAGAAGGGGGCAATGTTACAGAGGTCATATTGGTCTCATACTATTACTTTTCATTCATTTAAGCCCTAAACTGATGTATGTTTGGTTCTCTTTATTTATGACTCTAAATCTATTTGTAAGAGAGACATGAACTCCGAAAAGGCATAATCATAATCTCAAGTTATTTTATCTCTCTCTATTTTCTATTCATATACTTATTGAAGAGAATTTGTGTTCTTAGAGGTAATCTTCTTACTTACAACATTATCTCGTAGTCCTTATTCTACCATTTTTGGAACCTTTCGTCGGGTTTCTAGTTTGGATTTATCGTGCCTAACAAATCATGTAACAATTTATCCCTCTGGCCAAATCTACCTCCAAAACTTCTGTCTGCATGCTCCTAGTGCCTCTCAAAATATTGGCATATGCAACATAGTGGCTCTGATACCAAATATTGGAATTTTAATCCTTATATTTCTTCTAAATGTAGATTTTTCCGTCTTCTTCATTATAATGTAGGATTTCATCATTCTGAATGTTGGAATTAAATCCTTCGGCTTCTTCTAAAATGTAAGATTGGTTAGACTTCAATCGTCCTACTTCTTCTAAATTTTGGATACTAATACGTCCGCTTATTTAAAGCATAGGATTTTAATCAAAGCAGAGATAACAAAGTTTCTAATAAGATTTAATATTTCATTTCATGATAGAATATCTTAAATAAAACAAAAGTAAAATAACAGAAATATAAACCGAAGAAAACGGCTTCAAAGTGATTTTGTGTTAGTTTTTTCTCAACTGATCTTATCTTTCAAATCCGTGTTTGACGTTGCTGCTTTTCCTAAGCCTTGACTACATAATTTAATCTGACATTTCTCTCCCTCGATTTTGTAGTCATTCGATCTTCTAACACCAATCTCTTTACTTAGCATTTCAAGTTTGTCTCTACTCAATGGTTTTGTCAAGAGGTCTGCAAGTTGGTTCTCTCTTTTGACCTACTCTACTTCGAATTCACCCTTCACTAAACACTCTCTTATGAAGTGAAATCTCACATCAGTGTTTTTACTTCTACTATGAAACACCAAATTTATTGCAAGTGATATTGCAGACTTGTTGTCAATCTTAATCACAAAAGCTTTAGACTTTTCTCCAGTCATCTCCTCCAACAGATTCCTCAATCAAATGCCTTGATAAAATAGGTATGGCTGCTACATACTCAGCCTCACATGAAGATAATGCTACTATTTTCTGTTTTTGTGACATTCATATAATTGGACTCTTTCCTAGCAAGAACAGAATACCCGATATACTTTTTCTATCATCAACATCTCCTGCTAGATCACTATCCATGTATCAAACTAAGTTGAAATTTTCAGTCAAACCTGCTTCATACACACAACCCCAATTTGAAGTACCTCAAGATTTGTTTTACAGCAACGAAATGTTTCATGGATGGTCTTTCCATGAACCTACTTACAACTCATATTGAGAATGCTAGATCAGGCCTTGTATTCACCAAGTACTGCACGCTGCCAAGATTTTTTCAACACCTTTATTATACTCAAACTTCTCACAGTTTCATGCATGAATACATAGGGACTTTGCATGGTTTACAATCCTCCATATTCACCTTCTCTAAGATCTTCAGGCCATAGCTTGACTGACATAAAATGATGTAGTCTGGTCTCTGAAAAACATAAATTCCAAGATAATAACTCAATAACCCGAAATCAATCATATAAAAAAAATCATATGTTGTTTGAACTCCATAATTCCTCTAAATCTTGTACCAGTGGTTATTAAATCATCTACATAGACCCTTAACAATTTGAGTTTCATCCTTTCAAACGTCTCTTATACACAGCATGCTCTGCTGTACATTTCTCAAATCCAAGTCTTTGGAAACACATATCTAGCTTAGCATTCCAAGCTCGCGGAGATTTCTTCAAGCCATACAAGGCTTTTTTGAGTCTAAAAACCTGACTTTCCTTTCCTATATCAACAAATCGCGGTGGTTGTTTGACATAAATTTCTTATGTCAGATCTTCATTTAAAAATTCTGATTTAACATCCATATGATGCACTTGCCCATGAGTGTTGAGCAGCCATAACTAAAATCACTCTCACCATTTCAATACTAGAAACAGGGGTAAAAACTTCATCGAAGTCAATACCTTTCTCGTGAACATATCTTTTCGCCACCAATCTAGCTTTGTATTTGACAATTTCTCCATCTAGATTCTTTTTTAATTTGAAAACTCATTTAAGACCAATTGCTTTGTGACTCTTAGGAAGCATTCATCTTAATCGACTGAATCTCCTCTTTCATTTTGTGATTCCACTGTTCATCTATCATGGCTTCTTCATAAGTGTTTGGCTCTTCAACATATAATAAAATCACATCATATTCTCGTGTAAATTCAACTTCGACTTTGTTTGTTTCGTTATATATTAGTCTTTTAACGACCTAAACTTTTTTAGGTTTGTCTCATGATGCATCATAGATTGTTTGAGAATATGATTCTTTATTTAAAACAAGATATAGATTTTGATTTAAAACCATACCAGGTTCAGGAATTATTCTCCGTCTGATTGAGAAAATATATTTTATAATTCTTGTTCGCCTAAATAGGGTGAAACTTTATTTCCTCCGCTGTGATTTATGAAATTGTGGGTAGACATGGTGAGTTTGTTTCCTTGATTTTCTGCAAAAATTCTATCTTCCGTTCTATCCCAGTTCCAAGCTTTTGATTCCCAAAAAATATCATTTCTACAACTGATAAGTTTCATAGTTTTTGGAAAAACAAACTGATATGCCTATGCCTCGGCTTTGTATCACCAAAACACTATTTTTGTACTTCGATCTTCCATTTTTCTTAAGTGTGGTTTCATATTCGTGACATATCCAATGCAGCCAAAAATTCTAAAATAACCTACAGTAGTTGTTCTTCCAAACCATACTTGGTATGGAGTTTTTCCATTAACCCCTTTCATTAGACATCGATTAAGGATGTGGACTGCAGTACGAACGTCTTTTGCCCATAAAATTACTGGCATATTCTTCTATTTCAGTAGACATCGAACCAATTCAACGATTGTTTGATTCATTATCTTTACAACCCCAATTTGTTGAGAAGAATACGGAGCCGTGAACTGTCTCTTGATTCCTTCTCGCTTACAAAAATTTATGAATTCATCTGACAAGAATGCACCCCTCTATCTGATCTAAGCATTTTTAACTTGTTACCAAACTTTATTTTAACTTCATTTTAACTTCTATCTTCCACTTCTTGAATATTATAAATCAATCACTTTTTTGCCTAATAAATTTAACCCGCATATATTTACTATAATCATCAACAAACAAATCAAAATAGTTATTACCTCCATGAGTTGTTGGTGAGATTTGTCCACACAAGTCCACATGAACAAGTACTAAATTCCCTTTTGCTTGATACACGGTCATATTTGGGAATGATATCATGTGATGTTTACTGGAAGGGAAATTTTCACATGTTTGGTCGATCACTTTAACTTCGCTCAAGCATCTAACCAATTCATATTTTTTCAAAATCCATAAGGCTTTGTAATTCTGGTGTCCAAACCTAGCATGCCACAAAGCTCATGGTGTCTTATTTTAGATCAGCAAACAAGCATGATTGGTGACAGAAAGTTTCAAGGTGTAAAGGCAATTTTCAGCTCTCGGAATCTTGGCGAACATATGTTGTTTTGCATCAAGGATTTTCATAAAGCCTTCTTCAATGGACATTCTAACACCAACTTCATCTAGTTGTCCAAGAATAATGATATTACTTTTTAAACTAGGGATATAATATATATTTTGTATCTTCAATTTCTTTCCAATGATTCCTATGATTTCTTACAGAGATTTGAAGGAGATATCACCAAACTCTTCAATAGTCGTGGCCACTAGCATGAATTTTGACGATATCGATCTAAGCAATTTTTTGATGATATAGTTGTCAACATTTTATTAAAGAGACCTTATCTTAGAGACTATCATGCTCCAAGATAAGCATTGAACTTGAACACGTGTTAATGTATCCGTTATTAAAGTAGTTAGTAAGATAAGATCAAACAATTATTTTTTTTCTTTATAAAATAGACTGTGTATTAATGTTTGAAGATGAAATGAAAGTTACATTTGCAGACTTCCTGTATTATCTTAGTATATATATATATATATATATATATTTGTTATCTCCATCTGGTCTTTTATCTCAGGGACTTTAACCTACAGCATGGTCTCCAGAGCCCGTGTTCTAAAAGCAATGACCGTAATTCAAAGAGATCAACCGAAGGCAGTTGCAGTCATCAAACCGACGAGAAGAGGAGCCTTAATCTCGATCCAATATTCAACATTAAGCAAAACGAACTACGATATATGGGCTGTCAAGATGAAGATAATCTTGCATTTTCTAGGAGTATGGTCAATGATGGAAGGTGAAAACACAGACGATAACAAAGATCAAGGCACCATAGTAGCCATTTCTCAAACCGTATTAGATGACGTGATGATGGTAATTACAGAGAAGTAGATGGCAATGGAAGCCTGGGAAGTACTCAGTGAAATGCGTGTTGGTAACGATCACGTCAAGAAGGCACGCATACACATGCTTAAACGACAACAAAATATGATTACACAGGCGGCAATCATGGAAAAGCAGACGACAAAAGAGGCTTAGGACGCACTCAAGGAGATGCATTTTGGTGAAGATAGCGTCAAGAAGGTACGCGTACATGTACGGAAACAACAACTACACAGGTGGAGAGGAAGATATGGGGTCAAAATAGACTGGCGCGGCAGACCGTTCAAGAGGCAGTTCAACGAAGGATGAGCCAACAAGATCTTTAAGAATTATTCATAAAAAAAAGAGGATCAAGAAGAAAGGAATGAAAGAATGTAACATATGTAATGGTTCATCTATGGAAAGAATATGTCCTAATAAACCACCATCGAATGAATTAATTATGCAGATAGATGCAGACGAGGAAGAAGACAACAATCAAGTTCAATCTTAATGGAGAGAATATTAGATAAGCATTGAACTTGAAGACGTGCTAATGTATCAGTTATTAAAGTAGTTAGTAAGATAATATCAAACGGTTATTTTATTCTCTATATAAGAGACCGCGTATTAGTGTTTGAAGATGAAATGAAATTTATATTTTCATAATTTTTGTTTTATATATATATATATATATATATATATATATATTCGTTATCTGCATCTTCTGTTTTATCTCAGGGACTTTAACCTACATAATGGTCATCTTTTTGGCGTATTAGTCAATAGATTCATTATCAGTCATGTCCATGATGTCTGGGAATTTTCTTAACATTTGAGTTCTGACTTTAACCGCACAATATGCTCCAACGTGAGTCACTTTTAACGTATCCCATACTCCGTTTGCGGTGTCTTTATCCATAATTTGATATAGTGACTCTTCATTCAACCATTGGTAGAGTACATTAAGTACAAGTTGGTCCGTTTGTGTGTCAACCGTTGACTTTACTGCTTCCTAAACTCCATGAGTGCACATGAGAATTTTCATCTGCATATCTCATACTTAGTAGTTTGTATCAGACAATTTTGGGTACTAGAAGGATAGAGATTTCTCCCTTAGGCCAAATGTACTTGCATAAACTCATGTATACATGCTTCCACTGCCTCTCACCACAATGGCGTAATTATTATCACGTCCTAGCGCATGTGAAATTGTGGCTCTGATATCGAATGTTAGATTTCAATCCTCCTGTTTCTTCTAAATTTTGGATATTTATACGTCTGCTTCTTTAGAACTTAGGATTTAAATCAAAACAGAGAAAATAAAGTTTCTTATAAGAGTTAAGGAAAATAAAGTGGCTTCAAACTGCTTCTGTATCAGTTTTTTCACAACCTCCTGTTTTCATTTCATGATAGAATATTTTAAATACAACAAAAGCAAAATAACTGAAACATAAACCAAATAAAGTGGCTTCAAACTGCTTCTGTATCAGTTTTTTCACAACTGAACTTATCTTTCAAAGCCCTATTTGACGTTGCTGATTTTCCCAAGTCTTGACTACATAATTTAATCTGACATGATTTATTCATTATGCTTCTTTAAAATGTACGATGTAATCAAACAGAGAAAACAAAGTTTTGTGAAATGGTTAATTTCATTTCACTAATATTTTAGTTTTTCTGAACTAATTATATCTTTCAAAGCTATGCTTGAACTTGTTATCTTACCACGCTTGACAACAGTAATTTAATCTTACATTTTCATAATCGTTTTAGAACTTGATAAAAAGTTTGATACTTGTCTGAAAACTTAGAGATATGTCTGGTGGGGGGTGTTTGTATGTTTGTGGGTATATGTACTTCTTGTGCTTTTTTGGAGGATCCATCGTTACTAGATTTTCCAATAGAGTGGGGTATGCTTTTATACCTTTCCTGTTGACCATGTATCGATAAGATGAACTTAGTTGACAAGACACTCTCTTCTAGAGAAGATTCAATATCTCCACAGGCGCATGCTATGAATGTTCTTCCTACACTTCTTGATAAGTAGTTTCCAGCATCAACTGTCAAGGCAATGACCACTCATGAGAATGAAGAAAAAAATATGTAATTTAAACAATATGATTGCAACGAAGAAAGTGGAACGATGCATTCATACCAGTAGCAAAAAAAGAGGAGCAAAGACAACAACTGATATCACTCTTTTGGACACTTTTTCATAGAAAGATTGAGAGTATCGATAAGATAAACTTAACTGAAAAAACACAAAATAAGTTTGAATAACCAGTTTATATTACCAAAATCATCCCTGAGATAAAACACAAGATGTAGATAACAAATATATATACTGAGATAAAATAAGAAGTGTGGAAACTTTCATTTCATCTTTACACATTAATACACGGTCTCTTATATTGAGAAAAAAATAATCGTTTGGTCTTATCTTACTAACTAATTTAATAATTGATACATTAACACGTGTTTAAGTTTAATGCATATCTAACAGTCTCTCTCTTAAGATTGAACTTGATTGTTGTATTCTTCCTCGTCTACATCTATCTGCACAATAAATTCATTCAGTGGTGGTTTGTTAGGACATATTCTTTCCATTGATGGACCATTACATATGTTACATTATTATTTTTCCTTTCTTCATCATCTTCCTCTTTTTCTAAAAAGTTCTTGAAGATCTTATTGGCTCATTATCTGTTGAGCTGCATCTTAAATGATCTATTTTCAGAGCCGTCTTTATTGCTACGCCAATCTGTTTTGGCCTATTTTTTCATCTCCACCTATGTAATATCATTCACAATGATGAAATCCTACATTCTAAAAAGGAAGAAGGATTAAATCCTATACTTAGAAGAAGTACATAGATTGAAATTCCAACATTTGGTATCATAGCCACAATATCGCATATGCCAGGACATGATGATAATTATGCCAGTATGGTGAGAGGCACTTGGCTATACTGATGAAATTTTTCATGCGCATCCAGGGAGTTTGGGAAGTAGTGGAGTCAACGGGTGACACACAAACAGACCAACTTGCACTCGTTGTTCTCTAGCAAGGGTTGAATGAGTAGACGTTATATCATATTTTGTATAAAGACACCGCAAAAGGAGCGTGTAATGCATGGAAAGAGACTCACGTAAGAGCATATTGTGTTGTAAAAGTCAAAACTCATGCATTAAGAAAAGAACTAGACATCATTAACATGGTTAGGAATGAATTTGTTAATGAGTACACCAAAAAGATGACTATGATAGTAAGTAAGATAAGATCACTTGGAGAAAATGTTCATAACAACTAAGTCGTCAAGAAATTTCCTAGATTGGTGTCATCAAAATTCATGCCAGCAGCCACGACTATTGAAGAATTTGGGGATATCTCTTTCAAGTTTCTAGTATAAATCATACGCTTTTAAAAGCCTTTAAATATAAGATATGATAAAGTTTGAGGACAAGAAAGGTTTTGAAAATATCCTGTACATAAAAATAGATGTGCCAGACCTTGATTAAGGTAGTTCCAGTAACAAAGGAAGAGGCCGATAAATGGGTAAATGTCAAGGTATAAATATTCACGAAATGAAGGTGGGAGAGCAGAATTCCAACTTTAACATAATAAATGCCAGATGTTACAAATACAATAACTTTGGTCATTTTGGTGCAAATTGTGAGTACAAGAAAGGAGAAAATATTCACTTGAAGAAGTAGAATAATTAAATTCCAAGAGAAAATTTAAATAGACACCAACTTATGCATAAGCTTTTAATAACATCAATAAATAATGACCACGTTTAATCCATAAGAATTATTGCCCTTATTCCTTGAATTTTTAGATTATGTTGCTAGCGTTGTCTTTATACGCAACGAAGGAACAAGGTCTCGAGTCATATAATATGTAAGTAAATCTCGTATAAGCGCTGAAACCATGTACTTGCAACTTAAAATTTTAGTCTTAGCACTAGTGATAGTGGCAAGAACGATGGGACATTAGTTTAATGCCCATATAATATCCGCTCAAAACTCATTACCATTAAGGAGTGTTATGTATAAGTAAGACGTCCTATGATGACTCACTAAATGGTTTGTTGAGCTGAGATACTATGATATTCAATACCAGTTTTAGTTTGAAATCCTTATACCTTCAAAAGAATAAATAAATAAAACATGGAAAGTGAAAAATAATAGAGGAATAAACAATAAGGTTCTAGTGTAGGAATCCAACTCATATCTTCAATAGACAAAATTTTGGCAAATGTCATTAAGTTTCGATTCTCTTATTCTAAAATTGAGGCTAAATACAAAAGGACCTTTTTAGTATTATGACTAGGCAAAATATTTAGAATCAAGTGAATCGAATTGTTTATAGATTCACATATTGTAGTCAACAAGTTACTAGGATAGGTCGAAACAAAGAAATAGACCAACATTGAGTATCTAAAAGAGTTTGGGTGTCATATATCTTACTTTGAACGTGTGGATTTTAAACAAGTATTTAAAGCATAAAATACTGAGGCATACGCTTAGCATCTTCGGCGTGTACAAGAAATGAAAAGAAAGTTCTTTACCACGATAATCCATCAATTAAACTTCTAAGTTTATTCGAACTTTATTGACTCCCATGGTTATGGTAGTAGATTGATACTAAGAACTGATGACTGAAGAACTAATATAAAAAAGTATTTAGTTAAAGGCCTAAATATAGATTTCTTGTAAACCAATAACTAAACAACATTGATTACTTTGGTATTTAGACCTAAGAAACAGAAAGATAATATATGCAATAGATTAACAATATCATAATAGTTGAGCTTCAGTTGTTTTGGTTGAAGGATCAAAAGGTCTAAGCAAACAAACTTTACACACCAAAACCACAAATAAACTTAGTTTTTTGGCTATGCAACTACCGGCATGCCCAAACCTTCCACAAATGACCTAAATATCAACTGCGTTAAAAAATATTACTTTGGTGTTTTTATCTAACACTATCAAGATATTATCTCAAATGGATTACTATCGGTGGCGTAGCCACGACCAAAACATTATGGTGTCCATAATACTGTATAATATAGAATATGAATATAAAAATATCATAATTTCTAAAAGTCATCTATTGAATTCTGAAGTTGAGAATTTGCAAAGTCATCTATTGAATTCTAAAGTTGTGTTTACAATGGCCAAAGGCGCATATATATATATATATATATAGTTTTAGTTTCCTATAATAATTACATATAATGCTTTAATAATTTCATTTTTCTACAATAATTAATATACAAAAATATTTACTCTTCAAATATATTATACTCAGCCTCCTGTAATAATTACATATTATTATATTAGATTCGTCCATATTAAACTTCTCTTTTATTAATTTGAAAATTCTTTTAAATCCAATCAAAGAAAATTATTAAAATTAAAAATCGAAATTCTCAGGACTGGAAAAATACATAAAATTAATAATAATAACTATCTTAGTTACTACTTACTAGCATTAAAAAATCCATACTATTGTCTTTTAAATCATTACATCTATATATAGCACATATATCAATCAATTTACACTAAGGATGGCAATGGGATATTCCTGGGCTGGGTTCGTAACGGCCCATGTTTTGGTACTTGAACTTGAATCCACTTCGGGCCAAATATTTTAATAACTTGCGCCCCAATTTGTTCAAGTCTCGTGGACACTAGTTTTAATTTTATTCATGACCACTTATGAGAAAATGAGAAACCCTCTAAGTATTCTCTGATCAGAGTGAATAATTATAGGCTTTACGGGGGTTACCACTAAGGTGGTCAGAGAACTTGAAGGAGTGGTGGAGCTAGGGTGCAGGATTTTTATAAAACAAGTGACGGTATTGTTCGTAGTTGTAGATGCGTAAGTATCGTACAATGCAATTTTTAGCGGATCTTGGTTATCAATTATGCATGTTGTTAGGGAATGTTAAAAACGGTTTTGGCCTCGAAGAAAATCAAAAAAAATCTTCCTAAGAAAAACTATAAGTTATATAGGTCAACTCCGAAGTCTGACACTATGAAATATCCAAAATAGACCCTGAGGTTACTAATGATTGATGAGAACTTTGAAACATAATACATCTGCTGGTACAAAAAGAAAATATAGTCACCACGAGATTCGTTCATATTTTCCTTTTCAGATTCGTAATCCATAGAAAATCTATATTTTTATGTGACGTCAATTATTTAAATGCTAGAAGATTCTAATCAATCAACACGACCATTTCCCAATACATATGTTACAAAACTTAAAACTTAACTTAATAAAGGTCAATTAAAAGATAAAATACTAACGAGATAACATTACCCGGTTGAGATGATATCACCAAACTAAATATCTAATTCTAACGTTCCCCTTCACGACCTACTAATTGTTAATTTTAATGATTGTTGCTTTAAAATGGTACATTTTGCTTTAAAAGGGTACATTGGCAGACTTTCTCTTATCCAATACAAGCTTGCTAAAGTAAACAAAAAACCTAATAAATTGTACTTTTTTATCACCATCTTCATAGAAATCTAAACATGGTGAAATCTAAATGCTACATATTAGATAAATTCCAAATATGAGATAAAATCTCTCCAGAAAATAAACTCGATGCAAGATTCAAATAATTAATATTATTTTAACATACTTAATCAAGCTAGAAATGGAGTTTCTCCAAAATGGTTCAAGATCAAATTCAAATAATGGTATGGTTATATATACCCAAATCTGGTTTAAGTATACCCAAAAAACGCAGTTGACTTTGTTTGACTTATTAAGGACGAAAAAACCCTTAAAGTTTCATTTAATATACAAATTGCCACTAAGTAAAAAAAACACTAAGTATATCCTACATACACCCAATTCACAAAACAATCTATTTGACTATGTATACCAAAAAACACAACTCTCTACTAGATCAAACCCCATATTACTACAATTTTTTGAAATTCTTCAAATTGTTCTTGAACATTCAAAGTTTCCTCAAGAACATTCAAACTCTTTTCAATTTTTTTAAACTTCTTCTAATAAAAACACAAAATCAAAACTTGTTTTTTTGGAAGGTTTTTAAAAAAAAAATCATAACTTTAGGGTGTTTGGAGGCCATTTTCCGACCGAAATTCGTCCGGAAAATGACCATTTGCGAAGGCTGAGCGTACCATAGGTACAGGGGCGTACGGGCTGGTATACCCCTTTGTACCGATGGTATAGAGCGTATCGTGGAATATGGTACGCTACGCTCTGTACCGGCCGGTACAGACCCTTTGTACCGATGGTATGCTCAGCCTTCACAAATGGCTATTTTCCGACCGAATTCCGGCTGGAAAATGGCCTCCAAACACCCTAAAATTATGATTTTTTTACCTAATTCAACCATAACCCTAAATTTTGATACTAAGACTAAGTTTCCATATTTTAGTTCGCCGGATTAGTTCGCGGGATAAATTAGAGAGAACTTGAAGGTTTTAGAGAGAAGTTAGAGAGTGTAAGAGAAAAAATGAGGTGGATAAGGTTAGTAAAAAAAGCTTATATATCTAGAAAAGGGTATTTTTGTCAAAATTTGGATAAACTTATACCACCCTTGGGTAAACTCAAAATTGGGTATACTTAAACCACATTTGGATATATATATATAGCTTGACCCTTCAAATAATACTCTTAATTATTTACTATGGGATATAATCATAATATAATTTATAGAGGAAAGTATCCTTAAATATTTGAGATTGTATATTTTATATCAATCTAAAATTAAATAATATTAAATAATCGATTATTTTTTGTTAAGAAAGATGGAGATAACATTTGCAATTAATTAATATTATCATATTAGTTTAATCTCGGTTGTTTTGGCTCAATAAGCAAAAGACTTTTTAACAATTTATAATATTATGTGTAGTTCGCCATTCTTTTTTTTAAGGAGGGAACCCGCAGCCGCTACTCAGAGTGCAATGAGTGCGCACAGGGTAAACCCTCAATCTGACGTGATAGCCTGCAAACCAACGCCAGAAGGTAAACCACACAAGGTGACAGGCTCAGCCGAGAAAGCGTATGTAGAGGGACTCGAACTCATGACCTTTTGGTCATAAGAATGACATACTCAACCAACTCGGCTACCCCATTGGGGTGTAGTTCGCCATTCTTGCAACAATGAAGCAGTGTTCTAAGTGGATAGTTATCGAAACAAATTAAATCAATTTTCACTAAGGATGTCAATGGAATATTCGTGGATCGGGGTTCGTAACTGTTCACTTTTTGGTACTTAGAACTTGAATCCACTTTGGACCAAATATTTTATAACTTGACACCAACCCGTTCGCTTCTATTGGTAACTTCGGCATGTTTCATGGGCACTAATTTTAGTTTTTTTATATTTTTTTAATTATATATATAATCGGGTCGAGTTAAGCCGAATAAATTATAAACCTGAGACTGATCTTGTCCGATTACGGGTTATAATTTATAAATTTGTATGCGTGAATTTTATGTTCGGACTGAAAAAAATTCAACCCGACCGGATCGGGTCGGGCCGAAAAAAGCCTCATTGCCATCTTTATTCTTCATCATAAAGACATTAAGCTCATAAAAAACAAAATATTGCCTTACGTAAGATATTGAGTTTTATTCTCTCTGCATATTATTATTTGATATTCTAACATGGTATCAAAGGGAAAGAGATATGTTTGAGTGAAACACAAAAAGAGTGAGAAATGTGTGTTTGAGTAAAACAGTTTGATTGAACAAAGAATGAGGATTGTGCAAATTTACAAATGAAGTCGTGGGACAAACCTAAAACGTTCAGGTTATTAAGAGAAATATATGAAGAAAACAAATGAATTCGAATTCAAATTTACACGAGAAGATGATGTGATTTTACTATATGTTGAAGAAACAACCACTTATGAAGAAACCACGACAGATGAACAGTTTTATCATGCAATGAGATAGGAGATTCAGTCGAATAAGAGGAATACTTCCTAAGAGTCACAAAATAATTGGTCTGAAATGGGTTTTCAAAGTAATAAAATTCAACCCGACCGGATCGGGTCGGGCCGAAAAAAGCCTCATTGCCATCTTTATTCTTCATCATAAAGACATTAAGCTTATAAAAAAATTGCCTTACGTAAGATATTGAGTTTTATTCTCTCTGCATATTATTATTTGATATTCTAACATGGTATCAAAGGGAAAGAGATTTGTTTGAGTGAAACACAAAAAGAGTGAGAAATGTGTGTTTGAGTAAAACAATTTGATTGAACAAAGAATGAGGATTGTGAAAATTTACAAATGAAGTCGTGGGACGAACCTAAAACGTTCAGGTTATTAAGAGAAATATATGAAGAAAACAAGTGAATTCGAATTCAAATTTACACGAGAAGATGATGTGATTTTACTATATGTTGAAGAAACAACAACTTATGAAGAAACCATGACAGATGAACAGTTTTATCATGCAATGAGATAGGAGATTCAGTCGAATAAGAGGAATACATCCTAAGAGTCACAAAACAATTGGTCTGAAATGGGTTTTCAAAGTACAAAAGAATCCAGATGGATAATTCGTCAAACACAAAGCTAAAATTGTTTCCAAAAGATATGTTTACGAAAAAGGTATTGACTTTGATGAAGGGTTTTACCTTGTTGCTAGAATGGAAATGGTGAGAGTGATTTTAGCTATGGTTGCTCGACGCTCATGGTCAAGTGCATGGAGATCTGACAGAAGAAGTTTATGTCAAACAACCACTTGAATTTGTTGATAAAGGAAAGGAAAATCAAGTTTTGAGACTCAGAAAAGCACTTTATGGCCTGAAGCAATCTCCACAAGCTTGGAATGTTAAGCTGGATATTTGTTTCTTAATACTTGGATTTGAGAAATGCCCATTAGAGCATGCTTTGTATAAGAGACGTTTGAAGAATGAAACTGAAATTCTTGGGGTCTATGTAGATGATATAATAATCACTGGTACTAGACTTGGAGGAATTCTAGAGTTCAAACAACAGATAAAGAAATTGTTTGATATGAGTGACTTAGGATTATTGAGTTATTATCTTAGAATTTAAGTTGTTCAAAGACCAGGCTATATCAGTTTATGTCAGTCAAGATATGTCCTGAAGATCTTAGAGAAGGTGAATATGGAAGATTGTAAACCGTGCAAAGTCCCAATGTATTCACGTATAAAACTATGCAAAGTTTGAGGATACAAAAGGTGTTGAAAAAATCCTGGCAGCTTGCGTTACTTGGTGAACCCAAGGCCTAATCTAGCATTCTCAGTAGGAGTTGTAAGTAGGTTCATGAAAAGCCATCCATGAAACATTTCGCTGCTCTAAAACAAATCTTGAGGTACATCAAATGTACTTTAAATTTGGGTTGTGTGTATGAAACAGGTGAGGCTGAAAATTTCAAGTTATTTGGATACATCGATAGTGATCTAGTATGAGATGTTGATGATAGAAAAAGTACATCAGGTACTATGTTCTTACTAGGAGGAGATGACTGGAGATAAGAGCCTCTGTGATTAAAATTGACAACAAGTCTGCAATATCACTTGCAAAAAAATTGTACTTATAGTAGAAATAATAACATTGATGTGAGATTTCACTTCATAAGAGCGTGTTTTGTGAAGGGTGATTTTGAAGTAGAGTATGCCAAAACATAGAGAATCAACTTGCAGACCTCTTGACAAAATCATTGAGCATAGTCAAATTTGAAATTCTAAGTAAAGATATTGGTGCTGGAAGATCGAATGACTACAAAATTGAGGGAGAGAAATGTCAGATTAAATTATGCAGTCAAGCATTGGGAAAAGCAGCAAAGTCAAACAGGGCTTTGAAAGATATGATCAATTGAGAAAAAAACTGATACAGAAGCAGTTTGAAGCCGTTTTCTTTGGTTTGTGTTTCCGTTATTTTGCTTTTTTGTATTTAAGATATTCTAACATGAAATGAAATATTAAATCTTATAAAAAACTGGGTTATCTTTGTTTTGATTAATATCATACGTTCTAAAGAAGCGGACGTATTAATATCCAAAATTTAGAAGAAGCAAGAGAATTGAAGTCTAACAAATCCTCTATTGTAGAAGAAGCAGAAGGATTTAATTCTAACATTCAGAATGATGAAATCCTACATTCTAAAGAAGAAGAAGAAGGATTAAATCCTATATTTAGAACAAGTAGAATGACTAAAATTCCAACATTTGGTATCAGAGCCATAATGTCGCATATGCCAGGACATGATGATAATTATGCCAGTATAGTGAGAGGCACTGGAAGCATGCAGACATGAGTTTCTTGAGGTAGATTTAGCGCGAGGGAGAAATATCTATCCTTTCAGTATCCGAAACTGTCTGATACAAACTACTAAGTATGGGATATATTGATGAAATTTTTCATGCACATCCAGGGAGTTTAGGAAGTAGTAGAGTCAACAAGTGACATACAAACAGACCAACTTGCACTCGTTTTTCTCTACCAAGGGTTGAATGAAGAGACACTATATCGAATTCTGGATAAAGACACCGCAAAAGGAGTATGTAATGCGTGGAAAAAGACTCACATTAGAGCAGATTGTCCTGTAAAATTTAGAACTCATGCGTTAAGAATAGAACTAGACATCATTGACATGGTTGAGAATGAATTTGTTGATGCGTACACCAAAAGATAACTATGATAGTCGGTAAGATAAGGTCACTTGCAGCAAATGTTAACAACAACTATGTCATCAAGAAATTTCTTAGATTGGTGTCACCAAAATTCATGCCAGCGACCACGACTATTGAAGAATTTAAGGATATCTCTTTCAAGTTTCTAGTATAAATCATACACTCTTAAAAACCTTTAAATATAAGATGAGAAAGTTTGAGAATAATAAAGGTTTTGAAAATATCTTATACATAAAAATAGATGTGCCAGAAATTGATCAAGGTAGTTTTAGTAACAAATAAAGAGGCCGAGGAAATGGAAGAGGCCGATACAGGGGTAAAGGTTAAGGTAAAGATATTCAAGCAACGAAAGGGGAGAGCAGAATTCCAACTTTAACATACAAAATGTCAAATGTTACAACTGTAATAACTTTGGTTATTTTGCTGCAAATTGTGAGTACAAGGAAGAAGAAAATATTCCCTTGAAGAAGCTGAATAATTAAATTCCAAGAGAAAATTCAGATGGACACCAACTTATGTATAAGCTTTTAATAACATCAATAAATAATTATCACGTCTAATCCATAAGAATTATTTCTGTTATACCTTGAAATTTTGGATTAAGTTGCTAGTGTTATCTTTATACGCAACGAAGGAACAAGGTCTCGAGTAATATACTATGTAAGTAAATATTGTATAAGAGCTGAAACCATGTACTTGCAACTTAAAAAGTTAGTCTTAGCACTAGTAGTGGTGACAAGAACGATGGGACCTTATTTTAATGCCCATATAATATCCGTTCAAAACTCATTACAATTAAGGAGTGTTATGTAAAATTAAGATGTCCTAGGATGACTCACTAAATGGTTTGTTGAGTTGAGATACTATGATATTCAATACGAGTTAAGAAAACTAATCAAGGAACAAACTTTATCAGATTTCTCTAAAGAGTTTTAGTTTGAAATCCTTATACCTTCAAAAGAATAAATAAAAAAACATGGAAAGTGAAAAATTATAGAGGAAAAAACAATAAGGTTCTAGTGTAGGAATCTAACTCATATCTCCAATAGACAAAATTTTGGCATATGTCATTAAGTTTGGATTCTCTTATTCTAACAATGAGGCTGAATTCGACTAGGAAAAATATGTAGAGTCAAGTGAATCTAATTGTTTACAGATTCACATATTATAGTCAACAAGTTACTAGGATAGGTCGAAACAAAGAAATAGGCCAACATTGAGTACCTAAAAGAGTTTGGGTGCCATATATCTTACTTTGAACATTTGGATTTTAAACAAGTATTTAAAGCATAAAATACTGAGGCACACACTTTAGCATCTCCGGCGTGTACAAGAAATGAAAAGAAAATTCATTACCACGATAATCCATCAATTAAACTTCTAAGTTCATTCCAACTATATTGACTCCCGTGGTTATGGTACTAGATGGATATTAAGAACTGATGATTGAAGAACTCATATAAAAAAGTATTTAGTTAAATGCCTAAATATAGATTTCTTGTAAACCAATAACTAAACAACATTGATTACTTTGGTATTTAGATCTAAGAAACAGAAAGATAATATATGCAATGGATTAACAATATCATAATAGTTGAACTTCAGTGTTTTGGCTGAAGGATCAAAAGGTCTAAACAAGCAAACTTTACACACCAAAACCACAAATAAACTTAGTTTTTCGGTTATGCAACTACCTGCATGCCCAAAACTTCCAGAAATGACCTAAATATGAACTGGCGTAAAAACGATTACTTTGGTATTTTGATCTAAAACCATTAAGATATTATCTCAAATGGATTACTATCGGTGGCGTAGCGAGGACCAAAACATTATGGTGTCCATAATAGTGTATAATATAGAATGTGAATATAAAAATATCATAATTTCTAAAAATCATATGTTGAATTCTGAAGTTGAGAATTTGCAAAGTCATCTATTGAATTCTAAAGTTGTGTCTACAATGGCCAAAGGCGTATATATATAATTTTAGTCTCCTATAATAATTACATATAATCCTTTAATAAATTGATTTTTCTACAATTATTAATATACAAAAATATTTACTCTTCAAATATATTATACTGAGCATGCTGCCATAATTACATATTATTCTATTATATTCGTCAACATTAAACTTCTCTCTTATTATTTTAGAAATTCTTTTCAATCTAATCCAAGAAAATTATTAAGATTAAAAATCGAAATTCTTGGAAAAATACATAAAGTTAAGAATAATAACTATCTTAGTTACTATTTACTAGTATTATAAAATCCATACTATTGTCTTTTAAATCAATACATCTATTTATGGAATATATATCAATCAATTTTCACAAAGGATGGCAATGGGATATTCGTGGGTTAGGTTTGTAACGGCCCATGTTTTGGTACTTGAGCTTGAATCCACTTCGGGCCAAATATTTTAATAACTTGCGCCCGATTCGTTCAAGTCCTTTGTTAAATCCAATATGGCTCGTGGACACTAGTTTTAATTTTATTCATGACCACTTATGAGCAAATGAGAAATCCTCCCAGTATTCTCCAATCAGAGTGAACAATTATGGGTTTTACGGGGGTTACCACTGAGGTGGTCAGAGAACTTGAAGGGGTGGTGGAGCTAGGCTGCAGGCCTTTTATAAAAGATGTGACGGTGTTGTTCGTAGTTATAGTAGCGCAAGCATCGTACAATGCAAGTTTTAGCAGATATTGGTTATCAATTATGCATGTTGTTACCTCAACAGTCTACCAAGATTTAAAGTATGTGGTCGGAAGCAATGTGGTGTTATCCAAAATAACCATAAAGTAGCTAGGGGATGTTAAAAACCGCTTTGGCCCCGAAGAAAATTAAAAAAAATCTTCCTAAGAAAGAATAGAAGTTATATGGGTCAACTCCGAAGTCTAACACTATGGAAGATCCAAAAGAGACCCTTAGTTTACTAGCTATTGATGAGAACTTTGAAACATAATACACCTGATGATACAAAAAGAAAATAACATCACCACAAGATTCTGTCATTTTTTCCTTTCCAAATTCGTAATCCATAGAAACGTTTTATATTTATGTGACGTCAATTCTGTCAATACTGGAAGATTCAGATTAATCAACCGATCACTTCCTAATACATACGCTACAAAACTTAAAACTTAACTTATTGGACGTTAATTCAAAGATAAAATACTAACGAGATAGCATTACCCAGCTGAGATGATAACCCCAAACTAAATATATAATGCTAACGTTCCCCTTCACAACCTCCTGATTGTTAATTTTAATGATTGTTGCTCTAAATGGGTACATTGGTAGACTTTCTCTTATCCAATACAAGCTTGCTAAAATAAACAAAAAGACCTAATACATTGAACTTTTTTATCGCCTTCATCATAGAAATCTAAATGCTACATATCAGATAAATTCCAAAGATGAGATGAAATCTCTCCAGAAAATAGATTCAAATAATGATTATTATTTTAACATACTTGATCAATCTAGATGATGGAAGAGATATGTTGGAGTGAAACACAAAAAGAGTGAGAAATATGTGTTTGATTAAAACAATTTGAGTGAAGAAAGAGTGAAGAATGTGCGGATTTACAAATGAAGTCGTGGGACGAACCTAAAACGTTCAGGTCATTAAGAGAAATATATGAAGAAAACAAATGAAGTCGAATTCGAATTTATACGAGAAGATGATGTGATTTTACTATAATTTGAAGAAACAACCACTTATGAAGAATCCATGACAGATGAACAGTGGTATCATTCAATGAGGTAGGAGACTCAGTCGATTAAGAGGAATACTTCCTAAGAGTCATAAAACAATTGGTCTAAAATGGGTTTTCAAAGTAAAAAAGAATCCAGATGGAGAATTCGTCAAACATAAAGCTAGAATTGTTTCCAAAAGATATGTTTAAGAGAAAGGTATTGACTTTGATGAATTTTATTACCTTGTTGCTCGAATGGAAATGGTGAGAGTGATTTTAGCTATGGTTGCTCAACGCTCATGGTCAAGTGGATGGAGATCTGACAGAAGAAGTTTATGTCAAACAACCACTTGAATTTGTTGATAAAGGAAAGGAAAATCAAGTTTTGAGACTCAGAAAAGCATTTTATGGCCTGAAGCAATCTCCACGAGCTTGGAATGCTAAGCTAGATATTTGTTTCCAAATACTTGGATTTTAGAAATGTCCATTAGAGCATGCTTTGTATAAGATACGTTTGAAGAATGAAACTGAAATTGTTGGGGTCTATGTAGAAGATCTAATAATCACTGGTACTAGACTTGGAGGAATTCTGGAGTTCAAACAACAGATAAAGAAATTGTTTGATATGAGTGACTTAGGATTATTGAGTTATTATCTTAGAATTTAAGTTGTTCAGAGACCATGCTATATCAGTTTATGTCAGTCAAGCTATGCTCTGAAGATCTTAGAGAAGGTGAATATGGAAGATTGTAAACCGTGCAAAGTCCTCATGGATTCACGTATGAAACTGTGCAAAGTTTGAGGATAAAAAAGGTGTTGAAAAAATCTTGGCAGCTTGCGTTACTTGGTGAACACAAAGCCTAATCTAGCATTCTCAGTAGGATTTATAAGTAGGTTCATGGAAAGACGTTGCTGTAACACAAATCTTGAGGTACATAGAAGGTGCTTTAATTTTTTTTTGTGTATGAAGCAGGTGAGGCTGAAAATTTCAAGTTAGTTGGATACATCGACAGTGATCTAGTATGAGATGTTGATGATAGAAAAAGTACATTGGCTACTATGTTCTTGCTAGGAAAGAGTCAAATTACATGGATTTCATAAAAACAGAAAATAGTAGCATTGTCTTCATGTGAGGCTGAGTATCTAGCAGCCACAACTGGAGTTTATCAAGTCATTTGGTTGAGGAATCTATTGGAGGAGATGACTGAAGAAAATTCTAAAGCCTTTGTGATTAGGATTGACAACAAGTCTGCAATATTCCTTGCAAAAAATTCGGTGTTTCATAGTAAAAGTAATAACATTGATGTGAGATTTCACTTCATAAGAGCGTGTTTAGTGAAATGTGATTTTGAAGTATAGTAGGTAAAAACATAGAGAATCAACTTGCAAACCTCTTGACAAAACCATTGAGCATAGTCAAACTTAGAATGCTAAGTAAAGATATAGGTGCTGGAAGATCGAATGACTACAAAATTAAGGGAGAGAAATGTCAGATTAAATTATATAGTCAAGACTTGGGAAAAGCAGCAACATCAGACATGGCTTTTAAAGATAAGATTAGTTGAGAGAAAACTAATACATAAGCAGTTTGAAGCCGTTTTCTTTGGTTTATGTTTTCGTTATTTTGCTTTTGTTGTATTTAAGAGATTCTATCATGAAATGAAATATTAAATCTTATAATTAACTTTGTTATCTCTGTTAAAATTAAAATCATACGTTCTAAAGAAGCGGATGTATTAATATCCAAAATTTAGAAAAAACAAGAGGATTGAAGTCTAACAAATCCTCCATTCTAGAAGAAGTCGAACGATTTAATTCTAACATTATAAATTATGAAAACCTACATTCTAAAGAAGAAGAATGATTAAATCCTATATTTAAAATAAGTAGAAGGATTAAAATTCCAACATTTGGTATCAGAGCCACAATGTCGCATATGCCAGGACATGATGATAATTATGCCAGTATAGTGAGAGGCACTGGAAGCATGCAGACATGAGTTTCTTGAGGCAGATTTAGCACAAGGGAGAAATCTCTATCCTTTCAGTATCTGAAACTGTCTGATACAAACTACCAAGTATGGGCTATACTGATGAAATTTTTCATGCGCATCCAGGGAGTTTGGGAAGTAGTGGAATCAACGGGTGACACACAAACAAACCAACTTGCACTCGTTGTTCTCTACCAAGGGTTGAATGAAGATACGCTATATCAAATTCTGGATAAAGACTCCACAAAAGAGTGTGTAATGCGTGGAAAGAGACTTGCGTTAGAGCAGATTGTGTTGTAAAAGTCAGAACTCATGCGTTAAGAAGAAAACTAGACATCATTGATATGGTTGAGAATGAATTTGTTTATGAGTACACCAAAAATATGATTGTGATAATCGATAAGATAAAGTCACTTGGAGAAAATATTAACAACAACCACATTATCAAGAAATTGCCTAGATTAGTGTCATCAAAATTCATGCCAACGACCACGACTATTGAAGAGATTGGGGATATCTCTTTCAAGTTTCTAGTATAAACCATATGCTCTTAAAAACCTTTAAATATAAGATGATAAAGTTTGAGAATAAGAAAGGTTTTGAAAAGATCTTGTACATAAAAATAGATGTGTCAAACAGTGATCATGGCAGTTCCAGTAAAAAAAGAAGAGGTCGAGGAAATAAAAGGGTAAAGGTTGAGGTAAAAATATTCAAGCAGCGAAGGTGGGAGAGGAGAATTCCAACTTTAACATAAAAAAATTCAGATGTTACAACTGCAATAACTTTGGTCATTTTGCTGCAAATTGTGAGTACAAGAAAGAAGAAAATATTCACTTGAAGAAGCAAAATAATTAAATTTTAGGAGAAAATTCAGATGGACACCAACTTATGCATAAGCTTTTAATAACATCAATAAATAATGACCACGTCTAATCCATAAGCATTATTGTCGTTATACCTTGCAATTTTGGATTAAGTTGCTAGCGTTGTCTTTATACGCAACGAAGGAACAAGGTCTCGAGTATTATACTATGTATGTAAATCTCGTATAAGCGCTGAAACCATGTACTTGCAACTTAAAAATTTAGTCTTATCACTAGTGGTAGTGGAAAAAATGATAGGACCTTACTTTAATGCTCATACAATAATCATTCGAAACTCATTACCATTAAGTAATGTTATGTAAAAGTAAGATGTCCTAGGATGACTCACTAAATAGTTTGTTGAGCTGAGATACTATGATATTCAACACGAGTTAAAAACGATAATGAAGGAACAAACTTTATCAGATTTCTCTAAAGAGTTTTAGTTTGAAATCGTTATAACTTCAAATGAATAAATTAAAAAAACATGGAAAGTGAAGGAAAAATTATGGAGGAAGAAACAATAAGGTTCTAGTGTAGGAATCCAACTCATATGTCCAATAGACAAAATTTTGGTACATGACATTAAGTTTGGATTCTCTTATTCTTACAATGAGGCTAAATACGAAGGGACCTTTTTAGTATTACGATTAGGAAAAATGTGTACAGTCAAGTGAATCTAATTGTTTACAGATTCACATATTGTAGTCAACAAGTTACTAGGATAGGTCGAAACAAAGAGATAGACCAACATTGAGTACCTAAAAGAGTTTGGGTGCCATATATCTTACTTTGAACATGTGGATTTTAAACAAGTATTTAAAGCATAAAATATTGCAACATACACTTTAGCATCTTCGGTGTGTACAAGAAATTGAGAGAAAGTTATTTACCACGATAATCTATCAATTAAACTTCTAAGTCCATTCCAACTATATCGACTCCCGTGGTTATGGTAGTAGATGGATACTAAGAACTGATGAGTGAAGAACTCATATAAAAAAATATTTAGTTAAAGGCCAAAATATAGATTTCTTGTAAACCAATAACTAAAAAACATTGATTACTTTGGTATTTAGATCTAAGAAACATAAAGATAATATATGCAATAGATTAACAATGTCATAATAGTTGAACTTCAGTTGTTTTGGCTGAAGGATCAAAAGGTCTAAGCAAGCAAACTTTACACACCAAAACCACAAATAAACTTAGTTTTTCTGTTGTGCAACTACCTGCATGCCCAACCCTTCTACGAATGACCTTAATATCAATTGCCTTAAAAACGATTACTTTGATATTTTGATCTAAAACCATCAAGATATTATCTCAAATGAATTACTATTAGTGGCGTAGCCAGGACCAAAACATTATGATGTCCATAATAGTGTATAATATAGAATGTGAATATAAAAATATCATAATTTCTAAAAATCATCTATTGAATTTTAAAGTTGAGAATTTGCAAAATCATCTATTGAATTCTAAAATTTTGTTTACAATGGCCAAATGCGCGTATATATATATATATATATATATATATATATATATATATATATATATATATATATATGTATATATATGCGACAAAACTTAAAACTTAACTTAATGGACGTTAATTCAAAGATAAAATACTAACGAGATAGCATTACCTAGTTGAGATGATAACCCCAAACTAAATATCTAATGCTAATGTTCCCCTTCACGACCTCCCGATTGTTAGTTTCAATGATTGTTGCTCTAAAAGTGTATATTGGCCGACTTTCTCTTATCCAAAACAAGCTTGCTAAAGTATAAAAAAAAACCTAATAAATTGAATTTTTTTATCACTTTCTTCATAGAAATCTAAATGCTACATATTAGATAAACTAGATAAACTCGATGCTAAATTCAAATAATTAATATTATTTAATCTAGATGATGGAATTTCTTCAGGTTCAAACTCAAATTCAAATAATTCAAATGGTTTACCCGAAATGCACAAATAGTCCCTAATAGTTTAGCCTAGATACACGGTTAGGTAGTTTATAATTCGATGATACCAATATAATTATATAAATAGATATACATAATACCAATATTACAGCATAATAATTATAATATTATCTTATTATTAGTAAATATAATATTATTTAAGTATATTAGTATTTAAATATACTTGAAGATAACTTAATTACATAATATATTGATAGTGATTATTAAATGTAATAATGTATTGAATAATAGTATCATCTTATTATAAATATTATCATAATTCATATGATGACTCGTATTTATAAATGGTGATTATTATAAATACCAGTAAAACTGATTATTCATAGTAACTTAATATGAGTTTTCATTTAAAACATACTCCTAATTATTTACTATGGGATATAATCATATTATAAATTATAGAGGAAAATATCTTTAAATATTTAAGATTTTATATTTTATAGGAATCTAGAATTAAATAATATTAAATAATCGATTATTTTGGGTTAATAAAGATGGAGATAACATTTGCAATTAATTAATATTATCATATTAGTTTAATTTGGGTTCTTTTGGCTTAATAAACAAAAAAAACTTTTTAACAATTTATAATTTGATATGTATTCATGTGTAGTTTGTTTCGTTTCAACAACGAAGCATTGTCCGATTACAGGTTATAATTTATAAACTTGTATCCGTGAATTTTATGTTCGGACTGAAAAAAATTCAACCCGACCGGATCGGGTTGGGCCGAACAAGAGCCTCATTACCATCTTTATTATTCATCATAAAGACATTAAGCTCATAAAAACAAAATGTTATTTTATGTAAGATAATGAGTTTTATTCTCTCTACATATTATTATTTGATATTCTAACATGGTATCAGAACAAAAGGGATATGTTTAAGTGAAATACAAAAAGAGTGAGAAATGTGTGTTTTAGTAAAACAATTTGATTGAAGAAAGAGTGAGGCTTCAAAAAGGGTGATGCTATCTCATTAGTATTTTATCTTTGAATTAACGTCCATTAAGTTAAGTTTTAAGTTTTGTAGCATATGTATTAGGAAGTAGTCGAGTTGATTGTTCTGAATCTTCCAGCATTGACAGAATTAAGGTCACATAAAAACAAAGATTTTCTACGGACTACAATATGTGCATCTGTAAATAATTAGATTCACTTGACTCTACAAATTTTGCTTAGTCGTAATACTACAACGGGCTTTGTATTTAGACTCATTGTTAGAATAAGGGAATCCAAACTTAATGATATGTGCCAAAAAACATTTGTTGGAGATATGAGTTGGATTCCTACAGCAGAATCTTCTTGTTTCTTCCTCCATCATTTTTCACTTTCCATGTTTTTTTAATTTATTCATTTGAAGTTATAAATGATTTCAAACTAAAACTCTTTAGAGAAATCTGATAAATTTTGTTCCTTGATTATCGTTCTTAACTCGTCTTGAATATCATAGTATCTCAGCTCAACAAACCACTTAGTGAGTCATCCTTGAACACCTTACTTTTACATATGACTCCTTATTGGTAATGGGTTTCGAACAATTATTGTATGAGCATTAAAGTAAGGTTCCATCATTCTTGCCACTACCACTAATGTTAAGACTAAAATTTTAAGTTCCAAGTACATGGTTTCAGCGCTTATATGAGATTTATTTACATAGTATATTACTCCAGACCTTGTTCCTTCATTACGTATAAAGACAATGCTAGCAACATAATCCAATAACGGAAAGAATTCTTATGGATTAGACGTGGTCATTATTTATTGATGTTATTAAAAGCTTATGCATAAGTTGGTGTCCATCTGATTTTCTGTTGGAATTTAATTTTTCTACTTCTCTAAGTGAATATTTTCTTATTTCTTGTAATTACAATTTGCAACAAAATGACCAAAGTTATTGCAGTTGTAACATCTGACCTTTTTATGTTAAAATTGGAATTCGGCTCCCTCACCTTCGTTGCTTGAATTATTTTTACCTTAACCTTTACCCCTATCTCGGCCTCTTCCTTTGTTATTGGAACTACCTTTATCACTGTTTTGCACATCTATCTTTGTGTACAAGATTTTTTCAAAACCTTTATTATCCTCAAACTTTGTCATCTTATCTTTAAAGGCTTTTAAGAGCCTATGATTTATTCTAGAGACTTGAAAGAGATATCACCAAACTCTTCAATAGTCGTGGCTGCTGGCGTGAATTTTGATGACACTAATCTAGGAAATTTCTTGATGACATAGTTGTTGTTAACATTTGCTCCAAAAGACCTTATCTTACCAACTATCATAGTCATCTTTTTTATGTACTTGTCCACAAATTCATTCTCAACCATGTACATGATGTCTAGTTGTCTTCTTAACCCATGAGTTATGACTTTAACAACATAATCTGCTCCAACGTGAGTCTCTTTCAACGAATTACACACTCCTTTTATGGTGTCTTTATCCAGAATTTGATAGAGTATCTCTTCATTCAACCTTGGATGCGCGTGAAAATTTTCATTTGCATAGCCCATACTTGGTAGTTTATATCATACCGTTTCAGATACTAGAAGGATAAAGATTTCTCTCTCGGGACGAATCTACCTCTAGAAACTCATGTATGCATGTTCCCAGTGCCTCTCACCATATGTCATAACTATCATCATGTCTTGGCATATGCGACATTGTGGCTATGATACCAAATGTTGGAATTTTAATCCTTGTACTTCTTCTAAATGAAGGATTTAATCCTTCTTCTTCTTTAGAATGTAGGATTTCATCATTCTGAATGTTGGAATTAAATCCTCCGGCTTCTTCTAGAATATAGGATTTGTTAGACTTCAATCCTCATTCTTCTTGTAAATTTTGGATATTAATACGTCCGTTTCTTTATAACGTTGGATTTTAATCAAAACAGAGATAGCAAACTTTCTTATAAGAGTTAATATTTCATTTCATGATAGAATATCTTAAATACAAAAAAGAAAACTAACAGAAACATAAAACAAAGAAAACAGCTTCAAACTGCTTATGTATCAGGGTTTTTTCAACTTATCTTATCTTTCAAAGCCCTGTTTTAAATCGTTGCTTTTCCCAAGTCTTGACTACATAATTTAATCTGACATTTCTCTCTCTCAATTTTATAGTCATTCGATCTTCCAACACCAATCTATTTACTTAGCATTCCAAGTCTTTCTCTGCTTAATGGTTTTGTCAAAAGGTCTACAAGTTGATTCTCTGTTTTGACCTACTCTACTTCTAAATCACCCTTCACCAAACACGCTCTTATGAAGTGAAATCTCACATAAATGTTTTTACTTCTACTGTAAAACATATAATTTTTTGCAAGTGATATTGAAGACTTGTTGTCAATCTTAATCACAAAAGTTTTAGACTTTTCTCCAGTTATCTGCTCCAATAAAGTCCTCAACCAAATACTTTGATAAACTCCAATTATGGGTGCTACATACTCAGCCTCACATAAAGACAATGCTACTATTTTCTGTTTTTGTGACATCCATATAATTGGACTCTTTCCTAGCAAGAACAGAATACCCGATGTACTTTATCTATCATCAACATCTCATGCTAGATCAATATCCATGTATCCAACTAACTTGAAATTTTTAGTCTCATCTACTTTGATGTACCTTAAGAATTATTTTACAGCAGTCAAATGTTTCATGGATGCTCTTTCAATGAACCTACTTATAATTCCTACTAAGAATGCTAGATTAGGCCTTGTATTCACCAAGTATCGCAAGCTGCCAAGATTATTTTAACACCTTTCTTATCCTCAAACTTTGCACAATTTCATACGTGAATATATGGGCACTTTTCACGGTTTATAAACCTCCATATTCACGTTCTCTAAGATCTTCATGGCATAACTTGACTGACATAAACTGATGTAACATGGTCTCTGAACAACTTAAATTCCAAGATAATAACTCAATAATCCCAAGTCACTAATATCAAACAATTTCTTTATCTGTTGTTTGAACTCCATAATTCATCCAAGTCTTGTACCAGTGATTATTAGTCATCTATATAAACCCCCTTGAATTTGAGTTTTATCTCTCAAATGTCTATTATACAAAGCATGCTCTAATGGACATTTCTCAAATCCGAGTCTTTGGAAACAAATATCTAGCTTAGCATTCCAAGCAGGTGGAGATTGCTTCATGCCATAAAGTGATTTTCTGAGTCTCAAAACCTGATTTTCCTTTCCTTTCTCATCAAATCGCAGTGGTTGTTTGACATAAACTTCTTCTGCCAGATCTCCATTCAAAAATGCCGATTTGACATCCATATGATGCACTTTCCCATGCCCATGAGTGTTGAGCAGCCATAGCTAAAATCACTCTCATTGTTTCCATTTTAGAAACTAGGGAAAAAACTTCATCAAAGTCAATATCTTTCTCTTAAACATACCATTTGGCCACCAATCTAGCTTTGTGTTTGAGGAAATCTCAATGTGGATTCTTTTTTACTTTGAAAACCCATTTCAGACCAATTGCTTTGTGACTCTTAGAAAGCATTCCTTAATCGACTGAATCTCCTCTCTCATTGCATGATACCACTATTCATCTGTCATGGCTTCTTCATAAGTGGTTGGTTCTTCAACATATAGTAATATCACATCATCTTCTCATGTAAACTCAACTTTGACTTTGTTTATTTATTCATATATTTTTCTTAATGACCTAAACTTTGTAGGTTTCTCCCACGATTCATCAGAGATCGTTTGCGAAAATGATTCTTGATTTAAGACAAGATGTAGATTCTGATTTCAAATCGTACCATGTTTAGGAATATTCTCCGTTTGATTGAGAAAATCAATTTTGTAACTCTGGTTTGCCTAAACGGGGCGAAACTTCATTTCCTTGGCTATGAATTATGAAATTATGGACAGACATGGTGAATTTGATTCCTTGATTTTCTGTGAAGCATCTATCTTCCATTTTATCCTAGTTCCAAGCTTCTGACTCCCAAAAAATAACATCTCTACAAGTGTCAAGTTTCATAGTTTCTAGACAAACAAACCGATATGCCTTTGCCTTAGCTTCGTATCTCATAAACACTATTTTTGTACTTCGATCTTCCAATTTTCTTAAGTGTGGTTTCACATTTTTGACATATCCAGTGCAGCCGAAAATTCTAAAATAACCAACAGTAGTTATTCTTCCAAACCATACTTGGTATGAAGTTTTTCCATTAACTTATTTCGTTGGACATCGATTAAGGATGTGGACTGCAATACGAACGACTTTTGCCCAGAAAATTGCTTGCATATTCTTCTCTTTCAGTGGACATTGAACTATTTCAACGACTGTTTGATTCGTTCTATCTACAACCCCATTTTGTTGAGGAGAATACGGAGCAGTGAACTGTCTCTTGATTCCTTCTCGCTCACAAAAATTTATGAATTCATTTGATAAGAATGCACCCCCTCTGTCTGATATAAGCATTTTTAATTTCTTACCAGACTGCATTTGAACTTCGATCTTCCACTTCTTGAATATCATAAATCAATCATTTTTTTCCTAATGAATTTCAACCACATATATCTACTATAATCATCAACAAACAAAGCAAAATAGTTATTAACTCTATGAGTTATTCGTGAGATTGGTCCATACAAGTCCACATGAACAAGTTCTAAATTATCTTTTGCTTGATACACGGTCATATTTGGGAATGATATCATATGCTGTTTACTGGAAGTGCAATTTTCACATTTTTGATCGATCACTTTAACACCGCTCAAGAATCTAACCAATTTATCTTTTTTCAACATCAATAAGGCTTTATAATTCAAGTGTCCAAACCTAGCATGCCACAAAGCTCATACAGTCTTGTTTTAGATCAGCAAACACGCATGATTGGTGACATAATGTTTCAAGGTGTAAAGGCATTTTTCAGTACTCAGAATCTTGGCGAAAATCTACTGTTTTGCATCTAGGATATTCATAAAGCCTTCTTCAATGGACATTCTAACTCCAACTTTATCTACTTTTCCAAGAATAATGATATTATTTTTTAAACCACGGATGTAATATATTATATCTTTAATTGCTTTCCAAATTTTCCTTTGAATGTAATATCTCATCTCTCTTGTATCTTATCTATCTCCAAATCTGACTACTCATTTAATGGAAGTATCGAAGTTTGTTAGAAATTTCTTGATCCGGTCATATGATTATTGGCTCCACTATCAAAGTACCATATCATCTCTCATAACTAATCATTAGATTCCATGTTTTGTTCTTCATCGTTAATCAATAAACTTTTCTTTTTGTTTTTAAAGTACATACCTCGACTACAAGCAACATAGCTTCATCCTCTTTTTGTTATAGTATGTGAACATTTTCTTCGTTCTTGTCCTTGCAATTTTAGCAAAATGACCATAGTTATTATAGTTGTAACATCTTTCTTTTTGTGTCAAAGGTTAATTTTATATTATGTATGTCACCTTCTTTTCTATAAATATTTTTGCCTCGACCCTTACCTCTGCCTTGGCCTCTTCCTCTGTTAGTTGAACTGTCTTGATTACTATTTTGCATATATGTCTTTGCGTACAAGACCTTTTCAACACCTTTCTTATTCTCAAACTTTGTCATCTTATCTTCAAAGGCGTTTAAGGATCCTATGATTTCATACAGAGATTTGAAGGAGATATCATCAAACTCTTCAATAGTCGTGGCCACTAGCATGAATTTTGACGATGCCAATGTAAGCAATTTTTCGATGACATAGTTGTTGTCAACATTTTCTCCAAGAGACCTTATCTTAGCGACTATTATGCTCCAAGATAAGCATTGAACTTGAACACGTGTTAATGTATATGTTATTAAAGTAGATAGTAAGATTAGATCAAACAATTATTTTCTTCTTTATAAAAGAGACTATGTATTAATGTTTGAAGATGAAATGAAAGTTATATTTGCATACTTCCTGTTTTATCTCAGTATAAATATATATATATATATATATATATATATATATATATATATATATATATATATATATATATATATATATATATATATATATATATATATATTTGTTATCTGCATCCAGTGTTTTATTTCAGAGCCTTTAACCTACATTATGATCATTAGAACCCGTGTTGTAAAAGCAATTGCCGTCATTGAAAGAGATTAATCGGAGGCAGTTGCAGTCATCAAACCAACGACAAGAGGTGCCTCAATCCCGACCTAATATTCAACGTTAATCAAAATGAACTACGAAATATGGGTTATCAAGAAGAAGATAATATTGCGTTCGTTAGGAGTATGGTCAGTGATGGAAGGTGAAAATACAGATGATGACAAAGATCAATGCACCATGGTATCCATTTCTCAAGCCGTACTAGATAACGTGATGATGGTAATTACGGAGAAGCAGACGATAATAGAAGCTTGGGATGCACTCAGGATGATGTGTGTTGGTAACGATCGCGTCAAGAAGGCACGCGTACAGGTGCTTAAACGACAACCGAATAAGATTACACGGGCGGCAATCATGAAGAAGCAGACGACAAAAGAGGCTTGGGACGCACTCAGCGAGATACGGTTTGGTGAAGATCGCGTCAAGAAGGTACCTGCACATGTGCTGAAACAGCAACTCAAGAGATTACACATGTGGAGAGGAAGAAATGGGGTCAAAAGAGATTGGCGCAGCAATGAAGACGACTCCGAAAACAGACCGTTCAAGAGAAAGTTCAATGAAGGATGAGCCAACGAGATCTTTAAGAACTCTTCAGAAAAATAAGAAGATCAAGAAGAAAGGAATGAAAGAATGTAACATATGTAATGGTCCATCTATGGAAAGAATATGTCCTAATAAACCACCACCGAATGAATTAATTATGCAGATAGATGAAGACGAGGAAAAAGACAACAATCAAGTTCAATCTTAAGGGGGAGAATATTAGATAAGCATTAAACTTGAACACGTGTTAGTGTATCCGTTATTAAAGTAGTTAGTAAGATAAGATCAAACGATTATTCTATTCTCTATATAAGAGATCGTATATTAGTGTTTGAAGATGAAATAAAATTTACATTTCTATACTTCTTGTTTTATCTCAATATATATTTGTTATCTGCATTTTTTATCTTATCTCAGGGACTTTAACCTACATAATGGTCATATGTTTGGTTTATTAATCAATGGATTCATTCTTAGTTATGTCTATGTTGTCTAGTTCTTTTCTTAACATTTGAGTTCTGACTTTAACAGCACGATCTGCTCCAACGTGAGTCACTTTTAACACATCTCACACTTCTTTTGGGTGTCTTTATCCAGTATTTGATATAGTGAATCTTCATTCAACCCTTGGTAGATTACATCAAGTGCAAGTTGGTCTGTTTGTGTGTCAACCGTTGACTTCACTGCTTCCTAAACTCCTTGAGTGCACATGAGAATTTTCATCTGCATAGCTCATACTTGATAGTTTGTATCAAACAATTTCGGGTATTAGAAGGATAAAGATTTCTCCCTTGGCCAAATCTACCTGCATAAACTCATGTATACATGCTTCAACTGCCTTTCACCATAATGGCGTAATTATTATCACGTCTTGGCGCATGCGATATTGTGACTCTGATATCGAATGTTAGATTTCAATGGTCTTGTTTTTTCTAAATTTTGGATATTAATGCGTCTGCTTCTTTAGAATGTAGGATTTTAATCAAAACATAGAAAATAAAGTTTCTTATAATAGTTAATATTTAATTTCATGATAATATATCTTAAATACAACAAAACCAAAATAACGAAAATATAAATCGAAGAAAGTGGCTTCAAACTGCTTCTGTATCAATTTTTTCTCAACTGATCTTATCTTTCAAAGCCTTATTTGACGTTGTTGCTTTTCCTAAGTTTTGGTTACATAATTTAATCTGACAGGATTTAATCCTTCTACTTCTTTAAAATGTAGGATGTAATCTAACGGAGAAAACGAAGTTTTGTAAAGTGGTTAATTTCATTTCACTAGTATTTTAGATTTTTTGAACTAATCGTATCTTTCAAAGCTCTACTTGAACTTGCTATCTTACCACGCTTGAAAACAATATTTTAATCTTACATTTTCATAATCTTTTTAG
This sequence comes from Limnanthes douglasii subsp. nivea, assembly GCA_036936605.1. Classification (NCBI taxonomy): domain Eukaryota; kingdom Viridiplantae; phylum Streptophyta; class Magnoliopsida; order Brassicales; family Limnanthaceae; genus Limnanthes; species Limnanthes douglasii. Next base: position 1,452,646 of record JAUPFV010000004.1, on the reverse strand, counting down.
AACTTGATAAAAAAGTTCAATACTTGTCTGAAAACTAAGAGATAGATCTGGTGGGGGTGTTAGTATGTTTGTGGGTATATATACTTCTTGAGATTTTTTTGGAGGATCCATAGTTGCTAGATTTTCCAATTGAGTGGGGTATGCTTTTATATCTTTGTTGTTGACCATGTATCGATAAGATGAACTTAGTTGAGAAGACACTCTCTTCCAGAGAAGACTCAATATCTCTATAGGCGCATGCTATTAATGTTCTTTTTACACTTCTTGATAAGTAGTTTCCAGCATCCGATGTCAAGGCAATGACCACTCACGAGAATGAATAAAAAAATATGTAATTTAAACAATATAATTGCAGCGAAGAAAGTAGAACGATGCATTCATACCAATAGCCGAAAAAAAGAAGAAGAGACAACAATTGATATCACTGTTTTGGATACCTTTTCATAGAAATATTGAGAGTATCGATATGATAAAATTAACTGACAAGACATAAAATAAGTTTGAATAACCAGTTTATATTACCAAAATCATCACTCAGATAATGAGATGTAGATAACAAATATATACTGAGATTAAACAAGAAGTATGGAAATATAACTTTCATTTCATCTTCAAACATTAATACACGGTCTCTTATATTGTGAAGAAAATAACCGTTTGATCGTATCTTACTAACAATTTTAATAATTGATACATTAACACGTGGTTAAGTTCAATTCCCATCTAACAGTCTCCCTCTTAAGATTGAACTTGATTGTTGTCTTCTTCTTCATCTGTATCTATCTGCACAATTAAATCATTCGGTGGTGGTTTGTTAGGACATATTATTTCCATAGGTGGACCATTATATATGTTACTTCTTTTTTTTCTTTCCTCCCGATCTTCCTCTTTTTCTAAAGAGTTTTTCAATATCTTATTGGCTCATCCTCCGTTGAACTGCCTTTTGAATTGTCTATTTCAGATCCGTCTTCATTGCTGCGCCAATCTCTTTTGGCCCCATTTTTTTCGTCTCCACCTGTGTAATCTCTTGAGTTTATGTTTTAGCACATGTACGCGTACCTTCTTGGCGCGATCTTTAGCAACATGCATCTCCCTGAGTGCGTCCCAAGCTTTTTTGTTGTCTGTTTCTCTGTGATTTTTGCCTGTATAATCTTATTAAGTTGTTGTTTCAGCACCTATACTGAGATAAAACTGGAAGTGGCGAAATGTAACTTTCTATTCATTTTCAAACATTAATGCACGGTCTATTATATAGAGAAGAAAATAACTGTTTGACTTTATCTTACTAACTACTTTAATAACTGATACATTAACACTTGTTCAAGTTCAATGCTTATCAAATACATGATAGTAGCTAAGATAAGGTCTCTTGGAGCAAATATTAAAGGGTTTGCTGATATCTTCTCAAAATCTGTGGAAGAAATCATAGGATCTTTAAAAGCCTTTGAAGATAAGATGACAAAGTTTGAGAATAAGAAAGGTGTTGAAAAAGTCTTGTACGCAAAGACAGATGTGCAAAACAGTGATCAAGGCAGTTCAAGTAACAGAGGAAGAGGCCAAGGAAATTGACGAGACCATGGCAGAGGTAAGGGTCGAGGCAAACATATTTATAGAAAAGAAGGTGACAGACATAATATGAAATCAACCTTTAACATAAAAAAGCAAGATATTACAACTACGATAACTATGGTCATTTTGCTGCAAATTGTAAGGACAAGAAAGAAGAAAATTTTCACTTACTTTAATAGGAGGAGGATGAAGCTACGCTGCTTGTAGCCGAGGTATGTACTTTAAAAGCAGAAAAGAAAAGTTTGTTGATCAGCGATGAAGAACAAAACATGGAATCTAATCGCAAGTTAGGAGAGATGATATGGTACTTTTATAGTGGAGCCAATAATCATATGATCGTATCAAGAAAATTTCTAACGAACTTTGATAATTCCGTTAAAGTAGCATTCAGATTTGGAGATGGACCTGAAATTAAGGTACAAGAGAGATGAGAAACTACATTCAAAGGAAAAATTGGAAAGGAATTGAAGATGCAAAATGTAGATTATATCCCTGGTTTAAAAAGTAATATCATTAGTCTTGGATAACTAGATGAAGTTGGTGCTAAAATGTCCATTGAAGAAGGCTTTCTGAATATCCTTGATGCAAAACAGCAGATGTTTGCCAAGATTTGTAGATCTGAAAATTTCCTTTACACCTTGAAACTTTCTGTCACCAATCATGTCTGTTTGTTGATCCAAAACAAGATTACATAAGTTTGTAGCATGCTAGGTTTGGACACCTGAATTACAAAGCCTTATCGATGTTGAAAAAATATGAATTGGTTAGATGCTTGAGAAAAGTTAAAGTGATCAATCAGACGTGTGACAATTGAACTTTCAGTAAACAATACAAGATATTATTCCCAAAGATGACCGTGTATCAAGCAAAATATATTGTGAAACTTGTTGGACTTGTGTGAACCGATCTACCAACAACTTATGGAGGTAATAACTATTTTTCTTTGTTTTTTATGATTATAGTAGATATATATCGGTTGAATTAATTGGGCAGAAAAGTAATTGATTTGTGATATTCAAGAAGTAGAAGATGATAGTTGAAATGGAGTATGGTAACAAGTTAAAAATGCTTAGATCAGACGGAGGGTATGAATTCTTGTTAAATAAATTCATAAATGTTTGTGAGCGAGAATGAATCAAGAGACATTTCACGGCTCCCTATTCTCCTCAACAAAATGGGGTTATAGAGAGAATGAATCAAACAATCATTGAAATGGTTTGATGTCTACTAAAAGACAATAATATGCATGTAATTTTCTGGGCAGAAACCGTTCGTACTGCAGTCCACATCCTTAATTGATGTCCAACAAAATGGGTTAATGGAAAAACTCCATACCAAGTGTGGTTTGGAGAACAATTACTGTTGGTTATTTTAGAATTTTTGGTTGTATTACATATGTCAAGAATATGAAACCCGCACTTAAGAAAATTGGAAGATCGAAGTAAAAAATGGTGTTTTGAGGATACGAAGTTGAGGCAAAGGCATATCGGTTTGTCTGTCCAGAAACTATAAAACTTGTCACTTGTAGAGATGTTATTTTTCGGGAATCAGAAGCTTGAAACTGGGATAGAATGGATGGTGGAAGCTTTGCAGAAAATCAAGGAAATAAATTTACCATGTGTGTCCATAATTTCGTAAATCACAACCAAAGAAATGAAGTTTCACCCCATTTAGGCGAACCAGAATTACAAAATAGATTTTCTTAATCACACGGAGAATTGATTTCTGAACCTGGTACAATTTTAAATCAGACTCTACATCTTATCTTAAATCAAGAATCATATTCTCAAACGATTTATGATGAATCGTGGGATGAACCTAAAACGTTCAGGTCATTATGAGAAATATATGAAGAAAACAAATGAAGTCGAATTCGAATTTACACGAGAAGTTGATGTGAATTTACTATATGTTGAAGAAGCCATGACAGATGAAGCAATGATATAGGAGATTCGGTTGATTAATAAAGAAATAACCACGTATGTATTCATGCATGAAACTATGCAAACTTTGAGGATAATAAAGGTGTTGAAAAAATATTGGCAGCTTGCGGTACTTGGTGAATAGAAGGCCTGATCTAGCATTCTCAGTAGGAGTTGTAAGTAGGTTCATGGAAAGACCATCCATGAAACATTTCACTATTGTAAAAAAAATCTTGAGTTACATCAAAGGTACTTTAAATTTGGATTGTGTGTATGAAGAAGGTGAGACTGAAAATGTCAAGTTAGTTGGATAAATGGATAGTGATCTAACAGGAGATGTTGATGATAGAAAAAGTACATTGGGTATTTTGTTCTTGCTAGGAAAGAGTCAAATTACATAGATGTCACAAAAACAGAAAATAGTAACATTATCTTCATGTGAGGCTGAGTATATAGCAACCACAACTGGAGTTTATCAAGGTATTTGGTTAAGGAATCTATTGGAGGAGATGCTTGGAGAAAAGTCTACAGCTTTTGTGATTAAGATTGACAACAAATCTGCAATATAACTCACAAAACATTCGGTGTTCCATAGTAGAAGTAATAACATTGGTGTGAGATTTCACTTCATAAGAGCGTGTTTAGTGAAGGGTGATTTTGAAGTAGAGTAGGTCAAAACATAGAATCAATTTGCAGACCTCTTGACAAAACAATTGAGCAGAGACAGACTTGGAATGCTAAGTAAAACATATTGGTGTTGGAAGATCGAATGACTACAAAATTGAGAGAGAGAAATGTCAGATTAAATTATATAGTCAAGACTTGGGAAAAGTAGCAATCTCAAACAGGGCTTTGAAAGATAATATCAGTTGAGAAAAAACTAATACATAAGCATTTTAAAGCCGTTTTCTTTGGTTTATGTTTCCGTTATTTTGCTGTTGTTGTATTAAGATATTCTATCATGAAATGAAATATTAAATTTTATAAGAAACTTTGTTATCTCTGTTGTGATTAAAATCATACGTTCGAAAGAAGCGGAGTATTAATATCCAAAATTTAGAAGAAGCAAGAGGATTGAAGTCTGACAAATCCTCCATTCTAGAAGAAGCTGAAGGATTTTATTCTAACATTCAGAATGATGAAATCCTACATCTGAAAGAAGAAGAAGGATTAAATCCTACAATTAGAAGAAGCAGAAGGATTAAAATTCCAACATTTGGTATCAGAACCACAATGTCGCATATGTCATGACATGATGATAATTATGCCAGTATGATGAGAGGCACTGGAAGCATGCTGACAAGAGTTTCTCGAGGTAGATATAGCGCGAGGGAGAAATCTCTATCCTTTCAGTATCTGAAACTGTCTCATACAAACTACCAAGTATGGGCTATACTGATGAAATTGTTTATGTGCATCTAGGGAGTTTGGCAAGCAATGGAGTCAACGGGTGACACACAAAGAGACCAACTTGCACTCGTTTTTCTCTACCAAAGGTTGAATGAAGAGACGCTCTATCAAATTCTGGATAATGACACTGTAAAAGGAATGTGTAATGCGTGGAAAGAGACTCACGTTAGAGCAGATTGTGCTGTTAAAGTTAGATTCATGCGTTAAGAAGAGAACTAGACATCATAGAATGGTTGAAAATGAATTTGTTGATGAGTACACCAAAAAGATGAATATGATAGTCGGTAAGATAAGGTCACTTTGAGCAAATGTTAACAACAGCTACGTTATCAAGAAATTTTCTAGATTGGTGTCATCAAAATTCATGCTAGCGGCCACGACTATTGACGAGTTTGGTGATGTATCTTTCAAGTCTCTAGTATAAATCATACGCTCTTAAAAGACTTTAAATATAAGATGATAAAGTTTGAGGATAAGAAAGGTTTTGAAAGTATCTTGTACATAAAAATATATGTGCCAGACATTGATCAAGGCAGTTCGAGTAACAAAGGAAGAGGTCGAGGAAATGGAAGAGGCCGAGACAGGAGTAAAGGTCAAGGTAAATATATTCAAGGAACAAAGATGGGAGAGAAATTTCCAACTTTAACATAAAAAATGTCAAATGTTAATTTGGGAAAATTGTAAATTATATATTAGAAAAAGACTAGTTTGATACAAGCAATAGAAATAAGTCCCAATTGTACAATTATCAAGTTGTTACACTTGTGGGACCTAGTGATGTACTATAAAAGCACTACCCTATTATGAGAAAAAGGGTGATCATAATTCAAATATATTTTCTCTCTCTAAAAGTGTAGACTTTCTCTCTCTAAAACTAGTAGTTAAGCTTTTATCGATACGAAATACGTCCTCACGAGTTAGTTTTATTCTAAAGACCCCTTTAGAAACTTTGAACCTTTTTATTGGCGCAGTTTTTGGGAAATCATTTCCTGGAACTATAGTTGATTTCGAAGAAAGGCTCATGGAAGAACAAGGGGATTTAGGCACAGTAACATGGATTTTGGAAAGCATGATGATCAGTGTGTCGGAGAAATTATATACAAATCTGTGTTAGTGACTCAAAGAAATGAGATGCTTGGGGAGATTGAGAAGTTAAGGGCGTAAAAAGAAGCAGCACATGGAAATATTCATTCCGAAATCCGAAGGGGAAGTGACAATGATAAGGATCGATATGAAACTTATCGTCGCCCTAGGGGCAAGGATGATATGCATAGGGGGCATGGTCGTTATTCTCCAAGGAAAAGGGGTAAACGCGACCAAGAATCCTCTAACTCAAGTGATTATTCCCATTATAGCTTGTTAAAATCATCCCAAAAAAAAGAGTCATCGAAAGAAAAAGCATGATGGGAAGCACCGACGAGCTAAAAGTTCGGAAAAGAAAAATTTGAAGGGAAAGATTCATTATGTTAATGGGCAAGCTTTGAACCAGAGGAAGTTTCCATATGGGAACCAAAATTTCAAGAAGCAATATATTTTTCCTTCCGAAGAAATATTATATGCGTTGAACCATGAAAGTTCGAAGGCTAATATGTAGAGGAGGGGGAACAATTGGAGGTTTTCTCTATTGTCCTCAGAAATTCTTTCAGGAAACCTCCCAAAACATTTTGATATCTCAAAGCTAGAAATGTTCGATGGAACTCAGGACCCTGACAACCATATCGAGCAATTTAAAAATTTCATGATCAATTATGATGATGATGATGATGATAAGTTGCTGTGTGGGCTGTTTTCCCAGACTTTCAATGGGGTGGCTTCAAAGTGGTACAATAGACTCCCACAAGGCTTCAAAATTCTAGAATATTTTCAGGAAACATTTCGTGGGAAGCAAGAATTTTAGAGCTAATGTAGATACGATAATATACTATAAGCAAAAGATGAGGGAGAGTTTGAAAATTTATACCAATCATTTTGTGAAAACAAAAACGGACATGGAATATTGCAAAGACTCAGTGGCTTTGGCAGCGTTCAGAATGAGACTCCTCCCTGGACTTTTGAAGGATACGGTGGCTGAAAGGCAGGCGATAACTGTTGGAGCCCTTATTGACCAAGTCGAGAAGAGGATTCTGGTAGAGGAAACTCAGGCGTCGGAAAAAAGATCAAGTGACCAGTTGGAGCAAAATCAGTTCCAAAGAAGTTCGAAGAGTTATGATCTGAGATAAAGTGGTAAAAAGAATTAATATGTGAGATAGCTAAAAATTGTACCGTTATTAGTCCATAGAAGGGAAAACTTGTGTGGATTTGAAGGAGATCATTCACAACCTGTTTCTCAATGTCCTGAGAATAAATGAAATTGCTGCTTCCATTTTTTTTAGCTTCAAGTAGGTTTTTCACTACCTTTTGCCATCGGCCAAATGTTAGTGAGTAGAACGGGAAAATAGGTTTTTGGCTAAACCAGATAACCCAATAAATTTTTCTAAATAAAACTCGTGTCCAGAAATTCTTGAGGCCATGATACATGCCATAAGTGTGTACAACATATTGGGACCTGCTTAGGTGGGGCAAAGGTCAATTTTGGCAAAATATTCAATAACAAACGGATCTAGGGGATACCTTAAACCCCAGTTCATGACCTCTGTATATACGACCAGGTCGTCGTCTTTTATAAACAGAGGAGTTTCACATTTGATCGGAAATCTGATGAAAATATATGTAGGGATTCCCCATCGAGTTCTCAACATAGCTTCTTCGGAAGGCAGAACATATTTATACTTAATATTATGAAGAATTACCAAATGTTTGTTTTCTATCCCTCGAATATTGTTTCTAATAATAGCCTCAAGTTCTAAAAGGAGTGTGATATCACCTTTGGACTTTGGAGAAATTCTTAAAGAAAGCTCCTCGGAAGTTTCAGGAAGTCTGGCAGTCACTTGGCTTAATGAGGCTAGGGGAGGCTCCTTGGACTTTCTCCCATTTGCTTTGGGGATTTCTGATTGATCTGAGTTTCTTGTTGGGATCTCCTCGGCTAGTGGCATTTTTCATGTCGGTTAAGGATATTGGGGTTAACTGATTGAACTTCTTCGTCGATTATTGTTACTTTAGATCCATGAAATGTATCTTCTTGAACAAATCTTCAAGGAGGAATATTTGGGGTGAATCTAGGACTTCTTTGAGCAGTTATTGAAGGAGTAGTTGGTAAGTCCGACCTAGAGCCCTCGCTTTTTAGTGGTAGAGGTCGAGCATCAATTTGAGTTTGGACAAGACTTAGAAGTTCCGAGGGAGATCCTTTAGAACATTTATGCTCTATAGAGTGTTTCCTTTCATTATAATGCCTTTTTCTTTTAGGATAAGAGCTTTTGTGGTGTTTATCTTTCCCCATAGGTTCGAGGTTGAGATTGAGGGTTTGAGAATGGATCCTAGAGGGAATTATAGAAGAATAAGTTTCCGAAGGGGGCCAGTCTCCAAAAAAATGGTTACAGGGGGTTCAGGTGTAGGATGGATGTAAGTGCCAGCAGCTTTTTTCTCCTCTAACTTTTGACTGATAAATAGCCACTCTGGAATTGGACGGGGTTTTAGGGGCATAAGTTGTGTTTTCTCTCTCTAAGTTTTCTTTTGGCAAAGCTTCTCTCTCTAAGAAGTGTGTTAAAGAGATTAGAGTTCCAAGGAGTTTTTATAGAGGAGAAGTGGGCTCATGACAAGCTTAAGGCCCAACTACATTTTGCTTGTTTGCCTAGGGGCATAACAGGTAAAGTAGGTGTAAGAAGTCTTTCTTGGGAGGTGTAAAAGATAGTGTAAAAGATATTTGTCAGGAAAGAAAGCCTGCTGGAGTTTGGGTTGATTTGTGATGTGATAAATTTGTTTGGGGAACTGTGAAAGATGGTATGGAAGATTTGGAATTGGCAGAGTTTTATGTGACGTCATCACTAAAAAAAGACGAGAAAATGTTTGGAATGAGTTAAAAGATCTTTTTGAGATCCGAAAGGGCATGTGTGAAAGTTCGAGGCAGTTACTTTAAAATGTGGTCTTCGAAAAATTTCTTTTGGTCAACTATTCTATAGTCTTTTGAAATTTTCTTCCCAAAGACTGGGGGTTATATGTATATGTAAAGTTGCACTAAAAAAGTTTGAGGAAACTACTTTAAATGTTCGAGGACATTAAAGAGTTTCAAGAGTTATGTTTTTTTGGAATAATTTTTTAATAAAGCAATTATATAAAGGTAGTTAGCGTGAAAAGTTCGAGGAGACTAAAGCAATTTGATAAAGGCAATTAGCGTGAAAATTTGGAGGAGACTAAAGAAATTTGATAAAGGCAGTTAGCGTGAAAAGTTCGAGGAAACTAAAACAATTTGAAGAGTATTTAAGAGTCCTTGTCAAAAAAAATCACAAGGAATGGGGGGCTACTGATAAGGGAGAATAAAAGATGAGGGAGTTAATTGTAAAAAAAGAAAGTTAATTTGGGAAAATTATAAACTATATATTAGAAAAAGACTAGTTTGAAACAAGCAATAGAAATAAGTCCCAATTGTACAATTTTTAAGTTGTTACACTTGTGGGACCTACTGATGTACTATAAAAGCACTACCCTATTTTGGGAAAAATAATGATCATAATTCAAATATATTCTCTCTCTCTAAAAGTGTAGACCTTCTCTCTCTAAAACTAGTAGCTAAGCTTGTACCGATACGAAATACGTCTTTACGACTTAGTTTTATTCTAAAGACCCGTTCAAAAACTTCTAACCTTTTCAGTTACAACTGCAATAACTTTGGTCATTTTGCTGCAAATTGTGAGTACAAGAAATAAGAAAATATTGATTTGAAGAAGCAGAAGAATTAAATTCCAACATAAAATTCAGATGGACACCAACTTATGTATAAACTTTTAATAACATCAATAAATAATGACCACGTCTAATCCATAAGAATTCTTGCCGTTATACCTTTCAGTTTTCGATTATGTTGCTAGCGTTGTCTCTATACAGAATGAAGGAACAAGGTCTCGAGTAATATACTATGTAAGATATCCCATATAACTTCTATTCTTTCTTAGGAAGAATTTTTATTTTATTTTCTTCGGAGCCAAAGTTATTTTTTATCATTCCCTAGCTACTTTATGGCTATTTTGGATTACCCCCACATTGCTTCTGACTGCATACTTTAAACATTGGTAGACTCTCGAGGTTACAACGTGCATCATTGATAACCAAGATATGCTAAAAATTGCATTGTACGATGTTTGCACAATTATAACTACCAACAACATCGTCACCTCTTTTATAAGAGGCCTGTAGCCTAGCTCCACCACTCCTTCAAATTCTCTTACCACCTTAGTAGTAACCTCCATAAACCCCATAATTGTTCACTCTGATTGAAGAATACTGGGAGGGTTTCTCATTTGCTCATAAGTGGTCATGAGTAAAATTTAAATTACTGTCCACGGGCCCTACCAAATTTACCAACGGACATGAATGAATCGAGCTAAAGTTATAGAATATTTTGCCCGAAGTGGATTCAAGGTCAAGTACCAAAACATGGCTCGTTACGAACCCGACCCACGAATATCCCATTATTATCCTGAGTGGAAAACCAACTTTATTGGTTGTGATGACTATCCACTTAGAACAATGCTTCATTTTTTCAACAATGACGAACCACTGTTTTTCACACAGTAGTGACATATTGCATCAAGATGATTCTTGTTAAACTACTTTGAATACATGAATAAATTTCAAACTATAAATTGTTAAAACAATATTTTTGCTTATTCAGCGAAACAACCGAAGTTAATCTACTATGATAATATTAATTTATTGCAAATGTTATCTTTATATTTTTTAGATCTAAACCCCAAAATAGTCGATGTTTTTTAGTTATTGATTTGCAATCAATTGCTATTTAGGCTCTATATGGAAATGTTAGGTATACCAATAGTTTTTGTGTGTTGGTTACCTGTAATGGTTTCTTATATTAGAGCTATTGGTACCAAAGTAATCGTTTTAAAGCAGTTGATATTTAGGTTTTTTGGGCATGCCGGTAGTTGCACAACCCAAAATCCTAAGTTTGTTTGTGGTTTTGGTATGTAAAGTTTACTTGCTTATACATTTTTCTCCTTTAGCCAAAACCACCAAAGTTCAACTATTATGATATTTTTAATCTATTGCATATATTATCTTTATGTTTCTTATATCTAAATACCAAAGTAATCAATGTTGTTTAGTTATTGGTTTACAAAAAATCTATAGTTTGGCCCTTAATTATAACTATTTTATATGAGTTCTTCAACGATCAGAGTATTCATCAATTACCATAACTACGGGAGTCGATATAGTTGCAATGAACGTTTGTTATGAGTTTAATTGATGGATTATCGTGGTAAAGAACTTTCTATCCATTTATGTACGCGCCGAAGATACTAAAGCGTATAATACTTGTTTAAAATCCACATGTTCAAAGTAAGATATATGGCATCCAAACTCTTTTAGGTACTCAATGTTAGTCTATTTCTTTGTTTCGATCTATCCTAGTAACTTGATTATAATATGTGCATCTGTAAATAATTAGACTTACTTGACTCTACATATTTTGCCTAGTCGTAATACTACAACAGGTTTTGTATTTAGACTCATTGTTAGAATAAAGGAATCCAAACTTAATGATATGTGCCAAAAAAAAATTGTTGGAGATATGAGTTGGATTCCTACAGTAGAACCTTCTTGTTTCTTCCTCCATTATTTTTCACTTTCCATGTTTTTTTAATTTATTAATTTGAAGGTATAAGGATTTCAAACTAAAACTCTTTACAGAAATCTGATAAAGTTTGTTCCTTTATTATCATTCTTAACTCGTATTGAATATCATAGTATCTCAGCTCAACAAACCACTTAGTAAGTCATCCTGGAACATCTTACTTTTACATATGACTTTTTATTGGTAATGAGTTTCGAACAATTATTGTATGAGCATTAAAGTAAGGTCTCATCGTTCTTGCCACTACCGTTAATGCTAAGACTAAATTTTTAAGTTCCAAGTACATGGTTTCGGTAGCAACATAATCCAAGTACGAGATTTACTTACATAGTATATTACTCGAGACCTTGTTCCTTCATTGCGTATAGAGACAACGCTAGAAACATAATCCAAAATTGAAAGGTATAACGGCAAGAATTCTTATGGATTAGACGTGGTCATTATTTATTGATGTTATTAAAATCTTATGCATAAGTTGGTGTCCATCTGATTTTCTGTTGGAATTTAATTTTTCTACTTCTTCAAGTGAATATTTTCTTCTTTCTTGTACTTACAATTTGTGAGGAGATGACCAAAGTTATTGCAGTTGTAACATCTGATCTTCTTTATGTTAAAGTTTGAATTCTACTCTCTCACCTTCGTTGCTTGAATTATTTTTACCTCAACCTTTACCCTTGTCTCGGCCTCTTCCTTTGTTATTGGAACTACCTTTATCATTATTTTGTACATCTATCTTTATGTACAAGATTTTTTCAAAACCTTTCTTATCGTCAAACTTTGTCATCTTATCTTTAAAGGATTTTAAAAGCCTATGATTTACTCTAGAGACATGAAAGAGATATCACCAAACTCTTCAATAGTCGTGGCCGCTGGCATGAATTTTGATCACACCAATCTAGGAAATTTCTTGATGACACAGATGCTGTTAACATTTGCTCCAAAAGACCTTATCTTACTGACTATCATAATCATATTTTTGGTGTACTCATCAACAAATTCATTCTCAACCATGTCCATGCTGTCTAGTTTTCTTCTTAACGTATGAGTTTTGACTTTAACAGTATTATCTGCTCCAATGTGAGTCTCTTTCAATGCATTACACACTCATTTTATAGTGTTTTTATCCATAATTTGATAGAGCATCTCTTTATTCAGCCCTGGATGCGCGTGAAAATTTTCATTTGCATAGCCCATTTGCAAACTAATGGAAACATAAAACGAAGAAAACAACTTCAAACTTCTTTTGCATCAGTTTTTTCTCAACTGATCTTATCTTTCGAAGCCTTGTTTGATATTGCTGCTTTTCCCAAGTCTTGACTACATAATTTAATCTGAAATTTCTCTCCCTCAATTTTATAGTCATTCTATCTTCCAACACCAATCTCTTTACTTAGCATTCCAAGTCTGTCTCTGCTCAATGGTTTTGTCAAAAATTATGTCTCTGCTCAATGGTTTTGTCAAAAAGTCTGCAAGCTGATTCTCTGTTTTTATCTACTCTACTTCAAATTCACCTTTCACCAAACACTCTCTTATAAAGTGAAATCTCACATAAATTTTTTTACTTCTACTGTGAAACCCCGACGTTTTTGCAAGTGATATTGAAGACTTGTTGTCAATATTAATGACAAAATATTTGGACTTTTCTCCGGTCATCTCCTCTGACAGATTCCTTAATCAAATACCTTGATAAACTCCAGTTATGGCTGCTACATACTCATCCTCACGTAAAGACAACGCTACTATTTTCTGTTTTTGTGACATCCATATAATTGGACTCTTTCCTAGCAAGAACAGAATACCTGATGTACTTTTTATATCACCAAAATCTCATGTTAGATCATTATCCCTGTATCTAACTAACTTGAAATTTTTAGTCTCACCTGCTTCATACACACAACCCAAATTTAAAGTACATGTGATGTACCTCAAGATTTGTTTTGCAGCAGCGAAATATTTCATAGATGCTTTTTCAATGAACCTACTTATAATTCCTAATGAGAATGCTAGATTAGGCCTTGTATTCACCAAGTAACACAAGCTGCCCAGATTTTTTCAACACCTTTCTTATCCTCAAACTTTGCACAATTTCATACGTGAATACATGGGCACTTTCCACGGTTTATAAACCTCCATATTCACGTTCTCTAAGATCTTCAGAGCAAAGCTTGAATGGCATAAACTGATGTAGCATGGTCTCTAAACAACTTAAATTCCAAGATAATAACTCAATAATCCCAAGTCACTCACATCAAACAATTTCTTTATCTGTTGTTTGAACTCCAAAAATCATTCAAGTCTTGTACCAGTGATTATTAGATCATCTACGTAAACCCCAAACAATTTGAGTTTTATATTTTAAATGTATCTTGTACAAAGCATGCTCTAATGGACATTTCTCAAATCCAAGTATTTGGAAACATATATCTAGCTTAGCATTCCAAGCTCGCAGAGATTGCTTCAGGCCATAAAGTGATTTTCTAAGTCTCAAAACCTGATTTTCCTTTCCTTTCTCAACAAATCCCGCTGGTTGTTTGACATAAACTTCTTCTGTCAGATCTCCATTCAAAAATACTGATTTGACATCCATATGATGCACTTGCCCATGAGTGTTGAGCAACCAATCACTCTCATCGTTTCCATTCTAGAAACTAAGGCAACAACTTCATCAAAGTCAATACCTTTCTTTTAAACATATCCTTTGGCCACCAATCTAGCTTTGTGTTTGACGAATTCTCCATCTGGATTCTTTTTCATTTTGAAAGTCCATTTCAGACCAATTGCTTTGTTATTCTTAGAAATCATTCCTTAATCGACTGAATCTCCTCTCTCATTGCATGATACCACAGTTCACCTGTCATGATTTTTTCATAAGTGGTTGGTTCTTCAACATATACTAATATCACATCATATTCTCGTGTAAACTCAACTTTGAATTCGTTTGTTTCTTCATATATTTCTCTTAATGACCTAAACTTTTTAGGTTCGTCTCACGATTCGTCAAAAATTGATTGAGAAGATGATTCTTGATTTAAGACAAGATGTAGATTCTGACTTAAAACCAAACCAGGTTCAGGAATCAATTCTCCGTCTTATTGAGAAAACCTATTTTGTAATTCTGGTTCGCCTAAACGGGGTGAAACTTCATTTCCTTCATTGTGATTTACGAAATGGTGGACATACATGGTGAATTTGTTTCCTTGATTTTCTCCAAAGATTCTATCTTCCATTCTATCCCAGTTACAAGCTTCTGATTCCCGAAAAATAGCATCTCTTCAAGTGACAAGTTTCATAGTTTATGGACAAACAAAGCGACGTGCCTTAGCCGTAGCTTCGTATCCCTAAACACCATTTTTGTACTTCGATCTTCCAATTTTCTTAGGCGTGGTTTCACATTCTTGACATATTTAGTGCAGCCGAAAATTCTAAAATAACCAACAGTAATTGTTCATCCAAACCATACTTGGTATGAAGTTTTTCCATTAACCCATTTTGTTGGTCATCGATTAAAGATGTGGACTGCAGTACGAACGACTTCTACCTAGAAAATTTCTTGTATATTCTTCTCTTTCAGTAGACATCGAACCATTTTAACGACTGTTTGATTCGTTCTCTCTATAACCCTATTTTGTTGAGGAGAATAAGGAGCCGTGAACTGTCTCTTGATTCATTCTTGCTCCCAAAAAATTATGAATTCATTTGACAAGAATTCACCCCCTCTATCTGATCTAAATTTTTTTAACTTGTTACCAAACTACATTTCAACTCTGATCTTCTACTTTTTTAATATCATAAATCAATCACTTTTCTGCCTAATGAATTCAACACACATATATCTATTATAATCATCAACAAACAAAGCAAAATAGTTATTACCTCCATGAGTTGTTGATGAGATCTGTCCACACAAGTCCACATGAACAAGTTCCAAATCCTCTTTTGCTTGATATACTGTAATCTTTGGGAATGATATCCTGTACATTTTACGGAAAGTGCAATTTTCACATGTCTGATTAATCACTTTAACTCTGCTAAAGCATCTAACCAATTCATCTTTTTTTAACATCGATAAGGCTTTGTAATTCAGATGTCCAAACCTAGAATGCTACAAAGCTCATGCAATCTTGTTGGATCAGCAAACAGGCATGATTGGTTATAAAAAAGTTTCAAGGTGTAAAGGAAATTTTCAGCTCTCAGAATTTTGGTGAACATCTGCTATTTTTTATCAAGGATATTCCAAAAGCCTTCTTCAACGGACATTCTAACACCAGGGATGTAATATACATTTTGCATCTTCAATTGCTTTCCAATTATTCCTTTGAATGTAGTATCTCCTCTCTCTCTCTTGTATGTTAATTTCAGATCCATCTTCAAATCTGACTGCTCCTTTAATCAAATTATCGAAGTTCGTTAGAAAATTTCTTGATCCGGTCATATGTTTATTGGCTCCACTATCAAGATACCATATTATCTCTCCTAACATGTCTTTAGATTTCATGTTTTGTTCTTCATCGTTAATCAGTAAATTTTTCTTTTCTGCTTTTCAAGTACATACCTCGGCTACAAAAAAACGTAGCTTCATCCTCCTCTTGTTGAAGTAAGTGAACATTTTCTTCTTTTTTGTCCTTATAATTTACAGTAAAATGACCATAATTATTACACTTGTAACATCTGTTTATGTCAAAGGTTAATTTCATATTCTGTCTGTCATCTTCTTTTCTATAAATATTTTTTTCTTGACCCTTACCTCTGCCTCGGCCTCTTCCTCTGTTACTTGAACTGCTTTGATCACTGTTTTTCACATTTGTCTTTGCGTAAAATAATTTTTCAACACTTTTATTATTCTCAAACTTTATCATCTTATCTTCAAAGATTTTTAAAGATCCTATGATTTCTTCAAGAGATTTGGAGGAGATATCACCAAACTCTTCAATAGTCGTGGCCACTGGAATGAATATTGACGACACCGATCTAAGCAATTTTTCGATGATATATTTGTTGTTATCATTTGCTTCAAGAAACCTTATCTTAGTGACTATCATGCGTTAGATAAGCATTAAACTTGAACACGTGTTAATTTATCAGTTATTAAAGTAGTTAGTAAGATAAGATCAAACGATTATTTTCTTATCTATATAAGAGATCGTGTATTAATGTTTGAAGATGAAATGAAAGTTACATTTCCAAACTTCATGTTTTATCTTAGTATATATATTTGACTTTACCGCTTTTCCCAAGTATTGACTACATAATTTAATCTTACAGGATTTAATCCTTCTGCTTCTTTATAATGTAGGATGTAATTAAACAAAGAAAATAAAGTTTTGTGAAAGGGTTAATTTCATTTCACTAATATTTTAGTTTTTCTAAACTAATCGTATCTTTCATAGATCTAATTGAACTTGCTATCTTACCATGCTTGAAAATAGTACTTTACTCTTACATTTTCATAATATTATATATAACTTGATAAAAAGGTTGATACTTGTCTGAAAACTTAGAGATAGATATGGTGGGGCGTGTTAGTATGCTTGTGGGTATATGTACTTCTTTAGCTTTTTGGAGGATCCATATTTGCTAGATTTGCCAATGGAGTGGGTATGCTTTTATACCTTTCTCGTTGACCATGTATCATTAAGATGAATTTAATTGACAAGACACTCTCTTCTTGAGAAGATTCGATATCTCTATAGGCGTATGCTATGAATGTTCTTCCAATACTTCTTGATAAGTAGTTTCCAGCATCCTCTGTCAAGGAAATGACCGCTCACATGAATGAAGAAAAAAATATGTAATTTAAACAAGATGATTGTAGCGAAGAAAGTGGAACGATGAATTCATACCAGTAGCAAAAATGAGAAGCAGAGACAATAATTGATATCACTATTTTGGACACCTTTTCAGAGAAAGATTGAGAATACCGATAAGATAAACTTAACTGACAATACACAAAATAAGTTTGAATAACTAGTTTATATTACCAAAATCTTCCAATTCAAAGAAAATTAGCAACCCTGATAAATCAAACATATCAACCAATAAAAAAAATTCATGTAACCAATAGAGAAGAGAAAATGTCCCAAAAGGAGGCTTGCAGGAATTAAAGAGAGAAATCGCGATTGCTAAAGGGAATTTTTTTTTGTGTTTAGTAGTTCTCAATCGCATTGCATGTAATAAAATTGATAATGAACATAAGATGTTTGTCAAAATGTTAGAGAGAAACTATTAATCGTGTGTAATTGCATGAATTCAAAGGTGTGTGGTTCAAATAACAAAATTATGTAGACATTAACAGTTTAATAGGAAATAGGGTAATATATTTTGTTGTTATTTGTATTTTATTGTTATTTTTACGAGTGCTTTATATCATAAATTGTTATATTTAATAATAAATTTATATTGTTGTAAAAAATATCTTTGCACACAACCTATCAACAACTAATACCAAAACAATTAAATCACCATCACAACCTAAGATAACGTTTTATAGATCATCACAAAAGTATCTTAATTTGAATTTACCCCGAATCAACGTATCATATCTACTTAAAACAAATTTAACAATATCTTCAAACTCAGCAAGCACACCAAGATCACAAATTGCAAGCTCGTTAGTTTAACGATACAAAATCTACTATTAGACAACGCATACCTACATTAGACAGAAAAATAAACAGGTTTTGAATCTATTATTACAGTAAAAAATACAAATTTTTCGCAACTATCGTAGAAAAAAATAAAATGTTTCGCATCTATCAAAGAGATGTTTTGCATCTATCATTCGAGAAGCACTAACACGTTTCACAACTCTATCTGTACATACAGATAAAGACGTTTCTGTATGTCTTTCGTTTAAACCCAAAACCATTTTAAGTGCACAAAATTTTTACAAACACAAAACAAAGACTAAAATCGACAAAAAACTAACTGGAAAACAACAAATAAACTACATTGGTAACGTAAATACTAGATGAATACCAAAAATCAGAAAGAAATCCGATCTTGAGTAAACTGATATTTCGAAATCAAAATTCGAGTAAAAATTGACTATCTAAACATATATAAAAAACTCAAACTTCGAAATCAAGTAAAACACAATCGAAATCACACGAAAACAAAATAAAAAACAAGAAATCGAGTAAAAAATTGATCATCACCTATAATGGTAGGGCATTGTTCTATTCACGTAGAGAGAGAAAATTGAGAGAAAATGGTAAAATATGGGTGTTAAAAACTTTAAATAATTGAGTAGGGGTATTTAGAGTATTAGTGAGTAGGGTATATATTTGAGTAAAATGGATCTTTCTCGAATAAACATGAAAATATGGGTCCTAAATGGGATAATAGTATTTCTTTTAGGTCTTAAATTAAATAGTACTTGACCCTATTAATAAACATTTATTAATTTTATTCAATAGTATCTAATTTAACAAACGTCATTACTTAACAAGTTTCAAAAATTAATATCCAGTTTAAATAAATAATTGTTTTTTCAAATTTTATAAATATCAAATTTTATAAATACCAAATTTAACTGACTAACACTTTTTAAATTTATAAACTAACCATAATTTAAAAAAGAATTGAACTTAAATAAAATATTTTATCTCAATTTATAGATAATATAACTATTATTCTGTTCTAAAATTCTAAAATTGATATAATTTAAATTCAAATAGATCCAAACTCCATAGTTTAAATTCAAATTAACCATTTTTTCTACCCAAAATACATAACCAAATAAAAATACAGCGCTTTTGCCTCAAATCATTTAAATATTTGACAAATACAAATCTTACTAAAATGTATAACCTAATATTTAATATAAAATTCTAATTTATCATAGATGACAAATTTACATACACTTTGTTATGACGAATGATAATATAATAAAATATAATATTTATTTGTGTTTAGAGCTGAATCAAGAAGAACGTATAGAAGTAAAATAGTGTTTCATTTCACTGGCACTTTAATTTATAATGGTGGGCTTGGGTGGTTAGCGATAAGTTGGTAAGTGATAAATTGTTAGAGATGGGCCTCCAGCCCATTTAAGAGATACTCCCGTTTATGAAACCCTAAGTATATAAATACAAGGGTTTTCTCCTCAACCTTCTCAGAAACCCTAATCCCAACCCTCATAAGCCAATCCCAACCCCCACAAGCTAAGTAGGCTACATCTCTATTCTTATTCTTTATGGGTTCGATTTGAACTCGTAGGATCAGACATAGAGAGGCGTGAGAATGAGGAATAGATGTTTCAGGAATGCGAAATGGTGGTACTCAGCTTTTCATAACGTCATGCCATTGTTGGAGCTGGACTACTTGGTCTCTCTCATGCCTTATCCAAAGTTGCCTGGTACTTATCACTTTTCACTCTTTTGATTTTATAAACTCATTGAATTTTTTTTTTAATTTTTAGAGAATAATTTGAATTTGAGTTCTGATGTTTGTGATAAATGAGTTTTGAAAATTATATTTGTAGACTAATGGTTATAATCTTGAATTATTACTCCATGTTTGCTTCTTCTCTTTAATATTATAAGAGAAGTAAAAAAAAAAGAAATCTAACATGAGATTAATAATTCAAAATAATAACCATTAGTCTATAACATATTGAAAATTCAAGAACTAATGTTAAAAAAAAATCAACAGCTTCACTCTTTTTTCTCCTCTCTCCAAATAGGAGCCTTCAAAAAACTCAAGATAATACAAACCATTGCTTTCACACTAATCATGCGCACACTGCATTCGAAAAATAAAAATTGATTATTTCGTTACTCACCGGTGGAGGCTTCAGCTTATGTTTCAGACAAGTTTGATTGATTACTCTTTATATTAGATATTTTATCTTATGAATTTTCTATTATATCTGTATATTACTATCACTTTTTAATTTCTTCCATAACTGTATATTCTTATGAAGGTAGTTTATAATTTTGGTAATACAATAGTATATATATTACACAAATACTTTATAAGTCAATAATAATATTATTTACTGATATTAGTTTTATTACCAAAATTATAAACTACATTTAATAAAAATATACTGTTACATATAATATAATAAATAATAATAATATATACTATATTTCGTAAGGAGGTTATTACCAAAATTATAAACTACCTTTTCAGTTAATATTCAGTTAGTGAAGAAATTAAAGAGGGATATTCTTAGTAAGAAATTAAAGAGTGGTCGTTTTATCTTTTTCGAAGTTTCGACCTAGACAAAATTCTTTCTCCCATCTCCATTCAACTCCTCTTATTATAATAGTAATTAGGCCGCCAAGAAAGATTCTAATGACGACCATTTGAGTTTAAACATCAAATTTCGAAACTTTTGTCTAAACCTTTCAGCTGAACATGAAGTGAAGCTTCTGTCGGTGAGTAACCAAAAATCAATTTTTATTTTTCATATGTTTTTAAAGGCAGTGTGCATGATCCATGTGAAAGCAATGGTTTGTATTATCTTGAGTTTTTTGAAGGACTTTATTTGGATACTAAGCCGAAAAATGAAGCTTTGATGCGAAGATTGTTGGTTTTTTTTTCTATGAACATTAGTTCTTGAATTTTTAATATGCGTTTGACGACCTTTTTTAGTTAATAAAGAGGTAATTTCGATTTAATACTTTTTATTCTTTATGAAACATTCTGTTATTTTTGTTTATGAAATAACAATTAGTATATAAATCAGATATTATTATTTACTACCATAATGTTA
This sequence comes from Limnanthes douglasii subsp. nivea, assembly GCA_036936605.1. Taxonomy (NCBI): domain Eukaryota; kingdom Viridiplantae; phylum Streptophyta; class Magnoliopsida; order Brassicales; family Limnanthaceae; genus Limnanthes; species Limnanthes douglasii. The sequence goes on along the minus strand of JAUPFV010000004.1, from coordinate 1,431,282 downwards.
TAATCAGATATTATCAAAATCTATGACATTAATATTATTTATCACATATTTTCAACAATGTTGGTTTTGGTGAAGGTATGAGAAAATATCCCAAATACAAAAGAACAAAACCCAAAAGATCAAAGAAACCCAGAAAACTCATTTCTAACAAAGTTTTCAGTGCTTACGATTACCTATGCATCAGTAAAAGAGCTAAAGAATACAAAGTTGCAGGATTAATCAACAACACTCTCCCCTTTTCTGCTGAAACCTTCCACTACAGTAATTTTGATTCCAATCTCGCTACTTCACCATTTTCTCACGTGTCAAATCCAGAATCTATCCAGCATTCCTCAACTCAAACTAACCCTCTTCCGAATTCTTTATTTGCTCCACTTTTAAAACCACATCGAATTCTTGCTCTGAATACTTTACTTAAGTGATCAAAAATGTTACCAAATGTTTCCTTATTCCAAATTCTTAAATGTTTATTAAACCTTTCAAGTTTTGACCAAAAAACAAACATATTAGAAGAATCATGAATCTGCTTAGACCAGTTATCATTTACAGTCTTAAAAAAATCTTCATGCTTTAACCACATATTCTGAAATCTAAATGATGGTTTTTTAAATGTAGAGTTATCTAATACTGAATTAATAATGGTGAATGGTCAGAACATGTTCTGGCCAGATGGTTTACCTTTGTTATGTTAAAATTTTCTCTCCATTTATCATTATGCAATGTTCTATCTAACCTTTTCCACTTATGATTATTTGTCCAAGTAAAGTTTGATCCAATGTATCCAGGGTCTTCTAACTTATAGTCTAAGATCATAAGATTAAATTCATCCATTCCTTTAGAGCAAAGAGTATTACAGGCCATTTGTTCACTTGTGTTGGAGATTGTGTTAAAATCTCCAACAACAAGCCAAGGTAGATTAGTGACTGAAATGTTTCTTAATTGCTCCCATAGAAGCATTCTATGAGATCTGTTACATTTTGCATACACTATAGTAATCAGGACTACTATCTTAGTAGAAGAATGAGTTATCATAGTGTTTTAAAGTTGATCAGAATTATCCAAGACATCAATTTCATAACCATTTCTCCAAAACAACCAAATTTTATTATTAATATTTGCATATTGTGAATCAAAACCAAGTTTCAAACAGATTGATGCAATATTCTCAGTTGATATCATAACTGCAAATTTTTTAGTCAAATTCTTTACTCTTCTTAATGTTTTCCTATTTCCAATTCCTCTTACATTCCAATTAAGTAAAGATACAGTCATTTAAATCTTTTATATGAGGATCCTATTGACCCTTTAAGGTTCCTTGTTTGTTCTTGATATTGTTTTACTTCTTGCTGATCTTCTCACATTAACATTAAAAGAGTCTTTTTTAAGTCTTCTTTGCTGAGGTGAATTAGGTTCACTTAGACTAGGCCTCACTAATGGTATCTGCTCTGTTTCTACAATATCTTCTAATTCTTCTAACTCTTCATCAGTTAATGCATTAAATGAGTTATTTAATTTTATATTTTCAATTTCATTAATTATGTCCTCATTAGTAATTCCTACAGAATCTTCCAGTTGATTAAATTTTTTAACATTGTTATTCTGCTCTGAAATATCACTAGAATGACTAGGTGTGTTCTTATTAGTACTATCTGTCTATGTTTCATTTAAGTCATTAGAATCAAGTTGATTATTACACTGACTGAGTACATTATTTGTTTGTTCTATATCTTGATCTTGTAATTTAGTCATATTAGTTATGTCATTATTAGTTGCTTCAAGAGGTTCATTAATATCAGTTTGACTATTACATAGACTAGACACTATAACCTTTTCTGATCCATTTTCACACACTCTATCTTCTGTTAAAGTCTTATTCTTATCAAATGTTTGAACTTGTTTTTTAGCTTCAGAATTCTCAACAACTTTTTCAAAATCTGTAACTTTTTTAGCTTCAATTATAACCTCAGTTCCTGTTTGTTTTTCATTATTAATATCTGTAACTTTTGGTATCCAAACTTCTTTTGAGGGAAGGTTGGATATATTTTTTATACGATCTTTGTTACTTCTGTTTTTATTTAAATTTTGTTCTAATTCTTCTTTTTTACATTGACTTTCTTTATGTCCTATTTGTTTACAAGTTTTACAGTAGAATGGTTTTTTCAAATAACGAATATCTTGCCAAAAGCCATCCTCTTCACCAAAGCATATCCAAATGATTTGAGGAAGATGCTTAGAAACATCAACCATAACCCAAGCTTTACAGTAATTATACATAGCAATGTTATTTCTAGGGACCCATACTGCTAAAGGCAATCCAATTGCTTTAGCAATATGGCTAACAGAATCAGTATTATAAAAGATTTCAGGCAATTTAGGTAATAAAATCCAAAGAGGAGTCATAACCATCTTCGGAGTAGTAGCGCCTTTCAGATGAGGGAAATCATCTTGAGCCACATTCTTGTTCATCTTTCAACAACCTCAGATCCAAAACAACGTAGATTTCAGATCGAAAGAAATTAAACTAGAATATGCTTCTTAGCAAGAAGCGATTTTAAAAGAACAGAGAACCGATTTTTGAGAAAGATTGTGGACTAGCTTTTTGGATTTTGACAGAGGTTGTATGTGTAACTCTAGGGTTTTCTTCTTCGAAAGGCTAAAGAAGAAAGAGGCAGGGTTTGAAATGAGTGGAGGAGAGCTAATCGAAACCCTCGAGATAAGGACTGCTATCAGATTAGAGAAACGCTGCTTCTTGGGCTTTCTTGGAAACCCTCGAGATGAGGCTCAGGGTTGGGTTGAATGTTCCTAAACTTGCTCAAATAAAGGTGTTAAATAAAAACCTTAAAAACAGTTAGTGGTTTTGTTAAATACCCAAAGCGAACAACCAATATTTTGTATTTATTAATTTATTTTATATTTTGTTTGTTTTTTTAATTTTATTTTATTTTCATTTTTAGTGTTTTTTAATAAATATAAAAATAAAATATATTCTTTATAAAATAAAAAATTAATTTTAATATGTTATTATATTTTGAAAATAGGATATAACAAAATCCAATTTAATTTTTGAAAGATATTCTTAAATCAAATAGAAATAAAATAAAAAAATAGTCAAACAAAACATTTAAAATCAATAAAATTAAATAATAGTTTAAAAGATATATAAAATCAAATAAAAGACATTAACGAAAAATATTGTCAAATTTAACATGTGATTTAAAAAAAAAATGATTTATTATTCTAAAAAATAACAAAATTTAATAATAATGTCTATTTTAATTAATTTATTAAAAAGGCAACAAAATAAATACAATAAATAAAATGATTTTAGAGTTTTTTTATTAATTTCAATAATCTAATAATTTTTTATTTTGATTAAATTAATGATTAATTATGAGATTTTAGAGTTTTTTTATTAATTTCAAAAATCTAATAATTTTTTATTTTGATTAAATTCATGATTAATTATGGAGACAAAATTTAAGAATATCTTTGACCTTTATTAAATAATAATTAATTATAGAAACAAAATTTAGTAATAATAATGTGTATTTTTTTTATTATTAATTAAAAAGCAAACAAAATAAATAAATAAATAATTTCTTACTAAAAATGATTTGGTCCTATTTAATTTAAACTTTGATAAAAAAATAATCTAAATTTCTTTTAGAGAAATCTAAATCGCAATCTTTATTGTTCCTCACAATAAAGATTAGCTTTTTTTTAACAGGAGTTTTTTTTATTTATTTAGAATTTTTTAATATAATATATAAATTAGCTTATGTAATAGAACTTAAGCTACTATTTTTAGACCCATTTTTCATAGAACTTAAGCTACTATTGTTGTGTATACTGAAATCATGAATTGGGGACTAAGATTTCCTTTAGACCCATTTTTAAGTATTTTGCTAAGATTGACCTTTGCCCCTCTCAAGCCGGTCCCAATATGTGGTTCACATTGATGCATGCATCATGGCTTCGAGAATCTCAGGCCAAGAATTCTCAATGGAGCACTTCATTGGACTATCTCGTCTAGCCAGAAACCCTTTCTTCCTATTTTATTCATTGACCTTTAATCAAAGACAGAAAGTGTTGAAGGACTTGCTAGAGGCTGACAAAAAGTGAAGACAACAATTCAGCTACTTCTCGGGCCATTGGGAGACAGGCTCAGAGTCAAACCCTTCGAACCCTCGCAAATTATCCCTCCTGTGGACCAACAAATGTAAGTCCTCGAACTATTTTACTTCTGGCAACTGCTCAAATGATAAAGTTCTAATTTGATATCTTTGCAACTATGACTGGTGTCTCAAAACCATACGCAGAACACGTAGAGATTGCCACTACCATCTTCACCAAACTGAGCGAATAAGCCAGGGAAAATTGGGAAAATAGATTCCGCCTATGCTTTAGGGACAACAATTTGGCCTTGAGCAGACTCTGGAGGTTGAACCCCCTTGACCGGTTGTCCTTAAAAGAACTGATGACCCCCTTTTCTCAAGACGAGGTACTAGAGCGAGTGACTAAGAAGGACATAGTAATTTACCTTCCGGAGCGTTCTCGCGCTAACAGTCATTTGGGTGAACCCGGTGAGGAAGTTGCCACCAAAGATCATCAACCAAAAATTAAAGGAGTAGTCACAAACCAAGAGCCATCTTCCTCGGCCAATATTGTGACACCCAGCCCCAACTCTCCCCCCAAGAACTCTGTCCATCCTCAGAAGAAGAGAGACTTTAAGGCAAAAGATAGAGAGGACAAATCTGTCCTGGATCCCATCTAGGAATTATCCGAGGACGGCAAAATACAAGACGATGCCCCAGAACTTGCCCAAGAAATTGAGCTCCAAAGGGCATCAAGTGAGCCTGAAAAAGAAGTTGGAGATAATTCCCTCAAACAAGACTCAAATCAGACGCCCAACTCTCCTCTTACCCAGGCCTCAAATCTAGCCCCCACCGAAAATCCCCCTGTCTTGGCATCATTGCCCATTCCTCGAAGCAATACTCCTCAACATGTAGACCTTAATAATCTAGTGGGAGATTCATCAAATTTTGATCCCGCAGCCTTAGGCTCACCCACCAGCTCCTTCGAAGTTCCTCTTCATGATGAATTTTCACTAAGTCTTCGAAGCCTGCTGCACACGTCTGTCAACATGGGAAAGAAAATGCAGCATTTAGAGGATTTTATAAAATCACTATAAGTTTAAGGCATCCCTGATCGCTTCGCAGCTTGAAGAGGCAAAGAAACAATATGCTATTGTGGAGAGTCAAACAGATGCACTCTTCGAAAAATTGTCTGCCTCAGAAAATTATGTCATAATACTCAAACGGTGCTGCCAGGAAGAAAGAGACCTTTATCAAAAGAAGATGGGGGCTCAAGAAAAACTCCTGGTAGAACTACAAAAAGCTCATGAACTAGCCTGTTGAGAATTTAAGAACTGTTGCGATGACTATGAAAAAGTGATGAAGGACCGGGAAAATTTGGTGAAAAGAATTGAAGACTTTCCTATGCAAGTTGAGGAGGAGAAGGAAAAAGCGATGAATGCCTATGTGGCCAAGTGTACAAACAAACTTAATGTCTGGGATGCTACAATTCGGGCAGGGCTGATCACCCAGATTCATGCAGAACAACCTGAATATGATCTGGGGAGTTTTTGGAAGCTTGTCGCCCTCGACCTTCATCCTCCAAACATTGTGGTGAGTGACAATGAAGAATCAGACACAGAAGAGAGCACTTCTTCGAAATAATTCTGACTAGGAAAATATGTTAGGCTATTGTGGCAATTTTTGTGTATAAATCCTTGTAAGGCAGTTTTTGTAAGCCATCTGATGTTCTTCGAGGAGCGTTTTATAACTTGTAGCTCCTCGAATTTTTGTGTATGCCACTTTGTTTGAATGATAAATTTATGAGTTGTGACTCTCCATATTTCTCTTATGAAAAATGAGTATGCCAACTTGCGTTGAATGGTTGTTGATGTATCGATTTGCATCGTAATATCCAGTGTATTGTGCACTAAGGCTAGCTAAAACTAATTCGAGGCACCAAAAGGTCGCCATAAAGAATAGTTCGAAGCACAAAATATCGCTTCTCACAGAATAGTCTAAGGAAACACTGCCTAATAGAGAATAGTTCGAGGAGGGAAATATTGCCTCATAATGAATAGTTCGAGGCACAAAATGTGCTTTCCAAAAGAATAGTATAAGGCAAAAAATGCAGTTGTATTGATTAGCTCATAGGGACACCTCATTAAAACCATCGTGTGCCTAACAGGGTAGGAAAGAGTATGCCCTTACTGTTTTTCGTAAACCTGGAAAGATAAAAAAAAAGACATAATACATGCTAAATTGTTCCTCATTCGAGCTACAATTTTAAAAGTTCGATGTTCCATGGAAGCCTCATATATCGCCCTTACTTGTCTTTTAATCTGTATGTTCCCTGTTTTACCTTCTCCGTCACTTCATAGGGGCCCTCCCAATTTGGTCCCAATTTTCCAAGACTCTTCTCTTTAGTGTGTAGAAAGACTTTGCGTAATACTTTGTTCCCCACCTTAAAATCTCCGTGCTTTACTTTAGAAGCGTATCGACTCCTCATTAGGGTTTGATAATGCAAAGACTTCAACTGTGCGCGTTGTCTTTTCTCTTCAACCAAATCTAACTCCAGGGCTCTGCTTTGATCGTTCAAATCTCATATATAAGTTGCCACACGATATAATGGGAAGACAATCTCTGAAGGGACAATTGCATCCATACCGTATACTAATGCAAACGGAGATGCAGCAGTGGCAGTTCGAGGCGTTGTCCTATAAGCCCAGCATGCTATACCCGTAAGACTTGAACCTGATCTTCCTAGCTTTGTACTTTCCAGGGGGTAAAGTATCTTTTTTCCAAGAAGTCAATAATTTCTGACCTACAATCATTTCTGATCACATTGCTTACCTCTTTAATGTTCATTGAATGCTCTGCATCGATCATGACCGAAGGATGCTCCTGAATCAAGACCCATGGGTATCCCTCCGTTCGCGAGGCTGTGGCCAAAGAATTTGGGACGACATTTGCCTCTCTTCGAACAAGTTCATATTTAACCCCATCGAACTCAGAAACCAAATCTTTTAATGCTTTCATATATTGTATCAGCTTATCTTTTCTGGCCTCAGATTCCCCCAAAGCTTGGTTTATCACCAACTGTGAGTCACTGATCATTTTAATTTTTTTGGCCCTACATATCCGAGCTAAACACAAACCCGCCAATGCTGCCTCATACTCCGCCTCATTATTAGTTGCCTTGAAACCAAATCGAATAGCTTGAAACATAGCTATCCCTTTTGGAGAAATTAATTGGACGCCCGCACCACTTTCAAAGTTATTCGACCCTCCATCCGTTCGAACCAACCATTCTGTGTCATCAAACTGGTCAATGATCTCCATGTCCTCTCTATCTGAGTGGAATTCAGCCAAAAAGTCAGCTAAAACCTGAGCTTTTATCGCCGTCCGAGGCTCAAATGCTATGTTAAAATCTCTCAATTTCACTGACCATTTAGTCATCCTCCCAGAGATATCGGGCCTTTGTAACAAACCTTTTAGGGGGAATGTCGTTCGAACAACTATAGGATGTGCCTGGAAGTAAGGTCTCACCGAGATGAATGTTATTATTATTCGAGAATTTGAAGCCAAAGTTGTGTTAGGAAAGGATGAGTATAAAAAGGTGCTCGGTGTGATTTTCATGGTGGTAGGTAACTCCACTTCTAACAAGAAAATCTTTGGAAGGTCTTTGATCAATCGAATATACGACATTGATTCAAAAGTTTATTTTGCATTCAATATTATATGGGGTATTAGCATAGGTGTCATTATTAGTAATCCAAATGTGGGAAGAGAAAGCTATGCATCATGCTTGGCATTGGAAAAAGATAAATAATAGTTTTCAGGGCCTCACGAAGGGTTCGAGGTTGTCGACAATCCTAGAGAGGCCCCAAGTTTTGTGAGTCCCGTGGAGGACGTCGAAGCCTACTTTTTTAAGAAGATAAAAATATGAAAATCAGCAGATTTTTCAGAAAATTTGAGAAGGGAATTGATCTTGTTCTTTTCAAACAATTTTTTTGTTTTTGCATGGTTTACAAAAAATGTACAGGGTCCAAAGTGATATCATTTGTCATAAGTTATCAATTAACCCAAATACAGGGCCTATATCACACAAAATGAGGTCCTTTTTATTTGAGAAATATACATATATAATCACCGAAGTTGATATATTATCATATACAAGACACATCCGAGAATCTCATTATGCTGCATGAACCGTAAACCTACTTTTAGTAAAGAAAAACAATGGAAACCGGAGGATGTGTTTTGATTCACAGGTTTGAGCTACTTTTAGTAAAGAAAAACAATGGAAACCGGAGGATGTATTTTGATTCACAGGTTTGAGCAGAGCGTGCCATAAAGATCTTTTCTCTATCCCAAAATTGGATCAATTGGTGGACTCATCCTCATTGAATAACTTATTGTCTTTCATGGATGCATACTTCTGGTAAAACCAACTTTAGATGCCTCTATCGGACCAAGAAAGCACAATCGATGCTATTGACTGTGGCATGTATTATTATATATGGTCAAGCCCTTCAGCCTAAAGAATGTTAATGCAATTTATTAGATATTGTAAACAAGGTTTTTACTACCCGAATCAACATAAATACTGAATTTCATATTGACGACATGCTAGTCAAGAACGATCAAGATTCAGAGCATATTTACGACTTGGTTGAGACTTTTGAAAAATTAAAAGATGTTAACCTTAAACTTAATCTAAATAAGTGCATATTTGGGGTTCGGTCAGATAAGTTTCTTGGTTACTTGGTTAGTAAGAAAAAAACTGAGGTTGATTCTACATAATTAAAAATCATGGATTGGATTGGTCAATTAATAAGGTCCAAATCTTGATGGGTAGATTTGTTGTGCTCAACAGTTTTATCTCTCGATATTTGGATAAATGTTCTCCTTTATTCTAGGTCTTGAGAAAATATAGCCACTTCTAATGGATAAAAAAGTATCATGAAGTGTTAGTTTGACAAAGCTTCGCATTTCTTGTGCAGAGACATTATCTAAACATATACTAGAAGAGAATTTATTCGGATATTTAATTATATCTAACTATGTTCTAAGTGCAGTCATGATAAAAGAATTGGATAATTGTTTGTAAGTGTTTAATATGTAGGTTAGCTATTGTTATCAGTAGACACTACGTACTTTCAGTTTGGGAAATTAGTTTTGGCATTGATACATTCAATTTTAGAAATAATTTTTGACATTGATTCTGGCTGCAAGAAAGACGAGGGCTTATTTTGAAGAGTATTCTATTATGGTTCATATTTCTTTTCCGCTACAAAACATTTTTCAAAAGCCAAACATCTTAGGATCGTTAACTCGTTAGTCGATAGAGTTGTAAGATTTTGACATAACGTACGAGCCGATGACACCCATGAAAGTCCAAACCCTAACTTATACTTTAGCTATATTTCATGTTGAGTCTGAACCATCAATTGAGATCTCTGATGCGAAGTGATTGCTACTTATTGATAAGGAAATATATTCATAAGGGACTTAAATGTAATTAATAAGGACTTGAATGATAAGTTATGTTAATATAGAGTAAGATTAAAGTTTTATAAGAAGAATAAGGACTGAACTGTAAATAACTCTTTTATGTAACCGAATTTGTAACTAACTCACTGGGCCTATTTAAAGAGGCCGAGGAGGCTGATTACACCTATGAAATAATTAGAGGAGAAAGATTACATTCACCATCTGAAAATCTCTGAGTTAATATTCTCAATCTTCTCAATTCAATTTGTATTCTCACCAAATTGGCGCTAGAAGGAGTGGGCGAAGATACCTTGATCGATAGATCAAAAATCGAGTCTCGAATTTTTTCGTTTTCTGAAGTATTTCGTTTATATTTTTGTTGATCGGAGATGAATTCTGAGGAAGGAGATAATCCGCATGTTCGAAAAGCTTTAGAGACGTTAAGATCTGATCTGCAAGAGAAAGAAGCAGGTGAGTCAGTTCCTTTTAGATCAAACCAATTTGATTTTGAAGGTAAAATGAATGAGTTGATAAGAAAAGTGGCAGAACTTGATGAATTTTCTAAAAATAAACAAGATAATAGTGGTGCTAGACTTAGATCTGAAGTAGCAAGAGGTAATCGGGATAATCATTCGGATCCATTGAATGACGTCGGCGATGTACAAGATGTTCAACGTAAAATACATTTTGAGTGTAAGAAGGAACACAGTGGAATGAGAAAAAAGGAGAAGTTGCAGAAGCGACGGTATGTAGATTCTAGTGAAGAAGATGATTTTGAAAATTCGGAATCAGATGAAACACCAAGATATAAGCATTTTCGAAGTCATTCAAAAGAAGGAGGATATGAATTTTGGCCAGCTAAAATGTATAAGGAAGGAAGGCAAAAGAAGGAAAGACGAGTGTATTCTCCTCAGAGATTTGAAGGTGAGTCAAGTTTGTATGCTACTGTGGGAATGAGGAATGAAGACCAGTTCGTTCAAGGAGTAGATTGGAGGGATTCACCATTGATTAGTGCGATTAGATCTGTACCACTTCCGAGGCGGTTCGACATTTCTAAAATTGACAAGTTTGATGGAACTCAGGATCCAGATGATCATATAGAGCAATTCAAGAACTATATGACTAATTTCGAGGATGATGATAAATTGGTTTGTAGGGCATTCTCTCAGACATTCAAAGGAACTGCGTTAAAATGGTATAATAAGATTCCTAAGGAGCCCATTGCAAATTTTAGAGGCTTTTACACAGCTTTTCGAAGACAGTTTGTGGGAAGCAAAGAAATGAGAGCTAACGGAGATACGATAATACAATGTAAGCAAGCTGTGGGAGAAAAGTTGAAGGATTATACTAAAGGATTTGTCTCAACAAAAGCAGGACTAGATGATTGTGAGGAAGTGGTGGCTATGGCAGCGTTCCGACAAGGATTGTTGCCAGGATATTTAGCTGATGAAACAACAAGGCGTAGGGCGTTAACGTTTGGAGCTCTCATGGCTCAGGTTGAAGATCAAATCAAAGTCGAGGAGTCTACTCTAGTTCGAGGAGGAAATAGTATTGTTCAGAAAAGGAATAGTCAAGTGGGAAATAATCAAGTGATCGCTTCGAATAATAATTCCTCACGGGCGAGGGGTAATCAAAATGTTTCCAGTCGAGGAGGTTCGAACTCATATCAAGGGGGTTCTAATCAGCACAATTTTAATAATCAACACCAATTCAGACCAAGATCGAATGTGTGGGTAAGGCCAGAATATTATGCGGATTTGACTGAAAGTGTGGCATCGATATATGAGAAAACCAAGGGAATAGTAAATTTTAGAAAGCCGGCAGCAATTAATAGGCCAAGAGAGGAACGCAATAACAGGTTCTGTAGGTATCATGATGATATTGGGCATGATACAAATGATTGTATTGCTTTGAAGAAGGAAATGCATATTTTGATAGAGAATGGAAAATTGTTGGAGTATGTCAAAAGGAACGCTAAAGCCATAACTCAAAAGGTAGGTAATCCTAATTCTAAGCAGGAAAGTGCACTGATGATTTTAGATGCTGCAGATGATGAATTTGATGTGGCTTCGGAATATGTCGACCCAGACCCCAGTCGATTGTTGTTGATGTCAGTTGATGAGCCGATGTGTAAGGGACATGTTCGAGATTTATGTGCGTTCTTTGAGTCATTGACAATATTTGGGGGAGATTCAATGACTAATGATACTAATAATTCGAGGAAAAGACATATAGTAAATTTAACGCATCAAATTGAGGGAGGAGCATCATCACATCTATACAATAAGAAGAATGTCCCATTTATAATTTTCGATGGGGATGATTTGAGAGGAATCGCTGGACCACATGAAGATGCAGTGGTCATTGGAGCAGAAGTGTGTGGGGTAGAAATTCGACGAGTATTGATTGATACTGGAAGTTCTGCTAATGTGTTGTTCAAATCAACATATGATAGATTAAACGCTCCGCCTCAGATAGAAAGGTCAGAAAGAACTATAATTGGGTTTACTGGTGTGACAACGAACGTAGTAGGGGAGTTTGAAGGTGAAATTTCTCTGGGAAAAGGGCCTTTCAAAAATAAAGTACAAGTACTTTTTATGGTGGTAGATTGTTCGTCGAGCTACAATGCTATCTTTGGAAGGTCATGGCTGGAAAAAATGTATGCTATAGTTTCTACAGTTCACCAATGTTTGAAATATGTAGTCGGGGATCGAATTGGTGTAGTTCAAAGTGATCAAAAAGTGGCTAGAGAGTGTTACGCTGCTGCATTTAGACTACGTGATAAAAGTACCGATGATCCAATGGAGAAATAGCAGTTTGGGGGGTTGCCTTCTAGTAGTACAGATGAGGGAATTGATGATCCGAGGTCAACCCCGAGTTCTGTGGTGGTAAGTGAAGAAATAGAAGAATACGTTTTCAATAATAACAGGGTACTTCGAATTGGGACTTTACTGTCTTTATCAGTGCGAGAAAGATTGTTGAATTTTTTGTCTAAAAACTTGGATGTGTTTGCTTGGACGTCTGAGGATGTAGTTGGGGTCCCAATTGACATTATATGTCATAGTCTGGCTGTGGATTCGAAGATTAAGCCGATAATACAAAAAAGGAGAGCTTTTTCTTTGGAAAAATCTGAAGCCATAATTGCTGAAGTAGATAGATTGTATAAAATGGGGCATATTAGGGAGTCCAAATATCCAAAGTGGACAGCTAATCCTGTAGTGGTGAAAAAGAAGAGCAGAAAATGGAGAATGTGTGTAGACTTCACAGATTTAAACAGAGCATGCCCAAAGGATCCTTTTCCAGTACCTCGAATTGATCAATTAGTGGATTCTACTTCTGGAAACAAAATTCTAACATTTATGGATGCATTTTCAGGATATAATCAAATTCGAATGAATCGAGAGGATGAAGAAAGCACAACTTTTATCATTGATCGAGGTTTACATTGTTATAGAGTGATGCCGTTTGGATTGAAAAATGTTGGGTCTACATATCAAAGGTTGATGAATAAGGCATTTGCTTCACAAATAGGGAGATATATCGAAGTATACATCGATGATATGCTTGTTAAGAGCAAAAGTGATGATGATCACATTGATGATTTAGAAGAGACGTTTCTGAATCTTAGAGCAATACAGTTGAAGTTGAACCCAGAATAATGTACATTTGGAGTGCGATCTGGTAAGTTTCTGGGGTATGTGATAAGTGAAAGAGGAATTGAAGTGGATCCAGAACAGTTGAAGGCTTTGATATCAATGTCTTCACCTCGGAATATCAAAGAAGTGCAAATGTTAACAGGCAGGTTAGCAGCTCTGAACAGATTCATCTCTCGTTTTTCAGATAAATGTTTGCCTTTTTTCCAGGTGTTGCGTCGACCGAATAATTTTGAGTGGACTTCGGATTGTGAAGAAGCTTTTATTAAGATCAAAAATCTTTTGTCCTCTCCTGAAATATTATCGAAGCCTCGAGAAGGTGAGCAACTATTTTTGTATGTAGCAGTATCGGATTATGCAGTGAGTGCAGTTCTGATTAGCGAAGATACGGGAGTTTCGAAGCCCGTCAATTATGTCAGTAAAAGTTTGGTTGATGCTGAAAAACGTTACTTAAAGCTTGAAAAATTGGTGTTGTGTATAGCGAGAAAAATGCGTCCTTACTTCCAGGCACATACGATTGTGGTTCGAACTTCTTATCCATTCAAAAATGTATTACAAAAGCCAGATATCTCAGGGAGAATGACTAAGTGGTCTGTAGAATTGAGAGATTTCGATGTGTTATTCTCTCCACGAACGGCTGTCAAAGCTCAGGCCTTAGCAGATTTCTTTGTTGAGTTTCATTCGAGTGGATCCGAACAGAAAGAAGATGAAAAGATACACACGAATCCGATGTGGACGGTACGAACTGATTGAGGATCTAGTAATAAAGGTTCGAGTGCGGGGGTAGAATTGGTGGCACCAACAGGGGAGTATATGTTTCAAGCTATAAGATTTGGATTTCATGCTTCGAATAATGAAGCTGAATATGAAGCAGTGCTAGCAGGATTGCGGTTAGCAAAAATTTGTGGAGCAATATTCGTGCGCTTAGAAACAGATTCGCAGTTAGTAATTAACCATGTTAAAGGAGTATCAGAAGCTAAAAAGACCGTTTGGTTTTGTATTTGCAAGAACTTCGAAGTGTGATGGCAAAATTTGAAAATGTCGAGGTGGAGCATATTCAAAGAGGAAATAACACAATGGCTGATTCTTTAGCAACAATGGCTTACTCTGAAGAATATCCACGGATCGTGACACAACCATTGCCTTCGATTACATCAAGCTCTGAGCAATGTGAATTTGTTGAGGAGGTAGTAAATGATTCGACGCGCATTCGGGGTGATTGGAGAACTGACTTGTTAAATTTTCTTACGAAGGGAATACTACCTCTTGATAAGCACTTGCTTAAGAACATAAGGAATAAAGCTCTTGGTTATGTGGTATTGGATGGGATATTTTATAAGAGGTCTGTGTCGAGGCCTTTGTTACGATGTTTGAGTAAGCAAGAGTCTCAAAACATTTTATCTGAATTACATGATGGAGATGGATCAGCTCATTGTGGTTTCAAAGCTTTAACGCGTATGGTATTGTTGGCAGGATATTACTGGCCTACTATATTACAGGATGCCAAGTTATTAGTTCGAAGTTGGGATACTTGTCAAAGGTGTGCACATCTGATACATAAACCAGCGACACCTCTAATGATAATCTCTGAGGCGGTTCCTTTTGATAGATGGGGGATTGATTTGGTAGGACCATTGCCTATGGCTTCAGGTGGAAGACAGATGATTATTGTTGCAGTTGATTATTTTTCGAAGTGGGCAGAAGCAGAGCCTTTAGCTGGAACAAAAGCTAAGGATGTGATCAAGTTTATTCTAAGTAACATCTGCTACCGTTTTGGAGTTCCTCGAAAAATAACAACAGATAACGGTCCCCAATTTAATAACAAGGAAATGGACTCTTTTTTCTCTTCGAAAGGAATACAGCAATGCTTTTCTACTCCCTTCCACCCACAAGCAAATGGGCAAGTGGAAGTTACAAATAGATATATTTTGGAGGGTTTGAAGAAAAAATTGGCGGGAGCAGCAGGGAAATGGCCAAATTATCTTCAATAAGTGTTGTGGGCATATCGTACAACCCCTAGAGAGGCCACAAAAGAGACTCCTTTTTCTTTTGTGTATGGAATGGATGCTGTATCCCCTGCTGAATCTACATTACCTTCCTACAGGTTATTGTGTTATTCCAAAGTAGATAATGATGAAGCTAGAAGGGTTGAGCTTGATTTGTTAGAGGAAAAGAGGGTCAGAGCACATTTGAATGTGGTTCATTATCAAACCTTAATGAGAAGCAGGTACGATGCTAGAGTTAAGAAGAGGGAGTTCAAAGTTGGCGATAAAGTGTTGCGAAAAGTATTTCTTCATACTAACGATAAACACCTCGGAAAATTGGCTCCGAATTGGGAGGGTCCTTATGAAGTCAAAATGAAGGTAAAGCCAGGGTCATATAAGTTGTCTGATTGTGAGGGGAGGATGCTCAAACACCCTTGGAATATAGAACATTTGAAATTGTATTGTGAATAAAATTGAACTTAGAATTTTTGCAAGACAGACATACTCTTTCCTTATCTGTTGGCCCCGAAAGGTTTTAATGAGGTGTCTGGTTAAAATTGAATTTCATAATAAAATTTCTTTTGGCCATTGGTTGTTTAATATGATGAATGATTTGTTATTTTGGTAACTTGGCAAAGACTGATCATCTTTGAAAGTTGACCAAGAGTAATTTTCCAAAGCAATAGCTTTGAAGAAACAACCTAATTTTGAAGAGTAATTTTCGAGGTGCCACGTTTTATGAGTGCATCTAATTTTTGAGGTGCCACGTTTTATGAGCGCATCTAATTTTCGAGGTGCCACGTTTTATGGGTGCATCTAATTTTCGAGGTGTCACGTTTTATGAGTGCATCTAATTTTCGAGGTGCCACGTTTTATAAGTGCACCAGAACTTTGAAATATTAAGATAGTTGCTTGTTTCATTGGATAAAACTTGAAGCTTACAAAAAGGAGAAAACTACTTAATAAAAACATACAAAAAACAACAACAACAAACACATGACATAGATAATCTACTGCTTAGTCGTCTTCCAATGACCCTTCAGAGACGTCATCTTCTTCTGAGGAGCTTGGTGCAACTTCGAATGCTTCCTTTGGGCGATCTTCCTCTGGAACTTGTTTCCAAAATTATGTTAAATTTAACCTTGGGTAGGCGGCATGGATTTCTCGAATAAGATTGATAGATGTTTGGGTTTGAGCCTTCTTGATACCATCAAGCATCACAGAACCAACAGCAGCTTCGGTTTTCTTGATGGCGTCCTTCTTTTCCTGCTCGAATCCTGTTTGAAGCGTAGTCAATTGAGTTTGATAATTTTCCAGGCTTTCTTGAGTTTTCTTAACAAGTTCTTCAGCATCGGTAGATTTTTTCTTTTCCTTCGAAATGGCAGTAGAATGTTGAAGATTTATATTTTCAAGAGCCAGACGATGAGAAGTCTCCAAAGCTTCGATTTTTTCTTTATGCTCTTTAAGAAGTTTTCTTTTCTCACCCTCGAAATTTTGAAGTGCTTCATCTTTCGAAGCTTTTTCAGATTCTTTTTCCTTTTTGCTCTTGATTAATTCTTGTGCAAGGAGTTCCAATTGTGTATTTGAATTGTTTACTTCTTCACACAATTTTTTGGCTGCAGCACTTAAGTTAGTAAAAGGTCGAAGGATTGAAGTTACCTCATCGGATCTGTCAGGATTGGGCAAGTTTGATGGGCGATGATGGACAGGAATAATCGCATTAGATGTTGAAGTTATGGCAGCCTCGGTAGAAGATGATGGAATAGTGTTGGTAGGCTGAGAATTTTCACAGGTGACTATAAAATCCCCACTCGAGTTGAAATCGTCGAGGTTAAGATATTCGTTTTCCTGGCTATCTCCTAGTGTCAATCCACCTTGAGGATTTTCTTCAATGAAGGTTTTCTCATGCACCTCGGAAGCCAGTACCTCTTCGAGCATTTCATCTTCGGTCTTTTTAGGGTGGTGGACTTGTCTTTTTTCTTCTTTGGAGCATTATCTTCTTTCATTTTCCTTTTAGGGATGGGTTCAGTTTCTTCGGATATTGGGGGAAGTTGAGATGCAGGCGTTTTTCGTTTCCTTGTAGGCTTCGAATTTTTAGAAGGGCTAGGATTGCTTGTGTTGGACTTTTTGAGGGCCAGTTTTCCCTTCTTTTTTGGTGGCAGGTGACTGTCAGATCGGTTCCTGGTGGGAAGATAAGTTTTCCCATCTCGTTCGAGTATTCTTTGGACCGCTATAATGGGATCTGGGGGGAGCATTGGATTTTCAGGGAAGTCAGCTCCCAAGGTTATGCGCCAGAGATGGCTGTTGACGAAGTTGATTGGTTGAAAGGCGGAGTGAAAGCCATTTCCCCAGGTTTTCTCAGCCCATTCAGCCATTCTCGTGAAGATGGTCTTTGCAGTCTTCCGACGACCTTTGAATCGCCTCAGAATTTCTGGGAAAAAAGTAAATATTTAGATAAGTAGGCCTGGTTAGTTTGACTAGGATTAGCAATAAATTGGGAAGAAATTATTAACAATAATAATCATGATTTACTTACTGTTATCTCTCCAGATGAGAGTAAGTTTTGAGGGGTTGTCATCGGAAATTTCTTTACCATTTTCCCATGCTCCTGATAAAAAAACAAACCTCTACTTCCAAAACTTGTCAGCCTCGAGGAGGTCATCGATAATCTTCAGATCATCCTCCAAAGTTAGGTAGTAGAATGGTAAAACTGGCCCCTTTGAGATTTTGGTCAGTGAAATGAAGTCTTCTATTTCGAGGGGGATGTTTCCTAGCCTCGACACCATAATGGCGGAGAATAAAGTGAACAATTGGTTTGGAGTGACTTGTGTTGGGCACAACCCAAAAATTTCGAAGTACTTTACAATCATTGGATCGAGGGGAAATCGAAGTCCCCAGTTGAAAAGTTCAGGGTAAACGACGAATTCGTTTTTCTGACAATTCAAAGGTGTTTCTCCTTTTACTGGTAGACGAAGAACGATGTTGTCTGTTAATCCCCATTCTTTCTTAAGAATTTCTTTTTGTGATTCGGGGTAATAAGTATAGGGTACATTTTTTAGGGCTAGAATGTACCGAGGACAAAGTGGTTTTAGGTTTTCTTGAACCAAGGCGGCAACGTCTTCGGGGAGGGTAATAGGAGGTTTCTTTCCTCGAATATTCCTTGAAGGGTTTACTTCTTGTTTATCTTCGGATTCGGCTTCGGCATTGGATTCAGTGGCTTCAGAATCATTTTCTTCATCAGTAACTTGAGTTTGAGTCTCAGTTTGGGATTGTTTTTAAGTTTGAGTCTCAGTTTGGGATTGTTTTTTATTTTCCACAAGAACTGGTTGACTATTTCCTGGAGTAACATCAACCATTTCTTGTGGGGGAGGAGATGAGGTTTATGCATCGTCACCCATTGCTAGGAAGGTTGGTTTTTTGCGAAAGACTTTAACTGCTTCGGATTGTAGGATAGGTGATTTGGATTGTAGTTTTTGAGGAATTAGAGGTTTGTCAGAATTGACAGGCTTAGGTTTTCGATGTGGTCTTAGTGATGGAGAAGTGGATTGATTTCAAGGAGGAGAAGATTGCTGGCTAGATTCTGGGTTTGATGCTAGAGGCGAAGATGAATTAACAAGGTTGGAATTGAAGTTACCATATTTGAAGGTGGTAGAGGAGAAACGAGGACCGTTGTAGATTAACCCAGCAGCTTTGTATTCCTCAGCTCTTTCTCCTATACAGAGATAATCGTAAGCACCAAACACTTGATTGTTAGGACCAGGGAAGAGAAATTTCTTTGGTTTTCTGGGTTTTTTGGGTTTAGATCTTTTGTATTTGGGATATCTTCTCATACAATAGACTTTAATTGGGAAATTGTTTTTTGTGACTGAAGAAATTGATGTTTCTGGGGAAGGTGGCTAATGAGGTTGAAGGTTGAAGAAGAACCAGATGAAGATAGCTTAGGAACGATGATTTTTCTGAAAAGTTCTTAGTATGATGGAGCTAAGTATTTATACTTGGGAAAAGATGACGTTGAGAATTTGAAGAGGCAAAACCAGTGAACTGTTCTCATTGGGTGGAATACAAACGTGGGAAAAACTTGTTGTGTCATAGACCTATCAAGAAGGGTCCAATCAATCTTTCAAGTAGGGGTACGTTAGTTGAAAAGTGCTAAAGACAGAAGATTCGAGGTCGAAGTAGAGTTGTATTTCTAATTGGTAGATTCGAAGCGAGTGGGAAGCTTATTTGCACTCATTCTTATATTTGAAGTGAAATTGCAAGTCACTGATCTCAGTCATGATAAAGGGGCTGGAGGAAAGAAGTTTTATTCACTTGGAGTAATGTTCGAAGACTGAATAGTTCTTATAAAATCATCTTTATAAGAACTAAGGGGCTAGTGATAAGGAAATATATTCATAAGGGACTTAAATGTAGTTAATAAGGACTTGAATGATAAGTTCTATTAATATAGAGTAGGATTAAAGTTTTGGGTCAAGCTATATATACCCAATTCGGGTTTAAGTATACCCAATTTTGAGTATACCCAAAGGTGATCTAAGTATACCCAAATTTTGACAAAAATACCCTTTTCTAGGTATATAAGGTTTTTTTTTACTAATCTTATCCACCTCATTTTTTCTCTTACACTCTCTATCTTCTCTCTAAAACCTTCAAGTTCTCTCTAATTTATCCGGCGAACTAAAATCCGGCGAACTAAAATATAAAAACTTAGTCTTAGTATCAAAATTTAGGGTTATGGTTGAATTAGGTTAAAAAGTCATTATTTTAGGGTGTTTGGAGGCCATTTTCCGGCCGAATTTCGGCCGGAAAATGGCTTCCAAACACCCGAAAATTATGATTTTTTTAGTAATTAAATTTTTAATTTTTTTAAAAAAAAAACTTCAAAAAAACAAGTTTTGATTTTGTGTTTTCATTAGAAGAAGTTTAAAAAAAATAAAAAGAGTTTGAATGTTCTTGAGGCAACTTTGAATGTTCAAGAACAATTTGAAGAATTTCACAAAATTGTAGTAATATGGGGTTTGATCTAGTAGAGAGTTGTGTTTTTTTGGGTATACATAACCAAATAGATTGTTTTGTGAATTGGGTGTATTTAGGATATACTTAGTGTTTTTTTTTTACTTAGTGGCAATTCGGATATTAAATGAAATTTCAAGGGTTTTTTTCGTCCTAAAAAAGTCAAACAAAAGTCAACTGCGTTTTTTGGGTATACTTAAATCACATTTGGGTATATATAGCCATACCCTAAAGTTTTATAAGAAGAATAAGGCTTGAACTGTAAATAACTCTTTTATGTAACCGCCTATTTAAAGAGGTCGAGGAGGCTGATTACACCTATGAAATAATTAGAGGAGAAAGATTACATTCACCATCTAAAAATCTCTCAGTCAATATTCTCAATCTTCTCAATTCAATTTCTATTCTCACCACTTATGACGAAGGATCGTGAGTGAGAGTGTAATTAGTGGTTCTTTTTAGAGAGAAATTGAATTAAGTTATCTTTTCATTTCAAACATCAAAAAACGAGGAATTGAATTAAGTTATCTTTTCATTTCAAACATTAAAAAACGAGGTTGGATCTGAATTTTAAAAAACATCACTGCAGCATGAAGCGTGATAAAACAAAACTGCAGCACCTCATGTCGTGGTGAGGCGTCAATGCGGCATGAAGCGCGGTAAAGCAAGACGGCAGCACCTCATGCTGTGGTGAGGCGTCTCGGCTGCGGTACTATGGAATTGTTGCCTCTTTCTTTTAAGTAAAACACTGGATATTAAAGTCACTTTTCCATATCCACACTAATAAAAATGATATTAAATATTATATAATATTGGAACTGCACGGTTTTTTGAATATTTTCTTGGATTTCAATAAAGACGTTTCACCCATACCAATTATATAAGTGTGACTAATAACTATTCATGTTTGTAGAAAGTTGTAGAATTCTTTTTTTAATTAAACA
Source organism: Limnanthes douglasii subsp. nivea (assembly GCA_036936605.1). NCBI lineage: Eukaryota > Viridiplantae > Streptophyta > Magnoliopsida > Brassicales > Limnanthaceae > Limnanthes > Limnanthes douglasii. The sequence continues at coordinate 1,410,118 of JAUPFV010000004.1, read as the reverse complement.
ACTTAGACTATTTATATTTTCAGAAAACAAATTTATGCATAAAATTTATACATATTCAATTTCTAAATATCATTCAATTTTTTGGCTATTAATCTAGATAAATAATATCAATATCTATCAATTTCCTAAATATAACCATTGTATATAAAAGATAGTTTTAAATACATACTCAATTTTTTTAAATATATAAATTATTATTTAGTATTTAATTTTCTTAATATATATAGTTTTATAGGCTATTGATACATTTTATTTAAATTGTTTTTTATTATATTAATTATTATCTAAGTAATATTTCAATGAATAGGAAGGCGGACGCCACGATTCTTACCGCGCCGTTAGGGATGGCAATGGGCCGGGTTCGGACCGGGTTCGGGCCGACCCACTTAGGTCCGTTCTTTTTTATCCGAACCTAAACCCGGCCCGACCCGCAACGGGTTTAATATTTTCAAACCCGTCTCCGTTCCGTTTATGTCCGCGGGTCAGCCCGACCAGGCCCGCAAACATTGTTTTTACTATTCGGGTTGACCAAACCTGTCTATCTGCTAAAATTTGACTTTATTTTTAATTTAAAACAACACTTTAAGAATTTTTAAACCAACGTAACTAAAACACAATATCAAAAGAGAAAAACATCTAAAGAACTTGAAAAAGTTAGAAATTAGGATTTAGAGTATATATATGCAAACATGGAATATATTTATAATTTATGGAATTAGTTTATTAAAAAAATATAATTAAAAAATATATTATTAACTATAAAAATAAAATAATAATCACTCAATATATTATTGGTATACATATAAATGTGAGTCTTCTAGTAATTGGTAAGTATATTTATTTTAGTTATATTTTACAAATTTACAATTATTTTCAATATATTTTTTATTTTTTATATTAGTTTATATTTGCGGGCCGGGTCGGGTTGGACAAATTAAAAATCCATACCCGACCCGACCCACCTACGGGTCACAACTCGTATATCCGTACCCGTCCCGTTAAATGTTCGGGCTGAACAAAGCCCGACCGGATTAGGCTGGGTCGGACCGGTTTGGGCTGGTTCGGACCAACATTGCCACCCCTACACGCCGCCGTAGCTTTCAGACCACTCATTGCCACACGCGATTAAAAACTATGGACTGGATATAAAATTGTTATTACTAGATTACAGTTGGCTTATATTTGCAAAGCTAAGATGATGTGAGCAAAAGTTTATTTGGTTAAATATCTAAAAGGCATCGAAGAATTCAGAAACAACTCTTTAAAAATATTCAATATGAACAAATCTCATAGACATCAAATTCATTAGCAAACTTGTTCACCTCGATACTCCTTCAAAACTGAGCCTCGGTTTACTTTACAAATGTATCATTTGATTGATAACAAATGAGATGTTTGGGCTGTGTATCACCGAAATATGAGATTCGTGGTCATAAATTTTAGCTTTTTAAACAAGTGGTATAGTAGAGAAAGTCACGAATACGTAATTTTTAAAGTAGTTCGGTGAGGATGGGAGAAATTAACTAATTTGATATAAAGATATAATGTAGTACAAACTTTATAAAATAATGCTCGATTATTTAATAAACTCTCTACGATAATATTTTTGGTCGGTCCCGACTCGGGGATAGGGTGTTAAATTAATAATTCGCTAAAATTATAAGATAATACATTTTTGATAATTTTTTTAGATCTCATATAAAATATAAATTAATAATTCCTTACATATAACATATTACATGAATGATTTATGAAGGTTTCTTGAAAAAATGACTTAATTGTCTTTTGTTTTTTTGTTGAAATCAATTTCCCTTTGAATCTCGTCTCTAATTTTTCTTAGCATGGTAAGAACTTCTTGTGTTGTTTTGTCATAGCTCAACAAGAAATTGTTCAATGTGATTGCCGCTTTAATAACTTCGTTTCGCGAAGGGGGCTCCATTGTAGAACTTTCATCATCTTCTTTATCGATATCATCTTTATTAATTCCAATAACGCTCTCAATAATTTCTTCATGAGTCAACAACTATATTTTGATCTTGTATTTATATAGAAAATATTTTTAATGTCCATAAAGTGATACATTGAACACATAAAGCATAATAAGGTGGAAGATTGAAGGTTTCTTTCAAATTTGGCCCTTCATTTGATATACATGCATTGTATACTGTACAATAATTAAGTGGAAGCTGGAAATGTGTTTGTAAACTAAGCATTTTACTATAAATTAATAAAATATTAATTAATATATTAATTATTAATTATTAATTTATCGATTAATTAATAACTCTTTTAATTAATAAATTTTGGTGGTTCCAAGTGTATTATTTTACAGTAGTTTAACAAAAATAAAATTTAATATTTTGATCCATAATATCCAAATTAGAATTTTGATTGCAAATACAAAATTAAAGTGAACAATAAAATAATTTAGAAAATATCAATATTATAAAATATTCCGTATTTATTTAAACAGTAGGTAATTAATCAAATAATTTAAAGTATTATAAACACTAACAATTCTAACGAATATACGATAAAATCAGTTAGAATAATAAAAATATAATTTCACATATTTAATGTATTTATGGTAATCAAGTAATTTGAAGTATTATAAACACTAACCATAATAACGAGTATACGTAGAAACATTTAAAATAAAAAATATAAAATTTCACATATTTAATGTATTTATTGTATTTCCATAGATTTTCTAGCAAAAAAAATAGTTCGTATTAATCATCTTCATTTTCTCAATAAAAAATAAAAACATTATTAAGAAATAAATTTGGGGTGAAGCTATTTCCTCCATTAAATTTTTTATTTCCTCCATAAATAAATAAAAACTCTACTTTGTTATTTCCTTCATAAAGGAAATAACATATTTACCCTTCTTCTTTTTTATCCCAAAACTCTTTTATTCTTCAGCAAATCAATCGACTTCTACAACAATGTCAACTATCTACCACCCTATCTCAACTATCTTCCATCTTACTAACTTCTGCACACCAAACCAACTCTATTAGCTTATAACCATCAATCACTGATAAACCCTAAACATAACCTAGCCCAGTCACTATAAAAAAAGCCTCCTTTTCATATTTCTCTTCAAATCTTGAAAAAAAAAACCCTAGCCACCTATTCGATTTCTCTTATAATCTTGAAAGATAACGGCAGTTTTTCTCGAATTCTTCTATGGTAGAAATCATCCGTTATCTAAAAAAACAAGACTTACAAATGTACCATTATTTATTGAAGCACACGAAATGCACCTAATTCCGAGACGGCATCTCGGAATTAAGTGCATTTTTAAAAAAAAAAACACACCGGATTCCTATCTGCTGTCTCGGAATCAGGTGTTTTTTTTAGAAAAAAAAAGCAACTGATTCCTTTATGTTGTCTTAGAATTAGTCGTTTTCTGCTAAAACCTACACAAATCGAGATTTTTTAAAATATGTTTTTTAACACGAATTTTTAAATTACATGAATGTAAAACTAAAAAAACAATATTCCTTTTCCATGAGTAATCTTCAAGAAATTTGATTTTGTTTTTTGTTTTTAGAGTTTAATCTTGGAAGCTAAATCATATATGTTGGATTGAATTTGGCTTAATCATGTTTTGTTGATATAAATATTTCATAATAATTAATGGCATCAAGTTATAAATTAGAATGTAAAATGAGGGCAAGATAGTAAAAGCAAGTGATAAATCTTTTTTTTTAAACATGGAGGAAATAAAAAATACGATGGAGGAAATAACTTCACCCATAAATATGATAGGTTAAAGTGAGTACTTGTGTGTATGTGTTTTATTTATCGATAGTTTTTTTTAAATACTACTTTATAAAAATAAAAATCTACCGAGACTTAATAAAATCCTAATACCCACTAAATAAAATATATAAAATAATTTTATTCTTTAAAATTAAATATACTTATTTATTCATTAAGAGATTATATATTCTTTTACTCTTTAATTTCATCTTTGTGTCCAGTTTTTTTCTCCTTAGCTTTTTTTTTCCAATTTAACTTATTTATGTTGTTTTATTCCTCAATTTACTAATAAAAACAAAACTAAAACATCAAAGTATTTTATTTATTATTAAATTAAACTAAAAACTAAATTAAATATTTTTTGATCAAATTACCTCACATTTATTTATTTATCAGTCCCGAGTTAAAACTAAATATCACAATCAGACTTTTGGTGTGTAGGACCAGGTTTCTAAGGACCACCATTTTAAATTTCTTTCGTCAAACTTTGGATGCGTATCTGTTGCGCATTAACGTTTGATAGTGGATGGATTTTAAATGTGTATGTACCTTTTTTCCTCAATCAGATCGAATTCGGTCATTCTCCTTTCACCGTTATTTCTTTCGGAATAATTTTACACTTGAAAAGATGGGAACGTGGTTTCAGCAGGGGAAAATACTGCGTCCATTACATAAACTAAAGAAAATAGTGACTCTTGGATCGAGACTTGAGGTGTTATTCGGTAAGCCTATAACACTCCTTGAAGATAACTAGGACATTTTCCAGCATGCTCTTCCAAAGTTTTTGTAAACCGTCAAGTATAGTTATATTTGACACTTATACTCGCCTATTGGCTTTATGATGGAAATGTGTTGAAGATTGAATGGTTGATACCTCTAGAGAAGAAAAAATCCTTCATATATTTGTTGTGCAATTGGACACCATTATCTGTAGTGATCACTCTTAGCATTCCGAACCTACAATATAAGTTAGACAAGATAATTTTTATAATATATTTCACTATAGTTCCGGATAGTGGTTCAGCTTTCATCCACTTGGAAAAATAATCAATGGATATTATGATAGTTTGTCTTTCCCCCAGAATCCATTGGTAATTATCCAACCAAGTCTATCCGCCATCGGTTGAATGAAAATACTTCAGAAATAGATTTGAAGGTAATCGTTGGTACATATATGACGTTGGCTAATCATTTGCAAGTGTCACATATTTTGACTAATTCGTTAACATCAGTCATGATACTGGGCTAATAATAACCAACCAATAAGACTCATCTTGTCAAAGTTTTAGAATTTCAATGGAGTGATCTCTCTCCATTCTGCAATTTAGAAGACACTGTTTCTGATTCGTATACTCCCAGATATCACAAAAAATATTGGCTTAAAGATTTTTTGTAAAGTATATCTTCGAAAACTGCGTAACCATACACTTTAAACTTCAACTTTTTAGCAAGTACCTTATCCACATGTAATATCCCCTTAACTAGAAACTTTTGAAGGTTGTATCTTCAATACTTATCAAAACTCATCAAAATATATAAAGCCTCGTATGTATTCAAATGTTATTCAAAATTTGTTATTATTAAATGAGTCACTTTTTCAATGATCCATGGATATTCTTGGAATATGCTATAGTAGATAGAGAGTCAGCAACTGAATTTTCTGGCCTAGACATGTTCGTATTGTAATGCTTTTGTAAATATTGGCAAATTCTTTCAAAGCTTTTAGATATTTCATCAGATAGTCTTTGCATGCTTCAGATTTCCTTGATGCATGATTAATGAGGAGTTGAGAATCTCTTATCACACAAAACTATTTAGCACAACAAATTTACGCAAATCATAATCATGGTAAGGTCGTCTCATACTCCGTTGAGTTATTAGATCTTTTAAAACTGAAATGTATCTTTTGATACATTGCTTCCCCGGTTGGAGCTATCAGCTGACCCTTTCTCCACACCCTGAAATGCATAAAATCCATTAGTCCAAATAAGCCATTTATTTTAAGTTATTCCCAAATTACTTCCGTATCTAGTCATTCAAAGTAAAATTCTACTAGAAATTTGCCAAGGATTGAGCTTTTATCGTTCTTCGGGGTTCAAAATTAATGTTATAGTCTCCTAACTTTACTAATTATTTGTTCACCCATTCAAAATTATCATGCCTCTGAAGGATATTTTTTAGTGGAAAAGAAGTACGAACCATAACTGAGTGTACCTGGAAATATAGTATTAGTTTTTAGGCTGCTACAACCAAGGCCAATGATAGCTTATCCAAATTTAAATATATTTTTTGGCATCTAACATACTATTCTCACATAGTATACCAAGAGAGGATAACTTTCATGCTCTCTGAGTAGTACCACATTCATCGCGACATAAATAAACAACTCTTCTCCAACAATTGGCTTAGTTAAAATGTTTAGAGAAGAAATAGGTTATTTTATCTGTATGAAGGCTTCGTCACACTCCAGTACCGATAATGATATAAAATATTGAGGGCATAAATGCAATAAAACTAAGGTTATATATCATAACTTGTATACATGCTTGATGATTTTTATACTATTTGTAAATAAGGGGTCTGTAATGCAATTATCTTCACATAACTACTTATACTTAACTCTTTTACTTTATCTCTCTTCAACTAAACTTTATCTTTACTTCCTCTCTCAAGAAACCATATTTATACTTAACACATTAGCGACCACAGTAGGATTTTTATTTGATTGGTTCCCTGATTTCATATCAAAAACTAAAAATTGTAGAATTCTTGCTCAATTATATCACTCTAGGTCGATATGGAACTAGGAAACAACGTTGATCCAACGGTTCAAAAAGAAATTGAAACTGCAAGATATGATTTTTGTAGGGAATAAAGTTGAGATAATGATCAAGCTCCGGTACAGCAAGGAATTCAAATATCGAGGTTCGAATGAATCGATTGTTGGACAAAATAACAATATTGAATGAAAAAAATGTTCAAAGAAAATAGAATATTCAGTTATCAAGGCTAAAATTTGAGGTACGACAAGTTGAAGAAAAATATAAGCTAAAAAAATTAATCTGATCGATCATATACAACTCATCAGATTCGAAGTGATCAGAAGAAAACACATTTTGGATCTGATAAATAACACCATACCTCACAAAAAGAGAAGAAAGACAAATACAGGTATATTACGTCTAGTGATGATAAATTTGATAGTTTGAAATCTGAGGAAGGATCATCGAAAAAAAGAGGTATTGGGGATTTTTGAAAGAATGAAGAGGCATTCCTCGAAAATAGCATAAAGAATATAAACAAAAGGAGACATTGTGCATCGTTGTTTGAAGGAAACCGAATGGTTCAAAAAGAATACATCTAACCAATACACATTAAGTGGTTGATCGTAATCTGTATGTTGTTATGGGAACAAGAGGAGATGATCATTATGTACAAGGATTATATTGGAGAAGCTCACCTTTAATAGCTGATATAAGGTCTGTTACTCTTTTGAAGAGTTTTGACATTTCTAAGGTCGAGAAATTTGATGGGATTCAAGTTCCCGATGATCACATCGAACAGTTCAATAACTATATGATAAATTTCAAAGATGATGACAAGTTGGTATGTAGAGCCTTTTCTCAGATATTCAAGGGCACAACGTTCAAGTGGTATAGTAGTATTCTAAAGGAATCTATTACCAACTTTATAGATTTCTTTACAGCTTCCCGATGTCAGTTTGTGGGAAGCAAAGAGATGCGTTTAAATAGCGACACTATAATACACTATAAGCAGACCATATGAGATAAATTAACGGACTATACGAAGCGGTTTATGTTGACAAAAACAGGATTCGATAATTGCAAAGAGTGGGTGGTTGTGGCTCAATTTTGAAAAGGTTTATTACCATGTGATTTAGCAAATGAAACAATAAAAAAGAAAACTTTGACTTTTGCAGCACTAATGGCTCAAGTCGAGGATCAAATTAAAGTGGAAAAATCAAGTAGGATTCGAAGAGTGGTTGGACTTAGTCAAAATAATTCAGGCAGGTGTCAAATAATCAAGGACACTCTTCGAATTATCAGGCAGCTCGTCCAAGGAATAACAACAATTTGCCTCATCAAACTAGAGGGTATCCAACTCAAGCCAGAGGTTATTATTTTTTTAAACAAAGGCTAAATTAGTGGATAAGGCCAGAGTATTATGCTAATTTAAGTGAAAATATTGGTGCCATTTATGAAAAGTCCAAAGGTTATGTAACTTTTAAAAAAGCCAGCTCTAATAAATAGACCAAGAGAATAGCATAACAATAGGTTTTATGAGTATCATAATGATATTGGACATGATACTGCATATTGTATATCTTTAAACAATGAGTTACAGGTGTTGATAGAAAATGGAAAGTTGGCTAGGGAAAATAGTAGATTGAAAATTACGAGCACATCGGCACAACAAGCTGCTAACCCGAATCATTAGGAAAAAAGTTCATTGATATTTTTAAATTCTAAATGTGACAATTTTGACGTAACATCGGAATATTTGGATACTGATCTAGATTGATTAATTTTGATGGTTGTAGATGAGCTAGTAGAACAAGGACATATTTGAAGCTTATGTGTATATTTTGAATCTTTAGCCATGTTTTAGGGAAATTCTATGTCTAGAAGTACCAATAGTTCCAAGAAAAGGCATGTTGTCAGTTTAACAACTCAAGTAGATGGAAGGATGTCTACTCATTTATATGGATAACGTGATACTCATTTTATTATGTTCGATGAAGATGATTTGAGAGGAATAACTGGTTCTCATGAGGATACATCGGTTATAGGGGCATAAATATATAGAGTTGAAATTCAACGTGTTCTGATTGATACAGGGAGTTCAGCGAATGTGTTATTCAAATCTACGTATGATAGGATACGTAATCCGCATCAAATATATCAATATAATTGTATTATAACTGGGTTAACATGGGTAAAACCTCCTCATGTGATTGGGGAATTCGAGGGTGAGGTGTGTTTGGGTAAAATCTCGTTTAAAAAAGAAAGTTCAAGTTTTGTTAATGGTGGTTGAATGTCCGACCAGTTACAATGCTATTTTTGGGAGATATTGGCTTTTAAGAATGTATGTTGTTGTGTTTATCATCCATAAATGTTTGAAGTATGTTGTTGGGGATTGAGTTGATGTGGTTTAAAGTGACCAAAACGTAGCCAGGGAATGTTATGCGACAACACTCAGGGTTCGAGGTTCTAACTCTGAAGACTGGATGGTTGAATAGCAGACAATAGGGTTGACCTTGGATGAAGAGAGAGTAGATGATCCAAGGAAAACCCCGGGTTCTTTAACTGTGAGTGAGGATATTGAAAATCATATTTTCTCTAATAGGAAGACTTTACAAATATGAATATTGTTGTCTTCTACTTTGCGTGATTAATTGTTACAATTTTTGTTTAATAACTTGGATGTTTTCGCTTGGAAAACATAGGATATGACAAGAGTTCCATCTAAGATAATATGTCATAGTCTAGCTATAAATTCGAGGATAAATCCTGTTAATTAGAATAGATGAGCTTTTTCTATGGAAAATTAGGAGGCTATTGTTCAAGAGGTGGATTGCCTATCTAGGGTCAGACATATTAGGGAGGGATAATATCTTTTATGGACTTCCAACCTAGTATTAGTTAAAACGAATAATGGAAAATGGAGAATGTGTGTTGACTTCACAGATTTGAATTGAGCATGCCCTAAAGATCCACTCCATGTTCCTTGAATAGATCAGCTGGTTGATTCTACTTCAGAGAATAAAATTCTTTCTTTTATGGATGCTTTTGCAGGGTATAATCATATTCAAATAGATCCAAAAGATCAGAATATTACTGCATTCATCACTGATCGAGGACTTTATTGTTATAGGGTCATGCCATTTGGGTTTAAGAATGCTAGAGAAACATATCATATGTTGGTGAATAAGGCTTTTGCTCTTCAGATCAGAAGGAATATAGAGGTATACATTGATGATATTTTGGTTAAGAGTTTCACAATTGGTGGACACCTAAAATATTTAGAGAAGACTTTTCTAAATTTGAGAGTCATTCGTTTGAAATTAAATCTTGAGAAATGTACTTTTGGTGTCCGATCAGGAAACATTTGGGGGTATATTTTTAGCGAAAAAAGGATGGAAGCAGATCCTGAACAGTTAAAGGCGTTGGTTTCAATAACATCGTCTCGAACTATAAAGGAAGTCAAAGTCTTGACATGAAGGTTGGTTTCCCTTAATCATATTATTTCAAGGTTTTCTGACAAATATTTTCCTTTTTCCCAAGTGTTACAAAGACTCAAAGAGTTTAAGTGGACACCAGATTGTGAAAAAGAACTTTTGTTATCACTAGAAGTTTTGTTTAAGCCTCAAATTAGAGAACGATTTTTCTTATATATAATAGTGTTTAATTTTGTTGTAAGTGTTGTTTTGATGTGCGAAGACAAAGGAGTTTCAAAGCTCATTTATTATGTTAGTAAAAGTTTATTATCATCGGAGAATAAGTATTTGAAACTTAAAAAATTGGCTTTGGCTTTAGTGTTGGTAGCTAGGAAAATGCGCCTTTATTTTCAAGCTCACACCATTATGGTTTGAAATTCTTTCCTCTGTATGGAATATGTTACAATGACCATATATTTATGGTTGAATGACTAAATGGTCAATCGAATTGGGAGATTTAGACATCATTTTTGCTCCTCGAACAGTTATTAAAGCTCAAGCTTTAGCTAATTTTTTGGTCAAATTTCATTTGAGCCGATTAGATGAGGAGACATATAAAAAGATCTTGCCAGAAAATTCGATATGGATGGTCCGAACATATGGTGGGTCTAGCATATTGGGGTGTACTGCAGGGGAATAATTAGTTTTTCCTTCTAGGGAGTCAATGTATCAAGCTATTCGATTTGGTATTTACGCATCGAATAATGTGGCTGAATATGAGGTTGTGTTGGTTGGGTTAAGACTTGCAAATATCCATGGAGCAACAACAGTTTGTTTAGAAACAAACTCGCAGCTAGTGGCAAACCACATGGCAGGTGTGTCCGAGGTTAATAAAGTTCAGTTAATTTTGTATTCTACGTGAGCTTCGAAATTTGAGTCTTCTATTTGACAAAGTGACTGTATAGTATATTAACTGAGGAGATAATACAGTTGTTGATTTTTTAGCAACAATTGCTTATACAGAAGAATATCCATGGATACTATTACAAGAAATTCCTTTTATTTTGGCACGATCAGAGCAATGCAAATATGTTGAGGAAATATTTGTGACTCCAGACATAATTCAAATTAATTAGAGGTTTGATATTCTTAATTTTTTACTAAGAGGTATGTTACCTCAAGATCCACATGTTCCTAAAAATTTAAGATATAAAGCCCATGGTTATGTTGTATTAGATGGGGTATTATATGAGAAATCTTTAAGTAAACCATTGCTACGTTGTTTGGGAAAGAACAAATCTCAAGAGTGCATGATGGTGAAGGTTCATCTCATTGTGGTTTCAAATCTTTGGCGCGTCGGGTTATGTTGGCTATTGGCCTTCAATTATGAATGATGCTAAGGTTTTAGTTCGAGGTTGTGATACTTGTCAATGCTTTGCCAATTCTATTCACAAACCGGCACTATCACTTCATTATATATCCAAAGTTGTTCCTTTTGATAGATGGGGAATAGCTTTGGTAGGACCATTTAATATGGATCATGGAGGGCGTCAGATGATTATAGTAACGGTAGATTGCTTTTTAAAATGGGCTGAAGCTGAACAATTATCTGGTACAAAATCCAAGGATGTTATTAAGTTTATTGTGAGTAATATTTGTTGTCATTTTGGAGTGCCTCGGAAAATGACCACTGGATAATGGTCCTCAATTCAACAACAGATAAATGACTTCTTTTTGCGTTTCGAGGGGAATAGAGTGTTTTTCTATGCCTTTTCATCCTCAAGTGAATGGTCAAGTACAAGTGACTAATACATCTATATTGGAGGGTTTGAAGAAGAATTTAACATGTGTTGTAGGGAAATGGCCTAATTATTTGCAAGAGGTGTTGTGGGTTTATCATACAACTCATAGAGAGGCTACTCAACAAACACCTTTTTCTTTGGTGTATGGTATGGACATTGTTAGTCCTCCAGATTCTACTTTACCTTTTTATAGAGTATTTAAATATTCCGAAGAGGTGAATGAAGAGGCAAAAAGGACAGAACTAGACTTGATCGAAGAAAAAAGTGTTAGAGCTCACTTGAATATTATTCATTATCAGACTTTGATAAAGAGTTGATATAATTCAAAGGTGAGAACGATGGATTATAAAGTGGGTGACAAAGTCTTAAAGAAATTATTCCTCCATACAAAGGATAAATGACTTGGAAAGATAGCCCTAAATTAGAAGGGTCCTTATATGGTGATGGAGAAATAAAGCCGGGTATGTACCACCTTTGTGATGATCAGAGAATGATACTTCAACATCCTTGGAATATAGAATATTTAAAACTATATTGGGAATGATTTTATCTTTTTAAGACTTTTTTAAATAATTGACACACTTTTTCCTACCCTGTTGGCCCAGGGAGGTTTTAATGAGGTGCCATGCACATATTCAAGGTTATTATAAAATTATTCTTTGGTCATTGGTTATTTTAAATATAATTATTTATGAAATTTTGGTAACTGGTCAAAGACTGATAATCTTTGAAGTTTTTTACCAAGAGTAACTATTTTGATTCGAAGTGCTATACGTTTATTGGAAGCATTGTTCGAAGAAATAACTATATTCGATGTGCTAGATATTTTAAACGCACTCATGATGTTTCAAAATGCTACGTTCTCTAAACATACTTATTTTATTTGAAGTGCTACGTTCTCCAAAGGAACTCATTTTATTCGTGGTGCTATGTTCTCTAAATGAACTAATTATAAATGAAGTGCTAATATGTTCTAAGAGCACTATTTTTATTTGATAAATTACAAATCTATCTGTGACATATGTTGGAATTCGCAGTGATACTGACTTGTTAATAAGACTAAAAGTATAAATAACAAGGCAAACAAATAAGGAAAATGGAACGGTACTTTGTTCATTGAAGTTAAAATTTGATCTTACAAAAGATGTTTTAAATACCAGAATTAAAGAGTTCTCTTCAGATGAATCTCCTTGTTCAGTGGAATTTTCTTCTGACTCTATTTCTTCAGAAGAATCAGTGGGGATAGGATCAAAGGATTCGCTAGGACGGTTATCCATGAGGATTAATTCTCAAAATTTTGAATTTTTTTCTTATGGGAACGTTGCGTGGATTTTGCTGAGTATATTAATTGTTTACCGCTCCTCAGCATCTTATATTATAACAAGTGTGTCTACTTCACACTAAGTCTTAGCAGTTTCCATAGCAGCTTCTTTTTCCTCTTCGACTTCCGTCTTGAGAGCAACCATATCATTTGCCAACTTCTTCTTTTCTTTTTCACTCTTACTTAAAGATTCTTGAAGAGTGAAGTATTTTTTATGCTCCTCGGATAATTCCTTAGCATGTTTGGTTTTAAAATCATCTATCACAACTTGATGAGATGTCTTGAGTTTTTCTATTTTTTTATCATGCACAAAGTGTAGATGACGTTTGAGCTGAATGGCTCCATGAATATATCGCTGATAAGGAAGAATAAAAGAGAAGGAGAAAAATGTAAAGAAGAAACGTGACAGGAGAAAATAGCAAAGGAAAAGTGTGATAGGAGGAAAATGCATAGAAATAAATGTATGAGGGTTGAATTGTATAAATTATATAAAGAGATAGTCAAAATAGGAAGAAAGTAAAATGTAGGGACCAAAAGATGTAATTAGTCCAAATTAAAGCGTGTGGGGTCCGCAATTGTACTATAAAAGGACCACACACGCTTCACAAATCCTGAGATGAATAGTACGAGACTTTCTCTCTCTACTTAATCTAATAATCTAGATTTTCTCTCTCTAAAACTGACACTAAGGAATTTCTGTATCACAAAATCATCTGTCAGCAATCCTCGTATCACATAATCACCCCTGGACCATTTTAAAACTTATCAGTGGCGCCGTCTGTGGGAAGCGAGGATCGCTCTAACGGCAATCGCTTCCTGGAAATAATCCCTGTTCCGAGGAGAACTATGGAAGGGGACGATGTGGTCAACAACTGCGAGGAGAACTTGATAGGCGATGATTACCGGAATGATATGGAGTACGAGGGAGAAGGAGGCCAGCGAGTCGAAAACGCTTTTGATGACCCAGATCTCCTGGCTCAAAGGAACGAATTACTGCTGGGGATCGAAGATTGAAAGCACAAAAGGAAGCCGCGCAGGAGAATCTTCGATCCGAGATAAGGAGAGAGGCTGTTGTTGAGAAGGAGGAACGCGAAACTGAATTTCGTCCCAAAAATAGGGACGACAGATATCGGGGGCGCGAGCGTCGGTCTCCGAGGAGGAGAGAGAGGCGCCATTTGAATTCGGCCGACTCAAGCGACTACTCGCGATACAGCACTTCGGAATCGTCTCCTCGAAGATACCACAGGAGGAAAAGACGTGATCATAGGCGAACCGATTTCCGAAGAGGAAGAAGTTCGGAGACGAAATCCTCGAGAGAAAAGAGTCACCATGACCGAGGTGGCGATCGGTCTCATGAACAGGCAAAGTGTCCTGACAAGAAAGAGGATATGGGCCCTCGAAATTCAGAATGGCAGCAGCAATACAATTTACCCTCTGAGGAGCGTTTGTACTTTTCAAATAACGATAATTTGAGATCCAACATTTATCGTACAGGTCACAACTGGAGAGCCTCCCCCCTGTCCTCGGAGATCTTAGTGGGAAAACTCCCAAATCACTTTGATATTTCAAAGTTGGAAAAGTTCGATGGGACACAGGATCTCGATAATCACATCGAGCAATTTAAGAATTTTATGATCAACTTCGACGATGATTACAAGTTGTTATGCAGAGCATTCTCCAAGACTTTCAAGGGAGTAACATCTAAGTGGTACAACAGGCTACCTCAGGGCTCGATAAAGAACTTTGATATGTTCTGGAACATCTTCAGACAACACTTCGTGGGAAGCAAGAAATTCCGAGCCAATAGAGACACGATCATCTATTGTCGACAGAAGGTGGGGGAGAGTCTCAAGAATTACACTAATCGCTTTGTCAATACCAAAACGGATATGGAATATTGTAAGGATTCAGTGGCGTTGGCAGCTTTCAGGATGGGTCTGCTTCCCGGGTTGTTGAAGGATACAGTGGCGGAAAGTCAGGCGATGACTTTCGGGGCATTGCTGGATCAAGTTGAGAAGATGATCTTGGTAGAAGAGACCCAAGCTTCGGAGAAAGGAGATCAGTTAGACCAGAATCAATTTCAGAGGAATGAGTCGAGCGCCCAGGGCCTTCGATCGAACGTTCAGACTAAAAGTACGGGTCAGTATCCTCCGAGGCAAAAATCGAACCCTCGGCACTATGGCAATCAACAAAATTACAATCAAGGAGCAAGGCTCATGTCGAACAAATGGGTTCGACCCGATTATTTTGCGGAGCTGACAGAAAATGTTGCTGCGATATTTGATAAAGCTAAATTCACGGTCTCGTTCAAGAAGCCTTTTCCAATACAGACACCGAGGGAAAGCAGAAGCGTCAACAAATATTGCAAGTACCATGAAGATATCGGGCACGAAACCAAGGATTGCATAGCTTTGAAGAAAGAGGTGCAAGCCCTGATCGAGAATGGAACGTTGTTGGAGTTCGTCAAAAAACACTCCCAGAAAAATGCCATAGTAAAAGCTATCTCAAAGAACACTGACACAGCCATGGTGATTTCCGAAGGGGTTGACGATTTTGACGTTGAGCAAGAGTATTTGGACCCCAAAGTGGGGAGGAACAGTGTGAAGTTGGTAGAGGAAGAAATTCCGAGGGGAAAAGTGGACAACCTTTGTGCGTTCTTCGATTCTTTGGCGATTTTTGGGGGAGACACAATTGCGGGAAATTCCAACAGCTCCCGAAAAAGGCACATGGTCAACCTGACCATCCAGATTGAAGCAGGAGTCTCTGCGCAAATGTACAGATCGCCTACCCCAATTATTTGCTTCGATGATGATGATATGCGGAATGTAGCCGGCCCTCATGAAGACGCTGTAGTAATTTCGACAGGCATCGTTGGGGATCAAATTCATAAAATACTCATCGACATGGGGAGCTCCGCAAATATATTGTTTATGAGCACTTACCGGCGCATCTCTGACCCACCGGTCATCCGAAGGTCCGACAGGACTATAGTGGGCTTTACTGGTGCTACAGCAGTGGTGGTTGGAGAGTTCCAATGTGTGGTCGAGCTGGGCCGTGGACCATTTAAGAAAGAGGTGGAGGTACTTTTCATTGTGGTCAACGCACAAACCTCATATAATGCTATCCTGGGTCGCTTTTGGTTGTCCCGGATGCATGGCGTAATCTCCACAGTGCATCAGTGCTTAAAGTATGTGGTCGGAAACAATGTTGGGATAGTCCGAAGTAGCCAGAAGATGGCACGTGAATGTTACCAGATAGCCCTATCCTCCAAGGGGGTTCGGGGAGAGACTTCCGACCCAGCATAGCAATTAAAGGGGCTCCCCCCCCCCCCCGGACTCATCCCCTGTGATGATCCGAGGGAGGCCCCTGGATTTCAGGTCCCAGAAGAAGATTCTACGACACACGAATTTGCGAGCGGCAAAGTTCTGAAGTTTGGAGTCCACGTCTCCCCAGAATTTAAGGAAAGACTAATTTCTTTTTTATCTGATAAACTTGATATGTTTGCATGGTGTGCACAGGATGTCACTGGAGTGCCGTCGGAAATCATGTGTCATAAACTCGCGATACGATTAGATGTCCGACCCATAGTCCAGAAAAGAAGACCTGTCTCCCCGGAAAAAGCCTCTGCAATTTTATTGGAGGTCGAAAGACTACTGAGCATAGGCCATATACGCGAGTCACATTATCCCGTATGGGCTTCAAATCCAGTGTTAGTACGGAAGAAAAATGGCAAGTGGACGATGTGTATTGACTTCACGGACTTAAACAGAGCCTGTCCTAAAGACCCGTTTCCTGTGCCTCGCATCGATCAATTAGTGGATTCGACTTCCGGAAATCGACTGTTGTCATTTATGGATGCCTATTCAGGGTAGAACCAAATCCGACTGGCCGCTAACGATGAGGAGAGCACTTCCTTTATCACTGGGCAAGGTTTATACTGCTATAAAGTCATGTCATTCGGACTAAAAAACGCGGGGGAAACCTATCAGCGACTGGTCAATAAAACCTTCGAAGGGCAGATTGGGCGGAACATGGAAGCCTATATCGACGATATGTTAGTCAAAAGTGAGCAAGACGAAGACCACTTCGCTGACCTGGCAGAGGAATTTCGAAATCTGAGCAGAGTCAATCTCAAACTCAATCCGGAAAAGTGCATTTTTGGGGTGAGGTCGGGTAAATTTCTTGGTTACATGATCAGCGAAAAAGGCATCGAGGCTGATCCCGAGCAGCTAAAAGCTCTGATCACAATGACCCCCCCCCCCCCCCGAAATATTAAAGAGGTACAAATTCTGACAGGAAGATTGGCCGCTTTGAACAGATTTATCTCTCGGTCTTCGGATAAATGTGCTCCATTTTTCAAAGTATTACGGAATGCAAAGAAGTTTTGTTGGACTGAAGAATGTTCGACCGCTTTTCGTCAGATCCAAGACTATTTGACGTCTCCGGAAGTCTTATCCAAAACTCTGGTAGGGGAAACATTAATTGTCTATGTAGCAGTATCAGACTGCGCGGTCAGTACCGTCCTCCTCCGCGAAGATAACTCTCTTCTGAAGCCGATTTATTATGTCAGTAAGAGATTGCTGGACGCGGAGAAGCGATATCTCACATTGGAGAAAGTAGCTTTAGCTTTGGTGACGACAGCTCGAAAGATGAGACCTTACTTCCAGGCTCACCCAATCGTTGTTCGGACGACTTTTCCTCTAAAGAGCTTATTACAAAGACCAGACATCTCTCGCAGGATGACTAGATGATCAGTAGAGCTGGGAGACTTCGACATAACGTTTGAGCCTCGAACGGCGATAAAAGCACATGTTTTAGCCGATTTCTTGGTCGAGTTCCATTCAGACAGAGGGGAACGGGAGGTACACGACGTGGTCGACGACGAGGAATGGGTGGTACGGACAGATGGCGGGTCGAACATTTTAGGAAGTGGGGCCAGTATCCAATTAATTTCCCCGAAATGGGTAGCTATGTTCCAAGCCATTCGCTTCGCTTTTAAGGCTACTAACAATGAAGCTGAGTATGAAGCTGCTCTAGCAGGCTTGCGTTTGGCTCAAATATGCGGGGCCCGAAGGATTAAATTGATTAGTGACTCACAGTTAGTGATACATCAAGCCTTAGGAGAGTCCAAGGCCAGGAAAGAAACGCTGATACAGTATTTGAAGCTGATGAAAAACTTTGCATCTGAATTTGAGGGAGTCAAGTTCGAGCATGTTCGAAGAGAGTTAAATGCTGTCCCGGATTCTTTGACCTCTAATTCACGGACAGAAGGTTACCCGTGGGTTTTGGTTCGGGAGTGCCCTTCGATCTCGATCGGCGAAGAGCACACGATGAACATCGCAGAGAAAAGAAATGTGATTTCGCACGATTGGAAAACGGTTATCATTGATTTTTTGGCCCATGAAATTTTACCGGTCGAAAAGCACAAAGCTAGGAAAGTTAGATTCAAGTCTCACGGCTACATTCTGCTGGGAGGATTTCTGTATAAAAGATATCTGAGTCGGCCGTTATTGAGATGTCTAAGTGGGCCCGAGTCACAGATTATCCTCTCTGAACTGCACGACGGAGAAGGATTTGCCCACTGTGGATACAAGGCCTTAATCCGAAGGGTATTTCTGGCTGGATATTATTGGCCCACTATTACGGCCGACGCAAAAGATTTAGTCAAACGATGTGACACGTGCCAGCGCTACGCTAATGTGATTCACAAACCTGGAGTATTGATGGAAAGCATTTCCGAGGCAGTGCCGTTTGACAGATGGGGTATTGATCTAGTTGGGCCCCTACCAATGGCGTCTGGGGGCAGACAGACGATAATCGTTGCGGTCGACTATTTCTCTAAATGGGTGGAGGCTGAACCACTCGCAGGAACAAAGGCCAAAGACGTGATCAAGTTTGTCATATCTAACATTTGTTGTCGTTTTGGTGTACCATTGCAGGTCACCACAGACAATGGTCCTCAATTTGATAACAAGGAGTTCCAGAGCGTTTGCGTATCGAGGGGCATTCGACAATGTTTTTCAGCACCATTTCACCCTCAGGCTAATGGGCAGGTGGAAGTGACTAATCGTACGATACTCGATGGTCTGAAGAAGAACCTGGAAGGCAAAGCAGGGAAATGGCCCGACTATCTACAGGAAGTGTTGTGGGCATACCGAACGACTCCCCGAACGGCGACTGCTGTGTCCCCATTTGCCTTAGTCTATGGGATGGATGCCGTTGTCCCTCCGGAGATTCTTTTCCCCTCACATCGTATATCAACTTATGTCTCTGACACAAATGACCAGAGTAGAGCGTTGGCTTTAGACTTGGTTGAAGAAAAGAGACAGCAAGCACAATTGACATCCCTCAATTATCAAACTCTCATGAGGAGTCGATACGCTTCCAAGGTAAAGCATAGAGATTTTAAGGTGGGAGACAAGGTCTTACGCAAAGTTTTCTTGCACACTAAAGACAAGAGTTTGGGGAAGTTGGGACCTAATTGGGAAGGCCCCTACGAGGTCACCGAGAAGGTAAAACCAGACACATATCGGTTAAAAGATAAAGAAGGGCGATACCTCCGTCTACCTTGGAATATTGAGCATTTGAAATTGTATCTTGATTAGAAGAGCTAGCTGATATTGTATTTCTTTTTCCTTTCTCTGTATCCCCCGGAACAAATTTTGGTGAGGGCACACTCTTTCCTACCCTGTTAGGCACAGGAAGGTTTTAATGAGGTGTTTCGATGAGCCCCTTAAATACAAAGAGTTCTTTGCCTTAACTATTTTTTGGGTCACAGTAACATGTGCCTCGAATTGTTGTCCTTTCGAATTATTTTTTGGGTCACAGTTGCATGTGCCTCGAATTGTTGTCCCTTCGAATTATTTTTTGGGTCACAGTAACATGTGCCTCGAATTGTTGTCCCTTCAAATTATTTTTTGGGTCACAGTAATGTGTGGCTCAAGTGTTATTTTTACTTTATCAATACTTGGGTCACACTAAGGTGTGCCTCAAGTTTTTGGGACCTTCAAACTATTTCTTGGGTCACACTAAGGTGTGCCTCAAGCCTTGGGACCTTCGAACTATTTCTTGGGTCACACTAAGGTGTGCCTCAAGCCTTGGGACCCTCGAACTATTTTTTGGGTCACACTAAGGTGTGCCTCCAGTTTTGGGACCTTCAAATTATTCTTTGGGCCACACTAACATGTGTCTCAAGTTTTATTTTTACTTTTATCAGTATTTGGGTCACCTTAAGGTGTGCCTCGAATCCAATATCACTTTGTCATTATTTGATCACAATAGTGCGATTCAAGATATTATCTCCTTAAAATTTTAAGTAGGTCACAATCATAGTTCGAAGGACTTGTCTCTCACAATTAGCACAGTATAACATATGTAAACATATGAATAGGTTCGAGGAATAGAAGCGATAATTGTTCGAAGAGCAATATAATTAGAAGTTTGAAGGACTTGGTGAAAATATAGCATGCAAACTTATGAATAGAAGTGATAATTGTTCGAAGGGCAATATAATTCGACGTCCGAGGAACTTGATGAAAATATAAAAATATGCAAACTTATGAATAGAAGTTTATTGATCTTACAAAAATCAACATGTCTCACAAAATTAGCGCAGTACAACATGTTCGGGTCATTACAAAAGAGACCTTATTGGGCCATACACAAAAAATTAACATCTGTGGCATCTTCCCTTAGTCTGAATTTTTCGAAGAGTCACTACCCTCAGCCTCTGAATCTTCACTCTCACTTACAACTATATGGGGGGCGAAGTTCCGAGGGGACAAGCTTCCAAAAAGGCCCCAGGTTGTACTCAGGATGCTCAGCATGAATTTGCGTCAGCAAGCCAGCTCGAGTAGTGGCATCCCACGACTGCAGTTTACTTGTACATGTTGCTGCATAAGCATCCACAGCTTTGTCTTTCTCTTCCTCGACTTCTACAGGAAAACTTTCGATCCGTCTCCGCAGCTGATCTCGGTCTGCTGTCACCGTTCGAAGGGCCTCAGTGCATTGGGTGAATCCATCGCACGCCAAGCGATGTCCCTTTTTATACTCAGCTATCATTAGCTCTTGAGAATCAGTCTTCTTCTTGTACAAATCCCTCTCCTCTTGGAAACACCTCTCCAGCATTATCACATAATTCTCGGAGGCAGAGAGACGCTCGTATAAGGCATCAGTTTGGCCCTCGATCACCGCATGTTGCTTCTTGGCTTCCTCAAGCTGAGAGGCAGCCAGCAACGATTTGAACTTGTAATGATTTTTTCATTTCTCAAGGTGACGCATCTTCTTTCCTCTGTTCATTGAGGTATGCAGCAGTCTCCGAAGGGACAATGAGAACTCATCATCCAAAGGGACTTCGAAAGAGCTCGAGGGAGACCCTAATGCTGCAGAGTCAAATTCAGAGAACCCATCTCTAAGAGTCTCTGGATCAATGAGTTGAGGAGGGTTGCTTCGAGGAATAGGGATGGGAGCTAATCTTGGGTTGTTTTGGAGGGGGGCTGGATGAGAAGCTTCAGTAAGAGGCGAGTGTAGGGATTGCTGCGAATCTTCCCTGGGAGAATGGCCACCTCTGTTCTCCGGTTCACTTGCACTTTCATGGACCTCTTCCTCAAAACCAGCATCCTGGTTGTCATCAGGCGTCTCACCTCCCTCAGATTGTTCTTCGATGGGTTCGAGGAGGATACTTTTGCCTTTCCTATCTTTTTTCTTGGCATCCTTCCTCGAAGGTAAGAGGGGAGCAGGGGGAGGAGGAATGAAGTCCAATGGGGCAGTGTTGTTTGATGGGGGGGGGGAAGAGAATTCGACGCCCCAGCATCGTTCGAGGAGGGGGGCCTTTGAGTCCTCACAGGCCCTTCGGGATTCAGTTGTTGGGTTGATAATACCTCATCTTCTGGAGGTTCCCCAAGATGACTGTGCGAACGGGAGCGCTTGGGCAAGTATACTACTACGTCCTTTTGACTGCACCGATTCCATCACTTCTCGCTCTGAGGGAGGAGTCATTAACCCTCTCATGCTAATACGATCGAGGGGATTGAGCCTCCATAGTCGACTCCTAGCCAAGTTATTGTCGGTAAAGCAGAGACGAAATCAGTTGTCCCAATGTTCCTTTGCCCACAAGCGAAGGTTGGTGAACACAGTTGTAGCACCCTCGACATAATCGGAGTATGGTTTGGATATCCCAGTCATAGATACAAGTAAAAGTTCGAGGGAGTATAAATATTCGAAGGCATATAAGTTTTCGAGGAAGCATAACAATTCGAGGGAATACAAAATTCGAGGAGTCACAAAAGTTGAGGGGATACTTACACTTCATAGTCCACCTTAGAGAAAGCTTGTGAGGATTTGAAGGAGTGGCCTCTGATCCGGTCTCCCAGCAACCAGAGAAGAAGAGAAACCGTTGCCTCCATTTTTTATCAGCCTCTAGTAGATCTTTCAATACTTTTTGCCCTCCATTGAAAGTCAGCGAATATAAGGGGAAGTAAGGATTTCGGGCCAAACCAGCAAGGCCAATGAGTTGCTCTAATAAAAATTCCTGACCTGAGAGCCTCGAGGCCATGATACAAGACATTAACGTAAACCACATGTTGGGCCCAACCTGCGAGGGGCAAAGGTCTATCTTCGACAAATACTCGATGAAGAAGGGGTCTAAGGGATACCTTAACCCCCAGTTCATGATTTCTGTGTATACCACCAACTCATTGTCCCTAACAGATAAGGGTGTCTCTCCCTCGGAGGGAAACCTGATGTTGACATAAGAGGGGATGCACCATCAAGTCCTTAGCATCGTCTCTTCTTCCTTCGAAAAATACTTATATCTGATATTGGCAAGGGCCACCATATGTTTATTTTCGATGCCCCGAATGTTATTACCAGCAATATTGTCCAGCTCCAAAGGCAGCACGATGTCCCCTTTTGATTTTGGAGCAATCCGACGAGCTTGCTCGTCGGATATTGTTGGGGATGAAGTCGTTGCAAGGTTCGCATGACCTAAGGAAGGGACGATTGGCACTTTCGGTTCGAGGGGCTTTTTGAGAGGTTCTTTCCCTTTGGCATCTCGATTTTCGTCATGTCTATTGAGCATATCCTCCTCGGTAATAAGTGTTCTCGAGGGGGAAAATTAAGTCCCATGAATGGTCATGGATGGAGTGGAAGGCAGACTCGACGCATCTGTTCCGTTTCTTCGAGGAGGGCTGTTCGAAGTATGTCGAGGGCTTGTGGCTGTCCTTGTGGATATTCGTGGAGGACTGACAGAAGTCCGAGGAGGGTTGCTTGAGGTCCTTCGAGGGCTCGCAGATCTTTGAGGGAGATCATCGAGGGCTGTTGGCAAAGTTGGCTCTCGAATAACAAGGGGCGCCTCCCTGGCCCGTTTTTGCTCATGAGAGCCTTTTCTATCTTTGTGGGACTTCTTTCTCTTCTCTGACGAGTGCTTGTGTTGCCTATCTTTACCCATCTCTCCGAGGGGGGTCGACTCACTGTGCAAGCTTTGTCGAGCGACCTCGCGGGGGATAATGGCGGTCGAATCGTCTGAGGGAGGCCAGGCACCAAAGAAGGTAGTAGTCGATGGTGGGGGATGAGGCCTCACGTCTTCGCCGGTAGCAACCCTCTCTTCGAACCTCTTACTAATTAACAACCACTCAGGAATTCGACGGGGCTTATTCGCCAGCTTTATCTCTCTAGAAATAATTGAACAGAAGTTGAGTTAATGAAGAGAGAAGGCTGGTATTTATAGACACAGATGGGCTTTCCTGACAAATCAGGCCTGGGGACCTTTTTATGGTGTTTGCCTATGGACATTATGGTCCATATAGGTGGGAATTGTTCTGACACTAGCTGCGGAGGAAGATGAAGGGTTTTTGTGTCAGAAAATGTCATGGGAAGAGGAAGAGTTTTCTGACAAAAATGTCAAAGGAATTGGTAACGTTTCCAAAGAATTATGCTGACACAGGTGTCTGTAAAATGACGTCATCAATCCTAGCACCCTTTTTAGCCTGAGTATGAAATTATTTGGAGGCTGATATACCTAAAAGGTGCAAGGATTGAGGGGGCTACTCGGTTAACAGAAGACATTCGAAGAGGTTTGCACACTCGAAGAGGTTTGCGCATTCGAAGAAGACTGCAGACATTTGAAGAAGCCATCAGACATTCGAAGAGCTTTGTAGACACTCGAAGGACGATTTTTCGAATAGTTGGTTGGTGGCCTCGATAGTTCGAGGAGTTTTGTAGAAATTGGAAGAGTGACTCTTCGAGGAGCGACTTATGAAATTCGGAGAAGAAATGGTTTTTGCCTGTCAAGAGAATTATTCAGTCCCAGTAAAATAATTTTTACTAAGACTGGGGGGCTACTGATAAGGAAGAATAAAAGAGAAAGAGAAAAGTGTAAAGAAGAAACGTGACAGGAGAAAATAGCAAAGGAAAAGTGTGATAGGAGGAAAATGCATAGAAATAAATGTATGAGGGTTGAATTGTATAAATTATATAAAGAGATAGCCAAAATAGGAAGAAAGTAAAATGTATGGACCAAAAGATGTAATTAGTCCAAATTAAAGCGTGTGGGGTCCGCAATTGTACTATAAAAGGACCACACACGCTTCACAAATCCCGAGATGAATAGTACGAGACTTTCTCTCTCTACTTAATCTAATAATCTAGATTTTCTCTCTCTAAAACTGACACTAAGGAATTTCTGTATCACAAAATCATCTGTCAGCAATCCTCGTATCACATAATCACCCATGGACCATTTTAAAACTTATCAATCGCAACCTATCAACTTGGAATACATGAAATGGATCCTTGAGTTGTTTACCAAATATTTCTTTCATTTTTTTCTATGCAGCAACATCGTTTTTATATAGAACATACTCTATAAACATGGTTTCTAAATATATTTGAGAAGAATTTGCTTCTGTGCATAATGGTTTTTTGTTGCTTCAAAATTGGAAAAAGGTTGTAGTGCAAGTAAAACTTCTTCGGATGGCTCTTGGACAGGGATGAACCGTTAATTATTGTAAGCCATTAGAGCATATGAGGAATCCAAGAGAGTATCTGAATTTAGCATTTCATGTAAAAGAGGAGCAATATCCTGATGGCCAATTTGTCGACGCTGTTCCTGGATTTGTTGAACATTTGGATCCATATCTATATAGAGAGCTTGAAGCTCCTCTTCACTAATATGATCATCAGGAAAAAGGTGGTCATCTCATCGGTGATTTTCTAATGCCATTTCTCCTTGATTATCTTCTACTGTAGTTTCTCATCGATGATCTTCTATTTCAGTTTCTTCAACCTCAGTATGAGGAACTTCTAAGATAGTTTTTTGGAGTTTTTTCTACTCTTTTAGATGATGAAGTTTTTGAAGGGCGATAGTCTTTTTTCTTTTCGAAGAAGGTTCAACCTCGACTCTTTCTTTGATTGTTAGAAGGCTAAATTCAGTTTTTTTCTTTTTGGTTTTAGTCTCTTTCTTCTTTTGTGGCTTCAGTTTAGTTGAAGGGCTAGCACCAGATGTACTAGGTGTTTTTTCTTTTTCCTTTTCTTTTTCGACGGAAGATAGTTATCAGATATGTTTTGCACTAGCAAGATAATTTTATTGTCATGCGCTAACAATCTATTCACAACAAAATTTGAGTTTGGTGGCTCCATTAAATTTACGGGGAGGTCGAACCTAATGAGATCCTCCACAGATGACTATTGATAAAATTTATGGGTTAAAAAGCTGAGTGGAACCCATTGCCCAATTCATACTCTGCTCAAGTAGCCAGTTGAGCAAATATATCTTTTGCATTTTCTTTGCGATTATTATACCTCTTTGAAATTACTAAGTATAGTAGTAATCCATGTGAAGCTTATTTGCGTTATAAAAAATAATAAGAGGTAAAAATGAGAAAAATCATTGTTGATTCTTCAAAAGGTTTCTCCTCGGATATTGTTTTACCATTCTCTCAAGCTCTTGATATAAAGACAAATTTTTTGCTTCCAGAATATGACAACTTCGAGAAGGTCATCGATTATTTTGAAGTCATCAACTAGTGTAAGATCGTAAAATGGTAGTACTAGTCATTTCGAAAGTCCATTCATAGCGAGGAAATCTTTGATGAATAGAGGGGTTTGGCTTAGTTTAGAAGCCATAATCACTGATAGGACTGTGAATTATAAATTTGGTGTCGCTTGTGCAGAGAAGAGGTCCATGATAGACAACCAATTCATCTGCTCCACAATCTAATGGAGTCTCCCCCTCTCTTTGTAGTCTAAGTGTAATGTTATCTGCCTTTCCCCATTGCTTTTTCAAACAACCATCTTGATATTCGTTATAATAAATATATAGCATATTTTTTAACGCTATGATGTATTCAGGATGGTCCGGTTTCAAGTTTATACTCATTGACGCAGCAACATCCTCGGGAATCTCAACTGGAACTTTATTTTTCTTTCTTCTCTATCTGGTGCTCCTTGTTTCGAGGCATCATCTTCTGTGTCAGATGTAATATCACTTCCCTTGGCCTCAAAATTTGAATGAGTCGCTTCTGAATGAATTTTTTCCCCAAAGCTTCGCCTATTAGTTGAGGAGGATTTGAGATTGAGACTGGGTTTTCCTCTTGGGTGTTTGCGGGAGTTTGTTGAGACTCTGTGATGGTCTCAACAATATTCCACAGGGGAAGAGATGATGATGTAGGGTTATTTATAATATTTTTTGAACAAGTGTCATCCTCGACGTCTCCTATATCTATGAATGTTTTCTTTTTAACAGATGAGAATTATCTATTACACCCGTCGCTTTGTATTCAGCATCCCTCTCACTATGACACAGATAGTCATAAGTCCCCAAAATTGGTTTTTTAGTAGATGAAGATCTTATCATAAACTAAGATGAAGAAGGACACTCAAATTAGTTCATAAAATTTGAAGGTTGGCTAGGAAATACAAGCTTTCCGACGAAGGTAGCCAAGAAATTGAGTTTTCACGTAAAAGTTGCTAAGGGTTCTTAGGGAAAAGTAGCTTTCTCTCACTATGGGGTATTTGTGAAGCACAAATAAGGGGTGAGAAAAGTATTTATAAGGGAAATGATAAATAAATCATGGTTAGAGAAGTGGGAAATATGGAAATGATTAGTGGGTAGAAAGATAGAATACCAAGTGGTTCCTTGTAAAAATTTAGTGTGACATATGTTATTTGTCAGAATTAAAAACAGGCCTAGTGGGTCATTTCACGCGTTTTAGACCATTCCAAATGTTTCTGAATGTTATGAGAAAGCCATCTCATGATGGTACATGTGAATATTCGAAGCGCAGACAAAGGGTCAAGCTGGTTTCAAGGTAAACATGTGTACGAGTTCATTCAAGGAGGATAAGTACATGGCTTGACATTTTTGAGTCAGTTGATAAATATTCGAGGAAGAAGTTGGATATGTTTTTATTCGAAGACGACATATGTTGTCAAAATGACTTTTGACAAGAAAATGGGAAGTTTTAATTCGAACCGGATTAACTTTTGGCAAAGAACATTTTATACTTACCAAGACGTCCAATAATTACTAGTTCTTATTCATTGTCTTTCATAAGAAATAGGGGGCTACTGATAAATATATAAAATATTGAGGGCCTAAATGTAATAGAACTAAGGTCATATATGATCACTTGTATACATGTTGGATGATTATTAGACTCTTTGTAAATAGGGGGTTGTAACGCAATTAACTCATTTATGTCACAAAATCAGTTATACAAGTCTTTACGCCTATAAATAAAGGTGGATGCTATGAATGAATGGGAGGATATTTTCATGAAACTACTTATACTTAACTATTTTACTTTCTCTCTCTACAAATAAACTATGTATTTACTTTCTCTCTCAAGAAACCAGATTTATACTTTTCTAATTAAAATGGTTCTCTTTTTCTTAAAACTTTAAAAAATAGAGCACATTTATCCGATGACCTTGAAATAAATATGTTCAAAACGGTTAACCTTCTTGTCAGGATTTGTACCTTCTTGATGGATCTAAGTGAATCCATGGTTGTTAATCCTTTTAAATGTGATGGGTTAGCGTTAATCTCTTTCTCACTCACTATGTATCCTAAAGTAAATTTTTTAGATTAAACTTTAGATTTGCTCAGAGTATACCCAGAAGGTACATTTTTTTTAGATTAAACTTTAGATTTATGGCCTTCAAATTTCAAAAAGTTTCTTCTAAATCTATAAATTTATCCTCATCTTTGGCTCTCTTTACTAGCATATCATAAATATAAACTTCAAAATTTCTTCCGATTTGACTAACAAAAAATATATTCACTAGTCGTTGATAAGTCGCCCTAATATTTTCTTTACCCAGAATGATATTACCTTGTAATATTGTAGTCTCATGCCATTTATGAACCTAGTACTATTTTTATCATTCAAATCCATTTTGATTTGACTATGTCTGAGTTAAGTGTCCAAAAAAGATAAAATCATATTACCCAAAGTCGAGCTTACTAGCTGATCAATTCTTGGGACGGGAAAAGGATCCTTCTGACAAGTCATGTTTAGATCTGTCAAGTCAACATATTTATTATTTATGAGAACCAGATTCTCTTTCCATAATGGGTATTGGGATTCTCAATATGACCTACTTTTGTCAACCGATCCATTTTTTCCATATTGGCTCAGAGTTTTCAATTATAAATTGATATTCTCTTTGGAATTACCGAGCGCACATTTAATCTAACTGTTATTTTGTGACTAATGATATTTTCATGCACGCCTGTTATGTCATCGGTGCACCAAGTAAATATGTATAGGTTTCCAGACAAAAATACAATCAATTTTTTCACTAGTGGAGATAATAAGGTGGCGATATTCAGACTTTTGCCATTCAAGACCTGATACACTTGTACATTCTAGTTAGAAACCAATAAGAAAAAGGTCTCCATGTGGTCTTCTACAACATCTAACTGCAAAGCGGGCCCCTGTAATTGCTATTATGGTTTGTTCCAATACTCTTGACTTTTTTCAGTAAAAATGCAGTCGTGTAACACTCGTTTTTTACTTGTTGACTACTCCAGACCACCCATACCTAACTTCTAATGTATACGTCAAACACTGATGGGTTGTATAGGAAACCACATGTATTCGTGTAACCATGATCTTCAACATTATACAAATTTGGATCATCTACCACTATGAACAATATTTGTAAAATCTTTTTGTATGGTCTTCGTCCTAGTTGTACATTACCTTCGAATTCCCCAACAAAATCAGTAATAACTCAATAAAGCCCACTACTGTTCTATTGGATTGTAGAATAACATGAGGGTTTTCCATTGGTTTATAGGTAGACATAAATAATATGTTGGCAGAACTATATGTATCGATTAAGACCCTCTAAATTTCGGTTTCTTTAATATCTGCCTCATTCACCAACGTGTTTTCATGAGGCCTAACTACATGTTTTAAATCATCATCACCAAATAGTGTGAATGATAGTGAATTCCTTTATATATGGGTCAACACTTCTCGGATTACTACTTTGCAAACTCATGATGTGCCTTTTTAGAAAATAGTTTGTGGTTCCCAAAGTAGTGTTTCTTCGAACATAGTCAACGACTGAAAGTACTCGCACAAACTTTTTAATCTGCGCTGATCTTTAGGTTCGTCGACCATCATAACAACTCTTCGGTTGGGGTTTGGATCCAAATACTCTATAGATTTATCTAACTCGTTATACGGTTTATGATGGCCATGGAATTTTCTTGCGTCGGAGAAATATTGACTACTTCCCTCTATGGTGCTATCTGGTTTCCCTATGGATCCTCTTGCTGAGCATCTACCTGCCTCTTAACAAAAGTTATTATTTTTTTATTATTGATTAGCATTTGGAATTCTTGTTTAGTGTTATATAAGTTCTCGTATCATGACCAATGTCATTTTAATACTGGCAGAACTAAATGCTCCTCTCTTGTCTAGGTCTCAAGATAGATAGGGTTTTTTAAACTGGATATGTTTTGAGTTCTATCAAAGTTAGTTGTCATATTATCAACCAACTCAGCAAAATAGTCAGGTCGGACCCATTATTTTGCTCTTAAATTTAGTTGTTATGCCTAATACGATTGATCCACTCTTGGCCTCTATGGAACTTGACTCAGACCCTTTGGTCGACTAGAAAGTTGTGGTTGTTGAGAAACTTGAACTTATTAGGAAATCACAGTGGGTAGCTGTTGTTAAGTTTGTCTGGGCAAGGGAATCAGTTTTAATTTTTTTGGACTCTTCCACTTTGATTTTCTTCTCGACCTGAGCTAACAAGGTACTGAAAGTTAGAGCTTTATTCCTAGCTACTTTGTCACATAATGTTTCGGGGCACAAACCTTTCCTAAAAGCAGCAATTACAACATGCTCGTAACAGTCATCCGGACTTGTCTTTGTGAGGATGAAATGCTTAGTGTAATCTCTTAGATTATCTCAAACTAGCTGTTGACATTGGATAATAATATCACAGTTTCCTCGTATTTTTTGGCTTCATACAAATTATCGTCTAAAAGTATCCCAAAACATATTTTTTAATAGAATCTTAAGGAAACCGGTTGTACCACTTGAAATCCATGCTTTTAATAGTTTGAAAAAAACACGACATAACAGTTTGTAATCATCATAAAATTCTTGAGATATTTAATGTGTTCATCTGGATCGTGGTACCTATAAAAGTTTTCAAGTTTTAAAATGTCAACATGCTTAAGAAGGTGGCCGGCCATGATTTTAGTTGAGAAAAAAGACTGCATCCACTTATGCGCTTGGTTGTACTAAAGCCTTCTCGGATCTTCATAAATTGCAGCGTAAAGACCATAACCGGTGGGATTCGCAAATTGATTGTTGTAATTATAGTTAAAACTCTGGTTCCCCAAACCTTTTTGCTTGTATAACTCATTAACTATAAGGACTATATGTAACTGTGTATGGCTTTATTGAATCTTAACTATTGCTTGCTGCGGTCCACCCTTCCCTCAATAACTAATCTTTCTTTAACCTCCAACATATTCTCTCGCTTAGCCGAAGAGCCACCCTATTTCTTAGAGGCTCGCTCTTTTCTAGAAGTTGTATATCGGTCATAATATTTCCTTGAATAATGCTCACCTTTATAAATGCCCCTTTTTGTGGCGATAACCTCGCTTCATAGAATAAGATGATTCTTCTTAATCAGTTGTGGTATAGTCACTTGATTCTAAAAGAACGTACCTACGTATTGTTTTAGTTTATTTCTATTGGAATGGTAGCCTCAGAAATTTTATTCAGCCCGTAACAAATTGGAATTAACATTATCACCCTCATCAAAATCCTTTTTAATACCATCCTTTCGGATATCTGATTAGATATTTTTTTATCGATCGAACATCACTTCATTCTCAACATTCAGTTGAGGGATATCCTCTAACAACTAGCTTCGCATCTCCTATAATGCCAACTATTCCTTGTGTTTCCCAAACTGTTTTTGCTTGTTGTATTGTCGTTGTTCTTCGAGTTGTTGTTCTTCAATCACTACGTTTTTTTATTGTTGCAACAGACTCTACCTAAGACACGGTATTCATCTATAAAGGATTCAAAATCGAGCTTAGTAATTGTTTAGTTTTAGATAATGTATATGGGTACCAGTTTAAGCTTACTTGTGGTCGTCACTGATGACTCGAGAAGTCTCTGAAGGGTAACACCGTCTAAATATTTTTGAAAGTCACCACAAATGTTTAGAACAAGAAACATGTGAATTCTAGAGAGAGAAGTTTTCAAAAGTACTAATAGGAATAATGATTGCTCACTTTTTCCTAAAAAAGATACATTGCTTCATATAGTAATTGTGGTGGGCTTACATGGTTAGTCTAATTTTTACTATTCCACCATATTATTTTACTAAGTTAAACATAGTTACTTCTTATTACACAAAATACCCTCAGAGTTACACATTTGTTGGGCCTACTTTACAAAACAAACAATGGTCCAAATTAACCTAATACATCACTGGTTCTACCCACAGTTTGGATAAATCATGCTCTTATCAATTGGTATTTAAACTATTACAGGTGGTTATCATTAGTTTTAAATCAAAACCAAGTGATTATCAGTATTTTATCAAACTTTTGGTGGTTCTTGGTTAATAAGTTTGATGTTAATTAGTTGTTGTTAGATTACCCTTAATGTGTGTATATATATATATATATGATAAGGAAGAATAAAAGAGAAGGAGAAAAGTGTAAAGAAGAAACGTGACAGGAGAAAATAGCAAAGGAAAAGTGTGATAGGAGGAAAATGCATAGAAATAAATGTATGAGGGTTGAATTGTATAAATTATATAAAGAGATAGCCAAAATAGGAAGAAAGCAAAATGTAGGGACCAAAAGATGTAATTAGTCCAAATTAAAGCGTGCGGGGTCCGCAATTATACTATAAAAGGACCACACACGCTTCACAAATCCGGAGATGAATAGTACGAGACTTTCTCTCTCTACTTAATCTAATAATCTAGATTTTCTCTCTCTAAAACTGACACTAAGGAATTTCTGTATCACAAAATCATCTGTGAGCAATCCTCGTATCACATAATCACCCCTGGACCATTTTAAAACTAATCAATATATATATATATATATATATATATTATTTTTATTGCAAAGTTCAAGGGAATTACTTATTTCGTGGAATTGTACTAAAAAACCAAATTATTTGGTGAAGTGTTTAATTTTGACATTTTTATCTTAAACTCAAAAAAAAGATGTATGAATATAATTATTTTGTAAAATTACCATTTTTTTCCCAAAAACAACTATCTCTCCATTATTTATACTTTCTCTATATCTTTGAACGCTTAAAA
This sequence comes from Limnanthes douglasii subsp. nivea, assembly GCA_036936605.1. Lineage (NCBI taxonomy): Eukaryota > Viridiplantae > Streptophyta > Magnoliopsida > Brassicales > Limnanthaceae > Limnanthes > Limnanthes douglasii. The sequence goes on along the minus strand of JAUPFV010000004.1, from coordinate 1,377,225 downwards.
CTATAAAAGTTAATAAACTAAAAAATTGTTAAATTAAAATTAAATCTATTAATAATTTTGAACAAGAAATAAATGTTGGTTATATTGAAATTTAATGTTGTTAGTTTTTTCACCTCCCCATACGTCACATTTAATTTTAATTTTGAATTGCAAGCCCCAGAATTTACATTTGATCTACAAGCTCCCCCAATTTATATTTTCCAAAACTTACCTTTGAACTACAAGTCACCTCCTCTAATGCCGCCTGAGCAAACTAATGAAGTATAACCTACCCGTTTGAGAAACTAATGAAAAACAAACAATACTATTTTTTATTCAAACATCTGAAACTTCAAAAGCTAAGTTTTAAGGTTATTTGTAGGTAATTGGCTGCGTTTTATGATTATGTCTAGTTAATTTTTAGGAGACAGTGTTCTTCGTCAGTGATTGGCGAAGAACATATGGCTTTTGCCAAACACGGGCATAACTAGATCTCTTATGCCGCCAGCTTGTGGGGCCACATTGAACATCAACGATCAACCTACACCCTGCGTCATATGGCTGGCGGAGAGGTAAGGCTCGCACCAGAGATCTGGCGCGAGCTCTAAAGTCTGTGCCAGTCAATTGACGGACTGATAGTCTTTGACGCCAGATGTTTGGCGCATAGAGCTAAGAGTTTGTCATACCAGTCAGATAATTATGTGCACAAAGACCGCATGGGTGATGTTATATAAAACTTTTGTGCTAGTATGCCTAAAATTTAATTGTTTTATGGAATTTCAGAGTTTGATAGGGATTTCTAGCGGATCACTGAAGAGTACTATGATGTTTTCTCTATCACACGGAGACTAGGTTAGATACTATGGTGTCATATTTTATGAGACATTTATGTTTGATATATATTATTTTCTTATAATCGTTCTAGCAATGATACCAAAAGAATCAACCAGTATTCCAAAACTAGCGACTGATGTTCCCATCTTTAGAGTTTCCGCACTATCCACATGAGGTTCTAACCATTTTGGCGGGTATTCATGCATAGAATGCTCCCATTTGGTGAAATAATTTGGGGTATTCATGAGGTTCTAACCATTTTGACGGTGTATTCATGCATAGAATGCTCCCATTCATAAAAATAAAACACTTCAAATTTTGAAAAGTTAAGTTTGACATTTTATACACCGGTTAGTTTAAGTCGGGGGGTCATCTTTAGTCTTCTCCAATGCTCGTTTATTATTCAGGTCAGAACATACCTGTCCGCTTTTCAAATGGGCCATACTTCGTGGGTATATGGTAAACCTTGTGTCGTGCAATCAATATAACCTTATGAAGATTTATCTACTCCAGTTTTATCAAGATAATTTTTGTATGTTATCGTTAAAGCAATATGTGATACATATCGTCGTAGTAATTTGAAAGGTTTAAAATCTTAAAATTTATGGATTAGGCGACGCTTGATTAACTCCATGAATTCGTTTATGATGGAATGTTGCATCGCAAGCAAACCACGAAATTTCTCCCAAAAGACTTTCAAATTCAATAGGTTTGACCCTATATATATTTTCGAAGTAGCGTGCGAGCTTTTCGTCCTACAAGACGTTTGATTGTCAAAATACATGATTTTATTACTGTATGCTTGAACAAACCTCTCTTTATATAGTGTAATCTATGATTCTATGAAATAATCGACCTTCTTCTCGTGTTCTTTGAACATCGCCCACATGTTAGCCAACCTCTCGTTCATCTGGTTAACGGTGGTCGATGAGATGACGTTATTTCAAGCGACCAAATATATGTTAAACTCGTGGCCGTCTTTATTATTTTTCCACTTACATTTTTGTTGATATGCTATTCGCATAACACATGATTCACGCTCGGGAATAATAAGGATATAAACTATTGATTAATAAAATATAATAATTGAAGTCTTGTACGAACGATTGTAATGATATGTGACAGATTTTGGTCTAGTTGTAACGTTTTGGGGTTAAAGTGCAATTAACCCAATTTCGTAACAACTTCAATTATTCTAAGTCCTTTCACCTATATATAAGGGCTAGGGCTGAATTGAATGACATGAGACTTTTTTTTGAGTGAACTATCTTTTTTACTTAACTTTCTCTCTCTAAAACCAATTACTTTCTTCATCTCTCTCTAAAATCAGAATTCATCCAAACTAGGGAATAGTTTTTCTATCTATTCACCAACATAAGTTCACGTTCTGTGATTATAACACAATGCAACTTGCAATCGTTCTATTCCATAGTCGTTTTCAAACATCCCAAAGCCCATTCGTAGTTATCGTTCTTTTCTTTCCCCATAAATGTGAATCCAATGCAAAAAAAGTTGTAGGTGGATGTTATCCCGGCTATTTCCAATATCGGCATATGTATCTAATAAATTTGTATGTTATATCTAGATTAGCAACCACGTCGAAGGTCCGTAGTAAATGGATGCTAGACGGGTGTAAATAACGGTTATGATATTGGATCCATCATTGGTCATCTGATCCTAATATATGTGTTTGTGCATTTATAATTTTGCTAACAAGCATTGCATTTGCGACCGACCAACATTTTAAACCAACCTTGTTCTTTGACGAAAATTGTATATGTGACAGATATTGGGCGCATTCGAAGGATCAACCTTCTTTAAGGCATCAAATATTTGACACAAAGTTGTTACGTTCACCGTCAAAACATAAAAAAAAAACTCATTTTTCTTTTGGTTTTAACTTTGACCATTGCAAATATCCTTGCACGTACCCAATCAGAGCATGGTAGTGTTTTCCAGAAATGACATTTAATGCCCACTTATCATCACCTTTAACCTGATTACCAACCAATTGGAAGAGACAATTGATTTTTTTGCTACCGCACGTCTTTTTACTTACGATCACAATTTTTTGCTGTAGAGTTGTATACACCATATCGCTCGTATTTATAATCTATTCTAGGTGTTCTTCATTTTTTTGGCTCTTTAGATGATATCTTACGTGAGAAACCAAACGAATTACAGTTTTCTTTGACTCACCTGGTCATCGAATTTAAATTATACTCATCATAAGTAAAAGAAAATGATAAGCGTAGTCCATAACACCTACCTGACAGACAGGTTTAACCGAACACTATCTGTCTGGCGGACAAACAATCTTATCCATCATAAAAATGACGCTTGGGTGAACCTGTCCACCAGAGGATGACGTCTATTACAGTCGTGCCGTCATCTCGTGGTTGTAAAAGACGCCATCTCCTCGCAAAATCGAAGAGTTTTTGAATTTTTTTAAATATTTATATGTTTGGAAAAACAAAAAAATAAAAAAGTGTATACATTTTCTATGCGTGCGATGGACCGTTTTTATTTCTATTGTGACCATGAATTTTAAAATTTAAAAAGTTTGTTTTTTTAATAGGTTTAAATTCTAAGTTGTTATAGTTTCAACACGTTTTAAAAAATAAAATGTTAGGACTTATTAATTTCAAATTATACACCTTCATGTATTAAATAATTTTATAAAATAACTTTTTTTTTATTTTTTAAACATATTTTTTAAATTACAATTTTATAGTTTTTGGTTTTTTTCTTCTTTTTTTTTTCAATTCTCAAATGTATATTATTATGTTAGAAAAACCTTTAAAAGAAAAGACACGGGGAGTGTGGCTTGCATTTTACCACCATGGTTTCTTCCATTATTCCTCCTAATTATCCACTTTTGTATGGCTATGGACACATTTCACTCTCTCTTCTTTTGATTCTCTCCCTCTCCCCCCTCTCTCTCTCTATCGTCTACAATGGCCACCGCGTCATCTTCACCGTTCGCCCAAAATTACTCTTTCACCCCATTACATGTACCTTCACGCCGCTCTAAACCGTCGACCATAACACCACCTCTCCGCTGCTCCAATTACTCTTCCATCCCCACTGCTCGACTGAATTACAACTCTATTCCTCCACGGAGGGCTGCAAGTTGCCGGAAAATAAGATGCGAAGCGACCGATGTATCATCCTCAGCGGCAGCAACGGACACATCTGCATCTTCCAGCTGGGTGCCGGTGGTTCCGCTGGCGGCACTTCCCAAAGGAGAGAGGCGCGTGATTATACAAGACGGCGAGGCGATTCTGTTGCTGTGGTATAAGAACGATGTGCTTGCTGTTGAGAACAGGTCTCCGGCTGAAGGCGCCTACAGCGAAGGTCTTATCAATGCCAAGCTCACTCAGGTTTCTGTTTTCTTCTATGTTATATATATATAAAGCAGCTGGTATACGTGTTTCTTTGATTGTTCGAAGGAGTAAATATGATCTTAGAGTGAGGAACGTATATGGGGATCATAGAATTGTTACTTAAGAAACTATTACTTGAGGGACTCTACCTAAGGCTCTCTAACCAGGGCATTAAGATGTTTTGCTGATACTTTGCATAGCAAGTTAGTGTATATCAGCTCCCAATGGGTAGCCGAGTTGGTTGACTGAGCATGTCTGTGACCAAATGTCATGAGTTCGAGTCCCTCGACATACGCTTTCTCGGCTGAGCCTCTCACTTGTGTGGTTTACCTTCAGACGTCCGTTTGCATGCTATTGCGTCAGACTGACGGTTTATCCTGTACACACTCATTGCACTCTGAATAGAGGCTGCAGCTTTCTCCGAAAAAAAAAGTTAGTATATATCATAGTTGTACTTTTGTGGATGATCTTCCACATAACAATGGTACGCTTCATCAAGTTTGTACTTTCGAATGAGTTGATGAATAATGATAATCAATCAGGCTGCTGTTCGTGTTTTGTTGGCCCTTTTCTTTATTAAGCTTTCATATACCTCCAATGAAATGAACCAAAATTTGTACTTTTGATTGAATTGATGATTATTAACCCTCTGGGCGCCATTCTATTCCATTTTTTCTGTTTCTGGCCTTAGACACCTTCTATAGAACGAACTACACTTAAATAGCGGATCACTTAAACAGTCAAAGATTTACTTGCAGTTTGTCAGCTGCCTGAGTGACCTTTACTTGTGTTATAAAGATTTTGTTCTAAGCAGAATGCCTTGTGTTGCACAGTACTGCATTAGAGAGTCTATGAGTCCTTATTGCAGTCTTATGTGGAAGAAGGCCTTGTTTCGTTCTCCTGCTAAGTCTATCTTCCACTAAGTTTTCTCCAAATTACACTACTAATTATGGATACGAGAAGCTCTTGAACAAGTTTTTACTATTATAGCTAATGATAAGTTATCAATACCTGAGCCTTCGTGTATAATTTTAAATGAACAGGATGGTTGTATTGTATGCCCGACAACTGACAGTACTTATGATCTTCGGACTGGAGCTGTACGTGAATGGTACCCTAAGAACCCGGTTCTAAGAGCCCTCACCCCTTCTTTGAGACCACTCTTTGTCTTTCCTGTGAAAGTCGAAGGAGACAACATTTACATCAGCATGGAAGGAGGTCTAAATTCAGATGCTTCTGCTGAGATTGTGTTCAGCGGCAGAGCTCAGCCTGGTTTTACTTCGACTAATGTCAACGTTGACGAGGTTAGTCTATAACTGTCAGGTTTCGGCTGTGCATTTGCTTTGCATTAAAAGAGAGAAAGTCATGGTGGAATTTACTAAATACAACTTTATATCTTGAAATTGTTCTTCAATAAATTGGACTTGTTCCTAACTATTTAGGTTGTGAACGAAACAGAAACGATACTTTAGGTAAAATATAAAACCAGAATCATCTAAATGCGTTAACTATGTTTTAGGTGAGAATGATAGTTGATGAGACAGAGCAAGGGTTTGGTTTCACAAAAAGAAATGAGTTAATAAACGGAAAAGCTGCGGCGGTAGGATTCTTGTTACTCTTAGATTTTGAGCTCTTGACTGGCCAAGGCCTACTGAAGGGGACGGGGTTCTTGGATTTTCTGTATTCTGTTTCAAATGCTTTCAAGTAAGACCAACATACATCCTGATTCCCTAATAAAAAGGTGCAATCAAAGTGCTTTGAGTAATATTCTCTTACGTGTTTTGTGCATTATACTTGAATCTTATATAATCTGTTGATATGCATTTTGAATATAAGTCATTTAATGTCCATTCTTGTTCGTTTTCGTGTGTTAGAAATGTAAACCTCAATATCTATACATGTCCTGCAATTCTTCCAGGCTTGTAATAAAAGCTCTGTTTGGCAGATCATTCCAAGGGACCGCACATTTGGTTTTGTGTGTGAAAATTTAGCTGGGGAATAAAGTTTCAGTTGTTTTGGTATCTATCGCGGAGTCTCTATCGTAAATATTACATGAATTAATCTCATTAGTCTAAAAATTCATCGTTAATATATTGAAATTTCGCTTACCAACCCGGGAAATTTTTCATGAACTACAAAATGTGAAGAAGATATAAAATCATAGTAATAACCTGTCAAAATTTAAGTAAGCTTCCAATTTCCTTTTGAGATTACCGCTGTTAGGATAATATTTTTTAGATTCTCAATATTACAAACCTCTATTAGGAATCCGTGTATATATATATATATAAAAATTTGTAACCTAAATAAAATAAAAATTATTTAGTATTTTTGGTATTTTTTGAAAAAATAAATCAAATTCAAGCAATTTAAACTGTTTTCGCTTCTTACATTCGCTGGATTTAATTCTAACCCGTCCAATGCTCAATACTAAACAATTCTAAATAGATTAGTTAATAAAGATTAAAAATAAATAAATTAGTTAATAAAGATTAAAAGTACTACTAATTATCTAGATTTTTAAGTTTACAAATCACCATGGCAAGTTTACAAATCACCATGGCGCACGCAACTTACAATATAAACTAAGTAGAAAAACCAAAAGCTCATTTCTCCTTAAGCTGGTGAATCAAAAAAAATCAAAACCAAAATTTTTAAAATTTTCAAATTAAAACTTTTTTTAACAAATTTCAGTGAAATTTCAAACATTTTAACATAAAATTAACTAATTAACTATTAAATCCGATTTTCATGAAAAAGTCATTACACCTCGTCTTTAATTTTTCAATTGTTGTGTTCGTAGTTATTTTTAGCTTTCAAAAAATTATATTTTTAAATTATAACTCAATTTTTTTCTTCTAAAATATATATATTTATATTTTTCAAAGACAAACAAATGAAATCCACGAATGATATTTTTAGAGATTTTATGTTTATTTTTTATATTCGCAACCAAAGAACACGTATTTACACAACTAGAACAAAATCGTTTTCCATATTAATTTTGTAGTCTGATTATTCTTATTTTAGCAACAAAATATAGTAATTTAAAAAAAAAATATTTCATGGATTTAGTTTTGTTCGTCTTGAAAAACAAAATCAATGGTATTTTTGGATTTTTTAGAGCTATAGTTTGAAAGATATGAAATATAAAAAATATAAAAACGGCAACACAATTGTTTTTTTCGCAATCAAATAAAATTTTAGCCATTGAATTGAACTCTGTTTTTCGAGATACAAAGTTGAGAATCCCCTCCCATGATTTTTTTGTCTCTTGAAGGTATATAAACGTCTCTCGATGGTGTTAGACCGAAAAAGAAGAAGAAAGAGTATAACTCCTCGTGCCACAAGTAAACGTCATGACAAGGTATAAAAAAAATTTGTTCTTAAAAATCAATTTGATGTCTTAGGCGTCAATAGGACTATTGATAAGAATAATGTTGTTGATGGCTTAAATGATTCGGCTGTCGAGAATAGAGTTAGAAACATATATGTTGGCAAGGTCTAAAACGATAAAAAGATTATTTGAATCACCCTCCAGATTTTGAAATAGAAGATGATCTTATTCCTCTTATTTACGTAATTTATTTGCCTCTTTTTTCTAGAAAAATGTTTTTGTTTTTTTGGAATTAAAAAAATATAGTGAGAACCAATGAGGCTAAATTTACCACTATAGAGGATCTCATCAGGGAGAAAACTCGGTGGATAAGCTGTGAAGCTTATGTTAACACTAAATGAGTAATTATTATTAAGGATGGTCGACCCGTACTGAAAGCTCATGTTTATTTTGGAAAAAGAAACAGTCCCTTAGCACCTCGTCTACCTAAAATAGACTTTACTGAAATGAGAATCATAGTATCGAATTCTATAAGCAAAATGAGCAAGTTATAATAGGGAACTTGTAAAGAAGAGGATGATCCCGAGGTTTGTCGAGTCTTTTGAAGAAAAAGAATATAAAATTTACAATGGCATGTAAACCTCTATGTTTAAAATCGTTTATGGTAAATAGAGTTATGTGCCTTTTGTACCACCGAATGTTGTATCTAAAGCAATGAATTTTGTCGATGCATCAATTGTACGTAAAGAGCAGTTGATTACATCTGAAGTTTCTTTGGGTGTTGGTGCCTCCATAATTAAGAAAGATTATTTATAGATAAGTGATGGTGCGAATAATGCAAGTGATACTGTTAAAGAAGAAAATGTTGTAAGTGCTTATTTTTTTTTCTCTATCTGATGATAACCGTATGGATATTGTGAATAAAGTTCATTCGGAAATTCATGCTCCAGTTTTAGATGAAAATCCTGAAGTTATAACTAACCAAGCTTGTTGTTGTCTCTGCTGACTCTGTTCATTCAGAGGTTGTATAGATTGAACATCCAATATATATATATTTAATAGATTCAAACTATTTCCTAGACTAAGTTTATTAATTGATTAACCATCTTATAATTGTATTCAATAAAAAAAGAATACTTGTCCATTTGTCTACTCTGGATCTTGTCAAGAGACAATTGAACTTTCGTTGAAGGTAAATTTTTGAAATGTCACTTTTATATAATTTAAAAATACTATACACTTAACTAAATGTGTTAATTGTGTAAAATAATTTAAATATGTTTGCTTTACTTCACCAAAGCTATAATCGGCTAATTATTCATGGTCTAGATCTTCAACCTTTGTTGGGAAACATTGGAAGGTCCATTGGAGATAATTCAGAAATAATGGCTATACGAGGCACTGAATTTCAATTTAGAAAGAAGTTACAAGTAAATTTACAAAATAAATTTGTTAATGAAGACAAGTTGAGGCTAGAGTGTAATGATAAAATTGTTGTTAATGAAAAAACCAGACCAAGTTATTATCCAAATAGAGAACCAAGTTTTACTGGTGAATAAGTTTCTTTCGAAGTCTTTGCTAGTGGTACATGAGCAATAGATTAATATAAATCATTCCACTAAATTATCTTCATGTCATTAGGAGTTCAATAATTTTCCACGAAGAACAAAATCTTTGGGCAACCGAGAAACCTAGCCAAATATTTGTTTAGGTAAGATACCTTATGAAGAGAGTAAAGGTGGTCCAGGGGTGATTTTGCTATGCGAAGATTGTTGATAGAGGATTTTATGATAGAGAAATGTCTCGGTGTCAGATTTAGAGAGAGAAAGTTCAAATTGCTAAACAGTGTAGAGAGAGAAAATCTAGTACTATTCATCTCGGGATTTGTGAAGCGTGTGTGGTCCTTTTATAGTACAATTGCGGACCCCACACGCTTTAATTTGGATTAATTACATCTTTTGGTCCTTACATTTTGCTTTCTTCCTATTTTGCCCACCTCTTTATAATCAATACAATTTAGCCCTTATACACTTATTTCTATACATTTTCCTCCTATCATACTTTTCCTTAACTGTTTCTCCCCCATCAAATTTATTCTTTACACTTTTCTCCTTGTCTTTTATTCTTCCTTATCAGTAGCCCCCCAGTCTTAGTAAAAATTATTTTACTAGGACTAAATAATTCTCCTGACAGGCAAAACCCATTTCCTCTCCGAATTTCATAAGTAGTTCCTCGAACTATAGGGGACAATGTTACTCTTCGAACTAAAACAGCGCTCCTCGAATTATTGAGGTCAAAATCATCCTCTTCAAAATTTGTACAATGCTCCTCGAACTATCAACTCATCGAGATCAAAATCAACTTCTTCGAATGTTCCACAGAGCTTCCTCGAACCACAGAGGCCACAAAGCAACTCTTCGAACAATCTCCCCTCGAATTATTTCTGTTATCCGAGTAGCCCCCCAATCCTGGCACCACTTTGGATGACTCAGCCCCCGAATAACTTCAGACTTAGGCGGAATAAAAGGGGTACCGGGATTGATCATGTTTCTGACGTCATTTAACGAGCATCTGTGTCAGCATAACTCTTTGGGAAACGTTGCCAATTCTTCTGACATTTGTGTCAGAAAACGCTGCCTCTTCTCCTGACTTTGTCTGACATGAAAAACCCTTCGCCTTCCTCTGCGGCTAGTGTCAGAATAATTTCCACCTATGTGGACCATTATGTCCCTAGGCAAACACCATAAAAGGTCCCCAGGCCCGATTTGTCAAGAAAGCCCATATGTGCCTATAAATACTAACCTGCTCACCTCATAAATTCAACTTCTGTTCAAGTATTTCTAGAGAGATAAAGCTGGCGAATAAGCCCCGTCGAATTCCTGAGTGGTTGTTAATTAGTAAGCGGTTCGAAGAGAGGATTACTGCCGGTGAAGACGTGAGGCCTCATCCCCCACAGTCGACGACTACCTTCTTTGGTGCCTGGCCCCCCTCGAACGATTCGACCGCAATTATACCCCGCGAAGTCGCTCAACGAAGCCTGCTTAGTGAGTCGAACCCCCTCGAAGAGATGGGAAAAGATAGACAACATAAGCACTCGTCTGGGAAAAGAAAGAAGTCCCATAAAGACCGAAAAAGCTCGCATGAGCGAAAACGGGCCAGAGAAGCTCCCCTAGTTATTCGAGAACCAACTGTCCCAACAGACGTTGAAAACCTCCCCCAAAGATCTGCGAGTCCTTGAAGGACTTCGAGGAGCCCTCCTCGAACCTCTGTTAGCCCTCGTCGAACCACAGACCCTCGACGTACTTCGAATATTCCTCCTCGAAGACAGGGAACAGATGTGTCTAGTCTGCCTTCCACTCCATCCATGACCATTCATGGAACTCAGTTCTCCCCTTCGAGGACGCTTATTACTGAGGAAGATATGCGCATTAGACATGAGGAGACTTTAGACCCCAAAATCACAAGACCTCTCAACAAGCCCCTCGAACAAAAAGTGCCAATCACCCCTTCCTTGGGCCCTGCGAACTTTGCAGCATCTTCTTCCACGACAATATCTGAGGAGCAAGCTCGCCGGATTGCTCCAAAATCTAAAGGGGATATTGTGCTGACCTTGGAGTTAGACAACATTGCCGGCAATAATAATCGGGGCATTGAAAATAAACACATGGTGGCCCTTGCCAATATTAGGTATAAGTACTTTTCGAAGTAGGAGGAGACAATGCTGAGGACTCGATGGTGCATCCCCTCTTATATCAACATCAGATTTCCCTCCGAAGGAGAGACACCCTTATCTGTGAGGGACAACGAGGTGGTGGTCTACACAGAAATCATGAACTGGGGGTTAAGGTATCCCTTAGACCCCTTCTTTATTGAGTATCTCTCGAAAATAGACCTTTACCCCTCACAGGTTGGGCCCAATATGTGGTTTACGTTAATGGCCTGTATTATGGCCTCGAGACTCTCAGGTCAAGTTTACTAGAGCAACTCATTGGCCTTGCTGGTTTGGCCCGAAATCCATACTTTCCCTTTTACTCGCTGACGTTCAATCGAGGGCAAAAGGTATTGAAAGATTTACTTGAGGCTGATAAAAAAATGGAGGCAGCGGTTTCTCTTCTTCTCTGGTTGCTGGGAGACCGGATCAGAAGCCACTCCTTCAAATCCTCACAAACTTTCTTTGAAGTGGACTATGAAATGTAAGTATTGTCTCAATTTTTTAGACCGCGAATTTTATAGTCCCCCAATATCTATGCTCCCTCGAATTTTAAGCTTTCTTGAAAACTTATATTCCTTTAAGTAGTATGCTCCTTCGAAAACGTACTTGCCCCCGAATAATATGTTCCCTCGAAAACATACTTGTCTTCGAACAATATGCTCCCTCGAATACATACTTAAAATTAGTAATTTTTTGCAGCTATGATTGTTATATCCAAACCTTATACTGACTACCTCGAAGGCGTTATAACTGTGTTCACTAATCTTCGCCTGTGGGCAAAGGAGCAGTGGGATAACCGATTTCGTCTTTGTTTTACCGACGACAATCTGGCTAGGAGTCGACTATGGAGGCTGAATCCCCTCGATCGCATTATCATGATAGGATTAATGACTCCACCTTCGGAACGGGAAGTGTTGGAGCGGTGCAGCCAAAAGGATGTTACAATCTACCTGCCCAAGCGCTCCCGTTCGCAGAGCCACCTGGGGGAGCCTCCATAAGATGAAGTATTATCAACCCAACCACTGAATCCCAGAGTGCCTATTAATACTCAAAGGCCTCCTTCCTCGGACAATGCCGGGGCGTCGAACTCTCAAGCCCCTCCACCAAGTACTGTTGCTCCAATAAACCCCATTCCTCCTCTCCCGCTCCCGTCCTTCCTCCAAAGAAAGATGCCAAGAAAAAAGATTTGAAGGGGAATGGTGTCCTTCTGGAGCCCATCGAAGAACAGTCTGAGGGAGGAGAAACCCCTGACAATAATGAAGAGACTAATCTTGAAAGAGAAGTCCATGGGAGTGCAAATGATGCTGAAAACAGGGGTGGCCAGTCGCCCAGGGAAATTTTTATCAATCCTTGCACTCTCCTCTCACTGAGGCTTCTCATCCAGCCTCCCTCGAAGACAGCCCAAGATTAGCTCCTATCCCTGTTCCTCGAACCAATCCTCCTCTACTCATTGATCCAGACGTTGCTTGTAGTGATTTCTCCGAATTTGATTCTACAGCGTTGGGGTCCTCTTCGAGCTCGTTCGAGGTCCCTTTGGATGATGAGTTCTCAATGAACCTTCGGAGACTGCTACATACTTCAGTGAACAGAGGAAAGAAGATGCGTCATCTTGAAAAACGCAAAAATTATTACAAGTTCAAGTCATCGTTGGCTGCCTCTCAGCTCGAGGAGGCCAAGAAGCAATATGCGGTGATCGAGGGCCAAGCTGATGCCTTGTACGAACGTCTTTCTGCCTCTGAGAATTATGTGACAATTCTAGAGAGGTGTTGTCAAAAGGAGAGGTATTTGTACAAGGAGAAGACTGATTCTCAAGAGCTAATGATAGCTGAATATAAAAAGGGGCATCACTTGGCTTGCGATGGATTCGACCAATGTACTGAGGCTCTTCGAAAGGTAGTTGCAGAACGTGATCAGTTGCAGAGACGGATCGAAGGTTTCCCTGTAGAGGTCGAGGAGGCGAAGGATAAGGCTGTGGATGCTTATGCAGCAACATGTACGAAGAAATTGCAGGCCCGGGATGCTGCTACTCGAGCTGGCTTGTTGACCCAAATATATGTTGAGCATCCTGAATATAACCTGGGGCCTTTTTGGAAGTTTTTCCCCTCGGAACTTCGCCCTCCCCAAATAGTCGTAAGTGAAAGTGAAGACTCAGAGGGTGAAGGGAGTGACTCCTCGAAAAATGCAGATTGAGTATAAGTGCGGAAGGAGTCAGTTTTTTTTGTGCATGGCCCAATAGGGCATCTTTTGTAATGACTTGAACATGTTGTACTGTTCTAATTGTGTGAGATAGGTCAATTTTTACAAGAGCAATGAATATTTGTCACTTCTATATATATTATGTTTGGAACAATTTCTGCAAACATCCAACTATATTGTCCTTCGAACGATTATTAGTTAGTTAAATTCACACATATTATGAAATAAGGCCTTCGAACTCCAATTTCATTGGCCTTCGAACAATTATTATTTGGATAAATTCACAAGTTTTATGTTTGCAATAAGGCCTTCGAACTCCAATTTCATTGGCCTTCGAACAATTATTACTTGGATAAATTCACAAGTTTTATGTTTGCAATAAGGCCTTCGAACGATTATGGGGTCTCCGAAAAAATTTAAGGAGATGATATTTTGAGTCACAACTGAGTGAGAGTGGATTCGAGGCACACTATAGTGTGATCCGAAGAATGGTTCGAAGGTCCCAAAACATCGAGGCACACCTTAATGTGACCCGAAGAATAGTTCGAAGGTCCCAAGACTTCGAGGCACACTTTAATGTGACCCGAAGAATAGTTCGAAGGTCCCAAGATTTCGAGGCACACCTTAATGTGACCTGATAATACATAAAGTATCAATAAAACTAGGGGCATACATTATTGTGACCCCATAGAATAATTCGAAGAGACAACTAATCGAGGCACATTTTACTGTGACCCAAAAAATAGTGCGAGGGGACAACAATTCGAGGCACATGTTACTGTGACCCAAAAAATAGTGCGAGGGGACAACAATTCGAGGCACATGTTACTGTGACTCAAAAAATAGTTAAGGCAAAGAAATCTTTGTATTTAAGGGGCTCATCGAAACACCTAATTAAAACCTTCATGTGCCTAACAGGGTAGGAAAGAGTGTGTCCTCACCAAAATTTGTTCCAGGGGATACAGATAGAGGAAAAAAGAAATACAATGCCAACTGGCTCTGCTAATCAAGATATAGTTTTAAATGCTCAATATTCCAAGGTAAACGGAGGTATCACCCTTCTTTATCTTTTAACCGATATGTGCCTGGTTTTATCCTTTCGGTAACCTCGTAAGGGCCTTCCCAGTTAGGGCCCAATTTTCCCAAGCTCTTTTCTTTAGTATGCAAGAAAACTTTGCGTAAAACTTTGTCTCCCACCTGAAAATCTCGATGCTTTACTTTGGACGCATAACGACTCCTCATAAGAGTCTGATAATGAAGTGAAGTCAACTTTTCTCGCTGTCTCTTTTCCTCAACCAAATCTAAAGCCAATGCTCTACTCTGGTCATTTATGTCCGAGTCATAGGTTGCTATTCGATGTGAGGGGAAAAGGATCTCCGGAGGGACCACGACATCCATCCCATAGACTAAGGCAAACGGAGACACAGCGGTGGCCGTTCGGGGGGTCGTTCGGTATGCCCACAACACCTCCTGTAAATAGTCGGGCCATTTCCCCGCTTTGCCTTCCAAGTTCTTTTTCAAACCGTCGAGGATGGTGCGATTAGTTACTTCCACCTGCCCATTCGCCTGAGGGTGAATTGGTGCCGAAAAACATTGTCGTATGCCCTTTGATACACAGAAGCTCTGGAATTCTTTGTTATCAAATTGAGGCCCATTGTCCGTGGTAATCTGCAATGGTACACCAAAACGACAACAAATATTAGATTGAACAAACTTGATCACGTCTTTGGCCTTTGTTCCCGCGAGCGGCTCAGCTTCCACCCACTTAGAAAAATAGTCGACGGCCACAATTATCGTCTGTCTGCCCCCAGAAGCCATGGGTAGAGGCCCAACCAAATCAATGCCCCACCTGTCAAACGGAACTGCCTCCGAGATGCTTTCCATCAATACCCCAGGTTTGTGAATTACATTAGCATAGCGCTGGCACGTATCGCAGCGTTTGACCAAATATTTTGCGTCGGCCGTGATAGTTGGCCAATAATAGCCTGCCAAGAATACCCTACGGATTAAAGCCTTATATCCACAATGAGCGGATCATTCACCGTCGTGTAACTCGGAGAGGATAATTTGTGACTCGGACCTACTCAAACACCTTAATAATGGCCGACTCAGAGATCTTTTATACAGCAATCCTCCCAGCAAAATGTAACCGTGGGACTTGAATCTAACTTTTCTGGCTTCATATTTGTCGGCGGGCAAAACGTCATGGGCTAAAAAATCAATGAGAACCGTTCTCCAATCAGGCGTAATCACGTAGTTTTCCTCCGAGATATTCATCGCGTGCTCTTCGCCAATCGAGACCGACGGGTATGCTTGAACCAACACCCACGGATAACCTTCTGTTCGTGAAGCAGAGGCAAGAGAATCCGGGACGGCATTCAACTCTCTTCGAACATGCTCAAACTTGACTCCCTCAAATCCAGATGCCAAATCTTTCATCAGCTTCAAATATTGTATCAGCGTTTCCTTCCTTGCCTCGGACTCCCCCGAAGCCTGGTTTATCACTAGCTGAGAATCACTGATCAATTTTATCTGCCGAGCCCCGCATATTTGAGCTAAACGTAAGCCTGCTAGAGCGGCTTCATACTCAGCTTCATTATTAGTAGCCTTGAAACCGAAACGAATGGCTTGGAACATAGCTACCCCTTGCGGGGATATCAATTGGACACCTGCCCCACTGCCTGAAATGTTTGACCCACCATCCGTCCGTATTACCCATTCTTCTTCGTCAACCATGTCATGTACCTCCTGCTTTTCTCTGTCTGAATGGAACTCAACCAAAAAATCTGTTAAAACTTGTGCTTTTATCGCCGTTCGAGGCTCAAATGTTATGTCGAAGTCTCCTAGCTCTACGGACCACTTAGTCATCCTGCCAGAGATGTCTGGTCTTTGTAATAGACTCTTCAGAGGAAAAGTCGTCCGAACAACAATTGGATGAGCTTGGAAATAAGGTCTCATCTTCCGCGCCGCCATCACCAATGCTAAAGCTACCTTCTCCAAAGTAAGATATCGCTTCTCGGCGTCCAGCAAACTCTTACTGACATAATAAATTGGCCTTAGAAGAGAATCATCTTCACGGAGGAGAACGGCACTGACAGCACATTCGGATACTGCTACGTAGACAATTAAAGTTTCCCCTACCACTTGTTTAGATAAGATTTCCGGAAAGGTCAAATACTCTTGAATTCGACGAAAAACGGTCGAACATTCTTCAGTCCAACAGAAATGCTTCGTATTCCGCAATATTTTAAAGAACGGGGCACACTTATCCGACGAGCGAGAAATGAATCGATTCAGAGCAGCCAATCGTCCTGTCAGAATTTGCACCTCTTTGATATTTTGGGGGGGAGTCATGGCGATCAGAGCTTTTAGCTGCTCGGGGTCAGCCTCGATGCCTTTTTCGCTGATCATGTACCCAAGGAATTTACCTGACCTTACCCCGAAAATGCACTTCTTCGGATTGAGTTTGAGATTGACTCTGCTCAAGTTGTGGAATGTCTCTGCTAGGCCAGTAAAATGGTCTTCGTTTCGCTCACTTTTGACTAACATATCGTCGATATAAGCTTCCATGTTTCGCCCAATCTGTCCTTCGAAAGTTTTATTGACCAGGCGTTGATAAGTTGCCCCCGCGTTTTTTAATCCGAACGGCATGACCTTATAGCAATATAAACCTCACCCAGTAATAAAAGAAGTGCTTTCCTCATCGTTGGCAGCCAGTCGAATTTGGTTGTATCCCGAGTAAGCGTCCATAAAAGATAACAATCGATTTCCGGATGTAGAGTCCACTAATTGATCAATGCGAGGCACAGGAAACAGATCCTTAGGACAAGCTCTGTTCAAATCCGTAAAGTCAATACACATTCTCCACTTGCCATTTTTCTTTCTCACCAACACTGGATTCGACGCCCATACAGGATAATGCGACTCGCGAATATGACCTATGCTCAGCAACCGTTCGACCTACAAAATCAGTGAGGCCTTTTCCGGGGAGACAGGCCTTCTTTTTTGGACTATGGGTCGGACATCCAATCGTATTGCGAGTTTGTGACACATAATTTCCGCCGGCACACCAGTAACATCCTGTGCACACCAAGCAAACATATCAAGTTTATCAGATAAGAAAGCAATTAACTTCTCTTTAAATTCTGGAGAGAGGTGGACCCCTATCTTCAAAACTTTGCCAGTCGTAAATTCGTGTGTCGCAGAATCTTCCTCTGGGACCTGAAATCCGGGGCCTCCCTTGGATCATCGCACGGGATGACCTCGGGGGGAGGCCCCTTTAATTACTATGCTGGGTCGGAGGGGCCCCCTCGAACCCCCTTGGAGGACAGGGCTACCTGATAGCATTCTCGTGCCATCTTCTGGCTGCTTCGAACTGTCCCAATATTGTTTCCGATCACATACTTTAAGCATTGATGCACCGTGGAAATTACGCCATGCATCCGGGATAACCAAGAGCGACCCAGGATAGCATTATAGGAGGTCGGTGCGTCGACCACAATGAAAAGTACCTCCACCTCTTTCTTAAATGGTCCACGACCCAACTCAACCATACACTGAAACTCTCCAACGACAACTGCTGTGGCACCAGTAAAACCCACTATTGTCCTGTCGGATCTTCGGATGACCGGTGGGTCAGAAATGCGGCGGTAAGTACTCATAACCAAGATATTCGCAGAGCTCCCTGTGTCGATGAGTATTTTCTGAATCTGATCCCCAGCATTGCCCGCCGCGATCACTACAGCGTCCTCATGAGGGCCTACAACATTACGCATATCGTCATCATCGAAACAAATAATGGGAGAAGGCGAGCGATGCATTTGTGCGGAGACTCCTGCTTCGATCTGGGTGGTCAGGTTGACCATGTGCCTTTTGCGAGAGCTGTTAGAATTTCCCGCGATCGTATCTCCCCCGAAAATTGCAAGGGAATCGAAAAATGCACAAAGACTGTCCACCCCCCCCCCCCTCGGAATTTCTTCCTCTACCAGGTTTACATTGTTCCTCCCCACTTTGGGGTCCAGATACTCTTGTTCGATGTCAAAATCGTCGACCCCCTCAGAAATTACCATGGTTGTGTCAGTATTCTTCGAGACAGCTTTTACCACGGCATTTTTCTGGGAGTGTTTCTTGACGTACTCCAACAGCATTCCATTCTCAATTAGAGCTTGCACCTCCTTCTTCAAAGCTATGCAATCTTTGGTGTCATGCCCTACATCCTCATGATACTTGCAATATTTGTTGACACTTCTGCTTTCCCTCGGTGTCTGTATGGGAAAAGGCTTCATGAACGTGACCGAAGATTTAGCCTTATCAAATATCGCAGCAACATTTTCTGTCAACTCTACAAAATAATCGGGTCGAACCCATTTGTTTGACATGAATCTTCCCCCTTGATTGTAGTTTTGTTGATTGACATAGTACTGCGGGTTTGATTTTTGCCTCGGAGGATACTGACCTGCGCTTTTAGCCTGAACGTTCGATCGAGGGCCCTGGGCGCTTGGCTCAGTCCTTTGAATTGATTATGGTCCAACTGCTCTCCTGAACCTTTCTCCGAAGCCTGGGTTTCTTCCACCAAGATTCTCTTCTCAACTTGATCTAGCAATGCTCCGAAGGTCATCGCCTGACTTTCTGCCACCGTGTCTTTTAACAACCCGGGGAGCAAACCCATCCTGAACGCTGCAAGCGCCACCGAGTCCTTACAGTACTCCATATCCGTTTTGGTCTTGACAAAGCGATTGGTATAATTTTTGAGGCTCTCCCCCACTTTTTGTCGACAGTAGATTATGGTGTCTCCGTTGGCTCAGAACTTCTTGCTCCCCACGAAGTGTTGCCTGAAGATATTCCAGAACATGTCAAAAAAATTTATAGAGCCCTGAGGTAGCCTGTTGTACCACTTAGATGCCACTCCCTTGAAAGTTTGAGAGAATGCTCTGCATAGAAGCTTATCATCGTCGTCGAAATTGATCATAAAGTTCTTAAACTGCTCGATGTGATTGTCCGGGTCCTGAGTCCCATCGAACTTTTCTAACTTCGAAATGTCAAAGTGCTTCGGGAGGTTCCCCACTAAGATCTCCGAGGACAGGGGAGAGGCTCTCCAATTATGTCCCGTACGATAAATGTTGGACCTCAGATTGTCATTATTCGAAAAATACAACCCCTCCTCGGAGGGCAAAGTGTATTGCTGCTGCCACTCTGAATTTCGAGGGCCCATGTCATTCTTACCAGGGCACTTTGCCTGTTCATGAGATCGGTCACCAATTCGGTCGTGGCGACTTTTTTCCCTCGAGGATTTCCTCTCCGAACTTCTTCCCCTTCGGAAATCAGTTCGCCTATGATCACGCTTTTTCCTCCGGTGGTATCTCCGAGGAGATGATTCAAAAGTGCTATAGCGCGAGTAGTCGCTTGAGGCAGCCGAGTCTGATCGGTGTTCTTCTCTCCTCCTCGGACACCGTCGCTCACGCCTCCGATATTTGTCGTCTTTATTTTTGGGACGAACTTCAACATTGCGCTCCTCTTTTTCAATGACGGCTTCTCTCCTTATCTCGGATCGAAGATTTCTCTGTGCGGCTTCCTTTTCCGCTTTCAACCTTTCGATTTCCAGCAGCAATTCATTCCTCTGAGCCAGGAGGGCGGAGTCATCGAAAACGTTCTCAACTCGCCGACCTCCTTCTCCTTCGGACTCCGTATCATTCTGAAAGTCATCCGCCTCCATGTTTTCCTCACAGTGGTTAATCAAATCGTCCCCTTGGTCCCCCATGGTCCTCCTCGGAACAGGAATTATTTCCAGGAAGCGATTATCGACCGAGTGATTTTCGATTCCCACAGACGGCGCCACTGAAGAGATTAAAGGTGGTCGAGGGGTGATTTTGCTATGCGAAGATTGTTGATAGAGGATTTTATGATAGAGAAATGTCTCGGTGTCAGATTTAGAGAGAGAAATTTCAAATTGCTAAACAGTGTAGAGAGAGAAAATCTCGTACTATTCATCTCGGGATTTGTGAAGCGTGTGTGGTCTTTTTATAGTACAATTGCGGACCCCACACGCTTTAATTTGGATTAATTACATCTTTTGGTCCTTACATTTTGTTTTATTCCTATTTTGCCTACCTCTTTATAATTAATACAATTTAGCCCTTATACACTTATCTCTATACATTTTCCTCCTATCATACTTTTCCTTAATTGTTTCTCCCCCATCAAATTTCTTCTTTACACTTTTCTCCTTGTCTTTTATTCTTCCTTATCACCTTACAACAAGATTTATATGTGTATTTAGAAGATAATATTAGCCTACAAGGAATATTGGATAACGAATGATAAATAAAATCGCAAATAACAATTTATCGTTCAAGTAATTATAAGTACCTTAGATTATCAGACCCAACGAAAATAATTAATTGATTCCTACGAGTACTGAATAAAATCTAGGAACTATCGAATCAAATTAATTTGTGATGCAAAGATCAAGATTTGGTTATTTCTATAAAAAATCACAAAGATCAAGATTTGGTTATTTCTATAAAAATTAAATAATGTCACAAATCAAGAATAATTTTCATGTAAACTAATAATTGAACAACTCTAGGATTATTGAATATGTAATTAAAAATGACTATGAAGTCTAAACAATTAAGTTAAATTAATTTAAATATAATTCTAAAATTAGGTAAGTGTTGATTTTATCTATGGATCACTATCGATTAATCTTCTCGTCTAGATGATTGTATCTGTTGTCATGGTCATAGTAAACTACTCATTCAACTCAGTGGAATGGATAGTGTTTTGAAGTAGACATCATCTTTCGATCTCAAAATAAATCTACGAAAAAACAATTGAACGCATAATTGCAAGCATTAACTTTGCTATTAAAACTTTAAAAAATAGTTAAATTATTTCATAATAAAAATATATTTGCAGAGGTTTTATAACCCCAAAACAAAAGAATTAGTTTGTGCTAATTTTTTTTCATCATAAAAAAAAGTAAAACTAGAAGAAGAGAAACAAAATTATGCTGACTCATACCATTATAAAATATTAGTCGTGCACAATTTTCCTTTTGGTCTTCTTCCAAAAAGACTCATACTAGTTGAGAGATGCTCATATTCATATACCATTGATAATTCACATGTCTAACCGATGTGAGATTTTGGTCACACAATTGCACTTAATTTTTTTTCATCATGTTTTTCTATGTGTCATTCACTCGATCTTAAGTTAATTTTTCAGTTATTATGTGACAAAGAAGCCAAAGGACATATATATTAATAAATAATTATAGATGATTTTTTTAAATACATACATGTGATTTGTGCAATGGCTAGTTCCATTAAGCTTTCTAACTAATCTATTTAATGAGCTATAAATTAATAAATTTTCTCAAACTTGGTTATAAGCATTATGTAATGAATCACCCCTAATTAACATAACCTAAAAAAAAGAATATCTTATTTATCAATTATTGTTTTTTATATACATGACGATTATTATTATTTCAAAATTATTAATTTTCATGTAATTTTTTTTTTCAAAATTAAATTATGCATATTAAATAAACATCTAGAAAAATATTTTTATAAACACCTAAACAATATAAGTCTAACCTTTTAGTTCTTGATTTTAATTTATAAAAATCAATTCATATCGTTTGAATTAAATCATAAGCTCATATAATATAAAATATATAGTATATAGTGACGAATAATTCTTTATTTTATGATACTTTTATTTAATAGTTTCCCACCCTCTCTCATTTTTATTCATCAATTTTATATTTTGTGACATGCAATGTTCACCGCGATGATGAATAATGTTCACCGCGTTGACAACAATTTTCTTGAAATAAAATTAGAAACTTAATAATAGCAAAATAAATAAAAATATATATTCATGTTACCATGACAATCATTGCAACTTCAGAACAAGTGAATTTGTCTACAGTTAAAATTGTGTTGATTGAATATAAATTTATTAAAAAAGATGTTGAGAAGCAAATTTGAAGATAAAAACAATTTGAAAATTAGTTATGATAATATTATTATATATATTATAGTTGAATAATGATAAATAAACCTGAACATTTACGATAGAATCACACGTGACATTATAAGCTACTAAGAAATGCTTCAAATAGGTAAAAAAATTAATAGAGAGAGGTTTTTTTTAGTGAAAGAGGCAAACCCTCCGAGTTACATTTACATATAATACATATATTAAAAGTAAACGAAATTCAATTATACTTTTATTAGTGAAAAATATTGTTAACCAAATATCATATCTTAAACAAATTCAAGAGTTTTTTAAGGATTCGTCAAAATAAATTAAAAAATGGCTTGTAAACCTAAAGAAAAAAAAGGATTTGTCAAAGGAGAAAAAAAATCATCAAAGTAAAAAAATTGTTTGTGAGAAACATGAAAAGATACGGTTCAACAAAGAAGAGGGTTTCATCTCGAGTTGAATGTGATGGCTCAATTCTAATTAAAAGCTCGCCTAGGGCTCTTTTGTAATTAACAGTTCGTCTCCATTGAAAGGGCTCGTCTCAAGTAGAATGTGACGAATCATGTCCAATCATCGTATAGATCATCTTCAATTAGAGCAAAGTTCTCTACGTTATCAAAGTGATGGCTATAGTTTTGCTAGGGGACATAGTTACCCAATCGGACTTTTGGTCCTATGAGAAAATTAAAAGTTTTGTTAGATTGTAAACCAAAGTTACATATCTTATTCTACCAAACGAGATAAGAATTTTTTTTCCACCGCGTTCCTTCTTATATATGGCTCGCAAGAAAAGAGACGACGTCTTTGTTGGGTCGTATGAACTAGATCCGCTCTCTCCACCAGTATCACCGTAAGGATGGTAATAATTATGGCATGAAGATGGAGGCACAAAGTCTTAAATACCAAAATAGTTGGTCTAGTGAAAATTAGTTCACAAAACAATATGACAACATTAGTTCTAAGAAATAGAATATATCGAGAATATCTCCAAGGCAATCCAATGTAATGTACGAGAATGTGTTTCAAGTTTCTAGTAATCAGTTTCTGAAAGAAGGAAGTAGTCAATGCCTCATCAACAATAATATGGATGCTCCAAACAAGATTGAAATTGTTGAAGCCGCATAAAAAAGGACGTTGAAAATCAGAAAGTTACCAAGGGATATTAACAAAAATGTACGTCAAGTATATGGCAAAAATCAGAGTTTGAATCCAAATAAACCTGGATATAAGTAGATAAGTTTGACTTGTCTCGTAATTCTAATGGATACGTTGAGGCTTTGGAAACACGAAGTAGATAAGTTAAACCCTTAGAATTTAAGAAGGAAACAACCACAAACAAGTTTTATAATGTTAAGGATGGATTGCCAAACGATTATGCTCAAGTAAAAAAGATTGAGACAACAACTAATTTCGGATTACAAATTGCGGTGCTTCATTTAGCTCACACACATCAAACAAGACATAACTTTATTCTTCTCGGACATTAAAAGTTATAGATGCAAGACCAAAGCTTGTTCTTCAAGACATGATTTCACATCAAGTAAATGCTATAAGTTGATAGGGGTATATATGAAGCTTACTCTAAAAATGTGAAGTCTAGGCCGTGTATAAGAAGAAGAACTTCGGTTTTAAATATGATATTGCACAGTTGTTGGAAGTTACCAATCAGATAGTTCAAGTAGATTTTCTAAGTTACGTTGATAAAAGAAAAAACCTTTTCAGGGATTCAAAGGTCAAAGATGGTTATTACTGAAATACCAAAGACAGAAGGAAAAAAACTTTCTCATGAGATTTCACCATTTCAACATGAAAATCATATGAATGGTTATTACAAGTTTGATCGGTTTAAAATATCATCCATACTATAATCTTCAGACTCAACAAAAGAGTTTTACACCATCGACAAGATTCATGAATTTTGCAACGAAAACAATTCTGACAGCCTCGGTTTTCTTTGTTACATGACTTAGAAATCCGCCATCAACGAGATGATCAATGAACCCGTTCCAAATTATTATATCAAGACATGCATGCAACAAGAACAACTGCAACATGATAAAAAGGTTTTTATAACGCTTTAAATTATAATATCATTTTTACTTTCTTTCTTTCATGGCGCACACAGACACGCAATGGACATAATTTGATAGCACATGTTATTACGTGTAATTATATTTACAACATACACTTATAAAGTGACACATGGCTAGTATAACACATTGACACACATAGTTACAAGTGACTTTCATGCATACACATATCACCCAGAAACAAGAAAACGTAATATTGTTAGTTTCACTAGTGCATATGTTCTTCATGTGTATCAATATTGTTCTACATATAATATTGTTTACACACTTGGTCTTGTGTTATAGTTTATCATTCACACAAACAACATCATAAGCAGCTCATCATCATAATGAATATCTAATATGACTTCGTTAATGATGATGAGCTGCTTATGAACTTTATAGCTCGAACTTCAAATATTTAACCTAAAAAGGGAGGTATATCATATAACTAATCTTAATCGTCTTAAGACATAATAAGATATATTAGTGAACTTACACACATTTGAGAAAAAATCATTGCTTTGTATAATAAAATTAAGAGCTTTAATTTTGTTAGACATAAATATACCATAAATCATGCATAAGTTTATATGAGACTGTAAGCCAAAGTTTGTTATCAACAAAAGATGTTTTGCAATAAGCCTTCATAAATGACAATTTTCAGCCCATATTCATGAAAGAACGACTATATACCAAATGATAGAAAGGCTTTAAACCGAGTGATCTCCATAATAGAGAGTTTATAAGACAAGTGATCTATATGTAATTGACGACAAGGGTCATATATAATGATAAACGAACATGATTAATAAACCAAGCCTAAGGTTGAAAAACTATACTGTTACGCAAGAGGTCATACTGATCCCTGAGCTACGAGGTCGAATAGCAAAACATGGTTAATAAATCAATCATGAGGCTGCAAAACCATACAGTTACGTAGGAAGCCATACTCATCCATGACCTACGAGGTCAAATAACGAAATGGTTAATAAACCAAACCTATAAGGCCACACAAGAGACCCTACTAAGCCCTAACCTACAAGGTCAAATAGAAAAATAGTTAATCAACAAAGCTTATAAGGCCATACAAGAGGCCATAATGTATCATGAATCAAGATTCAAATATATATATATATATATATACCGACCCCCACAACGAGAAAGAAATCATAAATATGTTACAAAAATAAATATGTTGCTAAAATAAGTATGCTACCAAGATAAAAATGAAATTATGAATAAATGATTTGGTCAGATAAAGAATCTCCTCCGGTATCAAATTCACCAACTCAACCAATTAATACGATGATGACAAGATAAATTGATGGAAAGCGACTTGAGAGATATTAGATAAAGCATGCTGACCTGAAGCATGCCGACCTAGAGCATATCAACCTCAAGTATGACGACCTGGAGTATGAAAATTTAAAGCATGACAAACCTAAGTAGGAATATAAAACACATATAAGAAAGGTCATAGGATGACAAGACTAAAAATAGTCATTACTTTTCCTTCAGTAGAGACTAGGGGGCTACTCATCCCGATCCACCAAAGAATTAACGCATGCCAAAGAAACATGTAAAACCTTAACAACCTACTAATTGTTAGTTATACTATTTCCCTTTTAAAATAGAGCTTTTTATCGTCAAGTGAGGTTTTTTCATGCAAAGGTGTTATAACGAGGCAAAAACAATTAAGTACGAACCAAACTAGAGATATATTTGATAACAGTTCGGCTAGGAAAACGTGAATAAACAAACCTTAAGACTTTTCAGAGTCTAGCCAACATAGCTGACATAGTTACTTCAGCATGAAAAACTGAGCCTCGGTAAAAATATATAACAATTTTAGACATGAAGACTAAGCCACGGCAATTGACAAAATCAAAGAATAAGCTTCAGTAAAAAGACAGGTGGAGTCCTAAATACATGAACAAGGAAAGACTCAATTATTACATTATCCGAACATTATATTCAACCATTGCTTCGTCCTTAAGTTTCATTAATACTCCAACTCAAGGACAATGAGGGCTCTTGATAAGGAAATATTCTATATATAATACCCTAATAATGATAAAATTACACGAGAAGTATTTATGATAGAATTACACGTGACATTATAAGTTATTAAGAAATTTTTTTGTGTTTGATTATTTACTTTTCATTATTTTAGTCTCATTTTCTCTCTGGAGAACTTTTTGGTGTTTGATTAGGTTTTATGCCTCATCGTGTTATTTTTATGTTATGATCATTATATATAATATCTTGGCCAGAGCTAGATATTATGATATCCATATTTTTTTCATATTTAATTCCATCTTCAACATTTTTTGCTACCTAAGATTGTAGTTGGATAACACATGTAAAAATGATATTATTTTGTTGTTCTAACAACATATCATGACTTTGGTCATCCTGAACTTCAAGATGTTGGATTTATGTATTCTAAATTTTTGTAAAATCTTGAAGCTTTGTTTAAAAATTCTCGGATTACTCAAGGATTCTTTTAGTATTCTTAATAAATTTATCCAATGTATCTTCTAAGCTTGGTTTCCTCTATTTTTTGTATTAAAACTTGTTTTAAAACATATTATATGTTTTTGCAAAGAATAAATAATTGATGTTTGACATGTTTTCAAAGTATTTATAGGCATTTTCAGGTGGCTTACTATTACAGACCAAACCATTATAAAAAGAATATGAATTTGCATCCCAATTAGAAATTCATTACAAGGACATCTTTATAACAAATCATTAAATCTTTGTTATGTCTAATTGAGTGATTCAGTATCGTATTGAAAACAATTGAGGATGTGATTTCTTTATCAATATATCTTTACTGGTGTAAAATATTACTTGAGAAACAGTCGGACTAATTTATCCCAAGTGGTTATTATTCCCGCAACAAGTACGTAGCTTTATCCCAAAGAGATAATGGAAAAATTAGTAGTTTCATTCCATCTTCAAATGTTCCATCAAATCTGAACAAGTCAGAAAGTTCAAGAAAATATACAACGTGTTTATTTGGATCTTCATTCGGTTCTCTTTCGAATTAAATAAGATTGCTTGATTGTGATAATGATAATATGATTGATCTCAAGATTACTTTGTAAACTATATCCTCTTTCTAGAAACCCTAATTAGGATTTGAAATCTCTCTTTCAACTCAATCGATCATTCCTTTTATTTTTATAATCATTTCAATGCTTTGGTCTAGATGGATCTTTATTGTCTCTCGTTGGTTTTTTCAAACGTTGGTTTTTTCAAACGTTTTTTTCAAACATTGTAGTTATTTCTTTCACTTTCCCCTCTTTTGTTGATCCTTATTACTTTTATGTCTTACTTTCTTTTTCTTGACTCTCTATTGTCTAATCCGTAAGACTTGACAATCCAGCGTGGTTTGCTGGTCTCACTCAAGTTTGTTAGTTAACCCTTGATTTAGTGAGTTGAAGTCTCTTTGGTGGCTCTCCACTTCATTCCCGTGTATTTTTTTATCTCTCTCATCCCACCATAGATCTTAAGGTTCAGTTTGTTGTTCCGGCTACAACCATCAAGTATTTTGGGGATTCAGTTCCTTTGTTTGAGCAACAGTCATCAACTGTTACACGATTCAGTTCGATGCTCTTATCCTTGGTATAAGTACGACCATATACTACTCTAGTTTTTCGTTACACGATTCAATTCGATGCTTTTATCCCTGGTATAAGTACGACCATATACTACTATAGTTTTTTTTATCTCTCGAATGAGATCTTCCTTTTATTTTTTTAAGAGGTTTTTTGAGATGTAGTTTTTTGTATTTTGTTTTGGGTTGCTTTTTTGTATTTTGTTTCGGGTTGCTTTATGTTAGGTTTTTTCAGATGTAGCTTTTGTATTTTGTTTCGGGTACGATTTGGGGTAGTTTTCTATTTTGTAAAAAATTGATAGATAGGATTTGATTCTTTAACATTTTATATATTTTTTTAAGACTGATTGTACCTCTAGGTCTCTTATTTAAGAAAATATCGGAATAGTATGATATTGTCCGTTTTGGATCTTCAGCTTTGTTTTTGGTCCAATTCCAAAAGACCTCATACTAGTTGAGATATGTACTCACTTATATAACATTGATCCTTCCTATATTTAATCGATATGGGGTGTGAGACTTTGTTCACAACCTTAATAGTTGAGATATTTCATTAATTTGGTCGACACCTTAACATATGAGATATTTCATTCAATTGTACATTGTATATTATTTTTGAGTCTAAATAACGTTGAACAATGGATCATGTGGGGAGATACTCTAACAATTTAATTGCTCGTGAAAAAAAAATACAATATCATTTTGTAAAAATTAATATTAACTAGAATGAAACAACTAAATCTTTTGTAATTACCAAATACGTATATATAGAATTGCGCTATGGTTAAAAGATATGTGAAATTTGATTTTGAATTAAGTTTGAAAAAAATAACAAACTTTATCTCCATTAGTTAAAACAAAAGAGAATATATATATATATATATATAATTAAAAATAAATAATTGTTTAATTCTCTGGTATTTAATTTTTATACGGATAGTTATGGTAATTTACCTAACTTTTTTATAACTTAACGGAGATACAATCATATAAATGATAATTTGATTTTCGCACACAGTTTAGACACGTAGATAGAAGCTACTATCCTAATCACCATTCAACGGGACCCAAAATCCGAACACAGTCCCACGTTTTCACTTTAAGACATATCCGGGCCCACAATCTGATACATGTATATATGTATTCATGTGAGAGACCGGTGGTGGTCCGCACGTTCGCACGGAAGTCTACTCACCGGCGCTTGAAAAAAATAAAACATAAAACCTTCTCTCTCTAAAACAAACTACGAAACCACTCTGAAACAGTCTAGAGAGAGAGAAACCTGAAAAGGACAGACACGAGTACAGTTGAGGAGGACACGCCGTCATAACTGAAAAC
Organism: Limnanthes douglasii subsp. nivea; assembly: GCA_036936605.1. Classification (NCBI taxonomy): domain Eukaryota; kingdom Viridiplantae; phylum Streptophyta; class Magnoliopsida; order Brassicales; family Limnanthaceae; genus Limnanthes; species Limnanthes douglasii. The sequence continues at coordinate 1,347,752 of JAUPFV010000004.1, read as the reverse complement.
ATGCTTGGCTTACCGCTCTTATAGTTATAGCTAACTCCATCAAAACACACACCTTTTTCAACAATCCCCTGTTTCTTCAGTTTTGTCTCTCCAACAATATTTTTATTAAATCCCATTACTTTCTTCCTTAAAATAGAATTTTTAACTTAAATATAATAATTTAAGAGCAAATCAATTAGAAATATAATTTGCCGGCTAGATTAATATACCAATCTTTTAATTCGAATTTATTTGTTACCTAATCTGTTTTCTTAGGTCCTTGAGTTTCTGCTCTGGGTTTTGGTTGTCTTCTTCTACCTTGTTACACATTAAAAACAAATCATCTCTTCCAAAGTTTATATTTTTAAAAAACTTTGAGATTTCGGTTTTGAAAACAGAGGAGTTGTTGTCTTTATGATCTGGAGGGTTAGCGGAGAAATGGTTAATGGAAAATTCTGAAGAAATTATTAATATTTTGTTTGAATTGTGAAAAAGAAGAAGAGGGTTTGATTATGGGATGCATTTGCTCAAAACAATCTACACAGCCACTGGTTAATCAAAACAGCAACAAATCTTCATTGGTTGATACCAATGTTCATGCAAAAAAAGAATATTTACATAAAACACCCCATGGTGGTGGTGGTGGTGGCGGTGGTGGGGTTGCTGTTGCTGCTGGTAGGAGAGTCGTTGGATTGGCGCGTCATTCGTCTAGAGTGAATGGAATTCCGGCTCAATCGATTGATGGAGATGGAAAAGGTGGACCGCCTCAATTGGCTCGCTTGTATAGCGTACCACGTGGTGGCGAGGCAGAGCTTGTTAGTGCAGGCTGGCCTTCGTGGTTAACTTCCGTCGCCGGAGAAGCTATTAAAGGATGGGTGCCGCGCCGGGCACAATCCTTTGAAAAGCTAGAAAAAGTATGTTCCTCAATCTTTCAATTCATTTTCTTTTGTGGTGTGCTATTCTTGTGTCCTTAATGATTTGTAATTTGGTTTTACGCGGTTTGTTTGCTCAAAGTTGTTGATTATGAGTTGATATTGTAATTTGCAGATTGGTCAAGGAACTTACAGCAGTGTATACAGGGCTAAAGACCTTGAAACGGGCAAAATCGTAGCGATGAAGAAGGTTCGATTCGTTAATATGGACCCAGAAAGTGTTCGATTTATGGCAAGGGAAATCCATATCTTACGAAAACTCGACCATCCAAATGTTATGAAACTAGAGGGTCTGGTTACGTCAAGAATGTCTGGCAGCTTGTACCTCGTATTTGAGTACATGGAACATGACCTTGCCGGCCTCGCAGCTAAACCTGGAATCAAATTCACTGAAGCACAGGTATACATACATGACTAAAAAACCAAACCATTCATGTCCCAATTTGTGCGAGTTGTATTCTACTAATTATTAATTTTGTTAATTTTGATGGGTGCAGATTAAGTGTTATATGCGGCAATTGTTTCTGGGACTCCAACACTGTCATGATCGAGGAATTCTTCACCGCGACATCAAGGGCTCGAATCTTTTGATCAACAATGATGGAGTTCTTAAAATAGGGGACTTTGGCCTTGCTAACTTGTACAGGCCTAATGGTCCACCATTGACAAGCCGTGTGGTGACGCTGTGGTATAGAGCGCCCGAGTTGTTATTGGGTGCTACGGATTATGGAACCTCGGTAGATATGTGGAGTGCAGGTTGCATTCTTGCCGAACTTTTTGCTGGAAAGCCTATAATGCCCGGAAGAACCGAGGTAACCTATAACACATTAATGATAAATAAATGTTTCTACTTTGCTTTCGAATAGACAATTGTTTTATTTTTGTGGTGGACCTGAATGTTGTAAGTTACCAGGTAGAGCAAATGCACAAGATCTTTAAGCTTTGTGGTTCACCCTCCAACGATTACTGGCAAAAGACAAGGTTGCCTCTCGCCACGAGTTTTAAACCGCAACATCCTTACCCACGTAATCTTAACGAGACATTCCAAAACTTCCCTCCTACGGCTTTGGCACTTGTGGACAAACTTCTTTCTATGGAACCAGAACGCCGTGGATCAGCTAAGTTAGCTTTAAGAAATGAGGTAACTTTATAAAACAATGCTCATGTATATACAAGTATCTCGATCCATATTGTCATTGTTTTTCCGTAACTAAGATTTTTGTATGAAAAATACTTATATTCCAGTTCATTGTTATTAGTTTTTCTCAACCGAGCCCCTCCCTGCTGATCCATCAAGTTTACCGAAATATTCTCCGAGCAAGGAACTAGATGCCAAAGTTAGAGACGAAGAAGCAAGAAGGTGTGTTTATTCAGACATTTCTTTTTTGTTTCTAGCTAAAAGATAATTTGCTGAAACACATATACACATCCTATTACTTTTCAGGCGAAAAGCTGATGCTGTAAAGGGACGGGGACCTGAATCAGTCAGAAGTACTAGAAACTCTAAACGTGTCCAAACGCCCGAATTCATTGGTCCAGGAAAGTTCAAAGGTGGTAGCGCCAACCATAATAAAACCATGGAAGGAGGGACTGGTTCCAGGGTCGAGTTACGTAGAGGAGCTACTACAAATAATGGCCTCTCTCATTCTACTTCAATGGTTCATCCAAGTGCGGCGGGATCAACATGGAATAAGGGTGGAAGCTCTACATTATATAACGCAGATCCGAGGACACAGAAGTCTCAAAAGGCGAGCGTAGCGCCGGATTCTACTAACTATTCTCAGAAGCACAGAGCCGTGTCTAGCAAAGATTCTGATACGGTAATCTTTCAACTTTGATACTCAATTTATATTTCGAACATAACATCATTTTTCATTATAGATGCTGACTAGTTCTGAAAATAGATTTTGTATTTTTTTTCTCAATCTTTAATAATTCCGACAGCATAAACAATTTGTTGCATCTATATGAATGGATATTACCTTGGTATGGTTATAGGTGTATCTGCCTAAGAAAAACAGGATCCACTACTCTGGACCACTGATGCCTGCGGGTGGAAACATGGAAGACATGCTCAAGGAGCACGAACGACAAATCCAAGAGGCTGTCAGAAAATCTCGTTCGGGAACGAAAGACAATCAGACTTCTGGTATTCCACCTCCTTACATCAAAAGAGAAAGACCCTAGTTCGCAACATCTGAAGCCAAGAATCCTCGAGAATTTCTGCAGTAGAGTTTTAAGAGAATGAGAGACGGAGGCTAGTCTTTGTTAATTGGCCACATCTGAAGGAAAGGATCTTCGAATTATCTGGCACTTCTACTGTAAAGTTTCTAATGAATTGTGTCATCTTTTGGTTATCTCCGAATGTTAAAGACAAAGATTTTGCTATGTGCATAGTGGTTTTGCTTAGATGATCTATGTACATTAGCTTTCTTTGTATCAAATTGTTATGACCCAAAATCCTAATCTTAATACACACTTTTTAATGGAGACTTCAAAATTTCCTCATCAATACTCTTGATAACCTTAACAAGCTCAGAAACTCCACGAGCCAAAGAATCAACAAAATTTTCACTTTTTTTTTTCTTTTTTCCGGAGGGAATCCGCAGCCGCTACTCAATAGCCTGCAAACCAACGCCAGAAAGTAAACCACACAAGGTGACAGGTTCAGCCGAGAAAACGTATGCACAAACATGCCCTACTCAACCAATTCGGCTAACCCATTGGAGGTTCCACAACCTCACCTGTTTTTTCGACCCTCATAACTTCCTCAGAAGAATTTGTTGCTGTTAATATAAGATCAAAAGTATTCGGTCGAGCTTGGTTACAAATTGGCTTAACCGTTGTGCGTTGCTGACAAACCTAACAACATTATTATGGATGTCTTGATCTGAGCATTCTCCGTATCTTTTAGACTTGTTGTCATTGCCACAGTCAGCTTAAAAAGGCTTGCCTTCATATATGTATATGATGCGCGAACTTATATACTTTTGTTTGAGTTCTGTTGCACGAACCTATATGATTTTCTCGTTAGTTCCGTTAATGCCGCCATTTTTTGTCCAAAATGCGTTGTTGTGGAATGGAATCATAGTCCGTCATTGGATCATTTTAGCTATAATTCCTAATTGTTATGAGCCAAAACCAACAGTCCTAATCTTAATAAATCCTAAATTAAATTGAATAGATAAAAAAAAAACAAATTCCGTATTAATTGTAATTTTTATTAAAAATCGTGGGAATCCGAAATTTCGTTGTAGGTATTTTTTGATAAAAAATAGATAAATTATTAGTAATGTGAGTATTTTGTGATCGTTTATTTTAACTGAAATAAAAATCAACGTATGAAAATATGCATTTAAACAAAATATAGATCGTGTTATTATAAATATGTTCTAGATATATAAAGGATAATGGAAGATGTTTTAAATATATATTTGACTTAGTTTAACTAAATATTTACATGTTTGGATAGGATTTATGATCTAATTGGTTCAGCCTACACTAATTATATCTTTATTAAGAGTCCCCTAGTTTTGATAAGAGGAACGAGAGAAAACTAGCAAGTGTTACCCGAAACGATCTTGTTGTAATTTGAAGCCTCCTTTGATATTTGACACAGTTCGTGCTGCATATTCGTTGTATTTCTGTTATTGTCGAGGCATCCTTTGTCTCTTAATTGTTTCGTATGATTGTTGTTCGATCTTTGAATGATATGATTGATTTAGAGACTATGGCTTATTATTGATGATTCTTTGAAGTCATGTTACCTTGTATAACATGCTTAAATCGTTCATTAGTCCATCAACTATCCGGTTTTCTTTCATTTAGTCTTTGGACTTCAAAATCTCTTTGTTGTTCCATGGACTTGGCAAAATCTATAAATTTAGTCCTTAGCAGATGACCTCGTCTCAGATGCAGCCACATGTCACTCAAGTCAATTTGGGAAATATTACACAAATAGTCATTTAAATTTAATTTTATTTTTACCCTTTAAATTTAATGAAGCATGAATGTTCATATGTTTGAATTTGCGAATTTGGCCTATTCGCACTTTAGAGTGTATTGGAATTTTCTCTCATTTCAATGTTTGAAAAAATGGTCGACATTTGTCTAAGGATCTTAAAAAAGAATATGTTTAAGGTTGTTAATCTTCCCGTTAAGATTTGGACTTCCTTTACATTCCTTGGTGGTTCAATTGATGCTAAATTGGCGAGTTGGGTTAGATCTGCTTCAATTCTTTTCTCGCTTACCATGTACCATATGAATTGTCCTAATCGAACATCGAAGATGCATTTTTCAGGATCGAGCTTAAGATTCACATGTTTGAGTTTAGCAAATGTTTCAACAAGGTCTGTCAGACGGTCTCCTACATGTAGGCTTGTGACCGGCATGTCGTCAATATAGGCCATGGCAGTTTTGCCTATTTGTGTTGCAAATATTTTGTTTACCAACCTTTGATAGGTTGCTTGTGTATTTTTTTAATTCAAAGGCATTACTTTATAGAAATGTAGCATTTTTTGTGATGAACGTCATGTATTCTTGTTGCCTGATGTCGCATCTACAACCTAGTCAATTCTTAGTAGTAGAAATGAGGTTTTTTCAGATATGCTTTGTTTAAGTCCGTGCATATTCTCCACTTTCTATTCTTCTTTTTAACCGAGATAGGATTTGAAATTCACATTGGGTAATAAGATTCTCTGATATGTCTTAACGACTGATAGTCGGTCTATCTCGACGATGATCGTCTTAGTTTTTTTGTTGAGAATAAGACCTCGTTTTTTGGATTATTGGTATGAAATTATTGTTGATATTTACTAGATGACATATCGTCTTGGCCCATACTCTTGTTACATCTTGTGTACTCCAGGAAAACATATCTAGGTTATTTTTCAAAAAATCAAAATTTTGTGTATGAGATGAGTTGGTATATATCTACCAGTCTTTAGGTTTTTTCCTTGTTCCATGACAACTCGATCCGTCTCTTCCCCCGACTGAACTAATCGAGGGAATTCTATAGATTCATCCACTACCTCATAGACGACCCTTTCATCCTCTGATTTATATGATTTGAGAGACATGGATATTGCATATTATTTTATGTTTTCCTTTTGGTTTCCTCTTATTAGGGCTACGCTACCATTACAGAATACTTATATATTTATGTATAGTAGATACCAATGTATGAATTTTTTCTAGCGATGATTGACTCAAAATTATATTATATAGAGATGATGTATATACAATCTTAAAAAGACATTACTTTTTTACATAATTTTTGTTTTCCTAATGCCACGTAAGTCAATTCTCCTAGGACTGTTGTATTTGCACACGTAAAACCTGTCATGACTCTTTGAATTTTGATCTGCACCGGTGCTCCCTTTATTTTTTCATACGTTCCCCAATATATGATATTCTCTGAGCTACATGTGTTAATCATTACTCGGTTGATCTCTATATCGGAAAATTCTACCGTGATCAACATTGTATCATTGTGAGGAGAAGATAATTCTCTTAGGTCATCATTTGTGAAGGACAAGTCGGGGTACAAATTTCTAGACATATGCGTGGACGTTTGTACTTGACAAACTATCTCGATTTTATCGGCATACCTCTTCCTTGATCTTTTTGTTATTCTAGAGTATGAATCTCTCATGTCGATTACTCTTATTGTTTGTCTATTTATGTCATGGTCCACGTGATCCTCTTCCTCCATTTTCTCTACTTTATGTTATAGAATTTTATCGAACGCTTGTTGTTCTACTTCTGAAGCTAACATTATAATATTACTTGAAACCTGTTTATGCTCATCTATTGATTTATTTTTGATGAACTCATTCAATGTTTCTTCATCTACCAAGACTTGAATTTGATCGTGCAAAGACCAACAATCTTTAGACTATTTACCTATGTTATTATGGAACTTACAGTACTTATTTTTATCTCTGTTTTCTTTTGGGACGCATTTTCAGCTCTGCTATAATTGATGAAGTCCTTTGTTTTTTCATCGATTGTTGATGGTGACTCCATCAATTCGGTGAGCGCTCCCCTTTGCGGTATATTTGTTCCTCTAACATTTCCTACATTGTAATTACCTTTTAACTTATCCTCGGTTTGACTGAAGCTGGAGCGTTATTACTTCTTGGTTTTTCATATTTTGTGTTTACTTGTGCTAGAGTATTTAATTTTCTCACTCAAAGGACTTCGGTTAGATCGTTAGTGTTTTCCATCTTATTTTCTTTAGCTACTTCATCCATTTTGATGAACTGCTCCACTTGAGGCAAACAAATCTCTGAAATTTAAGAACTTATTTTTTTATAATTTTTGTAGACTTGGTCATTTCTTTAAGTCATTATCTAAAAGCTGCTACGACCACTAGATCATGACAATTTTGTCGCTTTTATTTTGTTTCAACGAACAATTTGGTGTAGTCTCTCAGACTTTCACTGTCATTTTCGTGTAATAGACTATGTAGTCCCCATCTCATTTTATCTCATTCGAACCTACAAATTGGTTTTTAAATACAGTTTGAAATGTTTTGTAATTATTTGTACAACCTAATGGAAGGCTATTGAACCACTACATTATTGTTTCTCTTAAGATCATGATAAATACTTGACACTCCATCGCATCATCATCTTTGTATTTGAAGCATCTCACAATTAAATTGCTGGATATGGTGTTTCATATTTTTCTTTGCCATCATATTTATCCATTTAGTGATTATTTTAATGTGATAGCATGGTTCAATATAATATTTTTGGAGCTAGTGGGCACTTGTTATCTTCCTGAGGATCGTCATCCTTATGCAATCATCTCTGAACGAATAAGCCTGATGGAACCCTAACTATTTTCACTTTGCACATTTTGATTTTAGTTTTGCCCTTTGGTCTGCCTCCTTGATTGTATGGATTCTGGTGTACGTATACAGGTTGATACTGTGGAGCGTTATGCGTCTATCCATATATATTATATTTTTGTTTCCCTTGGACAAGATATGGTGATATCATTGATGGACTCTTTTTGCGACTGGGGGCCTGCCCAATTGAGCATCTTGACTCGAATAATTAAATTATAAATAGTCTGAGTATGGAGGATAACTTCGTGGGGGCGTATATCCTTGTGAAAGCGGTGTATGTACTGACATTGCTTTCATACTTGATGTCACTTTAGCCTCCTTAATTAGCTGGATGATCGGATCTTCTTTTTAAGTTTTCACCATTTGTTCTGATCTACTCTTTTCCCTCATTGAATGAGTGGACGTCAGGGTTTTTCTCTTCCTTTTGTTCTTTAGGTGCTTTCGTTGTCTCCGGTCCCTATCCCTGGATCCTTAGTCAGAGCTTTTCCTTTCTTCTTCGTGTGTCATTTTCATATCATTCTCGTTTTCACAAGCGTCTCCTTCATACATAGCACCGTCGCTTTCTTAATCATTTCTTGTTTTGACTGTCCGGATGCGAGACTTGATTTTATGAGCATGAGATAGGAGTTGCTCCTGTATATGCATAAAATATCTTGTTTGTTCGTTTCTCAACTGCTGACCCATACGCTCGATCTTAGATAGAATTTGATTGTTGATTTGGTGGAAGTTGTATTTCAATCTCCTCTTCGACTGATAGATTTGAATTTTCGACCACGTTTGACATTTTAAATTATGAATTGTTTTGCATTTGATGGGATTACAATATCTCCCATTCTCACGGTCGATGTCGGTGTCAATTGATGTGAATAATTTGTGATAGCCTAGATTAGCTGAAGCGAAGATCAACATATAAAAACATTAAATTAAATATATATTTAAGACAAATAAAGATCAAAAGAATAAAAATCTCGTATGTATACCAAATATACTTAAATTAATTAATTTACAATAAATATCTCCTAGCTTAGATTTTCAACATCTTAGATTGTGAATCGTTTTGTATACGATGGGATTACAATTTCTCTGATTCTCCCATCACATGTCAATTTATGTGGATAATTTGTGGCCGCTTAAATTAGCTGAAGCAAAAATCAAGGTATGATTAAATTAAATATATGTTTAAAACAAATAAAGATGAAAGAATGAAAAATTAGATACTTTGTGATATTAACCGAATATTAATTGAAGTTAAATTTTTATTTATATATATCATGCTACAATAAATATAACTACATATACCAAATACTAAAAAACTAAAAATAGCTGAGAATATATTTCTAACCATTAAGATATACTGTTAAATATACATTTAATCTTATATATTTATTATAGATAAAATTTATCAACCGATTGAAAATGAAGTGTTGGAAACCAATAAACTACCAAATATAAAAATAGCTAAAAATAAAATAGCATAGAACCCAGCGCGTTTAAAACTTGAATCTTTCATAAAACCACGAATTGGATAAGATTTATCAACCAAATGGATAACTATAAAATTAATAGTAAGATTTGTCTAGGCGATTTTAATAGCTAAGAATAAAATCGCCTAGACACCCGAGAGCGTGATACTAAAATCTTGTATAAAAATCTTGTTCCTTTCTCTGTAGTCTGTACCATGAATTGAGAGTGTCGTCAGTCATAACTACAAGTAATCAACACGCATACGCAGTCTACAAGTCGGGCATATTTATACATAAAATACAGAGACCAAACAAGATCAAAGGCTGATTATTACTTTCACGAACCATAAGTAGCATAAGTTGTATTCTATTAAAAATATTAAATTAAACATAAAACTTAAGCTGGAAACCTATTAACTTCAGAAGCCAGCATAATACTGTACATTTGGCTTCAATCTTTCTTCAATATATCACCTGCTTTAACTTCTGGGGTAGGTTTTAGTACTTGACAAATCCTACATATCTTGTTTAGGTTTCCGGCTTAGTTCCGAGTAATCACCACCCATTACCTCCAAAATTTGTTGCCACAAAAGTTCGGATTTATCAGCAGAAAATCCTCCATAGATTAAATCTGAGCTGCATGCAGCCACGTGCCAATAATGTGATTTGATTTCCCCTCGTAACTGATCCAGCTGCCACCCAGCATAACCAACAAAGAATCTGAAATCCTGAGGGTTAAGCACTCCTTTCTTTACAAGTGTTGCAGCTTCTTCCAAATTGTTTCGCGCGCCAAAATATAGGCCTGGAAGTACCTCCTCAAACCCTGAAAGCTTTGTCCGCTCTCCTGCTTTTACCAGAAACATGCTCGCCTCAAGAGGTCCACCAAAATGCAGTGAACAATTGGAAAACGTGGTGGCGAGCTCGTTACTAGAGGGTTTCATCTGTTTGATTCTTTTGTGGAGGGGGCGGTTAATCACAAGTCCGAATGGCCCTTCTTGTGGATGTCGGGATCCAGACCGGAGAAGTAGAACAACAGTTCTTTCAAATGTAGGAACACCATCGAGCTTTTCCGTGGCAACTAGGACGCAGCCTGTCTCGGGCATTGAAATAGGATGTGCCCATTTAAGTCCAAGAGGTTTTGCTTCCTTGGGTACTCCACCCAGTTTAGGAGTATCAGAGTTGGTTTTCTCTGTCTGTAAGATGTCAAAATTCAGAGCTTGGTATCTCAAATAACTGTTTAACAAAATTGCCACCGAGAACAGCACCGACGAGTTCAGGTGACGAAAGAGAAAACCCTAAGGTGTATACTTTTTTATGATTGAGAAAGACAAAAATACGAGTGGAAAGCTTTAGAGATTAAATTTCCTCAGCAGCACAAGAAAATCTTGAAAACTCGCACACCAAGACCGAAATTCTTTTTTCCCATAAATGGTTTCTTCTGGATTTCCAGAGATCAATATAGCCTCTATTTTAGCCACCCCAACTAGATTATCAAAGTAAACAGCTTTATAATTATCACTAGAAGAAGTTGTGCTACTATTTCCTTCGAAGATATATAATTCTTCCAAAGCTTTACCATCAAACCATAAAGAAGATTCAAACAAACACATATATGATAACGAATTTAACACCTCACCTGCTCTTGCCTAAATAAATTTGCTCTGAATTCTCTCCAGTCCGTTTTGGCATGATTTAGCTTATTGGAAGCAGAGTTGTCCGGAGCAGATGGGTCTTCGTTTCCTATATTATTAAGATTAGAACACCTAAATGCAATTTATTTTGCAATTTTAGAAACTCCAAATCAACAAACCAACACTTCCAGGATCAGATATCTTTGAAATTCACTACTAAAAGACACCACTAACATAATTCTAAAGTAGTATCCTAAGCGTGTAACCCAATTCATAGAAACCGGAATATCAAAGGTAGATACTTTACCTACTTAATTTGTCACCACACACTACTCCTTAGCTACTGATTGAAAGCTCTACTAATAAGGTGATCTTTTATACAAGACTTTGAACTAATCAATGGAGGAATCGATAAGCATCTACAAAAAGCCCAATTCCCATACGAATTCAACTGATTCAATCGCGAAGAGTCGAAATAACACCCACAAACACAGAGTGAACACCAACTATTTGAAACCCCCAAAACAGGAAACCTAAAGTAGAAATATAAACTCCAATTGCGGAATTTCAAAATCGAGAATAGATCAAATACCAGAGGAAGAGGATTGACCGTTGTTTTTCCTCGCGGTAGCTTTAACGACCAATGATTGATACCGATACGAGGAAAACTCGGGTCTGAGGACCCTGATCTCAAAGACGCCGAGGTTCCGAGAAACCAACTTATCAGGGATCGAATGCCTGGACCACAAGGGGGTTCGAGTTGGATCTTTGACATGCACAGCCCATAGATCCATCGGGGAAGGAGCTAATCGGAGTCAATTTGATCGGGGAAATAAAATTCGGTGGAGGACACGATGAGAAGGATGGAGTGAGTGAGAGAGAATGTGAAAGAGATATGCGTTGTGTTGTTGACGAGAGAGAAACGGGTGGTTTATTGTATTTATGTCTTGACATGTTTATTAACGTGTAGTAAAATATATTTTTATTTTTAAATAGGAAAATATAAATAAAACATTTATAAACATAATCTTTTTTTAAAAGAATTTATATAAAAGACCAAAACTTTATTTTTTAGACAATAAAAAATATAATATCATTTTTATTATTTATTTATTTTAATTTGTTTTACTGAATAAAACAAATATAACAAGATACATAGTTTAAAAAGCAAATTAAGCTCTTACCATCTAAGTTAATTTGATAAAAAGATAATATATTTGAAACATACAGTAGTTTGTTACCTTGCAATGCAAGATTACTTCGAGTCTTGAGCTTCGCCTCCCATTGAGAGGAACATATAGTAATTTATTGTTTTGATCACATGAGAATAATGATGTTATTCATTGATGTTTAAATAACATAACATCCTAGAATTTCTAAGAGAATAGTAGTTTTGAAAAGATTAGCACTTTGATTGGAATCATAATCTAGTCTCTTTTTATATTTTAAAGTTCATATGGCTAGTAAATCAGCAGCTTGGTTTTAGATTCTAGAAATGTACTTAATTGTCATGTTAGAATTGATAAGGCTTATACAACAATTGATAACAGAGTTAAGGTACAAAGGAGATTTCCTAAAGGATATCATAATTTAAAAGACTATTCTAAAATATAACAAAAACATCAAATTAATTACAAATTCTTGATTTTAATAACATAGAAATAGATGAATGTTTGTTAAACCATTAGTTTTATTTTAAATTATAATTTTGTTATCGTTTAATAATTTAAGTTATTTCAAGTTATAAAATTATATTACTTATATATATGTTGAGTTTATACAGTTATATAGTAACGTGCTAATATTTTATTATTATTATTATTGAACTAGTTTTAAAAAATAAGAAAAATCTGGGAGTATATCTTGGAAGTATCAATGGAAGAAAAAAAGATGACTTCATTATCATCAAAACTAAAACCTCAAAGTCCATCTTCAAGGAATAATCTGCACAAGAACAATGAACCACAAAATTCAGAAAACAAATTATCATCTCCAGGTACATCTCTTTATATCTTAAAGAGAGAATATGATTTCTCTTATCTACCAAATCAAAAGGAAATCAATCAAGAATATAATATCAAAATTATTGTAAAGGAATCATATACGATCAATATAAGATCTAACCCAATGTTTGTTCTTACCACACCAAAATCTTAAAGCAATAGATCGCTGAATGTTTAACAGACAAAAAACACTCAAAAATCTTATGTATAATGCATAAGACAAAAGCCAAATGATTATATACATGAAGACCAAAGATTTATGTCAAAGACAATTTTCCTCACATTCAATTCTCATAAAGAGAAGAAGAAAGTTTAAAAATAATAACACCAAATACTCTTATATCACCACGAGAAGATCTAAAACAAAGTATTAAAAAGTTTATGGAAAGTTTAAATTTTTCTAAAGTATCTGGTAGCGTCAAGCTACGAGATAGAATAGATGGCGGCAAACACAAAGAGAAGAAGGCGAAACAAGGATATATAAACCCTAAATCTAAGTCAGAGTATAAGAGACTAAGAGAAAATTCTCAATTTTTATTCATCAAAGTCTGAAAACAAAAGTAGGGTTTGAGGCACCTTAAATAGGAATCTCCCACCATAATACAAAATAAGGAAACAAAAATAAACATAATAAAATAATATCCTATTAAATCTGAATATAATCAGATTTAATTTGTTATCTTAAATAAAATAAATCTTAAACTAAAATATTTAAATAATTGAATTTAAATAGCGGGCTACATCATCCTCTCCCGGTTGGAAAGAATTCGTCCACTGCAGTCATATAGAACAAAAATACTGTCTATTAAAACCTAACAAGTTAGATCAAACTTAAAATTAAGTCCACGTTTGCCAATTTTATTATGAACACTATAGCATATGTCGACAAGGCTCGCAACGTTGAATTCTTTATATGAATCTTTGCCTTCACTATTTCAATCTATACTTCAACAGCTCCTGCAAAAATAGTCTGAATTTTATTATTTAAAGTTGGTGGGTTTCCTTCTGAGTGGGCTGACGAATTCATAACCACAATTAGAGAAACTGCAGGCAAAACACTTATATGTTCCCTTATAACTTCTCTACAGAAGAAAAACTCTTCATGTAGTGTGAGAAAGCATGGTTCGCCTCGATTGCAAGGAAAATTCCTTCGAAGACAGTCTAGTCCAGATGGTAAAATACTAATGCTTGAAGCTGCACTCAATTTATTACTTCCAAGAAACAAGTGAGTTAGTCCACGTAAATTAAGTAAAAAGTTTGGAACTGGTCTAGTGAAAGAGTTGCAGCTCAAGTTTAGTTGTTTCAAAAGCTGGTATTTTCCAATATCTGATGCAATTGAGTCAGAAATAATGTTGTTTCGTAAAATATGACATATTCCAAATCATTAAACTCATGGATCATGGCCATCCTACGCTTTACAGCAGTGTGGCCATCCCTTCCAACCCTTTGTAAGTCAACAACTAACTCATGTTTAGTATCTGCTGACAAAAGTATATCTTCAGGTTGATTTTTGTAAGGCTCTGTCCCACGATTATTGAATCTGTATTTCCAGGGTTCAACTTTAACTTCATCTAGTGAGCTTCTTTCCAAATCTGTAACTTTAATATCCTTCGTCCGGTGAGAGTCTGATATACCAATGACTAGTGATTGTGTTTGCGCAGTTGTAGCAGTAGTTGGCTTATCAGGTTTAGTTAGGTTGGCTTTGTCTCTTGATGCAAACCAGTTATGACCGCATCCATTATGCATTAGTTGATAACGATCTTCCAGCACTGAATATATAACATCGGTCACACAGACTTTTCGTTTATCGTATCGCGAGCACAGTTTACCTGTCATTTGTATCTTATCTAGCTCAACAGGCTCATCTTTGGTTGTTTTCTCTGCAATTAACGTCTCATCCTTTAAATCTTCAAAAAAACATGCCCACTATCTCTCGAGCTCCCAACTCTCCAGTGAGCAAATTTCGAGTTAGATAAGAGTTCTCGGCAACTAAATGTTGTCTTTCGTCATCAATCTTCCGCATCTCGTCAAGTTTGCATAAGAAATCAGTCAACACTCTCATGTACTCTATATGACCTTCACTTGCAAAAGTTTCAGCCCATTCTTCATTAGTATGGGTTGTTACCTGAGAAAAGTTATGCTTATGGCGTTTTTCCCTTTCTTTGGGTGACATCTCCAAAGCATGTCCAATCGAAGAAAAAACTTTTGTGATGTTCCAAGGATTCACCAGAATTGCTCCAGCCCCTACAGACTGTGTTGTACCTTTAATCATATCAAGGTGATCAACATCACCTCTCTGAATCAACTCACCAAAAACCCTAATAGAATTCTCGAACAGATTATTCCTAACAAACCCAGACACCATCGTATTCCATAAAACCGTTTCTCTCTCAAGAATTTTGTCGAACACCTTCGTTGCATATCCCACTTGCCGGACATTTCTCTCGGAACTTTCACCGAATACCTTGCGTGCGTCAGACAAAACTTGTGAGTATTCTTTAAGGTAAACAAAGAGACGACCATTGTAACCTCCTACATCAAAATACTTGTTCCATACTGATCTACCTTTAATATTAGGGAACTGATGAATCATCCATTGACAGAGAGCAGCAAAATTACATCTTCAATCGACTATGTCGGTGTCTAGGGCTCTATCACTTCCATCGCATGGTAATCATATTTTAAATGCCGCTAATGGATAGGAGAAGACCCCAAATTCCACTATTTCATTTAAAGCAAGTCTATTCTTTTTTTCTTTTCTAATTTTTCTTTTATCCACTAAAATTTTAGCAGAAATCACAGTTTTATTGTAACCATCATCCAAAATTCCATTAGATTTTATTGATACAGACGAAAGATTCTCATTATTTGCCTTAGTGAAATAATGAGAGACTATTGTTGGTGTTATCCAATCGTCTTCACTCTCATCGTCGTAAGCATCATAAATTGGATCTCCCAATTCCGACCAAGTTTCATCAGAAATTTCATCCTGGTAATCAGCCTCATACTCATCAAAGAGTGGATGGTTGAGTATCGGCGACTCCTCCATGTCACCAGTAGTTACTTGATGGATTTCATTCCCCTTTGGTTTTTCCAAATTATAACTATGGTTGTGGTTGGATTCTATAAAAAAACTTTCGCCTTTGAATTTCTAATGGTAGTTTGCAATCCGGTGGTGGTTAACCTTTCAATATCTTCTGTCGCTTTCTTCATTTAATGTCACATCAAATTCATCAATTCATATATCTGCGATCGAAACTTATCGAATTCATCACGGTCGACCAATTCTGCGATCGGAAGAGTGGATTTCCCTTGCAAGGATCGATTTGGCGACATACCTTTGTTACCCACGCCGTAGGAACTCTGGTTTTGATACCAATACGGTAGCGTCAAGCTACGAGATAGAATAGATGGCGGTAAACACAGAGAGAAGAAGGCGAAACAAGGATATATAAACCCTGACTCTAAGTCTGAAAGCAAAAGTAGGGTTTGAGGCGTCTTAAATAGGAATCGCTCAAATCTCTAATACAAAATAAGGAAACAATAAACATAATAAAATAATATCCTATTAAATCTGAATATAATCAGATTTAATTTGTTATCTTAAGCAAATCCTTAAAATAAAATAAATCTAAAACTAAAACATTTAAATAATTGAATTTAAATAGCGGGCTACATCAGTATCTATATCTACGTAGGAACAAAGACACGTCATAATATAGATTGATCTTAAAAAATATTTGAAAAAACTATGGTATCGAAACGTTTGGACTGTTGGGGATAGAATTATGAGGCTTATAAAATGGGAACCATCTTTTAATCTAAATAAAAAATCTTGAGTAACTCTAGTATGGATCATACTACCTAACCTGCTGGATATCATATACAATCATGAATGTATAAAGACTATAACAAAGACCATAGGTACCCCCTCTCAATTTGGATAGCAGAGAAAAGTAGAGCTCTATATAACTGCCACATAGTGTGGCTAACTATGGATATCTCAAAGGAACCAATTCCAAAGTTTTGGATTGTATTTGGAAATAAAAAAGGTTGTTGGCAAGAAATAAATTATGCTAACAAACCTACCTACTACAACCACTTCTACCACATAGGACATCTCTCTACTAGCTGTAAAAAACTTATACCGAAAAAGTTTTAACAAAATCAACCTCTCTTTCAAAACAACATCTCTTCATCAAACAAACAAACAATCAATCCAAGGTTGGAATCTATAATTATTAAAAAAGATCACCATATCAAACATAGAGATAAGGATATAATGGCACAACCAAAAGACAAAATATTGTAAAAACAATGAACTTACCAACAAGGAATTGATGTTAATGTATGGTCCCATAGAACAGAAGACTCAACAAGTATTAACAATAGAGAAATGTCTCAAAAACCACATAAGATTCTAGATAAGGATAACTTGGAAATAAAGGAATGAGATATAATAGATTCTCATGACATTGACCTAGGTAATCAATTTAAATCAAATAAAGATAAAGGAAAAACTCTTAGGACCGAAACCCCTACAAAAGTAGACATTGGCAACTTACCTATCTCACTAGCACAGAAATATCCAGAGGAATAGTTTAAGAAGATTTTAAGAAAGTTCAAAACAAGAAACTAAGGAAAACCAATATCAAGAACTTCAAAGACCCTGGCATTGAAGGTCTTACATCTAAAGGTTTAAGCATACATTCTTCAACCATATTTAAATGACAATAAACATCTTAAGTTGGAACGTTAAGGGCCTTGGAAACAAGGAATTATGAGAAAATTAAAGACAATTAAAAGGCTTGAAAAATAGATTTTATGGCCTTGCATGAGCCTATAATTTCAGCTAAAAAATGGAAAATATCACAAATAAGTTAGGCTACCACAATAGCACAACCAATCTCAATAATAAAATATGAATTTTATAGAAGGATGAATCCTCAGTTAATTCACTTGAAAGTCAATCATAGAAACTCAAACAAATCCTCATGGATAATTATTGTTTATGGCAAATATAGAAGATCTCAAATATCAAAACTATGGGACAGTTTGAGGAATATTTCTTCTTAGGTTGATGAATGTATATTATGGGGTGATTTAAATGCAATCACTAGTCTTGATGAGCAACTGTCTTTCTCCACCTTATGTTAAAAAAATATGGAAAATTTCAATGAGTCTGTTCAAAATTGCAACTTAGAGCATGCAGGATATATTGGATCCAAATATACATGGACTAATTCTAGAAAGTGGAAACGCATATAGAGTATTATTCAATCCTAAATGGGTTGTTTACTTCAACAATATAATTGTTAAGCATTTTGTAAGGACTAGGTCTGACCATAACCCATTAAGAATAATTATATCTACTGAAACAAACATGATAAAATATTTATTTAGATTCCAGAACATGTGAACAATGCACCTTCAATTTTTGGACATGATTAATTGAATTGAATTGAACTTATTTATGGCCTTCATATACATATATTCTTGCTTAAACTAAAGAGACTTAAACAAAGGCTCAAAGCTTAGGATAAATAGGTATTTGGTAATGTTTCTGAAGATATAATTCAGATAGAGTATGAAGTAAAATATATGGAAATATGATACCAAGATACACAGAGTAAAAAAGATAAGGCTAACCTAACAAAATACCAAGCTATTCATCAACAACTTCTGGCCAAAGAGGAGGCTTATTGGGAAGAAAAAGGTTATATAAGTTGGCTCAAATATGGTGACATAAAATCTAAAATATATCATAGCTATTTTAGAAAAAAAGAATTTAATCAAAGGTATTTAGTCATATGGTAACTAGATTGAACTATAATATCTTGGTTTATCTGCAACAGATCACTTTAAATCCTTACTTGCATATAATACACTCAAGATGGTTCATAGGATTTATATAATATCATTAATAGTCTCATTACAGAAGAGGAAAATTTAAAATTATTGGAACTACCTAAAGATAAGGAAATTCATGACATAATTTTGTCCTTGAATCCAACAAGTGATGGTCGGGTATATAGGTACATAACTAAATTATTTCAAGTATGCGAGCCTATTATAAAAAATGATCTATGTGATGCAATCATAAAAATTTAAAAAAACTATCAAACACCTCATGGAATTTATGTTAGCATTATATCCCTCATCCTTAAAAATGACCAGCCTCATTCATGGAATGAGTTCAGACCCATTAGTCTCTACATAATTTTCAACATAATTCTTTATAAGGTGTTAAACAATAAATAACATATAATTCTTCCCAAAATCATTTACGATGAACAAGAAGGATTTTTCAATGGAAGAAATATATCCATAACAACATCCTTTTTGTCCAAAAATTGGTATGTGACTTAAACAAAAATATTCGTGAGGGAAACATCATTTTGAAAGTGTATGTTTAAGGAAATCGATAGGCTATCACTCAACCTCATCATCAAGGTAATGAATGCATTTTGTTTTAACAAAAAGGTCCAGAGTCTCATTGTGAAGAGCATTAGCTCTTCTTGTTTCTCAATCCTCATAAATGATGAAGTCTAAATCTTTTTCAAGTCAACTAATGGATTAAAGCAGAGAAATCCTTTATCTCCTAGAATTTTCATTATTACTGAAGAGTATTGAATCAGAGACATGAAAAAGCTATGTTAATTGAAGCCATAATTGAGATACAAATGCAGAAATTACATGAAAGTTCTATCTCTAACCTATCTTGATGACCTTTTCATATTCTCAAATGGTACTTCTTCAAATGTTAAGACTCTATGTAATTTTCCCAATCATTACCAAGCCATCTTTGGTCAAGTTGTTAACTTATAAAAAAATGAAGTTATATATACCCAAAGTATACCTCAATCAAGAGTACATTACTTGGAATGCATCAATGATTTTAATCATAAAACCCTTCTTTTTAAGTACGTGGGAATCCAAATCAGTACATCAAACAACAGTCAGATATATGAAGAGTTAATCATGAAAATAAGGTCAAAAGTATAACAGTGAGACTCTAGAATTCTATCATTTGGAGGAAGGTTAACATTAATCCAAAGTATCATAGCTACTTAAACTCACTACTATATTCAAAGCAACATTTTACCTAAGAATGTGATTCAAAAGATTGAAGGTATATGTAACAAGTTTTTGTAGGAAAATTCAAAAACTAAGTCTAACAGAATTTGGGTTAAATCGTCTAAGTTATGCACACCCTATTCTAAGGGAAGTTTAAATATAATGAGAACTAAATACATTCCAAAAATATATACTTGTAAGCTTTGGTATAAATTCATAGCTCAAAATTCTTTATGGGTCGGATACCTAAAATCAATCTATTGTCCCTACACTTTTTATACAATAATTCAGGCAACAAGCAAGAGCTCCAAAAAATGGAAAATATTGTTATAAATAAGGTTTGTAGTTAAAACATACATAGAAAATTGGAGTTGGAAACTTGGTCTTATGGACTAAATAAATGGTGGTCAAACCATTCTTTTATTCAGATTACGAAGAATAATTATATGTTATGGTATCAATTAGATAATGTTAATAACTATTGATCAGATGGCCATTGGGACCTAGACATTTCAAAGAAATATATAACATCTTTAGAAATTGCTAAAGTAAGTAAGTTTAGAGTTAACCCTAACTAAGATGAATCTATTATTTGGACTTTATCCAAATCTAAAGTCTTCAGTGTAAAAGAGATTTGAGACATCATAAGACCTATAGGAAACATATTTGAACTATTTGTTAAAATATTGAACTCAACGACCCCAAGAAGGTGCTCTTCTCCTATGGAAGTTATTAAACAACTCAACACTTATTTGTTAATTGGGATGTTACCAGTGAGGTGTGGAAGCATTTTGCAGCCATAACGTTTTCTCACATGATTCGAAACTAGTACTGGTCTAGCAATAAGGAAGTTCACATTGATGAGGGAGAATAAAACGTATGGTGAAATTGCAAAGAAGAAGTTCGTTTAGGAGAGAATTGCAAACAAGAAGTCTATTTAGGAGAGAATTGTAAAGAAAAAATTATGTTAGGGGAAAATCGTATAGGATATTAAAGAAGTACCTATTGTGAGAAGATAAAAAAATATAGGGACTAATAATGTAATTAATGGGATTTGAAGTGTGTGGGCCCATAATTGTACTATATAAGGACCACACATGCTTCACATATCCCAAGGATAATTTTACGACTTTCTCTCTCTACTTAAGTTAATTAGCACTTTCTCTCTCTAAAAAGATACTTGGATCTAGCACTTGAACTAATCTGACACTAAGAAATCTTCGTATCACAAAATCACCCCTAAGCATTTCTAAAACTCTTCAGTGGCGCCATCTGTGGGAAACGAAGATTGTTCTGACGACAATCGCTTCGTGAAAATAATTCCTATTTCGAGGGAGAATATGAAAGAGTAAGGGGACGATTTTGTTAACAATTGCGAGGAGAATCTCGTGGGCAACGATTACCGGAACGACATGGAATACGAGGCACGTGGGGGCCAGCGAGTCGGAGACGCTTTTGATGACTCAGATCTGTTGGCTCGAAGGAATGAGTTGTTGCTAGAGATCGAAAGGTTGAAGGCAGAAAAAGAAACCGTACAGGCAAATCTTCGCTCTGAGATAAGAAGGGAACCCGATAGTGGAACAGAAGAGCGTGAAACCGATTTTTGTCCTAAAACTAGAGACGATAGATATAGGGGATACGAGCGGCGATCATCGAGGAGGAAAGAAAATCGACGCGTGCATTCATCAGACTCGAGTGGTTATTCTTGATACAGCTCGTCAGAATCATCTCCTAGGAAAAACCGCAGAAAGAAAAGACACGGTCGAGGGCACACAGATCACCGAAGGGGAAGAATCTTGGAGAAACGATATCCGAGGGAGAAGAGTTATCATGATCAAGCTAACGAACGGGACTATAGCCAGACAAAGTTCCCTTCTGGAAACCAAAACGTTGGCCCGCGATATTCGGAATGGCAGCATTAGTATACCCTGCCGTCTGAGGAGGGATTATACTTTCCGAGCCATGAAAACTTGAGATCCAACGTTTATCGTTCGGGTTATAACTGGAGGACTTCTCCTTTGGCCCCAGAAATATTAGTGGACAATCCCCTTAAGCACTTTGATATTTCGAAGTTGGAAAAGTTCGATGGAACACAAGACCCCGATAACCACATCGAGCAGTTTAAAAACTTCATGATTAATTTCGACGACGATGATAAATTGTTGTGCAGAGCATTTTCTCAGACCTTCAAGGTGGTAGCTTCAAAGTGGTACAATAGGCTTCCACAGGGCTTGATAAAGAATTTTGACATGTTCTGGAATATCTTCAGACAGCACTTTGTGGGGAGCAAAAAGTTCACAGCTAACGGAGATACGATAATCTATTGCAGACAAAAAGTGGGGGAGAGCTTGAAGAACTATACCAATCGATTCGTCAAAACAAAAATGGACATGGAATGTTGTAAGGATTCAGTGGCACTTGCAGCTTTCTGGATGGGCCTACTCCCCGGACTATTGAAGGACACGGTAGCAGAAAGTCAGGTCATGATCTTCGGAGCTTTGTTGGATCAGGTGGAGAAGAGAATTCTGGTGGAGGAAACTCAAGCTTCGGAGAAGGGATCCGGTGACCAATTGGATCACAACCAGTTTCAAAGGTCCGATTCTAGCAACCAAGGGCCTCGCACCAATGTTCAGGCCAAAACACGGGTCAGTATCCGCCGAGGCAGAAAACAAACTCACAATACTATGGCAACCATCAAAATCATAACCAAGGGACCAGACCAATGTCGAATAAGTGAGTTCGGCCAGACTACTTTTCGGAGTTAACAGAGAATGTTGCTGCCATATTTGATAAGGCGAGATCCACGATGCCGTTCAGGAAACCTTTTCCTATTCAGACTCCGAGGGAGAGTCGAAGTGTTAACAAATATTGCAAGTATCACGAAGATATTGGGCATGACACCAAGGACTGCATAACCTTGAAGAAAGAAGTGCAGTATTTGATCGGAAATGGGATGTTGCTAGAGTTTGTGAAAAAACACTCCCAGAAAAACGTTGTGGTAAAGACTGTTCCAAAAAACACTGACATAGCCATGGTAATTTCCGAGGAAATTGATGTTTTTGATATTGAACAAGAATATCTGGATCCTAAGGAGGGCAAGAACAATGTAAATTTGGTGGAAGAAATCATTCCGAGGGGGAAAGTAAACCGCCTCTGCGCTTTCTTTGAGTCAATGACAATCTTTGGAGGGGATACTATAGCGGGGAATTCCAATAGCTTACAGAAGAGATATATGGTCAAATTGACTACCCAGATCGAGGCAGGGGTGTCAGCACAAATGCACCGCTTACCCTCACCTATCATATGTTTTGATGATGATGATATGCGAAATATCATAGGCCCACACGAGGACGCGGTAGTGATTGCTGCAGGTATTGCTGGAGATCAGGTTCAGAAGATACTTGTTGACACAGGAAGCTCAGCGAATCTCCTATTCATGAGCACTTACAGACGAATTTCCGACCCACCAGTTATACGCCGCTCGGACAGAACTATTGTGGGTTTTACCGGTGCCACAGTTGTGGTGGTAGGAGAATTTTAGGGTATGGTTGAGCTAGGCCGAGGGCCATTCAAGAAGGAGGTGGAAGTCTTGTTTATCGTTGTCGATGCACCAACTTTGTATAATACTATTCTGGGTCGCTCTTGGTTGTCCCGAATGCATGGAGTCATTTCGACGGTGCATCAGTGCCTGAAGTATGTGGTAGGGAATAACATTGGAACGGTTAGGAGCAGCCAAAAGATGGCCCGTTAATGTTATCAAATTGCTTTATCCTCGAAGGAAAGTCGGGGAGCGATTTCGGATAAGGCATAGCAATTAAAGGGGTCTTCCTCGGACGTCATCCCATGTGATGATCCGAGGGAGACCCTCGGATTTCTGGTCCCGGAAGAGGATTCTGAGGGACATGATTTTGGGCATGGCAAAATCCTCAAGATTGGAGTCCAACTTTCTTTTGAGTTCAAAGAGTGATTAATTGCGTTTTTTGTCTAATAAACTTGATATGTTTGCTTGGTGTGCACAGGATGTTACAGGCGTGCCACCGGAGGTAAGATGCCATAAAATTGCGATACGACTTGATGTTAGACCTATTGTCCAGAAGAGGATACCAGTTTCTTAGGAAAAGGCTTCCGCTATGCTTTTGTAAGTGGAAAGGCTATTAAGCATAGGCCATATTCGCGAGTCGCATTATCCCGTATGGGCTTCGAATCCAGTCTTAGTGCGGAAGAAGAATGGCAAGTGGAGAATGTGCGTCGACTTCACATATTTGAACAGGGCTTGTCCCAAGGATCCATTTCTGGTGCCCCGCATTGATCAGTTAGTAGACTCGACCTCGGGCAATCGACTGTTATCTTTCATGGATGCATACTCAAGGTATAAACAAATCCGGTTGGATGCTCGAGATGAAGAAACCACTTCTTTTATTACCGGGAGAGGGTTATATTGCTACAAGGTTATGCCGTTTGGTTTAAAGAATGAAGGGGCAACTTATCAGCGTTTGGTCAATAAAATTTTTGAGGGACAAATTGGTCGGAATGTGGAAGCATATATCGATGACATGCTAGTCAAAAGTTCGCGAGACGAAGATCATTTTGCTGACCTAGAGGAGACTTTTAACAACTTAAGCAAGGTTAACTTGAAACTAAATCCGGACAAGTGCATTTTTGGAGTAAGGTCGGGCAAATTTCTTGGATACATGATCAGTGAAAAAGGCATCGAGGCTGACCCTGAACAGATAAAAGCTTTAGTCACCATGACTCCCCCTTGGAATATCAAAGAAGTCCAAGTCCTGACAGGGAGGTTGGCCGCTGTGAATAGATTCATTTCCCGGTCCTCGGATAAATGTGTACCCTTCTTCAAAGTATTGCGAAATGCGAAACAATTTCATTAGACCGATGAATGTTCAGCCGCTTTTCACCACATCCACAAATATTTGACGTCCCCTGAGGTGTTGTCTAAACCATTGGTGGGGGAAAGATTAATTGTCTATGTAGCGGTATCTGATTTTGCGGTCAGTACTATTCTACTACGGGAGGAGGACACCTTTTTAAAACCTATCTACTATGTCAGTAAAAGTTTGCTGGAAGCGGAGAAACGATACCTCAAGTTGGAGAATGTGGCTTTGGCTTTTGTCATAGCTGCTCGGAAGATCAGGCCTTATTTCCAAGCGCACCCTATAGTTGTTCGAACGACATTTCTCTTAAAAGGTGGCTTTGGCTTTGGTCATAGCTGCTCGATATCTCTGGGAGAATGACCAAATGGTCAGTGGAATTAGGAGATTTTGACATAGTATTTGAACCTCGAACGGCAATAAAAGCCCAAGTTTTGGCTGATTTTTTGGTTGAGTTTCATTCCGATAGAGAAGACATGGAGGTCATTGACCGTTTTGATGAAATGGAATGGTCAGTTCGAACGGATGGAGGGTCGAACAACTCTGGAAGTGGCGCACGTGTCCAGTTGGTTTCTCCAGAAGGGATAGCTATGTTCCAAGCTATTTGGTTTGGTTTCAAGGCAACCAATAATGAGGCGGAGTACGAGGCAACATTAGCGGGTTTGCGTTTAGATCGGATATGCGGGGCCAAAAAGATTAGACTGATAAGTGATTCACAGTTGGTAATAAACCAAGCGTTGGGAGAATCAAAGGCCAGAAAAGATAAGCTGATACAGTATCTGCAAGCACTAAAAGACTTGGTTTCTGAGTTCGATGGGGTCCAATATGAGCATGTTCGGAGAGAGGCAAATATCATCCCGGATTCTTTGGCCACAGCTTCTCGAACAGAGGGATACCCATGGGTCTTGACTCAGGAGAATCCTTCGGTCATGACCGCTGCAGACCATTCTATGAATATTAAAGAGATAAGTAATGTCATTACACATGATTGGAGGTCGGAAATTATTGACTTCTTGGCAAACGATATTTTACCTGCAGGAAAGTATGAGTCAAGGAAGATCAGATTTAAGTCTCACGGGTATATTTTATTGGGAGGTGTTCTGTATAAGAAATCTTT
The DNA here is from genome assembly GCA_036936605.1 of Limnanthes douglasii subsp. nivea. NCBI lineage: Eukaryota > Viridiplantae > Streptophyta > Magnoliopsida > Brassicales > Limnanthaceae > Limnanthes > Limnanthes douglasii. Next base: position 1,321,808 of record JAUPFV010000004.1, on the reverse strand, counting down.
GAGTCTCCCGTTATTAAGGTGTTTGAACAAGGATGAGTCGCAGTTTGTCCTGTCTGAATTACACGACGGGGAGGGTTCAGCTCATTGCGGTTATAAGGCGTTAATTCGGCGGATGTTTCTCGCTGGATATTATTTGCCGACTATTTCTTCCGACGCGAAATAATTGGTCAAACTATGTGATACGTGTCAACGTTATGCTAATATAATCCATCAGTCTGGAGTGTCAATGGAGAGCATCTCCGAGGCAGTCCCATTTGACAGATGGGGCATCGATCTCGTTGGGCCCCTACCAATGGCATCTGGGGGCAGACAGACCATAATCGTAGCAATCGATTATTTCTCTAAATGGGTCGAAGCGGAACCATTAGCAGGGACGAGAGCCAAAGATGTTATCAAATTTGTTGTTTCAAACATTTGCTGTCGCTTTGGGGTGCCGCTGCAGATTACAACGGATAACGGACCTCAGTCTGACAACAAAGAGTTGAAAAGTTTTTTCCTTTCTAGGGGCATACGACAATGTTTTTCCGCTCTTTTTCATCCTCACGCTAATGGTCAGGTAGAAGTGACCAATCGAACAATTTTGGATGGGTTGAAGAAGAATTTGGAAGGAAAAGCCGGAAAGTGGCCTGATTATTTACAAGAAGTACTATGGGCTTACAGGACAACGCCTCGAGCTGCTACCGCTGTATCTCCATTCTCCTTGGTATATGGTATGGATGCGGTTGTTCCTTCGGAAATCGTCTTCCCATCATATCGCATGGCAACCTATACAGAGGAATCGAATGACCAAAACCGAACCTTGGCGTTGGATTTAGTTGAGGAGAAAAGACAACGCGCCCAATTGAATTCTTTGCATTATCAAACACTTATGAGGAGTAAATACGCTTCCAAGGTGAAGCACAAAGATTTTAATGTGGGAGATAAGGTTTTACGCAAAGTCTTTCTCCACAATAAGGAAAAGAGTCTTGGAAAATTGGGACCCAACTGGGAGGGCCCATATGAAGTCACAGAGAAAGTAAAGCAGGGCACGTACCGTTTGAAAGACAAAGAGGGGCGATGTCTACGGCTGCCATGGAACATTGAACACTTAAAATTGTATCTTGAATAAGGAGCTAGTTTAAACATAACATTTGTCCTCTTCTGTATTTTCCGGTTACCAAACATAGCAAGGGCATACTCTTTCCTACCCTGCTAGGCACATGAAGATTTTAACGAGGTGTACCTATGAGCTGCTTAATACAAAGTATTTTTTGCCTCACACTATTATTTAGGTCACAATAATTTGTGCCTCGAATTGTTTCATCACTCACACTATTATTTAGGTCACAATATTTTGTGCCTCGAATTTTCTAAATCCTTCGAACTATTGTTTTGGTCACAATAATTTGTGCCTCGAACTTTTCTTTGCCTTAAACTATTATTTGGGTCACAATCATTTGTGCCTTGAATTTTCTAAATCCTTCGAACTATTGTTTGGGTCACAATAATTTGTGCCTCGAACTTTTCTTTGCCTTAAACTATTATTTGGGTCACAATCATTTGTGCCTCGAATTTTCTAAATCCTTCGAACTATTGCTTGGGTCACAGTAATTTGTGCCTCGAACTTTTCTTTGCCTTTAATTATTATTTGGGTCACAGTAATTTGTGCCTCGAACTTTTTTTTGCCTTTAACTATTATTTGGGTCACAGTAATGTATGCCTTGAATTGTTTAAATCCTCCCATCTATTGTTTGGGTCACACTAAGTTCTGCCTTAAATTTTTCGGGTCACATTCGGTGGCTCCTCGAATGATATTACCCTTCGAACTATTCTGTGGGACACAACATGTTGTGTCTCGAGTTGTTTACAATTTTAAGTAATTTTTAATGCCATGCTTTAGATGTTTCTTTTTCCACGGATAATTCTCGAGGCATACCACAGGGTAAAGGAATGTGGCTGATTGAATCAGTACAAAAATATGAATCGGCAAACACGGAAGAGAAAACTTCCTTAATACATCACATGGTACAATATTCCAAGTCAGGGCATACACAAAAGTTCGCGGAGATCATCTACTCAAATACACAACAAAGGAAAACAAAAACTTCCTCCTCAAAACTAAACAAAAATTTCCTTCTAAGGTCTTATACACAATAAACTATACTATCATTTTAACTTACTATTGTGATTTCTCAGAGGAATCACTCCCCTCGGAATCCGACGACTCACTCTCACTAACAACAATATGAGGAGGACGAAGATCCGGGGACACGAGTTTCCAAATATTACTGAGGTCATATTCGGGGTGCTCTGCATGAAGTTGAGTTATTAGCCCCGCTCGGACTGTTGCATCTCGACCAGCAAGGTTATTAGTGCACTTGCTGGCATAGGCATTGGCATCCTTTCTCTTCTCCTCCTCCGCTTGCCGAGGAAAATCTTCGATGCGCTTCACCAATCCTTCTCTGTCCTTGCAAATTTTTTCATAGTCATCAATACAGTCATTGAAGCCTTTGCGCGCAACTTCATGAGCCTTTTGATATTTGATGATGAGTTTCTCTTGGCCCTCCGTCTTTTTCTGATAGAGGTCCCTTTTCTCTTGGCTGCACCTCTCAAGCATGATGACATAATTATCCGATGCAGATATTCTTTCATACAATGCATCTGCTTGGCTTTCCACAATAGCATGTTGCTTTTTGGCCTCTTCAAGTTGTGAAGCCAGCAGGGATGCTTTGAACTTATAGTGGTTTTTTCGATGCTCCAAATGCTGTATTTTTTCCCCTTGATAACAGAGGTGTGCAGCAGGCCTCGTAGACTTAGTGAAACTTCATCATCAAGGGGCACTTCGAAGGTGCTGCTTGGAGATCATAGCCCGATAACGTCAAAATCTGAGGTATCTCCTTTGAGAATTCCAAGGTCAACATGCTGAGGAGGGTTACTTCGAGGCATAGGCAGTGAAGCAAGTGTTGGGGGCTCCTCGAGGGGAGCTGGATGTGAAGCTTGCGTACGAGGAGAGCTAGGTGTTAAGTTAGAGTTTTGTTTGGGAGAGTTATCCCCCACCTCATGCTCAGACTCACCCAATGCTTTTTGGACTTCAATCTCTTCGGCTGGTTCGGGGGCATCGTTTGGCAGTTTGCCGTCCTCGGACAGCTCTTGGATAGGCTCTAAGGCAGCCTTCTCTTTCCCCTTGGCTCTCAGGATTTTCTTTTCTTGAGGATGGATAGACTTTTAGGGGGGAGCATCAGGATTGGGGGTCACCCTGTTATCCGAAGAGGCCGGCTCGGGGACGACGACCACTTCCGGTTGTGGTTGTTGTCCCTTAGTAGGGTGTTCGTCATCGGACCCGTCCCGGTGAATCTGTGCACGAGCGCGCTTTGGAAGATAAATCACTATGTCTTTCTTCCTCACTCGCTCCATCACTTCGTCTTGAGAAGGAGGGGTCATCAATTCTTTTAAGGACAATCGATCAAGGGGATTCAACCTCCAAAGTCTACTCACTGCCATGTTGTTGTCCCTAAAACACAAGCGAAATCTATTCCCCCAATTTTCTTTGGCCCATTCACTGAGCTTGGTAAAAATAGTAGTGGCACTTTCTACATAATCAGCAAAGGGCTTGGAGATGCCAGTCATAGCTACAAAAATAATAAGTAAAAATTAAACTCCTACTATTCGAAGGGCTATTATCAGAAGATTCGTTCGAGGACTTACATTTATTGGTCCACAAAAGAGATAACTTGTGGGGGTTTGAAGGGGATGCTTCCGAGCCTGTCTCCCAGTGACCTGAGAAGAAGATGAATTGTTGTCTCCATTTTTTATCAGCCTCCAGTAAATCATTTAACACCTTTTGCCTCTGGTTAAAGGTCAATGAGTAGAATGGGAAGAATGGGTTCCTAGCCAGTCCGGATAATCCGATGAACTGCTCCAAGGAAAATTCTTGACCTGAAATCCTCGAGGCCATGATGCATGCCATCAATGTGAACCACATGTTGGGTCCAGCTTGAGAAGTACAAAGATCAACCTTAGCAAAATATTCGATGAAAAAGGGGTCTAAAGGAAATCTTAGTCCCAAGTTCATGATTTCGGTATAAACAACAAGCTCGTGATCCTTCACTGATAATGGGGTCTCTCCCTCGGAGGGAAACCGGATGTCGATGTACGAAGGGATGCACCAACGAGTACGAAGCAACGTTTCCTCTAGTGGAGATAAATACTTGTATGATATATTATGAAGAGCAACAACATGCTTGTTCTCAATCCCTCGAATATTGTTGCCCATGATGGCATCGACTTCTAAGGGAAGTCGTACATTTCCCTTTGACTTGGGGGCAATTCGGCTCGCCTGCTCGTCGGATATGGTTGGACGAGGGGCAGGAATTTGGCTCGATGATTCTGCTGGGAGTTCGATGATTTTGTTTGGACTCGTAGTTCGAACTTCTTAGACGGATGACTCAGGATTATTTGGGGGGATGGGCTGTTTACTAGATGATTCTGCAGGAATTGCGATTATGTTGTTTGGATCAATAACCTGGACAGCTTGGACAGATGACTCAGGATTGTCCGAGGCGATTGCTTTCCCTTTAGCAGCTAGGGCTTTATTGCGCAACTCCCGAATTTGTACCTCGGAAATCACAGTCTGTCTTGGAGAAAACCGAGGAGTTCCAGCCCCCGTTATAGATGAAGTGGCAGGAAGGCTTGATACAGGATCCCCGGTCTTCGGAAGAGAAGCGTCCACTACTGCAGTTCAAGGAGATTCAGGGGTAGATGGTGGCGCTTCTTTAGAACGTTTGCACTCCCTCGAATTCCTATCTTTGTGCTGTCTCTTTCTTTTTCCCGAGGAGTGTTTGTGGTGCTTATCTTTCCCCATTCCTTCAAGGATGGACTGGCTGGTAATTTGGTTCTGTCGAGATATTTCGAGGGGAATAATGGCCGTCGGATTTGCAGGAGGGGGGCACGGACCGTAGAAGGTAGTCACAGCAGGTGGAGGTTGAGGTTCAGTGTATTCACCAGCAGCAACATTCTCTTTGAACTTTTTACTAATAAAGAGCCACTCTGGAATCCGACGAGGTTTGTAAGCTGACTTTCTCTCTCTAGAAATTCTGGGTGGAAGGTTTGAGTTACTGATGAATAGAGTAGATATTTATAGAAGTCAATGGGCTTTTGGGAAATTCGGGCATGGGACATTTCCTATTGTTTGCCTAGGGGAATTATAGGTACCCTAGGTGAAGAATTGTTGACAGAAAAGCGTGGGAGAAGATGCAAATATGATAAAATCTTAGGAATGTGACACGATCTGTCTAAAGATTAGCTGACAAGAAAATACGACTGCTTATGTCATGCCTTTTCAATCAATCATTGCAACGTCTTATCATCGTATTCTGGTGATTGGAATATGCGCGCACAGAAAATTCTGAGGGGCTCCATTACTATGCCACCGGCCTTCCCTCGCTAAGACCTTGCAAGGATTGGGGGGCCACACTGGTTAACATAAGGCAAAAGAAGTTTATGGCCCAAGGGATGTACTTGTTAAGAAGATGCGTTTTCGAAGAGGTATGTAGCATTCGAAGAGACACCACTTCGAAGAGGTATGTAGCATTCGAAGAGACACTTTTTTGAGGAAATACGTGGCATTTGAAGTACTGGTCAAAGACATTTTCGAGGAAGAAATTTTGTCAATTAAGGAAGTTTTTGTCCGGAGGAAAATATTTGAGGGATCAGTGGTGACTTCACTACAGTCCTAGTAAAACTATTTTTACTAGGACTGGGGGGCTACTGATGAGGGAGAATAAAAGACATGGTGAAATTGCAAAGAAGAAGTTCGTTTAGGAGAGAATTGCAAAGAAAAATTCTGTTTAGGAGAGAATTGTAAAGAAGAAATTGTGTTAGGGGAAAATCGCATAGGATATTAAAGAAGTACATATTGTGAGAAGATAAAAAGATATAGGGACTAATAATGTAATTAATGGGATTTGAAGTGTGTGGGGCCCATAAATGTACTATATAAAGACCACACATGCTTCACAGATCCCAAGGATAATTTTACGACTTTCTCTCTCTACTTAAGCTAATTAGCACTTTCTCTCTCTAAAAATATACTTGGATCTAGCACTTGAACTAATCTGACACTAAGAAATCTTCGTATCACAAAATCACCCCTAAGCGTTACTCTTCACACATAAAGTCCATTATCCCTCATATAGTTTGCTAGATCATCTCGAAGAACAAAAATAAGAGCAAATATATAAATATTAACTGTACTACTAATCAATTGATTGTACAAATTATTTGTTTTATAATGTCGACATCATACGCACTATGATCATCCAGCGATACTTTTTTTCCTAGTTATCTATATCTTCATCTTTATTTTCTTCCATAATTTCCACTTGTAATTCTTGTTAAACAGTAGTTATCTTGTTCGCCTCTCATACCTTTCGGTTGAACAAAATTACAACTATAGCTCTTATTGAGCTATTGAATCTGGTAATCCACTATAGATTATGTTTGGGATCGACTCAATAATCTTAGTGAACTATTCGCGTGCTAATATTTAAGTTCGATAAAAGTCAAGTTCAAAATTAAATAAAATGTTAAATAATTATTTTACAAATACTTGTGAATAATTAATGATTTTTTATTAGGATATGTTCAGGGGTTTCAAATATCGAGTTTAGATTTTAATACCATTCTCTTCAAATCAAGATATGAGATGAAAAAGGGAAAAAAAGAAGAAAATATCGAGAATGTTTGTTAACTTAATTTTAAAGTTTGAGAATACACCTAAAGTTTGGGAGTTCAAGAGTTTAGTGGCATATGAGATAAATCAAAAATAAAATAAATGTACTTTAGATGATTTATGAAAAAGTAAAATATATCATGTTCAATTTTGGGGTCTAAATAAAATACATATAAGATGGCGTGATACGATAATAAACGGGCATTAAGACAAATTTTTAACTGGGCTTACTCCCTCGTTCTTATTAATTTCCAAATTTATATTAATGGTAAAGTTTAGGATTTTTTTAGAATCATCTCCATCTATTCCATGCCTCTCTCTTCTTTTGAGTCTCTTTAAGTCTCAAATATTTTTCTCTTTCTCTGTTAAGATGGTTATTGATTTTCTATTTAGGTTAAGAATTAATCATTTCCACACTCATGAATTAATTTATGTTGATTCTAAATACCTATTTACATTTATGGCTTATCAGATTGTTTTCCCGTTCAATCAATATTTTGGGATACGATCTACATGTCATTCAATTCAGATGTGAAAGTTATTTTTCTATCCATGAGTTTTATGACCTATATCCTTCTTTTCCAACAGTATGAACTGCAAAGTAAACTATATAGATCTTAGTTTAGTTACATATATTATGAAAACTGATTCACTTGGTCTCTGGTGCATTTATATTAACTAGTATTCTATAAATGGTTGTTGGTAGTCTAAATTATGGTGGATGTTGACCAATTTAATACTGATCCCAATAATTTTTAAAATGTTGTTGAGTTCATAAATTTATTTATTTTTAAATATTTTTTGAGACATGGCACTAAACTATTTTAAATTAAGGTTTAAGACTATATTTTGAAACACATTTTAACCTGGGGTTGAAACAGAGCCAACATCTTATATAAAATAATACATATTATTTTGTTGGTGTTTATATAGAATCGCAACGCTTATTTTTCTCGATGGAAGAAATATATTTATGTTTTTAGGAAGCGTAATACCGATATAGCTTGACCACTTGTTGTATTTTTATTTTTGACATATAAGTATGAACCCAAAAAACTAGGTTGTCACTATATGGTTCCATTATTGATTGATTTTGATTATGGTTGGTATTACTATTAGTTTAGCTTTATGGAATCTTTTAATTATACAATTTACTCTACTAATTATATTTTTAAAAGTTGATGTCGTTTCAGATCTTAGTATGCTTAAAGATTGAGTTTCAATTATTGTGACCGGTTAATTAGATTAGAGTTCAACGTTACAGTTTATTCACTTAAAAGTGATAAAATGAAATACTATCTAATGTCTTTTATTTCTTGATTAATTATGGGGTCTCTTTCTTGCTTTTCAATTTTCATAGTAATTTACGATTTATGATATCTCTTTTAGTAGTAATTCTCAAACCTAACTTCTCGTCTCTGTATCTTGTTCGATTTATCAATCAAAGGAAAATAATTCACTAATCAGATTTGTTAAGTATCAGACTGTTAGTGTGTGAATCAAATAATAAGAGAAATTTTACAAAGAGAAAATGATTTGTTTAATTCCAAAAAGAGAAATAATTGACAATGGAGAGTTAAAGAATCGAATGTCAATCACCATTTATTCCATCATATATTCTCCTATTTATAGGACCGAATGATAGATAACATATTTGGTTACATATTTGGTTACATATTTGGTTAAATTTCACTTTAACCCTTACAATCTATATTCAATATTAAATTCATCCTCTTAACTTTGCAACGATTCAACAATAACCATTTTCTCTAATTATTTTGGCTCTCTAATAATTTATATCCTTATCAAGATTAATTTCCAATTTCGATTTTCTACAATAGCTAATATCCATTAAGTTTGATCTAGTTGGTATTTACATAAGTAGATTATGAGTAATAAAATACTTTTAAAATAATATTTGAAAACTTAATTTGTGTAAAATACATGTGTGAATCTATAACTCTGATATATCAGTAAATTATAACAAATTAATAAATTGTTTACATTAATAATAACCAATACGAAAATAATTAATTTAATATATCATTTTAAGATTTATCAAGTATTCTAATGATGAAGTTTATATTGATTTCGCCCCCAAGGGGGTAGCCGAGTTGGTTGAGTATGGTATGCTTGTGACCAAAGGTCATGAACTCGAGTCCCTCTACATACGCTTTCTCGGCTGAGCCTGTCACCTTGTGTGTTTTACCTTCTGGCTTTGGTTTGCATGCTATCGCGTCAGACTGAGGGTTTACCTTGTGCGCACTCATTGCACTCTGAGTAGCGGCTGCGGGTTCCCTCCGAAAAAAAGAAGAAGTTTATATTGATTTCTTTACTTATGATCTCGATTATGAGACCGTAGAAGAAAAAGTAGGTTACATTATCGTATTGATCTTAAGATGAATTGTGAAATTCAAGCGGATGGGTCAACCGCGTTTGTGTGTGAAGCTAATGAATCTAAAGTGGTTCCATCTAATACAACCCAAACTAGGATACATAAATCTATAGTTTGAGTTTAATTTGATGTCATTGCTTTTCCAAACGGTTTAAAAAATAAAATATAAACGATGTGGTGCTTTGTATAAGTATGGTACCAAGAATGAAAGTACATCCAGTGTTAAAAAATACATAGGTGTATGTGCTCAAAGAAAACTAAATATGATTCTCATAAACACTATTGATATCCAAACTTTTCTCAAATATAATATTATTGGAGAATGTAATACTACATGTCTTGGTACGTGGAAATATGACCATGACAAAATTCAAAAGATTACCGCTCAATTTGTCTTAGGTCGTAGGCATCTTTTTTTTATTATGAAGGAAGTTATCTTTAATAAATTATTGAATGATATTTATTTTTTGGTATCTGAGGATCACTTGTCATAATGTAAAACCTGATTATGAGTTATATTATATGGAGGAGAATGTGAAAATAAAAAACAATTATGGATAAGGTGAGCATGATTAGTCTTACCATTAACTTGTGGTGGTCTGATAGACAAAAGATAGGTTATATTATTTTAATTGCCCACTTCATAAACTTTAAGTAGCAAATTCATTAAAGATTATTATCATTATGTAATGCATTATTTTTTATCTAATGTATTATTTCTTATGTTTTTATGCTTATTTCAATAATATTCTTGTCTTGCTATTTTATAAATGTTGTATTCTAGAAATGTACTTGTATTAAGTCTATGAATCAAATCTATATGTTATATACTTGTTATAATTATATGAATTAAATGACAATATGTTAATGTTGTTTTCTTTAAAATCTATTTATTTTAAGCATTTGATAGTTTGTATATGTTTTGTTCATTTAAATGTGAATTTTGAACTTGATTATGAATTAATATATTTTATTTCTAAAGGTATAAAATGGTGTTCATTAAGTTGGTCCATAAGTTCTTGTGTACTGATTCTAGTGAAGTTGAACATAAACGAGATTCTTTGGCAATTCAATTGAATAATTCGTTTTCAGTTAATCAATAAACAAAAACAATCTCATATCCAAAGAAGTAATACTATTGTAGGATCTAATTGTTCTAAGTTGAGAAATGGTCTTACTTTCCATATCTCGACTCAATGAAAGAATTCATAGTGTTAAGACCGATCTTGAATACTATTTGGATGAGAAGTCTTTTAGAGTTCCCAAATGTTAAGGTAAGTTTGATAGTTTAATGTGGTCGCTTGCTAATGGTCCAAAATATCATATCTTGAGCATTATGGTTAAGGATGTACTATCCATATTAGTTGTTACAGTTGCTTTAGAAGTTACTTTTAGTGCTGGGAAGTGTGTGATTCATTCCAAGCTAGCCTCATTAAAACTTAGACCATGGAGAAGCTAATGTGTGAAGGTGATTGGGCAACTGAGTTATATGGTATCAAAAAAGGAAATAGAATAACCATTATATATGTTTTAATAAATTAATCTAATTTAATTTTTCACTAGCCATGTTAGTTAAAATTTTATATGGATCGAGCTTTTGGGAAATAATTTTCATGTTAAAATATAATTATAAAATTTGTTAACTTCTAACTTTGCAATTATATTGATTGCATAACTTCTCGATAACATCGAAATAATAGGCTATAATGTCACCCTTGCAATACTCAAACCACTAGGATGTTTTGAAATACAAAGAATATATTAGAAGCATTTTAAAAAACCATTTTTCAAATTTGTAATTAGAATATCTTTTAAAAATATTTATATTGACATAAATTTAGGATCTTACCTTTATAAAATTTGTCATTTTGATGTTTGATATTAGATTTGTTAAATTCAATATTGGAAAATATACTTTTGTCTCGTAATTATAAATGAAATAAGTTAGAACGTTCATTAAACTCTGAATTCAGATTGGACTACGAAACCTTTATGGCATATAAATCGAATAAAACATTCTTGTGTGAAATAAATAGCTGTATTTCTTTGAGATTCATGATCTCCAACAATTACAAGATATTATTAGTACTTGAAACCTTAATTGCATAATTAGATATATTTATCTTACTTGTAAAGTTGTGATTTGTTCTAATGGAAGTTCGTCATTGATAGCTCCATACATGAAACAAGGAAATACTTTTTTGAATTACACCTCAAACGGTGATGAATCAATCAAAATTGATAACTTATTATGCAAGAAAGATCTCGAAAGATAACACTAACATGAAAAATAAATCTCCTATAGTACCACATTGCAGTCCACCGATCCCCACTGGCCAATTTAAAGAAAGAACAATGGAAAACAAAATCACCAAACATATGGTTCGATGATAGATATACAGTCATCAACAAACATATAGCCTCTTGATATGCAACTGTGTTTCGTGTGTTTGACCATTATATCAATTAAACTATTTATATTCTTTTGTAGCTCGAGGCAGAGGAGGACGGGGTGAAATTGGAGTTTACATTTGGGGAGACATCTGGAACTTGAAAGAGTAGAAGAGATTGTAGGTTATTTTGGTACTAATTGTTTCTACAAGGTCAAAACCTTAAAAATTAAGTGGTTTTTTTATTGCACGGTGTGATCTACTATGTTATCGGTATGAGATCCATGTCATAAGTTTATGAAAATTTTATTTTGTTAATTTGTATGTAGAGATGTTTTAGCTCTTTTTTTCTTGTGTTTTGGTTCTAAAATATTTGCAATGATTAGTCAACCTCGATTTAGGTAATGAATTTGAATTTTATATGAATTTTAAAGTTTTATACTAAATATATTGCAGGAATAGATTGTAAGAATATCATACAACTGAAACATAGGATAGCACCATAATAGATTTATAAGAGTGTAATGATTGAACGATTATTTATAATTAAAAAACTATTATTATTTGTAGATATTCTTTTATTTGTCCCAATTTCTTTGTCTCTATCAATCATACATGGTTAGATATAACTTGAGTGCATTTATAGTGCCTTTTACTCTTATCAAGTCAAAGATTTATGCATGTTACAAAGAATATTATTACCTCTTGCGTGGCCCCTTTTTTATCTTTAATTTGTGCATGTATGATCTTCTACTATCCTTGTAAGTAGTAACCATCCTGCTAAGTGACCTGACAATCGAAGTTTGGTGAGTAGTTAAAGATGTCTTTTTTGAGCGCCTATATAGATTTTACACTCCAACATTGGGATAAATATAGTTAGACACACCAAGTTTTAAAATATAAACATGTACTAACTAACCAAACCTAAAGAATCCACTTTCTATATGCCTAATGAGTGGATAGTTGGGTAGTCAAGGCATACATGGTTTTGAGGAAGCATGGGAAAGGATACAAAGTTACAAAGAAAAACGTTGTTGTTGTAAATATACTTGTTGTATGATGTTTATTTTCATCACTAAGCGGTCATATTTTTTATCCTTTAATGTATGAAATATTGTGTTGTATTCCAATATATTGTTATTTTGTTTGCTCAATTGCTTACTCGAATCACTTATCGCATCCTCATCAATAGGGATTTAATGTTATTGATAGTATGAATCTGATGAATTTGTTTAAGAAGTTGATATTGGTGATTTTGGTTGCGGCATAACTATTTTGATACTTGCATGAATGATATATTGAAATTGAACATATTCGTATCTTGGAGAGGGCCATGTCATGATTTATTGGTTCTAAATTATAGTTAGTCATGATTTATTGGTCTTAAATTATAGTTATCTATATTTTACAAACTCTTGTTGAACCTCTATATTTATAGCAATAATATGAGTCAATATTTATGTTTATACTAAAGGTTATGCTTTTATTCGTATAATACGAATTTTATTTTATGTTATTTTATATAGTTTTTAGTGATATTTAAAATCAAAATCGGTATGGAAAAACCTAATGCGAATCAACCAATAGATTACCTAGCTTGTCTAGGTCCAAATTTTTAACCCAAATTGTTTGGTCGTCTCATATTGTCCGTTCGCTAAAAAAACGGTATGATCTCAAAAATATTTAAACTCCGACCAGACTTGCCCGATAATAAGCCTAATCACAACACATTATTACCGTTGAGCTATCATTAGAGGATTTTAACAATATATCAAAATCATAGACAATAGTCTGTTAAAAATCAGTTTACATTAACAAAGTTCCATTTACATGAATATAAACTGAGTCATTAATGTGGCCTAAAGTCTAACATCTACTTGTCAGGACGCATGGCCATCATGTTTTGTTGTTATAAATTAACTAACATACAAGAAAATATTTCTTCAATCTTCGTGTCGATCGAGGATTATTGAACGACGAGACCATTTGAATGTTATATTCTCGATATCCCGCGGTTGAGGTAGTCGAATGATATTTTTCTTCCTCATGAAATTCATTTCAAGGGGTGAGCGTAAGTATACCTAACTTTGCAGTCACAACACCCAAACCCGTAATAGTATTTTTTATGTTTTAGGGTACCTCGTAAAGAAGGTAACACGATTTACCAGTTTTAGACTATTGTTATCGAATGGTTTTGGCTCTCTACCAGCCGACTCACTATTATGTCTTATATGTGATGTTTACCTCTTAAAAAACCCCAACCTTCAGAAAATATGGTTTATACTCGACGTCTCCACTTCACTGTTGATCTTATAGCTTTAATATCTTTTTATGAGGACACTCGAATTCATATTTATTGGTCTATTGTCTTTCCCTGTAATCGCAATAGGCTTTAGGGTTACCCCTCTTTTACATAACATAAATCTATTTACATGAATAGGGGTTGTAAACATCTACATGCAGCTAAGAATATCCAAAATACCGACTTATGTATTGAAGAGTTTTAAGAAGGCTCTGGGGTGATTTCATGTTACGAGAATCTCTTAGTGTCAAAATAGACTTAATTACTTTATTTAGGAGTCTTTTTAGAGAGAGAAAGTAAGAATTAGATTAAGTAGAGAGAGAAAGTAGTATTATATTCATCTCAGGATCTGTAAAGCGTGTGTGGTCCTTTTATAGTACAATTATGGGTCCCACACACTTTAATTCCCGTTTATTACATTTTTGGTCCCTATATCTTTTCATCTTCTCATAATGGCTATTTCTTTAGTAGTCTATACAATTTTCCCCTAATACAATTTCTTCTTTACAGTTCTCTCCTAACAAACTTCTTCTTTGCAATTCTCTCCTAACAAACTTCTTCTTTGCAATTCTCTCATAACCAACTTCTTCTTTGCTATTCTACCATGTCTTTTATTCTCCCTCATCAGTAGCCCCCCAGTCCTAGTAAAAATGGTTATCTGGGACTGTAAAAAATTCTCCATTGTTCGCTTCAATCCTCCTCCAAAATTTGCTCTCTCGAACATCTTCTCCTCAGATAACTCCTCTTCAAATGCAAAACTGCTCCTCGAAAATTCTTTTGAATCAATACTTCAAATGCTACATGCCTCTTCGAACAAATGTCTTCCTAACAAGTTTACATCACACTAACCAGTAGCCCCCCAATCCTTGCAATGTCTTAGCCAGGCTTGATTCATGCCTTTGTAATATCGTGCATCGGAATTCACTGTATCAGCATATTACAGTCACCAATATTGGGCTAATACATTGCAAGGATTAGACCAAGAAGATATGACGTCAGCAGTCGTACTTCCTTGTCAGCGCGTCGGTTTAGAGATTGTTTCGTATTCCTCAAACTGGATCATGCCTCTGCAGCTTCTCCTACGTTTTTCTATCAACAATTGTGCACCTATCTTTCCCATAATTCCCCTAGGTAAACAAGAGAAAATGTCCCAATGCCTGATTTATCCTAAAAGCCCACTGTCTTCTATAAATACTGATCTCCTTCAATAACAGCTCAAACTTTTCACCCAAAATTTCTAGAAAGAGAAAGCTGGCTAGACCTCGTCGGATTCCAGAGTGGCTCCTTATTAGCAAAACGTTCGAAGAGAGAGTTGCTGCTGGTGAATACACTGAGCCTCAACCCCCACCTATTGTTACTACCTTTTTACGGTTCGTGCCCCCCTCCCTCCCCCCCCCCCGCCCCTCGAAAATTCGACTGCCATCATTCCCCTCGAAATATCACAACAAAACCAAATTTCTGATCGCATCACCCTTAGTCTAATGGGGAAAGAAAAACACCATAAGCATTCATCTGCGAAAAGGAAAAGGCACCATAAAGATAAAAGCGTTCGCAGGAGCACAAACGTGACAAGGAAGCGCCACCGACTACCCCCGAACCTCCTCAAAATTTGGTGTTGGACAATTATCTTCCGAAGACCAGTAATTTGGTGTCAAGTCTTCCAGCCACTCCGTCGATAACGGCCATGGGAACCCCCCGATTTTCTCTAGGAAAGACTATCATTACCGAAGACGAGATTCAAGAGCTGCATAACAAGACCTTGACTGCCAAGGGGAAGGCCATTGCCTCGGCTAATCCCGAGCCATCGACTCAAGCGATTCCGGTTGCTAATCAGCGCGACATCGAAATTCCCGCAGAGTCATCGCTCCTCCAATGATATCCGAAGAGCAAGCGAGCCGAGTTGCCCCTAAGTTTAAAGGAGACATAACGCTTCCCTTGGAACTTGATGCCATTGTAGGCAACAATATTCGAGGGATCGAGAACAAACATATGGTTGCTCTTCGCAACATATCATACAAGTATTTTTTGCCTTCGGAAGAAATGTTGCTGAGGACCCGGTGGTGCATGCCTTCATACATCGACGTTAGGTTCCCCTCGGAGGGCGAGACCCCATTGTCAGTGAGAGATAACGAACTTGTTGTGTATACTGAAATCGTGAATTGGGGACTAAGATTTCCTTTAGACCTATTTTTCATTGAGGATTTTGCTAAGATTGACCTTTGCCCCTCTCAAGCCGGTCCCAATATGTGGTTCACATTGATGGCATGCATCATGGCGTCGAAAATCTCAGGCCAATAATTTTCATTGGAGCAGCTCATCGGACTATCTGGTCTAGCCAGAAACCCTTTCTTTCCATTTTATTCTTTGACTTTTAATCTAAGACCATAAGTGTTGAAGGACTTGCTAAAGGCTGAAAAAAAGTAGAGACAGCAATTCATCTACTTCTCGGGCCATTGGGAAACAGGCTCATAGTCAACCCATTTGAACCCTCACAAACTATCCCTCATACGGACCAACAAATGTAAGTCCTCGAACTATTTTACTTATGGTAACTCCTCGAATGATGAAGTTATAATTTGATATCTTTATAGCTATGACTGGTGTCTCAAAACCGTACGCAGACCACGTCGAAAGTGCCACTACCATCTTCACCAAACTGAGCGAATGGGCCAAAGAAAATTTGGAAAATAGGTTCCTGTGCTTTAGGGACAACAATTTGACCTTGAGCAGACTCTGGAGGTTGAACCCCCTTGACCGATTGTCCTTAAAAGAACTGATGACCCTCCCTTCTCAAGACGAGGTGTTAGAGCGAGTGACTAAAAAGGACATAGTAATTTACCTTCCGAAGTGTTCTCGCGCTAAAAGTCATTTGGGTGAACCCAAGGAGGAAGTTGCCACCAAAGATCATCAGCCAAAAATCAGAGTAGTCACCAACCAAGAGCCATCTTCCTCGGCCAACATTATGACACCCATCCCCAACTCCCCCCCCCCCAAAGGCATGTCCATCCTCAGAAGAAGAGAAACTCTAAGGAAAAAGATAGAGAGAACAAAGCTTACCTGGAGCCCATCCAGGAATTATCCGAGGACGGCAAAATACAAGACGACGCCCCAGAACTTGCCCAAGAAATTGAGCTCCAAAGGGCACCAAGTGAGCCCAAAAAAGAAGTTAGAGACAATTCCCCCAAACAAAACTCAAATCAGACACCCACCTCTCCTCTCACCCATGCCCAAATCCAGCACCCATCGAAAATCCTCCTATCTTAGCACCACTGCCCATTCCTCGAAGCAATCCTCCTCAACATGTTAACCTTAATATTCTAGTGGGAGAGTCATCAGATTTTGACCCTGCAGCCTTAGGCTCACCCACCAGCTCCTTCAAAGTTCCTCTTCATGATGAATTTTCTCTAAGTCTTCGGAGCCTGCTGCACACTTCTGTCAACATGGGAAAGAAAATGCAGCATCTTGAGGACCGAAAAAATCATTATAATTTCAAAGCGGCTCTGATCTCCTCGCAACTTGAAGAGGCAAATAAACAATATGCCATTGTGGAGAAGCAATCAGATGCACTTTATGAAATATTATCAGCCTCGGAGAATTATGTCATAATGCTTGAACGATGTTTCCAGGAAGAAAGAGACCTCTATCAAAAGAAAACGGGGGCACAAGAAAGACTTCTGGAAGATATAAAGAAGCTCATGAACTAGCATGTCGAGGATTTAAGAGTTGTGTTGATGACTACGAAAAGATGCAAAAGGACAGAAAAAAATTGGTGAAGCGAATCGAAGATTTTCCTCAGCAAGTTGAGGAGGAGAAGGAGAAAGCCGTGAATGCCTATGCAGCTAAGTGTACAAGCAACCTTAGTGCTCGAGATGCTACAGTCCGAGCAGGCCTGATTACCCAAATTCATGCAGAGCACCCTGAATATGTTTTGGGGAGTTTTTGGAAGCTTGTCGCCCCCGACCTTCGTCCTCCAAACATTGTGGTGAGTCATAGCGAAGAATCAGACACTGAAAAGAGCACCTCTTCAAAAAATTCTGATTAGGAAAATATGTTAGTCTATTGTAGCAATTTTTGTGTATAAGTCCTTGTAAGGCAGTTTTTGTAAGTCATCTGATGTTCTTCGAGGATTGTTTTATAACTTGTAGCTCCTCGAATTTTTGTGTATGCCACTGTGCTTGAATTATAAATTTATGACTTGTGAATCTCCATATTTTTGTGTATGCCAACTTGCGTTGAATAGTTGTTTATGTATCGATTTGCATCGTAATATTCAGTATATGCTGCGCTAAGGCTAGCTAAAAATAATTCGAGGCACCAAAAGGTCGCCATAAAGAATAGTTCGAGCCACAAAATATCGTTTCTCACAGAATAGTGTGAGGAAACACTGCCTCATAGAGAATAGTTCGAGGAGGGAAATGTTGCCTCATAATGAATAGTTCGAAGCACAAAATATCGTTGCTCACAAATTAGTCTGAGGAAACACTGCCTCATAGAGAATAGTTTGAAGAGGGAAATGTGATTTCCAAAAGAATAGTATTAGGAAAAAAATGCAGTTCTATTGATTAGCTCATAGTGACACCTCATTAAAACCTTTATGTGCCTAACAGGGTAGGAAAGAGTATGCCCTCGCTGTTTTTTGTAAACCTGGAAAGAGAAAACAGACAAATAATACATGCTAACTTGTTCCTCATTCGTGGTATAATTTTAAGTGTTCGATGTTCCATGGAAGCCTCAGATATCGCCTTTCCTTGTCTCTTAATCTGTATGTTCCCTGTTTCACTTTCTCTGTCACTTCATAAGGGCCCTCCCAATTTGGTCCCAACTTTCCAAGACTCTTCTCTTTAGTGTGCAGAAAAACTTTGCGTAATACTTTGTCTCCCACCTTAAAATCTCTGTGTTTTACTTTAGAAGCATATCGACTCCTCATTAATGTTTGATAGTGCAACGACTTCAACTGTGCGTGTTGTTTTTTTCTTCAACCAGGTCCAACTCCAAGGCTCTGCTTTGGTCGTTGAAATTATCTGTATAAGTTGCCACACGATATGACAGGAAAACAATCTCCGATGGGACAATGGCATCCATACCATATACTAAGGCGAATGGAGATGCAGCTGTAGCAGTTCGAGGTGTTGTCCTATAAGTCCATAATACTTATTGTAGATAATCAGGCCATTTTCCTGCCTTTCCTTCCAAATTCTTTTTCAATCCATCAAGAATTGTTTGATTAGTCACTTCCACCTGACCGTTAGCCTGGGGATGAAATGGGGTAGAAAAACATTGTCGTATGCCCCTGGAAAGGCAAAAGCTTTTAAATTCCTTGTTATCGAACTGATGTCCATTATCCGTTGTGATGTGCAGTGGTACCCCAAAACGACAGCAAATATTTGAGACAACGAATTTGATAACATCTTTGGCTTTCATCCCGGCTATGGGTTCCGCTTCCACCCACTTAGAGAAATAATCCACTGCTACGATTATGGTCTGTCTGCCTCCAAATGCCATTGGTAAGGGCCCAACTAAATCAATGCCCCACCTATCAAATGGGACCGCCTCTGAAATACTCTCCAATAATACCCCAGGCTTGTGGATTACGTTTTCATAGCGCTGACACGTATCACATCGTTTTACCAAGTACTTCGCATCCGAAGAGATAGTCGGCCAGTAATAACCAGCCAGAAACACTCGTCGAATTAACGCCTTATACCCACAATGGGCTGAACCTTCCCCATCGTGCAATTCGGACAGGAAAAATTGCGACTCATCCTTGTTCAGACACCTTAGTAATGGTCGGCTCAAAGATTTCTTATACAGAACGCCTCCCAACACGGTATACCCGTGAGACTTGAACCTGATATTCCTAACCTCGTACTTTCCAGCGGGTAAAATATCTTTTTCTTAGAAGTCAATAATTTCTGACCTCCAATCATTTGTGATCACATTTCTTACCTCTTTAATCTTCATTGAATTCTCCGCATCGACCATGACCGAAGGATGCTCCTGAATCAAGACCCATGGGTAGCTCTCCGTTCGCGAGGTTGTAGCCAAAGAATCTGGGACGACATTTGCCTCTCTTCGAATATACTCATATTTAACCCCATCGAATTCAGAAGCCAAATCTTTTAATGCTTTCAGATATAACATCAGCTTATCTTTTATGTCCTCAGATTCCCCCAAAGCTTGGTTTATCACCAACTCTGAATCACTGATCAGTTTAATCTTTTTGTCCCCACATATCCGAGCTAAACGCAAACCCGCCAATGCTGCCTCATACTCCGCCTCATTATTAGTTACCTTGAAACCGAATCGAATAGCTTGAAACATAGCTATCCCTTCTGGAGAAATTAATTGGACACCTGCACCACTTCCAGAGTTATTCGACCCTCTATCCGTTCGAACCAACCATTATGTGTCATCAAAATGGTCAGTGATCTCCATGTCCTCTCTGTCTGAGTGGAATTCGATCAAGAAGTCAGCCCGAACCTGGGCTTTTATCACCGTCCGAGGCTCAAATGCTGTGTCAAAATCTCCCAATTCCACTAACCATTTAGTCATCCTCTCATAGATATCGGGCCTTTGTAACAAACCTTTTAGGGGAAATGTCGTTCGAACAACTATAGGATATGCCTGGGAATAAGGTCTCATCTTTCGGGAAGCTGTTACCAAACCCAAAGCTACCTTCTCCAACTAAAGATATCGTTTCTCTGCATCCAACAAACTTTTACTGACATAGTAGATAGGTTTCAAAAGAGTGTCTTCTTCTCGGAGTAAAACAACACTGACCGCACAATCTGAAACCGCTACATAGACAGATAATCTTTCCCCCACCAAGGGTTTAGACAGTACGTCAGGGGATGTCAAATATTCCTGAATTTCACGAAAAGCTGCTGAACACTCATCAGTCCAATTAAATTGTTTCGAATTTTGTAATACTTTAAAGAAGGGTACAAATTTGTCCGAAGACCGAGAAATGAATCTATGCATTGCTTCCAATCTCCCTGTCAAGATCTGGACTTCCTTGATATTCTGAGGTGGAGTCATAGTGATTAAAGCTTTTATCCGTTCTGGGTCAACCTCGATGCTTTTTTCACTTATCATATAGCCAAGGAATTTGCCCGATCGTACCCCAAAACACACTTTTCCGGGTTCAGTTTCAAATTGACCTTACTCAAATTATTAAAAGTCTCCTCAAGGTCAGCAAAATGATCTTCGTCCCGCAAACTCTTGACTAGTATATCATCGATATATGCTTCGACATTCCGACCAATTTTCCCCTCAAACGTTTTGTTAACCAAGCGCTGATAAGTCGCCCCTACATTCTTTAGGTCAAATGGCATAACCTTGTAACAATATAATCCTCTCCCGGTAATAAATAACGTGCTCTCTTCATCTTGTGCATCCAACCGGATTTGATTATACCCTGAATACGCGTCCATGAAAGACATAATTCCCGAAGTCGAATCCACTAATTGATCACTGATGGGCACTGGAAAAGGATTTTTAGGACAAGTTCTGTTTAGGTCTATGAAGTTCACGCACATTCTCCACTTGTCATTCGTTTTCCTGACCAAGACTAGATTCGGAGCCCATACGGGGAAATGCGACTCGCGAATGTGGCCTATGCTTAATAGTCTTTCTACTTCCAAAAGAATAGCTGCAGCCTTCTCCTGAGAAACTGGTCTCCTTTTCTGGACAATGGGTCGAACATCAAGTCGTACCGCAAGTTTATGACATATTATCTCTGATGGTACTCCTGTAACATCCTGTGCGCACAAAGCAAACATATCAAGTTTGTTAGACAAAAACGTAATTAATCTTTCTCTGAACTCAAAAGAAAGTTTTACTCCGATCTTCAGAAATTTGCCATCTCCAAATTTATGTTCCTTGGAATCCTCTTCTCGTACCAGAAATCTGGGGGTCTCCCTCGGATCATCACATGGAATGACTTCCGAGGAAGGCTCATTTAATTGTTATGCCTTGTCCGATTTTTGTCCCCGAGCTCCCTTCGAGGATAAAGCGATCTGGTAACATTCGCGGGCCATCTTCTGGCTGCTCCTGATTGTCCCGATGTTGTTTCCTACCACATATTTCAGACACTGATGCACCGTCGAGATCACCCCATGCATTCGAGACAGCCAAGAGCGACCCAAAATCGTATTATACAAAGTTGGTGTGTCGACAACAATAAACAATACTTCCACCTTCTTCTTGAAAGGCCCACGACCTAACTCGACCATACACTGAAACTCTCCAACAACAACTGATGTGGCACCGGTAAATCCTACTATGGTTCTGTATGATCGTCGTATAACCGATGGGTCAGAAATTCTCCTGTAAGTGCTCATAAACAAGATGTTCGCTGAACTTCCTATATCAACAAGTATCTTCTGAACTTGATCGCCAGCAATACCCGCGGCAATCACCACCGCATCTTTGTGCGGGCCCGCGATATTTCACATATCATCATCATCGAAACATATGATGGGGGAGGGTAGTCGGTGCATTTGTGCCGACACCCCTACTTCAATCTGGGTAGTCAGATTGACCATATGCCTTGTTCGCGAGCTATTAGAATTCCCCGCGATGGTATCCCCTCCAAAGAAAGCACAGAGGTTGTTTACTTTCCCCCTCGAAATAATTTCCTCCACCATATTTACGTTGTTCCTTCCCTCCTTGGGATCCAAGTACTCTTGCTCAATATAAAAAATGTCAACTTCCTCGGAAATCACCATAGTTGTGTCAGCGATTTTTGGAACAGCCTTCACCGCCGCATTTTTCTGAGACTGCTTTTTCACAAACTCTAGCAACATTCTGTTCTCAATCAAAGCTTGCACTTCTTTTTTCAAAGCAATTCAATCCCTCGTATCGTGCCCGATATCCTCGTGATACTTACAATACTTGCTAGCACTTCCGCTTTCCCTCGGGGTCTGAATAGGAAAAGGTTTCCTGAACGGCACCGTTGATCTTGTCTTATCAAATATTGTGGCAACATTTTCCGTTAACTCCGCGAAATAGTCCGGTCGAACCCATTTGTTCGAAATTGGTGTGGCCCCTTGATTGTAATTTTGTTGGTTGCCATAATACTGTGGGTTTGTTTTCTGCCTCGGCGGATACTGACCCGTACTTTTAGCTTGCACATTGGCACGAGGCCCTTGGTTACTAGACTCAGATCTCTGAAACTAGTTCTGATCCAATAGATCACCGGATCCTTTCTTAGATGCATGGGTATCCTCCACCAGAATTATCTTCTCAACCTGATCCAGCAACGCTCCGAAGGTCGTGGCCTGGCTCTCCGCCACCATGTACTTTAATAGTCCGGGGAGTAGGCCCATCCTGAAAGGTGCAAGTGCCACTGAGTCTTTACAGTACTCCATGTCCGTTTTCGTTTTGACGAACTGATTAGTATAATTCTTCAAGCTTTCCCCAACTTTTTGTCTACAATAGATTATCGTATCTCCATTAGCTCTGAACTTTTTGCTCCCCACAAAATATTGTCTGAAGATACTTCAGAACATGTCAAAGTTCTCTATTGAGCCCTGTGGAAGCCGATTATACCACTTGGAAGCTACCCTCTTCAAAGTCTGAGAAAACACTCTACACAGCAATTTATCATCGTCACCGAAATTGATCATGAAGTTTTTGAATTGCTCGATTTGGTTGTCAGGGTTTTGTATCCCATCGAACTTTTCTAATTTTGAGATATCAAAATTCTTTGGGAGATTTCCCACCAAAATTTCTGGGGACAAAGGAGAAGCTCTCCAATTATGACCCATCTGATAGACATTAGATCTCAAGTATTCGTTGCTCGGAAAATACAACCCCTCCTCGGATGGTAGAGTCTACTGATGCTGCCACTCTGAATTTCGCGGGCCAGCGTTTTGGTTTCCAGCGGGAAAATTCGTTTGGTCATAACCCCGCTCATTAACTCGAGTATGATAACTCTTCTCCCTCAGAGATTTCCTCTCCGAGATCCTTCGCCTCCGGTGATCCGCGTGTCCCCGACCATGTCCTTTCTTCCCGTGATTTTTCCTAGGAGATGGCTCCGACGAGCTGTAACGAGAATAATCGCTCGAGTCAGGTGACTCCAGACGTCGTTTTTCTTTCCTCCTCGAATATCTTCGTTCATATCCTCTAAATCTATCATCCCTGGTTGTGGGACGAAAATTGGCTTTGCGCTCCTATTTTCCACTGTCGGGCTCCCTCCTCACCTCAGAGCGAAGATTTGCCCGAACAATTTCCTTTCTGCCTTTAATCTTTCGATCTCCAGCAACAATTCGTTCCTTCGAGCCAACAGATCTGCGTCATCAAAAGTGTCTTCGGCGTGCTGGCCCCCATGCACCTTGTACTCCATATCATTCCGATAATCGTCTCCCACCAGATTCTCCTCACAATCGTTAACAAAATCATCCCCTTGCTCTTCCATAATTCCACTCGGATTAGGAACTATTTCCAGGAAACGATTGTCGTCGGAACAATCTTCGTTTCCCATAGACGGCGCCACTGGGGAGTTTTAAGAAGGCTCTGGGGTGATTTCATGTTACGAGAATCTCTTAGTGTTAAAATAGATTTAATTACTTTATTTAGGAGTCTTTTTAGAGAGAGAAAGTAAGAATTAGATTAAGTAGAGAGAGAAAGTAGTATTATATTCATCTCAGGATCTATAAAGCGTGTGTGGTCCTTTTATAGTACAATTATGGGTCCCACACGCTTTAATTCCCGTTTATTACATTTTTGGTCCCTATATCTTTTCATCTTCTCATAATGGCTATTTCTTTAATAGTCCAATTTTCTCCTAATACAATTTCTTCTTTACAGTTCTCTCCTAACAAACTTCTTCTTTGCAATTCTCTCCTAACAAACTTCTTCTTTGCAGTTCTCGCCTGACCAACTTCTTCTTTGCAATTCTACCATGTCTTTTATTCTCCCTTATCATGTATAAAGCCCAATCATTGAGAATAACCGTCTCATTGTTTAGAATCTCAATCTCACACGCCTTTGCCACAAAATAATATTGGTTACACATTGATAAGAAGAGAAAAATATAGATAACTGTGAGGTTAATTATACAAAACACAAGGCCTAAATTTGTGTATTTAGTGATTTAAAACCAAAGTACAGAAAACATAAGAAATAGAGGGGCTAAATGATATACCCCAAGAACTTGTTTGTAAGTAGTAAAAGAGTGCGGTGAGAAATCTATCTTAATGGTGGTACTTATGTAATTTTACCACCTACCTCAAGTACTATATAAAGGACATTCCTTTTTTTGGGAAATGGCTAATGATTAGTCAATTATTGCAACATTTATTCCTTTTGTCTCTTTCCATCTCCACAAAATATTGATTTCTTTATTACAGTCACTTCATACAAACATTGTTTAGACAGACCCTCTCATACGATTTTTTCCGCTTTTGAACTTACCTAAGGATTTTCTGAGTTCATCATACATTATCTCTGGTAAAGACACGGTGTCGGGGACAGAACCAGACTCCAAAGAAAATATAAGAAAGACTTAGAGGTTCATCTGGTAGATGTATCCTTATACCACAACCATAAGAAACCGATTGTCAATCTAACTTTTAAAGACGATATTTATATGGGTTTTGGTCACCCCTTACGGAGACAGTTTGATAATCAACTAGCATATAGCCGGGGTCATGATCCCGCGCATCTTGGTAAACAACAACAACTCGACCAATGTTATTTTCAAAGCTAGTTACAAAACAATGATTGGGGTACAACCATAAAAACTGATAGATAAGTAGTTGGTTAGTTACAAAGGGAATTCGTCTAGTTGCGTAGGTAAAGTGGGAATTTGGATATTTTAGGTTATTGTAGTATCGAGAAGGTCGTGAGAAATATTTTTATGATAGTCAATGCCCCCAACTCATATCACTCAATTGTAAAAAAAATTGGATGCAACACATTACTCTTTCAAAAAATACTTTCTATACCCAAAGAAGTAGAAGCAAGAATGCTAAAATTATGAGTCGCCAGGTATCTGATCATGGATGAGAAGTTATTCTTTCAAGGCTACCTGTAGCTCTTGCTCAAACATCTAGACCTATATGAAACTGAGTACATGTTGAAAGAAATACACATAAGATCCTATAGAGGATGCATTAGGGCCCATACGTTGGCCCACAAAGCTTTAACTTTCTAATATTATTGGCCCGACATGCGAAATAATGAAGAACTTGGTCAGAAAATTCCACAACTGTTAACTGTGTGCCAAGTTTTAGCACAACCGGTGATCTACCTCACGTCCACATTAGAGGCATATTCATTAAATAAATGGGGCTTGGGCTTTGTGGGTCCTTCCCCCTCTCCCCCGGACCTGGAAATGTCAAATTTGTAATCGTTATAATTTGTTACTTTACCAAGTGGGTGAAAACAAAAGCTTTTAATCGAACTAGAGAAAATAAGATCAAGAAATTCATATGAAAGCATATAGTCTGCCAATTTTCCATCCAAGAATCTCCATCTCTGACAATGCACTACAATTTGACAACAAGGAAATGAGAGAATTTTGCCTCGAATACGAGATTCACCATCATTTCTCATCACATTACCACCCGCAAGCCAATAGACATATGAAGGTTACCAACCGCACTATCATGGATAGACTGAAGAAAAGTATAAGAAGTGCGAGAGACGGAATGAGACTTAGGTGGTACCAAATATAATATGGACATATTGAACGACTTCACGAAGCCTATTTTGTAAAACCCTTTTTCAACTCACCTACGGAGTTGAAACAATCGTACCAATGAAAATTAGTGTCCCAACTAGTTGTATCATTCAGTATGTTCAATATAAAAATGAATAATAAAATCGATTCGACTTGGACTTTCTTGAACAACGTCGTGACAAAGCTTATTTGAGAGAACTCGCAATGGAATAGAAAATCACTCGAAGGTATAACTTAAAATTGATACGAAAGAGATTCCACGTAGATTACTTAATACTTCGGCGTATGTTTAAACATACTCAACAACCACGGGCACGAAATTTAGGACCCACGTAGGACGAACCGTATTGAGTAATCGAATAAAACTGACCATGGCATATTGGTTGGAAGACATTTACGCTAAGAAAGTCCACAAACCATAGAACATTGAACATGTGCACTTGTATTACATGTAAAGATTTTAACATTTTGTATCTGAGTGATTCGAAAATTAATGTTTATCTAAATTTGAAATTCTAAGAAAGAGAACTTATATCACGTTTTTACACAATTTCATGCTGTAAGCCCTTGTCTGACCCATAGTGAGTTAGAAGCTAGACCAATAACTTATTTGATGTATGAATTAAATAATCGTTAGGTCAGGTATAACCTTATACAAACGAATGGTAAGAAAATGAACCATCCATAATTCTATTTAAAGCTAGGTCACTTAAGTTCCTCATACTTAAGTGAAGTGAGAACTTGAATTTTAGTCTAAAGCCATGACACTTAAGGATTACTATCTAGCAAGGTTTAAATCTTACTAAATTCTCCAAGTTAGAAATCCTTCTTCTTAATCAAATATGGACCACAAGAGTGGTCACCCCAAGGCTATTATAAGGGGCGCTCTTGTTCATTGCAAACAAGTAGCAGAGTATGTAAAGTTAATGCGACACAATATATCCACTAGGTGGGACATGAGAAAGAACTCCAAGTAAGGGTCTAAAACCAAACCCTAGCTATTACATTAAAATAAAAACAACCTAGGAATGCATCCCTAACACGAGGCCACATTCCTTCCCATAAGGCCACTTTGCCAAGACGTCCCTAAAAAAGGTTCATGCACGTGCGTGACCCCTCATATGCTTCTAGTGGTCCAAGTTTCTCCAAATAAGGGTTGTGCATATATGTGACCTCTCACACTTGTCCATATGGAAAAATCTCTTCGACGGTGGGTTCTTCATGTTCGTGGTCCCTCACACTTAGCCAACTGGTCATGTCCCCCTGAATCATGCATTTGTGTGACCTCTCACATTTAACCAAATGGCCAACTCTCTTATCAAGGGGTCGCGCACATGCAAACACCCTCACACTTGGCCATATGGGCAAGTTTTCCCCAATAAAAGGTCATGCACATGCACACCCTCTCAATCTTGGTCAAATGGCCAAGCCTTCCCACCCTCCAAAGAGGGCAGTACATGTGTGTGACCCTCACACTTTACCAAATGACCAACTCTCCCTAACGAGCAGGGGTCGCGCACATGTGCAAACCTTCAAATTTTGCAACCTGGCCAAGTCTCTATAAATAGAATTCGCACATGTGCGTAACCCCTCACATTTGGCCAAATGACCAAGTCTCCCCAGCAAGAGGTCAATCATGTGTGCGACCCTCGCACTTTACCAAATGGCCAACTCTCCCCAACGAGGGGTCACACACATGTGCAACTCTTCAGATTTGGCCAGTTGGCCAAGTATCCCTCAATAGAGGCCGCGCATGTGCGTAACCCCTCACATTTTTCTAAAAGATCAAGTCTACCCACCGAGAGGTCACTCATGTGCACGACCTCTCAAGCTTGGCCATTTGGACAAGCTTTCTTAAAGAAGGTTTGTGCACATATGCAACCCTCACATTTGACTAAACGGATAAGTTTTCCTAAAGAAGGGTCACACACTTGCGGGACCCTTCACACTTGGTAAAATAGCCATATATTTCCTAAAGAGTGGTCGCATATGTATGTGAGTCTTCACACTTGTCCAAATGGCCAAGTCTCTCCAACGAGGGGTCCTACAAATGTGTGACCCTTTACATTTGGCCATGTGATCAAGTGCCTCTTAATAGGATCGCGTATTTGTGCAACCCCTCACACTTGGCCAAATGATCAAGTCTCCCCTCCGAGAAGGTCGCGCATGTGCATGACCTTTCATACTTGTTCATATGGCCAAATATTTCCAAAAAGAGGTCGTGCACATATGTAATGCCTCACACTCGAACAAATATGTCAAGGTTCTCCAACACATACATGCACGCACCTTCCACTTAGCCAAATGGGCAAGTCCTACAAAAAAAAAGATCGCATAATTGTGCGACCCTCTTGGCCAAATGGGAAAATATCCCCAACAAATGGTCACCCACATGCACGACCTCTCAAACGATCCGAATAAGGGTCACTCAAGTGCAACATTTCATGCTTGAACTTTAGGCTAAGCTCCCCAAATAAAGGTTACGCACGTGCGAGATCCCTCACACTAGATTTTTTAGCTAATCCCCTTCTCCAGATGAAGCCTCGTGGCATACATTCTGGACTTAAGGTTGGCCAATTAGATCACGTAACATTATTCTCTCCTCAAACCATAAATAATATGGATACCACGTCTGACACCATACACATAAAGCACCTGACACTGTACAAATAAAATACTTGATACAATACGACGGCACATAAAAACAAGACATTGATCAAAAGAACGTTTCGAATTTACATACGATTGATATAAAAAAGTAAGAACAATGACAAACCATCAGGCTCCAAAACAACAAAAAATGAATGAATAAACAAACCCCTCATTCACAGGATTTACCCCTAGTATCATTTGAACCAACATAATTAAAAATAACTTTGGAATCAAATCATTTTTAATTCATATAATATAATATATCATAAAGTTTGTGTAAGATCTTAAACAAAATTCAAACTTACAGTTAGCAATCTTCTTAAAGGATATATGATACATCCAAATACAATGGAAATTTCAAATATAAATTTATATATTTGAAAATTATATTTGATAAAAAAATACAAAACCTCTAAAAACTTTAATCTACAAACATTGTTTAAAAATAATATAATTATTTTGGATATATAAACAATTCATCATTCTTAAAACCCGCAAATGATTTTTCACTTTGGACTTACAAACAATTCATCATTCTCAAACACCGACAAATTACATATATTATACTTTCAATCAATTAAATATTACTCCATCTGTTTCATAATATAAGTCTTTCTAGAATAATTTTTTTTGTTTCATAATATATGTCGTTCTCATTTTCCAATGCAACATTGATTACATATATTATACGTTCAATCAATAAAAAAGTTAACCTTGTGCACAAATTAATACTCGCTCCGTCTCATAATATAAGGCGTTTGAGGGTTATTCACACATATTAAAAAAATAATAATGGTTGATTTTACTTATTAAAAAAGGAAAATAAAATTAATTTAATTGGTCAACAAATAATAAAATAGTTAAATATAATTAATGTACATTGGAATATACAAAGAAATTTATGAATTTACAAATGAAACTTATTATAAAACATATTTTTTTCTCTAAAACTTTAGATTATGAAACAGAGATAGTAACTCCACCTATCAAAATTATTTTATTTTATTTTTTAAAAATCATTATTACTTTATTTAATATTGACGTAAAGCTCCATCCTTTTCTACTCATGACTCGATAAAATAACTAAATTATATTTTTCAAATTATTTGAAATTTATAAATAAAAATGATGTGGTTAAATTAATTCACTATATACTTATTTTTATATTTTAATACGAATATGATCATTAAAATATACCGTTATCAATTAAAAAATTAACAAAAATATGCTATTTAATTTAATGTTTAACAAGTAAATAACAAGATTAATAATTTAAATAGTTAATAATTTTAAATTACCATAACTATATAATATCAATATTTGTTTTGTTTTTACCATAATAGAATTTAGTTTAAATTATAATATATTAGCATTAAATTAGTCTTAAAAACTGTATAAAGGATAGTTTTGTCTTTATAAAAGTTGAATGGTAGCTATTAGGCTAAAAAACACCATCATGTTTACCATTTGTATCAACATAGTCTCTTTCGTTAACTTCTGCATAAAACACAACCCTTTCGTTTTAAAAATTTGCACGATTAGTCCCTCCGTATATTCTAGGAGACCAAAAGTGATACAAAACTTGGAATTTGGGGACCGAAAGTGATACAAAACTTAAAATTTAAATGCCACGTGTCAATTATTAAATGGTAAGGGATGAATTTTTTGTAGAAATGAACGAAATAGACTATATTAATACAAGTGGTTAACATGAAAAACTAACATTTTTTCTATCCTAGCTATTATTAATTTATTACTGGTTCTTAAATTAAGTTAAAGTGAGCTAATAATCAGGTAAAAGGTTGGTATTAAGTGGTTGTTAACCGGTGTCATGGACACCGGTTAACAAACCCTATTATGAAATAGAGAGTATAAATTGTGCTGATTACCATAAAAAAAGTCCCTCGGTATCCTAAATTAAACACTAATTAGAAGACGCGACGGTACTTATTTTTTCTTCTAAAGGACCAAAGTCATACGACATTAAATGAAATTAGAGAGCAACACTTGCGAAAGAAAGCAGTCCCATCATGCATGAACCTCCTGCCCTCCCAACCATATGGCTTAAATTCTCTTTACCGGTTCAAGCCTATCATTTATAGCTGTGCCGTGCCCATACCATAACAAGCCATAAGTAGAAAAAGATGGAGCTTTCTATCTAAAATTGGAAACATATGTGAAGATAAAAACAGATCTCGGTACCGCTCTCTATAATCGGCACTTTTGTTTGCACAGAGGTAACTCATTTTCTTTTTAAATTTATTATTTATGTCGGGACGGGTCTATTTATATAAGCAGAAATGGAATGATTTTGGCTAAATTCGGACCCAAAAAATGTTAATCAACCCCAAACAATAAAGCGTTTTTGAATTTTTACTATTTTACTCTTATCCGATGGTCGAACCCTTCTCAACCGACGGGTGATACCGGCAGAATAAAAACCCGCTTTTAAATTTTGGACCTGCTTATCATGAGGAGTCCTAATTTAACCATAGCCGAAATGGAATTTGTGAAACTTACATTAAAAGTATTTTTTATTTATTGTATTTAAATTTTAAAGCTCAATATTTTTATTACTATAACTCGAAAAAAATATTTAAAAATATTTCTTTTTTTTTTAGTATTTTTAATGGACAAATCAAAATCTATAAATAATATATTTCATTTTTTTTAGTTATGCCTCTGATAAAAGGTCTTTAGTTCGAATCTCCTTGTGTGGTTTACTTTTGGCGTGGGTTTGCGGTCTATTGCACCATGACGGAGTGTTTACCATGTGCACACTTGAGTAGAGTAGCGGCTGCTGTTCCTTTGAAAAAAATAAAAACTTGTAGTGTTTTTTCGCAAATATTATTTCACCATAGTAAGGGCAGTCAGACCAACTCTCACACGAGCTTCTGGTGGTTCATTCATCTACCGGTAGACTAGAACCACTTTTGATTCCGCAATATTTTGTTCATTAAAAACTCCCCTCCTCCGCCAAATATGGATACAATAAGTAGCTAATTTTGACTATTATTTAATTAATTAATAAATTAATTATACTAAGTTATACTCAAAATCATAAGTTGTACTCAAAATCATAATAGCGAATATAATGAACCGAAAATTTTAAATAGGGCTATATGGACTCGAATCGTTGACTTTTTTGGTAAGAGAGATAGAACTTACTAGTATAAAAATAAAAATGATTCCAACTCTTTCCAAGACCCAACATGCATTTTATTTTTTCTTATTTTTATAAGGCTTTTGTGCTTATTCTCGTAAATATTGTTTAACTTATATTTTTCGCAAGTGTATGCTATTTCATTTATTATTATATTTTCTAGCTTTCTTTGCTTCTTAATTGGTTTATGGGTTTTGAATTGGAATTCTAAAGGAAGAAACTTCTAGACAAAGAAGAATAATTTGCAAAGAGATTAAGTTTGATCAACCATGAGTCCTCCAATATCAACTTGGCCTAACCTTGGCAATTATAAGGTACCTCTTAAAACTTTAATTATGATAATATAATTCTCAAACAATTACTAGTTTAGTACTGATTTTTGTTGCTTGCTATTGAAGTATTTGCTATATGGACCTTTGGTGGGACAAATCCTATTTGATCTCTACAAGACGAAATATCAAGATCTTAGTACTCATGATGCAATATCATCTCCCTTCAATTCCTGGTGTCTAAAACTCCTGATTCTGTGTGTACTTAGAGGATTGGTAACTTCTCTTTGGAGCTCTTACACTAATCTGCTATATGTTACTCGAAATCGTCGACTTAATCGAAATGGAGTTGGATTCAAGCAAATAGACAAAGAATGGCATTGGTAACATACTAACATTAGATTTCATTTCTAATCAAGTTTTGAAATGTATATTTGTGTAATATATTTTTGTTGACAGGGATGATTTTATACTTGTTCAAGCTTTGATTGCAAGTTTGGTCTGCTACATCTTTCCCTCCTTGAATGGAAGTCTTCCATTGTGGAACGGTAAAGGAGTTATTGCAGTAATGGGTCTGCATGTGATAGTTTCAGAGCCTTTGTACTACTGGATTCATACAAAGTTACATGGGACTTACCTATTTAGACAGTATCATTCACTTCACCATTCATCACCTGTCCCACAACCTCAAACAGGTATGATATAGACTAGTTATTATATGCTCCTCTTGGTACAGCATGCCGCATTTAATGTGTCTTTCGTATTCACTAACTTATAGTTTTGTTCTTGGCATCCATGTTTGAAAAATTCAACGCACCTTTTGGGAAATTTATTGTTTTTGGTTTTTTAGTCCTTTGTGATGGGTAAGCTACGGTTTTGAGTGAGTTATTGTACCGAAAATGAACAACAATTATCATATTAATATAAGTATCGGATTCTTGTGTATAATACAAAATTAGAATATACAACATCATATTTGTTAGAATATTGTTTGGTTATTAAATATATTGAAGTTTTATTATAAATAATTTGATAGTGAAATACTTTTAGATATTTTAGCGTAATTGGATCCACTCGTCGACCAATTTAACCAATTTAATCATAAAGGATTATTGAACGAATTGTAAAGTTTGAAGTATGGTTATCATAATTAACAGGATCTAAAGGTATAGCTCTTTATGGATCACGGGTTTTAATTCTACGTGAACTAACTACCCCAACTATTAAACCGTATGGTTTGATCAAAATACATATACGTTGGGTTATGTTGGAAAACCATAAAAACATATTTATTATCTCAAAACGAATCTCTGATTTTCTTATCGAGTTGGAATTTTGAAGAAACCAAATCATATTTCAGTTAAAAATTGTTTATAAGACGTGAGAAAATTATCCGGAAATCAAACAGTGTTTACTACTATAATAATTTTATAGTGAATACTTTTAGTGGTTTCGGAAAAAAAAATTAATCAGATTTATTCTTAATTTTGAAAATAATTTTTAGCTTCGTATTTCTAAACCAAAAATAAATAATATATTTTGACCAAAACTACAAAACAAATATAACTATTTGTTAGTCATGCGTCCATGTTCAAAACCAAATTATTTTCAAATGATTAAAAAAAAATCAAACTAAAACACCACCCCGTCAATATAATTTAACAAACGTCTATTCCGCATCGTCCCACTATATTATTCAACTAATAAATCTAATTACACTAAAATATATAATATATATATTACAAATAAAATATACAATAAAACACATGGTATATTATACCGATATTTGTCTATTTTATGGACTAAACATAAGCTGTTAATTATGTTTTCAGTGTTAAACTATTTTAAAATAAGCATGTATTAAAGGAGATGAAGAAAAAAAAAACTAAAAAATATGTAATAAATATAACATTGGATTTCTATAACCACGATTATTTTGATTGTTTTATTTTCTATATAAACATAATTTGATATTATTATTTTTGTTGTTTGGCAGCTGGGCCTGCAACATATTTGGAACATGCAGTGTTGAGTGTAATACTTGGAATCCCATTGATTGGTTGTTGTTTGATGGGATTTGGATCAATAGGCATAATCTATGGCTATGTTTTGAGTTTTGATTTCTTGAGAGCTTATGCACACTGCAATGTTGAGTTTGTTCCTTATAAGATATTTCAGATTCTCCCATTTCTCAAGTATCTCATCTACACTCCAACGTAAGTTGCTTCCTTCTCACTCTCTTATATATACAACAACTCATCTATAGGCTTTCAATGGGTAGTCGAGTTGGTTGAATAAGGTATGCTAATGATCAAAAGTCATGAAGTCGAGTCTTTTTACATACCTTTTTTCGTGAGCCCGTAGACTGTGCACACTCATTGCACTCTGAGTAGCGGCTGCGTATTCCTTTTGGAAAAAAAATCCATGTATATTTGTCTTGGCTAGGTAGAATTCGACTTGCCTTCATATTTATTCTATGATAAGCAGATACCACAATCTACACCACGAAGAAATGGACACAAATTTTTGCCTCTTTATGCCTCTCTTTGATGTACTTGGGAAAACACTGAACACCAAGTCATGGTCAAAACATAAGCAAAATTATTCTAATGGAGGTAGGATACTACTTCAATCATGTCCAATATATATGTATCGAAATTTGATTAGTTTTTCTTTTTTTTAGGAATAAACAGCAGGGCACCAGATTTCGTGTTCTTGGCACATGGACTGGATATATCATCGTCCGCGCACCAACCATTCGTTTTCAGATCATATGCATCAAAACCGTACAAATTTAATATCTTGTTGATTCCATGTTGGGCTTCTAGTTTCTTGACAATGTTAATGATGTGGATGTGGTCTAAATCTTTTGCTGTCACTTTCTATTTTCTTCGAGGCAAGCTTTATCAGTCATGGGCTATACCCAGATACGTCTTTATGGTATATGTTTCTCTCTTCAAATATGTTTACAAGAATCTATCTGTATAGTTTCATATATAAGAAAGTAGTCTCTTATTTAATTTTATTTGATTTATTTTCAATATATAAGTATATAGTTGCGGCATGTCTTCTAGGTTTTGAACAGTACATCGTTTTAAGACTATCACATTTGGTGCTTTTGACTTTCAAAAGTTCTGGTAGTCCATTAACTATCAGTTTTGGATAAAGTTAGTACACCGGATTTTTTGCTTTATGTGAACTTATTACCTGTTACCAAAATTTTGTGTCACCACTGGTTTATTAACTTTAGGTTACAGGTTGTTGGTAATACAAAATTTACTATGGTGACAAGTGGGTAGACTTTTGAAAATCAACGAACTCTATGTCACCAAATGTGATAATCCAGTGAAGATGATCGGTTGAAAACCATATATTCCAATTTATTTTTTTAATAAACACTTTTAGTTCAGTGATTTATTAGTTTGTTTATGTAGTACTTCTTGCCGTTTGCCAAAGACGGAATCAACGATCAAATTGAGAAGGCAATCCTGAGAGCCGACAGACTTGGGGTTAAAGTCATCAGCTTAGCTGCACTCAATAAGGTTAGTGTTTTATTTGTTGACGTGAGAACTAAACAGATCATCGAAGTCTTTGAATACACATGCCCTGTCCCATATTTTATATACTTCTTCTGTAAATTCTAGAAGTGACCCGAAATGTAGAAGAAATGAAAAAATTATAATTTTTTTTCTTTGGACTCGAAAACAGAATGAAGCTCTAAACGGAGGGGGAGCACTTTTCGTGAACAAGCTACCTGACCTTAAAGTTCGAGTCGTTCACGGAAATACTTTAACCACTGCGGTAATCCTGTATGAGTTGCCAAGTGATGTTAAAGAAGTTTTCTTAACGGGAGCTACGTCAAAGCTCGGTCGAGCAATTTCTCTCTACCTTTGCCGAAAGAAAATACGAGTTCTTGTGAGTATTCTTATTACTTAAACCAACCTAACTAAACTTATTTGGAACCTAAGTCATTGTGGAGTAGGAAAGGAGTACTAGTAAAAGATTAAATTATTTCATAGTACAAATAGAAAACTATGTTAGAACTTAAAACATTCTACAGATATGATATTAGGACAATGTTTGTTAGTTTATGCTAGGTGATTTAGTTGAAGACACTAGTGTCATGTCCTTTTGTTTAGATTAGCTATGGTTTGGCAGAACATTAAATAGATTTGTTTTTCAGATGTTAGGATGTAACTAAACTTGAAATCGATTTGGCCAAAAACGAAACTTGTGAATTCAAATTATATTTTCTTTTGCAGATGTTAACTTCGTCGACGGAGAGATTTCAGAATATTCAAAGAGAGGCGTCACAGGAGACACAGCAATACCTCGTACAAGTGACGAAGTATCAAGCTGCTCAACACTGCAAGGTGCTTTTTGTATACGAAAGTTATATAGCTTGCTGTAATTTTAACTTGGATATCGATCCATCGGCGAAATATTTGTTGACAAAAAAATTTGCGTTTAATTAATTGTAGACATGGATAGTTGGGAAGTGGTTGACGCCGAGGGAACAAAGTTGGGCACCAGATGGAACACATTTTCATCAATTTGTTATCCCTCCGATTTTACCTTTTAGAAAGAAATGCACTTATGGTCACCTCGCAGCCATGAGACTCCCTGATGATGTTCAAGGACTTGGTACTTGTGAGGTAACAATCACTTCTCTTACTCTTCTTCATTTTCAGGTTTCCTAATGTTGCTAGTTTTGTATATATCACCTGGAATCCGTTTGTAGTCGTTTGACAATGTGTATCAGACACAGAGTACGTGAGGTGCACAGTTAGTATATCACATTACATATAAGTGTAGTTAGTGTCGCGATTAATTTTATAAGAGTTTGGTTCATTATGAACTCGGGAACTAACTTGTGCCTTGTTTGGACGGACGATTGAATATGCACAGTACACATTGGATCGAGGAGTAGTGCATGCGTGTCATGCAGGTGGTGTGGTTCATTTTCTGGAAGGATGGACTCACCACGAAGTTGGAGCAATTGATGTTGATAAAATTGATATTGTTTGGGAAGCTGCACTTAAACATGGTCTCAGGCCACTAAACTCGGACCTCAAGAAAGAGACTTAAGTTTGTTTAAAATGTGAAATGTTGGCAAAAGATTCAGGCGAACTATTATTATTATTTTAGTTTGTGTTTAATGCTTTGAATAAATTTAGTTTTCTGCTGTATAAAGCCAGCGGACAGTTAATTGTTTTTATTGGAGAACCTTATTTTAATTTTTTGAGGTTAAAATTATTCCCTTAAAAATTCTTTATTTTGATCAAAATTTAAAGAACTCCTTTTATGTTTTTTGTTTGGTGTGGAATATAAATGTTTATATTTATGATTTAAGATAATGTCTGTCATTCTACTTTATATTTATGACCTGCAAACAATATTATATGACATATCATTGATATTTATCGGGAAAAAGAACACAAAAACAAAAACAATATAGTTAAAGATTCAGTAGTTATCACACTATTAAGTCATTCGGTTTGTCCGAAACTTCAGGTAAGCTCCAATATAAAAACAAACTTTTACCACTCGTCTTTTAAATTGTTGCAAATCAATTAAATTCAAGTAAGTTATTACAACGAATTAAAAACATGTCTAATATTTCATTGTTAAATGTGTTATGTTGCAACGATTTGCGACTATTAATATATTTCATTTCTTAAAAAACAATTCTAACATATTTTCATCCACCTCATTCTCCTTTTTCTTTTTTTGTGAAAAGTCTTATCTTTCATTATTCTATACAATTTTTTATAGATAATCTTGAATACATAGCATTGTTTCTCTTTCTTTCATATATTGCTTAAATTATCATTAGATTAACTCATTCTATTGATTTTTAGATCCAACGAAAAATTCAACATCTTTTTTTTCTATATTATCTATTCTCATGTGCATTGCGAAACATAATTGCTAGATAATTTTTTACTGATTTTTCTATTGAATAATCTATGAATACTAGTACTTTTTAATTCCTTTGTGTTTGATGTGAAAATATAGTTCTTATGTGTATTTTGTTGACTAATATGGAAGTTGAACCTTTTTTAAACTTGATTTTTTTGTACAAACCCAAAAATTTTCATATCTTGCTATATAGGAGCCTTTCATTCTTTGACTTTTGCGATCTTGTTCATTATATTGTCCTAATATAATTTTTTGTGTTAAATTTACAGTTAAAATCCTTTGAGAGGGATCTCAATAGAAGAGTACATCTGGAAGGCACTTATGCTTCGAATCCGTACCATGAAAAGTCTTATCTTTTATTATTGTGTATACAATTTTTTTTATAGATAATCTTGAATACATAACATTGTCTCTCTTTCTTTCATATATTGCTTAAATTATCATTAGATTAAAGTTTGATGTTAACTCATTCTATTGATTTTTAGATCCATCGAAAAATTCAACATCTTCTTCTTCTTTTTTCTATATTATCTATTCTCATGTGCATTGTGAAACATAATTGCTAGTCAATTTTGTACTGATTTTTCTATTGAATAATCTATGAATACTAGTACTTTTTAATTCCTTTGTGTTTGATGTGAAAATATAGTTCTTATGTGTATTTTGTTGACTAATTTGGAAGTTGAACCTTTTTTAAACTTGATTTTTTTGTACAAACCGAAGAATTTTCATATCTTGCTATATAGGAGCCTTTCATTCTTTGACTTTTGCGATCTTGTTCATTATATCGTCCTAATATAATTTTGTGTGTTAAATTTACAGTTAAAATCCTTTGAGAGGGATCTTAATAGAAGAGTACATCTGGAAGACACTTATGCTTCGAATCTGTACCATGAAAAGTCTTATCTTTTATTATTGTGTATAAAATTTGTTTTTAAAGATAATCTTGAATACATAACATTGTCTCTATTTCTTTCATATATTACTTAAATTATCATTAGATTAAGGTTTGATGTTAACTCATTCTATTGATATTCTTCTTCTTTTTTCTATATTATCTATTCTCATGTGCATTGTGAAACATAATTGCTAGTCAATTTTTTACTGATTTTTCTATTGAATAATCTATGAATACTAGTACTTTTTAATTCCTTTGCGTTTGATGTGAAAATATAGTTCTTATGTGTATTTTGTTGACTAATTTGGAAGTTGAACCTTTTTTAAACTTGATTTTTTGTACAAACCCAAGAATTTTCATATCTTGCTATATAGGAGCCTTCATTCTTTGACTTTTGCGATCTTGTTCTTTATATCGTCCTAATATAATTTTTTGTGTTAAATTTACAGTTAAAATCCTTTGAGAGGGATCTTAATAGTAGAGTACATCTGGAAGACACTTATGCTTCGAATCCGTACCATGAATGTGATGTTAGTTTCCTGGAGGGAATTTCTCAAGGTAAAAGGAGAAAATGGAAGAACAATTATGGTAAAAGTATGCTCATTTTTTCCTCTAAAGTGTTTTGTTATATGTTGTATTTACCAAGTTGGTTGGTTCGGAAATTATTAGTTGTTTGGTCGATCCAAAATTCTCGATTTGATCATTTTTGTTTGAGCATTATTAGATTGATTTCATGCATGTCTTGGGATCAAATTATTTTCTTAAATCTTGATGGGTCACCATAATAGTCATCTAAGAATTACTGTTTATATGAGGTGTTTCTAATAATTTTTATATCATGGATTTGGCATTCTTAGATAAGAATTAAATTGTAAAAGAAGAAAATATTAGCCAAAGCAAGAATGGAAAGAGAAGATTGTATTTTTTTTTGTACTCTGACCAGATCAAGATCCTGTAAGAGGCTTGATATATGTTTCAACAATCGAGGAGATGGTATATGTTATTTATATAAAAATTAAAACATCTTAATTCGATTAGTTTGGTTTTGGCATCATTAGTTAATACATATATTGTTTGACTTTTATAGTTTTATTTAGTTGAAATATGACTTGTGAGAATGCTGATGACAAGCTCACTAAGTTCTCTTCGAGCGCTGCTCATTCTAAGATGACCAAGATGTAATGTGTTTTTTCTTACACTTTAAATCGATTGATGGCAAATATAAATTAAAATCATCAGCTCTAATTTTTTCTCTTAGTTATGGTTTAGTCTTCGTTTGTTCAAAAGAACATGGTCACTAAATGAACTAAATAATTGTTAATTAGGTTCCATGAAAGTTTCGAATTGGCTTTAGTGTCATTTTTGGTACATATAGTTTGAAGTATGATTTAATCTTCTCTAGTTATATTGGTTCTTTTGTTCTGATTTGCATATGAAATATGAATTAATCTTCTGAACACAGTTCTCTTATTGACAAGGTTGAATCACTAAAATTTCCACTTACATAGGGCTATCTTATTACAATTCACAAAGGACCAGATGAGAAGGTATGATTCAATGAGGAGATCTTCACTTCAGATATCTAATATGAAAAAGGTATATGTTTTTTTTGTTCTTCATATGTTGAAGTTAACTTGGTCTTATGAGTCTGAATGTCTGAGAAATGCACTTATTGTTGAGAATTAATGAGAGTCATAAGATCTCTTTACCAATTACAATCATAGTCTTTGAGATTTCCAAAATGTTTGCTTACAAACGTGTTGGTACACATGATGTGTGCCATCTTCCATGCTTATATTCTTATTTTGATGTTTTACTAATGTCATGTTTATTATCTTGATGTAATCAAACTATGATATTTTCAATGAGTTGATTTGTGTTTTTTTTCATTGCATGTGCAACTAGAGTTGATAAGGGAGAGATAAATGAATATGGACCTATAAGACCTTGCCACATCAGGGAAGCTCTATGAGGCTGAAACTCGAAGGAAAAATCTCAAAAATATATGTATGAAGACTTTTCCTATAAATAGAAGTGAGATAGATTATTTAACTCAGGTACTAAAATTGACCTCCTTGTTGTCCTATGAATTTATTTTATTTATACTTTCCAGTATTTCTATATCGTATCTAATTTTCTAATGATGAGTAAACCATAGAAAAATTAAATTACAACTCATCATTTTACGATTCAACTGTAGATGGAAGTGATATTGATGATGGCCTGTGTTCTATAGTTGACCTCTTTTTTGTCATATGAATTTTATGGTACTTATTCTCTGCATGCAATTTGATACATAGAGTAAACCATAGGAAAATTTAATTACAACTAATCTATCTACAATTCAGCTATATATGGTCTTTTTAGGAAATCTAAAAACTTAACATCAAATATCATCCTTTTGAGAATTTGTGAGAGCACAATAGAGAATTAATAACTACTAAAAAACGTTTGAGTCATATATGAAAACAAATAAATAAGATCAAAACCACAAGTTTTTAGTTCCAAAATGTTTTGCAAAGTACCAAACCAAGTTGGGTTTGAATATTTATGGTTGTTGTTTCTATATTTCTTCTATCTAAACTTAAATCTAATATCATAATTAACCACAAGATAAACAAGACAAATTTAGGTTTCCACGTAAATTTCACTTACTAGCTCAATCGTTGGTTAATTAATTTACCTTATTAGAGTGTTTATGTATTTGTTCAATATTTATTGTATAAGATTTTGATCAAACTTCTATATGTAGAGTTATTTTTTTAACATGAAATAACTACCAAACAAATTCCATATGCAAATTTGTTAGAGTGGCCTACGTCGTGCCATTTTTATAGTGCTCTTAATATTTTGGCATAGTTTTTAATTATTTATACATTTCTACATTTTAATGTAATATTTTCAAGATTGGTAGTTTTCATAGTTTCATTCAGTTAATATTGTTTGGTTTTATGTTGTTGGTTGGTCTTCTATTTATTTATTATTGGGATATACACAAGTCATTTACTCGAATGTGAAGTAGAAATTCAGTTAAGATATTACACTTAGAAAGTTGAACTTGTTGCATTCTCAAGAAAAAAGAATCAGTTTACAAGAAGACATTTACAAGGAGATGTTAGAATTTACGAAAAAACCGAAACATAGACACTGGAATTTAGTTTATGTTATATTTGATATTTTTTGTTTTACTCAATGACTTTAAGTTCATCAATTGATAAATATGATGTTTAATTACATGCGATATATATAGGTGGATATGTTAGGTGATCAAGTTGAGTCACTATTATGGTTGCTTGAAAATATATGTAGGTATTTGGATCAATATCCACCTGTTTTGCAGTATATTGTTGAGGTGAAACATGTATTCGTGTTTTATTAAATTTTTGTGCTCATTTTTACATTTAAGGGGTAGTGTCAGATTTTGGAATTTTCCAAACTGATTATACACACTTTAATAATGTATTCTTTTTATTTTTGCTTCAAGTCAATAATACACACTTATTATAGGAGATTGAAATAACAAAAATGCAAGACAAGAAATTGATATAAAATTGTATTTGTGTCAAATTCATTTCAATTGTTTATGATATTATTAATAAACGAAAGCACATCTTTATATTAATAGGAGAAATATAGCTGTAAATGCTATACTTTGTAGTATACTGAGATTTATTTAGAGACCAGATAATATTATAACATTTCTATGATATCAAATAAAAGAAATATGTATGTTCTGAGACTTTAAAATTGTTACTTAGTCACAAAACCAAAATTATGTATAATTTTTATTATATGATTAAATCTTTATGATACTTTTTTTATTTTGGATAAAATAGTTATATTTATTTTTAAAAATATGATTATATTGTAAATATATATTTTTACACAAAAAATAATAAATTAAAATAACAGGTTTTTCAACGAAAGTAAAATTTTAGTTTTTGATCTCGATGATTAAGATTTTTGTGAAAAAAATATAAATTTTGTTTGAAAGAAGAGTGGATATTAAATAGATATGGATTTATTATATATGTATTAGTAATTTGTGTGTTTTTATATAATTTATACATAAAATATTCAAAGTCATATTCTTTTTCAAATTGATATCCTTATCTCTTGATCCTCACCAACTAACCTTTATTTGTGGCTGATTATATCTTTAGTCTCCAACTTTTTATAATTGGATCATGCGATTTAGAAACCTTGTTCAGACTTCCTTAGATGATGCTCATAGCGCACTACTCATCCAATCCATTGGCACTATTAGAGTTCGAAAGCAGATTTTATATCTCGATCTCAACCTAGATTTAACATTAATCAATTGAAACCATTATGTTCAATAATAATACTAAAAAAATACGCAAATAATAATTTGAATTTTTTTTATTACATAACAAATTATATTTACAAAAATTCAATTTCTAAAACAATCATTCATACTAATGTGGTTTATCATTTAATATCATTAAAAAGAGAATAAAAAACTAAATACTTGATTTATAATCTAAAAATAAAAGATACAAAAATGAGTTATCTGGTTCTCTCTAATCTAAAGTACATTTATAATAGTTTCGTATAATGCCTAGCTCTCTCTATTCTAAAGTACATTTATCATAGTTTCATAAATTACATATACCATGAATATCTCATTATTCATCCAGACACAAACATGTTAGGGTCGAGCCAAATGAATGAAAGGTGGTGCATTGAGGGTTTAGATGTTTTACTGCGTTGCAATTTGATATTTCATGCACTATAATGCATATTGATTGATGATTATCAGTTGAAGTGCTCATGAACAATCCAATTAAGGTTCAATTTATAACTTAGTGTTTATTACACTTAAGTCATATGTAACATATGCTCTTTAAAAGTCACATAACGTTTTACATTGGGGTATGTGTTCTTATGAGAGGGTTAGACAAAGACACACTAAACAAGTTAATTTTCAGATTTTTTGTGTGCTTCAACATCAAAAGGTCCGATCAAGTAGTAAACTATATCCATTTTTACTGATTATTGGATAACTTCGTCAAAGTATCTAAGGCTTCATTTTGACCACGTGGATTTTGATTTAGATCTATATTTTGAGAGAAATCACTGTCGTAATAATGCAGTATTTTTGTGATATTTTTCCTTTTGTTCTTCTCTTTGTGTATCTATTATTTATATAATTATCGGTTAGTTTTTAGATTTTTGTGAGGTCGATTCAGACTTACTTGTACCATTGACTCGGTATAATAATAAAAGTGTTTATAATGGACTCTTAATCAATCATGTGGTTTTCTACTATTCACATTGAAGAGGTTTTTCCACGTATAAATTTTGCATGTTGATTTTTTTATCTAATTAAATATTGTTAGAGACCTTTACTTGGTATTAGAGCTATTGTTTTGTTTAGAAAATATGAATTATATTAATGATAATTCCATAATTAAGTTAACATCAACAAATTATTCTATTTGGAGACTATTGATGAATGATCTACTATACTGCAAAAATTTGTTTAATCTGATTGAGCCATTTAAAGATGGTGATGGTAACTCTGC
Organism: Limnanthes douglasii subsp. nivea; assembly: GCA_036936605.1. Classification (NCBI taxonomy): domain Eukaryota; kingdom Viridiplantae; phylum Streptophyta; class Magnoliopsida; order Brassicales; family Limnanthaceae; genus Limnanthes; species Limnanthes douglasii. Next base: position 1,276,871 of record JAUPFV010000004.1, on the reverse strand, counting down.
TAAACCAGTATACCGCAAGAAAATAAATAAAATTTTGGGAGAAGTTGAAAAGAAAGACTTTGGGAACAATTCAACAATGGGTTAATTTAGCATCTTCAACCATGTATGATTTTAGGAATAAATTGGAAGGTATTTATGAAAGAAAGATCACTTATAACAAAAAACAATTATTGAAAGACTTGTTAGTTAAAAATTAAAAAGTGGTAAGTCAGTTTATGAGCACCTCTGTGACTTCTAGGACATCCTTAACAAGTTGACTACTATGAATATTGGTCTTGATATCAGAAAGAGATTATGGCATACAACTAGTGTAGCAAGTCTGGTCATGTACATAAGTATTGTTATCGATGGAAGAAAGAAAAAAATAACAAGTTATATTCATAAATAAAGCTCATAATAAATATATTGTAACTTTTATTTATACTAGTAATGATGATGCATCATTGAGTTGAATTATAGGTGAGTTTTATAATGTTTATGGTTCAAATTCATAGTGGCTTGTATCATTTTGTACTTAATAGGAAATATTGTTTGAACTACAAAAGTAAAAATTTTGGTAGTGTCAAAATGGGAAATTATATATCAGCTAGCATCGTTAGGTTGGATGATATATGTGTAAAGACATGTGTTGGATAGAACTTACACTAAAGGATGTTCGTCATATTCCTCATCTTCATCTGAATTTGTTTTTATTTTTGGAGGAAACCGCAGCCGCTACTCAACGAGTGTGCGCAGGATAAACCCTAAGTCTCACGTAATAGCCCGCAAACCAACGACAGAAGGTAAACCACACAAGGTGACAGGCTCAAACCAAGAAATTGTTTGTAGAGGGACTCGAACTCATGATCTTTGGTCACAAGCATGCCTTACTCCACAAACTCGGCTACCCCATTCAGGGTTCATCTGAATTTGTTGTATACAAATATCATTGATAAATAAGGGTTATGTCATGGTTTTGGTGATAGTAAGTTGAAATTATCCAAATGTTCAATAATACTTGCTCGAGGTGATCTGTGTTGCTCATTGTATAAGACATATTTCGGTATATGTTATGGTGAGTTGAATACTTTTGAGGAAAATAATTCTCCTAATATATGGAATCAAAAACCAAGATACATGAGTGATAAAAACATGAAAACCTTAGCAAGTAAGTTACTTATTCCTGATGATAAAGCTATTATTATTGACCTTTGTGACCATTGTTTGGTATATAAGCAACATATAGTTGCATTTTCTGATAAATCCATTAGAAGACAAGAAAAATCTGAGTTAGTATACTCCGATGTTTATGGTCTTATGAAAATGGAGTCCATTGGCTTTAAAAAGTATTTTTTACAATTATCAGTGACGCTACTCAAAATAATTGGATATACATGTTGTAGACAGAAAGTCTATTGTTCAAGATTTTTTAAAAATTCCATCTCATGGTAGAAAGAGAGACATATATAAAGTTGATATGTATTTTATCTGATAATGGTGGTGCATATATTTTGAATGAGTTTAATAACTATAACTCCCACTATAGCATTAGACATAAGAGGACAACACCAGGTACACCACAACATAATGGAGTTGCAGAGAGAATGAATTGAACAATTGTAAATAATATGAGATGTATGCAAGAAATATTTAAGCTTTCTAAGATATTTTGGGCTGAATGAGTTAATTGTAATGTGTACTTTATTAATAGAGCTCCTCCATTAACACCTCTTGATTTTTGATATTCCAAAGAGAGTATGAAAAGGAAATGATCATACATATTCGCATATTAGAGTTTTCGGGTGCAAGCCGTACATGCATATTAAAAAAAACAGAGATTCAAACTTGATTCAAAGACTAATCCTTGTGTTTTTGTTAGATATGGTGATGAAAAGTATAGATTCGGACTCTATGATCCTGAGAAGAAGAGATGTCGTATTCTTTGAGCACAAGAATGATGCATATCTTTTGAGTACATGATTAACTTTTACTTTTGATGTATCTTTTAAAAATATTAGTAATTTTCTTAATCTTGAGTATTGACTTTAACTGCAAGTCTAACTCTTGAAGTGGAACAACTTGATGTAAAAATTGCATTTTTACATGGTGACTTGCATGCATGAGGAAATATACATGGAGAAATTTGAAGGCGTTGAAGAGAAAGTGGAAAAAAAGTTTGTTTATAAGTTGGAGAATAGTATTTATCGTCTTATACAAGCGCAAAGGTAGTGGTATCGGAAATTTGACTTGTTATGACAAATTATACTTACAAAACGAACTCATGTCGATCATTTTGTCTGTCTTGGAGAGTTCCGTAGAGGTAAGTATATCATACTACTTTTATATGTAGATGAAATGTTGATTGTGTGAGATGATTATCAGTTTGAATAAAGATTTAACCAAATCCTTTCAAAGGAAAGATTTGGGTCCAACAAAGCAAATCTTAGGCATGAAAATTACTCATGATACGAAAGGTGGAAAGTTATGGCTATCACGTGAGAAATATATTGAAAGTGTACTTTAATGGTTTAATATGAAGAATGTCGAGTAAGTTAATACCCCGTTAGCTACACACTTCAAGTTAAACAAGAAAGCATGTCTTACAACAGAGAAATATAAAGAAAGTATGTCAATTATTCCTTATTACTCTATTGTTTGTTATTTGATGTATGTTATAGTGTGTACAAGACCAAATATTGTATATGTCATTGGTTCAATAAGTAATTATTATCAAATCTAGATAAAGTTCAATGAGAAACGGTAAAGTGGATTTTTATCTAGTTGTGAGGTGTCTTTTCTTTGAGTTTGTGTTATGAAGGTAGATAACCTATACTTGAAGGGCATATAGATGCTGACATGATTGGTGATCTTTATAAACAAAATTCTACCTCATATTATGTGTTTGCATTTCACACCGAGCCTTTCATTGAAATTCACGATAAAAAATATGTAGCATTGTTAACACCTGGGGCAAATATATTGCAGCATTAGAAGCAAGAAAACAAATTCTTTGGCTTAAGAGGTTCCTTCAAGAGTTGGGGTTGATGCAAGAGTAGTATGTGGTGTTTTGTGATAATCATAATGTTATGCATTTAAGCAATAATACAATGTATCATGCACGTACCAAGATTATTGATGTGAGATATCATTGATTGCATGATATGAATGAGACAAAAGAAATAGAATTAAAGAAAGTCTGCGCCGATAAGAATAGTGTAGACATGTTGACTAAGGTTGTTCCCAGATAAAAGTTTGAACTTTTTCGTAAGATCATCGGGATGATGTTCAAGTGAACACCTCATAATCTTGTATTTCCCATGATGGACTGGAGGAGGAGATTTTTAGGATCGAGCCCAATGGCTGAGAAGTGGTGCGTTGGGGTTGGGATATTTTATTGTGTTGAAATTTGATATATCATACACTATAATGCACATTGGTTGATGATTAAGGTTGAAGCGCTCATGAATAATCCAATTAATGCCCAATTTATTGAGTTATAAGTAAGAGAGGTAATTTTAAAATCACATAGCATATTTGATTGAGATTTTGTTTTATGAGAGAGTTAGACAAAGAGACACTAAACAAAGAGAAATTATTTTCGGACTTGTCATGTGTTTCAAAATCAAAAAGTCCGAAGTAGTAAACAATATCCATTTTTACTGAGTTTTGGACAACCTGTTCGGGATATCTAAAGCTTTATTTTGACGAGTGAATTTTGAATTAGAGCTATGGTTCGGAAGAAATTACTACTGGAACAGTGCAATGTTTTTGTATTTTTGCTTTTGTGTTTCTGTTCTTGTTATCTATATTTTTGTAACTTTTGGTGGGTTTGTAGATCTTTGTGGAGTTGATTCAGATTTACTTATAATAATAGCAACTGAGTATAATAATAGCAATGTTTAGTGTAAATTCCTGACAAGTTCCTTGATTTTTTAATAACTGTGTTGAGAATATTTGGTCACGTACAAATCTTGCATTTTGAATTTTTTTTGTTTTCAACCGTTTATTTGGAAACACCCATTTTTCTTCAAATTTATATATAGGTTTAGCGTAACGAATTGGAAAAGGAGTGGGCGATCTTCAAAACTATTTGATCTTAAACTTTCATGGATGAAAACAATGGATTCCTTGTCTTTGATGGTAAGTTTTGGAAGAACTAGATGGTGATACTAGGCAGGCACCTCAAGTTTTGTCGACCATTGTATAACATTCAAAATGGTAACTTATTTCATTAATTATTCTCATGATGTAATTTTCCTTAAATAACAATATTCTTTGAAACTCTAATTGAGCTTGTCTAAAGGAAAGGATAGAAGACCGATTGGTTTTGAATAATAAAGATATTTTCCATTCTAACTAGGAAGTTCTTTTGTGTATGATGACATAAATGACAGTCGAAGATAATCTAAATACTAAACATCTATATGTTTATTGATAATACTATCATCCATGTCCACATCTATATATTGTTAATGCTATTCGGATAAACATCAACAGAATATGAATGTAGTATTGTTACCATTATGCAAATTATTGATTGTTTAAAGTACTATTTCAATGAAGCAGGTTTTTCCAAGTAGTTAAAAGGGATCATCAAATGATACTAACAGTAGTAATAACAATGGTAGCATATTTATTTTGAATCCAAAGTAAAGGCAAACACAGGAGTAGGATTATACATGAATGAAAATAAACACAAGAGCTTTTAAAGATTCGCGAGTTGTTGTATGTTGATCGGATAAGTGCAAGATCCCGTAGAGTAAGCTGATTTAGCTAATAAGATGTTTGCAACTTCAGTTGGGTGAAATGCATCCCAAAACATGTACTTGTGCCGATCAGGACAAGCCTGCTGCAGCGGCAGACATGTGATCTGACCATTGTTCCTTCCTACTCCACAACATCCTTTGTCTAGTACTTCGATTCCTGAATTTATAAAATCCCTCAGAAATAAAATGGATGTTTCATGATTTATACTGGATCATGCCACTAATGTAAGATGATCTGGTGGGTTACATTAAGACTATGTAATGTATATTACCATAACTAGCAGCATTGGCAGCTAAGTCGGACGAGCTTTTATATGAGTCAAGGTAAACAAACTTGGCTCCAGTAAATTGGCCACTATTGAAATGGTCAACCAATTTCTTAACCCCGGAATTAAACAATACGATTGCCTGGTTGATCTTTTCATTACAGGTTTGAGTGCTGTTGGCCCGTAACCGAGCAAGTTGGTATGGTATGCAACCGATTTGGCCAACTGCGGTTACTATCACTTTTCTAGCCCCCAATTTGTATACTTGCTGAAAAGAAAAACGAATTTAGTTTTAACTTTTTATTGTATATCTGTCGAGTTATAACAAGTTATTACTGTTAGCTGCCTTGTGTAGTCCTGAATAAGCGCATCGGCATAAGCTGCTGGGGTAAAATCTGAACCAGTTGAATAAAAATCAGACATAAAATAGTTGTTTAGATAATCATTGCTTCCTAATCCTGAATAGAAGATGCATTTGCTTAAATAAGATTGAACTCTATTAGCGTCTCCTCGGTATAATCTGCTGATTTCTTGAACTGTATCGCCGAACTGAACTACTTGTTTGTTCATTGATGTATGATCACCCTATCAAAACAAAACTGAATTAGTCAGACTAATTCTGTATTGTGGCTCTTAAATTTCTATAACTTAGGACCCAGATTTTCTTCACATTACCAAATTGTTCCCGGTCTCGTCGCGGATGCCTGCAGCTCCCGATGCATAGTTCACTCCCCTTAACACGGCAGGGCCTCGAGTTCTTGCATTTGGTGGAATGTAGTTTCGGAATCCGAGAAGTTGTGCTGTAAAATTATTACAAAACAAAGGATAAACAGATTTTATCGTACAACATGGAATAATTTTTTAATGTTACATATAAAGATTATTAGAAAACACTTTACCTAGCGCGTCGACAAAAGTGCGGCCGTTAGTGAACCGACCGGTTGAACCCTGTGGGAAATCAATGCCGTAAGGCCTGTAATTAGCCCTTGCAAGAGTGATAATTCTGTTATTGTTTCCATTATCGACCAATGAGTCGCCGAAAATGAAGAAACAAGGCACTTGAGACTGAACTGCTTGAGATAGAGCCTTATTAGCACCCCCAGCCCACAGACAACCCAAAGTAGCCAACAAAACCAAGTACTTCATGATTGTTTAACCAAAAAGGAGACAAAGCTCAACTTTTATAGTCCTGGCTTGGTGGCTCGGTTGTTTCGGTGTTATTAGTGTCATGAGCGAAGCAGTTAGATTGTGGTTTGTGAAAGCAAAGTAGTTCTTGTGATCTTTTTGTACTTTTCCGGTTGGTTGTTGATCCATTTTTAGCAAATTATAACTTAGGTCACAAGGAGGTTGATGAGAAGTGATAAAGAAACATGAAAGAAACTACAAGGAGCAACTTAAAAGATGGTGTAATAAATGGAAACAAACAGATCATGTCTAGTTTCAAAGACTCTGAACTGTTCTATTTAAATAATTGAATTCAATAAGAACAAACTTAAATTTGACACTAAATTGAACCCAATTCCAATGGGAACCCTAACATCCGACCCGATAACTAACCAGCTCTTTAAAAAAAATTAATTTTTTTTCAAATGTGAATTAAATTTAAAGAAATTGTCACACTAAATTCATTCTCACCAAACTTATTATCATTTAGTATCCCGACTATTTTCTAACACTATCTCACCAAATTAATTCTTTTTTAATACCCAGCTTATATTTTCATTCCTTAAATACCCTCAACAGATCATGCGATTTATGTGTAATAGATCATGAGATTTATGTGTAACAGATCATGAGATTTTTGTGTAAAAATCGCATCGTCTACTTATAGTTTTAAAAACACGATTATCCGATTTTAGTGCAAATCTAAAATGATGAACATGACATTTATGTGTAAAATAGGTCATCCGATTTATATGTAACAGATTATGAGATTTATGTGTAACAAGTTATGAGATTTATGTGTAAAAATCGCATTCTCTACCTACAATTTTAAAAACACGATCATGCTAGTTTAGTGCAAATCTCAAACGATGAACATGAAATTTATGTGTAAAATAGGTCATTAGATTTATAGATAAAAACAGATCATGCGATTTGTGTGTAATAGATCATGAGATTTATGTCTAACATATCATGAGATTTATGGATAACACAGCATGAGATTTTGATCACGAATTTTAAACATAACGCGATATATCTGAATTATTTTTGTCCAAAATTAGATTTAGATACTCCAACCGAATATCATACTTGGGTACTTTTTCCTAAATTTAAAAGGAAAAACTTTATATTTCCAAAAATTCCCAAACTCAATCACTTGTTATCAGGGGCCAAACATTGATTAGATTAGTCTTTTAGTTTTACCCAGCAAGAGAGTTTCTAGAAGACAGACAGTCCACAAGAGAACATGAAGTTCGCAGTAAAGGGATGGAGTAGCAGCGGGGCAAGGTCAGGGCTGTTGCAGCTAGGCAGCTGTCCTACGCCGTTCGAAACACCGTGTCTCCTCCTCTCTACCCGTAAAGGACTGCCCCACTTTATCTCGCCTGACCTTCTCCTCTCTCTTCCTTCTCCTGATTCCAGTCTCCTCCATCTTTGCCCTCTTCACTTGTGAGTTTTTACCAAAACCCTTAATTTTTAACCATCCTCTAATGCTTATCTGTTGGGTTGTTCATATATCTATATTTCAGTTGGTATGACTCTAAATTACTCCAATGCGTAAGACTTTTGTGCCAGGTTTAGGATAAAGATCGGATTTTTTTGAAGTTTCAGGTCTGGAATCTGCATTGCTAGGTGCTTTGTTGCAGAAAAAAATGTTTTTTTTTTTTTGTTAGGGATGTTCTGAATTTGGGAGAAAAAATCTTAATTTTTGAATGTATTCATGTATACATTTATTGATTATGGAGTTGAGTAAGTGAATATGATGTATATGCAGCCATGAAACAGTTCCGACGAAAACAATATCTAAACTTGGAGGAGTACATAAGATGCTTGGTTTACATGAGTATGAATTTGCAGCTGTCTTGAGAGATTCTATTCAGTGTATTCCAGATGCTAAGAGTACCAACAAATATGGAGCATCTTTCGATACTCCTAATGGCCGTTGTTTGGTACTATATTCATACCTTTTCACTCTATTTCGAAAATTTTATGTAAATGTACTAGAGAATGCATTATGCTAAATCATATTTGTTGTGTGCTTTGCCGAAATTAAGTTGGGAGTGACAATAGATACTGAGAACAATAATTTCTCCTGATCTAAAGATTAAGTGCTTTTAGAATTGGTTCACCGGACTTGGTTTTGCTGGTTAATCTTTCGGAAAGGTGAAAAACAAATTATTTCTGTGTTTTAATTTTGTTGCAGGTTAAACCTGTGGATTACATTGCAATGATTTCATCCATGAGACCAAATTCGTGGGTCAGTTTGCCCGATGAAGTTCCTGTTTCAGCGTCTGAAAAGAGGCACAAGACCTCCGTCGATCGAACCATCAAGTGGCTTGATGAATGCATTGCATTAAACCCGGTAGTTACCATGTTGCTTGTTTTTATTGTTTTTTGCATGAATTAAAATATTAGAGACGGAGGGATATCTTAAATTCTTGAACAATGATTTTACGAAAGAATTTAGAGTGTTTGAAATGAAAACTTTTGAAAGATATATTTTTCTCGTGTTGTTTTTATCCTCTTTCTAGCCCTCAATATTTTGATGTAGATTTAGACAGTTTTATACGCACTATTGTCAGCTTATAACTAAGTCGAAATTTTCAGGCAGATAGAGGAGCTCTTTTTGGAGCTATTGTTGGAGGTTCTTCCATCGAAGAACGAAAACGATGTGCGCACGAAGTTGCTACGAGAAACGTCTCAGGTATTTGCTTATACTACAAGTAGTGGTCAAGAATTTCTTATGTGCCAAGAGTATTGGACATGAATATTGCTAAGATTCAGTAGCTCATATAATTCCGGAAAATAAAAACTATGTAGAATGATGGACATGAAGTGAGGAAGAAAAATGAACTTTGCATTTCTTTAAAAGTAGATTTTTCCAACTTTTTTGCTGGTAATACCCGAATAAAAGTCATATTTTCTTATTCACCTTGTAACTTATAAGCAAACGTGAAATGCTGTTCATGCGGGGACCTTATTCTGTGTGTGAAATTTAATTTCGGCCTATAGTTGTCAAAATCGCAATACATATCGTATAGCTATTATGTTGTCCAGCGATATGTATCTTCAAACTTCTCATTGGGTTCCATTATCGGCCAATGCGGGTGCCGTATCTTATGTTAAGCTTGTATCGGCGAATTAGTCAATAATGAAAATCATTTATTTGCTTACTTAAGGGCTCGAAATTAAAAACAGAACTATAAAAAAAGTTAAAAGAATACATACATTTCTTATAAATTCAAATAATCAATACGATACATGATTTGACAACTGTGTTTGGGCCATTTAGATTCCTCGTTTTTTCGAATTTCTAATGCAATGCTGCTCTATTTCATGAAAGAGTTATTTTTTTAATCTGAATATTTTAATAAGAAGACTATTGTTTCAGGTTACTGGCTTGGAGGGTTTGGCCTTGGGGAGAGCATGGAAGAGCGCCCTGCTCTATTTAGGGCAATAACTGTGAGATACTTTCCCATAACTTCGAAACCTTACTTTTTTGAAAAATGTTGCTGGCTTTTCTTACTTTTGAAAAAGAATGAGAATATAATAAAAATAATTTACTTCACTCTACATTTTTGTACTTAAAGACCAGTTTAGGGAGAAATTTACAAAAATGAAAACGAATGGGTGCAAGATCTTACTAAAGTTCACGTCGTTTGGTATAAACATGTTGCTTCCTCGTAATCACTACTCAGTTTTGTTTTCATCAAATTTCCAGACAATCAAATAGAATCTACATGCTCTGACTTTTAATTCGCACGACGATAATACTAACAAATAACAAAATACTCAGGATTGTTTACCGATGGAAAAGCCACGCCAGATATCGGGGCTTGGACTACCAGGTTGGTTTCTTTCAATGCTAGATAAATTTATTTTTTCATAACTGAAACGGAGAAAACAGGTTCAATTGAATGTTTTCATTTATTGTTGCAGAAGAGGTCTTGCAGGGTGTTGCTGCAGGCCTGGACCTTTTTGATTCAGCGTATGTTAAGCTCAAAATATTTATACACTCTCCTATTCTTCTTCCACCTTCTAGTTTTTCCCCAATGTTGTTACTTTTTCATTAGGTATATATACAATATGACAATCGGAGGCTTAGCTCTAATCTTCCCAACAGATGAGACGGAGTTTCAGACATCTAGGTCTTGGTCGAGTGATTTAGAAAATGACCTGACTACAATTAATCTTGGAGCAGCAGTCTACAGGTTACTCTTACTCCCACGTCCTGAAACCAACATTTGTTTTGGTGTCTTGGTTTCAGCCTTAGATTCATCTTTACAACTTAATGTTACATAAGGAACCCGAATATGTACATCTCTAGGAAGAATTTGATTGATAACTTGCTCGAATAATTTGTTTATTTGTTGCAGGAAAGATACAAGTCCGATAATTGACAACTGTAGGTGCCACACATGCAAGAATCATACTAAGGCCTATATCCATCATCTACTCAACGTTAAAGAAATGCTGGCTTATATTCTGCTTGAGATGTATTGTTTTTACGATCAGATTTGAGTATCGTATTTGGAAGTTTCTTTTACTTTACAGTTTAATCTAACTGATTGAAGTGTGCTTTTCCTTGATATTTTGCAGACACAATACTCATCACTATCTGAGATTTTTCCGATCAATAAGAGAAGCTATCAAAGCAGGAAAATTCGAGCAATTTCAACGGAATTTCTTCGAAAGCAGACCAAACCTTCTTTCTTTAGATGTTGCGAGTTCATGAGCTGCACATTCTTTTAACTTTATCATCGAATTTAGATAAGAGATAAAATTTTGACTTGTATTGTTAGTAACAAAGTTATTAGTTTCAGTCTGGGCAGCAAATGGAAAATCTTTATAACTTAGAATCATAATGAATATCACTAACTAGAAAAATTGTAATGTGGGTGTCCCATCAAGATTTATATATGGTTATTGGATGAATTGAATTATATAAATTTATCTTTATAAGATTAAATTATATATCTATGTCTCAGCCCATTTTTAAAAATATTTATTGTTTATAGATATTTCAAAATTTAATTTATTTTCTGTATTTTATGATCTTAAAATATTTTTTAGTCATTTTATTTAAGTGCTGGTTTAATAGGATTATATATTGATCGGATGTTACTATTTTATTAGAAAGATATCGTAAAAGATGGGAAGAAAATGTGAGCTTATATTTTCGTTTTAACTATGATAATAGTCTATAGTTAATGTTTTCTGCAGAAAATAAAAATAAGCTTTCAAGTTCTTTTAATTCATGCAAATAAATGTATTGTTATAAGAACGATCTAAATCTAACGTGATCATTTCTAAATGATGAGTAGAACTTTGTAGTTGATAACTGAAAATGTATCTTCAAAACTTTCGTATCTTCAAAACGCGATGTGATTTACTAAAATTTCAACAAGTACGAATTAGTTCGTGTAAAACAGAAAGTGTTTAAAAGAAATACGGGAATGATAATGAGTTTGAGTAGTCGTTAATGAATTTTCGTCTAATAAAATGGTTAATAAGAGAAAAGATAAGATGGTAATCGAGTGGCATAAGGTGTTGAAAATTCCTAAGCTAGTGTAGTATACTTTGACATAATATCTATTAATTCAAAGAATTCTTGAATGAAACTTATAAAGGAATTTTGAGCCCTACTATGTAGAACTTTCTCCGTAACTTTTAGAGGAAACAATTTATCTTGCTTAAATAACATTTCATTGGGGTCAGTTGATAGTTTTGAAGATTTATGAAAGTTGTCAAGGAGTCAACTCATCGAAATAAAGCAATTAAACGCGATGGTGACCATATTATGACTTTTTTTTAGAGGACTAATGAGTCACTGAGTAATTAAACGATGGTGACTATTATATTCATGATTGTTGATGCTCCAAATTCTTATAATTCAATTTTAGGACGATCTTGGTTGCATATGATGGAGGTCGTAGCGTCGTCATTAATGAGGGAGAATAAAAGACATGGTGAAATTGTAAAGAAGAAGTTTGTTTAGGAGAGAATTGTAAAGAAGAAGTTTGTTTATGAGAGAATTGTAAAGAAGAAATTGTGTTAGGGGAAAATCGCATAGGATATTAAAGAAGTACCTCTTGTGAGAAGGTAAAAAGATGTAGGGACCAACACTGTAATTAATGGGAGTTGAAGTGTGTGGGGCCCGCAATTGTACTATATAATGACCACACACGCTTCACAGATCCCAAGGATAATTTTACGACTTTCTCTCTCTACTTAAGCTAATTTGCACTTTCTCTCTCTAAAAAGAAAACTAAATTCGCAACTTAATCTAATCTAGCACTAAGAAATCTTCGTAACACAAAATCTACCCAAAGCAATTCTAAAACTCTTCAGTGGCGCCGTCTGTGGGAAACGAAGATTGTTCTGACGACAATCGCTTCCTGGAAATAATTCCAATTCCGAGGGAAGTTATGGAAGAGCAAGGGGACGATTTTGTTAACAACTGCAAGGAGAATCTCGTGGGCGACGATTACCGGAACGACATGGAATACGAGGAACGTGGGGGCCAACGAGTCGGAGACACTTTTGATGACTCAGATCTGTTGGCTCGAAAAAATGAGCTGTTGCTGGAGATCGAAAGATTGAAGGCAGAAAAAGAAACCGTACAGGCAAATCTTCGCTCCGAGATAAGGAGGGAACCTGATAGTGGAAAAGAGGAGCGAGAAACCGACTTTCGTCCTAAAGCTAGGGACGACAGATATAGGGGGTTCGAACGACGATCGTCGAAGAGGAAAGAAAAACGACGTGTGGATTCATCTGAGTCGCGTGATTATTCTTGATACAGCTCTTCAGAGTCGTCTCCTAGGAAAAACCGCATAAACAAAGGCAAGGTCGAAGGCACACAGATCACCGGAGGGGAAGAAGCTCGGAGAAAAGATATCCGAGGGAAAAGAGTTACCATGATCAAGCTGATGAACGGGACTATGGTCAGACAAAGTTCCCCGCTGGAAACCAAAATGCTGGCCCGCGAAATTCAGACTGGCAGCATCAGTATACCCTGCCGTCTGAGGAGGGATTATATTTCCCGAGCCATGAAAACTTGAGGTCCAATGTTTATCGGACGGGTCATAATTGGAGGGATTCTCCTTTGGCCCCAGAAATATTAGTGGGCAATCTCCCTAAGCACTTTAATATCTCGAAGTTGGAGAAATTCGATGGGACGCAAGACCCTGATAACCACATCGAGCAGTTTAAAAACTTCATGATTAATTTCGACGACGATGATAAATTGTTATACAGAGCATTTTCTCAGACCTTCAAGGGGGTGGCATCCAAGTGGTACAATAGGCTTCCACAGGGGTCGATAAAAAATTTCGATATATTCTGGAATATTTTCAGACAGCACTTTGTGGGGAGCAAAAAGTTCAGAGCCAATGGAGATACGATAATCTATTGCAGGAAAAAAGTAGGGGAGAGCTTGAAGAACTATACAAACCGATTCGTCAAAACAAAAACAGACATGGAGTATTGTAAAGACTCCGTGGCACTTGCGGCTTTCCGGATGGGCCTGATCCCCGGATTATTGAAGGACACAGTGGCAGAAAGTCAAGCCATGACCTTTGGAGCTTTGCTGGATCAGGTGGAGAAGAGAATTCTGGTGGAGGAAACTCAAGCTTCGGAGAAGGGATCCGGAGACCAATTGGATCAGAACCAGTTCCAGAGATCCGAGTCTAACAATCAAGGGCATCGCACAAATGTTCAGACCAAAAACACGGGTCAGTATCCGCCGAGGCAGAAAACAAACTCACAATACTATGGCAACCAGCAGAATTCTAATCAAGGGGCCAGACCAATGTCGAATAATTGGGTTCGGCCAGAATACTTTGCGAAATTAACAGAGAATGTTGCTGCCATATTTGATAAAGCGAGATCCACGGTGCCGTTCAAGAAACCTTTTCCTATTCAGACTCCGGGCGAGAGTCGAAGTGTTAACAAGTACTGCAAGTATCACGAAGATATTGGGCATGACACCAAGGATTGCATAGCCTTGAAAAAAGAGGTGCAATCTTTGATCGAAAATGGTATGTTGCTAGAGTTTGTGAAGAAGCACTCTCAGAAAAATGCTGTGGTAAAGGTTGTTCCAAAAAACACTGAAACAACCATGGTAATTTCCGAGGAAGTTGATATTTTTGATATTGAGCAAGAATATCTGGATCTTAAGGAGGGCAAGAACAATGTGAATTCGGTGGAAGAAGTCATTCCGAGGAGGAAAGTAAACCGCCTCTGTGGTTTGTTTGAGTCAATGGCAATATTTGGAGGGGATACCATAGCGGGGAATTCCAATAGCTCGCGGAAGAGACAAATGGTCAATCTGACTACCCAGATTGAGGCATGGGTGTCAGCGCAAATGCACCGCTTGCCCTCACCTATCATATGTTTTGATGACGATGATATGCGTAATATCACAGGCCCACATGAAGACTCGGTAGTGATTGCTGCAGGTATTGTTGGAGATCAAGTTCAGAAGGTACTTATTGACACAGGGAGTTCGGCGAACATCCTATTCATGAGCACTTACAGGCGAATTTCCGACCCACCCGTCATACGCCGCTCAGACAAAACTATAGTGGGTTTTACCGGTGCCGCAGCGGTGGTGGTAGGAGAATTTCAGGGTGTGGTTGAGTTAGGCCGAGGGCCGTTTAAGAAGGAGGTGGAAGTCTTGTTCATTGTTGTTGATGCCCCAACTTCATATAATGTTATTGTAGAGGGCAACATCATGCTTGTTCTCAATCCCTCGAATATTGTTGCCCATGATGGCATCAAGTTCTAAGGGAAGTGGCACATCTCCCTTTGACTTAGGAGCAATTCGACTTGCTTGCTCTTCGGATATGGTTGGAAGAGGTCCAGGCACTTGGCTTGATGATTCTGTTGGAAGTTTAGTGACTTTGTTTGGACTTGTGGCTTGAACTGCCTGACTATGTGACTCAGGATTATTCGGGGGGATGGGCTGTTTGCTAGATGATTCTGCATGGGTTTCGATGATGTCATTTGGTTTAGCAACCTGGACAGATTGGATTTATGGTTCAGGATTATCCGAAGTGATGGCTTTCCCTTTAGCAGCTATGGATTTATTACGCAACTCCCGAACTTCTGCATCGGAAATCACCATCTGACCTGGAGAGAACCGAGGAGTTCCAGCCCCTGTTATGGATGGAGTGGCAGGAAGGCTTGATGCAGGATCCCCGGTCTTCGGAAGAGAAGCATCCACTACGACAGTTCGTGGAGCTTCAAGGGTAGTTGATGACGCCTCTTTAGCACGTTTGTGTTCCCCCGAATGTCTATCTTTATGCTGTCTTTTTCGTTTTCTTGAGGAGTGTTTGTGGTGCTTGTCTTTCCCCATTTCTTCAAGGTTGGGCTGACTGGTGATTTGGTTTTGTTGAGATATTTCGAGGGGAATAATGGCCGTCGAATTTGCTAGAGGAGGCCACGGACCGTAGAAGGTAGTCACAGCAGGGGGAGGTTGGGGCTCAGTATATTCACCAGCAACAACTCTCTCTTCGAACTTTTGACTAATAAAGAGCAACTCTGGAATCCGACGAGGTTTGTAAGCCAGCTTTCTCTCTCTAGAAATATTGGATGGAAAGTTTGAGTTACTAATGCAGAAGATAAGTATTTATAGAACTCAATGGGCTTTTGGAAAACTCGGGCCTGAGGACATTTCTTGTTGTTTGCCTAGGGGCATTATGGGCACCCTAGGTGGAGAATTGTCGATAAAAAAGAGCGGGAGAAGACACAGAGATAGCCCAATCTTAGGAATGTGAAGCGATTTCCCTAAAGATTCGCTGACAGAAATAATACGACTGCCTATGATGATTATTCAATCAATCATTGCAACGTCTTATCAATAGGTTATGATGATTGAAATATGTTCACATAATGAATTTCGATGAGTCCCATTTTTAGGCAACTGGTTTTCCCTTGCTAAGAAGTTGCAAGGATTGGGGGGCTACACTGGTTAATATGAGGCAAAAGAAGATGCTTTTTAGAGGAAGTACTCCGCAGGGATATGTGACATTCGAAGAGACACCTTTTTCTGAAGAAGTATGTAGTATTCGAAGAAATATGAAATATTTGAAGAGATACGTTTCGAAGAGGTATATAACAGTTGAAGCACTGGTCAAAGACATTTTCGAGGAAGAAACTTTGTAATCGAGGAAGTTTTCTTCGAAGAAAAATGTTCGAGGTATCAGTGGTGACTTCTTTACAGTCCCAGTAAAACTATTTTTACTAGGACTGGGGGGCTACTGATGAGGGAGAATAAAAGACATGGTGAAATTGTAAAGAAGAAGTTTGTTTAGGAGAGAATTGTAAAGAAGAAACTGTGTTAGGGGAAATCGCATAGGATATTAAAGAAGTACCTCTTGTGAGAAGGTAAAAAGATGTAGGGACCAACAGTGTAATTAATGGGAGTAGAAGTGCGTGGGGCCCGCAATTGTACTATATAAGGACCACACACGCTTCACAGATCCCAAGGATAATTTTACGACTTTCTCTCTCTACTTAAGCTAATTTGCACTTTCTCTCTCTAAAAAGAAAACTAAATTCGCAACTTAATCTAATCTAGCACTAAGAAATCTTCGTATCACAAAATCTACCCAAAACGATTCTAAAACTCTTCAGTCATATCATCATTGTATGAAATATTTTGTAAGGGAACATATTACGGTTATAAGATGAAGTCAAAGGACAACTAGAGCTCCTTATTCTATGTTTTTGGATCATGAGAACGTTATCTCATAAAAATTACAGGATATGTCAAGGGATGTATTGATGGTTGAAAATGTTGAACCCTTGATATAATTTAAGAAAGGTGAGATAGGTTATAATGAAACATAATTAATATAAGTAGTTGAATATTTAGTTTTAGACGGTACAAATGTCGCAAAGATTGGTGGACGTTTAGATGATTACTTAAGAAAAAATTGATAACATGTTTTAAAATGAATATTAATGTTTTTGTGTAGAGAATCTCTTATGTTACTAGGATGAGTATGTCAATTATATGCCATAATTAGTTGTAGTGGGAGGTCAAGACCAATTCGAAAAAAAATCATTTTGAGGCTCTAACATGTATCTTATATTGTATGGTATGGTGTCACATGTTCCATACAACAAAATGTGCAGTCTCGCATAATAATATATTTATATACATGTATGCATATCTAGCATATTTGATCGCACGAGACGCATAATATTTTTAGCATTTTGCACTGTAAATAAATACGCATCTTGCGCCTTCTTAAACCCCTGTATCGCATCTTCTACAAAAATACATGCAAACTTTAAAAACGACTACCCCAATAATTACACAACTTAAAAATTATTGATAACTCAAGGAGAATACATATTACAATCAGTTTATAATTTATTAAAAAACGAGATGAATACTTACTAAAATCGTCTATTTTTAAATGATAGTCTGGTCTTTAGACGAAAACACAAAAATATTAAAGCAAAGTTAGTTTTATAGAATATTTTGTAAGTATTCAACCATGAATTTGAAGAATGAACGAAGAGTGAAAAGAATTGGTTCGGACAAATATCCCGATTCTTCAAACTGGATTGAACTCCAAATCTGAAAAATATAGAATGTAAGATTGGTTCCGATCAGCAGTCCAATGAGATTATTTGTTTCTTGTCTATGTCAGGTTTAATAAGTAGTCCAAACTTGGTTTGATTTCTTGGTTCAAATACTAGGTTTATTTATCTCTCTAAATTTTGAATTTTGAATGATTGATAAATGTAGAAACTGACCTTGTGTCTATTTCTAAAAAATCTTTAATTTTTTTTTATATTTTGTCTATGGTATTCAAGCTATTATTAGAAAGTTAGGTATTTAGTTGGATTTAAGTATAGAAAATGAGTATTAAGTAGGTAATATTGAAACTTTAGATACTCGATTGTAGTAAATATTAGTGTTGGGTACCTTTGCTTACATTTTATTTTTTTATGGCTATCTATTCAAACTTTTATCTTTTTTATTTTTGATATTCCAAATTTCTAAATGCAGTGCAATCTGTTTTTTAAATAAATTATTGACTAGTTTGGAATTTTATTTTCATGTGCTTAGATAATTCGAAACAATTAGAATTTATCGATAATTTTATTTGTGTTTAAGAGAGATATGTTGTCGGCTAGTTCAAACCTTTGTTTTTATGTGTTTCGATAATTTAAGGGGTTTTCGATTATGTTTTTAGTTGATAGTTCTGATAGAACTATTCAAATCACATCAAGTTAGTCTATCAAATATAAACCTTATTATGATTAATTAATTCCATGGAATAAATTGAACTCATGGAGACTTGAATCCTGCTTAAAGTTATTCAAAATCTTGTTTATGTAAAGTAGTTGTTAGTTTTTCTCTTAACAAAGAAATGATTGTCGATTCAGTTTAGGTTAAAGGAATGACTGAAACTATTGTTTTCATTTTGTAAGAAAATACAACTAGAAACCCTAATTGTATAAAGCTCATTTACTTATATCGCTATTTGATCGAGGAACATAACCACTAAGTTGATTTTATTAATTTAGTCCACAAATGATCAGTTAAGGATTTAGTGTTGAAATTTGGTCTCAATCCATCACAATGCCTAAATTCAATCCGATTACCATACTTATAAGTACACAATGCATTTTCACCTATAGGCTAAATACATATTTAATTATATATAATATAATTAGTCTCATAACTTTAATAATTGGACTACCTTATGACAATGACCAAATATATATTTATCATACCGGTCCATAATTATTATAACAATCTTTCACTAGGACCATCATATTCTGCTCAAGAATATATTTAACTTCAATGGGGGGCTTGAATCCATTGTCAATAGGTAAACGGATCCGTACATAATTAATAAACAATAAAGGAATAAATACATATTTCTCATAATGTGAACAATAAGATGCAACATTGATCAAATTATTGTCATCGATCAATTACTTCGGCATATTATGGTGTGCAATTTAAGAGTAATATGAACTATAATCGTATATATATCTACTATTATATCATCATAGCTTTAGATATCTAAAAGAGTAACATATGTTAATATATATAACGAATCCATATATTGCAATAAACCTTTATGTATACAATACCGCAAATATAAATTAGATCATATTACAAAGACTCTCACTGAAACTAATAATCCTTTAAATCAACCACACCCATGTTGATGGTGTGTTTGTAAAGAACATAAAGCAATACCGCCTTTCTAAGAGGATTTGTTATCATAGAATTTGTGTTGATGTGCTCTATACTTATTAGACCCATCTGAACTCTCTCTAATAGACATGAATTTTATGTCTACGTGTTTGGATTTATGCAAGATTATATTATTGTTTGAATAATGTATTGTGGATTTTTGTCACAATACAATATCATGGGACCTTTTATCCCTTGTACAATACGCAATCCACTAACAAAAGTTTACATCCATAATGACTGGTTCGATGCCTCAAAGCAAGAAACAAATTCTGTTGCCATAGTGGACATATACCATTTTGTTCCTTGTAGATTTCAGAGTATCATTTTCACTTCCTTTCAATAGTCCATACTTGGGTTACTTACATACTTCCCCAACATATTCACAACAAAATCAATGTCTAACATAGTACAAACTTGAGTTTACATTAAAATATCAATTACTGAAGCATAAATGATCATTTTCATTTCTTCAATACCAAGTATTGTCTTTGGACATTGACCCACACTTGTTTTGTCACCTTTTTCTATAAAGGTACTTAGGGATTTGCAGTTTACTAATCGGTAATGTCGTAACATACTTTTAATATATGCCTTTTGTGAGAATCTAAAAATATCACAAGAACAATCCCGGTATATATGGACTCTTAACACAAAACTGGCATTGCTAAAATCCTTTATCTTGAGCTTGTCTATTAGAAATTTCTTTGTAGTGTATAACAATTTTTTATTATTCGAGGCAAGCAAATATCATAGATATATAATACCATAAACACGAAATTACTTTAACTGAAATTGTGAAGTGCGTAATCCTCAACCAAGTTGATTTCAAAGTCAATAGAGACTATCACCTAAAGAAATTTGTGGTACCATTGATAAGAAGCATTTTTAAGCCCATAAATAGATTTCTTAAGCCTGGATACCAGATTCTTTTAGTTACATATTTCAAAGTGTTCTGGTTGCACCATGTGAATTATTTCTTCAATATTAGAATTGAGAAATGTGTTCTTTATATCCATTTGATGGAGCTCAAGATCAAAGTGTGCAACTAATACCATGATTGTTCTAAAGGAATCATTCGTCGATATTGGAGAGAATATTTATTTTTAAATTAATCCATTCATGCTAGATATAACATTTCGCTACAAAACTTCCTTTATATCTCTCTATATTACCCATGGCATTGCGTTTGGTTTAGTAAACCCACTTAAAACTAATTTTCTTTTCCCTTTTAGGTAATAAGATAAGTTCTCATACTGAATTATCTTGCATCAATTCATATTATTCCTTCATAGCGTCAATTCACATTCGAGAGTCAGAGCTTCCCATAAATGTTTGTAGGTTGAGGGATCATTTATAGTTCGAGCACATGAATCATCATATGCCTTAAGATATACTATAAATCAAGATGCATAATATTATTATTTTTCTCTCGTAGACCTTCTTACGAGTATCATTATTTCTTGTTTCACTTATGGATAAGGTAAAGTTTGATCCTCATTAACAATGTTATTTTGATATATTTGCGTAAGATTACCTTGAGAGTCATCTTGATATAACTGGACCATATATATGTTATAGTTAAAACCCTATAGTGGAACATCAATGTTGTTCTGAGTATAACCTTGTTTTAACGGGACCAAATGATTGGAATTAAAGTCAAATATTCAAATACATGAGTATCTTTGTTAAAACCGTCATGAGACTCTACAGATTCTTCCTCAAAATGAATATTTGTTCCATTATTCTCATCCTCAAATCAATATTCTTAAGAAATTTTATCGTTCCCGTCTCAAATATGCTACTAGTAAGATGATCATAAAACTTAAAATCCTTAGAATATCTGAAATAACCAATGAAGAAGCAGTTAATTGTTTTTTGGTCGAGTTTTTTTAGGTTTATAAGCCTTTTCCTCAGCTCGACACCCTCATATATGCAGATTCTTTAAATTGGGTATGCACCCATTCCAAAATCAGAGTAATCAAAGGGACCTTGACACGATTATTTGTCATCAATATTTTTCTCTGGCTTCATCCCATTCCTAGAAATTATCATGGTGAGGATTATTTTTGACTGAGGGTAATTTTTTCAGATGTTTTGTGGTATTTCAAGGGTATTAAATGTTTAAGTGTTTTGTAGTAAGAGATTTAAGCTGCCTGGTTGTATTAAATGTACATTACCCTCATTAATGAAAGTGGTTGGGTATTTATACCCTTAATTATGGGAAATATGGGCTTTTAGGTCAAACTTATAAAATCGGGTCGAGTTCAAAAATTCATTAGTTTATTAAGCACATTAGCAATTAGCTTAGTCAAAAGGTGTTTAGTGTTCTTAATACTTTTATCTTGTCCGGATATTTTAGTGGGTGATTATTGTCCGAATTACCCTTGTTCGGATACTTTAGTGGGTGATTATTGTCTGGATTACCCATGTCCGGTTTCTACAGTGAGTGGTGAATATTTCTGGTCTCATTAGTAGCCCATTTTTTAGGTTTTGTCGAAGGCCTTTGGAAAAACCAAAAAATCCTCTTAGGCACTAGCAACATTCTCCGGACTGTTTATGTAGTCAGCTCAGGGTTTATCCGGACTAAATATTTCTCAGAAGTTCAAGAGTTCTGCAATGGATCGTGGGACACGTGTCACATTTTGATTCGTCTCACCAACCGTTTTCTTCCTAGAATGGTGCTCCCACTAATCCCAAAAAGTAACTTCTGCATTTAATACTTATGACTTCAGTGCCGCCTTCAATCATTACTTTTGCCTTTTCGTTTTCTCCTAGGTATTTGGTAATTGTTTTGCCTTACTAGTATAAATTACTTCTTTTGACTGTTTATCATCTTCATCACTTTGTTATTTCTCCATTTCAGAGCTTTTTACTTCAAATCTCAAAATCCTCCTTGTGTAGGTTTATGTTCACGGCGAGAAATGCTTTAGTGAAATGTGGTTGGCTGAATCTTTCAGAGTTAGAAAAAGCACAAAAGGTTGAACGATAGAGGCGGAGTGTTGAGGGTCTTCCAGTTTCTCCACTCAGTAAGCCCGACACACTATCTTCAGAAGCTGATCGAGGATCATCATATGCTAAAAGTTCGAAACACGGGCGTTTGTTTCAACCAAGCCTTTCGCCCATTCCATCAGGCTCCTCGATTCAGGAGTCACAGCCCTCTATAGTGTGTATGAGAAAGCAGTTTCAAGTACAAGAAGACCCTTCCCATTTATCGCTATGGGGTCGGATAATGCGAAGCCTCCAGAAAGGTTAACATTCGCCGGACGGGCCGTCTAGTAAAGGGTCAGGCAACTGGCTCACAAACTAAGTCCTCAAAGTCAGGGCCCTCCAAGTCTGGGACCAAGGATAAAACCACTGAATCAGGGGCATATATCAGAGCCCCAAAAGACAAATCCTCTGGTCTGGAGGCTACAAGAACCAACTCTCACACTAAGCTCTCCGGAATTGAGCCCCGACCGGACACCAGACCCCTAAGAGGGGCTGATGCTCAACCTTCCAGACAACCTGCTGAGCCAGCCACCAGCACTCTCCGATCAACAAAGGCTGATAAACCTTCCATGGTGATGGAAGAGGTGATGAAGGACAGCGTAGAAGATGCTCCATTTGAGACCGACGTTTCTTGGCACACTCGAGATGCTACCACTGATAAAAAAAGAAAATGCAAAGAGAAACTCTCTCTAAAACATCCGGATCTGCCGGAGTATCTGGAAGGCAAAGTGGGACCCTGCTTCCACAAAGTGAACGTGAAGTATCTGCTGGCCATGCAGAATATCAACTATGTATACACTCATACTGCTGAGTTAGGCCGGATCCAGACGAAGTGGGGGATCCCCGACTCTGTTAAGGTGAGGATACCAGTCACTCCGGAGACCCCGATGGACTGTAAACTCAACGAAATAATCATCTACACAGAACTGTTTAACTGGGGGCTCAGATTTCCCCTGGACCCAGAAATTGTGAGGTATTTCCACCTGATAAAACTCTATCCAAGTCAGCTCAGTCCCAATGCTTGGTACACTCTTATGGCCTGTATTATGGCTTATAGGCTCTCCGGAATACCACTTCCAACGGAGCAGTTTCTGATGTGGCCAGCCTCTGCAAGAACCATCATATCCCATTCTACTACTACAATATGGGAGACAACTTTATGGTGGTAGATGACTTGCTCGAGTCAGAGAAGAATTGGAAGACCCAATTTCAGTGTATCAACGGGACTTTGGAAAATGGGAGGAAAATCAAAGCTGGTGTCAATCCTAGCATGCTCACCAGCAGATGGAAAAGCTCAGGTAAATATTTTATCATATTTGTCTTTCTTTCTTTGTAAAAAATCTGTTTCTGAGCTGCTCTTCTTTTTCTTTGGTTAGTGCTGCCAAAGGAGTTCTCCGATTATGTGGAGGAGAGGCATGCCACATGTGCCAAGCTGAACGCTTGGGCTGCTGATAAATGGGGAAACCATTTCCACAACTGCTTCACCTCCGACAACTTAGTGAGGTCCCACCTCTAGAACACAACAGGCCGGAGAGACCTTACTTAGGAGGAGCTGACCACTCTACCTCCTCCGGCTGTCATCCTCTAGAGAACAGAGGAGAATGATGACAAGATGGCCTTGCCTGCCAGAGCTAAAGCCTCAAGCAAGATGAAGGGCAAGAAGGGCAAGAAAAAACAAGTTGCAACAGAGGTTGGTCAAGATGTTGTTGAGGAGATTTCCCCGGCGAGTCAGCGAGTGCAAGCCCAAGGGGGAATTGATGCTACTCTACTTCAAATGGTTGAAGATGAGAGTATTAGGGAGGCAGGTGGACCTCCAGATCTTCCAAAGGCTCTTAAGAAGGACAAAAAATGGGGAGCAAATAGAGAAGAGAGGGCAACAAAGAAGAAGAAAATCTCCTCGGGGGATGAAGTTGCCCTCCGGACTTCGGAGCCTCTTCCTCCGGCCGACCCAACAGACCTCATATTGGCAGAGCAAATCCCAAGTGGTCTACATGCCGGAGAGGGTACCGGAGGGGATATCAATATTGATGGAGTGGACATCAGTGGCTTCCAAAACATTAGCCTTTACTTCGATGACCTTGAAAAAAGATGACTTTGCTGGCCCCTACCTTCCTCCAAGTTCCTCAAACATGGTTACTTTCAATGGTAAGTCCTTTACTGTTTCAAGGGAGAACGACACGGTGACTCACTCCTTGCTGGGGCGAGTGGTATGCCTCGATAACAAACATAAGCCTAATAGGGTTGCGATACAACCCTATTTCCTACTTCGGAAATGTTGCACACATATCAACGTAGGGCTGGAAAAGTACCCGCAAATAGACAACAACACACACATATAAACATATAAACATATAATAATTATATATATATATATATAAATCAATGACGTAAACAAACTCACGAGAATAAGGGCCGAGGAGGTCACAGAAGTACGGTTTCTCACGAGCGTTTGTTGCGGTAATCCTTTTTGGCAACCACGACAACATCTTCAGATCGGTTGGGCTATAACCGTTATTCACCGCAGCCCAGAAGGTACAGAAGTGGTCATACACCCAACATTCCAAAAAAACCGAGAAACCCATTAAACTCTTCAACGAGTGCTTTGGAATGCCTCCCAAGCTCTTGTACAACCAAGTCAACGCGCATGTATCCCATGCAAGCTCACCAAGCTTCTCCAAGTGCTTTAGATGACCCAGAAATTCGCACTGGATATTGTTTTGGCTTGTGTTGGTGAATATGGTATATACGAGAAAGAAAAGGATGTAGGCACAAATGGCTTGTTTATTCATCTCTATTGTAAGCTCGACATTCGAATCCAGATACACAGCTCCCGAATGCGTCTTCCTTAGCCATTAAAGGCCAAACTCACTCCCATCATGCGCCTCCATCTCTCGTTGCACGTCTTCGGCCGCATATAGTCAGGGAATAGAATATTACCGTTCTACGCCAAAAAGAGGTCATTCAATCCTTCCGGATCGTTCGTACGCCCTTGTCTACGTGCGGGTAACTCGATAACATCCACCTCTTCCTATTCCTTGGAGTCTCTAAGGCGACGGGTCTCTCGTGGAGGTGATGGTTGTAACTCGCGCTCCCTCACGTCATCAAATGTTTTACGCCTTATGGATTGGTCAGTATGTACCTTACCCGCTCCACGGTCGACCCTATCCCAGATGACTACCACTACCGCTACGTTTTTTAGATATACAGACTTCTTCCCGTTCATGTCTTCCTGCTTTATTCCCCTTCTCTTTTTCCGGTCTCGACACTTTTTGCCTGCGATAACCAAATAAGAAACGGTTATAGTTTCTAATCAATTAGGTCCCCGTCGGGTGAGCCTGGGTAGCCATGCAGGGACGTTGTGAATTCGGAAAATAAACAAAGAGGTTCTCCATTGGGGTTACCCTGACTCACCCGACGGGATCAAGAAAAATCTGGGTAAATAATCAGTTCCCCGTCGGTTGGCAAGTTCTCACCCGGTGGGGATAAAAAAAATCGAGAAAATCACCAAACCGAACTTGAATCCAACCCTAAAACCCATGTTTAAACATAAAACCAGCTTTCTAACATCAACATATGACTTCTAACATCTAAATAAACATACATTTACCTATTCTAACACCCCAAATAGCATAAATCTACGAATACCATAAAAACCCAAATATAAAACATTTATTAAAATAGATTTTTATTCTTGATCCGAATCAATCTATTAGGATTGCATCACCAATTCATTGACCCTGCATCCGATGGTGGAGGATGATAGAACCGACGGTTGGTTCATTTACGCACCATCAATTTCATTTCATTGATCAAACGAAGCGTAATTATTTTTTCCATTCTCTTCTCCGACCAATATAGTTCTTTTCCACGAAAACCCGTTGTCCGATTAATATATATATTTTCGATTTTGGTATTGAAAAAATTAAACACAAGACAAAATTAGTTTTTGAATGAGGTTAAAACATATTTAGGTATCATTAATTTGAACCAGTTTTTTTTGGTGACCCATTCTTGGTTTTTAATCGCTTATTTCTTAGTAAATAAAATAGTTTGAGTGAGAATATTCTTCTAATTGAATATGTATGGGTCTCACCACCGGATACCATTTTAATAGAATCTTATTTTTCTCCTCGCATAATTATGATAAATGGATCAACCGGCCCCCAAGGGGTAGCCGAGTTGGTTGAGTATGGCATGTTTGTGACCAAAGGTCATGATTTCGAGTACCTCTACATACGCTTTCTCGGCTGAGCATGTCACCTTGTGTGGTTTAATTTCTGGCGTTGGTTTGCAGGCTATCGCGTCAGGCTGAGGGTTGACCCTGTGTGCACTCATTGCACTCTGAGTAGCGGCTGCGGGTTCCCTAAAAAAAAGATCAACCAATTACGATACAGATTTAAGGTCAAGCTGTGTAAAATTAAAACCCCAAGACATATTTATCTTCTATACTTTTACATAGCTCCTCGAAACTTTATGTCAATTTATGTTGGTTTATATTAAGAATATACCTTCAAGATTCACTTGATTTTTCCAGAGAATTTCAAGATACACCGTAGATGTACTTATTACTCAATTTAGTACGTAGATTTTCACATTATTTACTTTAAACTAATATCTTACGTTATAAAATTTCAATTGATTATTAGAGAGAAATATCATTCTAATTTGGAGAAAGGTCTTAATCTCTAGAATATGATTTTGTTTTTGTTTTTCAGATACAATATTTGTTACAAGTTATTGAAGAAGAAGCTCAATCGGTATTGAAGCGGTAAGAAGTTTTCGGAGGGGGTTTCTAGAGTCAAATAACGTTTTGAAGACTTTACTTGTATCAAAGATTACTTAGTTAATTGTTCTAGAGAGAAGTTTTGCACTTTTAGAGAGATAAAATATATTTGTTTATCAATCACCTTTTTCCCAGAATAGGACGGTGATTTTATAGTACAATAGTAGGTCCCACAAGTCTAACAACTTGATAATTGCATTAGTCCTTATTTCTATTGTTTGCTTCAAATTAGTCCTTTTCTAATACATAATTAACTATCTTTTATTAAATTAACTTTCTTCTTTGTAATTAACTCCCTCATCTTTTATTCTCTCTTATTAGTTGATCAATTCGAGACACTCGGAAAGGGTCATTTAGGCAAGCTCTATTCAGATCCGTGAAATCCACACACATTCCCCATTTTCCATCTTTCTTTTTTACCAACATTGGATTTGATGCCCACAAAGGATATTGCGACTCTCGAATGTGGCCTATGCTTAACAACCGTTCTACTTCTGCAAGTATTGTTTCAGATTTCTCCAGAGAAAAAGGTCTTCTTTTTTGTATGATAGGCCTTACATTGTTCCTGATTGACAGCTTGTGACAAATTATCTCTGGGGGCACCCCTGTTACGTCTTCTGCACACCAAGCAAACATGTTCAGATTTGTAGATAAAAACAAAATCAATTTTTCCCTTAACTCTAAATGAAGATTTATTCCAATCTTTAAAACTTTCCTATCCGGATATTCGTAATCTTCATAATCATCATCAGGCACCAACAGTCTGGGGGACTCTCTCGGATCATCAAAAGGTGTTATTTTTAGAGAGTCTCATTTAGCTACTATAATTTCTCTGTCTCACTCACCCGAACTTGCTTTGAAGACAAAGCAACCCGGTAATGGTGTGATTTATTTTTGGCTGAGGGTAATTTTGTCAGATGTTTTGGGGTATTTTAAGAGTATTAAATGTTTGGGTGATTTGTAGTGAGAGATTTAAGCTTCATGATTATATAAAATGTTCATTACCCTCATTAATGAAAGTGGTTGGGTATTTATACCCTTAATTATGGACTCATGGGCTTTCGGGTCAAACTATGAAATCGGGTCGAGTTCAAAGACCTATTAGTTTATTAAGCAGATTAGCAATTAGCTTAGTCAAAAGATGTTTAGTGTTTTAATACTTTCGTCCTGTTCGAACACTTCAGTGGGTAATTATTGTCCGGATTACCCTCCCCATTCATCGCTATGGGGTCGGATACTGAGAAGTCTCCAGAAAAGGTTAACCTTCGCCGGACAGGCCGTCTAGTAAAGGGTCAGTCAACTGGCTCTCAAACCAAGTCCTCAAAGTCAGGGCCTTCCAAGTTTGGGACCAAGGATAAAGCCACTGAATCAGGGGCACCTATCAGAGCCCCAAGAGACAAATATTATGGTCAGGAGGCTACTAGAACCAGCGCTCACACTGAGCCCTCCGGAATCGAGCCTTTGCCAGACCCCAGACCCCTAAGAGGGGCTGATGCTCAACCGTCCGGACAACCTGCTAAGCCAGCCACCAGCACTCTCCCATCAACAACGGATGATAAACCTTCCATGGTGATGGAAGAGGTGATGGAGGACAGCATAGAAGATGTTTCATTTGAGATTGACGTTTCTAGGCAGACTGGGGATGCTACGACTAATAAAAAAGGCAAAGGCAAAGACAAACTCATTCTGAAACATCCGGATCTGCCGGAGTGTCTGGAAGGAAAAGTGGTACCCTGCTTCCACAAAGTGAACGTGAAGTATCTGGTGGCCATGAAGAATATCAACTATGTCTACACTCATACTGCTAAGTTAGGCCGGATCCAGACAAAGTAGGGGATCCCTGAGTCTGTTAAGGTGAGGATACCAGTCACTCCGGAGACCCCGATGGACTGTAAGCTCAACAAAATAATTATCTATACCGAGTCGTTTAACTGGGGGCTCAGATTTCCCCTGGACCCAGAAATTGTCAGTTATTTCCACCTGATAAAAATCTGTCCAAGCCAGCTGAGTCCCGACGATTGGTACACTCTTATGGCCTGTATTATGGCTTTTAGGCTCTCCGGAATACCACTTCCAATGAAGCAGTTTGCTGTTGTGGTCAGCCTCTGCAAGAACAATCATATCCCATTCTACCACTACAATATGGGAGACAATTTTAAGGTGGCAGATGACTTGCTCGAGTTAGAGAAGAATTGGAAAACCCGATTTCTGTTTATCAGCGGGACTTGGGAAAATGGGAGGAAAATCAAAGCTGGTGTCAATCCTAGCATGCTTACCAGCAGATGGAAAAGCTCAGGTAAATATTTTATCATGTTGTCTTTTTTTCTTTGTAAAAAATCTGTTTCTGAACTGCTCTTCTTTTTCTTTGGTTAGTGCTGCCGAAGGAGTTCTCCGACTATGTGGAGGAGGGGCAAGCCGCATGTGCCAAGATGAATGCTCTGGCTGCTGATAAATGGGGAAACCATTTCCACAACTGCTTCACCTCCGGCAACTTAGTGAGGTCCCATCTCTGGAACACAACTGGCCGGAGAGACCTTACTTGGGAGGAGCTTACCACTCTACCTCCTCCGGCTGTCATCCTCAAGAGAACAGAGGAGAAGGATGGCAAGCTAGGCTTGCCTTCCAGAGCTAAAGCCCCAAGCAAGATGAAGGGCAAGAAGGGTAAGAAAAAACAAGTTGCAACATAGGTTGTTCAAGGTGCTGTTGAGGAGACCGCCCCGGCGAGTCAAGGAGTGCAGGCCCAAGGTGGAATTGATGTTACTCTACTTCAAGTGGTTGAAGATGAGAGTATTAGGGAGGCATGTGAACTTCCAGATCTTCCAAAGGATCCTAAGAAGGACCGAAAACAGGGTGCAAATAGTGAAGAGAGGGCAGCCAAGAAGAAGAAAATATCCTCGGGGGATGAAGTTTCATTCCGGCCTTCAGAGTCTCTTCCTCCGGCCGACCCAAAATACCCACATTGGCAGAGCAAATCCCAAGTGGTCTACATGCCGGAGAGGGTACCGGAGGGGATATCAATATTGATGGAGTGGACATCAGTGGCTTCCAAAACATTGGCCTTTACTTTGATGACCTTGAAAAAGATGACTTTGTTGGCCCCTACCTTCCCCCAAGTTCCTCAAATATGGTTACTTTCAATGGTAAGTACTTTATTGTTTCAGGGGAGAACGACACGGTGACTCACTCCTTGCTGGGCCATAATCAGCCAGTGCTCAACTTGGAGAGGCAAGTACGAAGTCAATCTGCCCTTATCAACACACTCAATGCAGACATATAGAGCTTATCTAATGTTCTCCTTAACTCCAACCAAAGTGTTGAAGCATTGAGGAAAGAGCTCGAGGAGTTAAAGAAGGGGAAAGAAGACTTGGCCACTAGGCTGGCCACTTCAGAGATGGTTAACACAGAACTCCAAACCAAGTGTTCTGGCTTGGAGAAGGATCTCTCCGTTTCGAAGGAGGAGGTGAAGACCAAGGATAACGTTATCCAAGCCCTGTCTAGTGACAAAACTTCCCTGGAAGGTGTTGTGTCCAAAGTTACCAAGGAAAAGGAAGATTTGATAAAAGAGCAAGAGAAGACAGTCCAGGCCAGGGTCAATGCATACACCAACAAGGTGATAGATTCCCAAGAAGAAAGGTATGCTGAAGTTAAATCCGACATGGTCTTGCTTTTTCATCAAACATTCCCGAAGATGACACTTGGTACTCTGTGGAAACATGTGGAATACGAAGACCTCCCATTCCATACTATGGCAGATGGCGATAAGTACAACTACTCCAGTGGTTTTGATGATACCACTGATGAGGAAGAAGGGACCGTAGAGAGCTCCAATGATGAACCCAAAGATCCAAAAAAGAAACAAGATGATGCAGGACCATCTAAGGGAAACCGGCATTAAAGTTTTAACTATCTTATGCTTTTCTTTTGTCCTTATGTTAGACTAAAGTCCTTGGATGGCCAAGGCATTTTTGTAATTGTGTCTGGACAAGCTTTTTCTTTTTAAACTCAAAGTCCTTGGATGACCAAGGCATTCTATATGTTTTAATATCATCCTCCGGTGGGTAGCCGAGTAATGTTTCTTTACTAAAATCTTGCTTTGTTTTATATTCGCTCAATCTAGATGGTTGATGTTTAAATAGCCCCTATTTATTTTATAAGTATTTTAAGATGAGAGTGTTTAAATTCTCCAATGACAAATGTTTAAATGGTCATCATTCCACCAGATCAATTTGATCTGTCAAAGATACTTAGAAGGCTTTTAAAGAAACTGTAAATCAAACTACCCCGAATATTTTAAGAAGGCATCAAATTTCATTAAAAAAACCCGGACACCTCATTAAAACCTCCCCGCGCCACCAGGGTAGGAAAGAGTATGCCCCCTAATATTTACATGGACTTTAAACAAGTAAATATTTACATAACTTTCATTCTAGATACAACCGGAGGTGTTCAATGTTCCAAGGATGGTTTAAGATTCTTCCATCTTTGTCTTGAAGCCTGTATGTCCCAGGCTTAAGCTTTTCAATGACCACATAGGATCCTTCCCAATTTGGAGCTAGCTTGCCGAACTGCTTCTCTTTAGTATGTAGGAAGACTTTTCTCAATACTTTATCCCCCGATCAAAAATCCCTTCTTCTGATTCTTGAAGCAAACCTTCTTCTCATTAAACCTTGATAATGGGTGGCTCTAAGATGATCCTTAACCTTTTTCTCTTCTATTAAGTCCAAATGACTTCTGATTGCCACTTCATTAGCCTGTTCGGAAAAATTGTAAACTATGTATGATGGAAGAGTTGCCTCTATAGGAGCAATCGCATCCATACCATATACCAAGGAAAACGAGGATTTCTGTTTAGCAGCTCCAAGAGTAGTCCGGTAAGACCATAGTACTTATTGTAGATAGCTTGGCCACTTTCCAGCAGTCCCTTCTAAATTCTTTTTGAGACCAGACATAATGGTCTTGTTCGCTACTTCAACCTGATCATTCGTCTGTGGGTGGAAAGGAGAAGAGAAGCAATGCTGAATGCCCCTAGAAGCACAGAAACTCTCCAAATCCTTGTTATCAAACTATGACCCATTATCTGTGGTTATCTTTTGTGGAACCCCAAATCTGCAACAAATATTAGATAAGATAAATTTTATAACATCTTTTGAAGTAGTTCCTGCAAAGGGGGCAGCCTCTATCCACTTTGAAAATAATCAATGGCTACAATAATAGTTTGCACCCTCTGGACGCCATTGATAGAGCTCCCACCACATTTATTTACCAATTCCTTGGCATCTTCCATTATGGATGACCAGTAGTATCCGGCCAATAAAACTCTTCGGGTTAAAGCTCTATAACCACAGTGTGCTGACCCTTCACCATCATACAGTTCAGACAGCACTATTTGGGATTCTTCAATCCCCAAACACCGCAAGAGAGGTCTACTAAAAGACTTCTTGTAAAGGATATGATTAAAAAACCACGAGCCTTATATTTCATTTTTCTTGCTACTATTTTTTCCGGAAGCAAAATGTCATCGGAAATATATTGAAGAAGAGGATACCTCCAGTCTTTAGGTTGAACCACTTGTATACTTAAAATTTCCACCTCTCCCTTGCTTTGATTGGGTTGAATGGATGGGCATTCTTGCACATGAATCCATGGGTAGGACTCAGAGTATGCTATGGTTGCCAAGGAGTCTGCTAGTGTGTTCTCCGTTCTGGGTATGTGTTCATAGCTGATCTCTTTGAAGTTAATGCCACCTCTTTAAGAATGAATAAATATTTAATCAACTGCTCCTTTTTTCCTCAGATTGACCTTGGGCATGATGGATAAGAAGCTAATAATCACTCATTTTCCTAACTATTTTGGCTCCACAAAGCAAGGCTAGCTTCAAACCAGCTATAGCAGCTTCGTATTTGGACCATTGTTAGAAGCCCTGAAAGAAAAACATATAGCCTGGTATAGATTGTCGTCGTACGGAGAGGTTAAACATATCCCAGCACCACAACCCATGGTACTTGATCCACCATCGGTCCGGACAACCCATACCTTCTTAGTTTTTTCACCTGTAGCTTGTTTGGTACTCCTGTCCGAATGGAATTCAACTAGGAAATCAGCAACATATTGAGCCTTAATTGCAGTTCGAGGGGGTAAATCAATGTCATAGACTCCCAATTCTACTGACCACTTGGTCATTCTGCTTGATATGTCTGCCTTTTGAAGAACATTTTTCAAGGGAAAAGATGTCCAGACGACAATAGAATGAGACTGAAAGTAGGGTCTCATTTTTCTGGCAGGAATTACCAAAGCTAGCGCTAGTTTCTCGAGTTTTAAATACCTTTTTTCAGCATCCATCAGGCTTTTGCTGATGTAGTACACCGGACGAGGATAATTGTCCATCTCTCTCACTAGCACCTCACTTATTGCACATTCGGAGACTGCTAAATATATATACAACGTTTCTCCATCAATAGGTTTAAACAGGGTTTTGGGGGAAGATAAATACTTCTTTATTTTATCAAAAGCCTTGTCGCACTGTGGAGACCAGTTGAAGTCTTTAGCACCCTTTAAAGTTTGGAAAAACGGGGCACACCTTTCCGAAGACCTTGAGATAAAACGGTTTAGAGCAGCTAACCTCCTTGTCAATCTTTATACTTCTTTAATATTCCGAGGAGGATCCATCTGCAGTAAATCATTAAGCTGGTCCGAATCAGGCTGTATCTCTTTCTCACTTATCACATACGCCAAAAACTTACCGGACTGTACTTCAAAAACGTATTTTTCTGGATTTAATGTTAAATTAACTTTTACCAAGTTAGCAAAACTCTCTTGCAGATTTGCCAAGTGTAATTATTCTTCCACACTCTTTACCATCATGTCATCAATATAGACTTCCATATTTCTTCCAATCTGATCAGCGAATGCTTTGTTCAACAACCTATGATAAGTAGCCCCAACATTCTTTAATCTAAAAGGCATTACCTTGTAACAATGGAGGCCCCTATCAGTTACAAAAGTAGTGTGTTCTGGTCCTTCAGATCCACTTGAATCTGATTATAATAGGAGAAGGCATCCATGAAGGACAACAACTTGTTCCCAAATGTGGAGTCTACTAACTGATCGATCTAGGGGACTGGATATAGATCTTTCGGGCAAGCTCGGTTGAGGTCAGTAAAGTCAATACACATATGCCACTTCCCATTCTTCTTTTTCACTAACACTAGGTTGGCGGTCCACAAAGGGTACTGAGATTCCTTTATGTGCCCCATCTTAGTAAGCCGGTCAACCTCTTGAACTATGACATTCGCTTTCTCCTTAGAAAAAGCTCTTCTCTTCTGCACAACGGATGCTACATCTCTCCGGATGGATAGCTGGTGTGATATAACATTCGCAGACACTCCGATCACATCAGCAATACACCAAGAAAAAACGTGTTGATGGTTTGTTAAAAAAGATAACACTTTTCTTTTTAGTTCTGATGCCATCTTAGACCCAATCTTGACACTTCTTCATTCAGCCAGAGAGTGAGTTTCAACATCTTCAATCGGTATTAAAACACCAAGGGTCTCTCTGGGGTCATCAATTTCACCCTCCTCCCTAGAGGGACCCACCAATTGCTAATCTTCATTGATCCGAACTGCCCCCAAAGTTTTAGGGGCAAGTGCAGTTGCATAAAATTCCCTTGCTATCTTTTGACTACT
The DNA here is from genome assembly GCA_036936605.1 of Limnanthes douglasii subsp. nivea. NCBI lineage: Eukaryota > Viridiplantae > Streptophyta > Magnoliopsida > Brassicales > Limnanthaceae > Limnanthes > Limnanthes douglasii. The sequence continues at coordinate 1,242,009 of JAUPFV010000004.1, read as the reverse complement.
CCGGACAGCTCTCACTTCTCCTTGCACAACATACTTTAAACATTGGTGAACTGTCGAAGCCACAATATGCATCATAGAGAGCCAAGACCTTCCCAAAATGGCATTGTAGCATGTGGGACAATCTACCATAACAAAAATTACTCTGACCATTTTCTTGAAAGGGCCTTTGCCCAACAAAACCTCCTCCTCAAACTCTCAGACTACGTCCGCAGACCTTCCAGTGAAACCCACGATAGACCTGTTCGAACGTTGAATTACTGTTGGATTTTTAATTTGTTTATAGGAAGTCAAAAAGAGAATATTGGCTGAGCTGCCAGTTTCCACCAAAAATCGTCTAATGTTATTGCTCCCAATCGATGCTCATATCACCAACATCTTCATGGGGACCAGCTATGTCCCTCAAATCATCTTCATCAAAAACAATGAAGGGAAAAGGAATTTGTGATTGATAGGAGGACATGCCTCCCTCCAACTGAGTAGCCAGGGTGTGAACATGCCTCTTCCTTGAAGAAGGAGTTGGTGCAGTCATTGTATCTCCCCCAAATATGGTGAGTGACTCAAAAACACTTATGAGCCCGTACACCGTCTTGGTGTGTTCTGTTATAACGCCCACCTTATTTCGGGCTGGATCAGGATCCAAATACTCCGATTCCACATCGAATCTTTCAATAATTACCATAGCCCCGTCCGGAGCTGACGTCCCTCCATTGTTTGTTGGGCCGGTCCGATGAGCATTATCAGGCCTGTTCCCACTTCTTCTTTTCACATAAGCACCCAATTTTCCTCTTTCAATCAGATTCTGCACCTCTTCTTTCAAAGCGATGCAATCTTCCGTGTTATGGCCAATATCATGATGATATTGACATAAACAAGCATTACGACTTTCCTTGGGAGATTGAAGCGCTGTCGGCTTCCTAAAATGCACCTTGTCTTTTGTTTTGTCATAGATGGTTGCCACATTCTCTTTCAATTCGGCAAACCATTCCGGTTGGACCCAAGGTCCTCGCTTATTTCTGGACTGCTGGCTCTGAGCTGATGTTGGTGAGATTGAGCCTTGGCCCTGTTGGGACCCTGTCCGGCTTCCTTAGCCTTGTATCCGGACTGATTCTGGTTCTGGTTTGGTGCAGCTGGGGTAGATCTCACTTGCATGTGCACCCTAGTCTTTTTTTGTTTCATCCAAATTGATTTGCTTTCCCACCTGGTTCAACAAGCCGCCCCAAGTCATGGCTTTTTTCCTGGTTAACGAATCGGCCAGATTGTCAGGGTTCAAACCCTGTCTTAGAGAAGCTATTGCTACTTGTTCAAAACAATCAGCTAATCCATTCTTTGTGTTCACGAACCGACTTATGTATTCTTTTAATGATTCGTTTGGCTCATGGGCACAATGGATAATAATGTCTCCATTGCCCTTCACCTCCTTACTTCCAACAAACTGCCTCCGGAAGGCCACCTAAAAAGTATCAAAATTTCTGATGCACCCATGTGGTAGGCTGTTATACCACTTTAGAGCGCTTCCCGTAAAAGATTGAGAGAAGGCTCTACAAAGTAACTTGTCATCATCGTCAAAATTCATCATAAATTTTTTAAACTGCTCCAGACGATTATCTGGATCTTTGCTCTCATCGTATTTTTCCATCTTAGTACTGTCAAACCTCTTAGGAAGGTTTCCGGACAGTATCTTGAAGGACAACGGAGATTGTCTCCAATTCCGGCCACGACTGAAAACAGTATATTCATTGGGAGTTGCAAAGATATCTGGTTCATCATGGAAAGCGAAAGGATCCATCAATAACTGGTCTATATGCCTCCGGCCATGGCTGTGGCTATGAGATGACCCTTTACCCAGATGTCTTTTTAACCTTCCATGCCTATCCCTCTTTCTTGAATATTTTTAACCAACTTTTGCTTCTTCTTAGGCCTGCCTTCATCATTGCTGGATGATAGGGACTCCTCAACTCCATCTTCATTCGAGGAGCTACTAGAGGATTTTGACTCCGAGCTCTCCACTGGTTTAGACCGGTGAGACTTCTTTGAGCTGGCATGAGTCTTTTTAGTACTCAAATGGATCTTTGCTGATGGGTCATGCTCCATTGGATTGTCTGTGTGGTGAATGGCTGACACCTTTGATTTTTATTTCAAGCCTAACTCCAACTTTTTAGCAGCCCTCAAGACTTCTATCTCAGCTTTCAACCGGTCTCGCTCTTCGACCGTGTATTCATCGTTTTCTCCCACCACTTCTGCCAAAGTTGGTGGCACTGCTTGCTCGTCCGGATTCATCAGAACTGATTTTTCTTGCTGGTTTTGAATGCTAGATTCAGGCACCTTCTCCTCTCACTGTGGTCGCCAATTTGGTGAGGATTATTTTTTACTGAGGGTAATTTTGTCAGATGTTTTGTGGTATTTCAAGGGTATTAAATGTTTAAGTGTTTTATAGTGAGAGATTTAAGCTGCCTGGTTGTATTAAATGTTCATTACCCTCATTAATGAAAGTGGTTGGGTATTTATACCCTAAATTATGGGCCATATGGGATTTCGGGTCAAACTTATGAAATCGGGTCGAGTTCAAAAACTCATTAGTTTATTAAGCAGATTAGCAATTAGCTTAGTCAAAAGGTGTTTAGTATTCTTAATATTTTGTTCCTGTCCGGATACTTCAGTGGGTGACTATTGTTCGGATTACCCCTATCCGGTTTCTACAGTGAGTGGTGAATATTTCCGGACTTATCAATGTTCACTTCATATACCTCCCATCTAAGCCATTTGTCCTCTTTTGTAACGTGTGCAATCAATTCATTGATCGTCCATTTTCCCGCATGCAATTCTAAGTAGATAGGAAATGCTTAAAATTTGCTGAGAAATATTGAAAAATGAACCTCATCACACATTCATTAGGTAAGTCTAACCCGATTGCCTTTTAACTTAGTGTTAATCATAGATATTCTAAGAATATGCTCATGAATAACACATTTGTCAATGTATTTCTTGGTAGGGAACTCATTAATGACATAATGCATCACTGTATTTTCATTTTTAGCAAATGTTTTCTCAACCCTCGTGAGAAAATCTGTAACAATGGTAATATCTGTTGGGACAGCCCCATGAAATTTATTTGGTATCCCTTGAAGTAGAATGGTCATGCATAATCGATTAAACTGTTCACATGTCTCATACTTTTTTGTTTCCTAAGGTGAACCTTCCCGAGTAAGAATAGCTGGTTTGGCTTTCATTAATGCATGGTCATAGTCATGATAATTCAAGAGATCTGTATTATTTTTCTATTGTTTAAAATCCTAGCCAAATATAACACACAACACATATTAATATTGACATATAACAACTAACATAGTTGAACATTACATATACACGTAAAGCATAAAATAGGCTAAAAATCATCATTAGTCCCACACATTTTGTGTTTGTATCAAATTGGTCCCTTATGTTTATTTTTGTCTTATTAGTCCCCCGTACATGTGAGTATTGAAAAGCTGACATGTGGCAGCCCAAACAATAATATTTTATCTTACTATTAGTCCCCAAAATATTTAAAGATGTGGTTTTAAAATTATGGATTTAAGATTAAGACTATTTGTTTCTTAAATTAGGGTTTTAGATTTTGAAGGGACCAATAGTGAGACAAATGTTGATGTTCGTGCTGACATTGGTCAGCTTTTAAGTACTCACATATGCGAGGGGACTAATCATGCATATATCTAAAATATAATGGACCAGTGTGAGATAAAAGTAAACGTAGGGACTAGTTTGATACAAACGCAAAACATAAAGGACTAATGTTGATTTTAGCCCATAATATATTATAGTATTTGTATAAAAAAGGTAAAAACTAAGGTTATTTTGACTTAAGTAGGTTAAATCAACCCTCTAGAGGGTTTCGCTAGTACTTTGGAAAATTAAATTAATGATCATGGTCTACCATTCGTAACACACCTAAAAGTGAACCACCAATCCTAAGCACAGTAGAAGTATTTATCCAAAAGGATGGCATCATCAAAGTTTGTTTAATTTTTTTCCCAACCGTTTCTTTTGAAAACTTACTTTGATGCCATTCATTTGAATTAAACAACTTCATCAAGTTTATCTTTTGCTCATGAAATCTCTTCAAAGTTAAGAAACCTGTAGCAAAACGAGTCTTAGCTGGTCTAACCATTTCTTTGTTATTAATAAAGTTTCGCATCATCTTAAAGACCCTCGATCGACTGTAGATGTAGATGTAGCCATTCACCCTAATTTCCTTCTCAATAGTTTGCTTGAATCTTGGAATCTTACAGTTTAGTTCCGTGCAGGAAGAGTAGCCGTCGAGGGTTTATGCGTCGTCGCCGCCGTCGCCGTCGCCGTCGGATGTGTGTGACTGCTTGATTCCTTCCTAGCCTTCTCTTGCTCTACTCCTGCTATATCACAAAGACTCAAAATCATTGTCCAGAAATACATTTGTTAAACAAATGTGATAAAAGCTATGAAATGTATGTTGATCAATACAACAATTAGAGAAAGTAATAAAAACAAATGAAGAAACAACAGCACCGAATAAGACTATATGATCCAAAACAACAACAAATGAAACTATATATACCAAAACAACAACAAATGACACTATATATACCAAAACAACAACACCGAAACACTCAAATGAGACTATAATACTATATATACCAAAACAATAGCATCGAAACAGAACAGGTAACTTACAGTTCAGTTATGTGCAAGCAGAGTAGCCGTCGGGGGTTTATGCGTCGCCGTCGATGGTTTATGCGTCGCCGTCGTCGTCAGAGGTTTCTACGTCGTCGTTGGGTGTGTGTGGCTGCTTGATTGAGGGAAGAAACAAAGATGCTAGCGTGGCGCGCCATGACGAGCGCCTCACCACACTTTTTACGACGACCGTGGCGCGCCATGGCGAGAGCCACACTAAGCCCATCGTCACGGTAAGCCCGTCGCCACGCCTCGCCTTGCCACATCGTCGTGGTGGCCGCCACAACACCATTTGATAACTATGATACCGTCCATGATTGTCATGTTGCGGACACATTCTACTTTTTTGGAAACAAGTTCCAAAGCATAGTGTGACACGTTGTTTTTTAGATTCTTGTACATAATGTTAACAAATATATGTAGGGCTAACAAGCGAATCTTTTCAAATGACCTCTTGATGTCCGCGTGTTGCAATTCGATCAAAGTATGCACCTTCAACCCAAAAGACTCAAAGTTACCTTTGTTCGTACCAAGGAAGCACTTGAGGGTGGAATGAGCGCTCTCATCCGGTTTGTAGTTTGGTTACCCAAATGCAAAGACTTGTTAGTTCTCCGCGTGATAAACTTATCACCGTACAGTTCTAACCAAATTTCGGTGTTCAATTGCTTTTGGATATTCTTTGAAGTTACGGTGCAATTCTGAACGATAGTTGTTGAATGATAACTCTGTTTCCGCCAACATCATTGGATTCCGCACTTTCAAAAATTCGTTTGACACTTTCTTGTCCTTGATGTTTTTTTTATTTTCCCTATGACGTTCATGTTAATGTTCCATCTACACAATATGTGTGTTTCATTAGGAAACACTTCCTCCGAGCGGCGGATCTACGTAGGGCCCCGGAGGGGCGTAGGCCCCCCTTTACCTAAAATATATGTTTTATAAAAACATTTAAGGTAATAATTATTTAAATAATATTAAAATAAAAATTCTACGCCCCCTTAACTAAAATATATATTTTATAATTTTTTTAAGGTAATAGTTTTTTAAATAATATTAAAGTAACAATTTTACGGCCTTTAACTAAAATATATATTTTATAACCTTTTTAAAGTAATAATTATTTAAATAATATTAAATTAAAAATTTAAGATAATAATTGTTTGGTAGAAAATTTTTAATTTAAAAATTAGTATGTTGACTATTTTTAAGAATTTTTTTAATTAAAAGTCTCAAATAACATTGTAAATTTTAATTTACAAAATCTTGGATTATGGCTATTTTTAAGGAATAATTTAAGTTATAAATCTTGAATATTTTAAAAGAAAATTTTAAGTTGATATTTATAAATGGTTGAATGTAGTCTCGATCATCTTAATCTCTATAATATTAGAACTCGATTGATTTTGTAAGTGTTCTCAATTTGTTTTTGCCATAATTTGTTTTGATTTAACATTCCTTTAATCTTTCTAATTAATTATGTTTTATCTCTTACTTTGATTTTGATTTAGAAAAAGATAATGAGTTGCTGCATAACAAGACTATATTTCGATAAAAGAAATTAAAGAAAAGGGCCAATTTATTTTTTCAAGGTATGTGTATTTGTTTTGTTTTCTTTTCAAATTTTATTATTATTTTGATCTTAAAACACTTGTTAATATTTTTTTCTGATGTGATTTGTGGTCATTTAGGAAAGTGAAAATACATTTACTTAATTTAAAGACAATATATATGGAAATATTTGTTAGTTTTTTAAAATAAAATTATATATTTATATTATAAATTATGTTTAATACAAATTTGATTTTAATTTTATATAATTTTTACATAAAATTATCTATAAATATTTTAAAAATATTTTTTATATAAAAAAAATTGAATTTATTTTCATCCATTTCTATAAATATATTTTGTACATTTATCTTTTGAAATATCTTTTATATATTGAATGATTTTGTTATATTTTATTTTTTTAAATATCTTTTAAAAATAATATATTAATATTTTCATCAATGTGTTAAAAATATGTTTTATATAACTGATGAGTCAATGATTGTTTGGAAGAATATTTAGGATCTTGGACCAGATGTGACTAGGGAGAGAAAGTATAGAGAGAAAGAGAATGTAATAGAATAATATTCAATGTCTCACCTACCAAGAAAGTGGGTCACCTTTTATACTAAAATAAGGTGGCCCCGCTTGGGTCCTTAGTGGGTCGTCTACATATTTAATCAGGCCTCTTAGTAAGCATTATATTTACACATTGGTCCCCAAGAAATTCTAAACTCCCTAATCGCTACATCAAGTAACTTTTATTAACAATTTAATCCTTATTAATTACATCTGGCGAATTCTACCCTCATCAGTAGCCCCCCAGTCTTCGGGAGTGTTATGAGCGAAGACTTATTGCCGATCTTACATCTGTCATCCGATGCTCCCTGCGCTTCGAGCCAATCGCCTATCTTTGGATTCTTTTTCCTTTTGCGTCGGACGCCCCACGTCACCGTATGTCCCGACCTGACCTTTAATCAGCAGATAGTACTCCCGAAGACAACACTCAGGCTCTGCTGGATTTTTCTTACCCGATGCCCGTAGTCCTTAGTCAGGTCGGTTCTCGTGTTCTTTCGAGCTTCCGATCCGGGCCTCGCCGTTACGGGCCGGTTCCCCATTCATCCCGGGCTTCTCCGTGGTGGGCCGGCCTTTCTCAGTGGATACAGTTGCGGAGGCCCATATCGTCAATTGGTTCGAGGGGGATAGTCTAGGTTAGCCTCCGTCAGAGTGTGGTCGCCACGTGTCGTCGTCTTGTGGGATGTGTTTTTGCCAGACTAGACCCTTAGTGAGACTCTTCGCCTTCCCGCTGTGTTTTTGTCGATTGGTATCCCCCGGTCATTCCATCTTGCCTATATATACTTCACAATCCTTGATCTCTCTCTGAGGCATTCTAGAGAGAGAAAGTGCTGTCAGATCATCTTTTAGAGAGAGAAAGCGTTTGCCAGACCATTTAAGAGAGCATAGTCCGACCATTCTTGAGAAGAGAATGTTTGCATGAAAACCAGGTACCCGAAGCCAACATCAACCCAAAAAAAGAAAAAACCTGGGTGGAGTTTCAAAGAGTGGGCTAGCATCGGAGACCGAGCCGAGGAATACCGATGCGCAGGCTTAATCTGGGGATCTAACTCGAAACCCTTTACACCCGTTCCGCGTCCTCACGACCCTGTTTTATCCACCCCGATCCCTGCTGAATCCTTCTTTTTGCCCGACCTTCCTAGTTCTTCATCTCCTGAGGTCAGCCTATCTCCGGAGACCGTCGCCCTTTCTTCCAGCAGCAGCTCCTCTCGCTCCCCCGCAACTCGGTCGGAGAATCCGACCCCTCCGTCTGTTAATTTGTTCGTTCCACCGCCTCTGTGCCCGTCCCGACGCATTCGTAAAACCAAATTCTTGACCATGGGCGAAGACAGTCTCTCTACATATCCCGTAGGAGGTAACGATCTTGAAATGGTTCAACTTACACCCTCGATTCGAGGGTATCGGACCGGTATTAACACTGCGGTAACTTTTTTAGGTTTGCCCAAGCGCCAGTTGACGCCAGAGGAAGTGGAAGCGGCTCATCGGGCTTTCTCGGGCAATATGGCCGAACCCTCTACCTCTCGGGTCCGATCATCGGACCCAGATGCCGCTGCTGCCCGAAGCTCTGACCAAGCTCCAGACCACGAAGTGGGAGAATGAGAGGCGGATGTTGCGCCTGCGGAGGTCTGTGTCGCTGCTGTGGGTAACGCAGCTAATCCTCTCGACGATCCTTTGCCCGAAGAAGTTGAGGCTGCCATCACTACTACCTATTTCGGCTGGCTTCGGACAAAAGACGTCGTTTCTCTTTACGAGGGGAAGTACCTCTACTTCCCTGAGTCTGACTATAAGGATCTGCTGATCCGCTGGGGAATTCCCGAATGCGTCAACGTTCGGTTCCCGGTTCCTGGAAAGACCCCTGTTCATGTCCGATCTAGGGAGATCATGGTGTTCACCGAGCTATTCAACTGGGGGTTGCGCTTCCCTTTAGACCCCGAGATCGCGCTTTACTTCCGCACCCTCCAAATCTGCCCATCGCAGCTGACGCCTAATGCCTGGTATACTCTAATGTCTTGCATCATGGCTTCCCGTCTTTCAGGTCGGGTTATGCCGATGGAAGAATACATTGCTATGCCGGGTCTGTCTAAGGCTCCAAAATCCCCGTTCTTCTACTCTTCCTTGGGAAACAAGTGGAAGATAGTCAATGATTTCTTGGAGGGGGACAAAGGCTGGAAGCATCGGTTTGTGTTTCTGAGCGGGTGTTGGGAGAACGGTCTTCCCTATACTTCAGAGAACAAGAGGCAACTGCTTCGGACCTAGGTCCACGATGGTACCCCTTCATCTTCCCCCCTTTTTTTTATCTTACCGACTCTTCGTGCAGTGTCGAAGGATTGGTTGCAAGGGCTGAAGAACGATTACTCGAAAGCTGCTGAAGCTACGTTCGAGGTGTTGAAAGGCTACGCCCGGACGCACTGGGGTCGGGCTATGCATCGCACCTTCATAGATACGAACTTATTCATGAGTAACCTCTGGCGTTTCTCATCCGAGGTTCTCACCATCGAGCAGCTGCGACAGCCCCCGAGCTTGGAGGACGTGATCGCTAAAACCGGGGCTCCTAGGTCGATATTGTATCTGCCAAAGCACAACAAGGCGCCTAGCAAGCGCCCGAAGTCAGATGACGAGGGGGGTGGAGAAGGAAACCAGAGCTGAGGGGACTGGTGAGCTGATTCGGGTGGAGGTGCCCGCGCATGAAGGGACGGAGGCGAACCAGGACCGGGCTCCAGTGCAGAAGAGGAAAGGTCGCGCTGATGCGGAGGGGACTAAGGTGAAGAAGTCCAAGCACTCGAGGAAAGAGAGTAAGCCAGTTGTCGGCGCGGGGGTTGGCACTGTAGGACCGAAGCTGTCTGATCAGATCGGTAGTGCCAAAATTATTCCAACGGCGGACGTTGTGGAAATTCCAGATGACGGCGAGCCCCCCCAGGCGTCGGACCCAGCTGCAGCCTCGTCGAGTGGTACGAAGTTCCTTGTGCTATCGATGCTCGGCAGTCCGTACACGTTCCCACTGCGGAGATCGGACGGTCTGGCTTTGTCCTTGTATAACTTGCTCGTACCGGCGGCCATGAAAGAGCGTCGGGCGAATGAGCTAAGTCAGCAGCTAGTCTCTGCGGAGGCAAAGATTGTTAGTCTGACTTCGGAGGTGGAAAAAGCCAAGGCGGCTCAGGCGTCGGTGGAGGGTCGGATTGCGGAAGCCTAACGTGTCGTGAAAGAGCCGAAGGCAGCTGTGGAGGAGGTGATGAGGGCCGCGGAGGAGGCGAAGAAAGCCGCGGAAGACCGTGCCGCTGCTTTGGCTCTGGAGGTACAAAAGTTAAAATCTTCGAACGTCGCCTTCGCAAATCGGTGTAGGAAGTGGTCGGAGAAGGAAGCTGCCGATGCCAAAGCCGCGTATGTGCTGTCATTCCACAACCGCTTCTCAGACCTTCACCTCGGGACAATGTGGTTGGATGTGCCAGAGAAGGACCGACCCGAGGGGGTCGACTGTGGAGAAGGGGAAGAATCCGACGATGCTGAAGAGGACGAGGAGGATGAGGACGAGGACGAGTGATCCAGAAGTTGCGCTTGTTTTGTTTGTTTTTGTTAGTTGTTTTTGTAATTCTTTGGGGGCCGTGGGGTCCCCTGTCAATATTTCCGATGAACACCTTTAGTCATGTTTTGGGGGCCGCGGGGTCCCCTATCTATATATTATCTTTTCTGGTTTTATCCTCTCTTATATTGGTACATGTGCAAAATCAAAAGAGCATTGAAAAAACCTTAAGTTCCAACGTAATGTCGAAAAGTCCTGATAGGATCGGGAACCGCAAAATGTGGGTCAGTTCGGGAACTGAAAAACTCATTAAGGTTCTGTAGATCGATGTTTTATCGAAAATTCTCCTAAAGGGTCTGGAAAACCACATATGTAGATCAGCAGAAACTGAAAAACCATTAAGGTTCTATAGATCGATGTTTTATCGAAAATTCTCCCAAAGGGCCTGGAAAACCATATATGTAGATCAGTAGAAACTGAAAAACCATTAAGGTTCTGTAGATCGATGTTTTATTGAAAATTCTCCTAAAGGGTCTGGAAAACCATATATGTAGATCAGTAGAACCTGAAAAACCATTAAGGTTCTGTAGATCGATGTATCATCGAAAGTTCTCCCAAAGGGTCTGGAAGACCATATATGTAGATCAGTAGAAACTGAAAAACCATTAAGGTTCTGTAGATCGATGTATGCTCGAAAGTTCTCCCAAAGGGTCTGGAAGACCATATATGTAGATCAGTAGAAACTGAAAAACCATTAAGGTTCTGTAGATCGATGTATCATCGAAAGTTCTCCCAAAGGGTGTGGAAGACCATATATGTAGATCCATTAATATTAATAGGAAAAGATGTTGCCCAGCTCGTCAGCTGATCAAGGTCGTAACACTTCAATACTTGGAAGGCAAAAGAAATTTTGGATTAATTTAATCGGGTGGTCGGGTGTTTATGATGCCTTATTAAAACCTTCTCACGCCACCGAGGTAGGAAAGAGTGCATCCCCGACCATTACAATTCGAAACAAAATGTAAAATACAATTTGAAGTACAAGTTCCCGACTATTCACAATTTCAAGTGTTCAATATTCCATGGTAGCCTCAAAAGGTGCCCGAGCTTATTCTGCAGGCGGTATGTCCCGCTCTTGATTTTTTCCGCAATCTCGTAGGGTCCTTCCCAGTTCGGGGCGAGTTTACCGAGACTCTTGTCCTTGGTGTGAAGAAAAACACGCCTTAAAACCTTGTCACCAACCTTAAACTCCCGGCGTCGGACTTTTGTAGCGTATCGACTTCTCATCAAGGTCTGATAGTGTAAGGCGCTTAACCGGGCGCGGTTGCGTTTCTCTTCTATAAGGTCGAGCTCGAGGCATCGGCTGTCGTTATTCGTTTGCTCCGCATAGGTCCCGATCCTAAAAGACAGAAAGATGAATTCCGCAGGGGTGACCGCATCCATGCCATATACTAAAGCGTAAGGCGATTCCTGAGTTGCCGTCCGGGGTGTGGTTCGGTAAGCCCATAATACCTCTTGTAGGTAATCAGGCCATATCCCGGCCTTTCCCTCAAGATTTTTTCTGAGGCCGTCCAAAATGGTCCGGTTGGTTACTTAGACTTGCCCGTTTGCCTGAGGGTGGAAAGGAGCGGAGAAACATTGTCGGATCTTATGGGTGGTGCAAAATGCTTTCATTTCCCCGCTGTCGAACTGCGGTCCGTTATTCATAGTTAACCTTTGCGGTACCCCGAATCGACAACATATGTTAGACCAGATGAATTTGATGATATCCTTGGCCTTGGTGGAGGATAAAGGTTTGGCTTCAACCCACTTGGAAAAATAGTCCACCGCCACGACAATCGTCTGCCTTCCTCCCGACGCCATTGGTAGGGGCCCGACCAGGTCGATTCCCCACCAGTCAAAGGGCAGTCCTTCGGATATAGACTCTAGGGGAGCCGCGGGTATGTTGATCGCGTTTCCGAACCGTTGACATGTATCGCAGGTTTTGACTATCTGTCGCGCATCCGCTGTGATCGTCGGCCAATCAAATCCTGCAAGAAGAATCCTTCTGATCAGAGCCCTGTAACCGCAGTGTGCCGCACCTTCACCATCATGTAGTTCAGATACGATTATTTGCGATTCATGGAACTCTAAGCAGCGGAGCAGGGGGCGGCTGAAGGCTTTCTTGTATAGTACTTCACCTAAAAGGACGTAACCCCGAGCTTTATTGCGTATTTTCCTAGCTGAGGCGTTATCACTAGGCAATCGACCCTCAGCTAGGAAGGTGATAATGTCCCGCCGCCAGTCTGAGAGGGTTACTGAAGAGATCTGACAGGCGATTTCGGGTCGGTTGTCGAATTCTTCACGCTTGATAATAGATGGGATATCTTGCTCAACCACCCAAGGATAGTTACTGGAACAGGAGAGTGTAGCCAGGGAATCAGCAGCTATGTTTTCGTTTCTCGGGACATGTTCATAGGTGACTTTGTCAAACGAGGCAGCCAGAACCCTGAGCGCTGCTAGGTATTGCACCAAATGTTCTTTCCGAGCTTCCGCACTTCCCGAAGCTTGGGTTATTACAATTTGGGAATCGCTTATGAGGCGCACCCGCTTTGCCCCACATACCTGTGCTAGCCGTAGTCCTGCCAGAGCGGCCTCGTATTCAGCTTCATTATTCGAAGTAGGGAAGCCAAATCGGACGGATTGGTGCATGCTAATACCCGATGGGGTTACTAATTATATACCTGCTCCACAGCCACTAACGTTAGCCCCTCCACCGGTACGAACGGTCCATTCGCTCAGTGCGGCTTCTTGGGAAAGCACGTCCTGCTCAGGTCGTTCGGAATGAAATTCTACCAAAACATCGGCCAGGACCTGGCCTTTCACGGCTGTCCGAGGTTCGTAGTCGATGTCAAAATCGCCCAGTTCGACCGACCATTTGGATATTCTCCCGGACATGTCTGGCCGCTGGAGGATGTATTTGAGTGGAAATGATGTTCGGACCACGATGGGGTGGGCTTGGAAGTACGGGCGCATTTTTCGCGCTGCTGTCACCAGGACTAGTGCCATTTTTTCCAACTTCAAATACTGGGTTTCCGCATCTAACAGGCTTTTGCTCACAAAATAAACTGCTGTAGGGGTCGGGCCCGACTCGCTAATCAAGGCTGCACTGACCGCGAAGTCGGTAACTGCAACATAAAGATAAAGTGTCTCGCCCGCGACGGGCTTCGTCAAAAGGTTCGGTGATGACAGATATCGTTTGATTCCTAAGAACGCCTCATTACATTTGGGAGTCCATACGAAATTTTTTGCTTGTCTTAATGCCTGAAAAAATGGAGCGCACTTATCAGACGATCGAGAAATGAATCGATTTAGGGCCGCCAGACGCCCAGTAAAGATCTGAACTTCCTTGATGCTTCGGGGCGGAGTCATATCGGTCAGAGCACGAAGTTGGATAGGATCGGCTTCAATCCCTTTTTCGCTAACGAAGAAACCTAGGAACCTTCCCGGCCGGACCCCGAAGAAGCATTTTTCCGGGTTTAGCTTAAGGTTTATTCCCCGCAGGTTGTCAAAGGTTTCTTTCAGATCGGTGATGTGTGCTTCATCCGCGCCGCTTTCAACCAGCATATCGTCGATGTACACTTCCATATTCCTCCCAATTTGACCTTTGAACGTTTTGTTGACCAACCTTTGATACGTTGCGCCGGCGTTTTTCAACCCGAATGGCATTACTTTGTAGCAGTACAGTCCTCGGCTTGTTATGAATGTGGTGCTTTCTTGATCCACAGCATGTAACTTGATTTGATTATATCCAGCGTATGCATCCATAAATGACAGCAACTTGTTACCCGACGTCGAATCTACCAACTGATCGATTCTCGGCATCGGGAATGGGTCCTTCGGGCATGCCTGATTAAGATCGGTGAAATCCACACACATCCTCCATTTCCTATTTTTCTTTTTGACCAGAATGGGATTAGCGGTCCATAACGGGTAGCTTACTTCCTTGATATGACCGACGCTGATCATTCTCTCGACTTCTCGTAAGATGACGTCTGCCTTCTCTGCGGAAAATGCCCGACGTTTTTGTGAGATTGGTCTGGCGTTCCGGTTGATGGTTAGCTTATGGACAGCAATGGATTCTGGTACCCCGGTGACATCTCTCGAGCACCATGCGAACAGATCCAAGTTTTCCCGTAGGAGAATCAGCAGCTGTTCCCTAAAGATCGGCAAGAGTCGTACCCCAATCTGCAAGGCTTTTCCGATGGCGAACTGATATTTCTCACATTCTTCGTCCGTCGTCAAGAGGCTCTGGGCTTCCCGAGGGTCATCAACGGGGTGCGATTCTGGGGCGAGCCCCTTTAATTGCTATTCTCGAGCTTGAATCATCTCTTGATCCTTTTTAGGTGCTAACGCCGCCCGATAACATTCCCGCGCTGCTTTCTGACTACTTCGGACCACTCCCACGTTGTTTCCAACCACGTATTTTAAACATTGGTGAATTGTAGAGGATACTGCGTGCATTCGCGATATCCACGATCGGCCGAAAATGGCGTTGTGGGAAGCTGGCGCGTCTACTACCACAAATAAAACCGTAACCTCTTTCTTGAATGGTCTGCGACCTAGTTGGATTGTGCCCTCAAATTCTCCTATAACGTCGGCTGCTGACCCAGTAAACCCTACTATGGTGCGGTCGGACCGCGCGATCACTGGTGGTGTTCTAAATTTGGCAAAAGTGGACGCGAAGATTATGTTGGCCGAACTACCAGTATCCACCAAGATGCGACGAACCTCCTCCCCCGCAATGGCCGCCCCGATCACAATGGCGTCTTCATGGGGGCCGGCTATGTCTCTCATGTCGTCGTCGTCGAAATACAGGATCGGGGAAGGGACACTTCTGGTTTGGAAGCAAGTTCTGGCTTCCAACTGAGTGGTCAGGTTGATGATGTGCCTCTTCCTGGACGAGTGTGTAACCCCTGCCATGGAATCTCCCCCAAAGATAGTTAGGGATTCAAAATATTTACAAAGGCCTTGTACATTACCGACGTTCTTCTCGGCTTCTTCCTCGATAATCGCGATGATGTTGCGGTTCGCTTCGGGATCGAGGTACTCGATGGAAACGTCGAATGGATCGGTCACTTCGGAAATCGCCATCGTGGTTTCTGGTTTCGGTATTATCACGACTTCCTTCGAGGTCTTACTTTGCTGTGCCTTCTTCACGTACTCCAAGAGGTTTCCGTGTTCTATGAGCATCTGTATTTCCTTCTTCAAACCGATGCAATCCTTAGTGTCGTGTCTGACGTCCTCGTGATAACGGCAGTAGCGGTTATTCCTTTGCTCCTGAGGCGTTGGTATTGGGAAAGGTTTTCGATACATCCTGCTCTTCTTTGTCTTCTCGTAGATCGACGCTACACACTCTGTTAGATTTGCGAAATATGCAGGTCGGATCCATCTGTTTGACATGGGTCGCGAAGTTGTCGGGCCTGTTTGCTTCGGTCGTGTGCTTGTCTGGGCCGGGGGTTTGGCTGACACAGGTGGGTTCGGTGGTATCGTGCTGACCGGTTGGACTGCCCGAGCGTAATCTGACCGAGCACCTTGCCTTATTACTACCGATGCTTGGGCGCTTTGCTGGATCTGTGCTGCCAATTCTGATGCTTCGGTCTCTTCAATCAATATCTGTTTTTCTATCTGGGCTAGGAGTGCGGAAAACGTGAACGCTTGTTTTTTGTCACTGCTTGCTTCATTGGTCCGGGGAGTAAACCCAAGCGAAACGCAGTTAGAGCCACGTTCTCTTCGCAGTGGTCTAGGTCGGTTTTTGCGTCGATGAACCGCCTGGTATATTCTCTGAGGCTCTCCCCCAATTTATGCTGGCAATTCATAATGGTATCTCTGTTGGCCCGAAAGCTTTTACTCCCCACAAAGTGTTGTCTAAACATCGTCCAAAGCATTCCGAAGTTCTGGATGCAACCCTGCAGCAAGCGATTGTACCATTTGGATGCTCGGTCCCTGAAAGTCATGGAAAAAGCTCTACATAGGAGCTTGTCATCGTTGTCAAAGCTTAACATAAAGTTTTTGAAAGCTTCCAAATGATTATCCGGGTCCTTCTTCCCATCGTACTTTTCTAGTTTAGAAATGTCAAATCGTTTCGGGAGCTGCCCCGCTAATATCTCGTCGGACAACGGGGATGCCCTCCAATTGATTCCGAACCCACATGCTCCTCCTCCAAGTCCTTCTGTCTGAACTCCGTAAAGCCCCTCTTCTTTGGGGCTGACAAACTGACTATCGGTTCGGTATCCTTGGTTCTGACTGTTCGACGGTTGCCAAGGCATCGGTGGCAGCATTGCCCGTTCTTCACGGCTAGCGGCAGGCATCTCCTCTTTCTCGAAGGATACCGGGGTCCGCTTCTCGGTGCTTCCCTTCTTGTATTTTGGTGATTCTGCCCGGGGCCCTCGGAGGCGTCGGGAACGATTCTTTTGCGTCCGCTGGGCCCTTTCCCGTCGCTGATACTCTCTGCCCGACGAGTCGCTGGTGGTGTAGTCAATTGTTGCGCCGCGAAGGTCCTCCGGGTACTGCCGAGTCCTGGCATTTTGCCCCTCCTCGGGATGTGGCTCCCGATAATACCTAACAGGTCGGGCTTCGATGCGCGGCCCAACATCATGTTCGGCCATCTCCCGATCCTCTAAGAGGGGTCGCTTGCCTTTTCCTTCCCGGATCCTCTTCTCATCCAGGGCCCGCTCCCTTTCTGATTTTAGCCTGGCGATGTCTTCAAGGAGCTACTTTCGGGCCATTATCAGGGTCGACCGTTTGTCCCGACGCTGTTCGCAGTGCCTCTGTCCAGGCGCTTCTTCGCCCTCTGACACTGAAATGGCTCGGACCACTTCTCTACCGACCCTCTCCGTCACAGCTTCGTTGCTCATTTCGCAATACGTGATTTTCAAAGAACAAAGATTCCTTTTCGGTATCACTCGTTCCCACAGACGGCGCCAATGATGAGTCAATGATTGTTTGGAAGAATATTTGGGATCTTGGACCAGATGTGACTAGAGACAGAAAGTATAGAGAGAGAGAAAGAATGTTATAGAATAATATTCAATGTCCCACCTACCAAGAAAGTGGGTTACCTTTTATACTAAAATAAGGTGGCCCCGCTTGGGTCCTTAGTGGGTCGTCTACATATTTAATCAGGCCTCTTCGTAAGCATTATATTTACACATTGGTCCCCAAGAAATTCTAAACTCCCTAATTGCTACATCAAGTAACTTTTATTCACAATTTAATCCTTATTAATTACATCTGGCGAATTCTACCCTCATCAATAACAAATTGTATTTATTTTCATCTATTTTTAAAAATATATTTTTTATAACAAATTTTATTTACTTTTATGTAAATTTTAAAATATCTTTTTAAGATATTAAATTTAGTTTTGTTAGCTCGAGTAATGCTAATATAATTCATCCCCTCTATATCAAGACCTAATGATGATAGTGTAGAATTTCATTTGAATGAATATATAGTGAACTAATGATGATAGTGTAGAATTTCATTTGAATGAATATATAGTGAGTGATCCGGGACTACGCCAACTTATTAAAAATTCTGATAGTAATGTTAGAGATAAAATTTGAGAATTCGACGAGAATTTTGCCCCCCCCCCCTTACTTCAATTCCTAGATCCGCCACTGCTTTCTCCATCTCTTTCACCAACGCTAAGTCTCTATCCGTCAAAACAATGAAGGGTGTTTCGATCGAGTGAGTAACCATCAACAAATGTAAGCATTCTAACACCCATTTGTAGCTCTCGAAATTTTCTCCAGATATAAAAGCAAATCCAATGTAGAAATTTTTCTGGGTAGAAGTGTCTCCAACAACCTCATACAATGACATCCCGTATTTTACTACTTTGTATGTGTTATCCATTACAATGACATTTGGAAACGTTTGTAACAAATCCAAACTAACCGAGTGTGCAAAGAAACGCTCACCTATGATGTCACTTCCATTCTTGCACGATCTATGACATTTGTAATAGTTTAACCTCTTTAGTTCACCCCAACAAGTATTGGACTTGCGACCGATCGTCTTTTTCGGTCTTCCGTAATTTTAGTTGAGCATTGTACACAGTGCGCATGGATGACGAATTCTTAGGGTTTATTATTTTCACTCCCCCAAGAATGTTACGGGATCCCATTTTCGTAGAACTAACTACAAAATCAAACTCTTCTTTGGAAAATTATCCCAAGTACGAATGGCCTTCATTAAATTTTGTACTATCGTGATTGTGAATGCCCCGTGCGACCTCTAAGGCCCATAAATCATCATATACCTTTCTTTTCTTTAAGGCTGAAAGGGCATCCACATTTTTTGGTCCCAATAGACTTCCTCTTAATATCCTTCGAATTTACCAAATATGTGTAATTTCCGGATCTCTCACACACAAAAATGATTCTCGATTTTTTTTTTACTTTTGGCATCGTCGCGACGCCGTAATATAACTATAAACCCGTTGTCTATCGCACTTTTCTTAACCTAATCGATTAATTTTTCTTATGTGTAGTAAGATTTCGTGTAGAACAAATTACTATAATAGACGGAGCAAAACTATTTTCTTACCTCATTTTTTACTGTGCAAAAATCAATTAGCTTTTAACCCTACGGTCACCAAGTGAAAAGCATGTAAAATATTTGATCATTACCATATCGCCGGTTGACAAGCTACGTACAAATGGTTAAAAAATTCTCACCTGACGGTGTAAATTATATCCCCGATGATTGATTGGAAAAATCTCACCCGTTGGGGAACGGTTCCAAACAAATTATCTAGCAATGTCGGGAGGTTCTTCTTCTCCCTATCCATCCGAAAGTCATTTTCAAGTGTTTGAAGATTTTTTTAGAGTCTTTTTTTTTGTGGTTTTGAATTCTTTTAAACTTTTGTCAAAATTTTGTATATAAAAGACAGTTTGGGAGAATTTTTTGTGTTTTCTATTTTTAAGTGAAATGTACCCAAAATCAAAAAAAAAATCTACATGACCAATGACAAATGATAAAATTATAAAAAATTAAAAAGATTCTATTTTCTTTTAGAGCTGCTAGGGCTGTCAAAAAAATCCGATATCCGATCGAAATATTCGATATCGAATCCGAAAAAAACGGATAATATTCGTATCCGAATTCGTATCCGAAAATAGCGGATATGGATATACACATATCCGTATTCGAAATATCCGATATCCGAAATTGTATAAATATATATATATATATATATATATAATTTTTTTATTTAAACATATTTTTTAGTTATCCCACATCGTAAAAAGCAAAACAAAATACTAAAAAATTTGTCCATAAATATGGAAGATTGCTTCTTTAAAAATTATAACTTATCCCACATCTAAAGTTGGAAAAAGAATCGTTACCAAACTGTTGGTTGTTTATAAAAGACATGGTGGTTTTTCTTAACAAGTATATTTTTTTTAGTCTTTTGACTCTTATCCCACATCTAAAATGTAGAAAAGAATTGCTACCAAACTTTCTATAAAAGATATGGTGGCTTTTCAAAATAAGAATATTTTTTAACCTTATCCCACATCTAAAATCGGAATATGAATTTCTACTAAGGTGTCTATAAAGGTAGCCTAACCAATAATGCAATTAGTTAAAAACTTTAGTGGATATCCGTATTCGGATAATATCCGTCGGATACTATCCGTATTCGGATAATATCCGTCGGATACTATCTGTATTCGGATAATATCCGTCGGATACGGATTCAGATATTATTTTTAAAAAAAATTCGAATTCTGATTCGAATATTGATTTCGGATTCGGATATAGACAGATTTGTATCCGAAATATCCGTTTGACAGCCCTAGGAGCTGCTTATAGTTCTATGGCAAAGCCTATCTGTTATTTTTTTGTTATTCGGACGTATTCTGTCTCATCAAGCAAAATCCTATTCCTAGTTAGGCGAGCCACGTGAGAAAATGAAGAAAGAAATGAAAATGGACTATATCAGCAGTTTTGAACCCAGAAAAATATCTCAAAAATGTTAATAAAATGAAGACAGGATATTTAGGTACACAATACGACTATGGTTTGGGTGCTGAGTATGTGTTGAATAAATAGGCCAGTATCTTCTTATAATCGCCAATTTGCACACCAGTGTTAGGATCCACCATGAAAGGAACCTGTTTCATGCGGACCAAAATAGCAAAATTACATAATGCAATTAGATTATATGCACTGGTTTTAAAGACTCAAACGAACTTGAACTTCTCCGGGCCAAAGCAACAAAAACAATCACAAAATTCAAAAGAAACTAACCTCATTGGATCCCGACGTATCCACAAGTAATTTGTTCCTTACGGATCCATCACCGACGTTTTGAAGGACATATGGTAGTTCCAGTTCACAAAGTGCTTCACGCACGATTCTTGCGTACTGAGACGAAAACAGTATTTTTTTTGGTGCTAATAAAAATTGAATATAAGTGAGTGTCTTGAAAGAAAGAATTCAATACCGAATTGTTTTCGTATGAGAAAAGCTCTAACTTTTTTGGTGGGGGATCAGCCGCCATTTCCCATAAAGTCATACCTCTACCAGCTCGAAGAAGTGTTGGCATCCATCCTGTGAACAATGTGCTGCACCATTCAAGAGAGAGATAGATATCAAATACAATAATCAAAGGAAACACATACATACATGCATACTCATGACAATTAACCGAAGAAATATCAGTCTCTTCAACTCACTCTCTCGCGTTTCTTATATTTTTCTCTTACTAGCAACGAAAAATATTATTGAATGAAACACATGTCTCTGCCTTTCCTTAAACTTGTTTTTATGATAGGTATTAGGTAAGAATCATCAAATTTAAGAATTCTCAATCCTAGGCGGGACTCTAGAGTAAAAGAATATCCTAAAGCACAAACCTTTCCAGAAGTCCAGCCGAGGGGCTTCCTTTACCATATTGCTTGAATAAATACTTCACAATGTCGCCTACCAGTTTGAGGCATAAGAAAAGTTCAAAATCGAGAAAGAACCTAAATATGAATAAAATCATATTGTTTTTCTGTCTTCTATAGTAGAGCATAATCGTTTTTACTACTTGATTGCATTTGGGTATAACAGAATCATAACTAGATGAAACAAGATTTCCCACCGCTTTCACTAATAAGATTAGAAAGTATGCATAAATGATTAACGTAGATTTATATATTCCTACCGCTTTCATAGAGTGATATTCCAGTATTTGGGTCAACGAGGAAAGGAAATCTGCATTAAGGATTCATGATAAGCAAGATTTAATCTAATATTGCATTGTTGTTTTTCATTAGATTTAATATTTATACATACTGCTCTTTTCCACCAAGATTTTTAACTATCTCCCTGTGTTTCGCAGACCCTTTAGGGCATGGATAGACCTGCACAAATGCATCGGAAATAGTAGCAAAGCAACTAACCAAAGTATTAGGACTAAATAGTAGCAAGGCACACGTATGAATCATTTCAATTCTCAATTAATCTCCACCCACTGTACAGATCATATTGCCTACCTCTGCAGAAAGGTCTAACTCGGTCATGGCTTCGCGAACCCTACGACAAAATGGACATGCCTCTGAGCACCAAAAATAAAAAATGAAAAATCAGCCTCGAGATGACTAAAGTCTTTGTAAACAAATAATGTGAGCTTTGGAAAGAAGACAAAAATTTGTAGCAAATAATCCATCGATTTGAATTATAATATTGGCATATGTTATCTAGCAACCGTGGGGTCTGCTCTTACAAGACTTGTTAGTGTTTCAACGTTGTACAACAGCATGAAGAACCCCAAGGACCAGAAAGTGAAAGACGAGAATGTATTGTCTAGCACATGATATCCATGAATATACCTCAACAAATATAACTTCTACGAATTGGTATGAACACTAGCTCCTTAAATAAAAAGTTCAAGTCACATGTTCCACGGAATCTGCCAATGGTGTTTGACTTGTTGCTAAGTATATGAGTAAACAGACTTTGGTTAAGCCTTATAATAGCGAGATTAAAAAGGAAAATCCTTTCTCCTATCCTATGTATGTTTAATTATATATCCATGAACATATGGTCATCAAAGACTCACCGAATTCATAAAGTTGCAACGGCATAGGAGGGTTAGAAGAGATCTCTTGGTGATATGAGCTCCCTGTTAATGCTCTTGATCCCCATGGAAGTCTGGCAAGTGTAGCTAACGAAGATGTTGCTACCTACTATTCATACAAGCCCAACCAAACCAAAGAGCAAACAACACAAGTATCAAAAACATATATTAAGCGTAATCCAAACTTACTATACATACGCTCACCTATAGAGATATACAGACCTAGAACCAAACTAGAAATGGTCTTGATAGACACAGACAAGCCTAGAACAAAGGGTGCTGGATATCATAATACTCTCTTCAACAATAAAGATCCCAAGATTGGAGCAAGTAATAATACAACTCCATTTTACTTATCTAAACGAATACTGAGAAATTCGTGACACTTCAAAGGGGTTGCCGCGGCAAATAGCAGTAGTCAGTACAAGCAAAGCTACTAGCTCAATGCGTAAAATTTACCTCCAAAGTATAATTTCTCTCTAGAGAGGGATCCCCTGCCTACAATAGACAACAAACGAACACATAAACAAGTAAAGTACTGTTCGTTATAAAACAAAAGTAAAAGGAACACCATTAGATGCACAAAGGTCACGAGTCTAAAGGTATTCAATCACTTACAGAAAAGAGCTTTAGCAATGGACATAGAACAGACAAGAAATTTGTTGATCCACTCTGGCTAGAGTTTTCCCGAGCTACTTCATTGGATTTTGCATAAATTTGGTTCCTTTTCCAAACGAAATCCCTCGTCGTCAAGGTTTTCCGGGAGAATTGGTGAAATTTCACACCGGAAATTCGTGATGAGGCAATGAGGAGAGAGAAGTCGTTTGTTGGAGTAAAGGAGGAAACTTGAAGACACAAAGACATGTTAATGTGCGAGAGAGAAAAATAACGGGGCTTTGCCTTCTTGAAATGGTTGGTGGGCGTTATTTATATATCATGTCTAAAATGAAGACGGTACTACTTAGAGTTCGGTGTAATTAAGTCGAGCACATGAAGCAAAATTAAAAATTTAAAAAGTAAAAAAAAACAGAAACAGCAAAATCTCGACCAAAAACCCAAAAGACAAGAAGAGGTTTGAGAAGACATGAGGTTTATGTCTCTGGGTCGGCAAAGTTCGCGGCTTTGGAGAAGCAAAACGCCGGCGTTGCTTCCCTCTGCATCTTTCTGTAGCGACAATGGCGATGACTTCCAAAACTCCAACACCTCCAAAGTCATGATCTTTGACCGCCAACTTAAAAGAAGACAAGTACCGAATCTTCTTCATCTTCTTCTTCTCATTCTTTAACTTCGAATCAATTTTTTTTCCGACATCTATAACTTCAAAGTTCTGTCCTTTTCTGTTTTGCTTATTGATGCTTTGAATTTACTTCATTGTGGAATATAAACATGTGAAATTGGGATGTCTTGAAATTGAATTTAAAGCTTTCAGATTTTGTTTATGACTTGATTTTGGTGATTGTTTATGTAATTGGTTTTGTTCATTACTTAGCGGGACCGAGCTGCGTGGCTGTTACGCCCCAATGACACTTTTGTTGATGCTGTAGCAGAGAATCTATTAGATCGACTGGAGGTAGTACCTATATTTTCTTACAACATTTTACTTCTTCTTTACCTTTTGTGCTACTATTTTTACTGATTATCTCTAGAGAGTAGAGGTCTGGAACATAGATTGTCTAGTCTTTCTGTTTAGAATATATAACCTTAAGTAGGTTTGATATGTATATAGAACCTTACATAGAGTTATAACTTTGATTTAGCTCATTATAAACATGATATCTCCTTCTGGTTCATGCTAAGTTTGTTTTTGTGCCATAAAGGATTGTAAGAAGACATTTCCAAGTGCATTGTGTCTAGGAGGTTCTTTAGAAGCTGTCAAGAGATTACTACGTGGACGTGGTGAGACTTCTTTTTAGAACATTAAGATGACATATTCTTCATATTTTTCTAAAAACAAAGAAAAACTCTATATAAAACATTGTCTCTGGTGTCAGGTGGAATTGAAAAGCTTACTATGATGGATTCGTCATATGATATGTTAAAATTGTGTAAAGATGCACAGGAAGATGTAGGTGCTGATACTATTGAAACTTCTTTTGTTGCTGGTGATGAGGAATTTCTACCTATGAAAGAGAGGTAGATGCAGAACTAATTGTTTTTTTACTTTACCAAGTGATTGCTAAAATGGAAGGATTCGAATTCTGATAACTTAGTTTGTGGTTATGAAGTTCGGTCGATCTGATAATCAGTTGCTTGGGACTCCACTGGACAAATGATCTTCCAGGTGCTATGATACAGGTATATGCTACCATCTAAGTCAATCACGCATCTGGTATTTTAGTGCAAAATTATACGGAGTAGGGAAGGAATCAGGTTATGGCGGTTGAGTAAGTGGCTAGCATGTTGTTTTGAGCAGAATGTATTTTCTCTAGCTTGTGCAAAAAATTGCTAAGTAACGATATTACTGTTCCCTTTCTGACTATTCTTTCGTATATTACTTTTTTCTTGATGAGATCAGATTTTGTAATGCGTTAATAATTCAAGGGCCATGACACATTTATCTTAATTGTATTCATGACAGTGTAAACTGGCGTTGAAGCCGGATGGTCTATTTTTAGCAGCTATTCTTGGTGGAGAGACCTTAAAGTTGTCATTTCTCTGCAGTGTTTAAATAAGAAAAAAATCAGGTTAATCGTGCCTTGATTTCTCACTGTTACTTCTATCACCAGGGAGCTTAGGATAGCCTGTACTGTGGCTCAGATGGAGCGCGAGGGGGGTATTAGTCCTCGTATCTCACCTTTAGCGCAGGCATGTATATTGTACCAACTCTTGACCGTTTTGTTGGACGTTAATACGTAACATACTCTCTATAATACCATAAAACAGATTTTCTTGTTTCTCCTGTTTTATTCCGCATTATTATTTTTCAGGTGAGGGATGCTGGAAATCTCTTGACTAGGGCGGGTTTCTCCCTTCCTGGTGTCGATGTTGATGAGTATGTAGTTAGATACAAAAGCGGTAGGCTCATTTTCCTTTTGCCTTGAATTTATATAGGCAATGTCTAATTAGCTGGCATGCAGATAAGCATATTGATGTAATTGAATTGGCTTCTAAAAGCATAAGCAAAAAGCATATGCCAGTGCTACAGTGGCTCATGATCGTATAAGGAAAAGAAATACGAAAAGTTGTTAGAATTCGATTTTTTTGTATATAAGTTGCAATTAGCAAAAGTAAATTTCAGAGTGACATTTCAAAAGTTGCCTGTCACGTCTTCTGACTCTTGTACTATACTATAGCTATGGAACTAATAGAACATCTGCGATCGATGGGTGAAACAAATGCTCTTCTGCAAAGGAACAAGGTCAGACATTTTTCTTCATGTGCGTCCTTTTACGATACCAAATATCTTCAGACGGTTTTGTTCAGGCCTTTTTCCCACTTTGAAACCAGATTCTTAATAGGGAAACAGCTCTTGCAACTTCAGCTATTTACGACTCAATGTTTGCTGCCGAAGATGGCACCATCCCGGCTACCTTCCAGGTGAGACAGCTCTTTCTCTAAGTTCTTTATTATTGATGCTTCATCAGAAATACGTTTTTTCTTTAACTACCTCTCGTTGTCACCTCATGTCAGTTTGTTCATACTTGGAAATTGGATTTTTATGTTTATCATTTACCGAACAACCTATAGTTTTTGCAAAAAGGTTTTTTTTTCACTTGGTTATTTTAGGTTAGCGTTTTGGGTTGTGTAAACTGTGATCCTAACAATTCCAAGCCAAATGACCATTCGATGAGATTAATTCGATATGAAAACAGTAGCCGAGTAATTCGACACCAACACGTTCTCACACGTTTAAAGAAAACTTAGCTCATAAGGTTTAAAAGTTGTAAATCACCCTGAAATATGGTTTTCTTATGTTAAGTCTTGAATGGTGTTCTGTCTTTCTATTTTTGTAAGGTGATTTACATGACCGGTTGGAGAGAACATTCTTCGCAACAAAAGCCCAAACACAGAGGCTCTGCCACAGTCTCCTTCACCGACCTCCAAAAGCAATTCGGAAAATAACAAGTAAACTCCGATCCAAGATCCGAAAGAAGATAGAAAATCAAAACAATAACTTTTATAGATTATCGAACTTGTCTTTAAGCAATGCAATAGCCACAT
This sequence comes from Limnanthes douglasii subsp. nivea, assembly GCA_036936605.1. Lineage (NCBI taxonomy): Eukaryota > Viridiplantae > Streptophyta > Magnoliopsida > Brassicales > Limnanthaceae > Limnanthes > Limnanthes douglasii. Next base: position 1,215,385 of record JAUPFV010000004.1, on the reverse strand, counting down.
ACAATGTCAAACTACGCTTGATGAATGAATATATGAAAAAAAAAAACATATATTTGTTTGAAGGCCAAGCTACCTATACTACTATATCTGCAATGTACCAAAAAACCTAATCATGAGAATATCTTGTATGTTTTCGCCGAAAGGATTATTGTTCTTGCTCCTCCTATAGGTGCCAGAATTGCTATAAAAACGCCCACGATGATCGATATCTGTTATCATAAGTGATTATAGTCAATGAATTATACAATTTAGTTGAACATATGATGTATATATATAGTTATGTTCCGACTCACCCATGAAGCACACCAATGGAAACTCCATCGTTCCGGTTCCATGAGTCTGAGCCACATTATACATGGCAACTGCAAATTCGAATTTTTTGATGGATGTGGTTTCGATTTATGCGACTAGACTACAAATAAATATATATAAATTAACTATCGAGTAACTTACGAAATAAGAAGTTGATGAGAAAACAAGACCACCGAAAAATCCTAGTAAGCCGCCGAAGAAGGGGAGACAAATTCCGATGAACCCTGTTAGAGCTGCAATACAAACTCTTGTTATGTTAGGTTGTCTCTAACTTGCTCAAAAAAATAACCAATTGAATACCTGATTTTTTTTTGTTGAAAAGATAAAACTAGTTAAAAATCAAGATTAGCTTTATGTTTCGAGTTTGCTCAAGCTACTCCTTTTTGTTTTTTGGGTTGTCTCCCGCTAATCTTTTATGTTTTAAAATTTTACATTTTTAGTCCCGCACGCACTGCTATATAGTTTAAGAACGTCACCCTGATGGATTTGATAAAAAATTCGATCTCTTTCAATTTTTTATTAATAATATTTACTTTTTAAATTTGAATATTATTGTTAAAAGATTGAGAGATACTATTTAAAAGAAATTGAAAAATCAAATTTGAATAAAAAATTATTTGAGCCAAAAACATAAAATGAACAAAACTAGTCTGATAGAAATGATAAAGATTAAGAATCAACGATAGTATTTACTCGGTAAAACTATTTTTGGAATTTTTTTTTAACATAAAATCATAAATTATTCTGCTCAAGCTATTTTTTTTTGGTTTTTTTCCTTTCCCTAGTGTTTTATATTTTAAATATTTGTACCTTTAGTCACGTGCATACGATAATTTAGGAGCCACCACGTAACATTTTTAATATGAGATTTTCTTTTTTATACTATTTTTCAATCTTTTGTTAATAATATCCATTTTTAAAATTTGAATATTATTATAAAAAAATTAGAAAAACCATTTTGAAAAATTTGAGGAATCAAACGTTGAATAAAAGTTTATCACACGTGTGATGATTAATATGCAATATTTTACAACTTAGAAACAAAAATAAACAAAGTAAATACTAGCTTAATACAAATATAAAATTAAAAATTAGTGATTATTTTTAATCCATATAACTACTTTCGAAAAAAAAACGCTTAAAAGAAAATCATAAATTATTTGATTAAATTTAACTTTCGAAAGTGGAACTTTTTTTTATAGCATACGATTATTTGGATATGAATTCATAAGAGTTGTGTAATATTGGTAAAAGTTGAAGGTGTTTGATATTTTAATACATATGGATGTGGTACGTACCGACGTATGAAGTGCGAGCATAGAACCGGAGCCATTTAGAGGGAGTAAAATGCAATTTCTTTACTAAACACGACTCTATCAAGTCGAACACCGGCATTGCGAAAACCTATAGATCATCAAATTAGCTAACGTTAGAAACGAATATTTTACGAGATTAAAATGTACGAAGACAAGTAATGTTTGTCGGTATTACTTGATAGCTTCCGAGGACATGGAGAAACACCATAAAGTTAGCAGCTGCGATGAGCCATACAGGTTGTTCGAGAGAAATAAGAACATCGTCTTCAACCATAACTCCGAAAGCCCAGAACCCGGAAATAGCAACTAATAGATAGCATATGATGACTATAACGTAAGCGAAAATGACGCCTTTCCACATTGGTTTCTTGGATGGTGAAGGAATCGTTGCTTGTATCTCAAGAACAACACTGTGTCCAGCGAAAGCGAATGCTATAGTTCCCAAACCGTTTAGGGCGTCAAAAACTACACCAGCCGTAGTGTGAGACCGTACTCCATAATGTGACGGGTGGGATTCTGATCCTCGTATCATTGATGTCACAAACGCGACAATTGAATAACTGACCAACAAAACAAACATTCATTTCTATCGATACGTATATTTTTGATGCCGATGTATAGACACAAGATATGTTATTACCAGACAGACATGAGAGCAGCAACCAAAGAAACGCCTTTCAATGAGTTGAAATTTGGTGTTTGTGATATACCCATTTGTAAGCAGGCAAATATGAGGATGTAGTAGGTTTGTCGCATTTCTTTAACCTCTGGAAACAAGAGTTCGATCGATTTCTTGAGTGATTTGCCTCCAGTCACCATATAGACAATGTCCGAAGCGATTTGGACAAGCATCTGTTGTGGCATTACAATCCAATATCCAAGTTTTTCTCCGAACGCGTGTTGTCCGAGCTCTGCGTACCGATCAAACCGTTTTCCGGGTACCATTTCATGCATTACTACCATTTGCCATAGTGTATAAAATGTTATTATCCATGATATTAAGATCATTGCTATTCCAGGACCCCTACAATAATATCACATTGTCACCTTGTGTTACACATTATTAATCTCTCTCTCTCTCTCTCTCTATATATATATATATATATATTTATATATAATATGATGATGGATGTATACCAGCCGAGCTGCGACAAAGCGTATGGCAGACCTAAAACACCAGCACCAACCATTGCAGTCACATTGTGGAAGGCAGAGTACCACCACTTTGCATTTCGAGATGCTGTCACCGGTAGCCATTTGTTCAGCTCCTCTGCACTCAATCCTTCTCGGTTTGCGTCACCTTCCTACCAAACATTAATCAAATGATATAACTTTGGTAATAGAATCATATTAGATGATATATATATATATATATATATATATAGTTGGATAGATATACCTCTTCAGTTGTTGTCATGATGGGCTTTGTAGTTTTCTTAGTTGTGTTTAAGAAAGAAAGTAAAGCTTGTGATGATGAGAGTATAGAACTAGAAAGGAAAGTTGTGAGTTTACTATAGTTATATACAGAAAGGCCCTAAGAAATCGGGTGGTTTTGTGGTTGTCTTGAAGAAATAGTCCTGTGAAAACTCTCCGTTAACTGTGTTTAGTTGATATGACTGTTAAGTTGAATGGTCACTTTTATTACTCATGCCAGAAAATTAAGGGTTCTAAGGAAATCCTTTGACTATTTATCCACAATTTTATCTGAAAAAGTAATTATCCATCCACGTAATCCAAAATATACTATAATTAGACAAAAAATACATTTTTAAATGTAAAAACAATTTTTGTCCGAAAAATGGCTGCTACATTACTCAGTTCAATATGGTTGGTACCAAAAAATACATATATCATAGCATCAAATAACTGGATTCAAAAGGCTACACCACAAATCAGAACGTCCAATATTTCTGAGATTGTACGAGCAAAATATAAATTGAGAACTGGCTAGCTATTAGTCCGTAAGGGCAAGTTGCTCTATGTTGATGGGATACACATAGTTTTTATTTTCAGAATTGAAAGCTGTTTGTGCTGATAAGATGTTTAACTTCTCAGTCGGATGAAATGCGTCCCAGAACACGTATTCGTTACGATTCGGACATGGTGTTTGGAAAGGAAGACATGTCATCTGACCTCTGTTACGCCCGATTCCACAACAACCTTTGTCATAAACAGTGAACCCTGCACGAACAAAAGCACAAATTTCTGTTAGCACCCTTCTTGCTAAAATCAATTGGTATGACATCCTCTTAATATGCTTGAGATCTCAAGGTCGAAGCGCACGTTGTCTGTTTTTTATCATGTAATGACTTATATGTTGGAAGTGGAACCAAATTAAATGACTCGGTTATGTCTACTCACCGTTAGCCGGATTGGAAATGAGGTCTTGAGACAAATTAACAACGTCGATAAAAATGAATTTGGCACCGGGAAGATTATTGTTAAGTTTGTCGACCATGAGTTTCACATTGGTGTTGAAAGGTACGACAAGTTGGTTAACCGCTTCGGAACATTGACCAGTCGAGCTTTGAGCCAGAATGCTTGGGATGCAACCCATTTTTGCTAGTCCGACCAAAATAATTTTTCGCGCCCCAAGATTGTACAAACTCTGTTACATATATTCATAGAAAGTTTTAGAACTCCATGAAAACTATAAGAATAAAAAAGTAGTTCGACTGAATACATATAGTCTCACCGTGAGCTGGCCAGTAAATTGTTGGACAAGCAAATCCGCGAATTGTTGGGGATTGTACTGATTCTTGGTTTGATAATTGGGCATTAGGTAGTTGTTGAGATAATCGTTGCTGCCCATACCTACCAAAAACATAGACTTGCCTATCGACTGGGTAATGTTTGTCCTCCCTAGAAGTTTAGTGATCTGATTGAGCGTTGTCTCGAAATTCTTTATCTGTTGATTGAATGGTATGCGAGCAATCTGATCGTATTCATAGACATACATTTTACAACACTTATCTTAATGATACAAAAACTCATGCTCAAGGTACTTTAGGTGCATTCACACTTATTGACTTCTTTGATTATTGTTTCTTTTTAGGCTTCAAAGGGACAAGTTTTCAAACATTGAAGTAAAAAAGCCTTTTACTAAGGCTAGAAGACAAGACTTAAACTGTTTGACATAGTTCTCCTTCTCATTTTGTACCGTTACCCTTAAACTATGTGCTTAACAAAGTTCTAAAAACGTTACTGTCCGAGTTGGTTTGTTACCTAATACCTATTTTATCGAAACCGGCTTTACAACAACTACTACACTAAGTTTACATCGAAAGAACAAAGATTTTTCGCTTACAAAGTTTCCGCCAGTGATGTCTAGAATTCCTGCAGCGGCTGAAGCATAGTTTACACCGTGAAGCACTTGGTCTCCGGTGGCTTGGGCAAATGAAGGAATCAAGGGAAGTCCTAGTAATACAGCTGCATGCATGTAATGTGACAACATTAAACAAAATCTCTATACACAAAAACACGATATTTATGTCACTTATAAAAAAAACAGAATCATTACTAGCTTTAGGACCAACTATTCAAATCAACAAAAATATATAACATGCAAAATGAGCATCTTGAACAAAAAAAAACACTATAACTTTTTGAACCGACGAAGAACAACATTAATAACACTAAATCAGTAGATTGGTAAAGTTATGATCGTATAGAGAGAATGGTATACCTATTTCATCAACCATGGTGTATCCATTAGAGAAGCGACCGGTAGGACCAGCTTTGAAATCAATGCCGTAAGGAAAATAGTTAGCTTTTGCAAAAGAAGGAAGATTGTTGTTATTTCCATTGTCGATAAGAGAGTCTCCAAAGATGAACAAAGCAGGAACCAACTCCTTTCTCGTTCCTTTATCACCATCACTAAGGCTGCCTAGAGATGGTTTAATCGGCTCGGCAGTTTCTCCACCGCTGCCACCAAGCAGATGTGCAAGTGGATCCTGACCTGAAACGTTACTCATTAGACTCACCAAGGGCAAAGCCAAGAAAACCCATCTAAAAAAGTTGGTCATTTTTTTAGTGAGAGAAATTTTAGAGTGAGATTGAGAGGGATGGTGTCTTCTTTTCAAATGTTGAAATGAGAAGTTGAAGGGTGGGGTGGTTTTTAATAGGGGGAAAGGGAACTAAAAGTTGATTGTGGTAGTTGAATGGTGGTAAATACATTTATTGGTAGTCCAAAATCAAATTAGAAACTACTAATAAAGTGATACTTTTTAATTTAAAAAACTCAAGATTCTTTGGTGAGGCCATAATATTATATATATATATATATATATATATATATATATATATATATATATATATATATATTGTCACGGTATTATTATAAATATATATGAATATGAGGATTCTAGTTTTTTAGAGTCAAATATTTTTTTTCCAAGTCTTCAATTTATAACTTTGAAAAATCATTGATTAGACCTACTTTTTTTTTCTTTTTCCAAATGAGTTATTGACCCAGGTTATTCCACACTAATTTATAAAAAATTTCATCAAATATATATATATATATATGTTAAAGTAGATAGAACATTTATAAATATTTTTGTTATGTTTAAAAAGTATTATTTAAAAATATATTGCATTGTAAAAATCCGATGCAAATTTATTAAAATTATACCATTTTATTATTTATTTTTATAATTATTCATTTAAAAAGGACGTTACCATCCACATGGTAAACCGATTAAAAGTGCTATTTAGACGGGTTACAAGAATTTGACTAATAAAATAATTAAAAAAAATATTATTTATGATTTTAAATTATATTAATTGTTGATTTACTTAGATTAAAATTATTAGTCAGGTTTGACTTCTTTTTTTCCTTTCATTTTTTATAATTATAATTTATTGATTATATAATATATCATAAAACAATTCAAACACATAACAAAATTAAAAGCATAAAAAATACATGATTTAAATGTGGTTCGACCAATATCTACGTCAACGAATATCGTTAGAGAAAATAAGTTTCAATACGATATAAAATGGTTACTTTCTTTAGATCTCTTTTTGTGTAGTTTTAATAATCTATTTATATGGAAGAAATATTCTTACTAGATAATTAGCATAACGAACTCATATACACTACACTAGACTAAAAACTATAATGTAGATTATCGTTTAACATAAAATTGTATCCAACGAACACAAGGTACACTTTCAACCAGGTTATACAATACATATTGTCAACATTATTCAACTAATCATCAACAAATATTTCATTTGAGTTGAATAACCTTTCTTCCCAATTAACAACGAAACTTCTATTATAATCCTAAGGCATTCACTTGATGTTGCGAACACCAATTCAATTTAGGGATTTCTTAAACTTTTGAACTAATATTATCTTAGTCATTATATGTGCTGGATTACCACGTCATGCATTTTATTCACATCAACAATTTTCTTTTATATTATATCACTAATAAAATGATACATGACATATATTTGTTTTGTACGCTCGTGGTAAATTTGGTTCCATATAAGGTGTATATCGCTTTGACTATCACAAAACACTTTGTAGTAGTCATATCCAAGCCCATATCTGTCACCAAACCTTGCAACCATATTGCATGCTTAATTGCTTTTGTTACCAACATTTAATATGCTTCTCTTGTAGACAAAGCTACAATAGCTTGCAGTTATGCTTTCCAACTAATCGCACTCCCAACTAAAGTAAACACATATCATTTCAAATATCTCATATTATCCACATCACCTGCAAAATCATAATCAACAAAAACAACCACTGATCCTACCATATCGTTTACCGATTCATCAACATTGGTTTTATTAAAAATCAAACAAACATTCGCAATACTCTTAATATACCAAAATAACAATTTCATTACATGCCTATGTTCTTTCCTAATACATCTCATATACTTGCTGACTACATTTCAACTTAATCTTTCATAACACAAAGCTGGATCTTCTATCAAAATTTTCAATTTTATATTTTATTGATGTAGACGCTATTATACCAAATTGCAAAACCTAATCCCACAACCCAACGCTATAATACCAATTTTTTATGAATCATTATGCAATATATCATAAATGGCTTACACATAAAACAAAATAAAAAATATGAAAGTAAAGAACATGAAATTTTAACGTGGTTCGATATATGTCTACGTCTACAGGCGCTACCAGTTTTACTATGATTGAAAGGGGTTAAATTTTTTTAAATCTTCTTTTCTATAGTTTTAGTAATCTATTTATAATAAATATATAGAATTACTCGATAATGGGCCTAATAGTCTCATATACACTAGACTATAAACTACAACGCATGCAATTGTTTAACATAAAATGGTATCAGCAAACATAAGGTACACAATCAATGATACAAGACTATACTATTCGATACAACATACATTGTCAACATTATTGAACTCATCCTCAATATATTCAAATTGACATCTCAAATCAAGTGTCCGTCAATAAAAAATCAAACCCTAAACACCCCTTCATATTAATACAACTATTAAGCTTATCGATTCAGAAGAACAAAATCAAATTTTCTATACAAACTATCAATTAGAACCATCATTTCACGAAGAACAAGCCCTAAAAAATTCTTCAATAAAAAGGTAAAAACCTAAAATATATACTAATTTTTAATTAAATAAAAATTTGAATATGATTACGAATTTAAGTAGAAATTCGAAAACGATTACATATTGTATCAGGTATAACATGATGAATTTTATAAACATTCATACATAAACAATATAAAAGTTAAACAATGTATATTAGTAATAATTTAGTTAAACATAAAAAGATTATATAGAATTATATTTAAAAATTTAAAAATATAACCTAATGTATTAGGTATAGCAATATATATATATGGATATATAATATAATATTTTATGTGAACCATCAAATATTATATATAAGTATATTTAGATAATGAACTTGGTAAAATATTGTTAGAATATTCACGCAATAACATGTTTTTAGTGCGCTAGCATGTAACACATTCACGCTGCATAGTATTAAAAATGTTTATCATGTTTGGATATTGTTAGAATATTCAGTGTATTAAGTTTTCTTGTATAGGCCTCTAAGTTCTCTATATATTGAGAGCCTTACTTGGGTTTATTAATATAAAAAGCAGTTCAATACAAAAAGGAACATTTTCTAATAAACACAAAACCCTAGCCGCCTCTTGCGGCTACTTCTCTCTTTGTTATTTAACATGGTATCAGAGCACGTGTGATTCTGGGAATTCTGAACATCCTCAACAAAGATAGTTGGCAATGAAGTCGTGGTCAGTCAAATCCCTGATGAATTAACAATGTAGATTGCTGTCATTCTGAGAAATGGTCTCGGAACACAACTAACCCCGAGAATTTATCCCTAGGGATTAAACTCGGTGGTGACAACTATGCCATATGGGTAAACCTAATGAAGAAAGTAATTGGGGGAAGGGGGAGAGGTTCTCACATTACAAGGAAGCCGACACCTCCATCCAAAACTGACAACACGTATACAAGGTGGGAACAAGATGATCAATGTGTTTTCACATGGATTATCCAGAATCTTGAATCCAGCTTGGTGAATAATATCTCGCAATATCCCATTGCAAAAGCCCTCTCGGATGGGTTAGCCACCACATACGGTTCTGGTACAGATTCGTTACAGGTGTTTGACTTTCATAAGAGGGCTAATTCATTAAGGCAAGGGTCCGATACACTAGAAGACTTGTGGAACAAACTGCAGAACATCTGGATGTCTATAGATAGGCGAGATCCGAACCCTATGAAAGACCCAGAAGACATTCAGATCTACAATAAGAAGACTAAAAAACAAAGACTCTATCAATTGCTAATGGTGATTAATGACAAGGTGGAACCAGTCAATAGAGATATCCTGAAAAAGGATCCTCTTCCTTCCGTGAAAACAGCATATGCTACAATACGAAGGAAATGACCAGGCTTAATATACTAAAATCAAGTTCTTCTGATAGTGACTCGATTGAAATTGGAATGGGTTTGGCTGCTAAAGATTATGTACAGAGGTTTAAATTCCGATCCAAAGAGAAAAAAGATAAATCCAAGTTGTATTGCACTCATTGTGGGATGAAGAAACACACTAAAAAGACATGTTTCCAGCTGGTTGGATATCCAGAATGGTGGGAGGACGGTCATAAGGAGAAAAATAACCAGCTTTTCAGATCTAATGTCAAACGGGCTTCGTCTGCAAGTGGCGGTGAAGATCCGACTAAAAATGAGCAAGGAAGTGGCACTGGTTTTGGAGGAATGGCGACGAACTCCTATGAAAAACTTGGAGATAAAGGGTTTGAGAAATCAATGAATTGGATCTTTGATTGCGGGGCTACGGACATCATGTCTTATGATCGTAAAGACTTTGGTGACATGTCATCTCTAAAGAAGTCCCATATTGAGACTGCTAGTGGAGAAATTTGTGAAGTCAAAAGGGGAGGTTAAATTATTTTTTCGGAAAAAATGGAAATTAAAAACTGCCTATACATTCCTTCACTATCCTTAAAGTTATTATATGTTAGTCAAGTGACAAAACAACTCATCTGTGTGGTTCTTATGTATCCATTTTTTTGCATTTTACAGGACATTCGTACGAAGGAGATCATTATGCGTGGTACTGAACAAGGAGGTCTCTATCATGTTGATGAGGTAGTTCATAAGGGACATGCCATGCTTGCTCACGGAACAACCGAAATACAACTTTAGTTATGGCACCAGCGACTTGGTCATCCTTATTTTAGCTATCTTAAAAGTTTGTTTCCTAGTCTTTTTTGAATAATTCCATTCATGAGAAATGTGAAACCTGCATTCTTGCAAAAAATCGTAGGGTCTCATTTAATCAAAGTAATACTAGAGTTGATTATGCTTTTTCGCTAATCCATTCTGATGTTTGGGGTCCAGCACCAAATTCCACTAACAATCAAATCAGATACTTTGTTTTATTTGTGGATGATTTCTCAAGAATGACTTGGATATACTTCATGAAACATAAATCGGATGTACCAGAAATATTTGTTTGTTTTTACAAAATGATTTTGACTCAATTTGAAAAAAACAAACTACAGTTTCTCTGTTCTGATAATGGAACAAAGATTTTCAACCAAACAATGCATAATTTTTTCAAAACAAATGGTCTTATCCATCAAACCACTTGTCCAAACACACCTCAACAAAACGGTACTTCAGAACAAAAAAATCGTACTTTACTTGAAAAAACTCGTGCTATTATGATTGAATCTAGAGTTCCTCATTCTCTTTGGCCAGAAGCTCTTGCTACAGCCACGTATCTTGCAAATCGTCTACCAACCCAATGTCTAGGAAATAAAACTCCATTACAAGTGCTTGCCACCCAAGTTACAATTCCATCTGTTATGACCTTACCACCCCGTGTCTTTGGTTGTTCGGTGTTTGTTCATGTCCTTAAAACTAGTCGAAACAAACTTAATCCGTGTGCTGAAAAGTGTGTATTCGTTGGGTACGGTGTCCATCAAATGGGTTATCAGTGTTACAATCTGGTTACTCGTCGAATCTATGTCACCATGACTTCTTAGAATCCAATTATTATTTTTGACCACCAATCTCGTGCTCAGGGGGAGAAAGTAAGTGAATCACTCGACTGGTTGCTATATGAAAGTTACTTTGAGGATGTGCCGACAGAGTCGGTAGATGGCGCCACCGAACATGCCTCTTCCAACATAAAGGAGACTGACGAGGCAGTTCTTACCACCAATGATTCTCACGAAGACAATGTCCAACAAGATATAAATGCCATGGATACTACCAGTGAATCAGCCAAAGAAAATGTCCATCAAGAGGTAAACAATTTACAGTGTCATAATTCATAAAATGCTACTGACCATAATATTTCAGGAAGTTCATTTGTTGAAACTCAAACTCTGGTTCTTCCCCAAAGAAAAAATAGAGGGGTTCCTCCTGACCGGTATTCACCGGAACACGTTCCTCGTGCTTCTACGTATCCGGTAAAAACGGACATGAAAGGAATGGCGAAGATTGCAAAGGCATTTTCAGCTACTATTCTCTCTGAACAAATCCCTAAAACAGCTTAAGAAGCTAAGAAGATGACTGAATGACATGAGGTAATGAATACCAAAATGGAAGCTCTGAAAATGAATAGTACATGGGAGAATTGTGTGTTACCACAAGGGAAGAAAGCAGTCGGGTGTAGATGGGTGTTTAATATAAAATATAAATCTGATGGCACCATTGAGCGACATAAGGCAAGATTGGTTGCAAAAGGATATACACAAACATATGGTATAGACTACTCTGAAACGGTCTCTCCGGTTGCAAAGATTGACACTATCAGAGTTTTACTTTCAATAGCCACGAATAAAGATTGGCCTCGATAAAGATTGGCATCTTCATCAATTTGATGTAAATAATGCTTTTTTTACAGAATGACTTAGAAGAAGAGGTATATATGGAACCCCCACCAGGGTTCTCTGATGGTTTTCAAGAAAATGAGGTATGTAAACTGAAAAAGGAATTATATGGGCTCAAACAGTCTCCTCGTGCTTGGTTTGGGAGATTTACAATGGCAATGAAGCAGTATAGCTACAAACAGAGTAATAGGGATCATACCTTGTTTTACAAAAGGTGAGGAGAATTAGTCACTTGTCTTATAATATATGTCGACGATATGATTATAACGGGGAATGACGAAGAAGAAATTAGCTCTCTTACGAAAAACCTCTTCAAGGAGTTCGAAATTAAAGACCTTGGGGGATTGAAGTATTTTCTAGGAATCGAGGTTCTTAGGTCAATAAGAGGGATTTATATCTCCCAACGGAAATATATATTGGATTTATTAGCTGAAGTTGGCATGGTGGATTGCAAACCAAATGACACTCCTATGGTTGTGAATCACAAACTAAAGATAATTGAAGGGGCCAGACCAGCGAGTAAAGAAAGGTACCAAAGGTTGGTGGGAAAATTTATTTACCTGGCTCACACTCGACCCGACATTGCATACGTGGTGGGAGTAGTTAGCCAGTTCGTGCATCATCCTTAGGAACACCATATGGAGGCAGTAATGAGGATTATTCGATATCTCAAAGGCACACCAGGAAGAGGCATAATTTTTAAGAAAAATAGATACCTTGATGTTGAAGTATTCACAGATGCTGATTGGGGAGGGAATCCTAACGACAAGCGATCAACTGTTGGCTATTTTACTCTTCTTGGAGGTAACTTGGTGACTTGGAGGAGTAAGAAACAGAAAGTAGTATCACTGTCAAGTGTTGAATCAGAATTTAGAGGAATCGTTAAGGGGATTACCAAGATACTTTGGTTAAAGAAGATAATGAAAGAAATCGGATCCCCTCTGAAGTGTCCAACTCAGTTAATGTGCGATAATAAAGTTGCGATTAATATTTCAGAGAACCCGGTACAGCACGATAGAACAAAGCACGTTGAAATAGATAGGCACTTCATAAAAGAAAAGATTGAAGATGAGACAGTCGAACTTCCGTTTGTTAGATCCAAAGACCAACTGGCAGGAATCCTGACAAAAACGGTTGCTGCAAGAATATTGGAATCGGTTTTATCCAAGTTGGGTATTGGTGATCCCACTACACAACTTGAGGGGGAGTGTTAGAATATTCACGCAATAACATGTTTTTAGTGCGCTAGCATGTAACACATTCACGCTGCATAGGATTAAAAATGTTTATCATGTTTGGATATTGTTAAAATATTCATTGTATTAAGTTTCCTTGTATAGGCCTCTAAGTTCTCTATATATTGAGAGCCTTATTTGGGTTTATTAATATAAAAAATAGTTCAATACATAAATGAACATTTTCTAATAAACACAAAACCCTAGCCGCCTCCTGCGGCTACTTCTCTCTTTGTTGTTTAACACATATGCATATCATAAGTTTATATAAAGGAATGGTTTCCAAATAGAGAAACTTTCTCTTCTTTTTAGAAATCCTAATGATTTTCTTAAGAGACTTTTTTTTGCCATTTGATTTACGAATTTTCTCCGATTTTTCTCTCTTCTTCTTCTGTAGGCCGGTTGTTCCAATAAATCAATTTTTATATATTTTTTACTTCTAGAGATTGATTTCAGTTTGTTTTAAAGAGATTTTTTATTTTTTCTCTAGAACTCCATGTGTCGATGAAAGCTCTTCTTCTGGCTATCGACGGAGCTTCTAAAGTCGGTCTCTTCCACAAGTCGATTCGTGTTAGTATTGTGTTATTTTTATAGTGTATTTAGTTGCAGTCTCTTTAAAAGATCTTTCTCATTCCGTTTGACCCTCGGATTCAATTATTTGAGAGTCGGTTTTATCTAATTACAAAGTATTTTGTTTGAATGTATGATCTTGACGCTATTGGTTAGTTAGATACTGGTTTTCTACTATAGATCTATGAATTTGATTTCCAAATCTAGTGATTTTGAATTTTTTTGGGTTTTTAGGTTATAACATAAATTTTTAGATCTAAGATTTTTGTTTTACAAATCTAGATTTGGGTATATATTTTCTAGAGTTTTCTATTTGTTTCCAAATATTAGATTTTTAGATCTAGATGATATTTTATGTATATTAACTTCGGTTGATGTGGTCTGACTCGAATTGTAGTCCGGTTGTTATGGATTTTGCTCGTTTTTTTACTGTCGATTCAGCACACATGCTAGTTGTGTGTGCATGTTGTTCTTTGAACCTTTGTTTTTATTTTTTAACCTATGTAAAGATATAGACTTATGTCCTGCTTTGTCATTATGTTTTTTTATGTTGAGCTAAATTGTTAGGTTCAAAGTGTCTTTTTGTTTCTTTATTTGTTTCAGATACTTTTGATGTATCATTATTGTTGTATTTAGTTTTCAGGCTCGTAACCTTTTGTCGGGGTATTCCCTATGGACTTGTAAAAACATTATTTTTAATTATTTAATATTTCAATTTACGAAAAAGAGGTTTATAGAAAGGCATGTCAAATTTAATTCATTTGTTTTAACTGTTATATTAGATATAACATAACAGATGTTATAGAAATATATATAGCCAGGTTAGGTTTTTAAGTAGTATAGTTGTTTTTTGTGTGTTCTGCTTTTGTAAGCTAAAAAATTATATACAAACTACTTACATGATATTATTATTAGCATCGTAGGCGTTGCTCTTGACGGTCAATGCAAATATCAGGTCCTTGCTTTATCTATATATGGTCAATATGATTCATGAAAACTAGTTAGACGAGATTTGATGACCGAATTGCAAGATCAACGCGATTTATCGGAGATAGTGTTTGATGGTGCAAAAGATGTAGACAACCTAATTGAAAGGTTAGATTGTTTCCAAGTGTACTTGGGTGGTAATAAGCATTGAATGACATTAGCCGACAATGCGAAAATGATAGCCACTCGATATCAGTGTGTCATATACCACATATCTCTCCAAATTTCCTATATGCATCTAACTTTATGTGGTGTGCCGTCTCGATCGTATCCTACACAATAAATTGTTTTAGGTTTAACACATGGTAACCACTACGATAAAGTAAGTAATACAATATAATTTATTTGTAGTATTCCATTTTTATTCATCTTCTAAAAGAGTCCAAGTAGACATTTTTTTTTAATTTTTACTATGTTTTATTTTTATAAATTGAGTTCTTACAAGAGTAGAAGCTCTATTTGTTGAAATTTTATCCTTGAAATAATAAATATATGAATACTTGACACGTGTCAGTTATGGATAATGTAATCCCCTAAACCAATCATTCTGTGACACCTATTATATAAGACTATATCATATCCCTTTGCGTGTGAGGATAAACCAACATGATGCTTTAAATTTTGATTTGAGGGGCGAGTTCTAACAGATAGGGGTCGAGATATAGCATGTTCATAAATTTTAAAAAATATACTTTAAGTAAAATTCAGTATGGATCCAACATATACATAAATTAAGCAAAATAAACATAAAGTACACAAAAGTAAGTAACATAAACAAAGAAAACATAATTGAATTCACAAAATATAGAATTTAATAAAAACTAAAACCGTATATAACAAAGTAGTGGGTAAAAAATAGTCTGGATACATGCCTAAAAAATAGTATCATGATCATACACAATAAAAAAATCAATTAAGCTCTCGATATTGGTGCGTCAATCTGGAACATTCCTCTAAAGACTCACAAATCTTCTCCAAACTCATCTCATGGGACCTCAAGTGTACCTCAATAATACGATCTGATAAGTCAAATAACCTAGCTTGATAAATGCTCGCCAATGGGTTAACCCCAACATATGCATCAGCTGGCCGATAATCTGGATAGATCAGAATGTACCATAAGTCACACTCGACCCATACAATGTATAAAGAGATCGTACCATGTAGGCCTATCTGGTAACTATCACCCTAAATCCTGAGATCAACTATATGTGACTCTCATGCTTCCCATATACAATCATCCTACAAATAGTACGTGTTAGCACGTCGAGCTCTAAAACAGTTCGTAGTGGACCAAGTATCTCATGAACATGCCTAAACTGTCGAGCAACATGGAGAAGATAATAAGCCTCAATGATATCCCAAAACCTCAGTGTAAAGTCTGTCCAAGCTACATCATAGAAAGGTCTAACATCGCGTAAATGCTTGTAAGGCATGAACCAGACCTAAAGTACAAACAATAATTTATGTAAAAATCAAACAAGCATTGAAATAAAGAAAAATATACATGATAAAACTTAAATCATGCTCCCTTAACATATATATACTCTGTCGAATATTGTCTTGAGTCTTTTGGTCTAAACGAAAAGAAGGAGGTGCGTATCCACATATAATCGGTTGAGCAATAACATATGAACTATGAAGCATAGTCAAAATGGCGGGAAAATGATCGTATATCCATGTATTTAACAATGCAAAGAAACCTGCAAAACCCGATATCGCATGTAAATTTCCCCGACCAAGCTGGTAATATAATTGGGCCAAGATAAGCTGACCCTAGTTTTACATACTCGAGGTCTTGTAGTTCTTAATGAACTGTAGATAATCGAGCGATATATTGTTTCCCGTCTTATTATTAATAATACAACAACCAAACATATGGAGCAAATACCCCATCATCGCCAAAGAAACCATATTATCCAAAATTTCCTCATCGTGAAACTCGACAATCGAGTATCTCTCACGCAAATTAGAGAGGCGTACATATCTCCCATTACTAGCACGGTTACAATCAAGCTCCCTCTTAAGATCATCATTATATAAACCTAGTAATCTAGTGCACCAAGCTATCTATTGACCTTTACTAGGAAACGTAACTATGTTGAAACCTTGACATGTAATTGGAAGACCGATGATGGTGTGGATGTCGTCTTAGGTCACCATCATTTTATCGAAAAAAAAAATAAAACGTGTTGATCTCTTGATATCCTCTCTAAAAAAATACCTTTATGATATGCATGTTTATAGCCCAACGCGTAAAACAGTTAAGGAGCGGACACATCCCTATCATATCATTTCTAATCCTACTTTGTCGAGTAAGATTCCAAGTGCGATGGGTAAAGTACATCGCGTAGCAACATAGTGATAGTCTAGCCTACATAATATTATAAAAATTTAACCAAAATATACGATATAATCTACTACACGATAAACCACTAAAACTAACTTACATCGTTGCTGAAGACGTAGCATGCCTCATAATGCTTGTACTCGTTCATACCCGAGTAAAAATATGACACATGAGGAGTATCACGCTAGTTTTGAATGACATGCATACGAATGCACCGCTCAACCCTGACATACAGTGAACTAGGTCTATGTTTCTGAGTACGATCATCATTTGTCGTCTTACTATCTGATCCTGAAGGAGAACAATTTATTCTACGAGGAGACATGCTGAAAGTACAATAAAAACCTTAGTTTATACAAAACATTATCTCAAACAATTCAAAAACACCATAGTATGTATTAAATGAAAGACGTACACATTGCTACGTAACAATATAATGAATTGAAGGTATTATTAAAAAAACATAGGAGCAATAGCTTTCACACACATTGCCTGCATAATTTTGTGTAAAACCGTGGAAGCAATGTGTATTATCTCAAACAATTCAAAAACACCATAATATGTATTAAATGAAAGACGTACACATTGCTACGTAACAATATAATGAATTGAATGTATTGCATAAAAAACATAGGAGAAGTAGCTTTCGCGCACATTGCTTGCACAATTTTGCGTAAAATGTGCATGCAATGTGCGTGATTCCCCACGAACATCCTTCAAACCATCAAACTTCCAAATCCGTGCATGTTATCCCAAATCAAGCAAATAGACTATCTAATCGAAGATCTAGACGTAACCTAACCTATAACTAGAATTCAAAATAATACTATAAATATATAAAAATTGGTTTTTTTGAACATAATATGAAACTCTAAATATCACTAAAATATATATCTAAATTGAAAAAAACACGAATAAGTAAATAATACACACTTTAACAAAGTTGTAGACTCGAATTTGAAAAATCTGAAATTTTTAAATTTGATAGTCAGAAAGAATTAGAACTTTTTAATAGAATTTTGACCTCACATAAAAAAAATCATACAATGAGAACCTAAATGAAAATTTTAATCACCAAATTATAATATAAAACAAATAATTTGATCTCCATAAAAAAAAAGTTACTACAAGAAAATATGAAATAAAGATTTCACTTACCAAATTATAAATTCACAACAAATAATTTAATGCCCCCATAATACAAAAAAAAAAATCGAATAAAAAATTTAAACACCAGATTTAAAATCTAAAACAAATATTTGATCCCTAGTAAAAAAGAAAATAAAAAAGGTTCGAATAAAAGTTTCCTCTGCCGAATTAAAACACTTTGAATAAAGAGTACATTTTATTTACCAATTTATTTCTTATAAATAAAAATAAAATAAAATATATACTAATTTTATCTTAGAAATATTTTGCAAACCACACTTTTTAGAAAAAGGAGTTTTATAAAGGTGTCAAATTTTGTATGTTGTGGACCAAATAAATAAAGTTCAGATGTCAAACTAGTATGTCTGTTCTGTATTTGATTCCCGCAATAAATACATTCATCTGTCAGATTACTCGAATACTGAACTCTCTGGTTCTGGTTAGTGGTTACCAACCACATTTGGTTTCATTTCTAATCTATATTACTTTGCCGATCCTACCCACCAATTACATGTGAAAGTTAATGTATTTATTTATAACTATTTAATTTTTTACCAACTCAATCCATGCCAATTCACTTGAAATGTACCGACAACTCCTTTATTACCATTTACTGTGTTCTGAAGATTACCAAAATTTTAGTCAAAGAAATAGTAATAAATGGTAACGCTTCGGGTCTCGATTATTATTTCAATAATATAAACAATATCTGTTTTTATAGTATCAAAATAAAATTTTAATTCTAAAATTTTAATTCTAACTTAGCATAGTTCAAAATGATTAATTTTTACAATTTACTCAAAAGTAGTTTTAGAAAATAGTTCATGTTCTACTTTAATTATCGTTCTATTTTAATTGTCGCTCTATACAATGAAGGGAAATCACACACTAAGTATCTTTTAGCCAAACCTATTACAACCTAGTACCCAAAAATGGGTTAATGCTCACTTAATATCCATCTCATTAAACATATCCACTACCAAGATTACCCTCAACCTAGTATATAAGGTTCAATTTGTGAAAAAATGGCCCCTTTTGGCTTCAGCACCTATTTTATTACTTTTTGAATTTTGAATTTTGAATTTATTAGCCCTTTTCTCTCTCCTCTCTCCTAACCTAACAAACAACCCATTTTTCAAGAACGTCTGTTCATTTCAAAAAATGTAGGCTCATCACACCAGCTCCGGCGACACTATTGAACCACCGGCTAGACATTGTAACCACCGGCTAGACATTGTAACCACCGGCGAACCATATAAACACCTTCGAAGAGGCTTCCGATCACCGGCGATTTCGAAGAGACACGGTTCGACGACGACGACTGTAACAGAGACAGTTGCCTAGCTCCGTCATCTGTGAAAAAGCTCAGCCTCCTAGCTCCGATTTTGCCTCGTTTCTCAGCCTCCTAGACCACCGTTTATCAACCTTCTAACCACTGTTATCGGAGCCCGACGTTACAGTTTTCAGGTCAGTATCGGACCTGAGTTTTCAGTTTCAAAACTCCACTGTTGGATCCTCGGGCCCGAAGCGCTGTGACATAGCATTCTCTGGCGACCTTTTGATCGACCCGAACCACTCCAACTCTGTCTCCAACCACATACTTAAAACATTGATGAACTGTTGACACCACCTCATACATTCTTGAAAGCCATGGTCTTCCAAAAATATCATTATAACTTGTGGGACAGTCCACCACCATAAAAAGTACTTGAACCTTCTTCTTGAATGGTCCTTTCCCCAAACTAACTTCTCCCTCGAATTCTCCAACAACACGAGCTGTTACACACGTAAATCCAATAATTGTACGATCCGATTGAGTAATCCGAGGAGGGTTTGTCATCCTATCATAGGTGGACTTAAAAAGAACATTGACAGAACTGCTAGTGTCAATCAGCACACGTCAAATTTCGACGCCAACCACCTCAGCTCGAATTACCACAACATCCTCATGTGGTCCCACAGTCCCTCTCAAATCATCTTCATCAAACAAAATAAAGGGAATGTCTTTATTTCCATACAAATGTGTTGACATCCCCCATTCAATTTGAGTTGTCAAGTTGACAACATGCCTTTTCCTTGAGTTGTCTGAATTTCCAGTCATTGAATCACCCCCAAAAATTGCTAACGATTCAAAAAACTTACACAGTTCCCGAACATGTCCCTTTTCTATAGAAACAACCTCAACAGGCTTCTCGACTGCCATCAGAAGCAACCTGTTCGGATCCTTAACATATTCATTAGAAGCATCGAATGAATCAACCTGTGAATCCATAATCATCAAATTCTTAGATGGCTACGCAGCCTTCGAAGTTGATGCACCATTATTCTTCGACCCACCTCCATGTGATTTTGCATAAGTCAAGAGCTTCCCATTCTCAATAAAATATTGGATTTCTTTTTTCAAAGCAATAAAATCATTTGTATCATGCCCAATATCATCATGACACCTACAGAATTTATTATTCATTTCCTCCCTCGGTCTGCTGATAGGAGCTGGTTTCCTAAAGTTTACAAAATTCATAGTTTTATCCCAAATAACAGAAATACTCTCTGTCAAATCAGCATAGTACTCTGGCCTAACCCATGTATTCAGCCTAGGCCTGTTGTAATTGTTGGATATAGTGTGGTTCGAATGTCCACCACTCCGAGGAGGCAAATTGATGTTCTTCTGCCTCGACTGCTGATTATTCCCATTAGCATTATTATTTCCATTCGAGGGCTACCCTTGATTATTGGCTACTTGTCCCGGATTCTTCGAAGTATTAGCTAGTGCACCTCAGACTCTGCTAGACTCTTCAACCTTAATTTGATCCTCGACTTGAGGCATCAACACTTCAAAAGTCAAAGCCCTTCTCTTTGTTGTCTCATTAGCCAGATCCGCTGGCAACAGACCCTGGCGAAAAGTGACCATCACCACATTTTCTTCACAATTATCCAAACTTTCTTTGGTTAATAAAAATATCTTAGTATAATCTTTCAATTTCTCTCCTCGTGCATGCTTGCACTGGATAATTGTATCACCATTAGCTCTCATCTCCTTGCTTCCAACAAACTTCCTTCGGAAAACTGTATAAAAATCCCTGTCGGAAAACCGTATAAAATTCCTTTGGAAGCGTCATAGATCGAATTTTTATGTTAATGGAGATTTCCTCCAATCAACGCCTTGAACAAATTGATCATCGGTCCCCATTGTAACATACAAATTCATGTCGGTTTCAGCATATTGATTCGAAGGATTTCCTTCATGCCAAGTTAATCGAGGAGCATTCTTAGACTTGTTCTCTTTTTTATACCTCCTCGAATAATCTCTTTCCGATTCTCTCTTTTACAAACCTCTAATTTCCTAACTGCCTTTTAAAACCTCCTTTTGCTTATCTTTCTTATCCTTTTGAGATGAATATCTCTCTTTAGGAGACACAAAGCGTGCTTTTTTATGCTCAGACTTAGCATGTCTGTCATCGAAAGATCGATCTGACTAACCTTCCACATCGGTTTTTTCCAATTCTTGCCTGACCTCAGGTCTGATTCTAGCAGAAAGTATTTCTTGCTCCCTTCGCTCATATTTTTCATTCAAAGCATTAATTTTATCAAGAAGTTGATTCATTCTTGTCTCAACATCAGATCAGACTTGGACCGGAGATGATCCATCAGTTCTATTCCCATCAGTCTCATTCTTTTGCAAATCATCTCTCACCGTTTCTATCGCTGATTGAAGCGTATGATTATTATTTTCAAGATTCATCTTATGAATTTTAGACAAAGAATACTACTGAATAGTACTACTTTCGAACAAAATAAGCTACTATTTGTTTTTGCTCAATCCCCAGTGGAGTCGCCAATTTGATAAGGTTTTGATTTGCTAAGGTAATTTTCTAAAGAGAAATTCTAGAGAGGGAAAGTTCTTAAGAGTTTTTAGAGAGAGAAAACATAAGTACAAATGAGTTTCAAGTAAAAAGTGTTCAATCCCTTTATTAGAACATTCTGGTCCTTTATATAGAGGAGCTAAGACTTAGTCTCAAACTGAATCTGTTATAGAAATGGACTAACTGCTATTTAGTCCTTACAAATTATGCAAAGTCACAATAGCTTCCTAAAACTTACATCATTCACAAATTAAAGACAAAAATTACACTAATTACAATCAAGTCCCTGAATTTACATTGTTTACAAATTAATTCTTAAAAACCCATTGTCATATCAGTAATGAAGTTGCACTACATATCTTTGCTAGCCTTAATCCAGCTAATGCAGCTTCATGCTTAGCTTCATTATTCGACATGTGAAAACCAAATTTAATAGATTGGAGCATCCTTTCTCCACATTGAGCAACCAATTGAACCCCCGCACTGCATCCCAAAATACTAGAAAATCCATCAGTTCGAATAATCCACATCGAATTAACTGGCAAGACATCCTTGCTAACCTCTTCATCCGATATGCTTGAGTAAAACTCAATAAAGAAATATGCCAAAGCTCGTGCTTTAATTACCGTCCAAGGAGAAACGTAATGTCAAAATCACCCAATTTACTGAGCACTTAGTCATCCTCCCTAAAATATGAGGACGTTGTACAACATTCTTCAATGGAAATGAAGTTTGAACCTCAATGGTATGAGCTTGAAAATAAGGACGGATTTTTCTAGCAGCCACCACCAATGCTAATGCTAATTTATCGAGCTTCAAATACCTATTTTCTACTGCCACCAAACTTCTGGTGACATAGTACACCGTCTTCAGAATTCCTGAATCTTCACTTATCAATACTGCGCTTACTGTAAAATCAGATACCACAATGTACAAAAAGAGTTCCTCTCCACTTATAGGTTTAGATAATATATCTGGTAATGATAACAAATCCTTAATACTTGAAAATGTTACTTCACAATCCGAAGTCCATTCAAACTTCTTTGGTTTTCATAAAAATTGAAAGAGAGTGAAACATTTATCAAAAAATCAAGAGATGAATCTGTTAAGTGCTGCTAACCTTACTGTCAAGATTTTTATTTTTTTTATAGTTCGAGGAAATTTCATGGATACTACAGCTTCTAATTTCTCTGGATCAAATCTATCCCACCTTCACTGATAACATAACCCAAAAAGTTTCCTGATCGAACTCCAAAGGTGCACTTTTCTGGAACAACTTTAGCCTTATTTCCCTTAAATTCAAGAATATTTCTTCGAAATCTTCCAAGTGCGCATTATCTGTTAAGCTTTTAACCACCATATCATCGGTATACACCTCCATGCTCTTTCCAATATGTGAAGAAAATTCCTTATTCATTAATCTCTGATATGTAGCCCCTGCATTTTTAACCCAAAGGCATAACCCCCTAACAATGTAGGTATCGATCTGTGAGGAATGTGGTATATTCTTGATCATTTGGATCCATCTGAATTTGAATATATCCTGCAAAACCAATTATAAAGTTCAATATTTTATTTTCCAAAGTGGAATCAATCAACTGGTCTATTCGAGGAACCGGAAAACGGTCTTTAGGACATGCTCGATTCAAGCCTGTAAAATCAACACAAATTCTTTACTTCATATTCTTCTTCTTGACCATTATTGGGTTCGCCGTCCATAAAGAATACTGTGACTTCCTTATATGTCCGACCTTCGATAATTGGTCAACTTTGGAAACAGTAGCTTATGCTTAATCTGATGAAAATGTCCGTTTTTTTGAATAACAGGTTTCACCTTTGGATTAATGGCTAGGCTATGGAAAATTAATTGAACTAGAACTCATGTTATATCCTATGTTTTCCAAGTGAAAACATCTAAATTGTAAGATGAAATTGTAATTACTATTGACGTAGAATTGGTGTAAAAAAGGTTCCTATTCGAAGCACTATTCCCTCAAGAAAATCATATTCCTCTATTTCTTCACTTACTGTTAATGACCCTAGGGTTTATTTCAGATCGTCAACCCTTTCCTCAGAATCCGAGGTCAACCCCCTGACTGTTATTCATTCATTATATCATCACTACTAGATCCTCGGATCCGAAAAGTAGTGGCGTAACATTCTCTGGCAACCTTTTGGTCACTTTGGACGACCCCAACACGGTATCCGATGACATACTTGAAATATTGATGGACTGTTGATACAACACCATACATCCTTGATAACTAAGATCTTCCAAAAATGATATTATAGCTTGTTGGACAGTACACCACCATAAAAAGCATATGAATCTTCTTCTTAAAAGGTCCATTTCCCATACTCGCCTCCCCCTCAAATTCCATGATTACTCGCCCAATCACTCTAGTAAAACCGATAATAGTGCGCTCTAATTAGGAAATTCGAGGAGGATTGTGCATTCTATCATAAGTCACTTTAAAAATAATGCTCGCAGAACTCCCAGTATCTATCAACACACGTCGTATCTCAACTCCAACAATCTCTGCTCCAATGACCACCGCATCCTCATGTCGCCATGCAGTACCCCGCAAATCATTTTCGTCAAAAATGATAAAGGTAATGTCTCTCTTACCATACAGACGGGTAAACATGTTTTCCTCTATCTGAATAGCCATACTCACTATGTGCCTTTTCCTTGAGCTATTAGTGTTACTAGTCATAGAGTTTCCTCAAAAATTGCCAAGGACTCAAAATATTCGCAAAGTCTTCGAACGTGACCTTGTTTTACTCGTTCTTCCACCACCATCATCATTAAACGATCTGGATCCATATCTTAGTATTCCGATGCAACATCAAAATCATCAACCTTTGAATCCAAAATCATCAAATTTTTAGTCTGTGCACTTGAATTGGTTGGTTGTGAAGTCGATGTAATTGGATTATTTGATGTGATGCTCTACGCTTTCACATATGTCAATAATTTCCCATTTTCAATTAAAGTCTGAACTTTCTTTTTCAAGGCGATACAATCTGTAGTATCATGTCCGATGTCGTTTTCATACCTACAAAACGTGTTGTTTCGCTCCTCTATAGGCCTATTGATTTTAGTGGGCTTCTTGAAACTCACATACGCTTTAGATTTATAAAAAATTATAGCCACACTCTTATTCAGATCTCCATAATACTCAAGCCTTATCCATTAATTGGGCCTCAGTCTATTAAATTGTTAAGTTGACGCTTGGTCGAATACCCTCCAGCTCGAGGTGGTAGATTGTTGTTCCTCGGACGTGCTTGTTGAGCAGAATTCGAGGATTCCCCCTGTTTATTTTGTACCTACCCAAAATTATTTTGACCAGTAGCAGCTACCCCTTGAACCCTCGTCGATTCTTCCATCTTGATTTGGTCCTTAACTTGAGCCACCAATGCTCCAAAAGTTAAGGCTCTTCTTTTTGTTGTTTCATTAGCAGATGCCCTAGTAGCAATCCTTGTCCAAAAGTTGGTTCATTCGCAACTCTATATCGGATTGAGTTTGACGAATCGGACTAGACTCTTCTTGTCTATCATCAGTTATTTGCAAATCCATTTTCAGTGTTTCAACAACTAATCGCACTAGCGGATCATTTTCTGGATTCATTGTCAATCTTAAAATCATTTTTCAAGATTTGGGAAAGATAAATTCAAACTAGTAAACCAGGCACCAATTAATGATCAGGTCCCTAGTGAAGTCGCCAATTTGGTGAGTTGAATACTTGGATTGTTTAAGTAAGTTGAGAGAATTCAGAATATAAAGAAAGAAATAAGTTTTAGAGAGAGAAAATCAGATTACAAAAGTGATCTATCTCAAAAGCCAATTATTAGATCAGCCTTTTCCTTTATATAGAGACGCGATAACTTAGTTCTTAACTGAAACGTTACATAAAAAGAATAATTACACGCTAATCCCTCACTAAAACACAAAATTCTAATTTTCTCGTATAATTTTACCATAGGTCATAAAAAGTCATATTCTTTACCTCTCGGTCTTCGAAGTTCTATTTTCTTATCATCAACAACAATAATAATAATATTATTATTCTTTTATAAAAAAATCATATTTCCAAAAAATATATGCTACTTTTTGAAATATAAATATTAAAATGTATAAAAATAAACGTAGACATAAATCGTACGAATCGTTTTTAAAAATTGGAGACTAAAAATAAACATAAAAAAACTACAACATAACAAAAATAATCATTTGTTGTATTTTGTACTACTTACTATGTAGTCTTTGTTATCCGGGACTGTGATGTTAACATTTGAGATATTTTGATTCTTTTTATTGTCGGTTTTTGATACCTATGATTTATGTGGAGCTTTTATGCATTCACCTTTAAAATTATATCATGAGTTTTTGTTATTAAATATTTTTGTTTTGCTTCTTTTTCGTTAATTTACAAGAATGGGGCGTATTCTTTCCTTAAAACCCTAATTCACTCACAATATTTGCATGCATATTTTAGGGTTTCTATAACAGTGAATATTAATAATTCAGTTTCTTATGTTCAATCCTGACTTGCGAGTTGTATATATATCTGGTAGTTTCATATTTTTTAACTAAATATTCTTTATGATATGATATTGGTCTTGCATACAATAAATTATAATATGCTTTTCTGATCATTTATATCCCTTCAATACAAAAGAAAAAATATAAAGAAAATGCATACCATCTCACAACTTAACACAAACAATATAGGTTTACACATAACCATAATAAATATCCCTCACAAATACTAGAACTAGTACAAACAAACCCTTTTGTTCTTGCTAAAATTGTACCCTATCCTGAAACTGAAACTGAAACTGAAGTATATCATTTGGTATAGTTAGTAACCCTGAAGTGTTAGCAGCCATTGCTCCACAGTAGTTATTATTGATTCCACAGGTCTCCAACATTATCTGCATATGCAATTCCCCTTGCTATAAAACTAAATAGTTTTTGGAAAATTATAAATATAATAAAAAAACAACTAATCAAAATAAAATTTAGACATGTTTTTTTTTATAAAGTTGTTTTTTTATATATATTACCGTGTCTTGGAGATGTTTGTTTGCAGCTTCCAGAATTTCTTCCTAATTTGGATACCAAAGAGATAAATTAAATGGTAGAAACAGAATAATAATGTACATGATCCTTAATTTAATTCAGTTTCTTGAAACATATAATAATTGGCAATGAGAATCAAAGCAAATACATTATAATGGTTGAGCTAAGTACAATTTAATTAATATATATTTGAAGAGATATGAGCATCAAAACATACATTAAAATATAGTAAGTAAGAGAATATAACATCACTAACCTTATTCTTTAGCATTTGAATCTCTTGAAACATAACATCCATCTGTAGTTAGCAATCTTGATTGTGAGTAATTTCATTAAATGATTTGGACTAAGATGAATCTAAAAATATCCAGCTCTAATGTTGATTTCACATACATATAATTCTCTAAATGTTTTCGTATACCTTAGCTGAGCGAGTTTGACACATCCAAAATTCAAGATGTTTTTCGATCACAAGCAATTCATCCAGACTCATTTGATCAGGTCCTCCTCCGACGAACAAATAACTGTTAAGATTAGAAAATGAAAATATGATACCAAACATACAGATTAGCAGAATAGTTAAGTCCGTTCGATTTAAAAATTAAACAAACTAGATTAAAAAGTTACCCAATCCCTTTTTTGAGAGTTTCAATCTCTTGTTTCAGCATAATAATCTCTTCCTTCGTGTCCTATTTTTATAGCATCGATTTCCAGT
This sequence comes from Limnanthes douglasii subsp. nivea, assembly GCA_036936605.1. Lineage (NCBI taxonomy): Eukaryota > Viridiplantae > Streptophyta > Magnoliopsida > Brassicales > Limnanthaceae > Limnanthes > Limnanthes douglasii. The sequence continues at coordinate 1,187,367 of JAUPFV010000004.1, read as the reverse complement.
AAAAATATGTGTAATAAAAAATAATGTATTCGATAAATTGAAAATATTATCATGATTGTAGCAACTGACCAGACTTTGCGCCTCGATGGGTTGCTCAGGCTGCTCAGCTTGTCCTGTGCCCTTGGCATACCTATCAATCATGCCTTGCATGGTTCTTGAGAAACAGCAAGTATCAACCAAGTTAAATCATTGATAATTTTACATATATAAAGTTTATGAATCAATATGTAATACACGTTTAGAGAGAAAGAGAGAAACCCTTTTGTCGCGAGCTGGAAAAGCTTGCCATTTTCAGAAAATATAAGAAGTCCGATGTCAGCGTCACAAAGAACAGAAAGTTCTCTAGCCTTCTTCTTAAGTCCAGCTCGCCTTTTGCAGAAAGTAACTTGCCGGTGAACTGGATTTTCTATACGTTTCATCTGAATCTTACCACGAGCCATATTGATTAGCGTTAGATATATATATATATATATCTATATCACTATCACCTACCTCTCCTAGTTTTGTTTGTAGTTCTGTATTTTTCTCTTAACAAAGAGACCAGTCTCCCACTAGTTTGGACTAGCTTCGATGTTGAAACTTGTTTTAACAAAATGTGTTTTATATTTGTGATGCAGTTTCAAGCACTATATAGCTCATGTAGATTCTCTGTAGCTTCGTAAAGAAAGATAGGAATAATAAGTCACTCACCTTTACACATCACAAACCTTTAATAAATAGAAGGAAAACTTTCAGGTTAGATTGGATCTATATAATATATCTCTATTACAACTACAATAATACACTAGTGTAACTTATAAGACATGTTTGATATGACTAATTTTTTATACAACACTTTCAGCTCCACTCAAGAGTGTTTGTTGCATTATTATTGATATAAAATTTTAACTTTTTGACTCCTTAAAAGTGGCACTTTAGGAACTTTTAGTATTGCATTTGTTTTACAACCTGGCTTATATGTACGGGCGACTTTACTAATTTACTTCTACCCAAAGTTACTTCTACATATTATATAAGCTCATAACTGTCTAAACAACATAGCCATATATATACGGTACATAACAAACTCTTCCTCTAATAATAATATAGAAAAACAGATTATCAAAAATACGGAATGAAAAAAAAAACACATTATCTCGCAATATATTATTATAATAGATGCGTAGGTGTGAAACGGAGATGTGTAGATATGAAACGGAAGTCACATACTAGCAAAATATTGTCCGCTTTATCTCTGAAAAACTGCACGAATTTGTTTTTGGTAACTCCCAAAAGATCTCTTACTAGTCGAGGGAGGGTTCACACTTATATACACTATATTCTATTCTTTTCAATGTTAGTAACATGGGATTCTGGACCTAATATGGGATGAATTTACTTCAACATATATAACATGATAACAAATATTTTTTATAAAAAATATTGGAGACATACAAATTAAATGCACGGATCTTTGTTATAATTTTTATCGGGACGTATCAATGAGAAATCAGATCATGAAAGAGCTATTAAAAGTGGACACTTTGAAATCATGCGAGCACGAACATAAAGAAGCCATAGAAGAAACGAGGGTTGTAAAGTTTGAAGGATTAAGGTTATATGGATCAAAGAGTAAGGTTGAAGATTCTGAGAAGTGTGGTTCGAAAAAAATTGCTTTGAGCTAGGACTGTTTGAGTTCGGGCTCATGAGTACTTGCATTCGTTTATACCTGAGATCAAATTCAACTCAAACCCCTAACAAATAACATACCAGAAATTTTAAAACCAAGCCTAAAACATGTTTATTTACAAGAGTCTCATTACAAGTTCAACTCTCAATCTTGAGACTATTTTTAACGTTACAATAGATAAGGATTACTACACACAAATACAAGTGTAATATTCTTCTTAGTACCTACAACGACTTTCAATATGTATAACAATTGTAAACAATTTAGGGTGAAGCTATTCCCCCATCAATTATACTATTTCCTCCATAGTTCAAACTCTCCAAAACACTTGTCACTTGATTTACAAGATTACCCTTACTTTATTTTCTAAGTTATAATTAGATGTCATTAACAAAATACAAACCCTTATAGCAAGAAACACATCATCAACCCAAACCGGAGAACAACACTCCATCAATGAACAAGGTAATTTAATATATTTTTTTATGTTTTACATTAATGTAACTTGAAAATTCACGTTCGAAACAACTTTTTTTTAGAGGAAATCTCAATTTTCTCCAGTTTTTAGCGAGAAACAACTGATTCCGAGACGGTATCTCGGCATCAGTTATTTTGTTCAAAAGCAATTGATTCCGAGCCATCATCTCGGAATTACATGTTTTTCTTACTAAAAAAAACATGTGATTCCGAGATATCATCTCAGAATGACACGTTTTTCATTTAAAAAAAACATGTAATTCTGAGATGACGTATCAGAATCACATACTTTTGTTTAAAAAAAACAACAACCAATAAACTTCAGCAAACAAACTTAGTTCAGCAAAAACATAGAGCAAACACATCAAAAACACCAAAGAAAGGGTAAAGCATATAATCAATGGCGTTTGAGGTAGAGAGAGGATGAATAAGTTGATTAAAAATGTCGGAGATAAGAGACCCTCTACTTGGAACAAAAAGACCGAGATTAAAACAAAACATAACCCAAAATCGGACTGTCAACAACTAAAATCGATAAAAATAGATGTAAACAACTAAAAATGGACTGTCTTCAACAAATTCGTACATGAATCAAATTTACCTAATCGAATTGGCCCTCGACCTCGACCTCAAACAAAAATAAGAAACAGAAATGAATATAGAAGAGAGGGAGTCAAATGTAGCAATGGAAATCGACGTGTTTGTTGAGGTTTCGGGTTGGAAGAAAGACTGATTAGAGGAAAAGAATGAGAGGGAAATACGTGACTGATTTCAGTTTAGAAGACATAGAGGGGTTTTGGAATGACTTTCTTAGTTAAAGGAGGGGAGAGTAAAAAGTATGAGTAATTTATACAATGGTGTCGCTAGGGTTTCATTAATGAGAAAATGATTTAATGATGTTAGGTTGGTTGATGGAAGATGGGAAAGTGGGAGTTAATGGCGTTCTTGAAAATGAAAGAGTAAGTGTAAATGGGTTGATGGAAGATGGGAGACTAGGAGTTAATGGTGTTCTTGAAAATGAAAGAGTTAGACTAAATGGGTTGTTAGAGTAAAAATATTAATAGTTTTCTGAGTAAAAAATAAAAGAAGGGAAAATATGTTATTTCCTTTATGAAAGAAATAACAACATGAGATTTTTTCTCAATTATGGAAGAAATACAAAATCTTATGGGGGAAATAGCTTCACCCAACAATTTATTCAATATATATAACAAAAATATTTAAAGCAAACTTTTATGTCTCTATTATATAAATTTCAACTTGGTATCATAGCAGGTTTTTATCTTAAATGTCTAATTTCAATTCTCATACTCTGAGATCAGATTCTCTTGGATATGGGTTAACAAATGTTGACTCCCGTTTGAGCAACAAAAACCTGTAAATACAATAAATAGCTCATTCAATGTTATGAGACTTGACATAAACAATTTTTTTATGGAAAATAATGGTTTGCCTATCTTCAAAGGCAAAAAAACTAGGAGGTTTAATTAATGGTGAATTTTTTTATCCTCAGAAGATAAACAAGTCAAAGTGGCATTATTATTAAGAACACTGAACATAAAGAGACTTCCAAAGACATGTGGGATGTCATAATAAGGTTATCTGGATCTCAAATGAGATCCAGAATCACCTTCTTAAAATTAGAGTTCCAAAGAACTCGTAAAAAGAATAACATTATGATATATATCGGTACAAGATGAAAGGTTTTGATGAAAATCTAACTTTAGTTAGGTCTCTTATATTTATTGATATTCTTGTTCTTCAGGTTCTGGGAGAGTTAGATGCTGAGTACACACCAATTGTTTTCAGCTTAGACGAGAATAAAGTAAATAATTGGCTTAACCTACAAGCTACTCTACTCACTTTTGAGAGCAGGTTAGAACAGCTAAACAAGTTTTCTAACTCTATGGAAAATTTCAGTCTTTACATCTTCTAGTTTCTGAGCAAATAAAACTAGAAATTGGACATCCAACAACCCTAGCACTAGAGAACAAAACACTGGTTACATATCCTACAGACAAAACACTTATCCTAAACAGTATTGTACATGTCCCGAAATCAATGAAAAATTACTGTTTATTTATCAACTAAAATTTTAAAATCCTATATTTCGAGTTTCATAAAACTATATGTTTTGATAAAGACACGACAATAAGATTAGTGCTGCTTATAGGGAAAAGTGAGGATGGTATATACAAGTTAAATAATATTTCCAAGCCTAGTGTGTCCAGTCTCAAGGTCTCAGGTATTTTACTTAAAGTTTTAAATGTTTTGAGTATCTCATAGAAATGAGTCTAAATAATCTAGTAGCCTAGTGTTAGCATATAAAACTATTCCACCCCTCTAATATATTTTTATCTTTTGTCTTAGTCATGTAACCTACATGTTGGATTAAGAAATAAAAATCTATTTTGTGACTCTTGCCAATTAGGAAAATCTCTTTATTTTCCCTATTCAGTTTTAAACTTCTCAATCTAAAAATGTTTGAAGGGGGGCCAACCTCAATCATATCCAAGTATGGTTTTAAATACTACATTATTTCTGTAGACGATTGCAATAAATACACTTGTCTTTATCCATTAAAACATAAAAATGAGACTCTAGGTATTTTTAAAAACTTTAAAACCTTTGTTTAAAACAAATCTGACAGAAAATAAAGTCCTTTCAGTCATATTAGGGAGGATAATTCATGTGTTTTGTTCATGGCTAAAGATTGTGGAACCCTACTCAGAACAACCTGTCATCACACCTTTGTCTAAAATGGTAGAGCTGAGAGGAAATAGATACATATTCTGGATGCCTCACGCTCCTTACCCGGTCAAGTGTTTCTTATTTTTGCTAGCCTGAAGCATTCATAACTGTAACCTATCTAATTAATAGGTTACCAACTATATTTTTAAGATATTTGTCACCTTATGAAAATGTTTTGGATGTAAACCTAACTATACTTTCCTAAACGTTTTTTTGGTGTGCCTGATTTCTTTGTCTAAGATCTTACCAACCACATGAGTGAGAACTCCATTATTCGTTTGAAAATATAAGTGAGAAATAAGACTATGAAAGAGCTATTGAAGGTGTACACCTAGAAATCATATGAGCATAAACATATATTAGCAATAAAAAAAATGTTTGGAAATGTTAAAGGTTTGAGGTTGTTTCGATCAACGAGGAAGGTTGAAAATTTTGAGAAGTGTAGCTCAAAGAGAAAGTTACTTTGAGTTAAGGTTTGACTGTGGTATGAGTTCCGACTCAAGATTACTTGTACTCTTTTATACCTTGGATCACACTCAGCCCAAGCTCACAATAAATAACTCAAATTGTTTTTTTAAAACCAAACCTAATACATGTTTATTTAAAAAAAACCCTATTATAAGGCCAAGTCTCAATCTTTGAGACTATTATTACCGGTATACTGGATAAGAATTACAACGCACAAATACAATTGTAATATTCTTCTTAGGATCTAGTAAAATTGATGATCCCAAGAAATGTTTGATACAACTCACAAAATTAATGAATACATGTAACAATTGTAAACAATTTATTCAATCAATATCAACAAAAAACTTTAAATTAAACTTGTGTATCTCTATTTTAGAAATTTCAATTGTACTTAATAAAAATGTATTCCCTTCTTCTAACTCTTCAAAACCAGTCTTCCCTGATACATCAGTTTTGAGTTACCTTCAATTATCTTCAACCACTAAACCCATTTGTTAATCTTTTCTTAAATCTATTTTAATCACTCTTGAATTTTAGGATTTAAGATTTCTTCTTCAAAGTATTGATGCTTTGCTTGATCTATTAGCATTACATCCTCATTTCATGAACACTTTGTTTTTTAACTTCATATTTTCGCACCACGACTTAAAGTTTTATCTACTAGTTATTCATCTATATCTTGAACTTCATTTATATTTTTACTCTCCAAGTTCAGTGAAATAACGGGAGTATGAGATTCTATTTTTTCCTGAAACTTCTATGTGGTTTGGTTTTCAAAGAATACCACATTTTGTTTTTGATAATTTTGTTTGCAATATGGTCCCACAATATGTAACTAAATTCTTATTGAGAAAGACCCGAAAGTATACGTTTCCTACTTTTATGAAGTATACACAAAATCTCTAGATCCAAACACCTACAAATGTATGTAAGAAATATATCTTTTAGAATAAACTATATGTTGGATATCACCATTATGAGGAATTGAAGGACAAATACTAATCAGGTATACAATGGTGGTCATCAATACTCCTTAGAATGACTTTGATGTTTTTTCATGAAAGAGCAGATTTCAAATACGTTCACATATGGTTTGATTCATTCTTTATTTTGTACCATTATATACTAGTATCTTGGGGATAATATTCTCAATATTCATACTGTGTTCTGGACACTAATATTCACAATTATTATATGCTCAAACATTTTTTAGCTTATTCCCGATTTCTCGTTCTACCCTAGTATAGAAAATATTGAATGTATCTTGTACCAGATCTTTAATTTTAGAAAGAAAATTTAAAAAATATCGTGGAATGATCATCGATGAATGTGATAAATTATTATTAACCACCAACTTATTTATGAGTCATAGAATAAATATATGTATATAAAAGATTAATTATATATTTCCTTCTCAATATAAGGGTTTGCTGGAAACCGACATGATGTTGCTTACCTGCCACACAATCAACATAAGGTTTTGAAGATGCATTTGTTATACCGAAGATAAGATCCTGTATTCTAAGAATTTACAAGCTTTGTTTAACTAATATGTCCAAATAACTAATGCCATAGCTCGGTATCAGCCTTGACGAAATCGGCATCTTTGTTATTGAGTTTTGTTTGTCTTATGTTTGTTACCTTGGTTTATGATTTAATAGTTTTGGTTATATCATATATTCCTTCACCAAAGTAGCTTGAATAACTTTCATCGTCTAGTTTTCCAGCAGATATTAAATTAAACTAAATATGTGGAACATGTCTTATATCTATAAATATCAACATATATTCAATATTAGTCTCTAAACAAACTCATTAATAATGATGATTTTAAAAAACCTATCGTTTTCCATTATTATATGGCCAAAATCACCAGAGGTGTAAGATGAAAAAACGTTAAGGTGTATGGTAGAATGAAATAAAATACCAGAACTAACAACCCATGGACAATCTCCACAAGAAATGTTTAAAAAACTATCCTCACAAATGATAAAAACTTCTTCAATGGTAATAAAAGCTGAAGGATTACATTCTTCTCGTCATTCAGACTTGTCAATAAATTGGTCGGTTTTTTCATATGGTTGATAGTCTTAAACTTTTGGACCACTTTTATTATAGTAGATTTATGTGAATATTTTTTCAACTTTGATTTGGATCTCATTCTAGACTTGTATATGCCTTGATATGTTGAATCTTGGGTTTTGTTACTTCATCGACTCCAAATAAAGTTTTAATATGAATGAAACAAAAAGCTTAAGGTTTTTCATTAAGCCTCTTCATTTGAAATATTATTGCATTATAACTTACAAGAAAAGATTTAGTGTGGATTTACTCAAAAACATGAATATTTTTACTTAACTATTAAGAAGAAATTAAGTAAAATAAAAACCAATAACTTATCGTTTAAGATGATTCTAATGAATTTAACTTGATCTGTGAGATTTTATCGCTATTTCATCTTCAAAATTCTTTTTACGAGTGAGGCTTTATTTATAATATTTTGTTGAGATATATAATATTTAGCTTTTTCCATCATTCACATCCTAAATATCATTTTGATCAATATTACTTTTAAGATAATTTCAAAAGACTTTCAATGTAACACTTGTCACTGAGTAATATTATGCTTCTCAGAATTGCATTCACGAGTAATGGCCTCGTACAAAACTTTGCAATACAATACACCATACATTTTCATTTTCTATAGTGATTAATTCAAACATGTAAGATTAATTCTCCTTGACACGGTAGAATATTGATTCGTTATATTACATAAAATAATAAAATAACTTAAGCTCTAATATCACCATGAAAAATCACCGAATATATAATATAAAAGTGATCGAATATTGTTTCCTCTAATTTTGTGAAGTGTACATGGAAAAAAAGTAAATGACCTCACAAAATACGTGGAAAACCTTTCAAATTCGAAGGTAAACAATTAGAATGGAACAAGAGTCCAAATACTCGACTATAACATAATATATAATGTAATTAGAAGAGTTCTCTCTAAATAATACTAGATACAAAATAACAATCAACATAAAATAATAAAAGAAAAGAAGAAATAACTCATCATCTACAGAAGGAAATATATTGGCTTTCAACCGTTAAAAATGGTAATCTCGACTCTCATTGTTACATGTGTGATTTAATTTGTTTCAAATGAAATTTAATTTATTAAGAATAATGGGTTGAGTCGAGGTTTAATTTGACGAGGTTCTCCACTTTTTGTTGGAGATATATTTTTTATATTTCACTCGGTTCACTAGTCATTCCATACATTTTCTTCTATTTTTACGTGTCTTTTATTTTCACGTGTTCTTGTCTCATATTCTCTTTTTTAATCTAAACTTTAATATATAAAAACTTTTAAAAAACAAATATAATTTATTATTAACAATTTAGTTTTCATTTTTCTTTTATTTGGTTCACATTCACATTAATTATGATTTTAAAACAAACAGCCTAGTAAAATCTCATCATTATTAGTAAACTTAATTTGTTTTAAATTATTTCTATATAAATATTTTTATATATTATAAGGCTTGGATCTTTAAGATCTGGGTCACCAAAAGTAAATGTGTAATAAAGTAGTAGAGAAAGAGTAACTAGAGAGAAATTGAATAATAAATACTCGAAGAATATAATAAAGATCGTTTAGTTTTCTAAACAAATGTGACAAGTTATATTTAAAATGACTAGTCACCATTGGGATTGTTTTAAATGACTAATAAATACAAATTAACCCAACCAAAAGTCGAATAATAACCCAACCAATAATTCTTTTATTAGTAGCCCCCCAGTCACGACAAACTTATGGATGTAAGAATAACCTAGTTGATGTTGCTACCTACGATGCTTTACTTGTTTCCCTTATTGACCAGGGAGAAATCATTAAATAAGTAAATGATGATGCTCCAAAGAAATGAAAACTTTATTTTTCAAGCTGTTCCATTAAGTTACTACTTATACTTTTCAATTTATCATAACTAAAGTCTCTAGACGGTCACGCCATTTTGTTATACTTTTATATTTCTTTTTGTTTCACACCTCTCAAGCCCGTAAAATGATAGGGAATCTTGTTTTGTTAGAGCCTTATTTCTTTGTTATACTCGTGTCTCATATTACTAATCTTTTTGTTTTTACGTAAAGCTTTGGTTCCGCCCATTATAAAGGTGATTATCCGTTAGTGGGGGTAACAACCTATGCTAGAACCTAAGGTTGGAATACTTTACAAAAACCTCATAGACATCTGAGAAAAAAACTTATAGCATATGGTAGTTCTTTGATGAACTATGGTTGGAACACTTTATAAGTGCACCAAATAAAAAATAGCCAAAAATATAAAGCATATGGTTGCTCTTGGACCAACTAAGATTGGAACAATTTACGAGGATCTCGGATAGAACCGAGCCAAAAATATAAAGTAGAAGATATCTCCCCAATGGACTATGTTCGAAACAATTTACATGAGCCTCAAATAGAACCTAGCCAAAAACTTAGAGCATATGATTACTCTTCGATCAACTAAAGTCAGAACATTTAACAAGGGCCTCATATAGAATCGTGTCAAAACCTTATATAATATGTTAGATCTTCAACCAACTACAGTCATAATATTTTATGAGGATCAGATCAAGCCGAACCAATAATCATATAGTTCATTGCAAATTTGAATGGTTAAGACTTTAATAATACACTAACTATGTAGACACCTCGTTAAAACCTTTATGCGCCACAAGGATAGGACATAATATGTCATTAGACCCTTCAACAAAATTACAAGTAACATAAATTAAAACAAACTGTACATTAATTATAATTTTACACATGATATAGCTTGAGGTTCTCAATGTTCTACGAATGTTGAAGTTGTTTCCCTTCCTAAGTACCATCCTTAATATTTTCAAACATCATATAACAGCCTTTTGAATTTGGATTTATCTTGCCAAGCCTACAATCCTTAGTAAGCAGAAATACTTTTTTAAGACCTTATCTCACACCATGAACTCATGCTATCAAACACTTGATGCATAAATACTCCTGATAAACTTCTGATAGTAGTGAACTCTTAAGTGAACATTAGTTTTTTTTCCTCAATTAAATCCAACTCAATCCTTCTTCCAACATATACTTCTTTGGGGTAGTTAGTCGCCCTAAAAGATGGTAAAATAGTTTATACTGGGACTACTGCATCCATGTCATATACGAGGGCAAATGAAGTTTCACATGTAGGAATTCTAAAGCGTTGTTCAGTATGCCAGCAATATTTCTTGAAGAAATTTGGGCACCTTTCTAATGGCTTTTATTAAGTTATTTATTAACCCTTCTAGGATGCTTGTATTGGTCACCTCCACATTCCGGTTTGCTTGAGGATGAAAAGTGTTGGGAAGTGTTTCTCTATGCTTGAGATTTGGAAAAATGAGGCGATGTTGGAATTTCAAAATTAGAGACCGTTATTAGTGGTGATTTATTTAAGCATTCTGAACCTCTGAAAATTAATATTTATGAGAAAGTTTATTACATTCTTAGTTTTATCATTGAAAGTGGTTCGACCTTCACCCACTTTGAAAAGTAGTTAATAACAACAATATAATGTTGACAACGTCCTTAATCATTAAGTATAACTCCGACCAGGTCGATGTCTCATCTATCCAAAGTTAATCTGATAATTACTTGAATGTATCGTATTGACAAACTGTTGGCAACTACAATATTTTCTCCGACACTTTGGCGTCATCAATGATAGTTGGTCAATAAAATGTTGCTAGTAACACTCTTCGTTTTAGTGTTTTAAATCCGCAATTGACTGATTTCATTCAATTGTGAAGATGTTTTAAGATTATAAGAGATCCATCGGAGCTAACGCACCGAAAAAGAGGTCGACTCAGACCTTCCTTATATAACACCCTCTTAGTAAAGAAAATCTATATGCTTTCAACTTCAACATCTGGGATGCTGCTAAATGATGGAGAGGCTACCATTTGTTAAAACATCCATGTTTTTTTACCTTCACCCCCTGAGACAACTATATATACCCCGAGCGTCTCTTCATACCTCGATTCGTATTCTTTATCCATTGAAGGGTACTCTTACAAAGCAACCCGATGTTCGGTTTCAAATCAAGCTATCGATGCCAATGAATTTGCTAAATTTTTCTTCTTTTGGGCCTTACTCATACTGTACGCTTTCAGATATTTGAGCCTGATTTTTCAATGCTTGAAGTACTTCACCAAATGTTTTTTATAAACTTCTGCTTGTCCAATAATATGTTTTATGAGGAACTGCGTGTTGTTCATTACTCACATTCTTCAATAAAACTCAGACCGGTGAAATTCGACCAATTAAAAATAAATATGTAATAAAGCAATAAATGAATTGCTAAAACACTATAATGAATAATACATGCTTTAGGAATAAGATAATAACTATTCATCTTCCCTCGCCAAAAGGACAAATTATATTTTGAGCGAATATTGAATCTTTGAATACTCTTCATAATTACAAAACTTGCTATCGAACTTATTATAAATACAATTTAATTTGATCTGAAATTGAATATTAATCCGGTCGAATTTTTTTGTAAATTAAATTCGAAAGACACCTACAATAGCATTTTTCGTAAAAAGGTTAACTACAAAATTTTCATCTTTTCTTTCGAAGGGAAAGAGATTTTTCATGTGAAATCCATTAGTTGTTGAATAAATAAGGTGCCCATGTTAGCCCATTGGTCGTCTGGAAGCTTTTCGTCTATGCTTTTATGACAAAAAGTATTAAACAAATAAGAATCTCATTCCTCCGAAACAGTCCAATTTAGGGTTGTTTAATGTAGAAAAGTAATAAATCAAAAGCTAAAATTAGTTAAATAGATAAAGTGAGAATCTTGTCAAATCACTCAATAAAAATGCTTCAATAGATCTTGATCAACTGATTATTGGTTGCTCTAGATTGCTTACATGTAGCATGTACGGACACTTTGCCCTTCAATTATCTATGGGTAAATGAGATTTCTTTAATGTTTTAGATTCCCAGTGGAAGCAAAAGGCAACCCTTGAACGATGCTTCATATTCGCGTGTCAACAATATGCTTTTTTGAGTATATCGATTCGGCGGTGTATTGAAATTATGTTAGTTCATGTTAGAGACTTTATGTTCTCAACTTATCAAACAGCAGAAACTATATATCCCGACCTGACTCATAACTTACGAGATATTTACACAGAAGTTCGGTTGGAAATATTTTACTTATTTGGTTGTTGATAGTGTGAGCACGCATACAAACTACTCCTTACGTGATAAGGTTGTGTACAAATATTAAGAAATATAATAATTGCTTTTTCATAAAAAAAATATCAAAGAGAAGAGATTTAATTGGTAGTTGATTATAAATAATATTTAAATTTGCATCGATATACGAAAACGAGATATATTATGGGACAAAAAATATTTTTTTGAAAAATAAATATTTTGGGACGGAGGAAGTAATTTTTAATAAAATCAAAGCAACACAAAACTAAATTAAATCCGATCAAAAGGTGTAGCCGAGTTGGTTGAATAAGGCGTGTTTGTGACTAAAGGTAATGAGTTCGAGTCCATTGCACTAATTAAGTAGCAGGTGCGGATTCAATCAAAAGAAAAAATCAAATCCATTATAAAAATGTATAAATTTTTCCGAATGAAGTATGCAGTTGAAATAATATATATATATATATATATATATATATATAGTTTTTTTATATTTATGGAGAGTCGCGTAATATTTTTTATGTTTATCTTGCATTAAAATCGTTTCAAGTATATGGAATGTTTCACTCATAGTTCATATGAGACTTATATGATTGCGATATCTAATTGATTGCGATATCTAATACTATGAATAGTACTATATATATTTTACACGATTATTTCTACAAATTATCGTTTAGTAATATTTTTTCTTGCACCACCTCAACCTCCACGTTGAACCTCAACCTCTACATAGAATGTACGTGATTATAGTGAATTTTTTTATATTTATATTTTACAGTTTATTTTATTAAGTAATATAACTTATTTAATGGACTTAAATCGGATCTAATCCTAATCCGAACCTAATCCATCGACTAAAACCAGCATAATCAGATTATCATATGTTTCTCTATTACTTTAATCCATCCATCATCCTTTATTACTTTAATCCATCATTTCTCTATTACTTTAATCCATCCATCATCCTTTATTACTTTAATCCATCCATCATCCTTTATAACTATTATTTTTCTCACACTATCACCATAAAATTATTTTGTTTTTAGTTTACTCAACTCCTAATTTAATTTTTTTATTTGCTAGAATCTTTTGCTGGTTTTTGTTTTAGCACACTAACGCAATATCTATAATACAATTATTGTGACCTAACATAAGTTGTTCTAGTAGTATACATTAACCAAAATAGAAAATATGTTTCTATTCAATTCAATAATCAGCTAAACAATACCAAATAATTCTTGTCGACACCATTTCGTAAAAACTAATATGATGTAACTTGAATTTCAAATTTCAGAACCTCAATTCAATATTTCATGTAAAGTAACACCACTAAAGTAATATTAACGCGAATTATTTCAATTTTGGCCAAATATTGAAAACCCCATATATCGAAAGAATTATTTCTAATTTGTAATTACTAAAATTTACAAAGTGTCTTGATGTTCCTTAGATTCGTTATACCTCATTTAATAAATCGACTAACTAAGTGATACATTGTTCAGTTCAAACAAAATGAGTTTTGTTTTGCGGGTATAGGATAATTGAAGCAAAAGTTTCATGTTATTGCTTTGAACCGATATTGTGTTTTTGTTGGTAGTGGTTGAACCAGTTCGAGTTTTCAGACTGTTGTATGTTATAAAGGTGATTTGGGGCTCCTGAAATTTTGAGCTTTGGTGCTTTAATCAGTTTTAATGTAAAACGTAAAAAAGAAATATTGATATAAGAAGATGATGGATGGGTGTAATAGATGGTTTAATTCATGGCATCGTATGTTTCAATGATAACAACGCAAAAGATAATTAATTTATGAGAAATTATGTCCCAAATTATAATATCGATTTAGAGAGCATGATTGCATGATCGAACGTCCTGTTATAGACCAATCGACTCGATAAATCAAATTGGTACTATTGGTAAGAGTTTATATATTCTTTACATCAACATTTATTTTATACAATATTTTTTAAGTAGTTCACTTATTTTTGTTGTAGACCATCTTAAATACTTTTGACATTATAGCAATGCTACAATGAATCCATTTTGGATCATAAGCGAGAAAAGGAAAAATCGTATAAATGAAAGGACTTTGTACCCATCAATATAAATTATTGAAGGAAAATGAATCTCGTTTTATCCAAAGTGTTGTTGAGAAAAAAATCCAAAGAGAAGGTAAATTCCCAATCAAGTATCTGATGGAAAATAATTTTTGATTGAAAATATAGCTTGCAATCTCTGAAGATGAACATATAGTTTCAAGATTTATAGGATGCTTCAAACAACTTGTTGAAAGATGAATGTATCTAACACGAAGCCATTTTGTATGCAGCCTAAGATGAATGTATCTAACACGAAGCCATTTTGTATGCAGCCTAAGATGAATGTATCTAACACGAAGCCATTTTGTATGCATCCTCAGATTGTTAAGCACAAAGAACGAGCTACCGAGTTAATTTTTCTTTTATATGTGCCACAAGTCGTTCTGATTTTGGTAAAAGGTAATAATTAACACATCAACGAGGCAAATCGCCCATGTGGCGAGGATCAACGAGATAACCATAATCACTTGTGCACTTTCGGGGAACAACAAAAATATCGTGACTTTTAATCTCTTATAGGGTGAGGCAATGGAAGAAGTACCACCACTTGAGTTTACTGGAAAAAACGTTTCAAGAGGGAAGAGGTGTTTTACTCGAGGGATCTATTAAAGAAATTGTTTTTCCTCTTTAGGATACTATTAAAGAAATTGTTTTGCCTCTCGGGGATTCTTCCTCTAGTATATTATTTTTCCAAAATGTCCATTCCTACCAGAGATTCTATGAAAGAAGAGATACGGTTTCCCAACTATGAATGGTATTTTTACTTGGATATATATTAATTTGTACGACCTCCTCGCACTAAACTCTTCAGGTTAAGGGAAATTTTAATTGTTTGTAACACCTTAGTTCGGCTAACGTTGGCTCTCAATTAACCAACTCATTTTTATTTATCATGTTATTGGGAACATCTTTAAAATATTTTGATTGCATATTGTGAACAAGTTCTATAATTTTCAAGCCATATACAGGTTTGACTCACTCTCATTAAGAGAGAAATAATTATTTTAGCTTGGTTATGCTTCTTTATTAACTCTGTGCATTTATATAATACAAATAATGTATGGAGATTAAGACATATAATACTTAAATTTTTTATACATGTTGTCCGATGACATTAAGTGGTGTTGAAATTTTGTCAAAGTAATCAGTCCAAAAATTAAGGTTAGATATATGGCTCAGGAGTCATTTTGTATGTTTGTGCTCTGGCTTAGAAGCCTCTTTGCACATTCATGTTGTTACTCAGAAGTCACTTTCTATATTTGTGTTTCTACTTGGAAGTCAGTTTATTAATTGGTGCTATCACTGAGAAGCTTATGCAAATTGGATGCTCTGGTTCGATAGCCGATACGAATTAAATTTTCCAATAGAGTTTGGCTTATCAATCATTTTCATACTTATAATGTAAAAATAAAATAATGTCAATCGACTCTCATCATAATATAACATAGATATAAATCAAGCCAATGCATAAGTTTGTAAGTTAAACCCCAATAGAGGCTTTGTTAATTAAAGAACACATCTAGTTAACCAAATCTCCATAGGAATCTCATGAACATAAAAAAAGGTTTGAAGACAACACTATTAAACATAAAATAAAAATAAGCATAAATAATTATTTAGGTTGTTTTAAACTTGTGGTAATGGTATGTGAAGATATTTGTGTGATCATCTAGAAGACAAGAGAAATGTGATTGGAATTTTCATTATGGAAATGTTCATGGTAGAATATAACTTACCTCAACAGGTTTTGTTTGAAGTTGTTTTATAAAATGCTTTATGAGAGCTATAACAATTGTGTACTCAGATGCATTGAACTCGTGTTCCTTAATTGACAATAAACATTTTTTTTTCGTTTAGTATCAGTCGTGAGTGTCCTAAAACAACAAATCAAACAAAAGTCATAGATATGAATGCAAGAGTAAGACAATTCTAACCAATCAGATCTTACAATCCCCCACAATAAAAGATCTTACAGCATCCAAATATATAAGAAAAAATATAAAGCATAATTATAGCTATTTATAGAACAATATAGTTTTTGTATACGAACATAAGTGATATTCAATTTTTTTAGAATTAAAAGGTAAATTTAAGATGGAATTCATTAAACTAATATGACGACAATTACATGTACAATTGCAAGTTTTAGAAGAAATATAAGTCCAACGGCATCCCCATGTATCTGGCTAATCTTACCAACATCTACGATGAAACATACACCAAAATATAAGAATTTTCTCTAATAATAAAAGTATAGCAAAATTATACTACATAAACTTACAAGACGATTGATGTAAAGTACTTTCACTTGAATCAAACATATTAAGAACCTATTTGGTTAAAATAGAAAGTATTATAAAAACCTTTTGAGAGTTTTATTTATGTTATAAATTTCATATTAAACTTGTGTCATTTTTTATTCTTTGTTTGAGAGAATTCCATTTATTTTATCTTTTTAGTGATTTTTTTAGTGGTAACAGAGAATAACATTAAGATATTCAAGATACAAAATCTTTGCAAACCCTAACATGATTGATATTAAGAACCTAATATATCTACACAGAAAACTAAGATTAAGACAGAGATTGAAAATGAAGGAAAAAAACTTACGAGAAAAAAGACGTCAATCGTCCAAATAGAAAAAAGACGTCAATCGTCGAATTTTGGACGTAGCTGAGCGTGGATCTCAAAGAAGAGAGAAAAAAAAGAAAATAAAAATAAGCAATTTGAAACTTTGAAAATGAGATTGTGTAAAATGAAAAAAAAATACTCCTTAAATATGTCAATCTTAAAAAAGTATAAGAGAAACACAAAATAAAACATGTCAAACATAATTAAATTTAAAAGTTTGAATTATAATTATCTTAAAATGTATATTAATATATCGATAAATATTTATAATAAAATTTATGTATAGAACGACAATTTCTACGTGTGTGTTTATTTATTATATTTTAAACCATAGTTTAAAATAAAAAAACAACATATTATATAGATAAATTTCATTGTTTTTATCAAATTAATTTCTCATAATACAATAAAATAAATTGGTATAATTAACTGGTCTATAAAAACAAATATTCGTTCTCCAATTTATAATTAGTTTTATTACTATTTCTTAAGATCGATTTGAAAAGAGATTGTGAAAATATATATTTCATAGAACCAAAAAAAAAAATACACAAACGAAACTTCTTGCAAACTCTTACTCAATTCGATTATGAAAATCTTAATAAATTGTTGAAAAAAAGAATTAAAGTTATTGGGATTGAGAGTGATAATTTAAAAGAAACTTAAAAAAAAAGAAATCAATTGGCGTAAATTTTTAATGCAACATATTGAAGCGTGAGAAGAAAAACATTGCAATTGAAACGGATAAAAAATACATTCATCTCAATTTAAGATTTTAATAGACGAGAACAAATGTTAAGCATATTTAAATAAATTATTAAAACATTAGAAAAAACTATTTAAAATAATAAAATATAATAAATTAATATTAATTATTTTATATATTAATAAGTAAAACTATAATCGACATGAAAACAATTTGAGAGAGAAACGCTCTCTCTTCTATCTTGAGCAATCCATTTCTGCTCTACGAGCCCTAAAAGTAAATCTTCTTATTGCAATCAAAAGCTAATCGATACTGAGCTCAGCCTCCCAACTTCATCTCGACATTACACATAAAACAATCCAAAAATAAACTCCAACAAAAATCTCACTCTACCAGAACTCAAGCACCAGAAAAAAAGTCGCTAATAGGAATCATTCTACTGAAATCGAAGCCACCCACCAAATCAAAACACCATCAATCCTTACAATGAAGATTTATATTTCCTTCCCAAATCTTAAAAAACCTCACAACAATCGATGTCTACATCTACCGAGAGGTTGATAACTAACCTTATATTTGAAGACCAACCAATTTTCACACAACACATTCAAGGTCAAGGTGGTGTCAAGCAGAAAGATCGTTCACAAAAATCCTAAAACTAAAGGACAAGACTTTTATTCATGAAGACGCGGAGTTCCAACAAAACAAAAAGAAGAAGGCAATCATCTTCAAGGAGTCAGATAGGAAATATGTACTCAATAACTCTAGATTTATATTAATAGGATTGTTTTCTTTTGGTACACCAAATTTAACAGAAATTAATTTTTTTAGACTCATTCAAATTTATAGGACTTTATAGTTTATATGTATGAGATTGCAGACATATACTCATAGAGTTAGAAACCATTGAGGACCTTAAAAAAACTATAAAAGAGAATGTATATACAATAGGTAAAATTTCTTTAAGATTATTGAAATGGAAACCAAATTTTAATCCCAAAATAGAGTCTATTGAGACTCCAGCTTGGGTTACTTTTCTAAAAGTACCTGAATACCTTTATAATCATGACTCTATTAATCAAATTGCAAATATAATTGGCTTGTCTTTGTCAATTTGGATTTCGTTTACCATAAGTAAAGAAATACAAGTTTTGATCATTTCAGAAAATGGTAAAATCTCTTCCAATAAAGTAACTTTTCCAGGAAGTCTTCCTTTATCACCAATAAATGATAGACTACCTATAAAAAAAAGAAACAACCAACACCTTAAGTAAAAGAATAACAAGATCAAAAGACATATAGCTCTAAGTCTCTTAACTCTAAGTCTGCCCAATTCAAAGGATCTACTAGATCCTCAAATTCCATATCCAAATGATAATTATTATATTAAATTGTTATGCCAGGGGTTTTGGAAATAAAGACACAATTTCAAGAGTTAAGACAATAATAAAATCTGAAAACACTAACTTCAATTCTCTTCAAGAGAAAAAGATTTCAAAAGACAAAATTTGATTAATAACAAATAAACTTGGATTCAATTCTAGTATGACCAACATTAGTAATAAAATCTAAATTATGTGGAAATATAACTTCTATATCAAAACTCTATTGATCATGAGCAATTTCTCCACATGATGGTGACTCATTCCTCTTGCAATAAATATTTTTAGTCACCATCATATATGTAAAGTGTATCAAATCCCAAAAACTTGATCTTTGGGACAAACTTCCATGTAATATCCAATACTTCTGGGCAACTTACCTGCAATTATCTTGATCTTAAAGCCATAGATGAATTCAATACCATGATTCTTGATTGTTAATTGGAGGATCCATGATTTTCCGGATCCAAATATACTTGGTGAAATAACTCTAAATGGAAATCTCTTGATATGACCTTTATACAATGCATCCTGGAGATTGTATACTATGAAAAAGGTGAAGCATCTTGCCAAGACTGGCTCAAACCATTTACCTTTGTGCATCTCGATATCATCACTCATCAACAAGCCGAAACCTCCATTCAAATTTTAAAATATTTGGTTACTACATAATTATTTCTTCAAACAGTTGAAACTAATTAGAAATGTTATGGACCCCACTAACTGTGTTTTGGGCTAAATTAAAAACACTCAAACACAAATTAAAAATGTTGAATAAAGATGTATTTGGTAACTTATTTTACATCATTGGTAAATGTAGAGGATAATGTAAAACATGCTAAACATTGTTTAGAAACCTCAAATAACATTTAAAATCAAATAAAATTATCAAAGACTAGGTTAATACATTTAAACCTTCAATCTAGAAAAAAGATTTTTTTTGGAAATAGAAGAGTTCTACTAATTAGGTCAAATCTGGTGACAGAAACAATAAGACCTTCCACAACTTTGTCAAGAAAAAAATTAAAAGAAACATAATCAATGTCATTAAAGTTAATGATATATTGACAGAAAAACAAACTGAAATAGTTGAATCTACCATTGATCATTTAAAAAATCTCTTAACTTGCCAATCAACTAATCTAGACCTAGAGGAAATACAAGATATTATTCAAATATTGATTACTGGCCAAGAAAACTATAATATTCTAGCTCTTCCAAATGATAAAGAAATCTTTAATTCAATCAACTTTCTCAATAAAAATAATGTCCCGAGACTTGATGGATTCAAATCCAAGTTTTACTAATCCTGTTGGACTATAATCAAAATAGATCTATGATTAGCTATCATGGAATAATTTAATGGAAATATATATCTTGTTGGCACTTATGCCATAATAATATGTTTAATCCCAGAAAACGAATCTCCCTCTAACTGGTAAGACTATAAACCAATTACTATTTGCATAATCTTTAACAAAATTATGTCAAAGATTATCAATAATCGATAATTCTCCGTAAATTGATATTTATAGAGCATGAAGGATTTGTTGAAAACAGAAACATCAATGAAAATACTTTAATAAATCAAGAGTTAGTTCATGAAATAAACAAGAAAATCGGATGTAGAAACATAATTTTAAAACTAGACATGGCAAAGACACTTGATAGAATCTCATTTAATTTCATATTCTCTATAATGAAATGCTTTGGTTTTAATAATAAATTTATAAAGTTAATAAAATTGGAATTGACAATGACAATTTTTTCATTCGAATCAATGGCTTCTATTTTGGCTACTTCAAATCCAACAATGGTGCAAGACAGGATGACCCTCTGTCATCCAACTTTTTCATCATTGCTGAATAATACCTTTTAAATAACCTTAAAAACTTTTCCTTTCCCCCAAATCAATTTATTACTCATTAAGAGGTTCAATCAAAATCACTTGCCTTGCTTATGCAAATGATATTATTATTTTCATGAATGGATCATTAACTAATGTCAAGAAAACATATAAGTTTCTTGGTTATTATCAATCAATTTCTGATCAGTTAATTAACAAACATAAAGCTGTCTTCATATCATATGAGCACATGAATAGACTCAGAGTAAAAAATATTGATCTTTTGGTGGCAGAGTAATAACATTAAACACTTAGATGATTTGGTAACAAATATAAGTTAAAAATGATAAGGAAATAGATTTATAAGGGACTTAAATATAATTAATAAGGACTTGAATGATAAGTTCTATTAATAAAGAATAAGATTAAAGCTTTATAGGGAGAATGAGGACTGAAATGTAAATAAATCTTTTATGTAACCGAATTTGTAACTAACTCACTTGGCCTATTTAAAGAGGCCAAGGAGACTGATAACACCTATGAAAGAATAAGAGGAGAAAGATTATATTCACCATCTAAAAATCTCTCTGCTGATTCTTAGTCAATATTTTCCGTTCTCACCAAATTGGCGCTAGAGGAATGGGTCGAAGATACCTTGATCGATAGATAAAAAATCGAGGTTCGAATTTTTTCGTTTTCTTAAAGCATTTCGTTTATATTTTCGTTGATCGGAGATGAATTCAGGGGAAGGAGATAATCCGCCTATTCGAAGGGCTTCAGAGACATTGAGATCTGATCTGCAAGAGAAAGAAGCAGATGAATCAGTTCCGATTCGATCAAATCAATTTGATTTTGAAGGTAAAATGAATGAGTTGATAAGAAAAGTGGCAGAACTTGATAAATTTTCTCAAAAGAAACAAGATAATAATGGCGCTAAACTTAGATCTGAAATAGCAAGAGGTAATCGGGATGATCAGTCGGATCCATCGAATGACGTCGGCGATGTTCAAGATGTTCAACGTAAAATACATTTTGAGCGTAAGAAGGAGCATAGTGGAATGAGAAAAAAGGAAAAGTTGAAGCGACGGTATGTAGATTCTAGTGAAGAAGATTTTGAAAATTTGGAATCAGATGAAACACTAAGATATAAGCATTTTCGAAGTCATTCAAAAGAAGGAGGATACGAATTTTGGCCAGCTAAAATGTATAAGGAAGGAAGGCAAAAGAAGGAAAGACGAGTGTATTCTCCTCGGAAATTTGAAGGTGAGCCAAGTTTGTATGCTACTGTGGGAATGAGGAACGAAGACCAGTTTGTTCGAGGAGTAGATTGGAGGGATTCACCGTTGATTAGTGCGATTAGATCTGTACCACTTCCGAGGCGGTTCGACATTTCTAAAATTGACAAGTTTGATGGAACTCAAGATCCAGATGATCATATAGAGCAATTCAAGAACTATATGACTAATTTCGAGGATGATGATAAATTGGTTTGTAGGGCATTCTCTCAGACATTCAAAGGAACAGCATTAAAATGGTATAATAAGATTCCTAAGGAGTCCATTGTAAATTTCAGAGGCTTTTACACAGCTTTTCGAAGACAGTTTGTGGGAAGCAAAGAAATGAGAGCTAACGGAGATACGATAATACAATGTAAGCAAGCCGTGGGAGAAAAGTTGAAGGATTATACTAAAATATTTGTATCAACAAAAGCAGGATTAGATGATTGTGAGGAGGTGGTAGCTATGGCAGCATTCCGACAAGGATTGTTGCCAGGAGATTTAGCTGATGAAACAACAAGGCGTAGGGCATTAACGTTCGGAGCTCTCATGGCTCAGGTTGAAGATCAGATCAAAGTCGAAGAGTCTACTCGAGTTCGAGGAGGGAATAATAGTGTTCATAAAGGGAATAGTCAAGTGGGAAATAATCAAGTGAACGCTTCGAATAATAACTCGACGCGCGCGAGGGGTAGTCAAAATGTTTCCAATCGAGGAGGTTCGAACTCATATCAAGGGGGTTCTAATCAGCACAATTTTAGTAATCAATACCAATTCAGACCAAGATCGAATGTATGGGTAAGACCAGAATATTATGCTGATTTAACTGAAAATGTGGCATCGATTTATGAGAAAACCAAGGGAACAGTAAATTTTAGAAAGCCGACACCAATTAATAGACCAAGAGAGGAACACAACAGCAGGTTCTGTAGGTATCATGATGATATTGGGCATGATACAAATGATTGTATTGCTTTGAAGAAGGAAATGCAGATTTTGATAGAGAATGGAAAATTGTTAGAGTATGTCAAAAGGAACGCTAAAGCCGTAACTCAAAAGGTAAGTAATCCTAACTCTAAGCAGGAAAGTGCATTGATGATTTTAGATGTTGCAGAGGATGAATTTGATGTGGCTTCCGAATATGTCGACCCAGATCCCAGTCGATTGTTCTTGATGTCAGTTGATGAGCCGTTGTGTAAGGGACGTGTTCGAGATTTATGTGCGTTCTTTGAGTCCTTGGCAATATTTGGGCAAGACTCAATGACTAATGATACTAATAATTCGAGGAAAAGACATATAGTAAATTTAACGCATCAAATTGAAGGAGGAGCATCAGCATATCTATACAATAAGAAGAATGTCCCATTTATAATTTTCGATGGAGATGATTTGAGAGGAGTTACAGGACCACATGAAGATGCAGTAGTCATTGGAGCAGAAGTGTGTGGGGTAGAAGTTCGACGAGTATTGATTGATACTGGAAGTTCTGCTAATGTGTTGTTCAAATCAACATATGATAGATTAAACGCTCCGCCTCAGATAGAAAGGTCGGAAAGAACTATAATTGGGTTTACTGGTGCAACAGCGAACGTAGTAGGGGAATTTGAAGGTGAAATTTCTCTGGGAAAAGGGCCTTTTAAAAAGAAAGTACAAGTACTTTTTATGGTGGTAGATTGTCCGTCGAGTTACAATGCTATCTTTGGAAGGTCATGGCTGGCAAAAATGTATGCTATAGTTTCTACAGTTCATCAATGTTTGAAATATGTAGTTGGGGATCGAATTGGTGTAGTTCGAAGTGATCAAAAAGTAGCTAGAGAGTGTTATGCTGCTGCATTTAGACTACGTGATAAAAGTACCGATGATCCAATGGAGAAATATCAATTTGGGGGGTTGCCTTCTGGTAGTAAAGATGAAGGAATTGATGATCCGAGGTCAACCCCGAGTTCTGTGATAGTAAGTGAAGAAATAGAGGAATACGTCTTCGATAATAACAGAGTACTTCGAATTGGGACTTTATTGTCTTTATTAGTGCGAGAAAGGTTATTGAATTTTTTTTCTAAAAACTTGGATGTGTTTGCTTGGAAGTCTGAGGATGTAGTGGGGGTCCCGATTGATATTATATGTCATAGTTTGGCTGTGGATTCGAAGATCAAGCCAATAATACAAAAAAGGAGAGCTTTTTCTTTGGAAAAATCTGAGGCCATAATTGCTGAAGTAGATAGATTGTATAAAATGGGGCATATTAGGGAGTCCAAATATCTGAAGTGGACAGCTAATCCTGTAGTGGTGAAAAAGAAGAATGGAAAATGGAGAATGTGTGTAGACTTCACAGATTTAAACAGAGCTTGCCCAAAGGATCCTTTTCCAGTACCTCGAATTGATTAATTAGTGGATTCTACTTCTGGAAACAAAATTCTAACATTTATGGATGCATTTTCAGGATATAATCAAATTCAAATGAATCCAGAGGATGAAGAAAGCACAACCTTTATCACTGATCGAGGTTTACATTGTTATAGAGTGATGCCGTTTGGATTGAAAAATGCTGGGTCTACATATCAAAGGTTGATGAATAAAGCATTTGCTTCACAAATAGGGAGGAATATCGAGGTATACATCGATGATATGCTAGTTAAGAGCAAAAGTGATGATGATCATATTGATGATCTAAAAGAGACGTTTCTGAATCTTAGAGCAATACAGTTGAAGTTGAACCCAGAAAAATGCACGTTTGGAGTCCGATCGGGTAAGTTTATGGGATATGTGATAAGTGAAAGAGGAATTGAAGTGGATCCAGAACAGTTGAAGGCTTTGATATCAATTTCTTCGCCTCGGAATATCAAGGAGGTGCAAATATTAACAGGCAGGTTAGCAGCTCTGAACAGATTCATTTCTCGTTTTTCAGATAAATGCTTGCCTTTTTTCCAGGTGTTACGTCGACCAAAGAATTTTGGGTGGACTTCGGATTGTGAAGAAGCTTTTGTTAAGATAAAAAATCTTTTGTCCTCTCCTGAAATATTATCAAAGCCTAGAGAAGGTGAACAACTGTTTTTGTATATAGCAGTATCAGATTATGCAGTGAGTGCAGTTCTGATAAGTGAAGATACGGGAATTTCGAAGCCCGTTTATTATGTTAGTAAAAGTTTGGTTGATGCTGAAAAACGTTACTTAAAGCTCGAAAAATTGGTGTTGTGTATAATAGTGGCGGCGAGAAAAATGCGTCCTTACTTCCAAGAACATACAATTGTGGTTCGAACTTCTTATCCATTGAAAAATGTATTGCAAAAGCCAGATATCTCAGGAAGAATGACTAAGTGGTCTGTAGAATTTGGAGATTTCGATGTGTTGTTCTCTCCACGAACGTCTATCAAAGCTCAGGCCTTAGTAGATTTCTTTGTTGAGTTTCATTCAAGCAGGTCCGAAGAGAAAGAAGATGAAAAAATACACGCGAATCCGGTGTGGACGGTACGAACTAATGGAGGGTCTAGTAATAAAGGGTCGAGTGCGGGGGTAGAATTGGTGGCACCGACAGGGGAGTATATGTTTCAAGCTATAAGATTTGGATTTCATGCTTCGAATAATGAAGCTGAATATGAAGTAGTGTGAGCAGGATTGCGGTTAGCAAAAATTTGTGGAGCAATATTCGTACTTAGAGACAGATTCGCAGTTAGTGGTTAACCATGTTAAAGGAATATCAGAAGCTAAAAAAGATCGTTTAGTTTTGTATTTGCAAGAACTTCGAAGTATGATGACACAATTTGAAAATGTTGAGGTGTAGCATATTCGAAGAGGAAATAACACAATGGCTGATTCTTTAGCAACAATGGCTTACTCTGAAGAATATCCATGGATCGTGACACAACTATTGCCTTCGATTATAATAAGCTCTGAGCAATGTGAATTTGTTGAGGAGGTAGTAAATGATTCGGCGCACATTCGAGGTGATTGGAGAACTGACTTGTTAAATTTTCTTACAAAGGGAATACTACCTCTTGATAAGCACTTGCTCAGGAAAATAAGGAGTAAAGCTCTTGGCTATGTGGTGTTGGATGGGGTATTGTATAAGAGGTCTGTGTAGAGGCCTTTATTACGATGTTTGAGTAAGCAAGAATCTCAAAAAAAATTATCTGAATTACATGATGGAGATGGATCAGCTCATTTTGGTTTCAAAGCTTTAACACGTAGGGTATTGTTGGCAGGATATTATTGGCCTACTATATAGCAGGATGCCAAGTTATTAGTTCGAAGTTGTGATACTTGTCAAAGGTATGCACATTTGATACATAAACCAGCGACACCTCTAATGATAATCTCTGAGGCGGTTCCTTTTGATAGATGGGGGATTGATTTGGTAGGACCCTTGCCTATGGCTTCAGGTGGAAGACAGATGATTATTGTCGCAGTTGATTATTTTTCGAAGTGGGCAGAAGCAGAGCCTTTAGCTGGAACAAAAGCTAAGGATGTGATCAAGTTTATTCTAAGTAACATCTGCTACCGTTTTGGAGTTCCTCGGAAGATAACAACAGACAACGGTCCCCAATTTAATAACAAGGAAATGGACTCTTTTTTCTCCTCGAAAGGAATACATCAATGCTTTTCTACTCCTTTCCATCCACAAGCAAATGGGCAAGTGGAAGTTACAAATAGATCTATTTTGGAGGGTTTGAAGAAAAATTTGGCGGGAGCAGCAGGGAAATGGCCAAATTATCTTCCAGAGGTGTTATGGGCATATCGTACAACTCCTAGAGAGGCCACAAAGGAGAATCCTTTTTCTTTGGTGTATGGAATGGATGCTGTATGCCCTGCTGAATCTACATTACCTTCCTATAGGCTATTGCATTATTCCGAAGTAGATAATGATGAAGCTAGAAGGATTGAGCTGGATTTGATAGAGGAAAGGAGGGTTAAAGCACATTTGAATGTGGTTCATTATCAAACCTTAATGAGAAGCAGGTACGATGCTAAGGTTAAGAAGAGGGAGTTCAAAGTTGGTGATAAAGTGTTGCGAAAAGTATTTCTTCATACCAAGGATAAACACCTCGGAAAATTGGCTCCGAATTGGGAGGGTCCTTATGAAGTCAAAATGAAGGTCAAGCCAGGGTCATATAGGTTGTCTGATTGTGAGGGGAGGATGCTTAAACACCCTCGGAATATAGAACATTTGAAATTGTATTGTGAATAAAATCGAACTTAGAGTTTTTGTAAAAGACAGACATACGCTTTCCTTATCTGTTGGCCCAGAAAGGTTTTAATGAGGTGTCTGGTAAAAATTGAAGTTCATAATAAAATTTCTTTTGGCCATTGGTTGTTTAATATGTTGAATGATTTGTTATTTTGGTAACTTGGCAGAGACTGATCATCTTTGAAAGTTGACCAAGAGCAATTTTCCAAAGCAATAGCTTTGAAGAAACAACCTATTTCGAGGTGCCACGTTTTATGAGTGCATCAAATTTTCGAGGTGCCACGTTTTATGAGTGCATCAAATTTTCGAGGTGCCACGTTTTATGAGTGCATCAAATTTTCGAGGTGCCACGTTTTATGAGTGCACCAGAACTTTGAAATATTAAAGTAGTTGCTTGTTTCATCGGATAAAGCTTGAAGCTTACAAAAAGGAGAAAACTACTTTAAAAAAAACAACAACAAACACATGATATACTGTTTTGTCGTCTTCCGATGACCCTTCAGAAACGTCATCTTCTTCTGAAGAGCTTGATGCAACCTCGAATGCTTCGGGTGGGCGATCTTCCTCGGGAATTTGTTTACAAAATTCTGTTAAATTTAACCTTGGATAGGCGGCATGAATTTCTCGAAGAAGATCGATAGCTGTTTGGGTTTGAGCCTTCTTAATGCCATCAAGCATCAAAGAACCAACAGCAGCTTCGGCTTTCTTGATGGCGTCCTTCTTTTCCTGTTCGAATCCTGTTTGAAGCGTAGTCAATTGAGTTTGACAATTTTGAAGGCTTTCCTGAGTTTTCTTAACAAGTTCTTCAGCCTCGGTAGTTTTTTTCTTTTCACCAGAAATGGCAATAGAATGTTGAGAATTTATATTTTCAAGAGCCAGACGATGAGAAGTCTCCATAGCTTCGATTTTTTCTTTATGCTCGTTAAGAAGTTTTCTTTTTTCAGCTTCGAAGTTTTGAAGTGCTTTATCTTTCGAAGCTTTTTCAGATTCTGCTTTCTTTTTGCTCTTGATTAATTCTTGTGCAAGGAGCTCCAATTGTGTATGTGAATTGCTTACTTCTTCACACAATTTTTTGGCTGCAGCACCTAAGTTAGTAAAGGGTCGAAGGATTGAAGTTACCTCATCGGATCTTTCAGGATTGGGCAAGTTTGATGGGCGATGGACAGGAATAATTGCGTTAGATGTTGAAGTTATGGCAGCCCCGGTAGAAGATGATGGAATGGTGTTGGTAGGCTGAGAATCTTCACAGGTGATTACAAAATCCCCACTCGAGTTGAAATTGTCGAGGTTAAGATATTCGTTTTCCTGGCTATCTCCTAGTGCCAATCCTCCTTGAGGATTTTGTTCAATGAAGGTTTTCTCATGGACCTCGGAAGCCAATACATCTTCGAGCATTTCAGCTTCGTTCTTCTTACTCCTCGGGGTAGTGGACTTGTTATTTTTCTTCTTTGAAACATCATCTTCTTTCTTTTTCCTTTTGAGGATAGGTTCGCTTTCTTCGGATATCGGGGGAAGTTGAGATGCAGGCGTTTTTCGTTTCCTTGTGGGCTTCGAATTTTTAGAAGGACTAAGATTACTTGTGTTGGACTTTTTGAGGGCCAGTTTTCCCTTCTTTTTAGGTGGCAGGTGACTATCAGATCGGTTCCTGGTGGGAAGATAAGTTTTCCCATCTCGTTCGAGTATTCTTTTGACCGCTTCAATGGGATCTGGGGAAGCATCGGGTTTTCAGGGAAGTCAGCTCCCAAGGTTATGCGCCAGAGATGGCTGTTGACGAAGTTGATTGGTTGAAATGCGGAGTGAAAGCCATTTCCCCAGGCTTTCTCAGCCCATTCAGCCATTCTCATGAAGATGGTCTTTGCAATCTTCCGACGACTTTTGAATCGCCTCGAAATTTCTGGGAAAAGAGTAAACAATTAGATAAGTAGGCCTGGTTAGTTTGACTAAGCTTAATAAATTGGGAAGAAAGTATTAACAATAATAATCATGATTTACTTACTGTTATCTCTCCAGATGAGAGTAAGTTTTGAGGGGTTGTCATCGGAAATTTCTTTACCATTTTCCCAGGCTCCTGATAAAAAAACAAACCTTTGCTTCCAAAACTTGTCAGTCTCGAGGAAGTCATCGATAATCTTCAGATCATCCTGCAAAGTTAGGTAGTAGAATGGTAAAACTGGCCCCTTTGAGATTTTGGTCAGTGAAATGAAGTCCTCTATTTCGAGGGGGATGTTACCTAGCCTCGACACCATAATGACAGAGAATAAAGTGAACAATTGGTTTGGAGTGACTTGTGTTGGGCACAACCCAAGAATTTCGAAGTACTTTACAATCATTGGATCGAGAGGAAATCGAAGTCCCCAGTTGAAAAGTTCAGGGTAAACTACCAATTCGTTTTTCTGACAACTCAAAAGTGTTTCTCCTTCTACTGGTAGACGAAGAACGATGTTGTCAGTTAATCCCCATAGTTTGTTAAGGTTTTCTTTTTCTGATTCGGGGTAGTAAGTATAGGGTACGTTTTTTAGGGCTAGAATGTACTGAGGACAAAGTGGTTTTAGGTTTTCCTGAACCAAGGCGGCAACATCTTCGGGGAAGGTAATAGGAGGTTTCTTTCCTCGAATATTCCTTGAAGGGTTTACTTCTTGTTCCGCCTCGGATTCGGCTTCGGCATTGGACTCAGTGGCTTCAGAATCATTTTCTTGATCAGTAACTTGAGTTTGAGTCTCAGTTTGGGATTGTTTTTCGTTCTCCATAAGAACTGGTTGACTATTATCTGGAGTAACGTCAACCATTTCTTGTGGGGGAGGAGAGGAGGTTTCTGCATCGTCACCCATTGATAGGAAGGTTGGTTTTTTGTGAAATTTAATTTTAACTGCTTTGGATTGTAGGATAGGTGATTTGGGCTGTAGTTTTTGAGTAATTAGAGATTTGTCAGAATTGAAAGGCTTAGGTTTTCGATGTGGTCTTAGTGATGGAAAAGTGGATTGATTTCGAGGAGATTGATTTCGAGGAGGAGAAGATTGCTGGCTAGATTCTGGGTTGGAATTGAAGTTACCGTATTTGAAGGTGGTAGAGGAGAAGCGGGGACCGTTGTAGATTAACGCAACAGCTTTGTATTCCTCTGCTCTTTCTCCAATACATAGATAGTCATAAGCGCCAAACACTTGATTGCTAGGACCAGGGAAGAGAGATTTCTTTGGTTTTCTTGGTTTTTTGGGTTTAGATCTTTTGTATTTGGGATATCTTCTCATACAATAGACGTTAATCTTGGGAATTGTTTTTTGTGACTGAAGAAATCAACGTTTCTGGGGAAGGTAGCTAATGAGGATGAAGGTTGAAGAAGAACCAGATGAAGATAGCTTAGGAACGATGATTTTTCTAAGAAGTTCTCAGTAAGATGGAGCCAAGTATTTATACTTGGGAAAAGGAGACGTTGAGAATTAGAAGAGGTAGAAAGGGTGAAGAGTTTTGATTGGGTAGAATACTAAACGTTAAGCTAGGAAAGAGAGTTTGTTACGTCATAGGTCTACTGGTAGACCCACTAGAGGAGGTCTAATCATTCTTCTAAGTGGGAATGCAATAATTAGTTATATTAGATGACAACAAGTTCGAGGTGATGAAGTGTGGTGTAATGGGTATAATCCGAAGCAAAAGGGTTATTTATTGACATCAGTTGTAACATTCGAAGTGAAGTTGTGAGCCTCAAATCTTTTACAAGGAAAGAATTATCTGCTTAAGCCAACTTTCGAAGACAGTTAATTCTTATAAAATAACTTTTATAAGAACTAAGGGGGCTACTGATAAGGAAATAGATTTATAAGGGACTTAAATGTAATTAATAAGGACTTGAATGATAAGTTCTATTAATAAAGAATAAGATTAAAGCTTTATAGGGAGAATGGGGACTGAAATGTAAATAAATCTTTTATGTAACCGAATTTGTAACTAACTCACTTGGCCTATTTAAAGAGGCCAAGGAGACTAATAACACCTATGAAAGAATAAGAGGAGAAAGATTATATTCACCATCTAAAAATCTCTCTGCTGATTCTTAGTCAATATTTTCTGTTCTCACCAAAAAAATTATGGATTGAGACACCAAATATTTACCTTTTGGTGGCAGATTGATACTGATTCAATATGTACTTATGATAATCCCAATTTACTACTCTGAAATTTGTTATATCTCTAAAACTGTAAATAAAAGAATCAATCTCTTAATTAATAAATTTCTTTGGGGGACTAACCAAAACCATCAAACTATCATCTCGTCTAAATGGGCCTCAATATGTATTCCTTTTGATAAAAAGACAAGAACTAAAAACTTTATAGACAAAGTCGATGCATTCAATTTATTATTGATCTCCCCATCCCCTTCCAATTAATATCAAATAAAAGATTCTAAAATATGGAAAAGAATAACAAAAGTTAGAGAAAGTCCTGAGTAATTTATATTTTGGGAAATAGAAATGTGTGAGATTGACTTTTGGCTTGAAAAGTGGAATAACGCACATCAATTCATAAATTGTCATATAATGAGAATAACAAATGGTTTAAAGGTAAATTGATCTCTGATATATGCTTTAATAGTTGATGGAACCTAGACAGATTCAAAGATCAAGTCCTCTCCTCTGATATAAAAATAATTTCTAAAATAAACATATCACACTATTGATGAAACACTTCTCTAAAGTGTGTCTAATGCTGGATCATTCTCTTTAAAAAATACTTGGCAGTCAATCAGAGACAAGCACCCAAAATCAAATATACACAATAAAATCTGGAATGATATAATTCCTAAGAATTTCTCATTCACTCTTCGGATACTTCTTAATGGATTCGTCTCTGTTGATAATATGCACAAGTTTTTTTTCTTTGGCATCCAAATGTCAACATTGCAATAACATAGAATCGACTAAAAAATCACGATTGGTCATCCATGTTTCACTCGTGTATCCAACTAGTCCTTTATCTTGACTTGTGTCTCCTAGATTCCCACTCATCCTTCATGTTTCAGAAATTTGCAAGACCAATCCCCGCGCACATGTGAGCCATGAAAATATGCACGTATTACCCGAAAGATCCAAGTTTTGTGTCACTATTGGTCCACCACAATTATATCCAATTATACATCTCCCCCAGCCTAGTGAGCAACCACCTCACTTTTACCATTTACCATAATGTTTTTATACCATTTTATCTTCCTTTCTTTTTATCTTGTCTCATTTATTATATAAATGGGTGGGACTGGGTTTAAACCATAAAACTATAATCCAACAAACCAACAATACCATTAAACTACCCAAACCCATCAAACTACCCAAACCCATTAAATTACTCAAAACCATTTAAATACCCTAATTGAAGCAAATAGTGGTCTAAAAGCAACATTAGATAACTGTACCATTGTCTACTGACTGGTTATCCAAATAGGTCATTAAAACCAAATCATGGTGTGAGTGTTCTCTCACCCAAACTCTAGCCAAACTTAAGATTATCTTATTATTGGAAAGCCTAAATACAGGATATCTGAGACTAACAAAATAGTATGAAGGATCATTGTAGATTATATAACTAATCCAACATAGTCAGGAGCAATCCTCAGCCTTTTTAAAGTCTTTTATAGACTATTTTGCAGGTACTCAAATATTTTAGAGGATGGACATCAAATACTCAAACATTGGAAAACTGATTTAGCACGATAATTCACTTAAGAAAGATGAAACAATATTTAATTTTTAGGACAAAGTTCAATAATTTTAAAAAAACCATTAGTATAATAAAAAATTTAAGACTCCAACAATATCTTGAAATATGATATATACCAATTTGGTCATATTAGTGGATATATATGTTTTCCGAAAAGGAATGATAAAATACAAACTTACTGTTTATAAGTACCATATATATATATATATACATATATATATATATATATATATTACTTTAAATTATATATAATTTTACAATAGAGAAAATATAGTTTAATATAGGGTAAAATACCATTTAAGACCCAAAACCCTAACTATTATCCATCTAAGACCCATATTTTCATTATTCTCTAAGAAAGACTCATTTTAGTTATATATTTACCATTAAAGACCCACTAATACCCTAAATATCCCTCCTCATTTATATAAAAGTTATTAACACTCTACCCCCACTTTTTCTCTCTCTTCATTGTTATCCACTAAATTCATCTTCCTTTCTCTCTCCAACTAACTTAAAAACCAACGGAATTTGACTTTTTTCATAATTAACGGACCTTATAAACATGGAAACAAGCTTCATCGACGTAAATCAGAACATTCGGTTTCGTCCTGAAATCTATGACCTAAATTCAAACAAAAAACAATTAATCAGAAAGCGTAAACCCAAATGTAAAAACAAATTCGAAAAAAGAGTGTATATACACCCACCAAGATACTACTTGACGACGAAGAGAGGAATGGGGAGATGATAGATGTTAGCTGCTTGAGCTTTTCAATAGTTATTAATCCCTCCAATCCTTATTCAATTTATCAGAATCTGGACATATTTGAACGTTGAACTTATAGAAGGAGATGCAAAACGTTAATATAGTAGACGCAAAACGCTAATACAAATAGATGCCCAAAAATATATTTTCTAAAAAATTCAAAACATATCAAGAGTGGTACTAGTTTTGTTCGTCTTAAAAAAAACAAAACCAACGGTATTTTCAGATTGTTTTTCCGAGTTACGGTTTAGAAGATACAGACTTTTAAAAAATTTAAATTTAAAGGTAAACGAAGAAGATAGAGAACCTTCTTTATTTTGATAGATGCAAAACCTTCTTTATTTTATTTTGATAGATGCTATACCTTCTTTATTTATTTTGATAGATGCTAAACCTTCTTTATTTTGATAGATGCGAAACTTTGTTTATTTTGGTAGATGCTAAACCTTCTTTATTTATTTTGATAGATGCTAAACCTTGTTTATTTATTTTGATAGATGCTAAACCTTTGTTATTTTGATAGATGCGAAACTTTTTTTATTTTGATAGATGCTAAACCTTATTTATTTATTTTGATAGATGCTAAACCTTTTTTTTATTTTTATAGATGCGAAACCAGTCACTAGATGCGAAACCATATAACTGAGAAACGTGTGTAAAATATATATTTAAAAAAAAAATCAAAACATATCATGAATGATACTAGTTTCGTTCGTCTTAAAATAACAAAACCAATCGTATTTTTAGACTGTTTTTCCGAGTTACAATTTAAAATATACGGACCATTAAAATTTAAAATAAAAAAAAACAAAGAAAGAGAAGTTGGTTACTCCATTCTATATAGAAGGGTATTTAAAGTAAAAAATCTCTAACAAAAATATTAAGTCTTTATCCGTAATAGATTTGTTAAAAGGGTCGACTCCCTTTGATATATGTAGGGCTGTCAACGGTTCTCCGGAACCGAGAACCGATAAGGACCGGATCGAGAACCGGACCGAACCTTAACGGTCCGGTTCGCGGTTCCATTCTAAAAACCGAAACCGATAAGGAACCGAAACAAAAAACTGATTAGGAACCGAACCGATAAAACCGATAAACCGATAGGACCGATAGGGAATCAAACCGATAAAACCGATACGGAATCGAACCAATAGACCCGATAAACTGTTAGAACCGATAAAAAATCGGACCAATAAAACCGTTAGAACCGATTATTTATTATTATCATATATTATTTTATAAATTATAATACCAAAATTAATAATTAGTTACGCTTTTTTTTTAAGAAAATCAAATATTAACTTATAAACTTTAGTTTTTATATCATTTATTTCAATAAAAGAAATTAAAAATCAAATTTTAATTGGTTTTATTTTTTTAAGTGGACCACACCGGACCGAAACCGAACCGAAACCAAATCGGACCAAACCGAATTCGGACCGAACCGGAATCGAAATCGAACCGAATCGGACCGAACCAAAAACTTAGCAGTTCAGTCCGGTTCTAAAAATTAGAACCGAAAGCTTAGCGGTCCGGTCCGGTTCCTTCAAAACCCGACCGAACCGGACCTATATATGTCACGACCCGGGGGTTATAAATCTTTTTCCTTCTTTAGAAAATACTAGGTTCAAAAGAGAAAATAATATAGTATTTACATATAAATTATAATTGCTTATTTTCACAAGTTGCAATAAACAACGTTAGACTAATAAAGTTGTTGTATGTCACGGTCACCAAACAATAAAGTAAGTTGGAGTTGTGGAGCCGCACTCACTTTTGATCGAAATTGAATATTTGAAGAAAGATAATATCGATGCTACAGCATCGAAGACCTAGCTCTTATCATATCATGAGGTGTACTCCTTTAATTTTAAAAAATTAGACTTCTTATTTCTGATATTAAAATATATTTTTCATCCGGTTTAGAATAAATTTGATTTTATAATAAATTTGATTCCAAAAAATTTAAAATAAATATCACTTTAAAATTTAGATATAATATATTTACACATTTTATTTCTTTTATTTTTTATTTTGTAATAATTTTTTCTATATTATTTTATTTCGCCAAAGTTAAATAGATGAAATTGACTAAACTATTAACAAAAAAAGATCGATTTATTATTATTATTATTATGTTTTTTTATCAATTGGAAAAGTTCTCTCATTCTATATAGTATTCTTTTTTTTCAAAAATATATTTATTTATATACTTCTCCTATTTTTAGCAAAATATTCTTTAGAACATAAGATGATTTTCTTTATTTTAAGCTTTCCTACCGATTAGATATGGTCTCCCATTTTGTTTACTAAATATTTCTTTTCAAAAACTAATTCCTCCCGTCTATTTATATACTTCTCCTATTTTCAAAAAATAATAATCAAGAACTCAAGCTTCATCACATCATCTTCTTTAAAAGTAAAAACTTCATCTTCTTCCTCTAAACTTCAAGTTTTTAATTCATTTTTATTTTTGAATTGAATTTTTGGTAGAATCGAAATGGGTAGGTTGAGGGTTAGTTAAAATTAGTTAAATGTAGGATTATAATCGATGTAGTAATGATTGGATGGTATATTTGTGTTGATTTTCTATTATATTTGAAGGTTTGAGGGGTTTTTTGCGAGTTTGTTCTTCTAAGGTTCCCGAATGTTATTGAGCATCGGTACAAAGGATCTGTACCGCTAGTGTTAAAGAAATAGCACCGCTGGTATCCATCATGGGTGTTTGTTTCTCTTGGGAACCATTGGTATAGACATCATGTATCGCCAGTATGGTTCAATAACACCGACGATGGAAAACGTATTTCTTGGCACCGTCGGTGCCATTTAACCATACCGGTGGTACGACATATCTATACCACCAGTGCCGTTAAACAATACCCCTAGTAATGTTGAATTTGTTATTTTTAACACATAACTTTAACTAACTAATATCTTGTTTGTATCGCATTAAAGAAAGGTTTTGGTTGGGAAAACCCTAAAAGTTATAAAGGAGGATCAAACTGAAAATAACGAACTAAATATACTTGTAGCCTATACCGTTTATGGGTAAAAAAGTACCAAGCCCGAAGAGATAAAAAAAAGTGACTCATTTAGTGGTTGTGAAGAATCATCGAACGAAGATACACGTTTTGAGGCGAATGAGACTCATATTCCTATTGACGTACTAAGTAGTACCACCGATCTAAAAAATCTATTCTTCGTACAAAATAGTATTATTTTACTTCCAGACTACAAGTTTCAAGAAGCGTACAACACCTATATCAAGAATGTAAGTTTAATAATATATTTAAATATAATTTAATTTGGTTTATACCGATCAATAAATTACAACAATTTTTGTGTTTGATTGTGTTTCTGTTTTATAGTCTCAGGTAAGCCATGTATGGATACTTATAAAGATGAGAGTTTAGTAACCACATGGTGGTTAAGAATCTGCTAGATAAGACTCCATTCAAGCCTATGATTGGGTACTTGAGTAGGTTATCTTCAAACTCGTTATTGAAAAAGGCTTTCCTCGAATGTTGACGTAAAAACACTAATATCTTAAAGTAATATTTGTGTGTGATGACTATCACTATAGATAAAGTGTTTGTCATAAATTACCTCCCGATGGTGAAGAGAATAATTGAATTCGATTATATCAAGACTTTTGGTGAGCAATATGCACATTATGCTCGGTTGTTGGGGGTTTCAATAGATGTTGTTTGTGTGGATTTAGAGTTGCATAAATGAGTGGTATTTAGTCTTAGATGGCTTAAGGAACTTTTTTTAGATTTGTATTTCCGTACAAA
Source organism: Limnanthes douglasii subsp. nivea (assembly GCA_036936605.1). Taxonomy (NCBI): domain Eukaryota; kingdom Viridiplantae; phylum Streptophyta; class Magnoliopsida; order Brassicales; family Limnanthaceae; genus Limnanthes; species Limnanthes douglasii. The sequence continues at coordinate 1,149,365 of JAUPFV010000004.1, read as the reverse complement.
TCAGAATCGTACCCGTGATATGGTCTTACATGCTGCATGTGTGTACTTGATGTATTTGTTTAGTTGTATAAATTTTACCGTTAGCGGCCAAAGGTCTGTAAAGGGGGACTTCTCTACCTCTTTGAACCAGATAGATCGACTAGGTGAAATATCGTGAGGAATGTGTGCATTTGCATGACTATATAAGGTTATGTGAGAAATATCGAAGTTGTCAATGAAGACTCTTTATGTATTTGTTGGTTTAATAGATTGATGGATCTGCGATCATTTTATTTATTTTTTCCATCTGGTGAACGACCGATATAACATATACAATCCAAATTTTTTAGTAGATCGCCAAAGAATCTTACGGACATGAATATTCGACAAAAAACTTAATGCCACGACTTCTTTGATAGTTTAAAAGATAAGGATGTAAGAATTCTTTAAATTTTGTTATACTTATATCGAACCCCTTGCAGGTTATATTCTATCCATATACAAACTTGAATGAGTGTTTCAAGTACAAAAGCTAGGGCTTTATCGCGATTATATCTGTACTATATTTACGGTTGAAAGATATGTAACATATCAAATGGTGAGGTAGTTCAGTTAGATCCAAAAGAAATTGTATATCCTCAAGACCCTAGATCGATTATTAACAAAAGAGACCATTTCTGATATACTATTCATATACAGAATTTGGAATAATAATGTTACCATTTACTTGTCATAGACCGTATGACACGTCCCGTTTCTAAAAACCATAAAACTACAACATCAAAGTACGATAAATATGCAAAGATATATGGCTGGTACGACATCACACCTAATGCTCTTGATGGCCGTGAGGTAGTACAAACGATTCATAAGATCAACCGTGTTAGATTTCTTGACGACAATGAGGAAAATATTCAAAATTTCTCAAAAAGAATATTACAAATCGCCGCTTTTTAACTCCTTATCATATTAGGTAAATTGATACTATGATTTTTTTATTGGTACACTGAAGGATGTTGTTATTTTTCTATATACTAAAAAATATTATATATTTTATATTGGATGTTTTTGGGTTTTTAAGTACTAATAGACATTATTTATTTTGTATTGGATGATGTTGTTTAGTATGAGACATTTTATTAGGTGTTGTTCTTTTAGTATTGTATATTGTTGTTTATTTTTATTATGTCATTGTTTTATGTAATGTGGATATCATAGTGTGTTGTTTATTAGCCACACAAATCTACGATGGTATGAAAATATTAGAAAAGTATTTTTCAAAATTGAAGGCCTATACCAGTAATGTAAAGTTGTTATATCGCCAATATGGTAATTCCATACCGATGGTGTAGTATCGTATCACAGATATAACAATTCTACACCACTGGTACACAAAATAAATTTTGTGGGTTTTGTGGAAGTATTTTTGGGCTATATACAGACATTTTAGATTTGTTATACTACCGGTATAATATCAACACCACCAATATGGAAATTCCATACCGACAGTGTAATATACTACTGGCGGTACACAAATTTTATACCGTTGGTACACTAACTATATTTTTATGGATTTTGCTAAAAAAATGGGCTCTATTCCGTCGATAGAGCTGTTACACCACCAATATAATATCAACCTCGCTGATATGAAAATTTCATATCGGTGGTGTAGCATCGTATCAAACATATAACAATTTTATACCTTCGGTACACTTACTATGTTTTGTTAAAGTTTTGTTTGGGCTCCATACCGGTGGTGTAAAGCTTTTACACTATCGAAATAATATTGGCAATGCCTGTATGGAAATTATATACTCGTGATGTACTATCATTACAATGGTATAACAATACTATATCATCGGTACATTAAATTTATTTTATTAAAGTTTGTTTTAAATTTATACCAGCGGTGTAGAGCTGCTACATCGGTATAATATCGTGACCGCTGATATGGAAATTCCATACCGATGGTGTAGTATCGTACCAACTGTATAATTTTTTTGTACCACAAGTACATTAAATCAACAAACATACATGCTTTAAAACTCTCCCTATATCTTAAAACTCTCACCAATTTAAAAAGTCTCACTAATATAAAAATTTATGCCAATTGAATAATTCATTTATCTATCACAAACTACTCAACCTACAATATTTATTCATCTATGAAAATAGCTTTAGTTATTAAACTCAAACTCTCTAATTTTACGATATGTAATGGACTCTAAACGAAATAGTCACTTGCTTCAAGCTGCCAAGTTTGTGAAGAGAACGAGCTTGGATGAGACTACTTATGAGTTTTTCAATGAAGTGTTGTGTATATTTACGACCGTAAATTAGTAACTCTAATGCATGAATCCGTACGGTAATGAAAATATCTCTAGTAGGTATAATTTTTGAAATTAGAACCAATGGTTCAGGTGTTCGACTTCTTCTACAAACTTAGCCAAAAAGTGTTCAACTCGTGCAATGTGAAAATTATTAATTTCATTACAAAAGTTGCACTACATTATGTGGATGAGCAAATCGTTTAAAAAAGATGCATAAAAGAATAACAAAAAAATGAATTTTATGAAATATATGAATTTAGCTAATATGATGTGTGTTGTTGCACTTCATCTTGAATATTATTCTATATTTGTTTGATATAATTAAGTTATTGGGTTTGTTGCTGTTTAGAATTTATTTACATTAAAATCTATTTTCCTAATTTATTTACTTTTTGTATTGATGTTACATGTATCTATCAGTTTATAATATTCAAATTAGTTTCATATATTCGGGTTCGTGACCTTCATCATTATACATGGAAAAAGATGAATACGTTGTTTGGTTTGGGGATACTTGATTTTGTTAAAAAACGTACACTTCACGAGATTGAGTTGGATCTTCTTGACATCATACTCGAACAACAGATAGTGGATGTTTCCTTCCTATCAATATATATATATATGAAATGATATAACTCTTCGTAAAATGTTGTGTTATTCGTTCGCCTAAATATATTTAATATATTTGATTCTGATATGTTTGAATTTCATGTTTAATTTTATTGAGTTAAGTATGAAGTTTTTAAATTATTAGCATAATAATTGACAAGTATAATTGTAATATAGAGAAAAAAACTAAACCTAAAGTTTGTTGGACAATATATCGTTGTTATATTGCCTCAATATCACTTCGTACCAAAGTACGAAAAGAATTGGTGGTATAACCAATATGTACCAATGGCATGATAAGGTTATACCGGGGGTTGCAAATTGCTAAAGGCACCGACCGTGCATAGGCTTTATAACAACAATATCATTTCCGTGTACCACCGACACGAACACAAATATATAAAAGAACGTGAATAGATTTATCAAATGTTGCTAGTAATGAGTTTTGTTTAGTTGGCTATCTCGTTTAAAGTATTAATTTCATAGATAAATTTGTTTTTTTTCCATTTTGAAGTTTTTTAGGCTTTGAGTTGGAGTTTCTTATTATACAAATATGGAGTTTTCTTCAAAAAAAACTTCTGATTTAAAAAAAGCATTTCGTTGAATGTTATTTTGGTAGATGTTTTGAATTCAATCTTATGTTTTTAAAATAAGTAACCTATTTTGACTAACATCATCCTAGATTTTTTTTATGACTAGATATAAAAATACATATTATTTACTAAAAAGTAAGATTCTAACAAATTATATAAACCTCACTTTAAATTTACAAATCTTAGCTTTCATATGTAAATTTACCTAGCCACTTATATAATATGTATGAGTTCCTTATTTTTCTCCCACAATTTCAACTATAAAAAACCTGACTTAAACTATAAAGATTATGTTGGATTAATTCACAATCCAAAACTTTACATTACCAAAATTCTAAGTATTTCTAACAAAATTATGTAGTTGATATTTAGGATATTCTAAGTTTTTCCAAAAACAAAAAGTCAAATTTAACTTAAATGGTCTAATTGATAAAATTATAGACTAAAAAGATTATTTTTTTATAAAAAACTTATTCGTTTAGAAAACAAAATTTACCCAAACACTGGAATAATTTATAGCTACTTGTTATAAAATTAAAATTAGTGTTATAATTTTTATATCCATACAACAACTTTGAAAATAGTTATCTTGAACCTATGTGAGTAAAACTTTAACTACAAAAATTGTATGAGACGTTTGACTATTCATATATAAATGGGTTATGCTATCTCGAATGATTACGCAAAGTCCAATTTTCTCATGCTCTTTTTAAATAGTTTATATGGCTAGTTGTCATTTGGGAACTAAAAATTATTGGTGATATGTATGGTCGCTATTAATTATAAAATAATTAGTTTTAGTTGATTTTAGTTATTTTTTTATTTATCAATAAAATAATCTAAATTTATCTTTATTTTTATATTTAATAATAAATAAAATAAATAACTAATTTGGTATCAGCCCCATTTGTTTTAATGATGATTTAAAGTTTTGATATTATTTTTGTTTTAGAAAGTTGATATATATCTATTATGCTTGTGTTTATGTACTGATGTAATATAATAAATATTTGATTGAGTAGAGGACATAAGAGTTTTACTGGCACATATATGTTGGAGGTGAGTTATGCCGAAGCTTGGGTGTATCTTGAGACATATTGGAGTATGCTGATGGTATAATTGTATCATTTTGTTTAAATATATATTACATAGGTGGTATCAGACACTACTCGTTATTTGGATAAATCATTGGTTGAGTCGTCGGGGTTTGAAAATTTGGTTTAATTTCTGGTTAGGATGTTGTCGCCTATTGAAGATTCAACTTAGCTTCTTAGTGAACCACGAGGACATGTTGTCGATTCTGGTTCATTCCAGGTGATACAAGATTTCATTCCCAAATATGATGTCAAGATAATAACTTATGATCGAGAAATAAAAATAGATAACATAATATTAGTCTTCTGTATTTTCAAAAGTTTTCCCTTACATCTAGGGCATTTATCCTTATTTATACCTATCATATGTGGTTTTCTCTATCCTCATTTACTCTATATTAATTACTTCATATAATCTGCTAGAATGGATTTTAAACACATGTTTCAATGTCTAATATATATATATACACGTTTTTATGGCGCGTAATAAGACCACATATGTCATTTGTTAGTAAAGGCCCTAGTGTTTCTTTCTTATGGTCGACTCATATTTGTATGGCTTGCCGCCTCCGTCTAGTTATAGACTCATCTCGTTATTCAGTCGCCTCATGTTTGTATTGCGTGCTTACTTTATTTTGTCATAGGTTCGCCTTGTATTTCCTTCTAGTAACTTAGTTGCCTCGTTTTGTATCGCTTTAAAACCCTATCTGGTTGTTGGCTCGTGTTTGTATTGCTTGCCAACCCCATCTTGCCATAGGCTGGCCTTTTCTTTGATCGAACTGATCTGCATTCAATTTACCTTTTTTCAGGGCATTGACACTTACCTTGTTATTATAAGGAGTATACCCTTATCCGAGTGGTATACCTTATCACTAGGCTGGAATAGAGGAGCATGTTGATTATTAAAACAAAAAAAACATAAAAACTCGGGGATGCTTTCTCTCTAATATTACCATCTTTAGATGGTAGATGTTCTCGATGTTTCTTTCATTTCCTCTTGCCATATATGACTCTATATGTAGGGGTCATGGTTCTCATCCTCTGGTTGTGACGACACCAATATTTCTCGACCCCCGACTAAAGTGATCATTAGCATTATATGTTTTGTCTCTAAATGAGTTATTTCATACGTTGATTGGTGACGTTCTTGAGGTGGTCTCTTATCATGGAATAGGTTACATCTCCTCCATATTTATCTCATTTTCAACATCAATTTTAGATACTTAATCTTGAATTTTACTTTCTGCTGAGGACTTTCGTACATCATCTCTTGCATCATCATGACTTGCTCCTCTAATAATTCCATTGCTAGCTATTGGAAATCTACCATTTAGACAATCGTATTGGTAGCAGGTGGATCTTGCTCGCCAATTTATTCGTTAGTATTTTCCAAAGTAATGAAAAAATTCTTTTGTTCCGAGTTCATCATTATTTCTGTTTTACCTTAGTATTTTATGGTATTTAGGCTAAACCCTCATGGGTACCAAACGGTCCCTACCAACATAGTTCATTTTATGGTATAATCTTACTCAAGTAGATCCGGATGATGATCTAAGGCTTAATATGGATAACAATAATATAAGACCAGATAACTTAATTGATAATCAAGAAGTTGAATGTTTATTCATTGAGTTGAACTTTATCTATAAAGGTACAAAACATATCTATTATAGTGTATGCAGATCATATCTTATTTATAACAAACTATATATTATTCTAATTTGAATAAGATCATATCCCTATCAATTATTGATATGATAATATAATTGTATGTATTAATATTTTTAACTTGCATTTTACTTCTTTATATATTCGACCGAATATAGAATAGTCTTCTAATGGAGTGACCAAAGGACCTTCTAATAGATAAACCAAATGTGCTTGCAATGGATCAACCGATTAGGCTTTAAAATCTTGATAAGCGATATCTTATGTAACTGGTAATCAATACCGTTATCAGTACCACCAATCTTTGTAAGAGAATCAAGAAAAAAGTAATATTTGAATTATTTTATATATATCATTATTCCTTAAACTTAAGAATCTTTACTAAATATTTGTTTGTTGTAGCCGAATTCCATTTTCCAAGCTATGCCAAACTATATTAAAACTATTTTTGGTCGGACTCTTAAGAGTCCTAAAATAAATTGATGTTATGTTGATGTGTTCATCTTTCTCTTATCGAACAAACCTCGGAGGTGTCTTTTGATTTCTTCGTGCTGACCTTATCATGCCTCATTAAAGACCTTTTATCACCCGAAACCGGCCTCGAGGAAAAAACCTTTATTTCACCAACAGAAAAAAATTACAACTAATAAATAACAAGTGTCTAGAGTTATTTTACCATTATATTGAATCGAAAAGATTCAATTTTTTGTTTAAAATTGCTTAAAATTGTTTTGGATTGCCGTAAATTCCATACATATAGAATACGATATCCTCCATAGTCATTTCAAAATAGTTAGGGACGACTAATATATGTTGGAACAAAAAATAAATAATTTTGATTATCTTGGAGAAAGTTAGTCATCTAGACATGTTTTCAAAGTTAATTATGTGAGTTTGAAACATGAAGGAAAATAAAAGATTGAATGCAAATAATAGTTAAAGTACTTCTTGTTAACGTGGCATGTTTTCAAGACGTGTATGCGTTGGCTTAAATTTATGCGTGTTGCATTTAAGAATTCTTGCATCTCAGCCATCGATTTTAGGTTAGTCTTGGTCGTGGATATACAAAACATTTAGACTATTCGATTGATATGAGTTAGCGATTTTGATCATTTTTATCTCTTTTTATAAATAAACACCTTCCATGCATTTGTTTTTTTTGTTCACATAACCATTATTTCTCAGTGTAACCTTGTACTCATACATGATTTTTGTGTATTTTCTTATTTAACGCTCTAAGCTTTTTTATTCCTTTATTTTACAAACTTCGATTTGCTACTATTATTCCTTTATTTTTTGCGTCGTTTATTCTTTATTACTTTATTTTATGAGTCATGTTATGTACCATAAATGTGACAATTCAAATAGTGAAAATCATTGCACTAGTGCTCCATTCGGTACTCTTTCTTGCAGTGATTCTGCCAAAATGGTGAAGCCTTTCGGCTGCATAAGCAAATTTCTGCTAAAGCTTTAGACGTTGACCCTATTTCACATTACATGTCGATGTGTTTCCTGTATTTGATGATATTGTTAATACTTATTTCCTAGCAATAGTTCCATCTGAATAAGGAAGAGCAACAAATATATCCCTTTACAAGATGTGTAAATATTTATAAACAAGAACTTTTCTTGACTTTGATTATGTTGATCTGCATAATGAATCCATGTTTGCATTAAACATATTTCCTAGAAATCTAGAGTCAAACTTCAATAACCACAAGATGGAAAACTTTATGGCAAAAGAGACCTGAATGATCATGTTGAACACTTTAAAAGTAATATGTTGAGGTATTCGGGAGTGGATGATACTCTCAAGTGTAAGGAATTTATGTTAACACGAAGATGAAATGACATAATATGGCTCAAAAATATTCCAAAAGGTTTCATTACAAGATTTAGAAAAAAAAAGCCTAAGGAGATTTTGTAAGAGTAGAGTTAGAGGATTATGGATACCAAGAGAGAATTGTAGGACTAGCACGACTTGGTAGCCGTTGCACCATATAAATATGTAATAATGGTAGAACTCCTGAAGAATCCTATCATGAAAAATAAGACACTCTAATTTGGTGAGTTAATAAGACATATGTATCGTTACATCCTATTTTAAGAATTTAAAAGATCAAGCATTTAAATAGAGAACAAAACTCTATACTCATATCCATAAAATCATCAAATAAAACATAACAATGAATCAATTATAAAGAGTTTTGAGAATGTACGAGGAAAATTTTGCGATAAGAGTATAACTTAGTGCGAATATTATATGAACCAAATAGTGTAGAAGTCTTTTTTAGAGAGAGAAAGTAATATTCTATTCATCTTGGGATCTATGAAGCGTGTGTGGTCCTTTTATAGTACAATTGTGGGTCCCACACGCTTTAATTCCCGATTATTGCACTTTTGATCCCTATATCTTTTCTTCTTCTCATTTTAACTATTTCTTAAATAGTCTATACACTTTTCCCCTAACATAGTTTCCTCTTTAAATTTTTCTCCTACCATACTTCTTCTTTACAATTTTCCCGTGTCACACTTCTTCTTTACAATTTTCTCCATGTCTTTTATTCTTCCTTATCAGTAGCCCCCCAGTCCTAGTAAAAATAGTTTTACTGGGACTGTAAACAAGTCTCTATCGCCTCCTCGAACGTATCTTCTTCGAAGAACTTTTCCTCAACCACAAAATTTCCTCCTCGAAAATGCTTTAGACCAATACTTCAAATGCTACACACTCTTTCGAAAAAGCATCTCTTCGAAAAAATATCCCTTGGACTATAAACTTCTTTTACCTCATATCAACCAGTGTAGCCCCCCAATCCTTGCAATGTCTTAGTAAGGACAAGCCTAGTACGTGAAAACTTGGCCCATCGGAATTTGTTCTGTAAGTATATCGCAGCCACTATAATTCGACAATGAGACATTGCAATGATTGGCTGAAAAAGGGCATGACATCAGCAGTCATGCTTTCGTGTCAGAGTATCTTTAGAGAGATCATGGCTCTGCAACTTCTCCCACGCCTCTGTTAGTAATCTTTGACCCACGATACCCATAATGCCCCTAGGCAAACTATAGGAAATGTCCCCATGCTCTTTTTTCCCTAGAAGCCCATTTAGCTTCTATAAATACTCACCTCCTTCATTAATAACTCAAACTTTCCACCCAATATTTCTAGAGAGAGAAAGGTGGCTTACAAACCTCGTCGGATTCCGGAGTGGCTCCTTATTAGCAAATAATTCGAAGAAAGAGTCGATGCTGGTGAATACACAGAGCCTCAGCCTCCACCTGCTATGACTACCTTCTACGGTTCGTGGCCCCCTCCTGCAAATTCGACGGCCATCATCCCCCTCAAAATATCTCATCAGAACCACATCAGCAACCAGACCACCCCCGAATAAATGGGGAAAGAGAAGCACCACAAACAATCTTCAGGAAAAAGAAAGAGACACCACAAAGACAAACATTCGCAGGAGCGCAAGCGTTTGAAAGATGTACAACCAACCACCCCTAAGGCTCCTCGAATTGTGACAGTTGACTCTCCTCTTCAGAGGACCGGAGATCCTGTGTCAATCCTTCCAGCTACTCCATCCATAATAGGAAATGAGACTCCCCGGTTTTCCCCAAGACACACTGTGGCTACCGAGGCGGAGATTCAAGATTTGCGCAACAAATCCCTAGCTGCTAAAGGAAAAGCTATCGCCTCAGATAATCCTAAGTCGTCTATTCAAGCCACTCACGTTGCAGATAGGAATAATGTCGTTGAAATTCCTGCTGAGTCGTCTGGTGAACATACTACCGCCCCGAACAATCCTGATCCAAACACTCAAGCCATTCAGACCACAAGTCCAGACAAACACATTGAAGTCCCAGCAGAGTCCTCTAGCCAAACGCATACTCATTTTCCAACAATATCCGAAGAGCAAGCGGAACGTATTGCCCCTAAATCAAAAGGTGATGTAACACTTCCCTTAGAACTCGATGGCATCATGGGCAACAATATTCGAAGGATTGAGAATAAGCATGTTGTTGCTCTTTACAATATATCGTACAAGTATTTCTCTCCCTCGGAATAAATGTTACTTCATACTCGTTGGTGCATTCCTTCGTATATTGACATCAGATTCCCCTCCGAAGGAGAGACTCCACTATCCCTTAGGGATCATGAGCTTGTTGTTTACACTGAAATCATGAATTGGGGACTAAGATTTCCTTTACACCCCTTCTTCATCGAGTATTTTGCTAAGATTGATCTTTGCGCTTCTCAAGCTGGACCCAACATGTGGTTCACATAAATGGCATGCATCATGGCCTCGAGAATTTCAGGCCAAGAGTTTTCCTTGGAGCAGTTCATCGGATTATCTAGGTTGGCTAGGAACCTATTCTTCCCATTCTACTCATTGACTTTTAACCGAAGGCAGAAAGTGCTAAAAGATTTGCTAAAGGCTGACAAGAAATGGAGACAGCAATTTATCTTCTTCTCAGGATACTGGGAGACAGGCTCTGAAGTGACCCTTTCGAGCCCTCACAAATTATCTCTTCTGTGGACCAATAAATGTAAGTCTTCGAACAACTTTACTTATGATAGTCCTTTGAATAGTGAGAATTTAACTTAACAATTTTGTAGCTATGACTGGAATTTCCAAGCCATATGCTGATCATGTGGAAAGTGCCACTATTATTTTTACCAAGCTCAGTGAATGGGCCAAAGAGAAATGGGAGAACCGATTTCTCTTGTGCTTCAGGGACAACAATATGGCTCTGAGCAGACCGTGGAGGTTAAATCCCCTTGATCGACTGTCTTTGAAAGAGTTGATGACCCCTCATTCCCAAGATGAGGTGTTTGAGCGAGTAACAAAGAAGGATATAATGACAAATCGTCCCGATTTCAGCCTCCTCGGACAATGGAGTGACTCCCAATGCTGATCCTTCCCCAAAAAAGGCCATTCACCCTAGGAAGAAGAAAAGCTTGAAAGCCAAAGGGAGAGAAAAGGTTGCCTTAGAGCCTATCCAAGAGTTGTCCGAGGACAGCAGAGTTCAAAATGACGCCCCCGAACCGGCCGAGGAAATTGGAGATCAAAGGGCACTGGGTGAGTCTGAACATGAAATGGGAGATAACTCTCCCAAACAGAACTCTAACTTAACACCTAGCACTCCTCGTACCCAAGCTTCACATCCATATCCCCTGGAGGATCCCCCAATACTTGCTCCACTTCCCATGCCTCGAAGTAAATCTCTCCAACATGTTGATCTTGAAATTCTCGAGGGGGAGTCATCAGATTTTGACGTCGTTGGCCTTGGCTCTCCCAGCAGCTCCTTCGAAATTCCCCATGATGACGAATTCTCACTAAGTATGCGTAGCCTGCTGAACACCTTTGTTATTAGAGGAAAGAAGATTGCACACTTGGAGAACAGAAAAAATCACTACAAGTTCAAGGCTTCCTTATTAGCTGCACAACTTGAAGAAGCCAAAAAGCAACATGCGATTGTGGAAAGCCAAGCAGATGCACTATATGAGAAATTATATGCCTGAGAGAACTATGTCATCATGCTCGAGAGGTGCTGCCAGGAGGAGAGAGACCTCTATCAGAAAAACACCGAGGGCCAAGAGAAACTAATTATGGAGTATCAAAAGGCCGAAGAAATAGCGCGCAAGGGTTTCAATGACTGTTGCAGTGACTATGAAACAGTCTCCAAAAATAGGGAGCACTTGGCAAAGCGCATCGAAGATTTTCCTCGGCATGTAGAGGAAGAGAAACAAAAGGCTGTGAATGCCTATGTGGCCAACTGTACAAGCAACCTTGCTGATCGAGATGCAACAGTTCGAGCAGGTCTGATAACTCAACTTCATGCAGAGCACCCCGAATATGACCTTAGCAGTTTTTGGAAAATCGTATCCCCGGATCTCCGTCCTCCTCATATCGTTGTCAGTGAGAGTGAGTCATCAGATTCCGAGGAAAGTGATTCCCCAGAAAAATCTCAACAATAGGTAATCATGGTGGGATAGTTTTTTGTATATAAGACCTTATAAGGCGATTTTTGTTTTCCCTCGAATTTGATGCGAGGAGATGTATTCCTCGGACTTTTGTGTATGTCCCAACCTATAACATGTAACCATGTAATTTTCTAGTGTGGCAATTTATATCGTTGCATCAATCCGAACTGTGGTGTTAATAAAAAACTATCCTAAACAATATGATAAGGCATGGCATGAATAGTAACAGATTGTATCTCAATGAATAATTCAAAGGGACCCAAATTGTAATTCAAAAAGCGAAACAACTTGAGGCACAAATGACAGTGACCCGAATAATAATTCGAGGCATAAGTTATTGTAACTCGAATAATCAGTTTAAGATTGAAAATAACTTTGAGGAACAAGTCACTGTGGCTTAAATCATAAGTTAAGGCAAAAAAAAATTCGAGACACAACTCCTTGTGACCCAAATTATAGTTTAAGGCAAAGAAAAATTCGAGGCACAACTCCTTGTGACCCAAATTATAGTTTAAGACAAAGAAAAATTCGAGGCACAACTCCTTGTGACCCAAATTATAGTTTAAGGAAAAGAAAAATTCGAGGCACAACTCCTTGTGAGCCAAATTATAGTTTAAGGCAAAGAAAAATTCGAGGCACAACTCCTTGTGACCCAAATTATAGTTTAAGACAAAGAAAAATTCGAGGCACAACTCCTTGTGACCCAAATTATAGTTTAAGACAGAGAAGAATTCGAGGCATAAATCATTATGACCCAAATCATAGTTTACGGTAGAGACAAATTCGAGGCACAAATCATTGTGACCCAAAAATAGTTTGAGGAAAAAAGTACGTCATATTAAGCAGCTCATTGGACACCTCGTTAAAACCTTCCTGTGCCTATTAGGGTAGGAAAGAGTATGCCCTCACTATGTTTGGAACTTTCTTGTACAAAAAAGGACAAATAATTTCTCACTCAAGATACAACTTTAAGTGTTCAATGTTCCATGGGAGACGGAGATATCGCCCTTCCTTGTCTTTTAACCTATACGTGTCCGGTTTTAATTTCTCGGTGACCTCATAAGGGCCCTCCCAATTTGGTCCCAATTTACCCAGACTCTTGTCTTTCGTATGCAGGAAACATTTACGTAGTAATTTGTCTCCCACCTTAAAGTATCTGTGCTTTACTTTAGACGCATACCGACTCCTCATAAGAGTTTGATAATGGAGGGACGCCAACTGTGCTCGTTGTCTTTTTTCTTCAACCAAGTCTAACGCCAGTGCTCTGTTTTGGTCATTTACATCTGCTGTATACGTTGCCACACGATGTGAAGGGAAAAAAATCTCTGGAGGGACAATGGCATCCATGCCATACACTAAGGCAAATGGAGATACAACAATAGCCGTTCGTGGAGTTGTCCTGTAAGCCCACAATACTTCATGTAAATAATCACTCAATTTTCCTGCCTTTCCTTCCAAGTTCTTTTTCAAACCATCGAGAATTGTGCGATTAGTCACTTCCACTTGCCCATTAGCTTGAGGATGAAATGGGGCAGAAAAACATTGTCGTATGCCCTTGGAGATGCAAAAACGTTTGAGCTCCTTGTTACCAAACTGAGGCCCATTATCCATTGTGATTTGCAGTGGCACGCCAAAACGACAGCAAATATTTGACACAACGAATTTGATCACATCTTTGGCCTTTGTCCCTGCTAATGGTTTCGCTTCTACCCACTTAGAGAAATAATCCACTGCTACAATGATAGTTTGCCTGCCACCGGATGCCATTGGTAAAGGCCCAACTAGATGAATGCCCCACCTGTCGAACAAGACTGCTTCCGAAATACTCTCCAATAATACCCCAGGCTTATGGATCACATTGGCATAGCGCTGACACGTCTCACATTGTTTTACCAAATCTTTTGCATCTGAAGCAATAGTCGACCAATAGTAACCAGCCAGAAACACCCGTCGAATTAATGCCATATACCCATAATGGGCAGAACCTTCCCCATCGTGCAATTCAGACAGCATGATTTGCGACTCATCCTTGTTTAGACACCTTAATAATGGTCGACTCAAAGATTTCTTATATAGCACGCCTCCCAGCATGATATACCCATGAGACTTGAATCTGATTTTCCTAGCCTCGTACTTTCCGACGGGTAAAGTATAATTTTCTAAGAAGTCAATGATGACTGACCTCCAATCATCTTTGATCACATTTCTCTCCTCGCTAACGTTCATTGCATGCTCAACATCAATCATGATCGAAGGATGTTCCTGAATCAAGAACCATGGGTATCCCTCCGTTCGTGAGGCGGAGGCTAAAGAATCTGGGACAACATTTGACTCCCTTCGAATATGTTCATACTTGACTTCCTCAAACTCAGATACCAAATCTTTTAATGCTTTCAAATATTGTATCAACTTATCTTTTCTGGCCTCAGACTCTCCCAAAGCTTGGTTTATCACTAATTGCGAATCACTGATCAGTTTAACCTTTTTGGCCCCACATATTTGAGCTAAACGCAAGCTCGCTAATGCAGCTTCATACTCCGCTTCGTTGTTGGTTACCTTAAACCCAAATCGAATAGCTTGGAACATAGCTATCCCTTCTAAAGAAATCAACTGGATACCCACCCCTCTTCCAGAAATGTTCGACCCGCCATCCGTTCGTACCAACCATTCCATTTCATCAAAATGGTCACCGGCCTCTTTATCCTCTCTTTCTGAATAGAATTCGACCAAAACATCAGCTAAGACTTGAGCTTTTATCGTCGTTCGAGGCTCAAATGCTATGTTGAAATCTCCTAGTTCTACTGACCATTTAGTCATCCTCCCAGAGATATCAGGCCTCTGTAACAAACCCTTTAGGGGAAAATTTGTCAGAACAACTATAGGATGTGCCTGGAAGTAAGGTCTTATCTTTTGAGCCACCGTTACCAAAGCCAACGCTACCTTCTCCAACTTGAGATATCGCTTTTCCGCATCCAACAAACTCTTACTAACATAATAGATAGGTTTCAGAAGAGATTCTTCTTCGCGAAGTAGAACAGCACTGACCGCACAATCTGACACTGCTACATAGATAATCAATCTTTCCCCCAACAACGGTTTAGACAGTATATCAGGGGATGTCAAATATTCCTGAATTTTGCGAAAAGCTGCTGAGCACTCATCAGTCCAATTAAATTGTTTGGAATTTCGTAATACCTTAAAGAAAGGTGCACATTTGTCCGAGGATCGAGAAATGAACCTGTTCAATGATGCCAATCTCTCTGTCAAGATTTGGAGTTCCTTGATATTTCGAGGTGGAGTCATAGTGATTAAAGCCTTTATTTGATCCGGGTCAGCCTCGATACCTCTCTCACTGATCATATACCCGAGGAACTTACCCGATCGCACTCCAAAAACACACTTTTCTGGGTTCAGTTTCAAGTTGACCTTACTCAAATTATTGAAAGTCTCTTCTAGGTCAGCAAAGTGATCCTCGTCCTCCAAACTCTTGACTAACATATCATCGATATATGCTTCAATATTCCTGCCAATCTGTTCTTCAAAGGTTTTGTTTACCAAGTGCTGATAAGTTGCCCCCGCGTTTTTCAAGCCGAATGACATAACCTTGTAGCAGTATAATCCTCTCCCGGTAATAAACGAAGTGCTTTCTTCATCATGAATGTCCAACCAGATTTGATTGTACCCAGAATACGCGTCCATGAAGGACAACAATCTATTTCCTGAAGTCGAATCTATTAATTGATCAATACGTGGCACCGGAAACGGATCTTTGGGACAAGCTTTGTTTAAATCTGTAAAGTCAACGCACATTCTCCACTTGCCATTCTTTTTCCTAACTAGGAACGGATTCGATGCCCATGTAGGATAATGCGACTCACGAATATGGCCTATGCTTAACAACCTCTTGACTTCCAAAAGAATAGTTGTAGCCTTTTCCGGAGAAACGGGTCTCATGTTCTGGACAATGGGTCTAACGTCAAGTCGTACCGCAAGTTTATGACATATGACCTCTGATGGTACTCCCGTGACATCCTGTGCACACCAAGCAAACATATCGAGTTTGTTAGATAAAAATGCAATTAATCTCTCTCTAAACTCAGAAGAAAGTTTTAATCTGATCTTCAAAGATCTGCCACTCTCAAATTTATGTGCCTCGGAATCTTCTTCTGGGACAAAAAATCTGGGGGTCTCCCTCAGATCATCACATGGGATGAATTTGGAGGAAGGCCCCTTTAATTGCTATGCTTTATCTGATACTTCTCCTCGAACTCTCTTTGAGGATAAAACTATCTGGTAACATTCGCGGGCCATTTTCTGGCTACTTTGATTAACCCGACATTGTTCCCTACCACATACTTTAAACACTGATGTACCGTCGAAATTACACCATGCATTCGGGACAACCAAGAGCGACCCATAATAGCATTATACGAAGTTGGTGCGTCAACAACAATAAACAGTACTTCCACCTCTTTCTTGAATGGCCCAAGGCCCAACTCGACGACACACTGAAATTCTCCAACTACCACTGTTGTGGCACCCGGAAAACCCACGATGGTTTTGTCGGAACGTCGTATAACTGGTGGGTCAGAAATTCTCCTGTAAGTGCTCATAAACAAGATATTTGTTGAGCTTCCTGTATCGATAAGTATCTTCTGAACCTGATCCCCAGCGATACCCGCAGCAATCACCACCGCATCCTCAAAGCAAATGATGGGGGAGGGTAATCAGTGCATTTGTGCGGACACCCCCGCTTTGATCTGGGTAGTCAGGTTGCCCATGTGCTTCTTCCGCAAGCTATTGGAGTTCCATGCAATAGTATCTCCTCCAAAGATTGCCAATGAATCAAAGAAAGCGCAGAGGCTATTCACCCTCCGCCTCAGAATAGCCTCTTCCACCATATTCATATTTTCCTCCCCTCCTTAGGATCCAAATACTCTTGTTCAATGTCAAAATCATCGACCTCTTCGGAAATTACCATGGATGTATCAGTGTTCTTTGGAATAGCTTTTACCACCGCATATTTCTGGGAGTGTTTTTTAACAAACTCCAACAACATTCCATTCTCGATCAGAGCTTGCACTTCTTTTTTTAAAGCTATGCAGTCCTTGGTGTCATGCCCAATATCCTCGTGATATTTCCAATATTTGTTAACGCTTCTACTTTCTCTCGGACTCTGTATAAGAAACGGTTTCCTGAATGGTACTGTGGATCTCGCCTTGTCAAATATAGCAGCATCATTTTCCGTTAACTCCGCAAAATAGTCCGGTCGCACCCACTTATTCGACATTGGTCTGGTTCCTTGATTGTAATTTTGCTGGTTGCCATAATGCTGTGGGTTTGGTTTCTGCCTCGGCGGATATTGACCCGTACTTTTGGCCTGAATATTGGCATGGGGCCCTTGGCTGCTCGGCTCAGATATCTGAAACTGATTCTGATCCAATTGATCCCCAGATCTTTTCTCTGATGCCTGAGTCTCTTCCACCAGAATTCTCTTCTCAACCTGATCCAACAATGCTCCGAAAGTCATGGCCTGACTCTCCGCCACCGTATCCTTCAATAATCCGGGGAGTATGCCAATCCTGAAAGGTGCAAGTGCCATTGAGTCTTTACAATACTCCATGTACGTTTTTGATTTGACAAACCAATTGGTGTAATTCTTCAAGCTCTCCCCAACCTTTTGTCTGAAATAGATTATCGTGTCTCCGTTAGCTCTGAACTTTTTGCTCCCCACAAAGTGTTGTCTGAAGATATTCCAGAACATGTCGAAATTCTTTAACGAGCCCTACGGAAGCCTATTATACCATTTGGAAGCTACCCCGCTGAAGGTCTGAGAAAACACTCTACACAACTATTTGTAATCGTCGTCGAAATTAATCATGAAGTTTTTGAATTGTTCGATGTGATTATCCGGGTCTTGTGTCCCATCGAACTTTTCTAACTTCGAGATATCGAAATGCTTTGGGAGGTTTCCCACCAAGATGTTCGGGGACAAAGGAGAAGCTCTCCAATTGTGACCCGTACGATAAACATTGGATCTTAAATTTTCGTTGCTCGGAAAATACAATCCTTCCTCGGATGGTAGAGTATACTGATGTTGCCACTCCGAATTTCGCGGGCCCATGTCTTCTTTTCTGATAGGAAACTTCTCTTGGCCATAAGTCCGCTCATCAATCTGAGCACGGTAACTCTTCTCCCTCGGAAACTTCCTCTCTGAGCTTCTTCCCATTCGGTAATCAGCATGTCCTCGACCATGTTTTTTCTTTCTGTTATTTTTCCTAGGAGATGACTCCGACGAACTATATCGAGAATAATCGCTCGAGTCAGACGAATCCAAATGTCGCTTTTCTCTTCTCCTCGATGATCGTCGTTCGTATCCCCTGTATCTATCGTCCCTGTTTTTAGGACGACAATCGGTTTTGCACTCCTCTTTTCCACTAGCTGGCTCCCTCCTTATCTCGAAACGAAGATTTGCCTGTACGGTTTCCTTTTCTGCCTTCAATCTTTCGATTTCTAGCAACAGTTCATTCCTTCGAGCCAACAGGTCTGAGTCATTGAAAGTGTCTCCAACTCGCTGGCCCCCATGCGCCTCGTACTCCATGTCATTCCGATAGTCATTGCCCACTAGGTTCTCCTTGCAATTGTTGACAAAATCGTCTACTTGTTCTTCCATAGTTTTCCTCGGAATAAGAACTATTTCCAGGAAGCGCTTGTCGTTAGAACGATCTTCGTTTCCCACAGACGGTGCCACTTAAGAGTTTTGAGAATGTCCGGGGGTGATTTTGCGATACAAGTATATCTTAGTGCCAATATTATCTGAACCAAATAGTTTAGGAGCCTTTTTTAGAGAGAGAAAGTGAGAGTTTAACTTAAGTAGAGAGAGAAAGTAATATTCTATTCATCTTGGGATTTGTGAAGCATGTGTGGTCCTTTTATAGTATAATTGTGGGTCCCACACCCTTTAATTCCCAATTATTACACTTTTGGTCCCTATATCTTTTCTTCTTCCCATTTTAACTATTTCTTGAATAGTCTATACACTTTTCCCCTAATATAATTTCCTCTTTACATTTTTCTCCTACCATACTTCTTCTTTACAATTTTCCCTGTCAAACTTTTTCTCCTACCATCCCCGGATCCATGTCTTTTATTTTTCCTTATCAAATTATACTTCCATAAATCAGTTACAAACCATATAATGAAGTTTCTAATAATAATAAGTATGAGGCATCATCTCGGGCAAATCATTAAAACTAAAAGCAAGGTTTCTAAGGAATGTATATGAGTACTTATAGTAATAGTAACAGTAGTAGTTAAAGGCCAAAGGGCGCGACTAAATAGACATGCACTAAGTTAACCAAAAATTTAGGAGTACTTTTTGAAAGAACCAAGTATATGCTCAGACACGAAGGCCAAAAGAGCAAATAGACAAAATAAAATATGACAAATTTCGTAGTTATATTGGGAGCTATACAAGAGCTTGTTAGGCTTTACAAGACCAAATCTAAAGCACAATTGATGTGACAAACTTTCAAACTTTATCCGAAAGAAAAAAACATGAATGAACCAAGATGTATTGATGTTGATCGAGACCCACCGTGAAGAAATTAAGACCACAATAAGAAAAGACAGAAGAGCCGAGAGTTGTAGACAATTATACAACGTTTGAGAAAGAATAATATAAATATTCTGATTATGAACCGAATAGGAAAACTATGTGTATCACAGCATGAGAAGGTCCATTCTTAGAAAGGACCAAGAACTCAAAAATATGTATATTGGAGATTTAGAGGTCCCTAAACATAGGCAAACATCACCGCACTTATATCAGAACCCGGAGCTAGTGTTAGCTTGTTTTTATAATGATTAAAGATGAATGGAAACACCATATGAAGTTTAACCTATATATTATACAATAGTAACTATGATTGAATGAAATATGTTCCATAATTGATCAATTCTCAAAAGATTTTAACATGATTCACAAGTGAATATGCACAAGTTAGAGGGATACTTACAATGGATATAGTCTTCGTGAAGTAGGATTTAAAAAAGAAGGTCTCCGTCTATTTATGATAGTAAATTCTTGCTTCTCTAAGAATATAATTATGAGATGATCATGAATGAATTAAATACATGTATTAGTATATATATAGATCATCAATTCCACAAGTACCTTATCTAATACGAAAGTTAGAGTAATCAGAGAAACCTAAAAGATACCCATAAAGTGTTAAGCGGAGATGAAATCTAGTATGAGATAAAAACCATAATAAAATATTTGACCCTCGAAGATTTCCTAACGAAATTCCAATCTGATAGAACTATCCGTTCAAAATAAAAAGTCGAATACATTAGGAAGGTCAAAATAGATTAAGGAAGTAATAAAAAAATGTTTAAGACTAAACATCCAATTAGTATCCTTAACTCGATAGGTACTTACCTAGTCTATAGACTTTGTCTCTCCAACATTAAATAAAGAAGAGAAATATGAAGAAACTATTACGAATCTTCATTTGGAAACTATTTCTGCAACCATAAGAGTTTAACTTTTCACATATTCCCAATTGATTATAAATCAATAATTAAGTCAAACTCAAGCCAAGAAATACAACACAATTCAATATCCAAATGAGCTTCGCCACCAACCAACCCTTTTTAAGATGTGAATTTTGACCAAGTACCAAGAGCACAAAACATAAACGATGATGCTTTATAATTTTTAAGTTATACATAATCAGGGTCATGAGTTATTTTTCAAGAAAACTTATATATCACATTACCCAAAAATGGTATTAAAACCTTAACATCTGATGTCGGGTCATGAGTTATTTTTCAAGAAAACTTATATATCACATTACCCAAAAAATGGTATTAAAACCTTAACATCTGATGTCGGGTCATGAGTTATTTTTCAAGAAAACTTATATATCACATTACCCAAAAAATGGTATTAAAACCTTAACATCTGATGTCATAATAATTGAATGAGAAGAAGAAAATGAATGCTAGAGAACTATCATCAAAATATACTCAATAGAAGAAAAATTATCTGAAACTAAGATAAAGGAAAGAAATATAAAGATGAAATAAACAAGATTTATATAAATATCTAACACACTATAGAAGCAAGAAAATGTTTAAAAAAGAATCATGAAACCGGCCATAATTTCTACAAGAAGTTTTATGGTCTCGTGAGACCACTCAAAAGACATCAATGGATGAAATACCATTTATATTGGTGTATGGCATGAATGAAGTTATTTGAGCTAGAATGTATATACACTAATATATAATCTCTACTTATGAGGATGTAGAGAAATAAAAAATAAGGCAAACCGAACTTGACATAATAGAAAAAAATGGTAAAAGCACACATTCGGTCATATCACTATAAAACTCGGATGTGTAGTATATACACCCCTAAATTTTGATCATGAAGGCTCGAACTAGAGTAAAAAATCCTCAAAATGATATTCCTTCATAACAAAGAAACATACCTTGAAAACTAGCTCCAAATTGGGAAGACTCTTAAATATTGGAGTGTAAATTAAAGCTCGGAATGTATCGACTAATACATGAGGAAGGAAAACAATTTCAATATATATGAGACATTAGAATTTTAAATCTACTCTCCTTAAGCTTGAAGCATTTTATTTATTACTTTTGCTTTGTAAACATTTTGGTAAGCTTTCATATAGGTTGTACTCACTGAGGCATCTAAATACAATGTGTATTTTAATTTTTTACTCAACAAAATACTAAGAGTGAATATAAAGACTTAAATAGAACATACATAATAAATTTAAGAATTCAACTAAAAGCACAATGAGTGAATCTAAGAATTCAGATAAAGCTATAAGCTTAGGAGGATAATTATGACATACAATGTAGTATTTAGTGTTATTAGGTATTTAGTTCCCCTAAAATATAATCTAAATAGCAAAGGATAAGTTGGCTATTAAAGGTAGTCTTCAACATATGAAGAAATTCAAAATCATTCAAAATGATAAAAAAAACAAAAAATATAAGTCTGAGATGAAACATTGTAGTCTTCAGCACCTTAAGAGATCTCAGCATCCACCTTGAACAATCAAAATAAGGTAAGTCTATAACTTTGAGAGTTTTGATGACCCTCGTAAAGAAAAAGTAAGACTGAGATATAATGTAGTATTCTGCACCTCAAGAGGTCCACAATTCCTTACATTATAAAATAATATAAAACATAGGATGATTCTTAAAATTCATTCTAAAGATCATTTTCAACCTTTCTAGAAATAAACAAAGTTTTCGATACTGTAAATATAACCCCAAAAAAGACCTATATATTTATTAGAATATATCTGCATATGAACCTGGACACTTCCAATAGAACAATGTAGTATTTGCAAAACGTGAATGATATTAACAAGTAAATTAAAATAAATAAAATCATTATCCATTCGAATATAAGTGAATTACATCACTTCATTAATTACAAAGCAACAAAAAGGCTAAACTTTTCCAAATTTCTATAAAAAAACGATTTATCTCATAAACCTTTTTCGTCTTACATCATTGCAAAAAGTGCTAAAGAAAATATCACTTAGTCTTAGATTCTAAAGAATAATCTTTGTTTCTAGGAGTAAGAGGAACATTCTCATTCAAAAAATAAATCATATATGATGACACTTAACTTGATTCACCAGAATGCATAATTACTGGAGCTTTACTAACTTTAAGTATATTATCCTCTTAAACATAAAAATAACTAATATTTGCAAATTTTTTCTCTTTGACTTTGAAAGAAGGTCAGTAACACAATAAACTCCTTTTATCAATCTAAAGAAAGGTTCATGATTCGAAAAATCATTCAAAGGGAAATTTAGAGATTTATCTTCTTTAGCAACATAATACCACAACAAGATCAATGAGTGAAAGAGGAGGCATCTCATGAAGTTTAAGTATTAAACTAGATTAAGCCTTCAACACTGCATCATATGAATTTTCTATTTTTGAGTGAAACTTGGTTGTTCTCTCGACCCACATACTTTACTCGTGATCCAACGTTACATATAAGTCAACATTATTTTACAGTGATGCATACATGTCCCGCTGCAAAGTATCTGTTCTGCCATTACTTGAGCCATGGATTTATAATTGTCAGTTTGCTCGATTGCCCAAATACACTGTTATTCTTTCAATTTAGCAGTTGAATCAAGCAACCAATTTATTAGAGTTAGATTGACACGCTACTCTTGTGTTACCAATACAGACTTAGAAAACAACCCATTCTTTAAACGAATCTTGACTTCCTATTTAGTTTGTAACGTTCCTTCAAATTGTCCCTTAGCAACAACTTCAACTTGGAATTCAGATCTTAAATTCTTCTCTACATCAACATTTCCTTTATAGTTATATTCTCAACTTTTATAGTTATATTCAGATTTTAAATTCTTTTATACATTAGTAGTTCCTAAACATGTCCTTCATTTCCAAACTATCCTCAAATGAATCTATTAAATTTTCAACCATGGGCGAAGATTTGGAACAGTTAAAGCGGATTAATCATAAACTTGGTGAAGAAAAAAAATCAATTAATACAGACTGCAAAATTAACATATTTTGGCTGATTTCGAAATAAACAGATGAATAATAACATTTATTTTACTAGCTAATATTATGAAATGATTAAGCATTATCGAGTTAAACCCTTGGTCAAGCCAACATTAGCATTAGCTAGCCTGTTAAATAAACATTTAGATTAATAACTTTTGAAGGATTCTTCTCGTTAATATCAATAGGATCAACTTCACCAAATATAGGTTCAACTAACAGGGTTACATCTGAAGCTTTGAAGTTTTTGGAATTTTTTTTAATATTTACACCATCCTTAGCCTTATGGTTATCATTCTGAAAAGAATCATTCACAACTATAAATAATTTAACATCCAAAATTATCTAAGTTATAGCCACCTATTTTCTGCCACTTTCTCCACATCACTAGAAGTAACAGTTTCAAACGCGTCATTCGACATTACAAAAGACAAAGATGTTATTTAAAAAAAATACATCAACCATGATCTTTTGTATACCACCACAAGCTTTCAATTTTTTTGGATACATAAGATTCGACAAACCCATTCCTTTCCTTCTTTACACAACATTGTGCATATTATTTTGAAAAATAGATGTTAACATAAGATCAATTTGTATTTCCATCGCAATAAAGTCTATTATCGACAACATCACTAATAAGTGATTTTTTATTTTCCCAATGAAATATATACATTTTTTATCGCTGGTATTTTAAATAATAACTACTCATTTAGTATTAAATAGAATATTCTTATCAATGTAATGAGCTTCTGCCTTAGTGAATCCTTCTCCAAATTTTATATATCTAACTCGTCCTGTTTTCATTGGAATATTTGGCTCCAAAATAGCATAACAAAGTTATGAGGTGAATACGAAGTAGGCAAATGTTGTTTAAAAAAAATATATGGAACAACATCTCTCGTATCAGAAATATTTCCGCCATTATCACCTAGATTTTTGATAACCAACGCTTCCATGTTTTTTATAGCACTAATGCATTTCTTTACCTCGATATAGGCTTCTTTCTTTCGTGAGGAGTTAAACTTTTTCTCATATTAATACTACCACCTATACTACCACCTTGAGATGAAATATATATTTTTTTATAACTATTGATTTGGAAGCTACTTTTAGACTGTGAGAACGTCTCACAATAACCTTCTTTTACAAGGGACTAGAAAATAATTGTCGAAATAATAAACATTACTTGCCTCGATCATAATTTTAACATATTACCCCTTCACATAATCCATCCGATATTTTTAATCAAATTATAGCTCTAACAATAAACTACAAATATAATACATAATGACGAAAATACTAACGCACATGAAGATACAACATTATATATTACATGAAGAATAATAATATTACTTTTCGGCTGCAAATCTGAGAGTTAATGGGAATATATATTTTTATCCCCTGATTCTCAAGATATATAAAAAATGTAGAACATAGAACATGTTAGAGTGTCAACATTAGAATCAATAATATATGGGCAGTGTTAAAATGTATATGGGCTATTTAATATTAGTCTATATATGGGCTAGGGTTTTTAGGGTTTACTAGTTTCACAATACTTCCATCCAAAAAACCAAGATTTCTCCTACGTTCATAGATAAACGCAGAGAACGAGACCAAGCCTGATAATTAGTGCCGTCAAATTTAAAAGTGGAAATAATATTACCAGGATAATCATTGGAACCAAGATAATAGGGAGAAGTCGGATCAATCTTCCGGAACCCCACTACCGCATCACGTGACGTAAGAGAGGTTGTATGGTCCATTGTAGAATGTGATTCGTCTGCCATAAAACTACCGAAAAAACCCCGGCTGACGGAGGTTACGCCGGAAATACACCGGCTGTTGGAGGGTACGCCGGAAACACGCCGGCTGATAAAGGCTACGCCGGAAACACACCGACTGATGGAGGGTACGCCGGAAACACGCCGGCTGATAAAGGCTACGCCGACGTCCTTTTCGTAGCACCACTCAAGGAGGTTGCCAGGTTGGTGATGTGCAACCTCCGCCTTAGGTTGGTGACAGTGGTGTCTCAGATTCGCCAATAGTTTCTGATGTTATTTCAGATATTTCGGGTATTTCTTCAGACCTTGGACGGGGAAAGCATAGTAAAATTCCTTCTACTCGTTCGGCGGATTTTGTGATGACTACAGTAGTACATTCAGCACCATCTGCTTCTCCTGCTCCTAGTCCTACTCCATCTCCTGATCATGGTATGCTTTATCATCTCACTCATTATATAGATAGTTCTCGCTTTTTTTGGCACACCGCTCTTTTCTTGCGGCTATTACCTCTGGGGATGAACCTAAGTCATTCCGAGAGGCTATGCGACATCCTGGTTGGAGAGAGGCAATGCAACAGGAGATTCAGGCACTAGAGGATAATCATACTTGGACCTTGGCACATCTACCTCCAGGGAAAAAAGCTTTGGGGAGTCAATGGATTTATAAAATTAAATATCATGTGGATGGGAGAGTAGAGCACCTCAAAGCTCGTTTGGTCGTGTTTGGTAATCATCAAGTAGAAGGGCTTGATTATACAGAGACTTTTGCCCCGGTTGCCAAGATGGTTATTGTACGTCTTTTCTTAGCGGTTGCAACAGCTCAGAATTGGGAACTACATCAGTTGGATGTACACAATGATTTTCTGCATGGTGATCTAGATGAGTAGGTTTACATGAAAAATCCTCTAGGATTTGATAGATGGCATGAAGGACAGGTCTGTCGCCTTCGCAAATCGTTGTATGGGATGAAGCAGGCACCTCGGTGTTGGTTTTCCAAGTTAGTGGCTGCACTCAAGAGGTATGGGTTTGTTCAGTCTTATTCAGATTATTCTTTATTCTCTTATACCACGAGTGGTTGTCGTATGTATGTTTTGGTGTACGTTTATGATTTCATTATATCCGGGAATGACCCTGGTGCATTGGTGGAGTTTAAGAAATACTTGATCACTTGCTTTCATATGAAGGACTTAGGTCGTCTCAAATATTTTCTTGGAGTTGAAGTAGCACGGAGTCCCACGGGTATCTTTCTCTGCCAACGTAAAAATACTCTGGATATTATTTCTGAGATAGGTTTACTTGGTAGCAAGCTTGCACAGTTTCCCATGGAGCAAAATCAGCAGCTCGGCAAAAGCGAGTCGGCGGTACTAATTGACGGGTCTGCGTACCGCAGGTTGGTGGGAAGACTGATTTATCTGGCATTTACACGTCCAAATATCTGTTTTCTGTACATATTTTATCTCAGTTTCTTCAGAAACCACAGGAGGATCACTGGCAGGCTGCATTGCGAGTTGTTCGTTATCCAAAAGGAAGCCCGGGTCACGGAATTGTTCTGCCAAGTAGTTGTAATCTCACTATGACAGGATGGTGTGACTCTGATTGGGCTGACTGTCCTAAGACTCGGCGTAGTGTGAGTGGTTGGATGGTATTCTTGGGTGATTCTCCTGTTTCATGGAAGACTAAGAAACAAGATATTGTTGCATTGTCTTCCGCTGAAGCAGAGTAACGGTCTATGGCAGGATTGAACTGTGAGTTGAAGTGGTTGCAAGGCTTTCTCAAAGATTTTGGGGTCTCACACTCAAGGGCTATTCAAGTTTTCTGTGATAGTTAGTCGGCTTTACATCTTGCCCACAATCCTATGTTCCATGAGCGTTCAAAGCATATTGAAGTAGATTGTCACTTTCTACGAGATGCGATACTTGATGGGGTTATTTGCACATCTCATGTGCCCACTAAGTTCCAACTTGCAGATATTTTTACCAAAGCACTAGGCAAGCAGCAGTTTGAGTTTTTGCTTGGCAAGTTGGGCATTCATAATCTTCATGCTCCAACTTGAGGGAGGGTGTGAGAGTGTCAATGTTAGAATCAATAATATATGGGCAGTGTTAAAATGTATATGGACTATTTAATATTAGTCTGTATATGGGCTAGGGTTTCTAGGGTTTACTTTCTGCCATACTATATATGTACACTATTATTGTAATTATAGGATGGGGATTTTGGATTAACAGAGTTCTTGATCCTACCCGCTCAACTCAAGCTGTGTACTGTTTCTGTCTCATACACAGTCATCGGATAGGGGCAACATTTTTTGTCGCGTGTACGATTGTCGGCTATTGCACATTTGTACTATATGTCTCGTATTCAAATGCATACTATAGAATAATCCCGTAATCAACAACATAGATCGCTCATCCATTCAAATGATTTCCATACAACTGATCATGTTCTTTTTACTAACATAGAGGCATATCCAAAAATCTTTGGGCACCAATTACTGCACCTTCGGCTCCAACAATAACAAATAGACTTATTTTTCAGCTATGCTCAATCCTTAGGTTTCAGCAACACCTACGTCTGGCTGAGCATCCAAATACATAGAGAGTCGGCAGTTTCAGGTCCTTAAGATTTGTCTTACTTACATCATGGTATTCAGCACCAAATACCAGTTTCAATACTTAGTTCCAACTTCCGCCCTTAGTTATAACCTTTGGCACTTAGTCTCAGCTTCAACTCTAAGTTTCAGCCATCGGTACTAAATAATAGCTTCAACACCATATTACAACATTAATTCTTAACTCAGAGTTTTCGATAGTGATTCCACCTCAGTCATTTTGAACTCATACTTAATAAATGGGATAACATTAAAAGTAGTGACATTATAAAATAAAAAAATAGGAAGGTTAATGGTAGGACTAGGATGTAGTCTTGCATGTATACTGTTGGTGCAGAAGAGAAAGGTTTAACAGTGAGAGTAAATGAAAATGAGAGAGACAGAGGAGTTACTGGAATGTGAAAAGAAAAGACTACTTTCATTTAATAAAATTGATGGTTTAAATACACATAAAAGTCACTAACACACGTTAAATGACTGACACAAGTTAAATAAAATATACAAGTAAAGTAAAGCGTGCTTCAGAGGGCAACCAAAAGACACACAATGTTAACATAAAATCACAGCTTCTAAATAATTCTAACACTCCTCCTTGTTTAGAAGCTGCAAACTCCAAGTATTTTTCTCAAATCTTCAAACTTGCTTAGTGGCAGAGGTTTAGTGAGAATATCTGCAATTTGATCTTTAGATTTGCAGTAACGCAGACTCACATCACCACTCTTTTGAACTTCTCGAACAAAGAATAGCTTGATATTGAAGTGCTTAGTCTTTCTATGAAATACTGGATTGTTTGAGATCGCAATGGCAACTTGATTATCAACTAGTATTTCAGTTCTTTGTTCTTGCTCCATGTTTAGATCAAATAAAAGTTTTTTTAACCAAAGAGCTTGATTAACAATAGCTGCAGCAGCTACAAATTGCGCTTCAGCAGTGGATTGAGCTACCGTTTCCTGCTTTCTTGAACTCCAAGAGAATATACCTGATCCAAGGGAAAAACAGTAACCTGATGTACGTTTTATATCATCAATCGAGCCACCCCAATCACTGTCAGAGAAACCAATTAGTTTCATCTCTTTCTGCTTCAAAAACTTAACTCCATGATTCCAAGTCCCCTATACGTATCTGATAACTCTTTTCGCTGCTGTCATGTGAGTTTCGTTGGGACAAAACATGAATCTGAAGAGAATACTTACAGCATTTAATATCTCCGGTCTGGTTGCTGTCAAATACATCAAACAACCTACCAAACTCCTGAACTCATCTTCAATAACCTTAGCAGAACCATCATCTTTGACCAGCTTCTCCTTTTGATTCATAGGAGTATTCATTACTTTGCAATCTTCCATTTGAATTGTTTTAAGTATCTGCTTTGCATACGTTCCTTGACATATGAACACTTCATCTTGGCTTCGTTTGATCTCAATACCGAGTAAGTATTACATCAGACCAAGGTCTGTCATTTCGAAAGCCTCTTCCATTTCGAGTTTGAACTGATTGATTTGATTAAGGTTGTTTCATGTTATTAAAAAATCATCTACATAAAGATAAATTATTAAGGTATTTGTACCTTCATTCTTGGCATAGAATGTGAGTTCAGATTGACTTTTACGAAAGCCAAGACCCACCAAATGATCATCAATCTTGCTGTACCATGCTCGCAGAGCCTGTTTTAGGCCGTATAAAACCTTTTTTAGCAAATAAACTTTATCTTCATTCCCTCTGCTTACAAAACCTTCAGGTTGTTCAACAAAAACGTATTCTTGCAAATTATCATTTAAGAACACAGATTTAACATCAAGTTGGAACACTTTCCAACTATTTTGAGCAGCAAGAGCAAGCAATAATCTTACCTTGTCAAGCCCAGAAATAGGTGCAAATGTTTCCGAATAGTCCACTCCAAACACTTGTGCATATCCTTTTACAACAAGTCTTGCTTTGAATCTGTTAACTAAACCATCAAGATTTATCTTTGTTCTAAAAACCCATTTTACACCAATTATTTTTCTGTTTAGAGGTCGATCAACCAACTCCCAATTTTTATTTTTTACGATCGTCGACAGCTCCTCCTGCATTGCAGCCATCCAATGCTGACTGTCTTTTGCATCACAGAACCCCGTAGGTTCACAGACAGCTACATTACACCTTTGATAGATATTATACAGAGACCTAGTACCTCTTACCGGAGCATCATCAACTGAAACATCTTGCCCCTCATCTCTAGTAACTTCTTCTTCTATCATGCTACCATTGATTGAACTGTTTTGTGAATGAAAAATCTAGTTCACCTTGGTTGATTCTTCCCAATTTCATTGCACATTTTCAATAAAATGAACATCTCGGCTCACTATAACTCGACCAGTAAGTGGCTGGAAAACTTTATAAGCTTTGGATATAGTGTTATACCCAATAAAAATTCCAGCTTCTGCCTTTTTATCAAGCTTATCTCGCTTGATCAGTGGAATATAAGTGAAACAAAGGCAGCCAAATATTCTAAGAAACTTTAAAGAAGGTTTGTAACCATACCAAGCTTCAAATGGCGTCAAGTCTTTTACAGCTTTCGTCGAAATTCGATTTTGTAAGTAAACACCAGTGTTTGCTGCTTCTCCCCAAAAGCACTTTGGAAGATTTGTTTCATGAAGCATGCATCTCGTCATCTCCATTATGAATCTATTTCTTTTTTCACTGACACCATTTTGTTGAGGAGAGTATGGTGCTGTCGATTGATGTTCAATTCCAGCATCTTCACAAAACATGTTAAAATTTTATGAAGTGTACTCCCCGCCATTATTAGACCTTATAGTCTGAATCAAACATCCACTTTCATTCTCAACTCTTGATTTGAATTTCCAAAACAATCCAGCAACTTCTGATTTTCTATTTAAAAAATAAATCCAACACATTCTTGTTAGATCATCAATAAAAACAATGTAATAGAGATTACCATTTAGTGATGGTGTTCGTTGAGGACCGCAGAGATCAGTATGAACCAGTTGTAGATTTCTCGAGGCTCTCCACGCTTGTTTAGGAAATGGTTTCATGGGCTGCTTCCCAAAATTACAAGCCCGACAATGAGGCATGTCATCATCAATGTCTGTGAGTCCTTCAACCAGCTTATTTGACTGCATATGAAGCAGCCCTCGATGATGAAAATGCCCAAGTCTTTTATGCCAAATCTCAGTAGCACAAGGTCTGGATTTAAAAGCTATCTGCTCATTTTCCATTGGATTCAGAGAAAAACTTTTTGCTTTCATTTCAACATTGAACAAGTCTTTGCCGCTAACATCTTTGATCAGACACTGTTTATTCTCAAACAATACTTTGTCTCCTTTATCAAGCAATTGACCAAAACTTAACAGATTTTGATCAATTTTCGGTACAAATAAAACATGTGAAATAAACTTTGTACCTCTATAGCTCGTTATAGCTACTGTACATTTTCCCTTGACTTCTAGGTGGTCACCGTTTCCGATCCTCACTCTCTTGACTTCGGTATCTTTTAATTCTTCAAAGAGTTCTTTATCATATGTCATATGATTTGTGCACCCAATGTCAATCAACCAGCTTTCACCGGATTCTCTGCCTGAAAAACAAGTGACCACAAACAGTTGATCTTCTTCTTCTTGATCAGCTACACGTGCATCTCCTTCTTGCATCTGCTTCTGACCCTTTACTTTACAAATTGCACCTTCATGTCCAACTTTATTACATTTGGAGCATTTAGCATCAGGTCTCCTCCAACACCTGTTTGGTGGATGACCTTTAATTTTACAATGGCGGCAAGGCGGGTAAGATTTTTTGACATCTGCTTCTTTTCTTGTTTGATAATTGCTAGATGAATCTCCACTGTCCATTGAGTTTTTGAAGTTTGTTTTTTATACTTGTTGCTGTCTTGATGCTTTACAGGTAGGGAACCTTCAGTTACTTCTTCTTGCCTCATAGACCTCCTATGCTCTTCTGCTTGTAAGGCATTTAAGAGTTCTGTAAGAGAGATATTTGACAGATCTTTGGTGTTCTCCAAAGTAGTAATGGTTGCTTCAAACCTCTCTGGAACCATCACCAATATATTTTCAACAATCCTGGAGTCTTTTAATTCAGACCCAAGCAATCGCACCTTGTTGGCAATGCTGAGAAGTCTGTCGGAATGCTCTTTCACGCACTCAGACTCCTTCATCTTCTGCAACTCAAAATTCCTAATTAAATTTAGGACTTTCATTCCACGAATCATTTTAGCTCATTCGTACTCAGCCTTGAGGTAATCCCAAACTTCTTTGGCTGTTTTGAGAGACATTATTCGTGTGAATATCATCTGAGATACAACAGCAAATAAACAAGCTTTTACCTTTGATTTTCTCGTCTTTTTTTCTTTATATGATTTGATCTGTGCCATAGTAGGGTTTGCTGGAAGTTGAGGGATTCCGTAATCCTCTTCTACTGCTTCCCAAAGATCTAAAGCCTCCAAGTAAGTCTCCATACGAACTGCCCACATTTGATAATTGTCTCCATCGAAGACTGGTGGTGCAGCGATTGAAAAATCTCTTTCCATTTTAACCTCACAGATCCCTTAAGAAGAGGTCTCTGATACCACTTTGTTGGTGCAGAAGACAAAGGTTTAACGGTAAGAGTAAATGAAAATGAGAGAGGCAGAGGAGTTACTCGAATGTGAAAAGAAAAGACTACTTTCATTTAATAAAATTGTTGGTTTAAATACACATAAAATTCACTAACACGCGTTAAATGACTCACACAAGTTAAATAAAAGATACAAGTAAAGTAAAGCGTGCTTCAGAGGACAACCAAAAAACATACACCGTTAACATATAATAACACCTTCTAAATAATTCAAACATGTACAACTATCTTCACACCAACGAAGTGTTTAAGATGCTATATCCTCTGGAGTATCATCTAAGAAACCTGCAGATAAGTATGGAAACAGAATGCAGCAATGTAAGATCTCCTCTACATCTGCTAAACATTTAACCCGGCTGACTGAAGATATGTACGCGTAAACTTAACGCCTTTGCTGAAGACAGCCACACGAGCTAATACGGAAAATGACATTTTGGTTATGATAAAGAAGAGAGTGATGTTGTCCAACGAGTCCTCTTTCTTAACCATGACCTTCTTGCTAAGAACATAACCAGATTGGTTTGTCACGTTAAAAGCTATTGCAGTCCAGAAACCAGTACAATTGAACGAGGCCTCAGTAACAGATGCAAGTGCCACAGCACCAAATATTAGTTAAAGAGAACCAACAACCCAGAGTGTAGGCATCTCTCCTAGAAACATGACAGAGATCACGACTGAGAAGTTAAGAAAGAATCCATTGCTTTGATAGCGTGAGTGAATGAAATAGCCACTTTCCCTAAACTCAGGTTTGTTAAAAGGTTGCCCAATGTGTGCACCACTGCTAGCCGTAGGAATAGTATGAGCTGACCACCGGCTAACTGTTGGCTACTTGTAAAGGTTCAGAGTCTACATAGTAAAGAGAAGTTCCAATAAAAAATTCAATCAAATTTACAACTTGTTTGTTATAGATAATGAAGTAAATGTTGAAAAGGTACCAAAGGCCAACAAAGATCCCAATTCAAGCTTCTTCATTGACAAACCGAACTTCTGGCCATCTCTGGGGTTCTCAGAGCCAGCTATAGCTCTTGTTGCTAACCAATCTGTCTCAGAGTGCGACGAGCTCGACGGAACACCATACCACAGGCTGAGCTTTGAAGTGGAGGAAGACAAAGTTCGAGATCGACAAGGCAACCAAGGAGAGGAAACAACATTGTGAGTAGTGAGATGGTGTTGATTAAGGAAGGAAATACTAAGCCGTATCATAGGGATAGATCGCGAGAGTTTACCGTGGTTCAGGAGAGGAGGAAGAGAGACCTAACGCCACTGTGCTTTGCATTATCTTGTTATTTTAATTCTATTTGGAATAACGGACTTAATCTTAAGACAGATTTTATGTTTTATCTTGAGAAAAGTATCATAAGAAAAACTTCTTATTTAGGTTGCATCAGGAATATTGATCAGTATAGAGATACAACAAGAACAGTCACAGATTCGAGAAGAATTACAATGTTCAAGTTAGTAAACAAAGGCAACACATAAATTCATAACTGGTGGACGTTACTGAGATGTAAACAATATCGAAAAGGACAGAAAAAGGGATGGAACATGTAAGGGTCCAAATATATGAGTCGGCAAAGTGAGCAAATCACAGAATAGGACACTCCGGGTTGGGATTTGGGCGAATGTTATATGCCTGTTCTCCAGCTATTTGCGCCTCTAGCTTTCTGGTTTTTTGGCGTAGCTCGAATTCCATCTGAGCGAGATATATGGTTCATTATAACTATTAGAGATCATAAGAAATGAAGATAAAGACTTTTAACAGTACCTTTGCAGCCATCTGCTTCAGTTGCTCATCGTATGAGTTTTGGATCTGCTCTTTCAAAAACAATAATTCTCGTTCAAAACCACCATCCTTTCCATGAAGTTTTAACATACCATCCTGCATCAAATCAAAACATATATTGCTAATTGTTAGAATATATTTACAATATTAAGTTTAGAAATGAAAACAGGCAGAATTGGATTGCTCTCAATAACTTGCCTTGCCAAAGTGCTTCCGTGTATATGGCTCACCGCCATTCTCTGCCAGGACTTTATCGACAAGGATAAAAAGTTTTCGAACCTGCTCAGACTTCTTGGATTCATCTTTGGTCTTGTTATCAAAAAGCACCGTACGATTACCACACAGCTTAATAAAATCCTAAACGTTAAAACATACAATAGATTAAAAAATTACCTAGATTAGTGAAACTAAAAAGAGCTGCGGACGATAATTACCTGTAAATTCTTTGGGCTGTTATGTAAATAATTGTTAAAACGCTCATGACCGACATCGTCATCTTCTGCTTCTTCATCTAGATTGTCTCCACCGGTGAATATAACAATCGCGTAATCAAATATTTTGCTGCCAAAGAGAGTCTGTAAGCAATAGATTGCAGCTTCTTCCTCTCGAGAGAAACGGTTGTTTGTTGAAAGAACAACCAATACTGCATGAATCCCATTTGTGGCTACATCTATACATTTCACAATTTCGTTACCGATGGTTTTATACCCCAAGGAAGTGTCAAATAGACCTGTAATATTAACAATCCGGATACAAATCTTAGCGCATTGACCATATATAAAGTAATTGAAAAGTATTAATATATATTTACCAGGAGTATCGATGACTTCAATGGTTTGGTCTTGTATGAGATAACTCTTTTGTACTTGCACATATTTGGTAACACTTTCGAAGCTCATACCTGACTTAAAAATTGTTTTTCCAATAATGCTGTTCCCCGTTGCGCTTTTTCCATTACCTGTTTTTCCAACCAAAACCACTGTCCGACTTGTGTTGGACACAGAAGCACCATCCAGTTTGCTTATACCTAAACAATTGACGAGGTTATATAAGTTACAAATAATATTTTTTAAGGTACACAATTTCTGACCAACAATATGAAATATTAGAAAGCCAACCCGAAGAAAAATAAGCTCCTAAGGCATCTAACCGGGTGCCTGATTTCCCATGAAACCCCACTATCTTGGCACCAGGCGATGATAAACTGAATTTTGTTCCAATTTCAATACCAAGAGGTCCAAACTTTCTTTTGTTGCTTTGAAATGAAAGAGAGCCGATAGTTTCGCAGTTGGCATTTATTCTGTAGTAGCCTGACACGGAGATCAGATACTCATGAGGGTAGTCCAAGGAGATCTGCAACAATCAAAGCGTTAGAACATCGATATAATTCTAAAATATATGAAAAAGTATAATTGTTGAACTCTATCAAATATGTACAATGAAGTCACCCTATATAGGCTATACAATGTTCATAATTATCGGTAGGATTGGAATAAGAAATGACTAACTGTATATGATCTGAAAC
Organism: Limnanthes douglasii subsp. nivea; assembly: GCA_036936605.1. NCBI lineage: Eukaryota > Viridiplantae > Streptophyta > Magnoliopsida > Brassicales > Limnanthaceae > Limnanthes > Limnanthes douglasii. The sequence goes on along the minus strand of JAUPFV010000004.1, from coordinate 1,113,177 downwards.
CATCATCGCCACCGTGTTTACTCGACCAAGAAGATGTTCCATTGTCATGATATTGAACGGCCATAGAGTCGATCATATCTCCCACAATTATTATGATATTCTTTATTCCATCGTGTTGATTATCATCCCAAACCGATCCACCTGAACCTCCAAAAGGGCCGAGTAAACCCGCTGTTAGACTTACGTTGGATGCAGAAGCACCATTCACTTCGCTTATACCTAAGACATTGATGTGATTAGTTAAGCTACAGACAATCGTTTAAAAGATACACTATTATGGAGCAACAACATCAAATAAAAAAAATCTAACCAGAAGCAAGATAGGCTCCTAAGGCATCTAACCGGGTGCCTGATTTCCCATGGAACCCAACGATTTTGGCACCAGACGACCATAAACTGAATTTTTTTCCACTTTCATATCCAAAAGGTCCAAAGTTTCTCTTGTTACTTTGAAATGAAAGAGAGCCAATAGTTTCGCAGTTGGCATTTATCCGGTAGGAGCCTGACACTGAGATCAGATACTCATGAGGGTAGTCCAAGGAGATCTGCAACAATCAAGTGTTAGAATATTACTATAATTCTAAGTGTATAGGCTATACAAGATTCATAATGATAGCGATTAAGAAGCCACTAACTGTGTAATATCGGGTAGCACCACCACCACCATGAGTACTAGACCACGAAGATGTTCCTTTGTCAATATATTCAACGGCCATAGAATTGATCATATCTCCCCACGTTAGTTTGATATTCTTTATTCCATCGTGTTTATTATCATCCCAAATCGATCCACCTGAACCTCCATAAGGACCAACTGAAATCATTTTCAACCTATAGATTAATATTGTGCAAATTAGCATGATAAATTATGATCTTTGTATATATCAAACAGATACAAACTTAGATAAAAAAAAAACCAAAATTTAAGCAGTGTAGAAGCCAAGTATATTCAGAAACTAAAAATCCATAACTAATGTATATACAGGCAGATTAAGCAAGTCCTTAATTCGAATAATCTAAGCAAAATTTACAAAACCAAAAATTCAATCAACAGAGAATCGTTAAAGCATATATGGTCGTGCAAATAATTGTTAAAGCATAAATCATAAGCGAAAAATGAAAAGTAAAACAACAAAATGGTCGATCCTTAACTAATGGTAAATTTAAAAAATACGAAAATATCAATGAATAAAGTATAAAACGGTGAGCTTCCAGAACAGTTTAACAAAAATTGTTATGATAATTAAAGCAAAATTTAATATAAATATACACTTGTTTTTTTTCTTTGATCTGAGATTTAATTGCAGAGGATGAGTTCCAAGTTTGTTAATATGCATAAGATAGATGAATGCCAGTTGACTATGTCTAAATAATGTATAGATTTCCAAGCATTGGTTATGTTAAATAATATTTTCACTTTTCTTTGTTTTCTAGAAAAAAAAGTAAGTCAATGACATTCACATTTCAAAGTGGTATTAATTATTGATTTACATTTTTGATCTCTATCATTTATTTTATTTAGTAAAATCTTGTTATCACTCTATACTTAAACAAAAAGGTTATTTGTGGAAAATAGAAAAGCTTTTTATAATTTCAAAAACAATGATTACATTGCTTACTTAGTACATCCAAAGCGAAAACATCTTATAATTTGGGACAGAAGGAATAGGTGAGGTAAGGAATAGGTGAGGTGGATATTCTGAAACAAGGGTACCATCTTTATCAAAATCTTTTAAAACATTAAAATTTAATCAATTTTTTTTTTTAAATTATAATTATTTTATGAAAAAATAAACTTTCTTATTTTTTTCAAATATAATTTTTTTTTTAAATAATTCAAATTGAAAACAACTTTAATGATGAATTTATTACTAAAAAAAATAGTCATGAAAGTCAAATTTCTTAGTAATTGTTTTTAATAGATTTCTTATGTTTTTTTATAGTTTTTGTTGTAGGTTGCACTGGTAGTACAGATCCCTAACACTTAGCACCCGCAGTGTTAGGATTTGTCACCAACGGTATGGACTAAGTAATAAAAATAAGGTATAATTACAGATTTTAAAACAAGCCAAACGACCTCCCTTTCTCCTCTTAGATGTCTACCTTTTTCACCATTTTCGACGTTTTCTTCCTTCAACATTTCTTCGATGGTTACAAGTAAGAAATCGACGCTGATTTTATCTTCGTTCACTTTCCAATATACCTTTAAACTACTTTAGACCAATATCGACGCTAAAAACAATAAGTCCGATCATCTTATTTTTCAAAAATTTGAGTAATTGAGTTATTCACTTCATAATATTCTTCATTTATATCAGTTTGTTGTGATTTATTCAGTTACTTATTCCTTTTTAGTATACCCTTACTTCATCATCTTCTTCATTTAATTTATTTTTCAGTCAGTTGCACTACTTACTTGTGTCTCAGTAAAGCGAGACACAGGACGCTTATACTAACTGCAAAACAACTCTTCATGCTTAGTGCAAAAAAGCTCTGCTATTGTTACTGCAAAACAGCCATGCTAATGATTTCCATAATCTATATTGTTTTTGTTTAGCATCTATCATTTGTCATATATCACAGTTGGTGAGGTTTAGTATATATCACTTAACATCTATCATAGTTAGACTGTTTTTAGCATATGTAATTCCTAAATTTTATTACATTTGTATAGGTTTCACAACTATCATTTTTCATGATTACAGTTTTGTATAGGTTTTGCATCTATTACTTTATCTTGGCTACACATTAACATACGTTTTGCATCATTTGGTTAACATTTGCCAAGATTTTGCATCTATCACTTTTGTAATGGTTTCACATTTTTATAGGTTTCACATATGTAACTTATCGAACTTCCAATGATTTTGAATCTATCATAGTTGACCTATTTTTCTCACTTTATTATTTTTACACAAAAAATGTCTCCAAAAACTTATTTATTTAGGTCCTGCCTCTTTGCATTGATGAAATAGATACAAGAGACAAAAGTAAGACCACAACATATGGAAGAAGCAAAAAAGAAACCATATATCATCTTTATTAAAGATTTTGTATCTATCATCCACAATATCATAATAGGTTTCACATTTTTCATATTCAATGTACGTTTAATATCTATCAGATTTATTAAGATTGCGCATCTATCATTTTAATACACGTTTCACGTCTATAATATCTATTAAGGTTATGCATCTATCATGAATAGTCTCATAAAAGTTTTTACATCTATCACATTTATTTACATTTCACATCTATCATATTTATTAAGGTTGCGCATCTATCATCTGTCTCTAGCCAAAGCATTGACTTATTAACAGTAGATATTGATAAGGATATGAGATTTTAGGTGAGCGTAATAGAAAATGTATTCATGAGTTATAGTAAAGCTTATTAAGTTGGAGGGCGATATTAAAGCCTAGTAGTAAAGAAAAGCATTAGGAAGCAATTAATCCATTCGTATAACCAATTCTATTGTTCACATAAGTCCTACACCCTATATATAAAGGTTGAAGGAGAAATTGTAACCCAAAACACTTTCATTTGTGAAATATATAATTATTGAGTACTAAGAATCTCTCTAATTCTTTTTTTCTTGTATCAAATCTCAATCCATAAACCTATCAAATTGGCGCTAGAAAGAGGGGAAGTTTGATACCTTGATCTTCTATTAAAAAATCGAGAGTTGGTGATCATTTTTTCTTTAGTTTGTTATGTAAACTTCTGAGAGTGAAGATGGAATCTAGATGTGGAAATGATCTGTCGGTTCGGAAAGCGATAAAAGCTTTGAGATCTGATTTGCAAGAGAAAGAAACAAAAGATTCGATTCTGATTCAGCAAAGTCATTCTGATATTGAGGTAATTATAAATGAATTGTTGGAAAAAATAACAGCTCTAGATGAGAAATATGTTCGTAAGATGCAGGTCGTTCAATCAGCTAAGCTAAAATCTGAGGTAAGAAGAGAAAATGACGTTGATAGCTAGTCAGATCGATTGAATAAACCGATCATGTTCGAGATAGTCGTCGCAAAATACATTTTGAGTTGGAAAAAGAACCTCACAGGTTGAGGAAAGAGAAAATGCAAAAGTGTAGGTATGTTGATTCTAGTGAGGACGAATTGGATGAGTCAGAATCCGAAGAGACCTCTAAGCGTAAATATTATCGAGGTTAGTTCAAAGAGGAGCATTTTCTAGCTATAAAGTTGCATAAAGAGACTAAATCTAAGAGAAATAATCTGTCATACTCCTTGAGAGAACCAGATTGGAAGGGAGGGGAAACTTCGAATTAGTGATATGGAGTAAATGGACAAGGTTTGTATGCTATAGTGGGAGTGGGAAGTGAAGATCAATATGTTCAAGGGGTGGATTGGAGAAATTCTCCTTTAACTACTGAAATTAGATCTATTCCACTTCTGAGGCGTTTTGATATTTTAAAGGTAAAGAAGTTTGATGGGACTCAAGATCCAGATGATCACATCGAACAATTTAAGAATTACATGATGAATTTCGAAGAAGATGATATATTATTTTGCAGAGTATTTTCTCAAACTTTTAAAAGAACAACTTTAAAATGGTATGACAAAATTCCAAGAGAATCTATTCCAAATTTCAAAAATTTCTATACAGCTTTCCGAAGGTAATTTGTAGGGAGTAAAGAGATGAGAGCAAATAGAGATACAATTATACAATGTAAAGAAGTTGTATGAGAAAAATTGAAGGATTATACAACGTGGTTTGTATTTACAAAGGCAGGCTTGGATGATTGTAAAGAGCTGATGGTAATTGCAGCTTTTAGACAAGGATTATTACGAGATGATTTAGCTAATGAAACTTCGAGACAAAGAGCATTGACTTTTGGAGCTCTTATGACTCAAGTCGAAGATCAAATAAAGGTTGAGGAATCAAATCAGGTTCAAGAATGAAATAATGAACACCAAAAGAATAATGGTCAAGCGACAAGTAACCAGGTGAACACCTCGAATCATCAATCATCACGTTGAAAGGGTAATCAAATTTTTTCTTATTAAAGTGGTGGAAATTCATATCAAGGCAATTGGAATAATGAGCATTATAGGCCAAGATCGAATATGTGGGTACGGCCGAAACATTATGCGGAGTTGACTAAAAGTATTGCTTAGATTTATGAAAATACTAAGAGTTCAGTAAACTTTAGGAAACCTACCCCGATTAATAAGCCAATGGAGGAGCGCAACAGCAAATTTTGTAGGTACCACAACAATATTGGTCATGACACAACAAATTGTAGTGCAGTGAAAAGAAATACAAGTTTTGATAGAGAATGGAAAGTTGGCAGAATTTGTGAAAAGCCAAAGTGGTAATTCGAAGAGTGAAGCACATGCAACTCAAAAAGTGGCTAATCCTAATTCAAATGAAGAGAATTCATTAATGATTTTAGATGTCAAGAATGATGACTTTGATGCAGTTTTGGAATATCTCGATCCAGATCGAGGTTGATTAGTTTTAGTGTCAGTTGATGAACCGATACGAAAGGGACAAGTTCATGATTTATGTGCATAGTTTGAATCATTAACTATATTTGGGGGAGTTTCAATGACTAGAAATACTAATAATTCGAGGAAAATGACATAGTTAACTTGACTCATCAAGTTGAGGGAAAGATGTCTATGCATTTATATGAGAAAAATGATATCCCTTTTATTATATTCGTTGAAGATGATTTGAGAGGATTAGCAGGGCCACATGAAGATGCAGTGGTAATAGGAGCAGAATTGTTGGGGTGGAAGTTCGACGTGTATTAATTGATACTAGAAGTTCTGTAAATGTACGATTTAAATCAACTTATGATAGATAGAAAAACCCACGTGGGATTGGGTAGTTGGATCAAACTATACTAGGATTCACAATGGTAACAACAAATGTAATTGGAGAATTTGAAGGAGAGTTTTGTTTGGGAAAACGAACTTTTAATAAAAAAGTACAAGTGTTGTTTATGGTAGTAGATTGTTCGACGAGCTATAATACTATTTTTGGCAGGTCATGGCTTTCAAAAATGTATGTTATTGTTTCTGCGGTGCATCAATATTTAAAGTATCTGATTGAAGATCAAGTTGGAATAGTTCGAAGCGATCAAAAGATAACAAGAGAGTGTTATGCAGTAGCATTTTGAGTTTTAAGTATAAATGGTAAAGATCAAATTGGAGAATAGCAGTTGGGGGGGGGGGGTTGACTTCGGAGAATGAAAAAGGAGTTGATGATCCAAATTCAACCCCGGGATCTTTAATAAAGTGAAGATATAGAGGAATATGTTTTTGTTGATAAAAAAGTACTTCCAATATGAACTTTATTGTCATCATCAATGCGTGACACATTGCTATATTTTATCTAGAAATTTGGATGTTTTTGCTTGGAAAACAGAAGATGTGATAGGATTTCCAATTGAAATAATATGTCATAACTTAGTTGTAAATCCAAAGGTCAAGCCAATTATTCAAAAAAGGCGTGTTTTTTCTGTTGAAAAATCAGAAGCGATTGCTGCTGAAGTGGATCGACTATCTAAGGTGGGACATATTAGAGAAGCATGATATCCTTTGTGGACAGCTAATCCAGTGGTGGTTAAAAAGAAGAATGGAAAGTGGAGAATGTGTGTTGATTTTACAGATTTGAATAAAGCTTGTCCCAAGGATCATTTCCTTGTTCCTCAGATAGATATCGATTCTACTTCGGGAAACAAAATTTTGTCTTTTATGGATGTTTTTTCAGGGTATAATCAAATTTAAATGAATCCAACAGATCAAGAAAGTACCACATTTATTATTGATCGAGGTTTGCATTATTATAGAGTTATGCATTTTGGATTGAACTACACAAAAGCAACTATCAAAGGTTAATGAATAAAGCTTTTGCTTCGCAAATTGGGAAAACTATAGAGGTGTATATTTACCATATGTTGGTAAAGAGTATAGTTGATGACAATCATTTGGAAGATTTAGAGGAGACTTTTTTGAATTTAAGGGCAATTCAATTAAAGTTAAATCCAGAAAAATGTACATTTGGAGTTCGATCTGGGAAGTTTTTAGGATATGTCATAAGTGAAAGAGGAATTGAAGCAGATCCATAAAAGTTAAAAGCTTTGGTGTCAATGATGTCACCTCGAAGTATAAAAGAAGTGTAGATGCTAACAGGCAGGTTAGCAGCTCTTAACAGGTTTATTTCTAGATTTTCAGATAAATGCTTTCCTTTTTTCCAAGTGTTATGCAGGCCAAAAGAGTTTGAGTGGACTTCAAATTGTGAAGAAGCATTTTTGAAAATCAAATTGCTTTTATCTTCTCCTGAGATCTTATCAAAGCCTCGAATTAAGGAGCAACTCTTTCTATACATAACGGTGTCAGATTTCGCTGTTAGTGTTGTTTTAATAAGTGAGGACTTCGGAACTTTGAGGCCCGTTTACTATGTTAGCAAGAGTTTGTTGGCGGCTGAAAAAAGATATTTGAAGCTTGAAAAATTAGCATTGTACATAGTAGTGGCAGCCCAAAAGATGCATCCTTATTTGCAAGCGCATACTATAGTGGTTCAAATGTCACACCCACTAAAAAATGTTTTACAACGACCAGATTTCTCAGGAAGAATGACTAAGTGGTCAGTAGAATTTTGAGATATTGATATTATATTTGCTCCTCGAACAACTAACAAAGCTCAAGCTTTGGCAGATTTCCCGTAGAATTTCATTCTAGTAGATTGGGAGAGGAGGAATATAGAGAATTACCTGAAGATTCGATGTGGGTAGTTCAAACTAATGGGGGATATAGTATTAAAGGGTCAATTGTAGGAATTGAGTTAGTGGCACCAACATGGGAAGTAATGTTTCAAGCTATAATATTTGGTTTTCACGCCTGGAATAATGAAGCGGAGTACGAAGCGACTTTAGCAGGTTTGTGGTTAGCTAAGATTTGTGGGGCAGTTTGTGTTCACTTGGAGACAGATTCAAAGTTAGTAGTATATCACATAATGGGAGTATCAGAGGCCAAGAAAAGATAATTTAATTTTGTATCTTCAAGAGCTTTGAAATATGATTTTACTTTTTGACAAAATGATAGTAGAGAATATTGAACGAAGAAGTAATCAAATATCTGATTCTTTGGCGACAATGGCTTATACAGAGGAATATCCTTGGATATTATCGCATGCGACTCCATCAATTATATTAAATTCAAAGCAATATAAATACACAGAAAATGTATTTGTGTCTCATGGTCAAGTTCGAAGTGATTGGCGAACAAATATTTTATTTTGTTTACATGTGGAGCATTGCCTCAAGATATACAATCTGTTAAGAAGTTAAGGAATAAAGCTCATGGTTATGTGGTTTTGGATGGAGTGTTATATAAAAAATCTGTGACTAGACCACTTTTGCATTGTTTGAGTAGACAAGAATCTCAAGTTGTATTATCTGAGTTACATGATGGTGAAAGGTCAGCCCATTGTGGATTCAAAGATTTCTCACGTAGAGTGTTACTGGAATGTATTATTGGCCTTCTATTATGAATGATGCTAAGATTTTAGTTCGAAGTTGTGATACTTCTCAATGATTTGCTAATTCAATTCACAAACCAATAGTACCGCTTATGTCAATTTATGAGGAAGTCCCTTTTGATAGATAGGGAATAGATTTAGTGGGACCACTACATATGGCGTATGGTGGAAGACACATGATAATCGTAGTAGTGGATTATTTTTTGAAGTGGGCAGAAGTTGAGCCTTTATCAGGAACAAAGGCTAAAAATGTGATCAAATTTATTTTAAATAACATTTGTTGTCGTTTTGGGGTTCCTTGAAAGATAAAAACAAATAATGGTCCTTAGTTTAACAATAGAGAAATGGATTCTTTTTGCTCTTCGAAAGGAATACAACAATTGTTTTTCCTACTTTTTTTCACCCTCAAGCAAATGAGCAGGTGGAGGTTGCAAACTGATCTATCTTAGAAGGATTAAAAAATAATTTAGTGGGAGCTGCTGGTAAATGGCCAAGTTATTTGCAAGAAGTGCTATGGGCTTATCGAACAACTTCTAAGGAGGCAACCAATGAAACTCCTTTTTCTTTGGTGTGTGACACGAATGCTGTGTGCCCACTGAATCTACATTGCCTTCTTATAGACTTTTGCATTATTCAGACAATGAAAATGAAGAAGCTAAGAAATCATAACTTGATCTTATAGAAGAAAAAAAGGATGAAAGCCCATTTGAATGTGATCCATTATCAAACTTTAATAAGGAGTAGGTACAACGCAAGGTTAAAAAGAGAAGATTTTCAGATCGGTGATAAAGTTTTACGAAACGTATTTCTTCATACTAAGGATAAGCGCCTCGAAAAAATGGCTCCAAATTAGGAGGGTCCTTATGAAGTTAAAGAAAATATTAAGCCAATCTTTTATCGCTTTTCTAATATTCAAGGGAGGATGCTTCAATATCCATGGAATATAGAATATTTAAAGTTGTATTGGGAATGGTTTCTTTTTGAATTTTTTTTTTGTGAATAAATATAAACACTCTTTCCTACTCTGTTTGCCCATAGTGGTTTTAATGAGGTGTCATGTGTGATATGGTTAATTTCTTCCCGAGGGTAGGTTTGTAACTTTTGTTTAGAGTTTTGTGGAGTTTTGTGAGTATTTAATGTTTGGGTAGAATGTAGAGGGAGAATTGAGCTGCCTGGTTGTATTTAATTTTTATTACCCCCATTTAATGTTGGTGGTTGAGTATTTATACCCCCACATTTGGGCCACATGGGCTTTCAGGTCGTGTTTAACGGATTCGGGTCGAGTTTAAAGACCCATTAATTCTAAGTAAGTAAATAGGCAGCTTAGTCAAAAAGTGATTAGGTTCTAAGTACTTTAGTTCTGTTCGGATAATTCAATGGATGATGATGTCCGATCTGCCCCTGTCCGGCAAGGTGGACAATGTCCGAATTGACCCTGTCCGGTTCCCATAAAACGTGGTGATAGAATCCGGACTCATCAGTAGCCCCTTTTCTAGGTGGTGTTCAAAAACCTTTGGCAATACCTAGAAAACAGCCTGTTGCTGGTGACAGTTACATCCGGACAGGTCTTTCGAACTGTGTTATAGCTTTATCCGGACTGAAAAAAGTTCTTGAAAACTAAACGGTTTTCTGCCAGAGTTCGTGGGACACGTGTCTCTCTCTGGTTCGTTGCTACAGCCGTTTTTTTCACCTAGAATTTCGCTCCCACCTTCTCCAAAAAGTAACCTCTTCATTTAATGAAGATGACATCAGCGTTGTTCCCTAATCATTGCAATCTTTTCGAATTCTCCTAGGTATCAAAGCACCTTTTTGTGTGTTTATTATAAATTAATCAGTTCTCCATTGTTTTACCATCATCTTCATACTTACTTTGCCAAATTTCATAGCTTTCTCTCTCAAACACAAATACTTCTTTTTGGTTGTGAGTTTATGTTCACAGCTAGGAACGCTTTAATCAAAGGTGGGTGGCTTAATCTATCAGAATTAGAAAAGGCACAAAAAGTTGAACGAGAAAGGCGCATTGCTGCAGGCCTTCCTACTTCCCCTGTCGACAAACCAGAAATTCCAAGCACAGAGGCTGACCAGGGCTCTTCTTCAACCAGAAGCGTTAAACCGAGGAGATTGTTTCAAATCAACCTTTCACCAGTTGTTTCAGGCTCATCGGTTCAAGAATCGGAGCCCACTGTTGAACCATGGCAAGTAGTTACCAGTCTTAAGAGGCCTTCTCCATTTATCGCTATGGGATCCGATGCAGATGTCTCTCCCAATAAACTAGTCGATCGGAGGAGAGGTCGTCTGGTAAAAGGGCATGCTTCAAAAAGTACACCTTCAAAACCAGGGGCCAAAGACAGCAACACGGGGTCAGAGGCACCCATAAAAGTTCCTAAGGATAAGCTGTCCGGACCGGAGGTATCTAGCTCAAGCCTCCGAAAAGAAACCACCGCAACTGAGCCCCAATCGGAGGTCAGAGTTCAGGAAAGCATTGAAGCCCAACAGTCCGGAGGTCGGACTGAACCAACTCTTAACTCCCCTCACCCAGAAACAACTGAAAATCCCTCCTTGGTAATTGAGGAAGTAATGGAGGACTCTGTTGAAGAGGCTCCGTACAAGTCCGAAGTCTCCGGACAAACGAGTAATGCTGGTGCTGCCAAGAAGGATAAAGGCAAAGAAAAGCTATGTCTAAGACATCCGGATCTGTTGGAAATCCTTCAGGGAAAAGTTGGACCTTGTTTTCACAAGGTCAGTGTTAAGTACTTACTTGCTTTGCAAAAAATTAGTTATACCTTTATCCACACAGCCGAACTGGGTCCGATGCGAACGAAGTGGGGATTCCAGATAATGTAAAAATAAGGATCCCAATAGACCCTGAAACACCGATGGACTGCAAGCGTAGCGAAGTGGTCATCTTCACTGAACTTTTTAACTGGGGACTAAGGTATCCCTTGGATCCGGAGATAGTCAAATATTTCCACCTCATCAAGCTCTGTATAAGTCAACTGAGTCCTAACGCCTGGTACACCCTCATGGCCTATATCATGGCCTTCAGCCTCTCCGGAATCCCTCTACCAATGGAGGCATTCGCAGCTGTGGCCAGCCTCTGCAGAAACCACCATATCCCCTTCTATCACTACAATATGGGTGATAACTATAAAGCATTGGATGACCTGCTCGAGTCGGAGAGAAATTGGAAGACTCATTTCTTGTTTGTGAGTGGTGTCTGGGAGAGTGGGAAGAAGATTAAAGCTGGTACCAACCCGAGTCTCCTCACCACCAGATGGCGAAGTGATGGTAAGAATCCCATCTTTCACCCCATTTTCATCCTTTATAAATTTGTTTATGTAACTTGTCTTTTGTTTTTTCGTTTCCTGACAGTGCTGCCTAAAGACTTCAACGACTATTTAAAGACCGGGCAGATCACTTGCACCAAGATAAACACTTGGGCTGCTGAAAAGTGGGGAAATCGCTTCCACAACGCCTTTACCGGAGGCAATTTTGCAAGGTCCCACCTCTGGAACACTACTGGCCGGAGGGACTTATCCTGTGAGGAATTTACCACCCCACACCCTCCGGATGTAGTCCTCAAAAGAACACACGCACCAGACGGGACATTGTACCTGCCTGGTAGAGCCAAGTGCCCAAGTAAGATGAAGGGCAAGAAGGGTAAGGGAAAGAAAAGTGAAGTTGAAGCCACCCCCACCGAAGCGGAGGAGACTGCTCCAACAACCCAAGAAAGGCCACTTCCAAAGCAGATTGATGCTGCTCTTCTAGAAGTAGTGGCACACGCGACTACTAGAGAAGAAGCAAGATCTCCAAAACCTCCAAGGGCTCCTAAGAGAAGCAGGATACTAAGAGCAGAAAGCAAGGACAGGGAGGCCAAGAACAAAAAGACCTCCCGGGGGGGATGAAATTTCTCTCCGGACCCCGGAGAGCCTTCCTCCTGTTGATCCTACTGATCCTACAAGAGCAGAAGAGATCCCTGGTGACTTTCGAACTTAAGAGGTCGGAGGTGGGAACATCAGTATTGACGGCGTCGACATCATTGGGCTTGAGGGGCTTGGTGACTACTTTGAAAACCTCCCTAGAGATGATTTTGTTGGGCCCTACCTTCCTCCAAGCACTTCGAACACCATTACTTTCAATGGTAAGTCTTTCTCTGTTTCAAGTGAAAGAGACATTATAAATCACTCTCTTCTGAGTAATATTCAGCCAGTGCTTAATTTGGAGAAGCAAGTTTGAGGTCAGTCAGCTATCATCACTGCCCTTAACTCTGACAAGGAGAAACTGTCCAACGACCTCTTTATGGCCACCCAAAATGCTGACGCCTTAAAGGGAGAAAACGAGAAGTTAAAGAAGGACCAAGAGGGTTGGGCCACAAAGGTAGCTGCCTTAGAAAATACCATCAAAGACCTCCAAACAAAGAAGTCCGGGTTGGAGAGGGATCTCTCCTCTTTGAAAGATGAAGTGATGGCCAAGGACCAAGTCATTAATACTTTGACTAATGACAAGATTGCACTTGAGGATTCGGTGTCCACAACCGCACAGGAAAAAGCTGATCTGCTAAGGGAGCAAGAGGCCAAAATTCAAGCCAAGATCGATGCTTACGCCAACAATGTGATAGATACACAGGAAGAAATGTATGCCAAGGTGAAGTCAGACATGGTCTTACTCTTTCATGAGAAGTTCCCGAAGAGGAATCTTGGAGATTTATGGACTTATGTAGAGTACGAAGACCTTCCCTTCCATACGATGGCTGAAGGTGATAGGTTTGATTTCTCCAGTGACTCAAGTGAAGAAGAAGAGAAAACCAGGGAGAGTCCAGATGAGGAAAATGATGACTTCAAGAAGAAAAAAACGAGAAAGGCTGAGCCATCTTCAAAGTCTCAGTCCTAAAGTATCAATTGTTTTTTGCTTTTTGTTTTGATTGAACTAAAGTCCTTGGAAGGCCAAGGAATTTTTGTATCTTGCGTCCGGTGTTTGACCGGATAGATCTTTTTGTTTTGATTGACAATTTAAAGTCCTTGGAATGGCCAAGGCACTTCGGTTGTTTCAATGGACATCTTTACTTTGCACAATTCTTACATTCTTTTTCATAGTTTTTTAATCATGATGGCTAATGTTTAAGCAGCCTTTAGTTCTTTCATAAACATTCTAAAGTGAGAGTGTTTAAATTCTCCGATGAAAAATATTTAAGTAGTCATCACTCCTTCAATTCAATCTGTCCGGTATTTAAACAAAAATTTGACAAGAAACAAAATAAGAACACTCCAAATTTTTTAAGAAGGCATCAAATTTTATAAAAGAGCCCGGACACCTCATTAAAACCTCCCCGTGTCACCAGGGTAGGAAAGAGTATGCCCGCTAATATTTACATGGATTTTTAAACAAGTAAATATTTACATAGCTTCTACTCCCAGTATATCCGGAGGTGCTCAATATTCCAAGGGTGATTCAAAACCCTTCCATCCTTGTCTTCTAGCCAGTATGTCCCGGGTTTAAGTCTTTCAATGACCATATAGGGTCCTTCCCAAGTTGGGGCTACTTTGCCAAGCAGCTTTTCTTTAGTGTGTAAGAATACTTTCCTTATTGTGCAGCTCTGGAAGCAAACCCGCTTCTCATCAAACCCTCATATTGTGCAGCTCTAAGGTGAGCCTTAACTCTTCTTTCTTCTATTAAGTCAAGCTGACCTCTGATTGCCACTTCGTTAGCGTGTTCGGAGAAATTATGGACTCGAAAAGAAGGGAGAGTTGCTTCTATGGGAGCTATTGCATCCATACCATAGACTAAGGCAAAAGGTGATTCTTGTGTTGCAGCACCAGGTGTAGTGCGGTAGGCCCACAAAACCTCTTGTAAGTAACTAGGCCATTTTCAGCAGCCCCTTCTAAATTTTTCTTCAAACCGGACAGTATAGTTTTGTTAGCCACCTCAACCTGACCATTTGCTTGTGGGTGGAAAGGTGAAGAGAAACAATGTTGTATACCTCTAGAGGCACATAAACTCTCCATTTCCTTATTGTCAAACTGTGGCCCATTCTCTGTTGTTATCTTATGTGGAATCCCAAATCTGCAACAAATTTTGGATAAAATGAATTTTATAACAGCTTTTGAAGTTGTACCTGCCAATGGAGCTGCTTCTACCCACTTCGAAAAATAATCAATAGCAACAATTATTGTCCTGCGCCCTCCGGATGCCATAGGCAGAGGTCCCACCAAATCAAGCCCCCATCGAGCGAAAGGGATAGGCTCAGAAATTGATTCTAAAGGGATGGCTGGAATATGAGTTGCATTACTATATCTCTGGCATGGGTCACACCTCCTTACCAACTCCTTAGCATCTTGAATTATACTGGGCTAATAATATCCAGCCAACAAAACTCTCCTGGTTAGAGCCTTGAACCCACAGTGAGCTGAACCCTCACCATCATGCAATTCAGAGAGTACTACTTGAGATTCATCAGCCCTCAAACATCGCAAGAGGGGTTTACTGTAATATTTTTTATACAGAATATCTCTTAGGATGACAAAACCACGAGCCTTGTACTTTACTTTTCTTGCTATCGACTTATCCGGAGGCAAAATGGCATCAGAAAGATATTGAAGGAGATGAAACCTCCAATATTGAGGCTGT
The DNA here is from genome assembly GCA_036936605.1 of Limnanthes douglasii subsp. nivea. Lineage (NCBI taxonomy): Eukaryota > Viridiplantae > Streptophyta > Magnoliopsida > Brassicales > Limnanthaceae > Limnanthes > Limnanthes douglasii. The sequence continues at coordinate 1,098,042 of JAUPFV010000004.1, read as the reverse complement.
TTCATTTGGATATCGAAGCTTTCCTCCTCCTTACCCATGCTGAGTTGAATAGAAGGGCATTCCAGCACATGGATCCAAGGGTAGGATTCAGTATAGGCTATGGTTGCGAAGGAGTCTGCTAGTTCATTTTCTGTTCGGGGTATGTGCTCATAAACAATGCTCTTGAACTTAAGTGCCACATCTTTGAGGAGAAGTAAGTATTTTATTAGCTGCTCATTTTGGCTTCAGATTGACCTTGCGCATGATGGATAAGAAGCTGGGAATCACTCATCAATTTGACCATTTTCGCCCCACAAATAAGAGCTAGCTTTAAACCAGCTATAGCAGCTTCGTATTCGGACTCATTATTAGAATCCCTAAAAGAAAAGCATATAGCTTGGTACATTTTATCACCATACGAAGATGTCAAGCATACCCCTGCACCACATCCCATGGTACTTGATTCACCATCAGTCTGGACGACCCAGACTTTTTTTATCTTTCATCTCAGTTGTTTGCTCTGTATCTCTATCTGAGTGGAATTCAACTAAGAAATCAGCCACATCTTGGGCTTTGATTGCTGTTCGAGGAGCAAAATCAATATCGAAGTCCCCCAGTTCCACTTACCACTTAGTTATTCTACTCGAAATATCTACTTTTTGTAAAATGTTTTTCAGGGGATAGGACGTCCGGACAATAATAGGATGAGCCTGAAAATAAGGCCTCATCTTCCTAGCAGCAATTAACAGGGCTAGTGCTAATTTTTCAAGCTTCAGATAACGTTGTTCAGCAGCTATCAAGCTCTTGCTGATGTAATATACCGGACTGGGATAACTATCCACCTCTCTCACCAACACAGCACTTGTGGCATAACAGGAAACTGCCAAGTATATGAAAAGAGTCTCTCCGTCAACAGGTTTATATAAAGTCTTGGGGGAGAACAAATGTTTTTTAATTTCATTAAAAGCCTCATCACACTGCGAAGTCCAGTCGAATCCCTTTGCACCTTTTAAAGTTTGAAAGAACGGGACACATCTGTCCGGAGACCTTGAAATGAATCGATTTAACGGTCAATCTTTGTACTTCTTTAATATTTCGAGGAGGCTCCATTCGGAATAAAACATTAAGCTGGTCCAGATCGGGCTGTATCCCTTGCTCACTTATTATATACCCTAGGAAGTTTCCGGACTGCACTCCGAATACTCACTTCTCTGGATTTAGTTTCAAATTTACTTTTACTAAGTTAGCAAAAGTTTCTCGTAGATCTGCCAAGTGTAGCTCTTCGCCCACACTTTTTACCATCATGTCGTCAATATATACTACCATATTTCTTCCAATTTGATCAGCAAAGGCTTTGTTTACTAACCTCTGATAAGTAGCCCCAATATTTTTCAACCCAAATGGCATCACCTTGTAATAATGAAGGCCCCTATCAGTAACAAACGTAGTATGCTCATGATCCTTCAGATCCACTTGAATCTGATTGTACCCGGAGAAGGCATCCATGAAAGACAAGAGCTTATTCCCAGATGTGGAATCCACGAACTGATCAATCAGGGGAACTGGGTATAAATCCTTTGGGCAAGCTCTGTTGAGATCTGTAAAATCGATACACATACACCATTTGCCATTTTTCTTTTTCACCAAGACCGGATTGGCAGTCCATAAAGGATACTGAGAGTCCTTTATATGCCCCATTTTAGTAAGCCTGTCGACTTCTTGAACGATGACATCAGCCTTTTCCTTGGAAAAAGCTCTTCTTTTTTGTATTACATGTGATATGTCTCTCCGGATGGATAAGTGGTGTGATATGATATCTGCCGGTACCCCGGTAACATCAGCATTGCACCAAGCAAAAACATGCTGATGGTCTTTTAGGAACTTCAACATTTTACCCTTCATTTCGGAGGCCATTTTGGACCCTATCTTAACATTTGTTTTCCTCTCCCAAAGAATATGTTTCAACTTCTACAACCGGTATTAAAACTCCAGGGGTCTTTATGGGGTCATCAATTTCACCCTCACCCCCAGAAGCCCCTCAAACTGTTATTCTTCATTGATACGAACTGCCCCCAACGTCCTAGGGGCCAATGATGTTGCATAACACTCTCTTGCAATCTTTTGGCTGCTCCGAACAACTCCCACTTGTCCTTGCACAGCATATTTCAGACATTGGTGGACTGTTGAGGCCACTGCATGCATCCTAAAGAGCCAAGACCTCCCTAGAGTAGCATTATAACAAGTGGGACAATCCACTACAACAAACAGTATTCTAACCATCTTATTAAAAGGGCCCTTGCCCAACAAAACCTCCTCCTCAAACTCCCCGATCACATCAGCTGAGCTTCCAGTGAAACCCACAATTGACTTGTTCGAATGCTGAATTATTGCAGGATTTTTCATCGTTTTGTAGGAAGTTAAAAAACAGATATTGGCTGAACTCCCAGTATCCACTAAAATTCTTCTTATATCATTGCCCCCAATGGATGCTCTTGTGACAACAACATCTTCATGAGGACCTGCTATATCCCTCAAGTCATCCTCATCGAACACAATAAAGGGAAATGGAACCTGCGATTGATAGGAAGTCATGCCTCTCTCAAGTTGGGTAGCCAAAGTATGAACATGCCTCTTCCTCGAAGAAGCAGTGGGTGCTGTCATGGTATCCCCTCCGAAAATCGTGAGTGACTCGAAAAAGTTAACAAGCCTGGACACCGTTTTACAACGTTCCTCAATGGAACCTACTCTGTTTCAAGTTGGATCAGGTTCCAAGTAATCTGACTCTACATCGAATCTCTCGATTATCACCATAGCTCCCTCCGGAGCCGATGTGCCTGCATTGTTCGGACCAGCCTGATGGGCATTATCAGGCCTATTTCCTCCTCTTCTTTTAACATATGCTCCCAACTTTCCTCTTTCAATTAAATTCTGGACTTCTTGCTTTAACGAAATACAATCGTCAGTGGTATGGCCAGTATCATTATGATACTGACAGAAGGAATTGTTACGATGCTCCCTAGGAGATTATAGCGTAGCCGGCCTTCTATAGTGTACTTCTTCCTTTGTCTTGTCATAAATGGTGGCTACATTTTCTTTTAACTCAGCAAACCACTCCGGTTGAACCCAAGGCCCTCGTTTATTTCTAGATTGTTGACTCTGTGCAGGGGCAGCTGGCTGGGACTGAGCTTTAATTCTGTTATGACCCTGCCCGGCCTATCTTGTCCTGTTCTCGGACTGATTTTGGTTTGGGTTAGGTGCAGCCGGAGCGGACCTCACCTGCCTGTGCACCCTAGTCTTCTTCGTTTCATCCGCGTTAATTTGCTTTCCAACCTGATTCAGTAGACCTCCCCACGTCATAGCCTTCTTTCTAGTTACTGAATCAGCCGAATTCCCTGGGTTTAAACCCTGCCTTAGAGAGGCTATTGCTACTTGTTCGAAATAGTCAGCCAACCCATTTTTGGTGTTCACAAAGCGACTTATGTATTCTTTTAAAGATTCTTTTGGTTCTTGGGCACAATGGATGATTGTATCTCCATTTCCCTTCACTTCCTTACTTCCAACAAACTGCCTCCGGAAGGCCACCCAGAAGGTATCGAAATTCCTGATGCATCCCTGTGGCAAACTGTTATACCATTTAAAGGCACTCCCCGTCAAGGATTGGGAAAATTCTCTACAGAGCAGCTTATCGTCATCATCGAAATTCATCATAAATTTTTTCAATTGTTCCAAGTGATTGTCCGGGTCTTTACTGCTATTATATTTTTCCATTTTCGTACTATCAAACCTCTTGGGGAGGTTCCCGGACAAGATCTTGGAAGACAATGGAAATTGTCTCCAATTCCGGCCACGACTGAAAACGGTATCCTCATTAGAAGTCGTAAAGATACCTGGTTCATCATGGAAGACAAAAAGATCCACCAGCATCCGGTCTATGTGTCTCTGGCTATGAGATGACCCTTTGCCTATATGCCTCTTTAACTTTCCATGCCCATCCCTTTTTCTTGAATACTTCTTAACCAACTTTTGTTTCTTTTTAGATCGGCCCTCATCACTGCTTGAGGACAAGGATTCTTCAACTCCATCTTCGCCCAATGAGCTACTGGAAGACTCTGAGTCTGAATCAGAGCTCTCTACCTTCTTGGACCGGTGAGACTTTTTGGAGCTAGCATGAGTCTTCTTCGTACTCACATGAGACTTCGAAGGGTCATGCTCTCTAGGGTTGTCAGTATGATGAGCAACTGATGCATTTGACTTCTATTTTATGCCCATCTTTTCCTTCTCAGCCCTCAGAGCTTCGATCTCACCCTTTAATCTATCACGCTCCTCGATGGTATATTCATCATTTTCTCCCACCACTTCAAGCAACTCTGGTGTTACTTCGAAGGGTCATGCTCTCTTGGGCCACATGGGCTTTCGGGTCGTGTTTCGAGTTTAAAGACCCATTAGTTCTAAGTAAGTAAATAGGCAGCTTAGTCAAAAAGTGATTAGGTTTTAAGTACTTTAGTTCTGTTCGGATAGTTCAATGGATGATGGTATCCGATCTGCCCCTGTCCGGCAAGGTGGACATTGTCCGAATTGACCCTTTCCGGTTCCCACAAAACATGGTGACAGAATCCGGACTCATCAATGTGAATATTGGAAGCAAATAATAAAATATTTATTGGCCATTGGTTGTTTATTGTGGTATAATATGATTATTTTGGTGACTATTCAAAGACTGATCGTCTTTGGAGTTGACTAAGAATAATCTTTCTAAATTATTATATTTTTATATGCTTTGAAGAGACAACTTAATTCGAACTGCCACGTTTTATGAGTGCACTGTATTTTCGAAGTGCCACATCTTATGAGTGCATTTTATTTTCAAAGTGCCACATCTTATGAGTGCACTATATTTTCTAAGGATTACAATGTCATTACGCTGTTATATTTTTATATTAGCTTATATAATGTGGTAAAGTTCATATAACTTTAATAAACAGAAAAATAACGAAAAAGGAACTTCATTAAGTGATCGAATATTTGAAGAGTACACAATGCATTGTGTAATATTTAGTGCTAAAACATACCGAGGACTCAATGGTTCTAAAGTTTCTTTAACGGAGGCGGCAACTTAGTGAGGAAGAATAATATGACTTTTCTTTTTCTTGTTACCTCAAGCTTTTATCGAAGCATCTTTTCCTTTTTCAGCTTCATTAGCAGTAGAGTTGGCATCTTTACCTTCAGCCTCGGTATTATTGTCATCTACTTCATTTTCACTATCAGCCTCGATATTAGACTGAGTGACATCAGAATCGACTTCGTCTTCGGAGACTTTGTCACGAAGCGCAAGTGGTTGTGATTGTGGTTGGGATTGTGTGGTAGGTTCTTTTGCTAAGGAAATTTGTTGAGCCACCTCTAAGGGAGTTTCAACAACTTCTCTTTGGGGAGGAGGCGATGTTGGTTGTGTAGTAAGAGGTGATGTGCTTTCTACATCGTCTCCCATGACGAGGAAGGTTTTTTTGTTGAACAAGTATATGTTTGGGTAGTAGAGTGGATTGCATTGAATTATGGTCGAGTTGTTTTGATTATTGGTGTTTTGGTGGAAGAGAAAATTGTAGGTTTTAAGTTTCGATGTGTTTTGAGAATGGGAAGTGAGGAAGAATTTCAAAGAGTATGAGTTTGAAGAGGTTGATATTATTAGTTTGATTCAGGATTTCATATTTGAGTAAATGGTGCGGAAGCAAGGTTGGAATCGAAATTACCGTAATAGGTTGTTTCAGTAGAGAAAGAAGGGGCGTTGCTTATAAGTCCAATAGCCTTATACTATTCAGCTCTGTCACCTATGTAGAAATAGTTGTAGGCACGAAAGACTTGGTTACCAAGTGGAAAATGAGAGACGGAATCGGAAGAGGTAGGACGGTCAGAGTAAAAGGTGAAAAGGTGTAATTGGATATAATTCCAAGCATTGGCATGGAAAATGATGAACAGCACGTCACGCCTATTAGTAGACCTATCAAGGACAACCTAATCATTTCTTTGACTAGGTTTATATCTTCGAGTCTTTCAAGACGTATTAAAGGTAGGGTGATTAAATCCAATGTATAAATGAAAGTTCAAAGTGAGAGTATTATCAATAAATCTTGTTGAAATATCGATGTGCGAGAACGAAATCAAGATCGAGTAAATATCGATGTTCTAGAACGAAATCAAGATCGAGTAAATATCGAGGCAAGTTTGATGATTTAGTTCGAAAGTGTTCCAAGACTGATTTTTTCATATTCATCAAATGTCATAAGAACAAAAGGGTCTACTAATATGAGACTTTAGGTGAGAGTAATAAAAAATGTATTTACGAGTTATAGTAAATTTTATTAAGTTGGAGAGTGATATTAAAGCCTAGTAGTAAAGAAAAGGACTAGGAAGCAATTAATCCATTTGTATAACAATTGCTAGTAGTAAACCTATCGGATAGAATACAAGAAGAAACTGAAGAGCTAAAACGGAAACTCAATGAAAAAAAAAGATTATTACATAAATGAAATCTCATGCAAAGATGGAAAAAAATATCCAACTAGAAAAGACACTTAAACTGTTTGTGTTGAAACCAAACACAAAGAATGAAGTTAAACGTACACCTAAAACCAAAAAAAGCTTATGAAAGAAAAAACCAATTACATGATCAAACCCAACGCTTATTGAATACAAAAATATGTGTTGCAAATACAAGATAGAATGATCAAATCGTTGTACAATAACCTACTTCTAATATAAGTAAGACTCCCGCCAACGACGACCTGAATACAATTGTTGGTGTCAAAAACCTAGACGCTACACCTAATATTGTAGTGGAAGTCCAGGATCAACCTACACCACAAGAGAACATGGAAGTTGGTGTGGAACAACAACATCCTAAAACTACGGTTATTGTAGAAGAGGAGCACATTAATCCTACTTTTGTTGTAGAAGATGAGCATGTTACTTTTATTGATATTGGGGTTGATGTTTCTCTTGGGGATGGAAATTGTTTCCGAACCCGCGGGTATCCGACCCGATGGGACGGGTTATGGGTTTTAAAAAATTTCTGCAGATGGGTTGTGGTTTGAAAATTTACGACCCGCCGAGTATGGGATGGGTTATGGGTTTAAGAAATTTCTCACGGGTACCCAATCCGAACCCGGCCCATTGAATAACACCTGATGGGTACCCGCTAAATTGATATTATATAAAATATTATATTATTTAATATTATTTATCAAGCTTTAAAATGAAGTTATTAATATTAGTATTCTGTAATATTGAAACCATATATTATCTGCTAATATATAGAATATATTTTTGGAAAATATTATTCAATTTAAACATTAAATTTAGTTTTTCAAATTCTTTCTTTTAATATTTTTTATTTTTCTCTTCAAAATAGTATCAATATTAGACAAATATAATTAATATTATTAATTAAATTTAAAAAAAAATACTAACATGTACCAAAACCATATATTAATTAGACCGATACATCATAGTATATCATTATTATCTATCAAAGTTCCACTATTTTTGCATCTATAACCTTGTTGATTGTTTCACATCTCTTATTCCAGAATACATCATATTTACTCTTTTTTGTAATTATTGTTTTTAAACTTGTTTTGAATCTAATGTGAAATTTATTTTGTAAAGGATCATGCCTCCAAAGTCCAAGAAATAGAAATTCCATAAGGAAGTAACTTAGACCCAACTATTAAGAATGAAATTATAAGGATTGACAATGATATACACAAAAGACAAGTAAGTGAATTACCTTTCCTCTTTTGCTAAAATTGCACTGTTTTTGCATCTTTCATAGTTCCAATGTCTTTGCATCTATCATATTTGCACTAGTTTCGCAACTATATATGATGCAATATCTAAAGTACACCAACGTATAATATATCATGTAAAGGATAGAGCGATCGTAATAAGATGAAAAAAAGTGAATGTTATGCTCGATCCCTTGATCTCAAAGGATAACAATTAGAGAATAAAGAGGTCGTCTTGGAGGAAGTAGATGACCCTAGAGAAGGCCCTATATTGGTTCAGCCAGAGGAAAAAGTGAAGGAAGTTATCATGTAAGAAAAAAATATCTTGAAAAATGGTAAAAACATACCAACTGATCTCGTGTAAAAAAATTGAATTTTTTGAAAAATAAGTTAGGTATGTTTGTGTGGAGTACACATGATGTACATGAGTCACGAAGGATTTCATATGCCACTAGTTAAATATCAATAATAATCTCAGACATACAATACAAAAAAATACCTGGTATGGATAGTGAATCCTGTCTTGGTAAAAATGATGAATGGAAAATAGAAAATGTGCATGAAGTTCACAGACTTAAACAAATCATACCTGAAGGACCCTTTTTCACTACCAAGAATTGACCAGTTTTTAGATGCGATATCAAGAAACAAGATACTATCTTTTATGAATGATTTTACATAATATAGTCAAATCTAAATTAAAGAAGATGATCAAGAAAACACGACTTTAATCATCGAAAAAATGTTATATTGCTAAAAAATAATACCTTTCGGATCAAAGAATGCCAAAGAAACCTATCAAATGCTGACCAATAAAATATTTACAACTCAGACCATCAGAAATAAACATGCCTACATTAAAGACATGTTGGTAACAAACCTACATGAAGAAGACCATCTGGCAAATCTTGTAAAGACATTCGGTCCTCAGACGCGTGAATCTCAAACTAAACCTTGAAAAATGCACCTTCAATATTTATTTAGGAAAGTTTTCTTGGATACATAGTAAGTGAGATAGGAATCAAAGCAGATCCAACCCAACTCGCTAAGCTGGTACTAATGGAGGCACCAAGGAAAAAAAGAAGTTAAAATCTTAACAAGAATATTATATGTATTAAACATGATTTTTCACGATCTTTAGATGAAAATCGACCTTTTTTCAAGTATTAAAAGGAGAAGAAGAGTTTAAGTGGACTCTAGAGTGTGAATAGGCGTTCAACAACATCAAAATGTTCTTGGTATCACGAGAGATATTAAAGAAGACGAAGTAATGAGAAAACATGTACTTGTATTTGGAAGTATCAGATTATGCAGTCAACACATTCTTAATTACATAGGAAAGAAAGGAATTCAAAGTTGTATACTATGTAAGTAAATCTTTACTACCAACAAAAACTAGATATTTACAATTAGAAAAACTATTTCTATCATTGGTAGTAGTGGTTCAAATATAAGACCATATTTAAAATATACACTATAGTTGTGGAAACCTCTTTCCCTCTAGGAACTATATTGCAAAAGACCAATGTATCTGAAAGATTGACTAACTGGTCACTAGAATTAGATGATTGACTAAGTGGTCAGTAGAGTTATAATATTATGATATCAAATCGAATCTATAAAAACAATCGAAGCATAAGCATTAGTTGACTTTTTGAAAGAATATTAATGTGAAATACCAATTGTCGTAAATAATGATTTAGAAAAATATATTTGAGAGTTAGAATTGATGGAGATTTGTGATATTTTACATCAATGCATTCCGTATAGACTCTCAACATCATATAATGAAGCAAAAGATGAGGTTGTTATTGTAGGACTTTGGTTATTTGTACATAAAAAAATATATTAATTATAATTGACTCCCAATTAGTATTTAGCTAAATGACAGGTCAAGCAAAAGTAAAAAATGATAAAATTATGCAATACTTATATGAGCTACATTGTTTTGTCTCTCAATTCGAACATATTTAAACAAGTGCAAAGTGCACAAAATGCAATCACCGACACATTGGATTTTTTACATGTACATCATCAACGCCATGCATAATAATACGAGAAAACCATCAATTAAATTTCCCAACTATTTTTTAACGGTCACAACCGAATGGGTAATTCCAATAGAAGGAGACGAATTGGAAAATGCCAATAAAACATTACCTCGTACAAGAAATACTACATGGAGACAAAATAGATGCAAGAAAGATAAGAAGAACATATGTAAGATATGTGTCGACAATAGACACATTCTAAGAACAGACTATCACAATCCTTCTTACGATGTATAAGAATGAAGGAAGAAACCTTCGTAATAAAATAATTACACGAGAAAGAATAAGGCCCTCACTACGGATAAAAATATTAATTAAAATAATATTGATACAAGGTTATTATTGGCCAACAATTATGAAGAATGCAAAGAAAAAGGTGAAGACATGCGATACATGACAGAGGTTCGCAAATTCAATCCAATTTCGAGTAATATTACTGGAAATAATAATACAATTCATCCCATTTGAACGACGATGTATGAAGATCATGGACCATTTATCTTTCGGAGGAAGAAAATACCTAATTATCGTCGTAGACTACTTCTCGAAATGGGTAGAAGAAAAAACAGTGCAACAAATAACGACAACAGAGGTGGTTTCTTTTTTAAAAGCGATTATATGTTGCAGGTATGCTCGTAAATCACACTCCGCTTTGGATGAGCCTAGGATATCAATAAATATCCACATCAATTATTGTCGTCCGTTGGAATTGAATTGTTTTGTTCCCATTACGAGAAAAATAATCTAAAAATCCAAAACAAAATATGTCAAATGTTATCGAGAATGCCCATTTATCGGCCGATGAGGAGATCGAGTCGGAGCTTCCGCCAAATAAACAACCAAATTCCCTTGTTGTCGAAATCATACCAAGAAATTATGACTTAGAGATGTCATCACCAAGTGAGATCGAGCAATTTACTCAACCAACAATTAAAAACCTAACAAGTAAGATAATTTTTATATTTGTAGGAGCAAGTTTAATCACAAACTCACACACTTTAGTTTTTCATCCACACAGTCGAGATGAGGGATGGAGGTGAAAGAGATAGTGCTACCCTAGAATACTACAAGACATGTATGAAAAAGAAGATCTTAAAAATGAGAAGGAAAAGAGATGAGCACAAGTATGTAAAAAAGAAAACTCCAACGGGAGATCCAATGATAGGGATTGGATGCGATAAAAATGTTGTAAGAAAAGAAAGAGAAACATGATTCTAACATCCAATTATAATATAAAAGAAAGGATTAGTTCATAACCAAAGGTAGAAAAAGAAAAAGAAGACCCGATTATCCAGCACATCAATGATGGATGAACAATTTCGATCATTGGGGAATTTTCGGGATACGTCCCACCACCACAAGGCTTTATTCCCAGAGTGGCTTATCCTCCATACCAACTATGTATAATTTAATTACCCATATTAAGTTGCTCAACTAAGAATGCCCCAAAATACCAAAAGAATCTCACCAGAATATCCACCAATCATGCTAAAGGAACCAACAATATAATATGCTAAGATCGATGCATGGTCTTCCACCATATCAACCATGATATATACAATCAAATCCATACAACTGGGTGGATAGACCAAAGGAAAAAACTAAAAATGCCACAAAATAGAAAATGCCAGGATAACAATAGATGTCATATGCGATTTTATGAAAATGAATAACCTCAAATAGACGACGAGTCCTCATTCACCCCCAAAATACTATATCAATTCATGACACAACATTACGATAATGACAACATAAATAAATGTGATGGTAAAAGAAATCAAGAACACCACATCCAACAATTTAATAGTAACATGTTGCAATATGAAGATGGTGCTGGAATCAAGTGTCTAACATTTTTCGTGACCCTAGATGAATAACAATGCAGCGGTTTAATAGTCTCCCGCCATAATGTATAAAGAACTATTAGATGTTTCCAACAACATTAAATAATCAATTTGTAGTGTAAAAAAAATAAAAAAAATGGCAACTTTACATTCCATTCCAAACAAAGACAATGAGAGTTAAAAGACTATTTAAAAGAGATTTTTTTGAAACAAAATCAAAACTAAAAGATTGCTTAGATCTTGTGGAAAGAAATAAATCTCTCAATTTTTTTTCTAGATTACAATCACAAAAGTGAGCTCATGGATTTATATATACTTAAACACTGAAGAAGAACAAATTACTTTACATTCCAAACAAAGACAATGAGAGTATAAAAAGCTATTTAAAAGAGATTTGTTGAAACAAAATCAAAGCTAAAAGATTGCTTATTAGATCAAGCAAATAGCGCTTTAATTAAGAAATGATTCTCTAAATTATTTTTAGAGAATTACAATCACAAAAGTGAGCTCATGGGTTTATATATACTTAAACACCGAAGAAGAACCAATTTAAGGTCTACGATGGAATTCATTAACATCTCATTGAATGACTTGATACATTAATTGGTCTATCAAAATTCCAAAACATCTTCATGCCCTTTATAAAGATCTTCATCTAAAATACTTTCGTTTCTTTGGAGACCCTCGTCTTCAAAACTCTTTTTTAAAATTTTTACTTGTTTTAAATCCATTGTCTAAATACCCTCGTTTTGGAAGCCCTCTAGTTGTAAACCGTCGGCTAACTGTAGGACATTCGCCTTCAAAACATTCGGTTAACCATGGGACCCCGGCCAGCAATAAGACCCTCGGCTAACGAATCGTGGATCTTCTGCTTAGTATTTTTTTAAGAACTAAACTAACAGTTAAATTTCTATTTGGACACGAAACTTTAACTATTTATTTTTCTTTTCTTGTGGTTCTTTAAGATATCAATGAAGACATTATCTCAAACTTGAATGATTTACATAGATAAACACTTGGACAAACAAAACTCACAATATAAAACAATTAACACCAAGGAAACTCACAATGTTCAAGCTGGTGAAACACCCAAAGATATAATTGTAGGTAAACCATAATTAAATAGGGAAAGTGAGGGATGTAAATGAAACGGTCACCCATTCTTGATTGCATCACAGGATGCCACAATCAGTACCACCGAGATGTATATGGAACTCATTAGCCTTTTCCTTAGCTCTAGACAAAAGACTCAATGGTCTTGTATTACTGGTTTCAAGCTGCTCTTTGTACATTGCTATCTGTTGTGACATTTCTCGCATTTGAGCCTTTAGCTCTGTAGCTTGCTCTGCACTCCTCACCAGCTCTAGTTTTCTGCTTGTCTCTTCTAACGTGGATTGCATCTGATAATATATGTGTATAATTGGGTTAATGTACCGGATGATAGTGACAAGAAACACTATATATAAAAAGGACAACCCTCATCCCTTGGGACGTCTTTCGGGAGAAAGTTAGAATCTGTATTTATTATTAAAAGTCTCAAAGAAATCGATAGCATTCAATCGCTAAAATTACCTTTGCAGTAACCTCCTTGAGTTGTTCGTCATATTTTGTTTGAATCTGTTCCCTTAACAGAGATACCTGTTCCTGAAAAGCAACATCCTTATCTGGGAGTTTTGTATTACCATCCTGTGAATTATGCCATCATAAACGTCAGCATAAAATAATGAAACGTATATTCATTCCAAAACTAAACAAGAGATCTCTAAACACTCGCCTTTCCAAAATGCTTGTGTGAATATGATTCCCCTTCGTTCAATTCTAGAACTCGATCAACAAGAGAGAAAAGTTTTTGAACTTGCAAAGACTTAGTAGGCTTATCCTTTGTTTTGTTATCAAACAGAACTGTGCGGTCACCACATATTTTAATAATTTCCTGAAAATCATAACAACATATTAGCCAATGCATAGCTTAGTTAGCGAACTCGGACAAAATAATGATAACCAACCAACCTGTAAATTGTCCGGGGAGTTGTTACGTAGATAATCGTGCAAACGGTCATCGTTAACATTTCCATCTTCATCTTCTTCATCTAAACTGTCCCCGCCAGTGAATACAAGAATCACATAATCAAATATTTTACTCCCAAAAAGAGCTTGCAGACAATGCACTGCAGCTTCTTCTTCTTCCGAGAAGCGTTTACACACAGAAAGCACAACCAGTACGGCATCAATCCCATTCTTGGCTAAATCTATACACTTTACAATTTCTTTGCCGATGGTTTCGTATCCCAACTTAGTATCAAATAGACCTGCAAAACTTACAATCACCATATCAATCTTTTTCTTTGGAACTATAATAAGTATTTACACATCAACAAAAGATGTTAACATTGATTTACCAGGAGTGTCGATGATCTCAATGAGCCGGCCTTCTATGAGATTACTTGACTGCGCCACAACATTTTTTGTAACACTTGTCATGCTCATACCTGACTCAAAATTCCTTTGTCCCATAATACTATTGCCAGTTGCACTTTTTCCATTTCCAGTTTTCCCAAGAAGAACCACTGTCCGAATCTCGTTGGATGATGAAATAGGCTCCATTGCCCTTTTACTCATAGAGTTGGGATTTATATCTCGTGAAACAGCATCAGCAGGTTCCGCTTTGCTTGTATCACCAGAAATATGCTTTGCTTCCCTAGGATCACCAGAGATGTGATCCCCATAAATAGGCTCGGTTTCGCTTATAGCCGCCGGAATAAGCTTTGTTTCGCTTAAAACAGGAGCAGTAGGTTCCATTTGCCTTGTCTGAACAGAAATCTTCTCCATTTTGGGCATACGTACAGAATGGGGATTCATTTTGCTTAGACCCTTAAAAGTAGGCTCCGTTTGACTTGTAGACATTAGAATAGACTTCTTTTGGCTTGAGTCCATGTAAATGATCTCCGTTGCTCTTCTATCTAGACAGTCAGACTCAGTTTGGCTTTTTAGTATCCGAATCGGCTCCATTTCGGTGGAATCCATTGGAATAATCTCCTTTACACCAGTAACTACAGGGTTAGGCTCCGCTTGGCTCATAAGCCCCAAATAAGGCTCGATTTCGCTTAAATCCACAAAAGCAGTTTCTGTTTCTCTTGTAACTACACACTTAGGCTCTGTTTCGCTTAGACGAATAGAAAGATGTTCCTTCTCGCTTGTATCCATCGGTATAGGCTCTGTTTCGCTTGAATCCATTGGAATAATCTCCTTTACACCTGTAACTACAGAGTTTGGCTCCGTTTGGCTCACAACCCTCAAAACAGGCTCTATTTCCTTGAAATCCACAAAAGCAGTCTCTGTTTCTCTGTTAACTACACGGTTAGGCTCTGTTTCGCCTAGACGCATAGAAGGATGTTCCGTCTCCCTTGTATCCATCTGCACAGACTCTATTTCACTGGAATCCATTGCAGTAATCTCCTTTGCACCTGTACCTACAGCGTTATGCTCCGCTTGGCTCATAACCCCCAAAACAGGCTCGATTTCCCTCGAATCTACAAAAGCAGTCTCTGTATCTCTTGTAGCTACACAGTTAGGCTCTGTTTCGCCTAGACGCATAGAAAGATGTTCCGTCTCGCTTGTATCCATCCGTATAGGCTCTATTTCGTTTATATCCATTGTGCTAGACTTTCTTTTGCTTGTACCCACATTAATTGGCTCCATTTCGCTTAAACCTAACACAAGAAGATAAGTAATTAGTTTTCGAATATAATGATAATAATGTAAAGGTTGGTTCTGTTTGGAATGAGTTTATGTTCTGAATATCCAAAAAAACAAACTGAATACTGAAACCAAACTCGCAACAATTAAAAATTGAGCACAAATTTTAAAAAACTTGTGGAAAGCATATAAGCCAGTGATTAGGGCCGTCAATGGTTACGAAGTACCGAAAATCGGACCGGAACTGAACCGATAAGAATCGGACCGAGAACCGGATCAAACTTTAACCGTCAGGTTCGCGGTTCCATCGTAAAAACCGAAACTCAAACGATAAAACCGGTTCGGAACCGAACCGATAAATCGATAGTTATGATTGAATCCATAAAACCGATAGTACCGATAAAAAAAAACCTAACCGATAAAATCGATAAACCAGTAGAACCGATAAGGAACCGAACCGATAGAACCGATAAGGAACCGAGCCAATAAAATCGTTAAAACGGATTATTTTATTATTATTATTTATTTATTTATATATTAACCATTATATTTTCAAAATTAAAATTAATAGTTAATTAATAATTTTTTAATAAAAATTAAAGATTAATTTTTAAACTTTTAAATTTTTTGTTATTTAATTAAGTTAAAGAATTGGAAATTAAACTTTAATTTGATTTTTTTAAAGGGATCGAAGCGGATCGTTAACCGAACAGAAACAGAAACCGAATCGAACTAAGGTAAAATCGGAATCAGAATCAAACCGAACCGGACACATAAGCTTAGCTGTCGTGTCCGATTCCGACAAAAACTGGACGAAACCTGATCGATAACACCCTACTAGTAACATGTAAAGTAGTGGCTGTGTATCTCTTTAACAGAAGATATAGTCATGGTAATGAAAACATAGCAACTTTTTCATAGCTATTGTAAGGATATCAAACAAGAGTGGAAAGGCGAATTTCAAGAACATATTAAGCAAAAACAAAAAGAATGTTTTCTATGAATTGAAACAACACATACAAAACACAAAATGAAAACTTTACTTGATTTTTTTTTTCTGAGTTTGAGGTTGGTATAGGCCGATGTTAATATATACACGACATTGCTACATGACTGGGCTAATAAAATGACCCTATAGGCATACTTGGTTGCAGGAAACTATATTAAAACTATGAAAATTTCTAGTAGATCCAAATATATAAAACTCAAGTCAATGGCATTGAATACTTCACCGCGCTTCATCTAAACATTGAAAACTAAATTCGTGACACTCATAACTCCACCATGTATTTGTTATTATGAATATTTAAATGGCAAATGGTCTGAGATCTATTATTAGGGTTATGCTCGCATTTCGAAGCTTAAAATTATCGTTGGTGCGGTAGTTTTATTTTTACTCTTACTCGTTACTGGACGTTGGAAATTTGATGCAGAGGAGAAACAAATTTTCTATATTTTTAGACCCATTTGCAATTCGAAGAGCGCGGCCAGTTAGGTTAGCCGAAACACATTTAGGCATCAAACAATATCTATATGCTATTTAAATGACAAACTTTCTTAGTTTATTTTATCAAATATCCATTAATTTGTTAAATTTTTTTATAGTGTCCCGTCCGAATTTTTATTTCTTCGGTACTAATTTATATGCTTTAGAATCCTGCACAATTTTTTTTAAAATCTATAAAAAAAAATTATAGAATTTTTTTAATTCGATAAAAAATAAAAATAATTTTATATTAATATAATGAAACGATATTTAAAATGAAACCATAAAGAGTTATAAAAAAACTAACACAACATCTACTATATAATCTTTAAAAGAATATATTTTTAATATTTTTCTCTTCGTCAAATATAACTTTAACCATTAAACTTTATAAATTCATCAACAGGATGATGTTACTCGATAATTCGAATAATAAAATATTAAAAATAATTAATAACATTTTTTTAATGGATTAATTTTAATTTATTCTTACATGTTACCTGATTTACTCTCTGATTAAAATAAAATAAATCCAATAATTATATAAAATAGTTAATGTTGCATCATGGAACATAAATTAGAGGAGCTTAATATATATTAAGTTGATTATAGTTAACATCTTTTCGCAAAGAATATTTTTTTACTCATATACGATTGAGATACGAATACTCTTCTGAATGTTTTTTAGCAATCTAGTAGTAGACGTCGTAGTAAATAATGCTGGAAGAAGAAAAGAGATGGTGAGATTGTTGATTTTTTTAACAATACAGACCGAATGGCATACTCTTGTAACAATACAGACCCCTCCCTGTTATGAACGTCGTGCTTTCTTGATCCTTCGGATCCAATTTTATCGGGTTGTATCCCGCATATGCGTCCATAAAATACAAGAGTTTATTTCCCGAAATTGAATCCACCAGCTGGTCAATGTTTGGTATGGGAAAAGGATCCTTTGGGCATGCTTTGTTTAGGTCTGTAAATTTCACGCACATTCTCTATTTCCCGTTTTTCTTTTTAACCAAGATTAGGTTAGCTATCCACCATAGGTAATGAGACTCCCTTATGTGTCCTACTCTTGCCAGCCTCTCAACCTCGGTAATAATCGTTTCTGGTTTTTCTTGAGAAAAATCCCTACGCTTTGGAGTCACAGGTCGAACGTTTTGGTTTATAGCTAATTTGTGATAAATAACATCCTCTGGTACTTCTGTCACATCTTCTGAGCACCAAGCGAAAAGGTTTAAAACTTTTTGTGAGGAAAGTTATCAACCTTTTGCGAAAACATGGGGATAAGTTGGTACCTATTTTCAGAATTTTCCCTTGCAAAACTCGTAACGCTCGCAATTCTCGTCCGTAAGCAATAAACCCGGGGCTTCCCTAGGATTGTCTGCTGGTTCCGATCCTGAGGTCGACCCCGCTAATTGCTAATCCGTTAGATCAGTTATCTCGCTGTCAGATTTAGTTGCCAAAGCGGCTGGGTAACATTCCATCGCCATTCGTTGACTACTTCTGACCACACCCACGTTATTTCCAACCATGTACTTTAAGCATTGGTGAACTGTAGAAGTTATCGCATACATCCTTGATAGCCATGACCGACCAAGTATGGCGTTGTGCAATGCAGGCGCATCTACCACTATAAATAGTATTGTCACCTCTTTTTTGAAAGGACCTCGAGCCAACTGAACAACTCCTTCAAATTCTCCAATGACAAAAGTCGATGCTCCTGTAAACCCTACTATTGTTCATTCTGAATTAGTTACCACCGGTGGTTTCTTGAACCTCGAGAAGGTTGTTAAGAAGATTATATTAGTCGAATTGCCTGTATCTACCAAAATACGCTGAACCCCTTCTCTCGCTACCGCTGCTACGATGACTACTGCATCTTCATGGGGTCCGGCAATATTTTTCATGTCATCATCGTCGAAACATAGGATAGGAGATGGGTTTTGATATAAGTGCGGCGATGTCCTTGCTTCTAATTGGGTGGTTAGATTTACTACGCGCCTTTTCCGAGAAGAATTAGTTATCCCTGCCATTGAGTCCCTACCGAAAATAGTTAGTGATTTAAAATATTTGCAAAGATCACTAACCTTTCCCAACGGGCTAGGAACTGATAAGGGTAAAATTCGCCGGAATAAATAACAAGGGGTTGATTACGAATAAAAGATACTTTGTGTGATTATTAATGTATTTATGATCTTTTAGGGACCAATTTGTAAACAATGTACTTAATAAGGGGCCTCATTGACATTAAAATCATCCCACTAAGGATATTAATGGGTCCACCTTACTTTAGTATAAAAGGTGACCCACTTTCTTGGTAGGTGGGACATTGAATATTATTCTATTCCTTTTGCACCTTCTCTCTCTACACTTTCTCTCTCTAGTCACATCAGACTCAATATCCAAAATATTCCATAAGTCCTTTATTAACTCATCATTGGCCCCGTCTGTGGGAAACCGTGATACCAAAAAGAAATCTTTTTCTTTGAAAATCACGCTTTAAAAATGAATGACGAGGCTGTAGGAGAGAGGGTCGGTAGAGAAGTAATCCGAGCCATTTCGGTATCCGAAGGCGAAGAAGCCCCCGGTCGGGGGCGCTACGACCAGGGTCGGGACAAACGGTCGAACCTAATCATGACCCGAAGACAGCTCCTGGAAGACATTGCCAGGCTAAATGCCGAAAGGGAACGGGCACTAGACGAAAAAAGGGTCCGGGAAGGAAAAGGCAAAGAACCGCTCTTGCAGGACCGTGAGGAGGGAAACCCCACTGTTGGACCTCGCATCGAAGCCCGACATGTCAGGTATTATCGAGAGCCTCGTCCCGAGGAAGGGCGAAATTTTAGAGCGCAACGATACGCGGAGGATCATCACGGCGTGTC
The DNA here is from genome assembly GCA_036936605.1 of Limnanthes douglasii subsp. nivea. Lineage (NCBI taxonomy): Eukaryota > Viridiplantae > Streptophyta > Magnoliopsida > Brassicales > Limnanthaceae > Limnanthes > Limnanthes douglasii. The sequence goes on along the minus strand of JAUPFV010000004.1, from coordinate 1,078,326 downwards.
CGCTGACTACACCTCAAATGACTCATCAGGCCGGGAGTACCGACGTTAGGAAAAAGTCCTATGCACGCATAAAAATCGTTCCCGGTGCCTTCGAGGACCCCGGACAGATTCCCCGAAATACAAAAAGGGTAGCACCGAGAAACGAACTCCGGTGTCGTTTGAGAAGAAAGAAATGCCCGCAGCCAGTCGTGAAGAGCGAGCAGCGCTGCCTCAAGTACCATGGCAACCATCGAACATCCAGCACCAAGGTTACCGAACCAGCAGCCAGTTTATCAGTCCAGGCGACGAGGGACTCTACGGAGTTTAGACAGAAGGACTCGGAGGGGGAGCTTTCGGGTTCGGAGTAAATTGGAGAGCCTCGCCATTGTCCGACGACATATTAGCAGGGCAGCTCCCGAAGCGATTTGATATTTCCAAGCTAGAAAAGTACGATGGGAAGAAGGACCCGGATAATCACCTGGAGGCCTTCAAAAATTTCATGCTGAGTTTCGACAATGATGATAAACTCCTATGTAGAGCATTCTCTATGACCTTCCGAGATCAGGCGTCTAAGTGGTACAATCGTTTACCACAAGGCTGCATCAAAACCTTCGGGATGTTTTGGATAATGTTTAGGCAGCATTTCGTTGGAAGTAAGATTTTCCGAGCCAACGGGGACACTATTATGAATTGTAGACAGAGGTTGGGGGAAAGCCTCAGGGAGTATACATGGCGATTCATTGACGCCAAAACCGACCTAGACCAGTGGGAGGAGAATGTGGCATTGACCGCGTTTCGTTTGGGCTTACTACCGGGACCTATGAAGCAAGCGGTCACGAAGAAACATGCATTCACTTTCTCCGCACTTCTGGCGCAAATAGAGAAGCAAATATTGATCGAAGAGACCGAAGCGTCCGAGCTGGCAGCACAAATTCAGCAAAGTGCCCAAGTGTCGGTAGTAATAAGGCAGGGCACTCAATCGAGCTACGCTCGGGCAGTCCAACCGGTCAGTACAATACATCCGACCCAGCCAGTATCCACCAAACCTTCGGCCCCAACAAGTCAGAAACCCAAGCAGACAAGTCAGACAACTTCGCGACCCATGTCGAACAAATGGATCCGGCCTGCTTACTTTGCAGACCTCACCGAGTGTGTATCGTCGATCTACGAAAAAACTAAAAAAAGCGGGATGTACCGAAGGCCGTTCCCAATACCGACGCCTCGGGAAAAAAGGAACAACCGCTGTTGTCGCTATCACGAAGACGTGGGGCATGATACTAAGGATTGCATTGCCCTGAATAAAGAGATACAAATGCTCATAGAACATGGAAACCTCCTAGAATACGTCAAGAAAGCACAGCAGAGTACGACTTCGAAGGAAGTCGTGGTAATTCCGAAGCCCGAAACCACAATGACCATCTCAGAAGTAACCGACCCATTCGATGTTTCCATAGAATACCTTGACCCCGAAGCAAACCGCAACATCATCGGGGTGATCGAGGAGAAAGCAGAGGGAAACGTCGGTAATGTAAGAAGCCTTTGTAATTTCTTTGAATCCCTAACTATTTTTGGGGGACATTCTGTGGCAGGAACCACGCACTCCTCTAGGAAAAGGCACATCGTAAACTTAACCACTCAGTTAGAGGCCCAACCTTACTCCCAGTCCAAAAGCGTCCCCTCACCGATCTTGTACTTCGACGACGACGACATGAGAGACATAGTCGGCCCTCATGAGGATGCCATTGTGATCGGGGCAACCATTGCGGGGGAGGAAGTCCGACGCATCTTGGTAGATACCGGAAGTTCGGCCAACATAATCTTTGCATCCACTTTCGCCAAGTTTAGGACGCCGCCGGTCATCACACGGTCAGACCGTACCATAATCGGATTTACGGGGTCAGCAGCTAACGTTATAGGAGAGTTTGAGGGCGTCGTCCAGTTAGGCCGCGGCCCTTTAAAAAAGGAGGTTACAGTTCTATTCGTGGTAGTAGACGCACCAGCTTCCCACAACGCAATTTTCGGCCGATCGTGGATATCGCGAATGCATGTGGTATCTTCTACGATCCACCAGTGTTTAAAGTACGTGGTCGGAAACAACGTGGGTATAGTCCGAAGTAGCTAAAAAGCAGTGCGGGAGTGTTACCGAGCAGCATTGGCACCCAAGAAAGACCAAGAGATGGTTCAAGCTCGGGAATAGAAATCAAAGGGGCTCACCCCAGGGTCGCTACCTGTTGATGATCCTAGGGAAGCCCCCAGCTATCTGACTACCGACGAAGAATGTGAACGGTACCTATTCGCCGAAGGGAAAGTTCTGCAGATCGGGGTGTGCTTAACGCCAGGCTTCAGGGAACAGTTACTGTCTCTGCTACGGGAAAACTTAGATTTGTTCGCATGGTGCTCAAGGGATGTAACCGGGGTCCCAGAATCTTTTGTCATTCACAGACTGACTGCCAACAGAAACGTCAGACCAATCTCCCAAAAGCGTCGGGCTTTTTCCCCAGAAAAGGCAGACATTATCCTGCGTGAAGTCGAGAGAATGATCAGCGTCGGGCACATAAAGGAAGCGAGTTACCCCTTGTGGACCTCTAATCCCGTCCTCGTTAAAAAGAAAAACGGGAAATGGAGGATGTGCGTGGATTTTACCGACCTCAATCGAGCGTGTCCGAAGGACGCTTTCCCAATGCCGAGGATTGACCAGTTGGTATATTCGACTTCAAGGAATAGGCTACTTTCGTTCATGGATGCGTACGCCGGATATAACCAGATCAAATTACACGCCGCGGACCAGGAAAGCACCACGTTTATAACAGGCCGAGGACTGTATTGTTACAAAGTTATGCCATTCGGGCTGAAAAATGCCGGGGTAACATACCAGAGGCTAGTTAACAAAACGTTTGAGGGTCAAATTGGGAGGAATATGGAGGTGTACATCGATGACATGTTAGTCAAGAGCGGCACAAACGAAGCTCATCTTGCCGATCTGCGAGAAACTTGTGATAACCTACGGGGTATAAACCTCAAGCTCAACCTAGAAAAATGCTCCTTCGGGGTCCGGTCGGGAAAATTACTAGGTTTCTTGGTCAGCGAAAAAGGGATTGAAGCCGATCCCATCCAGCTCCGAGCTCTGACCGACATGACTACCCCCAAGAACATCAAGGAAGTCCAGATCCTAACTGGGCGTCTGACAGCTTTAAACTGTTTCATTTCTCGTTCATCTGATAAGTGCGCTCCCTTTTTTCAGGTCTTGAGACAAGCCAAAAAATTTGTGTGGACGTCCGAATGCGACGAAGCTTTCTTAGGGATTAAACGATATCTATCATCCCCGAACCTCTTAACAAAACCTATAGCAGGCGAGACCCTCTTTCTTTACATTGCGGTAACTGACTTTGCGGTTAGTGCGGCCTTAATCAGTGAATCAGGACCAGCCCCTACAGTGGTTTACTTCATAAGCAAGAGCTTGTTAGATGCGGAAACTCGGTATCTAAGGTTGGAAAAAATGGCTCTCGCCTTAGTAACAGCAGCACGAAAGATGCGCCCCTATTTTCAAGCTCATCCTATTGTCGTCCGAACCTCGTTCCCACTCAAGTATGTCCTCCAGCGACCAGATATGTCCGGGAGGATGTCAAAATGGTCGGTCGAATTAGGAGATTTCGACATCAACTTTGAACCACGGACAACCATTAAAAGCCAAATTTTGGCCGATTTCTTAGTGGAGTTCCACTCCCAACGACCGGAGCAGGATGCGCCGTCTGAAGCGGCCGAACTAAATGAATGGACCATCCGCACCGACGGGGGGGCAAATGTCAGTAGCTGCGGAGCGGGGATATAGATAATTACCCCAACCGACATTAGTATGCACCAGGCCATTCGATTTGGTTTCCATACTTCGAACAATGGGGCTGAATACGAGGCTGCTCTGGCAGGGCTACGGCTAGCGCAAGTGTGTGGGGAAAAACAGGTACGCCTCGTAAGTGATTCCCAACTACTGATAAACCAAGTCTCGGGAATTGCGGAAGCTCGGAAAGAGCATCTGGTCCAATACCTAGCAGCACTAAGAGTCCTAGCAGCGTCGTTCGTCAAAATCACATACGAACACATACCAAGAAGCGAAAACACGGTGACAGACTCCTTGGCGACAGCTTCCTGTTCAAGCAACTATCCCTGGGTAACCGAACAAGAAAATCCATCTATCATCAAACGACAAGAGCTTGATAACCGACCTGAAATCGCCTGTCAGATCTCCTCGGTAACAATCTCGGATTGGCGGCGTGACATCATCGCCTTCTTAGCCGAAGGTAGGCTACCTAGCGATGGTGCCTCGGCTCGGAAGGTTGGCAATAAGGCTCGAGGTTACGTTCTATTAGGCGAAGTACTATACAAGAAATCATTCAGCCGCCCTCTGCTCAGGTGCTTAGGGGTTCACGAGTCGCAAATAATTGTATCCGAACTACATGACGGTGAGGGAGCGGCACATTGCGGTTACAAGGCCTTAATCAGAAGGATTTTTCTCGCAGGGTTTTATTGGCCTACGATAACAGCAGATGCACGGCTAATAGTGAAAACTTGCGACACGTGTCAGAGATTCGCAAACGCGATAAATGTTCCCGCAGCTCCTCTGGAATCCGTATCCGAAGGGTTACCTTTTGACCGATGGGGAATCGACCTAGTCGGACCACTACCAATGGCATCGGGCGGGAGACAGACAATTGTCGTGGCGGTAGACTATTTTTCAAAGTGGGTCGAAGCTGAGCCGCTTTCGGCCACCAAGACCAAAGACATCATCAAATTTATTTGGTCTAACATTTGTTATTGGTTTGGGGTACCCCAGAGGCTCACCATGGATAACGGACCACAGTTCGACAGCGGGGAAATGAAAGCTTTTTGCACGACGCACAAGATCAGGCAATGTTTTTCCGCTCCGTTCCATCCTCAAGCAAACGGGAAGGTCGAGGTCACCAACCGAACCATTTTGGACGGACTCAGAACGAACTTCGAAGGAAAGGCTGGTAAGTGGCCGAACTACCTACAGGAAGTACTATGGGCCTACCGAACCACCCCCCGGACGGCGACCCAGGAATCACCTTATGCTCTGGTGTATGGTATGGACGCGGTTACCCCAGCAGAGTCAATTTTTCCATCTTTCAGAATCGGTACCTATGAGGAGAATACAAACGATGACAGGAGACGACTAGCTCTCGATCTTATAGAAGAAAAGCGCAGTCGCGCTCAACTGAACTCTTTGCACTATCAGACCCTGATGAGAAGTCGATACGCATCTAAGGTACGCCATCGGGAGTTTAAAGTCGGTGACAAGGTTTTGAGGCGCGTTTTTCTGCACACCAAAGATAGAAGCCTCGGAAAGCTCGCCACGAATTGGGAGGGACCATACGAAATCGTAGAAAAAATCAAGAGCGGGACATATCGCCTGCAGAACAAGCTCGGGCAGCCTTTGAGACTACAGTGGAACATCGAACATCTAAAGTTGTACTTAGAATAGCTATAAACATCTGTAATTTGTTAAACTTGGTCTCTAAGAACTTATTGGTCGGGAATGCACTCTTTCCTACCTCAGTGGCGCGAGAGGGTTTTAATGAGGCATCATGAACACCCGACCCTCTTGATTAAATTAATCAAAATTTGATTTTGCCTCCCAATCTGTGAAGTACTACAAACTCGATGAGCTAACGAACTGGTCGGCTTTTGTCCCTACAATCTTGGATTGCGCTACAGAACCTACTTTGGTTTTTCAGTCCCCGAACTGATCTGCATTTTATAATTCCCGATCCCATCAGGAATTTTCAATATTACATTGATCTACAGAACCTACTTTGGTTTTTCAGACCACGAACTGATCTACATTTTATAATTCCCGATCCCATCAGGAATTTTCAATATTACATTGATCTGCAGAACCTACTTTGGTTTTTCAGTCTCCGAACTGATCTACATTTTATAATTCTCGATCGCATCAGGAATTTTCAATATTACATTGATCTACAGAACCTACTTTGGTTTTTCAGTTCCCGAACTGATCCACATTTTACGATTCCCGATCCCATCAGGAATTTCCAATCTTATACTGGTCTACATAACCTACTTAGATTTTTCACAGAACCACCGTTCCTAAAAACATCTAAAATATTATGGGAAGAAACACCGATTGGATATCAACATAAAAATAAATATTGAAGTGTTCACAAGGAATATTGTTAGGGGACCCCGAGGCCCCCAAAGATCATACAACAAAAAACAGCAAAGTCGAATACTTAAAACAACGAACACTGCGTCCGGATCACTCACCATCCTCCTCCTCGGACTCAATGTCGTCCGACTCATCTTCGCAAATGACTCCCGCAGGACGGTCCTCCTCTGGCACATCCAGCCACATCGTCCCGAGGTGAAGGTCCGGGAAGCGGTTATGGAACGGTAGCACATACACGGCCTTAGCGCCGGCTGCTTCTTTCTCCGCCTACTTCTTACACTTATCTACAAAGGCGGTGTTCGAAGCTTTCAGCTTTTGGACCTCCTGAGCTAAGGTAGCAGCACGATCTTCCCCGGCTTTCTTTGTCTCTTCCGCGACAGGGTTGGCTTCTGCAGCCCGCCCCTCCGCCAGTGCCTGAGCCGCCTTGTCCTTTTGCACCTCCTCCATTAGGCCAGCAATCTTTGCCTCTGCGCCCCCTAGCTTCTGGCTCAGCTTAATCGCCCTACGATCTTTCATGGCCGCCGGTATAAGCAGATTATACAAAGATAAGGCCAGTCCGTCCGATCCCTGCAGCGGAAAAGTATGCGGACTTCTAAGCATCGTTAGCACCGGTTACTTTGTACCACTCGACGAGGCCGCGGCCGGGTCCGACGTTTTGGATGGGTCGGCATAATCTGGAATCACCACTATTGGATCAACCGTTGAATCACCTTTAGCACCGCCGTACTGATCAAATAGCTTCGGCACGGTGACACCGTCTGCACCAGCAACAAGCCCACTCTCTTTCTCTGAGTGCTTGGGTCTCTTCTCCTTGACCCCCTCTGCATCGACTCGACCTTTTCTCTTCTGCACTGGAGCCTGGGCCTGATCGGCCGCACCACCTTCAGGGACGTTTCCCTCCTCTCGAGTCACCACACCTGCCTCTTCATCCCCGGTGTTGTTTTTCCCGACCTCGTCGTCCGACTTCGGGCGCTTGCTAGGCGTCTTGTTGCGTTTTGGGAGATACAACTGGGACCCGGGTGCGTCAGTTTTCACAATCAGATCCTCCATGCTCGGGGGCTGTCGTAATTGCTCGATGGTGAGCACCTCTGACGAGCAACGCCAGAGGTTTCTCATGATCAGGTTGGTGTCTTTGAAGGTACGGTGCATCGCCCGACCCCAATGCTTCCGAGCATAATCTTTCAGCACTTGGAACGTGGCCTCACTGGCTTTCGAGTAGTCTTTCTTCAGCCCCTGCACGAACTCCTTCGTCACTGCACAAGGGATCAGAACATTTTTTCGTTAAAAAAAGAAAATTACCATCGGGGACCCAGGTTCGGAGCAGCTGCCTCGGGTTCTCCTTAATGTAAGGGAGGCCGTTTTCTCAGCAGCCGCTTAAAAATACGAAGCGATGCTTCCAGCCCTTGTCTCCCTCAAAAAAGTCGTTAACTATCTTCCATTTGTTTGCCAGAGAAGAGTAGAAGAATGGGGACTTAGGAGACTTGGACAGACCAGACATTGCTTTGTATTCTTCCATGGGCATAACCCAACCTGACAGACGCGAAGCCATGATGCACGACATCAAAGTATACCATGCATTGGGCGTCAGTTGGGAAGGGCAGATCTGAAGGGTGCGGAAGTAAAGCGCGATTTCGGAATCCAGGGGGAACCGCAGGCCCCAATTGAATAGCTCGGTAAAAACCACTATCTCTCGCGATCGGACATGCACAAGGGTCTCCCCGGGGACCGGAAACCGAACAGTAACACTCTCGGGAATCCCCCAGCGAATCAGCAGCTCCTTATGCTCGGCCGCCAGAAAGTAGAGGTACTTACCTTCGAAAAGAGAAACAACGTCTTTTGAAGGAAGCCAGCGGAAGTAGGTAGTGGTGATTACAGCCTCTATTTCCTCGGGAAGAGGACTGTCAGGAGGGTTAGCAGCGTTCCCAGCAGCAGGAATGCTAACCTCCGCGGGAAGAACATCCATCTCCGACTCTTCAATATTCGAGTTCGGAGCCTGATCAGAGCTTTGGGCAGCGGCAGCATTTGGATCCGACGACCGTACCCGAGAACTTGTGGGGTCAGCACTGCTTCCAGTATGCGCCAGATTAGCCACATCCAGTTCCTCTGGCGTCAGTCGACGCTTATTAAGACCTAAAAAAGTTACGGCAGTGTTAAGACCAGTCCGGTACCCTCGAATGAAGGGAGTAAGCTGAACCATTTCAAGATAATTACCTCCTGAGGGAGAAGTAAGAGGACTTTTTTCACCCATAGTTAAGAACTTGGTTTTATGGACGCGTCGGGGCGGAAATGGAGGCGAAGGGATGTACGATTTGACAGACGACAGGGTCGGATTCTCTGACCGAACTACCGGGGAACGAGGGGAGCTGCTACTAGAAGAGATGACAACGGTTTCTGGAGATAGGCTAATCTCAGGGGATAGAGAGCCGGGTGGTTCGGGCGAAAAGAAGGATTCGGCAAAGATCGGAGTAGCTAAAACAGGGTCGTGGGGCTGCGGAACGGGAGTGAATGGTTTGGAATTAGATCCCCAAATCAAGCAAGCGCGTCGGTACTCTTCGGCTCGGTCACCGATGCTCGCCCACTCTTTGAAACCGAACACATGCTTCTTCTTCTTTTTCTTGGTTGATGGCTGCTTCGGGTGTTTGGGTTTCATAAAATAAGCATTTTCTCTCTAGAAATGTTCAGACAACACTTTCTCTCTCTAGAACCCCTCTGAGAGAGATCAGGATTTGTGGAGTATTTATAGGCAACATTGCATGACCGGGGAATGCCAACCGACAAAAGAAGCGAGAAGGCGAAGAGTCTCCCTAAAAAACTATGCTGGCGAGAACGCGTCGCGTCAACAGATGACACGTGTTAACCATCTTCTGAAAGGGGCTTACCTAGGCTAGCCTCTTCGAACCAAAAGGTAAGATGTGCCTTCTCAGCCTGATTCACAGCGAGAGCCGGCCCACCACGATGGGCCCAGGAATAAAACCCCAAGAAGGCGCGGGAGCCGATCCATTCAGAACTATGAACCCAGAACAAGGTCTCTCTAGTAGCTCCCGAGTATTTCCTTCGGAGTCGGCTAGAAAGTGCTGCGGGAGGAAAAAAGTATCCACAAATCAGACTGGGACGGGCAATGTTTTAAAAATGCCCGACGCTCAGGAGAAGGGGTAATTCGTCCGAAGAAGGATGACCATCGGCCCAGAGTGCGGGAGACCGCGGTTGATATGTTTAGGCTCTGCTATGAGTCTCCGCTCCCGATACTCCCGAAGACTGGGGGGCTACTGATAAGGGTAAAATTCGCCGGAATAAATAACAAGGGGTTGATTACGAATAAAAGATACTTTGTGTGATTATTAATGTATTTATGATCTTTTAGGGACCAATTTGTAAACAATGTACTTAATAAGGGGCCTCATTGACAATAAAATCAGCCCACTAAGGGTATTAATGGGTCCACCTTACTTTAGTATAAAAGGTGACACGCTTTCTTGGTAGGTGGGACATTGAATATTATTATATTCCTTTTGCACCTTCTCTCTCTACAATTTCTCTCTCTAGTCACATCAGACTCAAGATCCAAAATATTCCATAAGTCATTTATTAACTCATCAGGAACAACTTCCTCAATTACTCCGATCACATTCCTACTTTGGTCAGGATCCAATATTCCATTGAGATGTCAAATGAATCTGTGACTTCGAAAATAAATATAGCGGTCTCTTTCCTCGGTATGATTACTATCTCATTTGATACCCCACTAGGCTAAACCTGTTTGTTCACATACTCCACCAATTTTCCACTATCAATCAACGTCTGCAATTCTTTTTTCAAAGCAATACAGTCTTTGGTGTCGTGTCCTACATCTTCGTGATACCGAAAATATTGAATGTTTCGGTTATCCCGAGGCGTTTGGATTGGAAATGGTTTTCGAAAAGGTATACTCTTCTTAGCTTTTTTGAAGATTGCCGGCACACATTCTGTTAGCTCTGTGAAATAAGCGGGTCAGATCCATTTGTTTGACTGTTATTCTTTAGTTTTGATGTAGAAGATCCCGATATTTTTTTGTGAGGTTATTGCGTCGGTGGTAGAATAACGTTTATTGGTTGAGATTGTGGATTTGATTCTAGCTTTTGCAAATTCTGTTGATATGAAAATATTTGTGCCTGTGCGGTTTGCTGGGCTTGTGCTGCTAGTTCCGAAGCTACAGTTTCTTCAACTAAAATTTGCTTTTCTACTTGGGCCAATAATGCAGAAAAAGTGTAAGCTTTATTCTTTGCTATTTCTTGTTTCATTGGTCCTGGTAATAAGCCCAATCTATAACCAGCCAAAGCAACACTTTCTTCACAGTAATCCAAATTGGTCTTTGCATTGACGAAGTGTCGGGTATAATCTTGCAGACTTTCCCAGACCTTCTGTCGACAATTTATTATAGTATCGCTATTGGCTTGAAATACCTTGCTTCGCACAAACTGCTGTCTAAATAACAACCAAAACATATTGAAATTTATTATACACCCTTGGGTATTAAGCAAAAACAAAAAAAAATGTTTTCTATGAATTCAAACAACACATACAAAACACAAAATGAAAACTTTACTTGATTTTTATTTTCTGAGTTTGAGGTTGGTATAGGCCGATGTTAATATATACACGACATTGCTACATGACTGGGCTAATAAAATGACCCTATAGGCATATTGGTTGCAGGAAACTATATTAAAACTATGAAATTTTTTAGTAGATCCAAATATATAAAACTCAAGTCAATGGCATTGAATACTTCACCGCTTCATCTAAACATTGAAAACTAAATTTGTGACACTCATAACTCCACCATGTATTTGTTATTATGAATATTTAAGTGGCAAATGGTCTGAGATCTATTACTAGGGTTATGCTCGCAATTCGAGGCTTAAAATTCTTTTTAGGATGGCGTCCGATGGAGGAGCAGTAGTAAATTCTTCACATGAGAAATCTCTAGTTGAGCTTGTCCTCGATAGATAAGCTCTTACCAACTGTTGTAAAGAAATTGTGAAAAGCTAGCCCCCATTTATCTTTGGCGCATTGGTTTAACTTTGCAAAAGTGTCTATGCCATCTTCCAAATGCTCATAAAATATTTTGGAAAACATTGTGAAATAAATCCGATCTAAGTATGGTGTCAAATACAAAAATAATAGTTAATAAATGACATAATAGACTTATAGAGGAGAAATTACCTGATCTATTCCAGTACCTGGTTAAAAGATTTGGGTTTCCTTGGGAAGTAATCTTGTTCCCATTCTCTTAGGCTCCACTAAGGTAAAGAATTCAGTCCTCTATGGTTTCTCCGATTCTAATAAGTCATTCACCACTTTTAGTTATTTTCCATATTGTAGTGATATAAGGGAATGTAGTGGTTCTGGCATAAGTTGGCTAAGCCAACAAATTTCTCCATAAGCATTGGTATTTTAGACAACCTAGAAGCTATATTACTAGCTACTAATCTGTATCAAGCATTGAGGCTAAGCTGACTTGGACATAGTTTCACCAAGTGAAAATATCTAATTATCTTTGGGTGCAGAGGGAACCAAAGGACCCAATTGAGCACTTCGATAGATACCACCAACTCTCCAGCTTTAATATCCATCGTAGTTTCCTCTAGAATAGGAATCCTAACCTTTATAGACTCTGGAAAACTCCATTTCTTTCTGATTTTGTCCAGTTTAGTAGTATTGGTATACACGTAGAAGATTCTATAGAGAGCTAATAAATAGTCGAAACTAGCTTTTGTGAAGTTAGGTCTCACTCTCCCTTCCAAACACTCTGGAAGTGCTTCAGTGTTGGGTTGCCCAAATTTTTCTCTTTTCTTCCGAACGATGCTCGTATCACCAGTATACCCGGATGTTTCTAATGGAGTGTCCTCTCAATTGTAATCCATGTTTTCCTCCAAAATGTGTGGTGGTTGATCGAAAATTTTAGGCTTAGTGTCTTCCTTCTCCGATGGGAAGGTTCAGTGGGAATTTTGGTGGGAGTTGGGTTTGAAGGAGGAAGAGCAATGGGCTCTCTGATAGGTTTTTCCATATCCTTAGAAGACGAAATGGTGGATTTGGTTTTTGAAAGTCGAGTAACCCTTTAGGTAGTAGTGTTTTCAGCGTCTGACCCCACTACAATAAAGGGAGAGAGAGTTTTACGACTACTAACTACTTTGTTCTTAATAGGGATTCTAAAACGGGCTGGACTGAAGGACCAAGGTCTGTAACTTTTGGAACGATATGGAGTTTTGTGGGAATTACCAGAGGTCTGTGAGAAGATGAACTCCTGTCCGGAACTGATATTGTTTGTATAATCAGTTCACCAGGAGATGCAGGTAGTCCGACAGTGATGTGCGCTCCTGTTTTCTCTCTTTCTAATTCAAATAGATTAAGCCAACCTCCTTTCATCAAGGCGGTTCTAGCCGTGAACATAAAATTTCCGAGAATTGCTAGAAGGGCTAAGAACGAGTTGATGATTGAGAGCTTATATTTCTAGTGAAATTTAAAAAAAATTCCTACTCTATAAATAGAAACAATAAAGTAATCATAAATATATAGTAAAGAAAACACTTCAGTACATAGCTCAGGGGAGATGAATCGATGAAAATAATGATTATGGGGATATTATTTGTAGTCTGAATTACCCTTTTAGATTTGGGTGCAAGTACCAAAGGAAAAACGGCTGAGTAAGTCCACTCAGAAATCGACACGTGTAAATGAAGAGTTATTTACTAAAAGGGGTGACATTTGATCGGATGTTCGAGACCAAAACAGTCCGGAAGGCCATCAAATATCTTCAAGACCTAGTTATTATTAGTTTTTTTAAACACTTTTTGAAAGATCTAAAGGGGCTAATAATGAGTGTTATGTTGGAACTGGGTTAAGGTGTAACCGTAAAAATCCGAAGGGGTAAATTGGACATAATAAGGAAATATGCGATGCGTGAATAGTAAACTCAAGTGGATGATGACTCAGCTGTGCGCTTAGACACTGTATACCATGGGCTTTAAGGCTTCAAACATTGACCTGATCCATGATCTAACCCGAATGGCCCATAGATCATAAAACAAGTATAAATACCCCAACTAGACACATTAAATAGGTTGGATTTGTTTCAAAGATATGAAGTCCAAGCACTTTAATTCTTTCACTTCAATCTACCTAAATCCTAAACAAATAAAGTATCATAAAACTTTTCTTTTTTTATTTTTGAAGTAGAAACCATCATCAACACTAATAGTTTAAAAATAAATGTAAATATGGGAAAGAGCGATAAATATAAATAAAAATGAAATCCTATGTAAAGATCGGATTAAAAAATACACTGTGATTATATTAATTGTGTTTTGATTATTTTTCTTCTCCCATTATTTATAATTACATTGACATCACACTTGAAATCACAACTTTGTTTAGACCGCAAACCTAATAATGTATAAATAAATGATTAAAACAAATGATGTAGAATTAAAAGTTTTAAAGACGAAAATTTTGACACAAACTTCTACCTAAAAATAAAATAAAATTTCCGCTTACGGAATCATACAATTAGTTAAAAAAAATTATTTACTTTTATTTCTAATCCTAGATATCTTACCACTAACCACTTTTTATATTTTAACCATAATTTATTTTCTAGAGGTTGTTAATATATTATATTCTTCTAAGTATTGAACGACTTTTTCTAAATCTTAAACAACTTCTCCTAATGTCCATGAATCTCGAAAAAATTATTTCTTCCCTCTAACCACCATATTAATCATATAATTTTATCTAAAAAGTGAATGATTAAAAAATCTACTTATGTTTGGTTAAAATTAAAAAAGCTAATTTATAAAAGATAATAACAGAAGAATTTGTTATTATTGTGTATTATAAAGATATCTATATTTTTAGTGTGTATATATCAACTACATATATAGTTGACTAGGTGTTAGGTACATATATTCCCTTTGGACCCAATCTTTAAAAGATTATATAGAAAAATAAAATTTGGCTCACAATCACATCGATCGCTTCGGCATGTTTTATTTTATTTTGGTTGACAAATTCTGTTTTTGTTATAAATAACCAAGTATTGTTTTAAAATATTAAATAATTTTATTCATTCATAATTAAAAACTCTCTTTGAGTTTTTTCTTAAAACCCTTTAAACATTGGGATTATAGTATAGAAATCCACCACTACCCACAGTAAAAAAATGATTGGGCAATTATCAACATAATATCTTTTTATTGAAATCATTTTTATAAAAACAGCTAATGAAAAAAATATTATGGTAACTTCTATTAATTCTACGTACAAATCATAATAATTTGGATACAGCAGACACATTTTTTTAATCTTCAACAATTAAGAAAAAACCAAAAAAGTTATTGCCAATTTGAATTCAAGGGTGTGTAAGTATGCAGATTTTATACTATTTTTTCGTTTATGTCAATACATTCCAACCAAATTATCCGTGTTCATTTTTTTCTTTCAAAATTGATTCCATATTATATTTTATTTAAATTGGAGTATAAAATTAGAAAAAAAATCCATACGAAACGGAACATAATATAAACATAAAATAAGAGAATTCGTCCCGAAAAGGATAGACGAGTTGGTAGAATAAACTGAGCTTGTGAAAAAAATTTCACTGAACTTAACAAACGTCTTTTTGGTTAAGTTTGTCATCCACAAATTCCTCTTGAATAAAAATAAAATAACATAATTATTTTTAAAAACAAATTGATTATTAATAATTTTTATGGTTTGAAAGTGTATAAATAGATGAATTTATAAGTATACTATAAATGAGTAAATACATCATTATACCTACTAGAAGATTAACCATCTCATGTATAACGACGTTCATTATTGGGTTGCCAAGAAAGGTATCACGAAGTTTACAATCAAAGATACTTATAACGCCATTCGCACGACCTTCCCCTGTGTCGGGTGGGGGCTACTTTGGCATAAATATAATATTCCTCGCCATTCTTTCATCCTTTGGCTTGCTGTCCATGGCAAGCTATCCACTCGTGACAAACTTCTAATTTATGGTCTATACACCCCGCCTAATCGTGAATTATGCAACTCTTCTTTTGAAACATTAAGCATACCATTTATGACGGTAGCTTCAGTCAGAGCATATGAGAATTCGCAAGCTCCAAGCTTGGTTTTTCTTTATGGTGTAATTGTGTCTCCTGGATCCATGAGGCGTCTAACTGGCCTCCATCTAGTTTACGATACATTTGGCATGCCGGTTTTGGCGTTGTCGTCTACCAAGTCTGGAATGAGAGGAATACTAGAACTTTTAGTTCCTCTCTATCCGTTGCCTCTACAGTTTCTTACAGAATGCTCTCTGACATTCGTTTCAGATTCCTTAGTACCAAGGTCGTCTAGCCAATCCAATCCCTTTAAAATTCTAACTTAATTTTGTTTTAACTATTGCAGGCATCTATCCCTTTTAGTTTGTTATTTTTGAACGCTGAAGACTGTGATGTCCAGTCTCTTTGCTCTCGTCAGTATTAGCTCTCCCGAATTACTTTTTTATTCTTGTTTGTTCAAGTTTACAAAGCT
Organism: Limnanthes douglasii subsp. nivea; assembly: GCA_036936605.1. Lineage (NCBI taxonomy): Eukaryota > Viridiplantae > Streptophyta > Magnoliopsida > Brassicales > Limnanthaceae > Limnanthes > Limnanthes douglasii. The sequence continues at coordinate 1,062,584 of JAUPFV010000004.1, read as the reverse complement.
CTTCTCAGTCTTTGCACTTTTGTCTTAACTTGTTGTAATATCTGACCAAGTTTTGGTTATTACCATTGTTTTTTTTCTTTCTCGGCTCTAAATGACTCTCCCCGGGGTATGCCCGATGTATTTGTAAGATTTTTTTTTTAATATTTATTTAATGCATTTTCAACCAAAAAAAATTAATTCATAGTTTCTATTAGCTGAATTTTATACCTAGATAAATTCTTCATCTGTCAATTTTTTCATTATAGGATATAAAATGTATTTTATTTACAATAAAATGAACAAAATAAATAAGGTGTTAATTTCTACTACTGGATAAACTGGCTTTCACTACGATCTTAAAACGACAAAAATTGTCACAAAATCGTCGCAAAACAAATTTTGTAACGGGTTTGAGACCAAAAATGTCGGTTGTGTTAAATGGGATCATTAACCAAACTCATCATCGACTTGCAATGGACGGTCGGTTCAACATTTGACCCGGATGAAACAAGATCAAGATGTTGCAAACTTAGTTGCAGCATGGTTGCACCAATTTAACCAAACGGTTAAGTCTGTTGGTATGTCCGTCATTGTAAATTTCCTTTCACCACTGTTGCATGCTAACTGACTCTAGTGTTGTCGTTAACTGTGTTGCAATTATGTTAGAAAAGAATCTAAATTTAATTTCCAATTTAGTTCTTGTTGTTGCACGTAGGTTGCTCACCTATTGTAATGTTTTTTGCATTTCCATTATAAGCCCATCGTTAAAGATACTGATGATTTAAAAAAAACGTAGCTATCCAGGGGGCTGCATAGCGATGCAACTATATTTCACGATTCAGAAATTTAAAATATAATATAATTTACCAAATATAATTCATAGATACATAATATGATTGGAAAATAAAATTCACATTCAAACAAAACTTTCCAGCTTGTAAGTTCATACAGAATATGCAGGTACGTTTCCTAATACTTTATTATGACTATAACTTGATGGCATCAACTTGATGCATTTCCATGCATCAGTTTATTCTTCTCCCTTCAATTCTCCAATGATACATGCAAAAAATATGTCAATTCATGAGATGATCTGCATGAAAAAAAAAACAAATTGTTGGTTGCAAAACAAGTCCATGTGCACGTATGGTTATTCACCTCAATGATCATGTATTCTCGTAGTCTTCAAACGTTATATACTTCTGAAGACTACAAGAATACAAAATCGGTGGCTCAGTGAAACTTGTGAAATTATGAATTCAATTTGATGACTTTACATACATTTGTTCCTTTTCTATGTTCTAGTCTCTAGTTGTACCTGTACAAAATATGTCAATTAAGTCTACAGTGGATACACAACTACGACATAACAAAAAAAGGAAAATATTATCAGGCAACAACTAACGCGTTACAAAGCTTGCACACATTATTCTATGATATGATAATGTACATAAAAAGTAACAAAATATTGGCTGCAAAACCAGTTCGTACGCACAGATTGTCAATTAAACCAATGATTATGTATTTTGTCGTGTTAAATGCTACACTTTTGAAGAGTATAAGAATACAAAATCACAAGTGTCAGTGACAGTTTGTGGAATTGTAGACTTCGGAAATGAAATCCAAGTGGATTGTCTCTAAATAAAGGTAAATTTCAATTCTAATCTTTCACTCACTTTTAAAATTTTGAAAGAGAAACAATAGTATGAATTTAACAATGTATCCTATATTTACGGACAAACCACCTCAAATGGTCCTAAAATACCATCTGAAAAACATGCACACAAGTTATTGTTTCAAATCACTTTGAAAAATATTACTCCCAAGACTTAATAAATAAAAGTACACGATTAAGGACATGACAAAGAAAGAGCTACCATTATTAGGAAACAACTAACCTTTAACAAAACCAACACACATTTCTTCACGAGATGATAAGTACGTAAAAAATTGTATTGGCTACAAAATATGTCCATGTACATAGGTTGTCATTGAAACCAAATATTATGTATTCTGCCGGTTTAAAATTTATACCTTTGAAGACTTCGAGAATAAAAGATCACTGGTCTCAGTGAAAATCTGTGCAATTATAGAGTTTGGAAACAAAGTCCACGTGGCCTCTCTCTAGGTATATGTTAATTGAATTGCCAAACCTTTAGTCACTTCTAAAATATTGAAGGAAAAACAACAGAATAAATTTAGCAGCAATGTAACTTGTGTATAGGGACAAGCAACCTCGATGTGTCCTAAAACAGTAACTGCATAAACATGCACACATTAGTTCACTGAACAGTTGCAAACTTTTTTTTATTACATTGGTCATGGTGTCATTAGCTTCAGAGGATTTCATTCAAGTTTTGAAATTATATTTGTTTTGAACAAAACCAAAGGTTGAATGAAATCTTATGCTCCAAATGGCAACATCTAATGTTTTCACAACAATTGTGTCCCTAAAACATCATGACCAATAAAATTATTTAACACATGCATAAACGTAAACAATACGTAGAACTAGAAATGAAATCCAACATACATGCATAAATCCAGACAATATGATGATAATTAAATTTGATTAACACAAGCATAAACTTAAATAACAACTATAAACAGAATCAAATACACATACATAATACATCTTTTCGTTGAACTAGTCAAAATTCGCAAGTCGAGTCCAGAGGTACAAATTGTCATTCAGCCCAATGATTGTGTATTCTGTGATTGAAAGGCTTTATATTTATAGTGTAGAAAAACACAAGATCACCAGAATGAGTGACAATCAAAACAACATACTATCAACTATAAATAATTCAACACACAAGCATACACTATAAAATATCTTAATACATAAGCATAAACTAAAATAATTAGCAAGGAGAAAAACAACATACACACATAATATCTATTAACACAGAGGCATAAAACTTAACCTAAACAACATTTTAAACAAAAAATCGATTGACATACGCATAATACAGTGGGAATCGAGGAGAAAAGACATAAAGCGATACCATATATTCTAGAAATTGTTACTCAAGCAACCCATGTTGAGCTTTGGTCATCAATAACCTAAGAAATTACAATGAAAATGAGAGAAGAGATCATAAGCTTTTTAATTTAGGGGTTTACAATAAGTAGGCTGTCAAACAAATATTTCAGATACATATTTGTCTATATCAGAGTCCAAATCTGAAATCTGAAATCACTACCTGAATCTGAAGTCGGTATCCGACATATATTATCGGATACGAATAATATCTGAATCCGAATATCTTAATTTAAACTAAATTTTTTAACTAATTACACTATTGGCCACAATCTGTTGGTTAGGCCGTGTTTTTATAGGCACGTTAGTAAAAATTCATATTCTCATTTTTATTGACCAAAATAGACTAACATATGAGAAGCATATATCTCCTCAACCATGACACCACTATTATTTGTCTTAAACCCTTTTCTACGTTTGGTATCGAAGAGGTAACTGTTGGGGTAATATCCCTCAAACTTGTGAATCTTACAATAGGACTATTGACCAATGTTGATATATGGTAGTCTAATGTATCAATATTTGTAGCAACATCAGAATAAGAATGGAAGAAAACAATTTGTAACACTCAAAAAAATAAGCAACCTATCCTTATTAAGCACATCAAATGAATTAATAGGAGTATACTTTACTTATGCAAATTTCCATCACATTAACACTATGCTCATTTCTATAACATAAACCTAATCCTTACACAAAAAACAACCGACCTATTACTGTTCTGCAGTGAAATAACGGTTGGAAATACAGGGAGGGAGATGCTGGAAATTACACAAAATATCACTTTTACATTAAATTAAAAACCTCCAACCAAAATTGAAATTATTATAACAAATAAAGAGAGTCGATACGAGCAGCAAGTTTAGGAAATGAACGTAATACACACAACATCATAACATACACATATGTTTAAATTTGATATTGTATATACTTATAACCAGTGCAAGAAAAGGAAATTGTCATAAAAAAAGAAGTAACAAGTAGATTGAATATTACATATTCTTCAACACAAGGACTAATGGTCTCGACGAAGTATTGATCGAGCTCCGCTGTTGTAGTTTATATCGTGGCAAACTAATAAAAAATTACTCAATAATAGTGGCAATTTCACGGGTATTCTTCAAGACATATATGTGTAACATGTTTGAATAGTTTTTAGACAAGTACTCAAACTTTTTCTTGCATCTCTTTGGTTTTTCGGGATGCCGAAAGATTAATAACTGCTCGTCAGCCTCCACTTCCCCTCTATTGTCGTTCTTTGGTGGTTTTTACTCATTAGTTTTCACATTTTCATCTATATACATCCCAGCAAATAATGACATCTTTTTGAGAAAATATTCTTATGAGATGGATCCTTCAATATATATTTCTGGAGTCACCATGAGTTTCAGCTTACCAAGATACCTAACAAAATATTCTTATAACTATAAAACTTTCAAATTTATTAAAACCATGTAGCAAAAACCAAGGATTCAAAAAGATACATCCACTGATACTGACATGGTCCACCATTAAGTGTTTCATATGGAAAATGAATCGGAAGATGCTCTACTATATCGAAGAAAGCTGGAGAAAGTATCTTCTCCAACTTACATATCATTTGTGCTATATGTTTCTCAAGCACAAGTAAATGCTCCACACAAAGGGTTCATGAATAGAGGTCTCTGGAAAATTGACACAAATCAGCCAATGCCTCCTATATTGGATTAAGGAACAAATGACAGAAGGCAAACTGTAATAATTTCTCCATAAAGATATGAAAATCATGATTTTTCAAGCCACCAAAACCCTTTAGATCTAAGCAGCGTGATAGATTGCTTGTACTGGGTCTGGTAGCTTCGAATTTCCAAGCCATGTTCAAACGATATGTTATTGATCTTTACTAAGTACATAATTAGCCTTTGGCTAAGCCTTTCCTAACCGTGGGTCAATGAACATATTCAAATAGCTCCTTGTGCATAAAAACTTCATATCTTCCTTAGCTTTTACGTTATCCTTAGTCTTTGATTTAATATCCATGATAGTGAATATCAGGTTTTCTAAACAGTTTTTTCTAGTATGCATCCACTTTATATTGTTCATAATCAAATTATCCTTCCAGTAAATTAGCTCCCAGAAAATAATTTGTCTAATGATGTTCTGTACCATATCCGAATGACTTAGCTTTGCGATTTAATTTCCTGGATTCATTTGGAGGAATGTCTTGTAAAACAGAATCTAGTGTTTTGGCCCCGGTAAGTCACTCATTTTCAACAACATTTGTAACCATTATTTCTTTCAAAAATGTAACTTTATTCTTCATGTCCGGGTGTTCCTTACGTAGAAACTTCTAATGATAATCAAACTAACATACCTTCTTACAAACTCCCCAAGATAATGTGTATTTGTTTCACACATACAATATGGGAAAGCCAATTTACCGTGTGTACTCCATCATAGATTACATGATATAAGCGGGGAAATCATTGATCGTTCGTATTAGTGTACTCGCATCGTAAAACTGGTTTTAGTTTCAGCATTGTACGTCACAACAACATCACCCCACCTGTAGAAGGAATTTTGTTATCCCTGTCTCGTGTTAGTCGTTTCATAATAGACACATAGAGCTCGTGGTTCCGCTTGGAAATCTTTGACTCGGATTCAAGTGGATAAGTTAAGACACCAAGCTAACTTAGACATTGTGGTGCAACCTTTATAAACTAGTTCGTCAACATCATGCACCAGCTTAAAGTATGCAGCAACAATCCCATTTAGAGACTGTCCCTCATTGATGTGCTCCTGAATCCCATACAATCACATACAGTTTCATGATATTTGTCCCCAACAAATTGGTTTGCAGGACTGCCCTGAGAATTATCCTCATTGCGCAAACTCTCTCCATGATATAACCAACAGTAGTAGTCTTCAACAAATCCATGTTTCACTATATCCTGATGCACTATGTCAATTGCATTTGGGTAAATATATCTGTATTTTGAACATGAATACAATATCAAACTACTCTATCCTACAAAACTTATATGCATGTGAGCTCGTAAAATGAAGTCATCGACACGATCAAAGAATTCATCCACTCACGATCAGTTGGAATATCTGTAGTTATACATCCTAGGATAGTCATATACTTGATTCTAACACTGACTCAATTAATCCATTAACCTAACACAATGTATTAAGGCAACTGAATGTACATCCGAAGTCTTAGAATTAGATAAGAAATCCTAATTTAGATTCAAACGGGTTATGTACAAATTATAGCAGCAAATAGCAATAAAAATCGGGAAAAAACTTAGAAAGTACAGTGACTCACCTAATGATTGAAGCTCTCGATGTGGTTATGTAGAACTAAGGTGTGAGAATAGGTCGATTTAAGAACTTGGAAATTGTAGATAGGATAGATTGATTTTTGGTTATGTGAAGAGGCTGATAGTTCAGTTCTAGAGTCAACCGAGTTATGTGAAGAGGCCTATATTTTATTTTTGAGCTACCGGGTAGTTAATTTAACGAATAGTTAATTTAGGGTTTTTTCTTTAGCGAATAGTTTACTATTACTATTAGTTTCAATTTACATTATATTAATTATACTTTTAAAGATTCTACATTTGAGTTCTATGGTACTCATTTAGGTTTGATGGGCCACTAAATTAATTAAAATTATGTACAACTAAGTCCTATGGTACATACGTTTAATTTTATACACCAAATTAGTTAAATGTTTGTAGCTAATTCAAGTCCTACAGACCATTTATTCAAATTTTATTTTCGCCCCTTGTACTTATTTAATTTTGATGCACCAATAAATTATATTAACACCAAGTGTACTCATTTGGGGAAATTTAATTCTAGTAGATCATAAGTTATGATATTTATTTAAATACTTCAAATACTACCAAAAAGAAGAGTACCAAATTTTGAGAAGACTTAACATACATACTAAGAGAAGTCATATGTACATTATAAGTTATGATCATAAATAAGACATGTTTTCAAAGTACAAAATATTCAAAATTGGTGTACAAAATACACCAAAACCACCAGTACATCATACAAAAGAATGGGTAAAAATGTATGATTACCACATACAAGAAAACCAATAAATTAAGCCAGAGAAGAACCTCGAGTACCATCACCGCTGGCATCAGTCGTACCATCACTTGTATTATTTTAATTCCTATCACCGAACCAATTCACATCATCCAGTATAATCTTCAATGAAACATTAGATTTATAATGTACATTGATAATTTTGATAGCTTTATGAAGCATCACCATCCTCTATGGCATTTTCTCATCATTTTCACTAATTTTTGTGCTCCCTCCAATAACGTTAAAAACATTCTTAGTTAGTCCTGTTCCAGTTACACGTCCCTTCATCTTTCTAGACTTAACGGTTGGAAGAGAGAATAACATATCTAGATCATCGACAGATTTTGGGTAAGCATTGTCACCATCTTTTGACTTGACCGCTTCTTTCCACTCTTCCTAATAATTTCTGGAAAAAAAATCAAGATCTTCATAAGTTATACATGAAACTATTAAAACATATAACTATATGAAGTACATTGACAAGGTCAAAAGAGTAGTAAAACTACCAAGACAATCACTAGTACAAACAAGGAAATAACCCACAAACAAATATATAAAACCAACGCTAACTTTTGAAAATCAAAATTGACCATATTGTGAAACATATATAGAAATTATCGTTTGAAATGATAAGGAAACATAGATAATAAATGATTATACTATGCAACATATATAGACAATATCATTCAAAATACTAAGGAAACACAAATAATCATTCATCTTATTATGCAACACATATAGACAATGATACTATAGTCATATATTTTGTTTCTATGACAATTTTATATCCTAAAAATGACCAACTAAACCAAATATACAAGATACTACGTACATATACATATAATCTTATAAAAACATATTTAACAATAAAAATACCATGATTTTTGAAGATGAAGTGTTCAACAAATTTAGACGTAGTGTTGCCTAGACCATCTTTCTTCCCGTATATAAACCTTAAGTATTTGGCCACCGACAACATTTCTTCAGTTTCCTCAAACTGCCCCAGATAGTAAAAAAAATTAATATATCAAAACCATAAAATTAACTTATATTTAAACAAATTATAAACACTTACATGTTGATTAACTGATCGGGAATGGCTTATCGACCCAATATCATTAGTCCCCACCCCACCATGATGAGGTTTGTGGTTTTTTACATTATTTCTGACAACTTCATCTGCTTAGGACTGTACAAGAAATCAATCCAGGCCTTCCATAATCTTGGCCTATTTATTAAGCGTTGTCCGATATCGATCAATTCAGATAATGGATGTTGCAGGTTGGCTATCCTCAAGACCCTTCCCTTCATCCTAGCCAAAAGTTCTTTTGTAACAATTATTTAGTTGTTCCAAGAACAACCTATCAATGACATTATGAATGTTGTCTCGCATAGTGTAGCATTGCTTTAAATATTTTGAATGAATTTTATTGAAGGATTTTGGGTTGAACATAATTTTATGACTTCTATAGTTATTTTCCAACTCCTTCAAATATTTTGAATGATTTTTACCTAATATTTCACTTAAGTATCTACTGAAGAGCTCATGCTCACACAAAGTTTTAGGCATTGAATCGAAAGAAAATCTTTGTGATTCATTAGTAGAAGAAAAAAAGTGTCATTGATAATGGAGAAGGAATAAAATAGAAAGTTGAGAAGTAGGAAACTAATTCGATGTTGAGTTACAACCGCAACTCAACTCATCCCAAAACACAACACTTTTGCAAGACAACTAAGCTAAAGTGCAATGTATCTAAAAGACCCAAAGCCTTATTTCAGACCTAAGCCTTATATTAGTTATTCATAAGCTAAAAGAATACATGAAGCTGATGGCAAGTATTGCCACACACGCACCTATTGTTACTTTAGAGATAATTCTAGTGTTATAGGATCTGTTGCTAATGACGTGAATAATAATGAACAAGAATATGGAGCCTTCATAGCTAAACAAAATCAACCAAAAGTCAATTTTTGGTATGTGGATAGTGATGTCAGCCACTATGTCAAAGAGTCTTATAGCCTAATGAGTCAGGATGTAGAGTATATCGGTAATAAAATAATTATTGTTAGTAATTGTGAGAAACTAAACATTATACACCTTGGAAATTCAAATATCAATACTCTTACACCTAATATTTTTTTATTAAACAGTATCTTATGTGTCCCTAAACTAAACAAGTATATTTCATTTGATATAAAAAACAATATTAAAGACTTACTTGCAAATGAAGGTCTTTTCTAGTGCATACCCATGTCCTACCTTGGTGCGCGTTGGTCAACTTATTCCTTATCTGACGACACTTCTTTACAACATCATACACGATACAGAATTTTGTTATGAGTATTTTTTTTATATCCTACACACTAGAGCTAACACTATATTCGTATATTTGACACAAATAAAATACGTTAAGGACTTTATTGTAAAAAAAGGTCTTTCCAACGCCAATCCATGTCCTATCATGGTGCATGTTGGTCAACTATTTTTCTTACATGGAAACACTCATTTATAACATCCTACAATATATAGAAATTTGTTAAGAGCATTACAATATATCCTACACACTAGAGCTGACATTGCCTTCGTTGTAAGTCAACTTAGATAGTTCCATCAATGTCCTACTACGCTACATATACAAAGTAAAATAAGTATTGTATACTACTTATCTGGTAGCTCTTTATGTGTCTTCACATTAATAATTTCCCTCAACTTCATCTTAATCGATTTAACTATGTCAATTGGGCTGCTTCGCCAGATGATCGATGCTCCATTTGCAGCTATTGTGCCTTTTTTGGTCAAACCCTCATATCTTGATCTTCCAAACAAACAACACGTTATCGCTCGATTGAGTAGTGGGTCTGAATATTGCATGCTTTGCAACTTATAAGCTGAGATCATATGGCTATGCACTGTGAGTATATAAAGATTCTTTTATAAAGTTCAATATATATGACATTTTAATAATTTATTTAAGAAGTAGTAACAAAACCAATAAAAATAAAAAAAAACTTTATATAAATTATTTCCAGCTTTTGTTATTGACTCTCCATTTGAATCAGAGTCAATCTTCCTTCAATCGAGAATCTCGATTCACCAGCATTGAGCTCCGACTCCTTATGGAATGGTGTTTATTCTGTTAATCCTATATTGACCACAAAACACATGCAAATGAACAAGATTAGTGCATTCAACAACATCAAGTTAGATATAAATATTATTTTCCTTTGAAAGACTATGATCTTCTCTGTTATTAGAGGAAACAAGTTAGGAGTGTTCATCAATGGAGATAAACAATTCTATCATCAATAAGTTACTTGACCAAATGGTAAGATTATAGAGAACATTGATTTTAAAAAATAGATAACAAATGCTTCAAACAATCAATGGAAAAAAATATAAAAATAATAATAATGTAATTTAACAAATATTTGGTTAACGGGTGTTGTGAGAAAAAAAAATCATTATAATAGAAAAATACTACAAACACTACAAATCTGTGAATGTTTTTTTACATTTTTGGTAATCTATATACGCAGAATGAATAAACTTACGGGATAATGTACCTCATATATCAATGACACAATACTTACCGGGCACTATATACATAGCCAACTTATTCGACTCATCCTCCACAATTTATATAGTTACTATATCTTTGACAATAAAATAAAGTTCTAATAATATATAAATAAATAACTTCAAAATGTAATAGTAAGATATTTATATATAGAACTTCTGAGTAATATTCTACCTTCTCAATAATCTGCTTGAGCTGTTCGTCGTATGCTGTTTGAATCCTTTCTTTCATAAATGATATCTCTCTCTCAAACCCTACCTCTTTCCCACGGACTTTTACTTTTCCATCATGTGAATAAATCAATAAAGTTTCATTATATTACCTAGTAGATTTTAGAGAGTGAGTAGTAGAGTAGATTTGTAAAGATTTTTCACTACTAGATTCATTGTAAACTTTAGTATTTAAGTACAAATTTTGAGATGTAACAAACTTTTAGAATATTCTTTTGTTTGTTACAATTCTGTTCATAAATGAAGCTTTGTGTTTGGATACAGGGGTAGGATGAGAGTGGGTGTTTGGTAATAGGAATAGCACATGGGCTTCTAGGTGGAGTCTTGTTGGGCTTTAGTACCACCTTTAGAGTCCAACAGATCATGGTCCTGGGTCTGAATCTTTGACCCGATACACAAGCCCAAGGTCTTAACCCTATGACAGAACTTGTGTTTGGTATCGTACGATGCTGTCTCTTTTCTTCTTCAGGGTAGTCATCGTCGACGGTGACGTTCACTGGTGATGAACACTTGACATCCCCCCTCAAACGGAGCGGTGACTCAAGGAGCTCGAGTTTGTCACGTCGATAGGAAAATCGAGACGGAGACAGAGATTTGGTGAGGGAATCGGCTATCTGGTCTTGAGTAGGGACATAGCAAATCTGGATGGTCCCACCAAGAACCTGATCTCGAACGAAGTGCACGTCAAGCTCTATATGCTTGGTGCGGGCATGGAAGACGGGATTCGAAGCCAATGCACTGGCCCCCAGATTATCGCACCACAAGACAGAGGGAGGTATGAGAGGGATTCAGAGTTCAGTGAGTAACGAGCGAATCCAAATCAATTCGGCAGATAGATTTGTGGGTGCTCTGTACTCAGACTCTGTGGATGATCAAGAGACGACGTTCTGCTTCTTGGAGGACCAGGAGATCAATGTCTCGCCAAGAAAGACACAGTATGCCCCAGTGCTGCGTCGATCATCAACGGAGGAAGCCGAGTCAGCATCGGAGTAACCATATAATTGAAGATGGAAGCAAGGTTTGATATGGAGCCCCAACCAACGTGACCCTGATAAGTACCGTAGTATTCTCTTTAGACAGTGCCAGTGAGTAGTTGTAGGGGCCTGCTGGTATTGACTGAGTCGATTAACAGCATAGGCAATGTCGGGTCTGGTGTGTGTTAGATACTGCAAGGCTCCTAACACACTTTGATATTGTGTAGGTGAAGGAAGTGGAGAGCCAGAAGTTGCTGATAGAGCAGTGCCAGGAGCAAGAGGAGTAGGGAAAGGCTTGGAGAGAGAAGCACCCTGATTGGCAAGTAAGTTTTCGATATAATTATGCTGAGTAAGATAGATACCTAAAGTATCAAGATAAACCTCTATTCCTAGGAATAGAGAGAGTGATCCCATAGCTTTGAGAGAGAACTTCGCATTTAGGTTGTGAGTGAACTGAGTGAGACATGCTGCATCATTTCCTGTGACCAGAATGTCATCCACATAGACCAGGATGAGTAGGATGGTAGTTGTAGTGACCAAATAGAAGAGAGAACAGTCAATTCTCGAATTCTTGAACCCCCAAACAGTAAGAGTATCTCGTAGCTTAGAAAACCAGGCCCTAGGTGCTTGCTTCAGACCATAAAGAGCCTTGTTTAACTTGCACACATAGGTAGGTTGATTGACATCTTCAAAACCCTGAGGCTGTTGCATATAGACAGTCTCTCGTAGCTCCCCATTTAGAAAGGTATTGTTAATATCAAGCTGCCTGAGTGGCCAATTCTTTGAAACAACAATAGTAAGTATGAGCCTGACTGTAGAAGCATTCACAACAGGGATGAAAGTGTCATAGAAATCAATACCAGGAGTTTGGTGAAAACCTTTGGCTACGAGCCTGGCTTTGTAACGTTGAACAGACCCATCCATAGCATACTTAACCTTGTAAACCCATTTGCATCCAACCACAGTAGAGTAGGGTGGTAAAGGAACTAGGGACCAAGTATTATTAGCCATTAGAGCATTGTATTCAGCATTCATAATAGCCACCCAGTTAGGATTCCCTGCAGCTTTAGAAAAACTAGATGGTGTAAACATGTCCCTGTTAGTAGTATTAAGAGTTCCAATGTAGGGTTGTTTGGTTTTATGCATACCACTTTTGTGTCTTGTCTGCATGATGTGTGTGTTTGTAGGATGTAAAGAAGAGCTAGAATGATTTGGAGTGGGTAAGGGTAAGTTAATGATGAGTGATGGTGTGGGACTAGTGTGAGACTCAGTGTGTTGATAGGGATTAGTGGCAGTTTCTAAGTCAAAGAGTGGATGTGGGGAAGTGTCTGGATAAGGCTTAGATAGTGGGTTAGGTAGAGAGTGTGAGAGAGTGGTCTGATGTTCTGCCTGTGAGGCAGGCTGAGAAGTATGGGGCGCAGTGGAGAGATCAGATGTGAGATTAGTACAAGAGGACACTCTTTCAGAAACCATAGGACTAGACATAGAAGGTAGCCAAAGTCTGACAGACTGATAAGGAGACTGATTGCTTTGGGGTTGTTGAAGAAACCCTGAAGTGAAAGGAAAATCAGTCTCATTGAACACCACATTCCTGGACAAATAGACTCTCCCTGTAGGACTTAAACACTTGTACCATTTGTGATTGTGATTGTAGCCTAGAAAAACACACTTAAGAGAGTGAAACTGAAATTTGTGAGTTTGATAGGATCTGAGACAAGGGAGACAGGCACACCCAAAGGTTTTGATGACTAGGTAGTTGGGTTTTTTGTGAAATAGGGCTTCAAATGGTGAGATATTGTTAAGAGTAGGGTTGGGTAACCTGTTAATAAGATATATACTTGTTTCAAAGGCTTCAACCCAGTATTTATAGGGTAGTTTAGAGTGAGCAAGTAGGGTCAGACCAGTCTCCACAAGGTGCCTGTGCTTACGCTCAACTCTTCCATTTTGAGCTGATGTGTAAGGGCAGGACCTGCGTAGTAGAATGCCATGTTCTGTAGCCAAGGTAGCTAGAGGTCTAAACTCTCCCCCCCCCAATCACATTGAATTGTTTTGATCTTTCTCTCAAACTGATTTTCAACAAAAGCTTTAAAGGTTTTAAACACTTCAATGACTTGCCCTTTAGTTTTGATAGGATAGACCTAAGATTATCTAGAGAAGTCATCAAGGAAAAGAACATAAAACTTAAACCCTTCAGTAGATAGGACAGGGGAATGACCCCAAACATCAGTATGAATAAGGTCTAATACATTGCTAGCATGAGAAGTAGATATAGGGTAAGAAAGAGTGTGAGACTTGCCTAGCTGACAAGCCTCACAGAAACTGTTCTCATTACTTGAAAGAGTTTGAAGATTACAGGACTTAAGGACACTAAGTAAAACAGATTGAGATGGATGGCCAAAATTCCTATGCCATCCATCCTTAGAGACCTTAGAAGAACACACCCTAGGAGAACATAAAGGACTCTTAGACACACAGAATTGAGTATTGAAACTGACTGGATTGGTAGGTAGATGTTGAGAAAGAGTATCCATCTTGTATAATCCATCTTCACATCTCCCTTTGAGCAATACTGTCCCTGTTAACCTGTCATTCATAAGAAAAAAAGTTTTGTGAAACTCAACAAAAACATGATTATATCTGGTGAGTTGAGAGATAGACATAAGATTTTTGTTGATTTTGGGAACATGAAGTATAGATTTGAGAATGAGGGGCTGTTTATGTAGTGATAAAAGAGAAGTTTCACCTATGTGAGAGATTGGAAGTCTCTCACCACTACCAACTAGGACATGTTTAGTACCTCTGTAGTCATGTTTCTGAGTTAGCTGGTTGGTACTACATGTGACATGGTGGCTAGCCCCACTGTCAGCATACCATACTCCATCTGATGTTGTATCTTGTGCTGCAAGCGAAGAACTGTGATCACCTTCTGATTTAGGGTGTTCTGAAGAGGTTGACCCCATAACTAAAGGGTCATCTCTATAGTAGCAAACAACAGCAGAATGATCATATCTGCTACAGATTTGGCAGGTTGGTTTGTTTTGAGCAAACCTTCCACCCCTGCCTCTGTAAGAGCTGCCTCGACCTTTGTAGTTAGAGTTAAACCTGCCTTTATAGTTTCTATTGAAGTTCCTGTTCTGTCCAGAGTAGCCTCTTGGATTGCCATTGTTGATTTGTTGCTTTGTGTCATTTCTTTGAGCATAATTAACACGTGTCAAACTAACTATGGACATTGTATTTTGCAGGTCATTGAGTTGTTCTAACCTGCTTTCAAAGGTTAGAAGACTTGTCTGTAGGTCAAGCCAAGAGAGACTGTCTTTGTCAGCCAGGCTGACTACTATTGGTGTGTAGTCACCATCAAGCCCTGCAAGGACCTGAGTAATCAGATCATCAATAGAGGTAAGACACCCTACTATAATTAAATTCTCAAAAATCATTTTCATTTTGTTCAAATAATCAGACATAGTAGGAGTCCCTTTACGAGTTTTCTAAAACTCTGCCTTGAAGTAAGTGATTCTGGCTCTTGTCTGAGAGCCAGACAGCTTTCCTACTGCTTCCCAAAGACCTTTAAATGTCTCTTCTTCCATCAACTGAGCTGCTATTTCAGGGCTCATAGTAGAATACAACCAACCAAGCAGCAGTTGGTCCTTTGAGATCCATTCTTCATAGTCTGGATTCTCAGAAATGTTGCCTTCATTATCAGTAGAGATTTTAGGAGGACAGATCTTCTCACCTGAGATATAGCCACGTAACTTGTTACCTTTGATCATGGGTAACACAACTGTCCTCCAAAGAAGATAGTTACTTCTATCAAGTCTAATGTTATTTGCATTGTTGATTGAATGCAGCTGAAGGCTCCTTGGAGCAGCAGAGGAATTGTTGGGAAGAATGGAGCCTATAGAGTCGGAGGACAGTGATGGAGACTCATTGGAGTTGGCCATTCAACAGATCAGAATGGCTCTGATACCAAGTAGATTTTAGAGAGTGAGTAGTAGAGTAGATTTGTAAAGATTTTTCACTACTACATTCATTGTAAACTTTAGTATTTAAGTACAGATTTTGAGATGTAACAAACTTTCAGAATATTCTTTTGTTTGTTACAATTATGTTCATAAATGAAGCTTGGTGTTTGGATACATGGGTAGGATGAGAGTGAGTGTTTGGTAATAGGAATAGCACATGGGTCTTCTAGGTGGAGTCTTGTTGGGCTTTAGTACCACCTTTAGAGTCCAACAGATCATGGTCTTGGGTCTGAATCTTTGACCCGATACACAAGCCCAAGGTCTTAACCCTAGGACAGAAATTGTGTTTAGTATCGTACGATGCTGCCTCTTCTTCTTCAGGGCAGTCATCGTCGACGGTGACGTTCACTGGTGATGAACACTTAACATGCCTACATAACATACAAACCTTACACTTAGATCTCTATCTCTTTTCTAGTTTCAGATTCATAACAACACTCTCACACTCCCAATTACATGAATACGTACATGAAGGTGTGTTTTCAAAGGTAAAAGAACGTGGCTAGGGATAGTTTAGAAACATCAATTACGGTTATAAAGTTCGCAAGATAAACAGGGATATTCATCACTTTTGAACTTAGGACTATGCTTAATATTACCCTCCTGCTGTTGGCTATTAACTGTATAAGACATATGTTTATAAATATAAAAAAGTCACGAATGAAAGCAAGTAAGGTAGGCGAAGACCCTAGTCAAAGATGGTTGTGTACATACAGGTTTAATTCTCTCGGGTTTGTTAAGGTTGCTGTCGAAAGCGGGCACCCTAGTCAAAGATGGTTGTGTACATACAGGTTCCAGTCATTGGGTTGAATTGTTACTATGCTCATACTTTATTCATTCTCTTTACCTTTTTCTTGGCCCGTCTGTATTGATGAAAATTCTAACATTAGAATCCAAGGGTAAGATTCATAATAAGCTATGGTTTCCAAAGAGTCTGCCACAATATTCTATGATCTAGGGATGTGTTCATAGTGGATACTCTAGAAGCTTGCAACTACTTCTCTCAACATAAGAAAGTAATTTATCAATTGTTCTTTCTTTTCTTCTGATTGTTATTGAGCATGGTGAATAAGTAGTTGAGAGTCACTCATTAAGCGGACTCTTCTGACCCCAAATATAAGGGTTATCTTAAGACAATCTATTGGTGCTTCATATTAGGATTCATTGTTAGAAGCTCTGAAACCAAAACATATAGCCTGGTACAAAGTAACAGCATAGAAAGAAGTTAAAAAAATTCGAGCCCCACATCCCATAGTACTAGATCCACCATCAGTACGGACTACCCACTCTTTTTTAGACTGGCTTTCTGGTATCTGTCTGGGGGATCCATCAACACAAAATTTTACCACGAAGTTGGCCACTAACTGAGCTTTAATCTTTGTTCGGAGCCCAAAATCAATATCATAATCACCTAGTTCAATGACCACTTGGTCATTCTGCTTGATACATTAGATTTCTGAACAACACTTTTCAAGGGAAAAAATATTCAAACGACAATGGAATGAGCTTGGAAGTACGGTCTCATTTTTCTCGCCGAAATTACCAAGGCCAACGCTAGTGTTTCTAACTTCAAATATCTTATTTTAACATCCAACAAACTTTTGCTAATGTAATACATCGGACGAAGGTAATTATCCACCTCTCTTACTAGCACAACACTTATTACAAACTCTAATACAACTAAGTACGTGTATAGATTTTACCCCTGGACATGTATAAAGAGAGTCTTGAGTGAAAAAAAAAGGTTTCTTGATTTTAAGAAATGCTAAATCACACTGTGGAGACCAATTAAAGTCTTTGGCATTCTTTAACACCTGGAAAAATGTAGCACATTTGTCTCATGATGTTGAAATAAACATGTTTAACGCAACCAATGTTCCGGTCAGTCTTTGAACTTTTTTGGTGCTCCGAGGAGGATCCATAGCTAATAGAGCATTGAGCTGATCCTGATCAGGTTGAATTCCTTTTTCACTTATTATATAACCCAAGAATTTTCCAGATCGGGCCCCAAAAACACATTTTTCAGGGTTTTACTTCAAGTTCACAACCTCTAAGTTGGAAAATATTTATTGAAGGTCAAATATATGCGAATCTTCCTCAAAGCGTTTTGCCATATTGTCATCTATATAAACTTCCATATTTCGGCCAATATGACTAGCAAAGGTTTATTTACTAACCTTTGATAGGTGGCCCCATCATTTTTTATACGGACGATATCACCTTATAAAAATGAAGACCTATGTCCGTAATAAAAGTGGTGTGATCTTGATCCTTCAGAACTACTTGTATCTGGTAGTACCTCAAAAACGCATCCATGAAAAACAACAATTTATTCCCAAAAGTAGAAACCACCAACTGATCTATCCGAGGAACATGATATGGATCCTTGGGGCTTGACCTATTAAGATCAGTAAAGTCAATACATATGCGCCATTTTAAATTCTTTTTCTTGACCAAGACAGGGTTGGCAGTTCATAAAGGGTACATAGATGTTTTATGTGGCCTATCTTGGTCAAAAAATAAACTTCTTGAACAATCACATATGCTTTTTATTTAGAGAAAGACCTTCTTCTTTGTATAACCGGTTCAACATCAGTTTGTATGGAAAATTTATGAAAACTTATGTCAGCTGGCCCTCTGGTAACATCATCATTGCACCAAGAAAATAAATGTTGATTACTCATTAAAAAAACAACAGCCCGTGTTTCAAACTTGGCGCCAACTTGGTAGCAATTCTAATATTTGTTTCCCTCAGCTAGGAATTGGATTTCAACCTTCTCTGCGGGTATTATGACACTGGAACCCGCACTGGGATCATAAATTTATTCTCATGGGTGGAAGGCTCCAATAGCTGCTAATCTATGTTAATCTTGATTGCCTCTACATACTTAGAGGCAAAGGCCGTTGCATAACATTTCCTAGCTATCTAAAGACTTGAAAAGACATGGCTCAAAGAAAAACCCTAACAGAAAATTGGAGTGAACTAGATTGCAAAGCAATGAGATGCCTCGATTGATTCACTTCCTGTGTTTATATAATAACTTACACCAATCTAATTAAGGTAACGTCTCCTAAATAAACGAAACGACTCCTAAACAATAGCCACTAATTACGGAGTTACATTAAACACTCCTAAACAATAGCCACTAATTACGGAGTTACATTAAACACTCCTAAACAATAGCCACTAATTACGTAATCTCTCAACAAGACTGCTCCGGTCAATACCTACTTGTCCCTAAGCAGTATATTTTAAAGATTGATGCATCATAGAAGCCACAACATGCATTCTGGAGAGCCAAGACCTCCCAAATATTGCATTATAAGATGTTGGGCAATCCACCACAACAATTAATACTCTCACCATTTTCTTAAAAGGTCATTTGCCCAGCAATACTTCTTCTTCGAATTCCCCAATCATATCTGCAAAACTCCCTTTCAAACCCACGATAGTTATGTTCGAACATTGTATAACCAAAGGTTTTCTCATCTTTTTGTAGGAGCTTAAAAACTATATGTTTACCGAACTGCCTGTGTCAATCAGGATTCGATGTATATCATTGCCCCCTATTGATGCCTCCATTACAACAACGTCTTCATGAGGCCCTACAATGTCTCTTAGGTCATCTCATCGAAAACTATGAAAGGATATGTAATTTGGTACAGTTGTGTGGACATTTATCCATCTAATTGGGTGGTCAAACTGTGAACATGCCTATTCCTTGAAGAACTAGAAGGTGCCGTCAGAGTGTCCCCTCCAAAGATGGTTAAATATTCAAAATATTTAATCAAACCGGAGATAGTATTAGTCTTGTCTGTTATTACCCCCACCCTATTACGACTCGGATCCGAATCAAGGTACTCAAAGTTTATATCAAACCTTTCAGTCATCACTATAGCATTTTCCTGTGTAGACGTTCCACGATTGCTTGAAAGAGTAATTCGGGGAGTATTGGCGTTGGATTGTGTTTAGTACAATGGATGATGGTATCCCCATTACTCTTAAGATCATTTCTTCCAACGAACTGCCTCCGGAGGGCAACCAAAAATATATAAAAAACATTTATAGATCCTTCAGGGAGACTATTATACCATTTAAGGGAACTTCCTTTGAAATTTTGGGAGAATGCCTTACACAACAGTCTGTCATCGTCATCGAAGTTCATCATAAAGTTCTTAAACTTCTCTAGTTGGTTGTCCGGATCTTTGCTCCCATCATATTTCTCAATCTTAGAGCTGTCAAACCTATTGGTAAGGTGTCCGGAGAGTATCTTCGCAGATAAAGGCGATTGCCTCCAGTTTCTGTTACGGCTAAAAACAATATCTTCATTCGGAGTAGCAAAACTACTTGGTTCAGACTGGAAAGCAAAGGGATCAATAAGCAAACGATCAATATGCTGATCAGTTGAACCCTTTACCTTCCCATGGTGTTTCTTAAGCTTGCCAAGCCTATCATTTTTTCTTGAATGTTTTTTAGTCAGCCTCATTATCTTTTTCGACCGCCCTTCATCACTGCTGGAGGAAACTGACTCTTCAAATTCTGCTTCATTTGATGAGTTGTGAGATGATTCCAATGTAGAGCTCTCCACATGTTTAGATCGATGCGTTTTCTTGGAGCTGAGTTGAGTCTTTAGGGATTGCTCGTTGTCTCCAAGATTGTCAGTATGGTATAGCACCGACGCACCATGTTTTTCTTTAACCCCTTTCTGTTCTTGTTTCAACGCTCTCAACACCTCTATCTCAGCCCTCAATTGATCGCGCTCCTCGATATTGTATTCATTTTTTTGCTTTGTAACTTCCACCTCAGGAGGTGGAACATTCTGCGCATTCTGATCCATCCGAACTACTTTGTATGCTGGTTTTGAATATGAAATTCAGGCACCGTCGTGCTCCCACTGTGGTCGCCAATTTAGTGTGGATTATTTCTGTTTGAGGATAATTTTGTAAAGTATTTTGAGAATTTAAGGTTTATGATGAAATTTAGTGAGATAATTAAGGTTTGTGCTTGTATTAAATTCTGATCACCTCCATTAATGAAAGTAGTTGGGGTATTTATACTTAATTAAATGACCCATAGTCCTTTCGGGTCAGATTGTGGGCTTCAGTTAAGTTTAAGAACCCATTAGCCCAAGATATGAAATGACCAACACATTAGTTACTAACGTTCCACTAACATCACCCTGTTTGGTGTCTCATGATAATGTATCAGTCGGAAATGCCCTTCGGATAAGGGTAAACAACAGTGTCAAAATTATCCGACCTCATTAGATCTGGCCAAGGTATTATCGATTTCAAAGCTCACAAAGTGTATGACATTGGTTCAAGTATGGGATGCATGTGATCTGATCTTTAAAGAGTCAAAACATTGGATGCTACAGATACATGTGTTACTAGAAGCCTAGGCCGATAATTGTTAGGTGTAGGCTAGAAGTAACTCGTCAATAAAGATATTGTTGAAAGACTACAAGGTTGTTAGATATACTAATACATTATCGGAAAGAACTTTTGAAACTCTCTGGTGCTTCAGTAATGACTTAGTTGTAGAGACGTCTACTGATCATAAAAATTAATACAAGCTGTAGAAGATTTGTGACTATTGAGTCGAAGAAAATATGTATTGGAGTAGAAGTAAGTTGATTGAAGCAAGATGGTCGAAGGAGGTGGTGGAATGGAACTAATAAAAGCACAAATTTGATTTGTAATGGGTTTACCACATTCTTTTTATTTGTTCATCGTATACATATCACTTACATTGTTATTTTTCTGTAGATTCAATTAATCATACCTTAATTCTTAGCACGATAAACCGGTTTGATTTAACTTCTAACAAACAATACTAATATAACCCAAATATGGATTGAGCTCGGTATTTAATCTACATAAATCCGAATATTATAAATACAATGCTACAATGCTATGATTTGTGGTTTAATTTTTTTTTTAATATAATTCCATCTTTTAAGTAGGTCCCCGCAAAATATATCATAAGAATTGAAGGAAATAAATAAAAATAGTAATTTAATTTGATAATCACTCCAGCCTGGAGGGATGTATATAAAAGGACGCGCATATATTAAGAATACTTTTACAAGGGTCAATCATATTTGTCAAGAATGACACCGACATTACAAGTGGATTGTCATTGAAATGTAAACTTTATTAATAATTGAACACAAAACGGCAAGGCAGAGTCCCTAAAGTGGGTGTTGAAGCAATTACAAAATCATGCAACCACCAGACTTGGGTGGTTGAACATTACGTGCCTCCTCTTCCCTTTTCTTACTCTCTTCAAGCATCTTCTTATACATATTTAGAGCTGCATACGCTTCATTCACTTCCGCATTCAGCTTCGCAACTTCATTTCCAGCCATTCCCTTCTCCATCTCCAGTTTTTCGCTTCTCCGTATTAAATCGTCTTCCATCTGGTGAAGTAAAGCCATCATTATAACCGGGACGAATTCATAAAAATCTATCAGAATATAGTTTTTGTTAGTACCTTTTCAGTAATCTGCTTGAGTTGCATGTCATATGCTTTTTGAATCTCTGCTTTGATCGATGTTATTTCTGCATGATAACCAACATCCTTTCCGCGGAGTTTTACAGTACCTTCCTGTGAATACATAAAAAAACAAACAACATAACGATAATAGAATACGTATCTCCATTTAAACAAGCAGGCGCTTTATTTCATTGTAAACTCACCTTTCCAAAAAGCTTATGTGTGTATGGCTCTCCATCATTAGCTTCTAGGACTTCATCAACATATCCAAGAAGTGTATTAACTTGTTTTGATTTCTTGGATTCATCCTTGGTCCTGTTATCGAAAAGCACCATACGGTGACCACATAGCTGAAGTATGTCCTAAACATCATAAAAAGTAAGTTATTAGAGATTAGAGAAAGTAAACAGAACATTATGATCAGGAGACTAACTTACTTTCAAATTCTTCGGGCAATTTGTACGTATATAATCCTTGAAACAATTGGTATCATTATAATCATCTCCATTCTCTTCCTCTAGATTATCCCCGCCAGTGAACACCACAATGACGTAATCAAAGATTTTGCTTCCAAACAAATTTTGCAAGCAAATGATTGCAGCTTCTTCTTCTTCTGAGAACCGATTCGTCACCGAAAGAACTAGCAGTACTGCATGGATTCCAGTTTTGGCTAAATCGACGCATTTTACGATTTCTGTGCCAATCTTTTCATGCCCCACGGAAGTGTCAAATAGACCTGCGAAAATCATAATAGATGTATCAGTCTTGCCCATATCAAGTAAAATTAGTAATATCAAATCGATGAAAAATCCTTAATTCGGTGTTACGTACCAGGTGTGTCTATGATTTCAACAGTTTTGTCTAGTACACGCTCACTTACTGCCAATTTTATATCTGTAGTAACACTTTTCATGCTCAATGCTGCCTTGAAAATATTTATTCCCGCCAGCGTATTAGCAGTTGAACTTTTACCGTGACCCGTTTTTCCCACTAAAACTAATGTCAAAGTGGATAAGGAAGAAGAGGCCATTGCTTATAGCCTAAAACAAGAAGATGAAAATGTGACTGATTCCTGATAAGACAATCATCCGATCATTATAATCTTGTGTTATACCCGAGCAATATTATTACACTTACACTCTAGGTCATCTAAACTAGTATATGTTCATACCAGCAATGATATTGGACAAAAAATTGCAAATCTTTATAAAACAATAAAATCTAGACTAGGAACATGTAATTAAAACTGAAACATATTAATTAAAACAAGAACATATTTATGCATTAAACCAGTGAGTAGAACCAAGTATATTGAACACCAAAAAAGCAACCAGTATAGTATTGAAATGTGACTTTCAATAACCAAAAAGAAAAAAAAAACATTGGGATAGAACTTGAAATGAAATTTATAAAACATTACTTGGATTCTTCTTTTTTAGGATGCAGTTTATAAACGCAGGGAATGAACTTGAGGTTGATGCAGAATGTCAATATATACCAAACATATATAATCAACTTTAGACACAAATTGCTAACACGAAATTATATAGAAATCATTACAATTCTGGTAGATCCAAATCCTAAAATTAAGTCAATGCATTGATCACTTCAATATTTTCATTCCATTTTCTTGACAAATTCAATTTGAGTTATTAAAAGGGCTTTTGATGGTTTTATCTCTTAATAATTCAATATTTTAGTTAGAGAAATACAAATTCAAGGGACTACTTACCACTTCCAAAGAATCTTTCCTATTTTTTATCATATAAAGCCTTCAGACATACAGCTATTATCAAAGAAATCTTCCTCCGGAATTGGACATTTCT
The DNA here is from genome assembly GCA_036936605.1 of Limnanthes douglasii subsp. nivea. NCBI lineage: Eukaryota > Viridiplantae > Streptophyta > Magnoliopsida > Brassicales > Limnanthaceae > Limnanthes > Limnanthes douglasii. The sequence goes on along the minus strand of JAUPFV010000004.1, from coordinate 1,038,350 downwards.
TCGACTATCTAATCTTCCATTCATCCAATACCAATATAGGTCTAAAGATTTAACCGTACATTATTTACATACAATAATCTTTTGTTTAAAGATTATGCCGACTTTGTTTTTTTTTGCTTGACTTTCTGATAATATATAATAGCCCATTAGGAGAACAATTAATTGCAATTGGGGTGATGGAGGAACATTACCATAGTTCAAGTTAGTGCTTAAATTTTAGGGTATTTGGAAATTTTATTCGAGTCATTTGTTTCAAAACTATCTTTTTTCGTAAGGTTATATAAGCCGTCTATTTTATTTATTAGAATTTGTTTTCCCTTAATTGATTATTAGAGCAGAACGTCGGTTATTAGAGCGAAGAATTGGAAAACAGGAAGAGTGAAGAAATAAGATCAGAAGGAAGTAGCGGTTTCTCCCAACCTGCAATCCATAGATTTGACGGAGATTATGATCACTCGAGCATGCTCATGGAAAATTTACTTCGTTCGAAAGAATATTGGACGGTTGTGGAATTCATATTCTCACAACCAGGTATAGGTGATGTCTTGACTCCACAACAAGAAGACGCTGAAGAAGATGCAGTTAAAGGATCTCAAAGCTAAGAATGATTTGTTCCAATCCTTGGGCAAAACGATTCTGAAGACGATAACCTAGAACGAGACCTCGAAGCAGCTATGAGATACGATGAAAATGAAGTGTCAAGGAAACGCTCGAGTACAGCGAGGGCAGCTAACTCGCATAAGAAAAGAGTTCAAAATCTTAGCGATGAAGCAAGGTGAGTCAATCAAGGATTATTTTGGTCGGGTAATGGTTATTGAAAATAATGTGAGAAATTTAGGAGAAGATATGACTGATGTCAAGATTGTAGAGAAAATCTCAAGAACTCTCACTAAAATATTCAATTATATTGTTTCCTCCATTGAAGAAGTAAAAAACATTGATTTACTCTCTGTTGATGCCCTACAAAGTTCACTTCTTGTACATGAACAAAAATTCAAAAAAGAGGGAGATAAAGAACAAACACTTGTAGTCTCAACACATGAAGGATATGGCGGTAGAGGAAGAGGACGATACGGAGGAAGAAGACGATACAGAGGAAGAGGACGATACAGAGGAAGAGGACGATACAGAGGAAGAGGACAATATGGAGGAAGAGGCAGAGGTCGTCAGTCCTACAACAAAGCAACTGTCGAATGCTATAAATGTCTTCAGTTGGGACATTATCAATACAAGCGTTTTGAATCAGCAAATCAAGTAAATTATGAAGAGGAAGAGGAAATAGAAGAGATTTTGCTTATGGCTTATATTGAAAACCCATAAGATAAGAAATAAGATATATGGTTTCCACACTCACGTTGCAACAATCACATTTGTGGTGATTCAAGTTTGTTCAGTGGAATAGAAGAAGGTTTTAAAAGGACTGTTATGTTGGGGAATCATAGAAAGAAAGAAGTATCTGGAAAAGGAAGCGTAAGCCTTATTTTTAGAGGAATCAATCATGTGGTACAAGATGTCTTCTATGTACCTCATCTAAAAAACAACCTTCTCAGTATTTTCCAGGTTCAAGAGAGAGATTTGAATGCGCTAATCAAATCAAATCAATGCGAAATTTATTATCCTACAAAAAGTCTCATCATAGAGGGAAAGATGAGATCAAACATAATGTTGATAATCACATCAAGCAGAGTGTCAAGAAATTCAGAGATATGTTTAAAAACTGATGTCCAAGACCAATCTAAGCTTTGACATAGAAGATACGGACATCTTAGCTATATAGGATTAAAGGTTTTGAGCAACAAACCAATGGTGAGAGGAATGCCAAGACTTGCTTGATAAGTTAATAGTTCGCTTTAGTAAATTGTTAAGAGAGAAATCTAGAAAGAGAAAGAATTAGAGAGTTTTTAGAGAGAGAAAGTTCAAGAAAAAATGTTAAACACCTTTATTGGAGTAGCCTTGCCCTTTATATATAGGAGCTAAAACTTAGTCTCAAACTCAAATCTATTACAAAATCAGACTAATTGCTGTTTAGTCCTTAACAGTTATACATTGTTACAAATACTCTTTAAAACTTACATCAATTACAATTTAAGGTGGTAAATTTACTTTACTTATAATTAAATAATTAAATTTACATTATTTACAACTTAGTCCTAAAAATCCTATTTCCTTATCAGAAGCCCCTAGTTCTCATATTAGTAAATGAATGAGAACTAAAATATTTTCGAATCCAAATATCTTCGAATTTCTCCATACGTTACGTAACCTGTTATATAATAACCTCAAAGCAGTCATTCGAAACAACCCTTTGAAACAACATTCAAAGTGTTCATGAAGAGCCATTATTCGATGTGGCAACTAGAAACAATCATTCAAAGAATAATCTAATAAATTTTCTATGATAAAAAAATATCATCAAAATATTGTGTAAATAAAATATCCTCGAATTCTTGCGAAAGTATTCATCGAATTTTATCCACACAACATATAAAACTAGTCATTTCATCCATCATAGTTTTATAGTTTTTAGTTCCACAACTAGATGCCTAACCTGACAGATGTCGAACATCTGACCATATTACCGTTTTTTATTCCAACCTATTTTCATCAAAGTCTTTTGAAATTCACACGTCTTCATTTCGTTGTATAAATTCATTCAGCTTTCTCATTTTTTATTCTCATCCCATAAACTATTTTAGAGAGAAGTAAGAGATTTTGGCTACCTTCACCGTATTCTTCCTTTTTCTCAATGTTCTGATCAAAGAAAACCCAACTTTCTTATCAATCTTCATCTTCTCCGATCAACCTTCATTTTGTTCATGAGAAAGAAACCAAAAACCAAAAAAATCGAAGGTTATCGTACCCAAAGCACCAGAATCTTCAAACTCTGACAGTGATTTAATCTTCGAATCTTACGACGATTTTTGTATTACACAAAGAGCTGAAGAATATAGGGCTGCATGATTAATCAATAGCCTTCCAATTGGAACAACCACGAAAACAAGTTATTACGGTAATTTCGATCCAACCAGAATTCCTTCTATTTCTCCTTCTCTCATAGTCGAAGAACGTTACTTATCCAAAATCTTAGGCCCTAAAACACCTCGAGCCTCTTCAATTCAAAGTAAAACTTCTCCTTTGATTAATGAAAAATCCCCTTTAAAACAAAAACCTAATATTCCGTCTTCGAATCATTCTTCAATAACCAGAAATAAGAACTTTTATTGCCATAAGAGACGAATCAGAAATTCTCCAAACTCTTTCCCCTTTAAATCCAAGTACGGAAAATCCTCCTCAAAGAGAAGTAATTGAGGAAGCTCCTCAAACAGGTAACCATCTACTTGAAGTTGTTAATCCATTATCTCAAAATCATCGAGAAGAAACATGGAAAACCAACGAAGCTGATTCAGAGGCTACTAAAACCAATCTCGAGTCTAAATCTGACGATGGGAACTTTGCAACTACACATAAGCCTTAAGAAGAAGGAGACACTTGCTTTGTGTCCGGAGAGGAAATAACGAAGTTTGGGAGAATCTTGAGAAATATTGAAGCTAAATACATCCTTGCTCTGAAGAAAGTTTGTTATATATATTACAAGGATAACCAAGCTTCGATTCGTAAGAAACAATGAGGAATGGGAAAAAATATAACTCTTCGTCTACCTAAAGAAAGGGAAACTCCCCTGAATTATAAAGATGCCGAGCTGATAGTCTACCCTGAAATCATCAACTCGGGTCTTAGGTTTCCACTGGATCCTATGATCGTGGAATACTTCAAAATCCTCAGCTCATATCATACTCGGGTGACACCAAATCAGTGGTTTACCCTTATGTCAGTGATTATGGCATCTCGACCGTATCATATTCCCATCAGTATCTGATGCCAATCCTTCAAAGTTGAATCTCGTCTGGAGAAGCAACCCTAAGCACTTCGAAATTTTTACATTTTGAAATAAATTTTATATTTTGCATTTCTCTTTTCTTGATTTTCTGCTTGTTATAATTATTTCAGAAATTTCGATGCGTTACTCATCATGTTGACCAGCTGCTAAATAAATTTTCCAAGAACTTGTCGCTTGGGTTGAGAAGGAATGGACCAACGCATTTCACACTGCCTTTCAGCATATCAATTTCTTTACCTGTCATATGTTTCCAATCTCCGAAGGTGGCTTCCCACCTCAAGACTTGATGTCAGAGCCGGATCCGAAAATCAGCTGCAAACGAATTGTTCAACCCGATTGCAAATTCTTCCTTCGCATTCACAATAGATCAGAGAGTCATTTGCCAAAAAATAAAAAAGAAAAATCCATAAAAGAAAAGAAAGGTAAAAAGGCAGCTAGCACATCTGGTGCTAGCCCTTCAACTCCATCGAAACGAAAGCCTCAGAAAATAAAAATTACAAAACAAACTCTCTCACCCATCGAAGTGGGAAAAAATCAGGAACCGTCTTCAAAGAAAAAGAAGGCTTCTTCTAGTTCTCATTGAAAGAAAAAGAAAGAAACAAAAATCACTTCGTTTACATTGGTTGACAAAGATGAAAACACTGTTGCTGCTGCTCAAAACCAACAAAACCCACAAAACCCTTCGATCGAAGAACAGCCAACCAGAGATAACCCTATGATTCTCGTTAAAGATAGTGCTACCAACAAAAATCCGGATACTATAAACTTCGATCCTGACATGTTCATTAATTTTAGGAACATTGAAGCGCTTGTTGGTGAAAACCATCTTGCTCTTCAAGACATCCAAAATCACATGCTTAACTTTAGGAGACCAACATCAGCTGCAGCATCACCATAAATTATCCGTCCTCCTGCTCCTATCACTACTCGAGACATGATTCAACATCCCATTGCATCGGAAACAAAATTTCTTATTTCTGCTCCGAATCCTGCAATCACTGTTGCACCTCAACCATTTACCGATCTTGACATCGCAGCAAAGGCACTTGCTTCTCAAGTCAAAGCTTCTCAAAACAATCTAAAACAATTAGATAAAAATATGGTTTATTATAAAGAAGCATACAAGGCTGAGAATTTTTTTAGAGAAATCTTGAACGACAAAGTGGTTGATCAACTTTATATGTACGAAGTGGGGAGGTCTGAACTTATAAAAGATGCTATTTTCATGAAAACTTATGTACGAAACACACATATTGTTGACAAAGAAATACTGAAGGCTTCTCATGAGAAGGAAATAAATAAGCTCAAAACCAACCATGCTACTGAATTGACCACTGAAAAATCCAACTCTACTGAGCTAAAGAATTCTCTTACTCTATGTGAGACAAAAAATAAAGAGCTGGTCGAGGAGATAGTTAAATCGAAGAAGGATTTCGAAGTGGAAAAAAGTACTGTTATGGCTGTTACAGAGGCTGAGCTTTCAAATGATATATTAATTATTATTAACATCGGAAAAACAAATGCAAAAATTCTCCGTTTTAGAGAACTGCACGCTACTTACCAAAACATCAACCTCATAAGGTTTTAGAATGACATTCCTGAAGAGAAACGCCAAAGTGAATCTTTCGATCTTATTCCTGATTCATTATCCTCAAAAGATGAATCGTCCGAGGAGGAAGAGTCCTCTGATTAACTTTATCATCATTTTTTCATTTTATCTTTGTCAAATTAAGTAATTTATTTTTGTACCTCGTCGAATGAATCTAAATGACAAACAGTTTATTTATTTTATAATTCTCTTTTGCGTAATATTCGACGGTAAATTTTAAGAACAAAATAATTACAAAATATAAACTTATCACCTTAAATACCTTGACGAAATTGATGAATATAGTAGCTCTTCGAAAAAAGTTAAAGTGTTTTTAAGCTCTGTTAGCTCTTCATCAAAATTCTCAGTGTGCTGACTTTGAAATAAAAATGTAATATGATTATTAAACATGGTTGTTTTTTCAAAAAGTGTTATAAACACTTCATAACATTATACTCTTAACTAGTCTCAAAGTTTATTAGTCTCTGATGATTTGTTAAGATAGTATTCAAACATGTGTAACAACCATTGGCCAAAAAACGAACTTTATTGATAATATTGAATATGTACACGACGCCTCGTTAAAACCTTCCTTGGCAAACAGGGTAGGAAAGAGCGCGCCATTCAAAAACAAACATTCCTAGGTACAAAAACATATATACTCCCAATAAAGCTTCAAATGTTGGATATTGCATGGATGTTGAAGCATCCTCCCATTGAAATCACAGAGACGATAGGATCCCGACTTAATCCTTTCAACAACCGTATAAGGCCCTTCCCAATTCGGAGCCATTTTTCCGAGGTTCTTCTCCTTTGTGTGCAAGAAATGTTTTCTCAACACCGTATCACCTTCTTTAAATTCGTTTCTTTTCACCATCAAATCGTATCTATTTCTCATACGAGTTTGATAGTAAATTATATTCAGATGAGCTTGAACTCTTGTTTCCTCAATCAGATCCAAATTTTCCCTTCGAACTTCATCATTAGACCTTTCAGAATATTGAGTTATTCTAAAAGATGACATCATAAATTCTTTGGGGCTAACTGCATCCATTCCTTATGCCAAAGAAAAATGAGTCTACTTTGTAGCATGTGTAGGAGTTGTTCGATAAGCCCAAAGTACCTCTTGCAAATAGTTTGGCCATTTTCCTACTGCCCATGTCAAATTCTTCTTCAAGCCATCTAAAATTGTTTTATTTGTCACTTCAGCTTGCCCATTGGCTTGAGGATGAAAAGGCGTCGAAAACTATTGTTGGATTCCTTTAAAAGTACAGAACGAAGTCATCTCGCTGTTATTAAAATAAGGCCCCTTATCTGTTGTAATCCTCTGAGGAACTCCAAAACGACAACAAATACTGTTCACAAGAAATTTGTTGACATCCTTTGTTTTTGTCCCTAATAACCGTTATGCCTCTGCCCACTTTGTAAAATAATCAACCGTTACAATTATCATCTATCTTCCTCCAAAAGAAATCGTCAAAGATCCCACCAGATCAATCCCCCCTCCATAAAATTGTATTGCCTCAGGTATCGATATAAGCGGTACTGCTGGTCTATGAATAACATTGGAAAATTTCTGACAAGTATCACAACTTCGAACTAAATTCTTAGCATCCTTCATGATTGTAGGCCAATAACACTTATTGTGATTCTTGTTTGCTTAAACATCGTGACAATGGCCTACTCAATGCCTTTTTATACAATATTTCATCCACTACTATATATCCGAAGACTTTACTTCTCAACTTTTTAGCTAATTGTGAATCATCTTGTAGTATTCCTTTAGTAAAAAAGGTAAAGATATCTGATCGCCAATCGCCTAGGATTTCACCAATCGTAAAAAATTCTTCTATACATTCACATTGGCTAGATTGAGTAACAATTGAAATATTTTCTGGTAACAAAATCCAAGGATATTCGCCCTTATAAGAAACGTTTGCTAAAGAATCAGCCACCATGTTACTTCCGCACCCAATATATTCCAAAAAAATGTTGTCAAACAAAATCATTAATTTCCGAAGTTCCCGATGATATAAAATCAATCGATGCTTTCTTGCTTTGGGAAATCCGGATACCTGATTTGCTAATAAATAAGAATCTGTTTCCAAGCATACTGAAGTTGCCCCACAAATGTTTGCCAATCATAAACCTGCCAAAGCGACTTCGTATTCGGCTTCATTGTTCAAAGCATGAAAACCAAATTTCATAGACTGAATCATTGTCTATTAACTGAACCGCAGCACTGCACTCTAAAACACTAGATCCTCCATCTGTAAGGACAACCCATCTTGAATCAACATATACGACTTCTTTACTTTTTCCTCATCTGCTCGGCTTGAGTAAAATTCAACAACAAAATCTGCCAATGCTTGTGCCTTTATTGCTGTTCGAGGTGTACACCAGATATCATAGTCCCCCAACTCCACTAACCATTTGGTCATTCTACCTGAAATGTCAAGTTGCTGTAAAACATTTTTCAAAGGGAAGGACGTTCAAACTTCAATAGCATGAGCTTGAAAATATGGACGCATCTTCCTAGCAACAATCACCAACGCGAATACCAATTTTTTTAATTTTATATATCTCTTTTCTGCTGCCACCAAATTTTTACTAATATAATACACCGACTTCAGAATTCCTGAATCTTCACTGATTAACACTGCGCTCAGTGCGAAATCCGATATCGCGATGTACAAAAATAATTTCTCCCCATTTCGAGGCTTTGATAAAATCTCTGGTGTTGATAACAAATTTTTAATATTTGTGATATGTGCTTCACATTCCGATGTCCATTCAAACTTGCTGGGTCCTCGTAACACTTGAAGAAAGGAAAGCATTTGTCAGAAAATCTTGAAATATATCGATTAAGTGCTGCTAACCTTACTGTCAGATATTGCACTTCTTTGATAGACCGGGGAAAATTCATTATTATCAAAGCTTTCATTTGTTCTGGGTCAGCTTCTAATCTTTTTTCACTGATAATAAAACCCAAAAACTTCCCCGATCGAACTCCGAAAGTGCACTTCTCAGTATTTCATTTCAACCTGATTGCCCTTAAATTCAAAAAAGCTTCCTCTAAATCATCAAGATGCACTTAATCCTTTGAGATTTTTACTACCATGTCATCTATATATACCTCCATATTTCTTCCAATCTGTGTAGCAAAAGCTTTATTCATTAACCTCTGATAAGTGGCTCCAACATTTTTCAATCCGAAGGGAATCACCGTATAACAGTGCAGGCCCATATTAATTATAAAAGTTGGGCATTTTTTATCTTTTGGATCCATTTCGATTTGATAATATCCTGCAAAAGCATCAATAAAAGTTAAAATTTTGTTTCCTGAAGTAGAATCAATCAACTGATCTATTCGAGGAACAGGAAACGGATCTTTGGGACAAGCTCTGTTCAAATTTGTAAAGTCTACATATATTCTCCATTTCCCATTCTTATTTTTAAATACCACCAGATTTTCCGTCCATAAAGGATACTGTGACTCCCTTATTTGTCCGACCTTAGATAACCGATCCATATCAATTGCCTCTACTTTTCCTAGGAAAACGCTATTCTTTTCTGAATAACCGGCTTGACCTTCGGATCTATAGCCGAGTTGTGATGAATTACAGCAATGGGTACTCATATTACATCTATGTCCTCCAAACAAAGACATCCAATTTTTGAGACAAAAAATCCAACAATTGTTGACGTAGAAAATGGGTCAATAAAGTTCCAGTTTGAAGTACCTTCCCTTCCAAAAATTTAAATTCCTCTATCTCTTCGCTTGTCGTTAAAGACCTTGGGGTTTCCATCAGATCATCAAATCTTTCTTCCAAATCCGAGGGTATCCCTTCTAACTGCTATTCACGCACTAAATCTCCGCTACTAGATCCTCAGATCCGAAGTGCGATGGTATAACATTCCCTCGCAAGTTTCTGATCGCCTCGAACGACTCCAACTCTCTCTCCAACCACATACTTAAAACATTGATGAACTGTAGACACAACCCCATACATTCTTGAAAGCCATGATCTTCCAAAAAATCGCATTATAACCTATGGGACAGTCCACCACAAAAAAGTACCTTGACCTTTTTCTTAAATGGTCATTTTCCTAAACTCACCTCCCCCTTGAATTTTCCTAACAACACAAGCTGTTACACCCGTGAATCCAATAATCGTTTGATCCGATTGAGAAATTCGAGATAGATTTGTCATTCTATCATAAGTGGATTTAAAAAGAACATTAGCAGAACTACCAGTCTCAATCAACACACGTCTAATTTTGACGCCAGCCACCTCAGCTCCAATAACCACAACATCCTCATGTGGTCCTGCAGTACCTCACAAATCATCTTTATCAAATAAAATAAAGGAAATATCTTTATTTCCATACAAGTGCGCAGACATTTTCTGTTCAATTTGAGTTGTCAAGTTAACAACATGCATCTTCCTCGAACTATCCGAATTACCAGTCATCGAATTGCCTCCAAAAAGGGCTAACGATTAAAAACACTTACACAACTCCCGTACACGTCCCTTTTCCATGGGCTCTTCGACCGTCGTCAGAAGCAACCTGTTCGGATCATCTTCAACATACTCAGAAGATGCAGTAAATGGCTCAACCTATGAATCCAAAACCATCAAATTCTTAGTTGGTCTTGCAGCTTTCGAAGTTGATGCTCCATTGTTTTTTGATGCGCTCCCTTGTGACTTCATATAAGTCAGGAGCTTTCCATTTTCAATCAAAAATTGAATCTTTTTCTTCAAAGCAATGTTGTCATTTGTATCATGCCCAATATCCTCATGATATCTCCAAAACTTGTTATTTCTTTCCTCTCTTGGCCTACTAATTGGAGTTGGCTTCCTAAAATTTACGAAACTCTTGGTCTTATCCCAGATTACAAAAACATTCTCTGTCAAATAAGCATAGTATTCTGGTTTAACCCAGATATTTGGTGTAAAGCTGTTGTAATTGTGAGATGGAGCATGATTTGAATGACCACCAATACGAGGAGGCAAATTGGTATTCTTTAGCCTTAACTTTTGATTACCGTTTCCATTACCATTCGAAGGTTGCCCCTGATCGACTAACTGGTCCGCCTTGGACCCTAGTCGACTCCTCTACTTTAATATGATCCTTAACTTGAGCCATCAAATTTCCAAAGGTTAAGGCTCTTCTCTTTGCTGTCTTATTAGCAATATCCTCTGGCAATAACCCTTGGCGAAAAGCTGTCATCGCCACAATTATCCAAACTAGCTTTGGTCAAAAGAAATCTCCTAGTATAATCCTTCAACTTTTCCCAGGTGTCAGCTTAATGGTATCACCATTTTCTCTCATCTCTTTACTTCCCATAAAATGCGTTCGGAATGCAGTATAAAAATCTCTAAAATTGGAAATTGACCCCCTCGGAATCTAATTGTACCAATTAAGAGTTGTTACCTTAAAAGTCTATGAAAATGCCCGACACACGAGCCGGTCGTCATCTTCAAAGTTCATCATATCATTCTTGAATTGTTCGATGTGCGCATCGGGATCCTGCATCCCATCGAACTTCTCCACCTTCAAAATTTCAAAATGCTTCACAAGCGTCATGGAACGAATTTCACTTGTCAATGGAGAATTTCTCTAATCGACACCTTGAACAAACTGATCATTCTTTCCCATTGTAACATATAGATTCTGATCAGTTTCAGCACTGGTGAGAATAGAAACTGGATTGAGAAGATTGATAATATCAATTAAGAATCAACAGAGATTTTTAGATGGTGAATATAATCTTTCTCCTCTTATTTTTTCATAGGTGTTATCAGTCTCCTTGACCTCTTTAAATAGGCCAAGTGAGTTAGTTACAACTTCGGTTACATAAAAGATTTATTTACATTTCAGTCCCTATTATCCCTATAAAGCTTTAATCTTATTCTTTATTAATAAAACTTATCATTCAAGTCCTTATTAATTACATTTAAGTCCCTTATGAATCTATTTCCTTATCAGTAGCCCCCTTAGTTCTTATAAAAGTTATTTTATAAGAATTAACTGTCTTTGAAAGTTGGCTTAAGCAGATAATTCTTTCCTTGTAAACAATTTGAGGCTCACAACTTCACTTCGAATGTTACAACTGATGTCAATAAATAACCCTTTTGCTTCGGATTATACCCATTACACCACACTTCATCACCTCGAACTTGTTCTCGTCTAATATAACTAATTGTTGCATTCCCATTTAGAAGAATGATTAGACCTCCTCTAGTAGGTCTGCCAGTAGACCTATAACGTAGCAAACTCTCTTTCCTAGCTTAACGTTTAGTATTCTACCCAATTAAAACTCTTCACCCTTTCTACCTCTTCTAATTCTCTTTGTTACTCTTACACAAGTATAAATAATTAGCTCCATCTTACTAAGAACTTTTTTGAAAAATCATCGTTCCTAAGCTATCTTCATCTTGTTCTTCTTCAACCTTCAAACTCATTAGCTACCTTCACCGGAAACATCGATTTCTTCAGTCACAAAAAACAATTCCCCAGATTAAAGTCTATTGTATGAGAAGATATCCCAAATACAAAAGATATAAACCCAAAAAACAAAGAAAACCAAAGAAATCTCTCTTCCCTGATCCTGGTAATCAAGTATTTGGCGCTTATGATTATTTCTGTATTGGAGAAAGAGCTGAGGAATACAAAGCTGCTGGATTAATCTACAACGGTTCCCGCTTCTCCTCTACCACAACCAAATACGGTAACTTCAATTCCAACCTGGTTAATTCGTCTTCGCCCCTAGCATCAAACCCAAGATCTAACCAGCAATCTTCTCCTCTTTTCCATCACTAAGACCACATCGAAAACCTAAGCCTGTCAATTCTGACAAATCTCCAACTCCTAAAAAACTACAACCCAAATCACCTATCCTACAATCCGAAGCAGTTAAAGTTAAGTTTCACAAAAAACCAACCTTCCTAGCAATGGGTGACGATGCAGAAACCTCATCTCCTCCCCCACAAGAAATGGTTGACGTTACTCCAGAAAATAGTCAACCAGTTCTTATGGAAAATGAAAAACAATCCCAAACTGAGACTCAAACTCGCAGTCTTCGTGATGAAGTTACTGATGAAGAAAATGATTCTGAAGCCACTGAATCCAATGCCGAAGCCGAATCCGAGGCGGAAGAAGAAGTAAACCCTTCAAGGAATATTCGAGGAAAGAAACCTCCTATTACCCTCCCTGAAGATGTTGCCGCCTTGGTTCAGGAAAACCTAAAACCACTTTGTCCTCGGTACATTCTAGCCCTAAAAAACGTACCCTATACTTACTACCCCGAATCAGAAAAAGAAAATCTTAAGAAACTATGGGGATTAACTGACAACATCGTTCTTCGTCTACCAGTAGAAGGAGAAACACCTTTGAGTTGTCAGAAAAACGAATTGGTAGTTTACCCTGAACTTTTCAACTGGGGACTTCGATTTCCTCTCGATCCAATGATTGTAGAGTACTTCGAAATTCTTGGGTTGTGCCCAACACAAGTCACTCCAAACCAATTATTCACTTTATTCTCCGTCATTATGGTGTCGAGGCTAGGAAACATCCCCCTCGAAATAGAGGACTTCATTTCACTGACCAAAATCTCAAAGGGGCCAGTTTTACCATTCTACTACCTAACTTTGGAGGATGATCTGCAGATTATCGATGACTTCCTCGAGGCTGACAAGTTTTGGAAGCAAAGGTTTGTTTTTTTATCAGGAGCCTGGGAAAATGGTAAAGAAATTTCCGATGACAACCCCTCAAAACTTACTCTCATCTGGAGAGATAGCAGTAAGTAAATCATGATTATTATTGTTAATACTTTCTTCCCAATTTATTAAGCCTAGTCAAACTAACCAGGCCTACTTATCTAATTGTTTACTCTTTTCCCAGAAATTTCGAGGCGATTCAAAAGTCGTCGGAAGACTACAAAGACCATCTTCATGAGAATGGCTGAATGGGCTGAGAAATCCTGGGGAAATGGCTTTCACTCCGCCTTTCAACCAATCAACTTCGTCAACAGCCAACTCTGGCGCATAACCTTGGGAGCTGACTTCCCTGAAAACCCGATGCTCCCCCCAGATCCCATTGAAGCGGTCAAAAGAATACTCGAACGAGATGGGAAAACTTATCTTCCCACCAGGAACCGATCTGACAGTCACCTGCCACCAAAAAAGAAGGGAAAACTGGCCCTCAAAAAGTCCAACACAAGTAGTCTTAGCCCTTCTAAAAATTCGAAGCCTACAAGGAAACGAAAAACGCCTGCATCTCAACTTCCCCCAATATCCGAAGAAAGCGAACCTATCCTCAAAAGGAAAAAGAAAGAAGATAATGCTTCAAAGAAGAAAAATAACAAGTCCACTACCCCGAGGAGTAAGAAAAAGAACGAAGCTGAAATGCTCGAAGATGTATTGGCTTCCGAGGTCCATGAGAAAACCTTCATTGAAGAAAATCCTCAAGGAGGATTGGCACTAGGAGATAGCCAGGAAAACGAATATCTTAACCTCGACGATTTCAACTCGAGTGGGGATTTTGTAGTCACCTGTGAAGATTCTCAGCCTACCAACACCATTCCATCATCTTCTACCGGGGCTGCCATAACTTCAACATCTAACGCAATTATTCCTGTCCATCGCCCATCAAACTTGCCCAATCCTGAAAGATCTGATGAGGTAACTTCGATCCTTCGACCCTTTACTAACTTAGGTGCTGCAGCCAAAAAATTGTGTGAAGAAGTAAGCAATTCACATACATAATTGGAGCTCCTTGCACAAGAATTAATCAAGAGCAAAAAGGAAGCAGAATCTGAAAAAGCTTCGAAAGATAAAGCACTTCAAAATTTCGAAGCTGAAAAAAGAAAACTTCTTAACGAGCATAAAGAAAAAATCGAAGCTATGGAGACTTCTCATCGTCTGGCTCTTGAAAATATAAATTCTGAACATTCTATTGCCATTTCTGGTGAAAAGAAAAAATCTACCGAGGCTGAAGAACTTGTTAAGAAAACTCAGGAAAGCCTACAAAATTGTCAAACTCAATTGACTACGCTTCAAACAGGATTCGAGCATGAAAAGAAGGACGCCATCAAGAAAGCCGAAGCTGTTGTTGGTTCTTTGATGCTTGATGGTATCAAGAAGGCTCAAACCCAAACAGCTATCGATCTTCTTCGAGAAATTCATGCCGCCTATCCAAGGTTAAATTTAACAGAATTCTGGAAACAAATTCCCGAGGAAGATCGCCCACATGAAGCATTCGAGGTTGCATCAAGCTCTTCAGAAGAAGATGACGTTTCTGAAGAATCATCGGAAGACGACTAAACAATATGTCATGTGTTTGTTGTTTTTTTTAAAGTAGTTTTCTCCTTTTTGTAAGCTTCAAGCTTTATCCGATGAAACTAGCATATTTAAATTTTATGAATCTCTTAACTTTATTTAGCACACAACTTTCTAAGTATAACAAAATATCATAAGTTTCTAATAAATCATGACAAAATTAATACAGTCAACTATCTTAATATTTCAAAGTTCTGGTGCACTCATAAAACGTGTCACCCCAAAATTTGATGCGCTCATAAAACGTGGCACCTCGAAAATTTGATGCACTCATAAAACGTGGCACCTCGAAAATTTTATGCACTCATAAAACGTGGCACCTCGAAAATTTGATGCACTCATAAAACGTGGCACCTCGAAAATTTGATGCACTCATAAAACGTGACATCTCGAAATAGGTTGTTTCTTCAAAGCTATTGCTTTGGAAAATTACTCTTGGTCAACTTTCAAAGATGATCAGTCTCTGCCAAGTTACCAAAATAAAAAATCATTCATCATATTAAACAACCAATGGCCAAAAGAAATTTTATTATGAACTTCAATTTTTACCAGACACCTCATTAAAATCTTTCTGGGCCAACAGATAAGGAAAGAGTATGTCTGTCTTTTACCACAATTCTAAGTTTGATTTTATTCACAATACAATTTCAAATGTTCTATATTCCAAGGGTGTTTAAGCATCCTCCCCTCACAATCAGACAACCTATATGACCCTGGCTTAACCTTCATTTTGACTTCATAAGGACCCTCCCAATTCGGAGCCAATTTTCCGAGGTGTTTATCCTTGGTATGAAGAAATACTTTTCGCAACACTTTATCACCAACTTTGAACTCCCTCTTCTTAACCTTAGCATCGTACCTGCTTCTCATTAAAGTTTGATAATGAACCACATTCAAATGTGCTTTAACCCTCTTTTCCTCTAACAAATCAAGCTCAATCCTTCTAGCTTCATCATTATCTACTTCGGAATAATGCAATAGCCTATAGGAAGGTAATGTAGATTCAAAAGGGCATACAACATCCATTCCATACACCAAAGAAAAAGGAGTCTCTTTTGTGGCCTCTCTAGGAGTTGTACGATATGCCCACAACACCTCTTGAAGATAATTTGGCCATTTCCCTGCTGCTCCCGCCAAATTTTTCTTCAAACCCTCCAAAATAGATCTATTTGTAACTTCCACTTGCCCATTTGCTTGTGGGTGGAAAGGAGTAGAAAAGCATTGATGTATTCCTTTCGAGGAGCAAAAAGAGTCCATTTCCTTGTTATTAAATTGGGGACCGTTGTCTGTTGTTATCTTTCGACGAACTCCAAAACGGTAGCAGATGTTACTTAGAGTAAACTTGATCACATCCTTAGCTTTTGTTCCAGCTAAAGGCTCTGCTTCTGCCCACTTCGAAAAATAATCAACTGCGACAATAATCATTTGTCTTCCACCTGAAGCCATAGGCAAGGGTCCTACCAAATCAATCCCACATCTATCAAAAGGAACCGCCTCAGAGATTATCATTAGAGGTGTCGCTGGTTTATGTATCAAATGTGCATACCTTTGACAAGTATCACAACTTCGAACTAATAACTTAGCATCCTGCAATATAGTAGGCCAATAATATCCTGCCAACAATACCCTACGTGTTAAAGCTTTGAAACCACAATGAGCTGATCCATCTCCATCATGTAATTTAGATAAAATGTTTTGAGATTCTTGCTTACTCAAACATCGTAATAAAGGCCTTGACACAGACCTCTTCTACAATACCCCATCCAACACCACATAACCAAGAGCTTTACTCCTTATTTTCCTGAGCAAGTGCTTATCAAGAGGTAGTATTCCCTTTGTAAGAAAATTTAACAAGTCAGTTCTCCAATCACCTCGAATGCGCGCCGAATCATTTACTACCTCCTCAACAAATTCACATTGCTCAGAGCTTAATATAATCGAAGGCAGTGGTTGTGTCACGATCCACGGATATTCTTCAGAGTAAGCCATTGTTGCTAAAGAATCAGCCATAGTGTTATTTCCTCTTCGAATATGCTCCACCTCAACATTTTCAAATTGTGCCATCATACTTCGAAGTTCTTGCAAATACAAAACTAAACGGTCTTTTTTAGCTTCTGATATTCCTTTAACATGGTTAACTACTAACTGCGAATCTGTTTCTAAGTGCACGAATATCGCTCCACAAATTTTTGCTAACCGCAATCCTACTAACACTGCTTCATATTCAGCTTTATTATTCGAAGCATGAAATCCAAATCTTATAGCTTGAAACATATACTCCCCTGTCGGTGCCACCAATTCTACCCCTGCACTCGACCCTTTATTACTAGATCCTCCATCAGTTCGTACCGTCCACACCGGATTCGTGTGTATTTTTTCATCTTCTTTCTCTTCGAACCTGCTCGAATGAAACTCAACAAATAAATCTGCTAAGGCCTGAGCTTTGACAGCCGTTCGTGGAGAGAATAACACATCAAAATCTCCAAATTCTACAGACCACTTAGTCATTCTTCCTGAGATATCTGGCTTTTGCAATATATTTTTCAATGGATAAGAAGTTCGAACCACAATTGTATGTGCTTGGAAGTAAGGACGCATTTTTCTCGCTGCCACTACTATACACAATGCCAATTTTCGAGCTTTAAGTAACGTTTTTCAGCATCAACCAAACTTTTACTGATATAATAAACGGGCTTCGAAACTCCCGTATCTTCACTTATCAGAACTGCACTCACTGCATAATCCGATACTGCTACATACAAAAATAATTGTTCACCTTCTCGAGGCTTTGATAATATTTCAGGAGAGGACAAAAGATTTTTGATCTTTATAAAAGCTTCTTCACAATCCGAAGTCCACTCAAAATTCTTTGGTCGACGTAACACCTGGAAAAAGGCAAGCATTTATCTAAAAAATGAGAAATAAATCTGTTCAGAGCTGCTAACCTGCATGTTAATATTTGCACCTCTTTGATATTCTGAGGCGAAGACATTGATATCAAAGCCTTCAACTGTTCTGGATCCACTTCAATTCCTCTTTCACTTATCACATATCCCAGAAACTTACCCGATCGGACTCCAAACGTGCATTTTTCTGGGTTCAACTTCAACTGTATTGCTCTAAGATTCAGAAACGTCTCTTCTAAATCATCAATATGATCATCATCACTTTTGCTCTTAACTAGCATATCATCGATGTATACCTCGATATTCCTCCCTATTTGTGAAGCAAATGCCTTATTCATCAACCTTTGATATGTAGACCCAGTATTTTTCAATCCAAACGACATCACTCTATAACAATGTAAACCTCGATCAGTGATAAAAGTTGTGTTTTCTTCATCCTCTGGATTCATTCGAATTTGATTATATCCTGAAAATGCATCCATAAATGTTAGAATTTTGTTTCCAGAAGCAGAATCCACTAATTGATCAATTCGAGGTACTGGAAAAGGATCCTTTGGGCAAGCTCTGTTTAAATCTGTGAAGTCTACACACATTCTCCATTTTCCATTCTTCTTTTTCACCACTACAGGATTAGCTGTCCACTTCGGATAATTGGACTCCCTAATATGCCCCATTTTATACAATCTATCTACTTCAACAATTATGGCCTCAGATTTTTCCAAATAAAAAGCTCTCCTTTTTGTATTATTGGCTTGATCTTCGAATCCACACCCAAACTATGACATATAATATCAATTGGGACCCCCACTACATCCTCAGACTTCCAAGCAAACACATCCAAGTTTTTAGAAAAAAAATTCAATAACTTTTCTCGTACTAATAAAGGCAATAAAGTCCCAATTCGAAGTACTCTGTTATTATCGAAGACGTATTCTTCTATTCCTTCACTTACTATCACAGAACTCGGGGTTGACCTTGGATCATCAATTCCTTCATCTTTACTACTAGAAGGCAACCCCCCAAATTGCTATTTCTCCATCGGATCATCGGTGCTTTTATCACGTAGTCTAAATGCAGCAGCATAACATTCTCTAGCTATTTTTTGATCACTTCGAACTACACCAATTCGATCCCCGACTACATATTTCATACATTGATGAACTGTAGAAACTATAGCATACATTTTTGCCAGCCATGACCTTCCAAAGATAGCATTGTAGCTCGACGGACAATCTACCACCATAAAAAGTACTTGTACTTTCTTTTTAAAAGGCCATTTTCCCAGAGAAATTTCACCTTCAAATTCCCCTACTACGTTCGCTGTTGCACCAGTAAACCCAATTATAGTTCTTTCTGACCTTTCTATCCGAGGCGGAGCGTTTAATCTATCATATGTTGATTTGAACAACACATTAGCAGAATTTCCAGTATCAATCAATACTCGTCGAATTTCTACAGCACACACTTCTGCTCCAATGACTACTGCATCTTCATGTGGTCCTGTAATTCCTCTCAAATCATCTCCATCGAAAATTATAAATGGGACATTCTTATTATTGTATAGATGTGCTGATGCTTCTCCTTCAATTTGATGCGTTAAATTTACTATATGTCTTTTCCTCGAATTATTAGTATCATTAGTCATTGAGTCTCCCCCAAATATTGCCAAGGACTCAAAGAACGCACATAAATCTCGAACACGTCCCTTACACATCGGCTCATCAACTGACATCAACAACAATCGACTGGGATCTGGGTCGACATATTCCGAAGCCACATCAAATTCATCCTCTGCAACATCTAAAATCATCAATGCACTTTCCTGCTTAGAGTTAGGATTACTTACCTTTTGAGTTATGGCTTTAGCGTTCCTTTTGACACACTCCAACAATTTTTCATTCTCTATCAAAATCTGCATTTCCTTCTTCAAAGCAATACAATCATTTGTATCATGCCCAATATCATTATGATACCTACAGAACCTGTTATTGCGTTCCTCTCTTGGCCTATTAATTGCTGCTGGATTTCTAAAATTTACTGTTCCCTTGGTTTTCTCATAAATCGATGCCACATTTTCAGTCAAATTAGCATAATATTCTGGTTTTACCCACACATTCGATCTTGGTCTGAATTGGTATTGATTACTAAAATTGTACTGATTAGAACCCCCTTGATATAAGTTCGAACCTCCTCGATTGGAAACATTTTGACTACCCCTTGCCCGTGACGAGTTATTATTCGAAGCGCTCACTTGATTATTTCCCACTTGACTATTCCCTTTCTGAACACTATTATTTCGTCCTCGAACTCGAGTAGACTCTTCGACTTTGATCTGATCTTCAACCTGAGCCACGAGAGCTCCAAACGTTAATGCCCTACGCCTTGTTGTTTCATCAGCTAAATCTCCTGGCAACAATCCTTGTCGGAACGCTGCCATAGCTACCACTTCCTCACAATCATCTAATCCTGCTTTTGTTGACACAAATCTTTTAGTATAATCCTTCAACTTTTCTCCCACAGCTTGCTTACATTGTATTATCGTATCTCCGTTAGCTCTCATTTCTTTGCTTCCCACAAACTGTCTTCGAAAAGCTGTGTAAAAGTCTCTAAAATTTACAATGGACTCCTTAAGAATCTTATTATACCATTTTAATGTTGTTCCTTTGAATGTCTGAGAGAATGCCCTACAAACCAATTTATCATCATCCTCGAAATTAGTCATATAGTTCTTGAATTGCTCTATATGATCATCTGGATCTTGAGTTCCATCAAACTTGTCAATTTTAGAAATGTCGAACCGCCTCGGAAGTGGTACAGATCTAATCGCACTAATCAACGATGAATCCCTCCAATCTACTCCTTGAACAAACTGGTCTTCGTTCCTCATTCCCACAGTAGCATACAAACTTGGTTCGCCTTCAAATTTCCGAGGAGAATACACTCGTTTTTCCTTCTTTTGCCTTCCTTCCTTATACATTTTAGCTGGCCAAAATTCATATCCTCCTTCTTTTGAATGACTTCGAAAATGCTTATATCTTGGTGTTTCATCTGATTCCGAATTTTCAAAATCTTCTTCACTAGAATCTACATACCGTCGCTTCTGCAACTTTTCCGTTTTTCTCATTCCACTATGCTCCTTCTTACGCTCAAAATGTATTTTACGTTGAACATCTTGAACATCATCGACGTCATTCGATGGATCCGACTGATCATCCCGATTACTTCTTGCTATTTCAGATCTAAGTCTAGCGCCATTATTATCTTGTTTCTTTTGAGAAAATTTATCAAGTTCTGCCACTTTTCTTATCAACTCATTCATTTTACCTTCAAAATCAAATTGGTTTGATCGAATCGGAATTGATTCATCTGCTTCTTTCTCTTGCAGATCAGATCTCAATGTCTCCAAAGCCCTTCGAATAGACGTATTATCTCCTTCCTCCGAATTCATCTCCGATCAACGAAAATATAAACGAAACGCTTCAAAAAAAAGAAAAAATGCGAACCTCGATTTTTGATCTATCGATCAAGGTAGCTTCGCCCCCTATTTCTAGCGCCAATTTGGTGAGAATAGAAATTGGATTGAGAATATTGAGAATATCAACTAAGAATCAACAGAGATTTTTAGATGGTGAATATAATCTTTCTCCTCTTATTTTTTCATAGGTGTTATCAGTCTCCTTGACCTCTTTAAATAGGCCAAGTGAGTTAGTTACAAATTCGGTTACATAAAAGATTTATTTACATTTCAGTCCCTATTCTCCCTATAAAGCTTTAATCTTATTCTTTATTAATAGAACTTATCATTCAAGTCCTTATTAATTACATTTAAGTCCCTTATGAATCTATTTCCTTATCAAGCACACTCATTCGAAGTGTTTCCTTCAAACCATATAAAAGGAGGAACATTATCCTTTTTTGATTTATTCTCCTTTTTATATTTCCTCGACTGATCTCTGTCTGATTCCCCTTTCGAAGAACCTCTATACCTTTTAAAGCCCGAAACTGAACTTTCTACCTCCTCGTCACTAGAGGTTACATATTTCTACTTATCTTTTTCTCTTTACGAGACAAATATCGCTCTTTAGGAGACGCAAAATGCATTTTTTTGTGCTCAGATTTATCTCGTTGATCACCAAAACATTGATCTGACTGACCTTTCATCTCAATATTTTCTATATTTTGTCTAACCTCAGATATAATCTTTGCCGAGTGTGTCTCTTGTTCCCTTCGTTCATACTTCTCATTTAATGCATTAAATTTATCTAAGAGCTTATTCATTTGTGCTTCAATATCAAATTTTGCTCGGATCAGAGACAATCCATCAGTTCTATTTGTATCCCTCTGTAAATCGTCTTTCAAAGTCTCCATCACTGACCGAAGCGTAGGATTGTTCTCAGGATTCATCACATGAATTTTAATAAAAAAATACAACTAAATTGTATTAATTTTGAACAGAATAAGCCATTGATTTGTCTTATTCAGTCTCCAGTGAAGTCACCAATTTGATGAGTTAATAGTTCGCTTTAGTAAATTGTTAAGAGAGAAATCTAGAAAGAGAAAGAATTAGAGAGTTTTTAGAGAGAGAAAGTTCAAAAAAAATGTTCCATACCTTTATTAGAGTAGTCTTGCCCTTTATATAGAGGAGCCAAGACTTAGTCTCAAACTGAAATTTGTTACAAACTAAGAATAATTGCTATTTACTCCCTAACCATTATACATTGTTACATATACTCTTTAAAACGTACATCAATTACAATTTAAGGAGGTAAATTTACATTACTTATAATTAAATCCTTAAATTTACATTATTTACAACTTAATCCTCAAAATCCTATTTCTTTATCATTACTAAAACAGAATCCGTATGTAGATATTGTCTGAAAGAAAAACAACTGATCTGTTATTCCAAAGAAATCTTCGTGGAGAGCCTCAACAAAATTAGAGGTAGTGCCTTCAGATATCTTTGGTCTAATTTCTACAATTTCAAAGGGTGGAAAAATGTATTTCATTTGCTTCATTGATGATTTTAGTAGAAAAACATGGGTACAATTTCTAGCTTTCAAAGATGATGCTTTTCATGTCTTCAAGCATTTTAAAAGTAATGTAGAAAAGGAATCTGGTCTGTCTATTAAGTGTTTTAGAACGAATCGTGGTGGTGAGTTTACCTCAAATGAGTTCAACAAGATTTGTAAATAGACTACGATCAAGAGACAACTTACTACAGCTTACACACCAAAACAAAATGGCGTCGCCCAAAGGAAGAATATATTATGATGAACATGGTCAAGAGTTTATTAGTTGAGAAATATGTTTCAAAGAAGTTTTGGCCAGAAGGTGTGAGCTAGATATTTTATCTTCTTAATAGGTCTCCAACACGCTGGCTAAATGATATGACTCCGGAGGAAGCTTGAAGTGGTTAAACCTTCTAAAGAATATTTTATGGTTTCTTGGCTTTTTTGCACATGCCCATGTATCCGATGTTGGACGAACAAAACTTGGAGACAAAAGCTAATGTTGTATTTTATTCATAACGAGTATTGAATCGAAGGGATACAGACTTTATGATCTAGTGAGCAAAAGAATCAGAGTGAGTAGAGGCGTTGTTCTTGAAGAATATAAGAAGTGGAATTGGGATATAAGTTGTGAGGATCAAATTAGTCTAGATTTAGAATGGCAAGCTCATTGAAATCTAGATGGACGAGGAGAAGAGGTTCTTAATAATGAAAAAACTGAGGTTTGTGGTGCGGTCTCTCCTACCGCAATTGATGTTCCTATTTTTGATGTCGCAGTCACTACTCTAGTCATTGTAACTTATATTGTACAAGCTTGTGTAAGAAAACCAACAACATGGATGAGTGATTACGTAACTAACATAGTCAGAAGTGAGGACAAGAAAGGACAATCTATATTGTTTGCTGCATAATTTGACTTGTTTCTCATGTGTGTTGGCTTAGATCCTGTGACCTATGATGAGGCAGTAGACAATAAAAAATAGAGAAAAGTTATGGACTCTAAGATTAGTTCTATTGAGAAGAATGGTACATGGGTCCTAACTGATCTCCCCAAATGAGCAAAAAACATAGGGTTAAAATGGGTTTACAAAACTAAATTGAACCAACATGGAGAGATAGAGAAGTACAAGGATTACTTGGTCGCCAAAGGGTATCTACAAAAATATGGGATTGATTACGAAGAGGTACATGCTCATGTAGCTCGTATGGACACTATAAGAATGATTCTTAGCTCTCGCAACTCAGCGAGAGTGGATTATCTATCAGCTGGATGTGAAATCGACAATTCTTCAAAGAAAATTAACAGAAGAAGTATTTGTAGATCAACTAAAAGGATATGAGATGAAAAATGCGGAGAATAAAGTGTATAAGCTTTATAAGGCTTTATATGGACTCAAACAAGTCCCACGAGCCTGGTTTAGCAGAATAGACTCATATCTTCTCTCAATGGGCTTTGAGAACGATGTAAGTGAGCAAACGCTTTTCAAAAAGGTCAATATATAAGGTAAATGTCTGATTATTAACTTATATGTTGATGATTTGATTTAAACTGGAAATGATGATACAATGATGAGGGAGTTTAAAGAGTCAATAATGAATATGTTCGATTATTAGCTTGTATTGATGATTTGATTTAAAGTGGAAATGACGATACAATGATGAGGGAGTTTAAAGAGTCAATAAGGAATAGGTGTGATATGTTTGATTTAGGACGAATGAAATACTTTCTCGGCTTTGAAGTGATGCAATTCGAAGATTGGATTTTTATCATACAGACAAAATATATAAAAGAAGTGTTGAAGAAATTTGGAAGGGATTAGATTAATTCGGTTATGAATCCAATAATTCCAGGATGTAAGATTCATAAAGACGACAATTGAGTTAAAGTAGATGGCTCATTTAACAAGCAACTGGTTGGAAGCTTAATGTATGTGACATGAACAAGGTCAGATGTAATATATAGGGTGAGTCTCATTAGTAGGTTTATGTTTAACCCAACTAAGCTTCATCTTGATGGTGCAAAAATTATTTTTAGGTACCTACAAGGAACTATCAGTTATGAAATTCACTACAAGAGATCAGGAAACATAGAGCTTGTAGGCTTTACAAACAGTGATGATGGAGGTTGTATGGAAGAGAGAAAGAGCACATTCGGGTATGTATTCATCCTAATTAATGCAGTTGTAACTTGGTCTTCTAAAAAGGAACCCGTGATCACTTTAAGCACAACAGAGGCAAAATTTGTTGCTGCAACATGGTGCACTTGTTAGATGATTTGGATGAAAGGAATATTCAAGAAAATCAGATATGAAGGAAGCTCAAGTCCAGTCATCTTCTGCGATGATAGCTCAACCATCAAGATGTTAAAGAACCCTGTGATGCATGGAAAGAGTAAACACATTGATGTTTGGTTTTATTTTTTGCGAGATTTAGTAAATGAATAAGTCGTTCAGCTCAAGTTTTGTGGCACACAACAATAAGTAGTAGACATAGACATCAAGCCGCTGAAGTTGGACACATTTCAGAAGCTTAGAAAGAAGCTTAGAATCTTACTGTCTAGTTAAGGGAGGGAATGATAGGTTAGGTTAGTGAGGTTAAGTTAGTGCATAAATTTTAGGGTACTTGGAATTTTCATATAAGTTATTTGTTTTAGCATTATCTCTTTTTTGTAAGGCTTATATAAGCCGTCTATATTATCCATTAGAATTTGTTTCTTAATTTATTACTAAAACATAACACATTAATAGAAAAACATTATGGAAACAGTTGATATATTATACAGTCGAGTTGAGGATTAAGAATTCGATAAGCTCTTACGAGTTTTAAGAACGAGCCTTCAACTCCTGCAACTCCAATACATGGTTGGACATGAGATATTAGTTATGGGTCTTTATCCCACGAAATGAGTTGTTATATATATATATGATTGATGTTCGGAAAGAGATCCTTGATTTTGTTTAGAATGGTAAAAAACACACTTTTTGAAATTAGCCTGGAGCTTGATTTTTTTCGTATAAAAGATAGACAATTATTGACTATCAAAAGATGACTCAAAAACAAGGCGATGAATTCTTAAAACTAGGTCTATAAGTGCTTCTGGGTGAGACAAGCCTTTCCTTTTGAGAAGGCACTCCTGCTACAAATGAACATGTTAAAACTTCATAAAATATAGATGTTACAACGTATAATTTTACAAACTTGATAAAAAAGATATTAGGTTAGAAGATGATATGATGACCGCTAAAATAATGATAATGAACCGATAATTTATTGGCGAATGATAGATCTTTATTTATAAAGTTTATAATAATAATAATATTTTTTAAATACCAAATAAAATATTTTATTTGATATTATCTTTAACCAATAACATTTATTTGAATTAGATATGTAAGATCTTAATATATTTTATTATGTCTGTCGGATAATTAGTCCTTATATTATAGATGGGTAAGTTTATAAGCCGGATTATTTACGCCTTTATGAGTAGTCCTTTTGTGTGAGTATCAAGGAATGACTATAATTTCATTGTCCATAAGTCTACAAACTAGATCAGTGGAATCACGTAGTAAATGATATATTGAAACTTATATGTAATAGTATAAATACGACTAACATTATGTACAAAGAGACTTATTTTTTCGAATTAATAAAATCATTATTTTGGCAATTATTTGTTAGAATTTTCTTTGAAAAATTTACCGTCCTCTGTGGAAAATATGTGGAAACAACGAACATGTGTTAGCACGAATGGAAGTGACAAGATCCGAGATTGAAAACGGAACCCTCCGGAAGGCACTTCGTAATGACAAACTAGACTCTAGTGTTTGATCAAACTGTCAGGCCAAGTAATGTATCACACCATGCATCAACCCTCTTAGAAAATCATATTCTGGAGGCAGTGGAAGCTCAAGAAAGCAGACAGAACACTCTGGTCGATCCTAAAGTTGCCCCGCTCATGGCAAAAATTATTACAGATCTTGCTGATCTACCTACCAGAGCCAATAACTCTATTGACACCGCAATAATTCAACAGCTAGAACAAGAATTTTGAATTAAACAAGCTCACCAGAGGGCCTCTCACGATTAGAAAGCGACGGATCATGCGACTAAAGCACCATGGGTTGAGATAAACAATGCTCTCCATGCGTTGAATGCTAAATTTGGCCATTGAAGCAAAACTCAACCGTGACCTGGAGTCGAGGATAGTAAGGCAACTCAGAGAAAGGGATCTTTACAGCGCGGTAACAATACTGAGAGGACAGGCAAAAGTAACAGTCAGAAATTATCCAAAGAAAAAGAACGTTTTCGTGGGGATATGCAAACCACCCAGAAATAAACAAAGGAAAATAAAGTCCAACAATATGATCAGATACGTCCTAAAATGGCTAATTATGTGCTCAAGGAATCCTCGTTCGTAGAGAAGATTCTCGCGGCCGAGCTCCCACGAAATTTAATCCGTTCTTCATGGAAGCCTACAATGGCTACAGAAGATAACGTTTAATCCAGGTGACACCATGCTTTGCTGGGCACTATCCATGACACTCAAATGTAATGACATATACTGGTTCAATAGCTTACCGAAGAACTCTATACATCATTTTAAAGAACTATAGAGTGTTATCATAGACCTTTGTAAGAGAAGCACAGAGTCATTGCAGAGTTATGTCAAGCAATGCAATCATACCATAAACACCCTCCGCGATCTGGCTAGAGAAGATAACATTTTCTTTATTAAAGAGAGGCCTCGACCGAAAGGGAAAATTATACGCCGATCTCGTGCACTTTCCTGTCAAACAAATATGTGTCCTCGTTGCTTGAACTGACCAGTTTCTTAACGTGGATGATGCAAAAAAAGAATGATAGACAAGGGCCCCCATCATAAAGTGTAGAGATGCACCAACAACCAACGGCTTGTGGCCTATGAAAACTCCGCAAGACGCTTTACTTTGTGGAGCGATATTATCTCTGCCATTTACAATAGAACCAAAGACAAGATGCAATACCAATCTGCCCATATCATGAGCGCTCCCAGCTATAAGCGATCGACCATGCACGTCTAATCTTACCATAACGACAATAGTCATACGACAGACAATTTTTGGCAACTAAAGAAAGAAATCCAGAGGCTAGTGGATAATGGCGAACTCGTACAATCTTTGAAAACGATAAAAAAAAGAAGAGTAGTAGCATAAAAATGAAGAAAATCATTAGAAAGACAATTGCGATGATACGTGAAAAAAAAACAATGGCTTTTTACAATCAGTGGGGGCGGAACCCTATGAGGGGGGATCAACCGTCTAGAAAGTGGATGAAATATGACTATGAGATACATCCTCTTACAGTACCTATAGGGAACCAGTAGCTAATCTCACTTTCAACGATAATAAATTAAGAAGGATAGCCACTCCCCATAGAGATGCCCTAACGATCAATCTCTATATAGGATGCTTCATGTTAACTAGGGTCTTTGTTGATGGAGGGAGTTTGGCTAATATAATTTTGAAAGCAAGCTATGATTAGATGTTGGAAGTGCCATCATACCAGTCTACGTAGCATACCTTCATGGGATATGAAGGCAAAATATCACAATGCGTTGGCAAGGTCGAACTCATGGTCAGGGTAGGGCATAAAGTTGTGAAGAGAGAGATCAAGACGTTATTCATGATTTCTAACACCCCAAGCTCTTATCATGCAATCATTAGACGACCAAAGTTACTCCAGATGGAGGTTACTCATTGCATCTTACGTCAAAGTACCTGGTGGGTTATTTTTTAAGGATTATCAGGGGAAGCCAGAAGACTGCTCAGACCCACTACTTAGTGGTAGTCGATCCTAGCAAAACGATGCGAAAGAAATTAATGAGCGAGGGAAGTTGGATCAACTAAACACTATACCCCTCTCCCCCGACCGAATTGTTGACCCTAGGGAAGGTGCAGAGCCGGATGACATTACTGAGGATACCTTTGATGAGTTCGTTGTAGAAGGGTGCACACTGCGAACCCTTATGATATCCAACCCTTATGGAATCCGAACAACCAACCGAAAGGTTAGATGAACAACCAGTTGAAAGTTTATCCGAACAACCTTCCGTACTATCTTTGAGTATCATGGAGGAGATATTAGAAGATAGTGAGACTGAAAATCACTTCAAACCATCCGGATAAACTGAAGACATTACTACTGAACGGTTGACTAGAGGAAACGTTGGTCAACCAAACACTGAGACTCTTCTAAAGTGCTTAATAGGCAAGATGGGGCCAACTTTAAAAGTTTCAGTGTAAAGTACCTACTAACTTTACAAAGGGTAAACTATATCTATAACCATACTACCAAACTATGCAGTATCAGGTCTAAATGGGGATTTCCGGAGTCCATTAAGGTTGGAATCCCAGTCACTCGGCAGACCCTGATGGATTGCGAATCCAATGAGCTAGTTGTGTACATTGAATTAATGAATTGGGGCTTAGATTTCCTCTTGATCCAGAAATTTCTCGATACTTTAGTCTAATCAAGCTGTGCCCTAGTCCATTGAATCCAAACACATGGTATACCTTGATGGCATACAGTTTTATAATGATTTTACTTCAAGAAATATGGTAAGGACTCATCTATGGACATCACAGGGAGTAGGGACTTGAGCTTGGAGCAAGTAGCAACTCCACAATATTCGCATAAAATTCTAAGAAAAACTGAGAAGAAAGATAGCAAAGTTTACCTTCCAGCTATAAACAAATTCCGTGGAACGAGGAAAGATGAGAACGAAGCGAGACGAATCAAGCCATATTTCTAAGAAGCTTAAAGATTCTTCTCCAACAAATCCCAAAGGGATTGATGCATCCTTGTTAGATGTTGTGGCAACAATCGTGGAAGAAGCTGGTACGACCAAAACAACAAGTTCAACCAAAGAAACGGGGCCACAAAAGAGGTCACAAAGAAAATCACCATTGGGTCTGAAAGAAAAATAAATCCGAACATGAGACTCATAATGAGAGGAAAACTAATACGAGATAAAAAATTATTGATGTAGCGAAGATTGCGGATAAACTGGTTTCTTGGGCAGTTATCGGAATTAGGTGAAATAGGTACTCAAATCGAAGATTTCGACGAGACCGTAAGATTTCAAAACTGTGACTTGTCACAAAGTTTAATACCCAAATTCGACCTCTAAAACCTTCGAAAATCAGTTTTCATATTTAGACGTTATTTTATTTATTTGTTTTAGTTTCTAGACATTTATGTAATTTTTTTTATTTGATATTAGGGTTTTGGATAGATGCTATATTAAGCATCCTATACCTTATTTTGTCGTCAGACTATTTTGATTAAATAAAAAAACAAAATTAGGGTTTTATCCCTCTTTTAAGCTTCTGCTACGTTTCACTCTCTTTCATTTGGTATCAGACACAGGCAGTCCTGCGCGATGGTACGAGCAAGAACCAGCGGTCGCGGTGGCGCTAGAGTGTACCGAGATACAAGTGATGTAGATGATCGTGAAGATGCTGACCTACGCCGTCAGGTAGCCGATCTTACCCGGCAGGTGGCTGTTCTTACCGCCAAGCAACTAAGCACAGAGGTTGAGGGCATGGTTCACCCTTTTGGGGAGGGGATCGACCAGACTACTTCTCACCCACGCCGCTGGGAGCTTGGATTCAAGTTAGACATCCCGGAATTTGATGGCAGCCTTAAGGCGGAGGCCCTTATCGATTGGTTATCACAGATTGAGGAAGTCCTGGACTTCGAGGAGGTTCCGGAGGAGAGAAGGGTCGCATTAGTCACCATTCACCTACGCGGTAGGGCACAGGCTTGGTGGCAGCAGGTGAAGCAGAACCGCGCGCGTGAAGGTAAGGATAAAGTCCAGAGTTGGGAGAAATTCAAAAGAAAACTCCGCAAGGCTTTCATTCCCTACAACTTCGAGCGGGATCTCTACCAGCGACGTCAGAATCTTCGTCAGGAACCTAGATCTGTGGATAAATATACCGACGAATTCTATCAGCTGTTGGCTCGCACAGATGTGACCGAGTCGCCGCACCAGTTGGCTCGCCGGACCCAGAAAGTCAACATTCCTGACTTTGATGGTGACATGGAGGAGTCGCTGATACTCAAACATCCACTCTCTGATGAGTATGAAGCTGACAACGAAGGTGAAATTTCTGATGAAACTTGGTCGGAATTAGGATATCCGATTTATGATGTATACGGTGATGAGGAAGAAGATGATCCGATTAATAATGTAGACGATGATATTTTGATAACACCAGAAAAAATCGCATCTTCTTTCGACAAGGTAAACAATAATTCTTTCTTTACTCCTAAAAACACTAGAGGTTCTAGAGCTAAGGATAAAGAAACAAAACCTTTTAAACCATTTTTTTCATCGAAAAACAAAGAATTAATTTCGAATTCAAGTTTCTCTTCTTTTCCTACGGATGAATCGGTGGATAAAAGATATGATATCCAGTATACCCTCTCCAACTCAAAAACAAAAATTAAAAATAAAAGAAAATATATCAGTGGAGCCAATAGAGAACAAAGATTCAGAAGGTTACGGGTTCGAATAGAGAACAAAGTTTCAGAAGGGTACGGGTTCTTACCATTGTTCTTGCCACCAACCAAACCGTCTGGGACCAATAGAGAAAAAAGATTCAGAAGGGTACGGGTTCGAAAACGAGGAAAACGCACACAGGGTAGACGAACAGACAAAACAAACTGACGTCATTAATGAGGCTCTCACAAAATACTCCAACCAGTACGAAGCTGAAAAAGGTAAGTCGAAATCATATGGTCTGTCCGATTTCACTTTTTTCTCTAGCGTTTCCGATCCCAATTCGGGTTATATGTATCGACATGCTTATGTTCTTAGAAGTGTTGACACTTTGATGTTACATGAATCGATTACATTCAATAGTAATTGTAATTGTGATACACGATTGGGTTGGAATGGTTATATGAAGATTACGGATTCTGTGAGCTCTAAAATCGGGTCTTCACTGGATGACATCGTTGTGTTTCGTTCTTATTCTTGTGCACCTAAGGTATTTGATGAAATGTCCAAAAGAAACAGTGTCGTGGTCGATATGTATGCTAAGTATGGGATAGAAAGTTTGGGTTTCAAGAGATTGGAGGCTTCTGCTATCACACGATATTGTAGGTTTTTGCTGTTCGGTTCTTTCGATGCTGACTTGGATGCTATAACTCGGGGTTTCCATAGGATAGGAGTTGAGTCAGTCACTTCCGAATGTCGTAGTGCAGTTCATCCAATGTTTCCACGTTTTGAATTCGAGGTCGAATTCTTTCCAACCGGGGAAGGATGATGTAGCGAAGATTGCGGATAAACTGGTTTCTTGGGCAGGTATCGGAATTAGGTGAAATAGGTACTCAAATCGAAGATTTCGACGAGACCGTAAGATTTCAAAACTGTGACTTGTCACAAAGTTTAATACCCAAATTCGACCTCTAAAACCTTCGAAAATCAGTTTTCATATTTAGACGTTATTTTATTTATTTGTTTTAGTTTCTAGACATTTATGTAATTTTCTTTATTTGATATTAGGGTTTTGGATAGATGCTATATAAAGCATCCTATACCTTATTTTGTCGTCATACTATTTTGATTAAATAAAAAAACAAAATTAGGGTTTTATCCCTCTTTTAAGCTTCTGCTACGTTTCACTCTCTTTCAATTATCCTTCATCATTCGGATGTCCCTTCACTTTCTCCTACAAAACATATTCCAGATAGACAAAATTCTCAAGACAAAAGAGACAATCATCATGATCCTTCTTCACCCGTTCCTAAAGTAGCTGACTCAGGAAAAAACCTTCTCTATGATTTCCCAAGTATGTTCCTCAGTAAATTTGACAGGGATGATTTTGATCAGGCCTTCCCTCAAACTGCAATGGCCAATAGTTGTTGGGCTCTTCCCATGTGGAGTCCAATTATCATATGGGCTAAGCCCAATTTCGATAACACATAGGTTTTGGTTTATGTATAAATATATATTTATATAGTGTATTTCTGAGATAAGCATCATATTCTATAGTGCAGTTGTTGAGAGAAAAAGGTGATTCGAGGCGGAACTTTGTGCTTTCAATCGGACTGTCTCCGGTTGTCCGATCGGCTTCCATTTTGGTGAGAAGGCTCGTCTACTTGTCCTCTACAATCTGTCCAGAGGGTTTTTTATTTGGAGTCATCTAAGTGTATTTTTCGATCATCTTATTCTAACTGCGTTTTGGGGATATTTCAGTGAGTTTTCTGATTTCGGTTCATTATCTTGTGTATTGGGGTTGTGTATGAAGTTGTCATACTTCTTGTGGCGTATGCTCTAGTTTTATCTAGATAATAGTTTTGTAACCCATCTTCTGATAGTGAATATTTGGTTGGACTCCGAAATCAGTCCCGTGGTTTTTACTTCCTACGCTGGGAAGGTTTTCCACGTAAAACGTGTTCTGTGTTGTTTGCGTTTATTTTATTCAGACTTGATATTTTGTTTGGGATCGTTATCTCTATCATACTTGATACGAGAAAGAAGATTTTGTGTGTGCTTCTATTTCTTGTCAAAGTGGTATCAGAGCGAGAGGTTGTGTACTTGTCTTGTATCAAATATGGAGGTGAATACAAGCAGAATGGTGACGATGAATAGTTCAAATTATCATATATGGAAATCGAAGATGGAAGATCTTCTTTATGTTAAAAGTTTTCATTTACCAGTGTTCGGTGATGAAAAACCTAAAGATAAGTCTGATGCAGAATGGATAATTATTCATCGACAGGTTTGTGGCTTTATTCGGCAATGGGTTGATGATAATGTGCTGAATCATGTTGTAGACGAAACAGATGCAAGTAAATTGTGGAGTAAACTTGAGGAGTTATATGCTCGGAAGACAGGAAATAGTAAGTTACTTTTGTTCAAACAGTTGATGTATTTGAGGTATCAAGATGGATCACCTCTTACAGATCACTTGAATACCTTTCAAGGATTGATTAATCAGTTGGCTGCTATGGGTATCAAATTTGATGACGAGGTTTTGGCGTTATGGTTGCTTGGTTCGCTGCCAGACTCATGGGATACTTTCAGAATGTCTCTTTCTAGTTCAGCTCCTGAAGGCAATATCTCAATGGCATTAGCTAAAAGTAGTATGTTGAATAAAGATATGAGAAGAAAAACAGTTGGCTTCTCTTCACATTCAGAAACTCTAGTCGTTGAGAAACGTGGTAGAAATGAAAATCGCGGTTGGAAAACTAGAGGTAAAAGTAGAAGCAAGAGTCGAAACAAGTCTAATAAATTTGTAGATTGGGAGTGCTACTACTGTCATGAGATCGGGCACACTAAGAATTTTTGTCCTAAGTTGAGAAAGAAGAATAATTTTGGGAAATCTAATAATGGTAAATAAGAAAAGAATAAGGAGAAAAATTATGATGAAAGTGGTGACGAGAAACATGTTGCTGCAGTTTCAGATAGCTATTTCATTGTTATTGATGATGCTGTCGTGAATTCTGTGTCTGATGAAAATGGTTGGGTAGTTGACAGTGGTGCTATAATTCATGCCACTTCTGGTAGAGAATTTTTCTCATCTTACACCTCTGGTGACTTTGGTTCTGCAAAGATGGGAAATAATGATTTGTCTAAAGTGGTTGATATTGGTGATGTTTATCTAGAAACAAGCATGGGTGCAAGATTGATTTTGAAGGGTGTTAAACATATACCCGATCTTCGATTGAATTTGATATCTACAGGGAAGCTAGATGATGAAGGTTATTGTAGTATTTTTGCGAATGGGCAGTGGAAACTTACTAAGGGCTCGTTGGTTGTGGCAAGAGGACAAAAATATTCAGCCCTCTACATCATGTCTGCAAGGGTGTCTGCTGAGAAAATCAATGTTGTTAATGATGAAGCAATGCTTGATTTATGGCATAAAAGACTCAGTCACATTAGCGAAAAAGGATTAGATATTCTGAGGAAGAAACAGTACATTCGTGGGATACACAAAGCTCATTTAAAGAAATGCGTACATTGTTTGGCTGGAAACCAGAATAGAGTATCTTTCAAGAGCTCGGCTCCTTCAAGAAAACCAAGTTTGCTTGACTTGGTACATACTGATGTTTGTGGTCTTTTCAAAACGAGAACACTTAGTGGTTGTTTGTACTTTGTTACTTTTGTTGATGATCATTCCAGGAAAGTTTGGGCTTACACTTTGAAAACAAAAGATCAAGTGTTAGATGTCTTTAAGCAGTTTCAAGCTTCAGTTGAGAGACAGACTGGGAAACAATTGAAGTGTGTTAGAAGTGATAATGGGGGAGAATACATTGGTCCTTTTGATGATTATTGTAGACAGCAAGGTATTCGGCATTAAAAGACACCTCCCAAGACCCCTCAGTTGAATGGCGTAGCGGAGAGACTAAACCGAACATTAATTGAAAGGGTAAGATGTCTTCTTTCACAATCACAACTCCCTAAATACTTTTGGGGTGAAGCTTTGAATACAATGGTACATGTGTTGAATCTTAGTCCTTCTGTACCTTTAGATGGAGATATTCCAAATAGAGTTTGGACAGGTAAAGATGTTTCTTTTGATCATTTGCGTGTCTTTGGGTGCAAAGATTATGTGCATATTCCTAAAGATGAGAGATCTAAACTGAATTCGAAGACAAGACAGTGTGTATTCATTGGTTATGGCCTTCCCTCAAACTGCAATGGCCAATAGTGTGACCTGTGACGGTGAATCCTTTGAAATTCCTAAGGAACAAAACCCTCTGAGCTACGCTTTGCTAGGTTATTTTAGGTCAATATCCGATTTGGAAAAAAAGGTTTGTGACCAAGCTCATGACATAAACGTTCTTGGAGATGAAAATCAAAATTTGAAGAACTCCCTTTCTTCTCAACAAAACAATGTAGAGTCTCTTTTAAAAGAAAAAGGACATAGTAGCTCTGAACTGACGTAGGCTAAGACTGCTTTGGAAAAGCTAAAATCCAAACACAACACACTAGAAGCAAACACTTCGGCTGAAATTAATTCTCTCAAAGTGCAACATATTGCTGATGGAAACACCATTAAAGCTATGTCCGATGAGAAAGACAAGCTAGAAAAGCTTCTTAAAGAGAAGAGGGATGAGTTAGCTATCTTTCGATAAAATATGAAGAAAGACATAGATGTTGCTGTGGAAAGGTACGCTGCAGGGGTGGTGAACTCTCTGGAGAAAAGAGATGAAGGGATAAAGTCCGACATGGTTATATTATTCCGTAAAACTTTTCCATATAATAAGTTGGGACCTTTGTGGAGCTATGTACCTGGTGATGAAATACCACACCACATTCTACCTATGTATATAAGAATGGTTAATCATCCGTTAGTAGTAGTGACTCGAAAGGAGAAGAAGGTGAAAATTCCAGTTCGGAGACAACCAACACACCTCCACCAACCAATCCAGATGAAACCAAAAGGAACGACCCCTAAGATTATTATGTTTACTTCACTAAATTTTGAAACTAAAAATCTTTGGATGGCAAAGGCATTACTGTTTTAATTTTAACTTATCTTGATACTAAAATCCTTTGATGGCCAAAGTATTTTGTTGTGAAATCAATAAGAATTTTCCTTGTTTTGATTTAATCTTACTCTTACTTTATACTTGTGTTTAATAATCTTGGTTTCACGAAGGTTTTTAACGAATCAGGGTTATATTTAATAGTCTGATTAACACTTGGATATTATGTTTAATAGTCTAGGGAAAATTTACACATTTACAAATCCGGATTATGCTTAATATATCGAGTCAGTATGGCTCAAGACATTTAATGAATTGGGACTATGTTTATTTTGTTTGTACAATGCTTACACCTTTACTAATATGGATTATGTTTAATATATCCAGTTAGTATGGTTAAAGGCATTTAATTAATTGGAACTATATTTAATTTGTCCGGAGAACGCTTACATCTTTACCAATCTAGATTATGTTTAATATATCGAGTCAGTATATCGAGTCAGTATGGCTCAAGGCATTTAATGAATTGGGAATATGTTTAATTTATCAAGAGAACGCTTACAGTTTTACCGATCTGGATTATGTTTAATATATCCGGTTATTATTCACCATACTTTTACCAAAGTATTTAATAGACTCCGAACAAATGTTCAATTGATTCGGATCTCTTGTGGTTAACGCAAACTTTTAAGAAGGCATCAAGTAGATAAAAAATTAGGCACTTCATGAAAATCTCCCCGTACCACCAGGGTAGGAAAGAGTATGTCCCTATATATTTACATGGATATATAAAAAAGTAAATATTTACAAAGAACTTTATTCTAAATACAACTTGAGGTACTCAATGTTTTAAGGGTGCTTGAGCAAGTTGTCTTCCTTATCTAAAGGCATATATGTCTCCGATTTGATTTTCTCATAAACAACATATGGCCCTTTCTAGTTTGGAGCCAGTTTTCCCAACTGCTTTTCTTTGGTGTGCAAAAATACTTTCCTTAATACCTTGTCTCCTACTTGGAAATCTCTTCTTTTGAATTTTGATGCATACCTACTTCTTATTAGGCCATGATAGTGCATAGTTCTCAAATAATCCTTAACACTCCTTTCTTCCATCAGATTCAATTTCCCCCTTATTACTAACTCATTAGTTTGTTCGGAGTAATTCTGTACTATAAAAGAAGGCAGTGTTTCTTCAATAGGAGTAATGGCATCCATACCATAAATAAAGAAAAAGGAGATTCTTGAGTGGTTGTCGTTGGGGTTGTTCGGTAAGCCCATAATACTTCTTAGAAATAACTTGGCCACTTCCCTGCAGCCCCTTCTAAATTCTTCTTAAGCCCCTTTAGGATAGTCTGATTCGCAACTTCATGTTGCCCATTGGATTAAGGATGAAATGGAGAAGAATAACAGTGTTGAATTCCTATGAAAGCACACATTTTTTTCATCTCTTTGTTATCAAATTGTGGCCCATTATCCGTGGTGATTCGCTACGGGATTCGAAAATGAAAATAAATGTTCGATATGATAAACTTAATGATATCCTTTGAGGTAATGGTTCAGATATTGATTCCAAAGGTAGGGCCCCAACCAAATCTAAATCATACCTAGCAAAAGGTAATGGTTCAGATATTGATTCCAAAGGTATTGTTGGGATATGGATTTCATTTCTAAATCTTTGCCAAGTATCACATTTCTTCACCAAGTTCTGTGCAGCTGCCATTATGGTGGGCCAATAATAATCTGCTCGCAAAAATCTCATGCTTAAAGCTCAGAAACCACAATGAGCAGATACGTCCTCATTATGCAATTCAGATAGAATATTTTGAGACGAGTAAAAAGTTAAGAAGTGTAAATAAGGTCTGCTAAAGGATATTTTGTATAGAACTTCTCCCAAAATTAGAAAACCACTGGCCTTATATTTGATCTTCTTAGCCAAAGCTTTATCCGGAGGTAAAATCCCATCGGATAAAAATTGTATAATTTTACATCCAATCTTGTGGCTGCGTGACTCGTATATTTATGTTTTCTTCATCTTTTTTGATGTTTTCTGGAATCTTTATTATCAAAGGATATTTTTGCACTATGATCCATAGATAAGCTTCCAAATAGGTTATCGTAGTTAAAAAATCTCCCATCATATTCTTTGACCTAGAAACATGCTCCTATTGAAAATTCTTAAAATTTGCACCCATTTCTCTCAAGGACTTTAAATACAATATGAGATGGTAACCGAAGACAAGCAATGGTTGCCTCATATTCTGATTCATTATTAGAAACTCTAAACCTGAAGCATATAGCCTGATACATTGTTTCACCATAAGGAGAAGTCAAACAAATCCTAACTACTCGATCCACCGTCTGTTTGTACCAACCATTGTTTTTTACCTTGACTACTTGGCTCTCGTCCATGGGGTCTTTTAGCATGAAACTCTACAAAGCAATCAGCCACAACTTGGGCTTTGATTGCAGTCCGAGGAGTACAGTTAATATCATAATTACCTAATGTCATAGAACACCTGGTCATTCTATTTGAGATATCAGCCTTTTGTAGCACATTCTTTAAAGGGTATGACGTTCGAACAATAATTGGGTGAGCTGGAAAATAAGGCCTCATCTTTCTGGCAGCTATTACCAATGCCAAAGGTAACTTTTCTAGCATTAAATATGATTTTTTTGCCTCCACAAACTCTTGCATATGTAATAGACCGGACGTGGATAATTATCCACCTCTTTGACTTGGACTACACTTACAACATATTCAGATACAGCCAGATATATGTAAAGTTTTGTCCCCCGGAACTGGTTTGAACAATGATTTTGGTGAAGACAAGTACTTTTTAATTTCAAGAAAATCTAAGTCGCACTCCGGAGACCAATTGAAGTCCTTAACATTTTTTAAAACCTAAAAAAACTGAGCACAGTTGTATGAGGATCCAGAATTGAACTTGTTCAAAGCAGCTAGACATCCAGTCAACCTCTGTACTTTTTTAGCATTCTGAGGAGGATCCATAGATAACAAATCAGTAAGTTGATTGGAATCGGGCTGAATTCTTTTTTCACTTATAACATATTCCAAAAACTTCCCAGAGTGAACTCCAAATATACACACTTGTTCGGGTTCAACATGGAATTTATAGCCACTAGGGAAGAAAACGTTTTATGGAGGTCAACTATGTGCACATCTTCTTCAAGACATTTTACCATCACATCATCTATGTATACCTCTATATTCCTTCCAATCTGGTTTGCAAACGTCTTATTCACCAATCTTTGGTAGGCAGCCCCAGCATTTTTCAATCCGAAAGGGCATTACTCTATAAACAATGAAGCGCCCCTGTCTGTGATAAAAATAGTATGGTCATAGTCATTCAGATCTACTTGGATTTGATTGTACGCGGAGAAAGCATCCATAAAGGACAAAATCTTGTTACTAGATGTAGAATCCACCAAATGATCTATCCGAGGAACTGGAAACATGTCTTTAGGACATGCTCTATTCAAGTCTGTGAAGTCAATAAACATACGCCATTTGCCATTCTTTTTATTGACCAAAACAGGATTCACAGTCAACAAAGGATACTGAGACTCTTTAATTTAGCCCATCTTGGTCAATTTTCCACCTCTTACACTATTTAATCTGCATTTTCTTTTCAAAAATTTCTTCTTCTTTTAACTACTGGGCCTGCATCGGATCGACAAAATAATTTGTGACTTATTACATAAGCTAGAACCCCAGTTATATCCAAATTACACCATGATAAGATATGCAAGTGTTTTGATAAAAATGACAAAAACTTATCTCTTAAATCCGAGGAGAGCTTAGTACTAATCGTAACGCATTTACCCTCTCAAATATGACAAGTTTCAACTTCTTCAATTGGGATTATAGCAGTAGGAGCCACCTTTGGATCATCTATCTCATTATAATGGATAGATGGATCCAATAATTGCTATTTCTTACCCGCCTTGACTGTTCCTAAAGTTTTTGAGGTAAGGGTTGTGGCATAACATTCTCTGGCAACTTTCTGACTGCTCAGACAACCCCCACTTGGCCTCCAACAGTATACTTCAAATATTGATGCACAGTAGAGGCTACACCATCAATTATTGACAGCCAAGATCCCCGATAAATAGTATTATAACATGTAGGACAATCAAATACCATAAACTACACATCTTTACCAAGACCCATTCCCATTTATAGTTTTTGATGAAGATGATTTGAGGGATATACAAGGGCCACATGAAGATACTGTGGTAATTGGGGCCTCAATTAGGGGCAATGATATCCAAAGGATCCTCAATTACACTAGTAGCTCTGCAAATATACTATTTTTAACTTCCTACAAAGAAATAAAAAACCCTTCGGCCATTCAACGTTCAAATAGAACCATAGTAAGGTCCTCACTAGCAGTTCAACAGATGTCATTGGTGAATTTGAGGAAGAACTATTGTTAGGGAAAGGGCTATTCAATGAGATGATTGTTTAGAGTAAGAAAGCATCTCAGTTCTTGAAGAGTTTTCACCTTTAAGGTAGGTTCAGGTCGAGTTTTATTATGTTATAAGGTTTTGCTAAGTGATGTTGTTTTTTTCGGAGGAAACCCGCAGTCGCTACTCAATTAGTGCAATGAGTGCACACAAGATAAACCCTAAGTCTGACGCAATAGCCTGCAAACCAATGCCAGAAGGTAAACCACACAAGGTGACATGCTCAGCCAATAAAGAGTATGTAGAGGGACTCGAACTCATGACCTTTAGTTACAAGCATGCCTTACTCAACCAACTCGGTTACTCCCTTGGGATTGCTAACAGATGTTTTTGTTAGCAGACGTTAGGTGAAGCATTTGTTATCTAACTTCGACTACTCATTAACATATTTTCAAGTGCACTAATAATGATAATTGACCTTCTTTTATATAGAGGTAGGTATCCGTTCAATATTTATTTATTTATTTTGTTATCAATAAATATTATAATATTTCATTTAATTAACTATTAATATACTGTATATTAAATTTTCATTTTTTAAATCGATTTATAATAATAAAAAGCTATTAATATATTATTACTATTTTATTTTAGGTAATTTTAAAATTAAGTAAATTTATTTAATGAATGAGATATTTTCAAAATATTATTTTATTATAAATTTATAAATAAATTTTAAAAATATATATCATATAATTTTATTTAATTAGTTTTAGGTCAGTTTTACTTTAAATTTTAAAATACAAATAGAAAAAGTTTCTAAATGAATTTTAAAATAATTTTTTTAAATTAAAGTATCGATAAATACTCACTAAACTATCTCACCACTACCTAGTACCCCAAATTTGCAGAGTATCAATAGGTACCTTGAGCCAAAAGACTGACAAAAATACCTTCAATATTATATATAAATATGTTTTAGGTTCAAACCCACTTTTTTTCCCATTGGTGTACCACTAACACCATTTAATTGGTAAACAAAAACCACTTTTACATCAAACTCTTCAAAGACCTTCGATGTACCCACGAACCCACATAACCTAACTAACTAACCTTTTGCATAAGCTAAATTCTGCCGAGCGAGCATCGTCGATACCCTCAGATTAGTAACCAAGTGGCTATACATCAGTGAATAACCAACATTAACAAAAATCCAGCGAGTATACAAAACTCAGCAGACAAATGGTGGCTACATACATGTTCATATTTCTCTTAAAGTTTAAGAATTGTTTTGCTTTACTGAGTTTAAAGTGCATATAGATGGTTCATTACCATCGGTGTTGCTTAGTTATACTTAAATTAAGTATTACGATCATGTATCAAATAGTAGGTTATGGGTATTTTATGGTCGACATTAGGTTCTGTAGGTGCATGTACTTTGATTCCGTTTTTGCGTGTTGTGTTGTCTCTTATCTCTAGTTTTCTAAGTTGTTTATGGGTTTAGTGGTTGTGTTCTTATTTCTAAGTTTTTGTCAATCTGCATGGGAAATTTATAAATAATTTGCATCCTTATCATATAGATTTTTGAACAA
The DNA here is from genome assembly GCA_036936605.1 of Limnanthes douglasii subsp. nivea. Classification (NCBI taxonomy): domain Eukaryota; kingdom Viridiplantae; phylum Streptophyta; class Magnoliopsida; order Brassicales; family Limnanthaceae; genus Limnanthes; species Limnanthes douglasii. Next base: position 996,100 of record JAUPFV010000004.1, on the reverse strand, counting down.
CTCACATCCTCTTAGGTTGTTGGATAAGAAAACTCATTCGTTTATGTTGGACCAATAGAAAAATAGTGTAGTTTAAAACGACTCGCAAAAATGTTTGTTGTTTATTCAGTTTTGTTTCAAACTCTCGTGATTAGTTTTTCAAACATCTTGCTATTTTAGTGTTTCAACATAAGTCGCTCGTTTAATATTTCAAACAACTCCCTCTTTTAGTTTTTCAAACAACTCGCTTTGTCAATGTTTCAAACAACTCGTTGTTTTAATGTTTTAACACAACTCGTTTGTTATATTAACAAACAACTCACATTACCAAAGAGTTGATTAAGCTAGTTGTATTATGCTTACCATATGTGAGTTCTTTAATCAACCATCTTCGGTTCATGTTTTTACAGGCAATATGACTGCGAAAGGAAGCTTCTACAGGTCAGTATTAGTGTGCATCATAAATCTCATACAAACAAACCTGGTCACTTCTGCACACATGGAAGCTACAAAAGACACACCCTCTACACACTTTTGAATGCGTTATTCAACCTTCGCAACCAGAAGTTTGCGAAGGAAAGGTTTTATGCACTATCTGAGCAAATTATAAGGACGTTCTTGGTTAAGGAGGACGTGTTCCAAGTAAGGTTGAAGCTGGTTAAGCTAACGACCCACAATTTAAAGGTCATTTTTTTTTTATCTTAAGCACAGCACAAAGTACATTCATTTAACAAAAGCCGGAGGATTCGTAAGTCGATACATAGACGGGGCAACGAATGATTTAAGGATAATGCAAACATACTTAATGGCTGAAAGTTCATCGAAAATTAGACCTACAAATACAAAAACTGTATCAAACAATATTATAAATGTATTATAAATCTTATGTATTTTATAATAAGGATGTTTAATTTCCATTATATACCATGTTGCCCCGTGTTTCACATGCAGGTAAAGTGAAAGCCATCAAGCAAGAGGAACATGAGATGGAGGATGTTGCTGGAGTGTTGATATTGTTTGTTTGTTCAACCGTATTTACTCGGTCTCATAAGATGTAATGGGTTAGAATGTGGTATATTCTGTCAGAAGTTGGTAAAATAAACAAATATTATTGTTTTTGAGGCGTATTGCATAAGATTCTCTAGTCGACTAGAACATGTGTTGCTGAGAAATAACATGATAGAGTTATCAAATGCATTGCATTTCTATTTGTAAGAATGTTTTATCTTGATGATAATAATTTTTGTGATGCAACCATTCGTCATTGAGCACACAATAATTAGGCAAGACCTCGTTAAACCGAACATGATCTCATGGTTCTTCAAATGGTATGGATTGGAATGCAAACCATCAATCTTGGAGATGATTAAAAAGCTAAACCTGATACGATATGATGAGGTATGAAATATATATTATCGTACTTTATTGGTTTTTAGAAAGAACTCACTTAGTTTAATTATAAAGGTACACACATATTTAAGTATAAAACAACTATTAACGTTGTAGTAACATGTAACACCCACATTTATAGCATAAAACAACTCACGTAGTTGTATTATAAAATAACTCTCAAAGTTGAAGTATAACACAACTCATAATATTGTAGTTACATAGAACACGCAAATTTGTATTATAACAGAACTCTCATGTTGTTGGTAACATAAAATACGCACGTTTGTGAATACAAACAACTCGCAGGATATGTCGATGGTATTAAACAACTTACGTACATGTATTAACTAGGGTTTTCTTCCTTGGATAGGTTGTGAAGGTTTCTCTAGAGTTGACATATGCTAAAAAGCAGCATTTAGAGGATTTGAAGAAAGTTAAAATCCATATAACGCACCGGTTGTACCAGAAAAAAGGCATAGGAAAACAAAGAAAAATGTAGCCCAAAAACCAAGCAAAAGGGCACCAGACCCAAAGTAACAACCTAACACACAACCAAACAACCAACCCAAAAAAAACCTGGCATCAACGATCCCATAAACAAAAAACCCAGACATCCTAAATAGAGAACGGGGATATACAAGATGATAATTTGTTCATACTTCTCTCTCGTTTTGTGTTCCAACAAAAACCGACTCCAACGAAGTAAAGTTGATCAGAGAGAAATGCAACAATTTCGAAATGTCGTACCAACATCCGAAAAATAAAAAAACAAGTTTTAAGCACTATTCCCGTTATATTATTCGACAGAGAGTTGAAGGAAAAAGAAATAAGGTCAGCACCTATATTGATAAGAGTCGTCTAGAGCGTTTGATTGGCGACATGTGAGAGAAGTAAGTATATGTTTTAGCATGTTATATATGTTTAATTTGTTTAATACGTATAAACAAATAATAATGTGTCCGATATTCTTGTGGTAGATTGAAAGCGACAGAAACCACTAGTTGAATCAAATGCAAACTTTGAAGAATGACAACTTAAAAACGCATGTTCTTTGCCTTTTTTCTCTATTGCAAGCCCTCCCAAAGAGCAAAAAGATGTGCAACCGTACTGCCACAAGAACCAATATGAATTTAACCTACTTTATATGTTTTAAGTGTAGATGATAAAAAGCTCGTACAAGCTTAAAAAACAACCGTTGTACCATCTGAAATGCAGGCAAAGGCTTAACCCCGAAAAAAAAATATAGGAGGCACAAAATTTAATTAAGTAGTACTGGAGCAAGAGGTAAATGATACAAATCAAACTCATGCAAGTGGTTCTAGCTGAAATAGTACCAGAGTAGGTGGTAGATGATAAGGCTCAGTCTCCTGCAGAGGTAGGGCCTAAAAACGCGACAGACGTGTCATTGATAGACATAACTAAAGAGCTAGTGGAGACACATCAGTCTTCTCCAAAAGAAAAAGATAAAAATCCGTCTCCTACAAAGGAGACAAAGACACATTAGTCTCCTTCAGAGGAGAGACGGATAAACCAGTCTCCTCTAACGGAGACAGAGACACATAATATTCCTATGAAGGAGATATATACAACTGAGTCTCTTTTGAAAGAGACAGGGACAAATGAGTCACCACAAGTACCGCAAATGCAAAAAGAAGAAAGTCGTGAAGAATCTTGAGTAAATGAGGTAGAAAGTCGTGAACAAGAGTAGCAACAAAACAATTTGGTTTTACGGAGAAAGAAGGTCGTGAATATGTAAGTGGACCGAAGTACATTAAGATTAAACTATTTAAATATATTTTATAATATATTGTTTCTAATTTTTGTTTTATTAAACTTTGGTACGTTTTTTTGAAAAAACAAGCAAGGTTAGTGTTTTTATACTTGTATATATGATGCATGTAGAAACTCCCAACAGTAATAAGTACTTGTATGATTAACGTTTCAAAGAACTCTTATAACTATTTTTCAAACAACTTGCATTGCATGTTTTGTTACACTTTGGTATTTAATGCAAGAAACAACTCGCATGGTTAGTGATACAAAGGAAGTAGAATAATCAATTTTCAAAGACTTCTGATTATTCTCATTTAAAGAACTAACATGGTATAGATATCAAACTACTCTCATGTTTAAAAATCAAACAACCCGTATGTTTAAAAATTAAGCATTATAAAGAACTCTCATATTGGATACTGCAAAGAACTCGCATTTTTATTATTGTCAAGAATTCTCATCTTTGATATATTACAGCATGTCAACCAATAACAACGCCAATAAAAACAAAAATATCAAGGAGAACAACAACAACCAAAATTGGAAAATAGTGGAAAGTTAACACAAACTGAAGCAAGATCAGTACCACAATAACTTGAAAAAGAAGCCCAACCCTGCAAAAAGGCATAAATACTGAAGCAGCGGTAGAAGTACCATTGTTAGATGGATAAGTTACTAAACACCAACAACCATGCTACACAAATTCAGAACAACCGAGCCAAGCACAAATAGTAGCAACAATACTAAATCTAGCTGAAAATTAAGAATGACAAGTTTTAAGAGAGCTGATACAACTAATAAAAACAGTATGCTTAGAAGAACAATTTATTGATGATTATTAAATGAAATATACATAATCATTTGTTCAAGAAGTTGATAAGATTGAGCTCGATGCTGTGCTGCTGCGGACTTTGGATTTTATGAAAAATGATACACTTGCTCGACTTTGTGAAAATGGTGCAGTTGAAAAGGCTTTAGAGAAAAAAAACTACATTGGTCGTCGTTGTGGATATCATAAATGGATTTTTAGATTATTAAACATCAAATATATGTAATCATGATGTTATAATATGACATCCACTATCTATGTTCCAGAAAAGGAAAAAGACAGTAGAAGACGATGATATACGTCCTAATTTTTCTTTAACCAGTACAACACACTAGGTAGAGGCAGTGGTAAGTTTCCCTGATTGGGAAAAGAGTACATCAACAACGTAGTTGATTGATATCGGTGAATACCATAAGGTCTTTAAATTTAAAAGAGAAAAAGGACAAGAACATTCGGAAGTCTGGTATTTACCAATGTCAGTGTTCTCCTACAGACTTCACGTGGCTGTGAGTGAAGTGATGGGGCTACCATACGAATTGGACTGACACTACAAGGTAAAATATAAAAGTCTTGCATTATCATTTGATGACGCATGTTTATTAATGTCTCATCTTTTTTTATACGCCTTCCACTTGTCATTTGGTGGATTATCGACGCTTATATTTACAAGATGCCTAAAGAAGCCGAATGGAAAGTACCATGCAAAGGTTTCGAAGGTGCTCACAATGCCAAATACAGCGCAATAGAAATTTCTAGCCATGCTGCAGTAAGTTTAGCTAAAACTTAACATCATGTAAAAAACTAGAGTTTAGACATGTATGTAGATAATAAGTAAATGTGAGTTGTTTAACAGAACACACGTGAGTTTTTTCGAAATTTGAGGATCTTCTGCTACATACATGTCTAAACTCTTATAAAGAGTTGGCATATTGTATGAAAAAACAGTTGGTATATTGTATGGAAAAAAAAGACTTACCTAGTATATGTAAGGGATATAAAGTGAAGTATCAAAATAAAAGGAAGTTCTGGTGTTAGTCCTTCTTTAAAGTCGAAGCCGAAACACCTAAAGAGGAAACGAACATAGGGTACTCTTTCACCTATTGAAGAAGTGGATGTAGAAGAGACCTCCAAAAAAATAAGAAAGTCGATAAAACCAGTCCTAAAAAGGGAAGAAGAATATCAATAAATACTTCTAGGAGATTGCATCTGATGGGAATGAAGTGATTACCATGGATAGTCAACAGAATCCTCCTATTGAAATTGCCGAGGATGAGCAAGTAAACAACCAACAAGAAAATGACCGAGGTAACGACTATTTTAATCCTGATAGCTATATTAACTTCGATGAATCCCAGGAACATATTGGAGAGGAAGATCCTGTTATTCAACAAATTTAATATCAACTTCATACTTATGGAAGACCCACCAATACCACCTTGAAATCAACAACTTCGGCTGTGATTTCCTTCTAGGTTATCATCCCTTCAACTTTCCTGGTGCTTATTCCTAGGCCTAATCCTATGATTTTGCTGTCAAAAGTATTTTCTTTCTAAAAAAAAGTATATCTTATTTATCTGTCTGGTTCACCTTTTATACTACTTTGTAGCAGTTACAACAATTAATACTAGAATTTTTATTTTCCTAAAGTTCATAGACTATTGACTAATTATCATATATATTATACTACAATATATATTAACTCAATCTTTGACTAAATAAATATACTACAATATATATTACACTAAATATATATTATACTAAATAAATTAGATATTAATCTAATTTATTTCCTGTAACACCCTCCCTTAAATTGATGCTGGTAAATCGACCAGTAACAATTTGCCAATAAGAAATTGATGCCGCCGACGAGTCATAGCTTTGGTGAAAATATCAGCCACTTGGATATCAGAAGAGATGTGAGGAAGAGATATCACCCGTTTTTCCAAAGTATCTCGAATGGAATGACAATCAACTTTAATGTGTTTGGTGCGCTCATGAAAAACATGATTTGTGGCAATCTGAATGGCACTAGTGTTATCAACATGAAGAGGGGTAGAAGTTGTTTGAGGAAATTCAACCTCCTCAAGAAGACCGTGTAGCCGTACAATTTCGGAACAAGCACTAGACATGGCACGATATTCAGCGTCAGTAGCGGATTTAGAAACACGATCTTGTTTCTTACACCTCCTAGAAATTAGAGCATCGCCTAAAAACATACACCAACCTGTAGTAGATCGACGTGTATCTGGACATCCAGCCCAATCAGCATCAATATAGGAAACAAGTTGAAGAGTTGAGCCAGCTGGAAAGAACAAACCACGAGTAGGCGAGCCTCGAAGATAGCGAATGATGCGTCGAACTGCAGCAAGGTGTAGATGTCGAGGAGAGAACATAAACTGGCTAACTTGATGAACAACATAGGATATATCAGGGCGCGTAGTTTTCAATTAGATAAGACTCCCAACTAAGCGCCGATAAAGAGTAGGATCATCCAAAAGGTTCCCTTCATTTTTCCTAAATTTGACATTTACCTCCATGGGAGTATCAATTGAAGAAGCATCCTCTAGACCAGCCAAAGTGATAAGATCTTGAATATACTTTTGTTGCTTCAAAAAAATACCATTAGCCAGACGATGAACTTCTAATCCTAAGAAGTATGTAAGTTGGCCAAGATATTTCATATGGAAAGTTACATGTAAGTGTTTTTGAAGCTTAGTAATCAAACTACAATTAGTACCAGTGATGATAATATCATCCACATAAACAAAGAGAAGGACTATACCTGATGTAGACGTGTGGAAAAATAAAGAAGAATCATACTCACTTTGGGCAAAACTGAAAGAAAGAAGTGTACGCCGAAACTTTTCAAACCAAGCACGAGGTGCTTGTTTGAGCCCATACAAAGAACACCTTAACTTATAGACATCATTAGGAGAAGAAGTACTCATACCAGATGGAAGCTTCATGTATATCTCTTCTTGAAGATCTCCATGAATAAAAGCATTCTTAACATCCATTTGATGCAACGGCCACGCTTGTGAAGCAGCAATAGCCAAAATGCTTCGAACGGTGGTCATTTTGGCAACAGGAGCAAATGTCTCCTCATAATCAATCCCATATCCTTGCTTATTACCCAGAGCTACAAGACGGGCTTTGTATCTCTCCAAAGGGAAATCAGAACGTAGTTTCACAGAGAAACCCCACTTACTCCCAATTGGTTTAACTGTAGGAGGGCAATGAACAATATCCCATGTATGATTCTCCTCAAGTGCTTGAAGTTCTACTTGCATTGCGTTTTGCCAACACTCATGTTCCATGGCTTGTTTGTAGCTACTGGGAATTGAAATACTAGATAAAGTAGCTACAAGAGAGACGGGGGAACAAAAACCATACCTATCAGGGGGTCGAGAAGGACGAGCAGATCGACGAAGAGTTGTGGAAACAAGAGCAGGATCAGGCGTCGAGACAATGTTAGAAGGGATCACAGTAGTGGGACCAGACTCATCTCGATTACGTCGTCGATATACAAAACCGGGTTTAAATCTTTCTATAGATTTCGGAATAGCAGAAAAACTTGGCATGAGAGATAAAGATGCATGAGGTGGATCAACATGAGATGGAAAAAAATATTAATTTTAAAAGAAATATTAATTTAAAAAAAAATCACATTCCTAGACACCCGAAGACGACGAGCATGAGGATCATAACATACATACCCTTTATGAGGAATAGCATAACCAAGAAAAGTACATTTTACAGATTGAGTCGTAAGTTTATGACGTTCATGAGTAGGGAGGTGTACAAAACAAACACATCCAAAGGTACGAAGATCAGAATATGAAGGAGAATGACCAAACAACTTATAAAAAGGAGAAACGTGATTTAACGTAGGAGAAGGTAAGCGATTAATCAAAAAACCAGCCGTAGAAAGTGCTTCACACCAAAAACGAGAAGGAACAGATGATTCAAGTAAAATAGTTCTTACCACATCAAGAAGATGACGATTTTTCCTCTCAGCCACACCGTTTTGTTGTGGTGTTGAAGGACAAGAACGCTGAGAGAGAATCCGTTTATTTTGAAGAAAGTTTTGAAACTCATGTGATATGTATTCACCCCCATAATCAGATCGTATAACTTTTATACTGGCAGAAAATTGAGTGTCAAGATATGCAAGGAAGCGTTTAAAAACTGAAAAAATTTCAGCTTTAGCCCGAAGGAAGTAAACCCAAGTAAAACAACTAAAATCATCAATGAATGTAACAAAATACTTGTAGTGTTCATGAGAAACAATGGGTGCAATCCCCCAAACATCACTATGAATAGCATCAAAACATTTTGAAGCACGAGAGGCATGATGAGGAAAAGGTAAAACCTTACTTTTACCAAGTTTGCATAATGTACAATCAAAAGAAAGATCATGAGAAGAACTTATTTTATTGCCCAATCATCCATAATGAACCAAAGTATGAAGGACATCAGGAAGGGAAATGACCTAGACGTCTATGCCACATTTGGTTTCGAGGACCAACAACATTACAAGCAAACGAAAAAGAAAAACTAGGAATATCAGTGGAAGGAGACTTATATAATGGAAAGAGTCGTCCCACTTTAGGACCCTTCGCAATCATCTTTCCTGATACTTGATCCTGCACAACACAACCAGAAGGAGAAAAAGTGACATGATAATTATTATCGACCAATTGACCAACAAAAATAAGATTTGTGGAGAGTTCAGGAGACACAAAAACATTAGTGAATGTGGAAGAAAGATTACCAACAACACTAATAGGCACATAATAACCATTAGCAGTGTTAATTTTCAGATCTCAATCATATTTTTTAACATTAGACATAGGAACAACGGTATTTGTCATATGGTTTGAGGCTCCAGAGTCGAAATAGCATGGTGCAGAATAATGTTTTGGATTACCTGAGAGTCCATAAGTTGGAAAAGCAGAAATTATCATTTGTTGAACCATTTCAGGAGTGAGTGTGTTTGGATTTGTTGTTGGAGAAGGAACATGAACAATCGGCGAGGCAGTAGGCAATGCAGTAGAACAAGCACTAGTGGAGGCATAATAAGCAGTACCTTGTCGTCATTCAGGTCGAGTGGGACAAGCAGAGATGATGTGCCCTTGTTTCTTGCAGTAGTTGTAGACATTTTTGGGACAATCCCGAGCAATGTGGCCGAAAGAATTACAACTATAGCATTGGATGACACGCATGTCTCTATTTTTATTTCTCGCTTGTGTTACATAAGCTACCGGAACCGGTGTATTGATACTGGCTTGATGTTCAATAGATTCCTGAGTTATCATTCGCTGCTCTTCACGAAGAAGTTCAACCAAACATGCATCCAGAGATGGTACAGGATGACGATTCATCAGATTAGACCGTGCGATGTCAAAATCTGGTCGTAGCTTCATCAAGAACTGATCTCGTCTGCTGGTTGCATGCATTGTCTGGATAGCAGAAAGAACTGAAGCAGGAACATCGGCATAAATTATATCTGAATAATCTGCCCAAAGGTTTTGAAAACCTGAAAATTATGCTTCAATGGAAAGACTATCTTGAGTGTAATTAGCCAACTCATACTCCAATTGAAATCTTCTAGAAGAGTTGTCTTGATTATAAATTGTCTTTAGATAATTCCACATACCAGCAGCGGTTTTATAGGTCTTCAAGGTGAGAACAAGATGAGGTTCGAGTGAACTAAGAATCCAAGTCATGATTCTAGCATCTATTATTTCCCACTTGGACAAATCATTGGCATCTAGAGGGGCAGGATCACTCCCATCAATATGACCCCATAATTCTTTGCCTTTCACATACAATTGAAATTGAACTTCCCAAGCAGAATAATTTTTCCCCGTAAATTTAATATGAAGCGGCTCGAATTTATCCAGTGACGTGATGTAACCAAGAAAAACAGATCCACGAGAACAAAAATATGAAATAAAACTAAAAAACCCCAAATTCTCAAAAGAAAAAAATATTTCACTACCCAAAAACTCTCGAAATTCAGAAAAATCTGAAACTAAAAATCCCCAAATACTCTCTAAATTCAAAAAAAAAACTTACCACCCAAGATACACAAAAAACTCACCATCCAAAAAAACTCTACGAAAAATCAGCTGCGCTCTGATACCATGTCAAAAGTATTTTCTTTCTCAAAAAAGTATATCTTATTTATCTGTCTGGTTCACGTTTTATACTACTTTCTAGCAGTTACAACAATTAATACTAGAATTTTTATTTTCCTAAAGTTCATAGACTATTGACTAATTATCATATATATTATACTACAATATATATTAACTCAATATTTGACTAAATAAATATACTACAATATATATTACACTAAATATATATTATACTAAATAAATTAGATATTAATCTGATTTATTTCCTGTAACATTTGCCTCCTAAAGTACTTTATGAAGATGTCTTAAACGCCCTTCCACCTTTTGCCAGCCTCGAATCTTCAGTCAAGACCCTCACACATGCATTCGATGTTGCAAAACTTCAATTGAAAGACATGGCTAAAGAGATGGTGCAGTACAAATATTCTACCGAAGCTGAATAGTCGATGAGGAACATTTTAGGCGAACTTGTGAAATAATAGTTCTACTAATTTCAAATGGCTAGATCTCACTTTCTCCGATGTCTTCTTCATGTCAAAACACGTCTTCGGGAGACCTGATTTAATGAAAGAGAAAATATCATGATGCGTCATGAGTATTTCTTGCAACGAGTTCATGCCAATTATTCCAAAGAATTAAACAAAGAGGCAAAGAAAATCGAACACCTCCACTTAGCTCTTGCCAACAAAGAAGAGAAGAAGAAACAATTGACCGATAAGTTGGCCACAATAAAATCTAACTTCGAGCTATTAAAGATAGCAAAGAAGAAACAACCACCACGCTTCTTCGAGAGCTTTGTGCGACTTATCCCAAAGCAGATCTCTCTAGCTTTAGGAATGATATTCCTGCCAGCCGTCGATAGGTCGACACTTTTGACCCTGCTCCCAACTCATCATCAGAAGAGGCTTTATCCGAAGAGACTTCTTCTAAATAACTCTTACCATCCACTATTTTTTGCTAACTTTTTTGTACTTGTCAATTAGATACTATGTATTGTGGACATCATTGAAATAATATAATTGACTTATCTTTTTATTTACTCTTTATACATGTTATTAATCTGCAATTATTCAAAGTTAGAGTACATGAAATTTACTTGATATAATTCTTGCCACAAAAATTATCTAGAACTTCAAATAATGGGGTATAGTGAATTTATTGAACGTAGCACTCCAAATAACATAGTGCATTTATGGAGCGTAACACTTCTGTTATGAATGAGTCAAATAATGCTTTGACAGTGCACTGTGTCCGACAGTACAGTTTTGTGTATGTCATATTGTGCCTTGACAGTGTACTGTGTTCGGTTGTGACTTGTGTTAGTCTTGTGGTATGAGCTCATTAGGCCCATTGTCTAGTAACTACTAATTCCCTATAAATAGATTACTAGGGCGACACAAAACACAATCTGAAATCTATACCTTTTCTATCATACTGAAACTCTTTTCTCTGGCGGCGCCCGTGGATGTAGACAAACTGTCAAACCACGTTAAATCATGTGTTCATTTAAATCTTTCATTCGCATATGTTGTATGCTTGAGCCATTTTGTGATAAGTGCATAGTAATTTAATAACAAAATTGGTATCAGAGCCACGTAGTGAAATTAGGGCTTTTACAATTAGGGTTTCACAATGGCGTCTACAGTAACAAAATACATGATTGAAAAAATTGATGGGGATCCACCTTTGCGTTGTGGAAGATTAAACTGAAATCTTCATTGGTACCGCAAGGGCTGTGGAAGGCTATGGAGAATAAGTTACCAGAAGAGATGAAAGAAGAGGAGAAACAAGATCTTCAAGAAAGGGTTTTTTACTGGATTTTAATGAGTGTGAAAGATAATGTGCTTCGCGAGATTAGTGGTGAGAAGACTGATGCCTGCGCATGGAAAAAACTAGGAGATCTTTACTCAGAGAAATCAATGGTAAACCGATTATACTTGAAGAAACGTTTGTATGATTTCAGATTCAAGAAGGTATGTCCATAACAGAGCAGTTAGATAATTTCAAATCAATTATAATGGACTTGGAGAATATAAATATTAATATTGAGGATGAGGATAAAGCTTTGTTTGTATTGAGATCGTTACCAGCTCCCTATGAAAACTTCATAGATACCATTATGTATGGTAAGGATAAGTTATCGTTAGCAGATGTCGAAGGGGAACTGAAATCAAAGGAGATGAGACAGTTGCAGCCAGACAATCAAGCTAAAGGGGAAGGTCTTATGACGAGGGGAAGGTTTAGAAGCAAAGCGAGCTCTTTAAGAAGGAAGAACTGGAGGTCCAAATCAAGGGTAAAGCACTCAAACTATTATGAATGCGGTAAGCAGGGTCATTCTAGGAGAGATTGTCCGAAACTGAATGGTAAGAAGGGAAATCAAAAGGAAAATGCAGCAAACATTGTTGAAGGTGTGAATGATTCTGACGATAGGGAAAACAGTGGTACATGAGATGTATTGTCCGTGAGTTTAGACTTTGGGTAAAACTCTTGGGTACTCGATACTGGCACTACATATCACATGTGTCAGTTCAAGCAGTGGTTTGATACGTACAAGCCAATGTAGAGAACTATCTATTTAGGGAACAATCATTCGTTGACTGTTGGTGGTATTGGTAACGTCAGAATCAATGTTTGACGGGGTTGTTATAATCTTGACGTTCTAGCATGTTCAAGGGTTAAAGAGAAACCTGATTTCTCTTGGGACTCTAGACTCTCGGGGTTACAAGTACCGTGCAGAAGATGGTGTAATCAAAGTGACAAAAGGCTCAATGTTATGCATGAAAGGCAGTTTGCAGAAGGGTCTTTACATTCTCCAGGAGAGTGTTGTTATGGGAGATGTTGCAGTAGCATCATCAAGGAGTAATAGCCAAAGTAGGCAAGATCAAAATAAGTTCTGGCATTGGCGTCTTAGTCACATGTGTGACAGAGGATTAGATGTTTTGGGAAATAGAGATTTGTTGAAATGGTATAAAGTAGAATCATTGGGATTTTGTGAGAACTTTGTGTTTGGTAAACAAACTAGAGTCAAATTCAGCAAATCGGCTGTAAGAAAGACCAAACAGAATTTCATCCAAGAGCGGAGCCAGATACTGCATGAGTTTGATTGATGATTATTCAAGGATGGTGTGGGTTTGAGAAGCAAACAAGAAGAAAATCAAATGGGTTAGAATATTGCAATCGTTGAGTTTAACGAGTTCTGCGAAGCTGAGGGAATAGTGCGCTATCGCACTTGTTCTAGAACACCACAATGGAATAGATTCGCAGAAAGAATGAACAGAACGCTTTGTGACAAGGCACGAAGTATGCTCTCGCATTTCGGTGTGGGAAAAGATTTTTAGGCTGAAGCTATCAATACAGCGTGTTACTTAGTGAATCGGTCTTCATCAACGACTATTGATTGTAAAACTCCTTTTGAGATTTGGTATGGATCGTCGGCTGATTATGAACATTTTAGGGTGTTCAGTTGTCCTGCGTATGCTCATGTGAGAGATGGTACGCTTGAGCCAAGGGAAAAGAGGTGCATATTTCTAGGGTATGCTATTGTAGTGAAAGAATATAGGTTATGGTGTACCTCTCCAAAGTCTCCAGGTTTTCTCATCAGTAGGGACGTTACTTTTAATGAGTTTGCTTTGATAGATAGTCAGAAGGAAGTAGGAGAAATGGTCGAATCAGGATCAGTTGTGAATAAACATGTGGAGCTTGAAGTAGAATCAGTTCCTAGTAGGTCCAATAATTTAAGTGGTTCTGAGGTGGATCTAGAATGAGGAGGTGAAGTATCAACATCGGATGATAGTGACGATGATGCGCCTTGATGAGTCTGAACGTTGCTACCTCTCCGGACGGGGACAGTTCGGACTAAGATCACCAGACCGGACAGGGCAGTTCGAACACCTAGCCCATTGGACTTTTCGAACAATGACTAAAGTACTTAAAAACATAAACACTTCTTGACTAAGCTGCTTGCTCTCCTACTAAGAGCTCATGGGTCCTTGAACATGACCCAGGTCCATTAAACATGACCCGAAAGCCCATAAATCCCAAATACAAGGGTATAAATACCCAACCACCCGCATTAAATATGGGTAATGAAAATTAAATACAACCAGACTGCTTAATTCTCCCTCTACTCTCTACTCAAACATTAAACATTTACAAACCTCCACAAACTTTAAACAAATTACAAAATAACCCTCAGACGAAAATTAACCACACCAAATTGGCGACCACAGTGGGAGAAGAAGGTGCTTGAATCGAGCATTCAAACCAACAAGAAAAGTCAGTCCGAATGAATCTGGACACCCCAGAAGTACCACCAGCTTTTCTTGAAGTTGTGGGTGAAAACGATGAATACACTATCGAAGAGCGTGATAGATTAAAGGGAAAGATTGAAGCTCTGATGGCAGAAAAGGCTAAGATGGGCATGAATGAAAAATCAAAAGCATCAATTGCTCATCATACCGATAATCCTAGAGAGCATGAGCCTTCAAAGACTCATGCGAGTACCAAAAAGACTCATGCCAGTTCTAAGAAGTCTCACCGGTCTAAGACAGTGGAGAGTTCTTACTCAGACTCAGAGTCTTCTGATAGGTCCTCGGATAAGGAAGGAGTTGAAGAATCCTTGTCCTCTAGCAGCGATGAGGGCCGAACTAAAAAGAAGCAAAAGTTGATCAAGCAATATTCAAGAAAAACGGATAGACATAGGAAATTGAAGAAGAATATTGGCAAAGGGTCATCTCACAGCCGGAGGCATGTAGACCGGATGCTGATGGATCCTTTTGCCTTCCACGATGAACCAGGTATCTTTGCAACTCCCAATGTGGATACTGTGTTCTGTCGTGGCCGAAATTGGAGACAATCTCCATTGTCTTCCAAAATTCTGTCCGGAAACCTCCCTAAGAGGTTTGATAGCACTAAAATGGAAAAGTACGATGGCAGTACTGATCCAGACAACCATTTGGAGCAATTTAAAAACTTCATGATGAACTTTGACGATGACGACAAGTTACTTTGTAGAGCATTCTCCCAATCCTTTACGGGGAGTGCTCTAAAATGGTATTAAAGCCTCCCACAAGGATGCATCAAGAATTTCAATACCTTTTGGGCGCCCTTCCGGAGGAAGTTTGTTTGGAGTAAAGAGTTGAAGGGCAACAGGGACACAATAATTTATTGTACCCAAGAACTGAACGAATCATTGAAAGAATACATAAGTCGTTTTGTAAACACCAAGAATGGGTTGGCTGATTGCTTCGAGAAAGTAGCAATAGTATCCTTGAGACAGGGCTTAAACCCTGTGAATTTGGCTGATTCGGTGACCATAAAGAAAGCCATGACTTGGGGAGGTTTGCTGAATCAGGTTGGAAAGCAGATTAACGTTGATGAAACAAAGAAAACTAGGGTGCACAGGCAGGTGAGGTCTGCCCCGGTTGCACCAAACCCTAATCAGAATCAATCCGGGAACAAGGCAAAGGAGACCGGACAGGGGCATAGCAGGGCTAAAGCTCAATCTCATCCAGCTGCACCTGCTCAGAGTCAACAATCCAGAAATAAGAGAGGGCATTCAGTTCAACCGGAGTGGTTTGCAGAATTAAAAGAAAGTGTGGCCACCATTTATGATAAAACAAAGAGAGAGGTACAATATAGAAGACCGGCCGCACTGCAATCTCCTAGACAACATCGTAAGAACTCTTTCTGCCAGAATCACAATGATACTGGCCATACCACCGATGATTGTATAGCCTTGAAACAAAAAGTTCAGAACTTGATTGAAAGGGGAAAGCTGGGGGCATATGTCAAACGAAGAGGAGGTAATAGGCCTGACAATACTCACCGGGTTGGTCCAAGCAATGCTGCTCCGGAGGGAGCTATGGTTATAATCGAAAGGTTTGATGTGGAATCAAAATACTTCGATCCGGATCCAACTCGAAATAGAGTGGGTGCCATTGGGGAATGTTCTAGAACAGTCTCCGGGCTCATTAAGTTTTTTGAGTCACTTACAATTTTCGGAGGGGATACTATGACAGCTCCTACTGCTTCTTCGAGGAAGAGGCACGTTCATACTTTAGCTACCCAGCTAGAAGGAGGCATAACCTCCTATCAATCACAAATTCCATTCCCCTTCATTGTTTTTGATGAAGATGACTTAAGAGATATAACTGACCCTCATGAAGATGCTATTGTCATAGGAGCATCTATTGGGGGCAATGGCATAAGACGAATCTTGGTGGATAATGGAAGCTCAGCCAATATGCTCTTCTTAACCACTTACAAGAAAATGAAGAATCCAGCCGTAATTCGGCGTTCGGACAGATCAGTTGTGGGCTTTACTGGCAGCTCAGCAGATGTGATTGGGGAGTTCAAAGAGGAAGTTTTGTTGGGCAAGGGCCCTTTCAAGAAGATGGTCAGGATACTTTTTATTGTGGTAGATTGTCCCACTTGCTATAATGCTATTTTAGGGAGGTATTGGCTCTCTAGGATGCATGCAGTGGCTTCGACAGTCCACCAATGTTTGAAATATGCTATTCAAAGACAAGTGGGAGTTGTCCGAAGCAGTCAAAAGGTTGCAAGAGAATGTTATGCTACAGCCCTGGCTCCCCGGACGTTGGGGGCAGTTCGTATCAACGAGCAATAGCAGTTTGAGGGGCTTTCTGAGGGTGAGGGTGAAATTGATGACCCCAGAGAGACCCCTGGAGTATTGATACCAGTTGAAGAGGTTGAAACACATTCTTTAGAAGAAGGGAAAAGTGTCAAGTTAGGGTCTAAAATGCCACCCGACCTGAAAAATAAGATGTTAAAGTTTTTGAAAAACCATCAGCATGTTTTTGCTTGGCGCAATGCTGATGTTACTGGGGTTCCAGCAGATGTTATATCACATCACCTATCTGTCCGGAGAGACATATCACCAGTGGTTCAAAAGAGAAGGGCTTTTTCCAAGGAAAAAGATGATGTTATTGTGCAAGAGGTTGACAGGCTCACAAAGATGGGGAATATCAAGGAGTCTCAATATCTTTTGTCGACTGCCAATCTAGTCTTGGTGAAAAAGAAAAATGGCAAGTGGCGTATGTGCATTGACTTCACAGATCTCAATAGGGCTTGCCCAAACGATTTGTATCCAGTTCCCCGGATTGACCAACTAGTAGACTCCACCTCTGAGAATAAGCTGCTATCCTTTATGGATCCTTTCTCCGGATACAATCAGATCCAATTAGATCTGAAGGATCATGAGCATACCACATTTGTCACTGACAGGGGTCTTCATTGCTATAAGGTAATGCCATTTGGGTTGAAAAATGCTGGGGCTACTTATCAGAGATTGGTGAACAAAGCCTTTGCTGATCAAATTAGAAGGAATATGGAAGTATACATCGATGACATGATGGTGAAAAGTGTGGATGAGCAATTGCACTTAGATGACCTCCAAGAAACTTTTGCCAACTTGGTAAAAGTGAATTTGAAGCTAAATCCAGAAAAATATGTGTTCGGAGTGCAATCCGGGAAGTTCCTAGGTTATATAATAAGTGAGCAAGGGATACAGCCTGATCCGAACCAACTTAATGCTCTATTCCAAATGGAGCCCCCTCGGAATATTAAAGAAGTACAACGATTGACGGGGAGGTTAGCTTCTTTAAACCGATTTATCTCAAGGTCATCGGACAGATGCGCCCTGTTTTTTCAAAATTTGAAGGGTGCAAAGGGATTTGACTGGACCTCACAGTGTGATGAGGCCTTCAATGAGATTAAGAAACATCTGTCCTCTCCCAAAACCTTATTTAAACCAGTTGATGGAGAGACACTCTTCATATATTTGGCAGTTTCAAGTTGTGCCATCAATGCTGTGTTGGTGAGAGAGGTGGATAACTACCCCCATCCAATATACTACATCAACAAGAGCTTGATAGATGCAGAAAAGCGTAATATCTCATTCAAATGAAGCAAGGAAAAAATAGATTTCAACTTCTTCGATATGTTGGGGTAAGTCCTCAATTTTAGGTCAGTGAGTTTCTATATAGTTTAAAATACCATATTTATACATAGAGTATTGGTCATCTTCTTTAGACATATATTTATATGGTCTATTTTGGGTATTGAAGAATTCTGGTAGAAATTTTGGTCTTCTACCATATGGTTTAATAATTGTTTACGGTCTACGTCTATGGGAGTTTTGAAGGGATAATTTTTAGATAAGGTTTTTTCTTACTATATTTTTTATTAATATGAACCATTTCTTCGTAAAAATAAAAGGATGAGTATGAAGCGAAGTCTTAAAAAAAAAGATGGAATTATGTTAAACATTCAATACTATGGCTATGAAGTATACGTAATTAATTATAGTATAAGTTAAAATGATGTAGTTTTTTAGGTAGTAAAACATTTAGGTATAGTACTATACATAAGTAAATGATAAAGTATATATGATATAGGGTTAAGTTGATGTTTGCAATTTAAGAGTTCCAACGAAGGCGATATGAAAAAAATAGAAGTTGAGTAAACAGAAAAGATGATGGAGAATATAATAAAGTAGAATGAGAAATTGTAAAGATGTCTTCGTTAAGGATGAAAAGGTAAAAAATTAGTTGTTAAATTTTTAGTAGGATTTGGTATGTAAAATGACAATCAAATTAATGATAGGATTAGTGAAATTGAAACGGTGCTAAGATTGTGTCAGGATTAATGATTGACAGTATAGTCAGTATTTATGACAAGTACCAATTTAAATGCGTACGCGTTAAATTGGTAAGCATGTATGTATTGCTTAAAATATTATAATCTCGTCTACTTTTTATTTTAGTCCGTTGTAGAATTTATTGAAAAATAATTTGCTTCAAGGACTAAAGCAATCCAAATAAGGATATATTCCACAATGGAATATATTCCTTATTTAGACAAGGTAAATAAAGTTAATAAAAAGATGAGATGCAAGAGAAATGATGATGAATCTATACTAAGAGTCATGTGAAGATGAGTTAAGATTAGTTCATTAAGTGGAATATAACGAGGGTCGTATCTAGGTAAATGACCAAGGTCATATGCCGATTTATGATGAATGCAAGATTTAGAGTTATAACGAGGGACACATTCTAAATATAACAAGGGATGTCTAATGGCGAGGTTATATTTATGAATTTCACGAATGTCATACGCTGAATAATGACGAAGTTCATAACCTCGTCTACTTTTTATTTTACTCCTCTGTAGAATTTATTAAAAAAAACTTGCTTCAACGACAAGGGTAGTCCTAATAAGGATATATTCCATAATGAAATATATCCTTTATTTAAACAAGGTAAATTTTAAAGTTAATAAAGGGATGAGATAACGAGGGACGAATTCTCAAATATAACAAGGGATATATGTGAAATAATGACGTGGTTCTATTTAGAAATATGACGAAAGTCCTATATTGAATAATGATGAAGGTGAAATTTAAAGTTATGACGAGGGCCAAGGGAAGATCTAGGACAAGTACATGAGAAGTTTGTTTGGCGATTATAATTCTTTTATACGTGTCATTCTGTAGTAGGTTAGTAAAAAAGTTTGTTAGACGTTTATAATAGAATGACACTTGCAATCTAGTTATTGGGAGAATAATTCATGTAAAATCTATAGATAGAGGTTAAAGTCTCCATCCGAAGTGATCACACATTTTCAATAAAAAAATATTATGTAATTTTTTTACTTTTTTCTTGATCTCTATTTATCTTTTCTTCATAAGCCTTTTGTAGAGAAATTCTCTTAACACACGACGATCGTATGGTACACTCACACTGCATCACATACCGACGGTCCACCTAGTAACATATATTTTAAAAATTATAACCATATATAGTATCAACAGTCGTATATGCTGCCGTTTAACTGTAATTACGTACATCAAATTTTTTTAATTAGCCCTTTTTAAAATTATAAAAAAAATTACTTTAAAAACTATGGAAAGTCATGATAAGATAAGATGCAATAAACACTAATATGATGAAAAGTAGCTTGCAGGTAATACGAGACGATTAGATTATTGTATGACCAGTACCTATATGAGATAACCAAAAATAAATAAACAATGACGATGCGAGCATAATAAGAATAAGCTGAGACGAACAAAGGTAAGAAAAACTAAAAAAATTGGATGTCAACGATGCTATGCAAGAAGAGGGAAACATCTTACCCAAAAAGAATACGAGTCGAGCGTAAAAGTTTGATATCGGAACATGCATTATTTTTCTCGGTGGAATAACAAACCAAATGCTTAAACTTGAAGTTGAAGATCACATGTTAGAATAATTTACATTACTTATAAACATGCTTATGCATTTATATTTTTAGTAATAGTTTACAAATAAATGTAAATATGGGAAATGACGATCATATATAAATAAGAATAAGACCCTATATAAAGAGGAATTGGATTAAAAAATATACTGTTATTATATTAATAATTTTGACTATTTTTCTTGTATGGTTATTTATAATTACCTTGGCATCACAGTTGGGATTACAATTTTAGACAACTTAATAATAATATTTTATGAATAAATATTAAGAATAATGATATATAACTAAAAAAATATAAAAACAAAAATTGTATTAAAATTTTGACCAAAACTTCTGTCTAAAAATAAACTAAAATTTTCAGTTACGGAATCATAGAATTAGTTTATACTTCTTTATTCTCTGTTGGGAATATGGGGTCCGGTCCGCATATTCCGCCTTCGTATATAAGTAAGAACACAATCGATGTCAACACTAGTATGATATTGTCCGGTTTGGCATCTGAAAGCCCTCACGGCTTTGCATTTGGTCCATTACCAAAAGACCTCATACTAGTTGAGGTATGTTCTTACTTTTATACCATTGCTCATTCCATGTTTAACCGATGTAGGATGTGGGACTTTGGTCGCCACCCTAACGAATCTTCTTCTCGAACAAAGTACCACTTAGCCTCCTCTCAATTGACTTTCATCCGCTCACTCTAATCAGAAGTTGCTCCACCTGAGCAATAGAGCTTTTACAGCAGATCTATCTACTCACTCGACCATCCTGCGCTTGTTCTTTAGCTCCACTATCTCCACTATCCACTCCAATCAAGTACCACCGCTTGATGAGTCATGGACGCTCTGAACTAGTATGTATAAAGTAGATCATTAACCTTGAGTATGACTACTGGTTCATCATGTTCGATCTCCGAGAATATCACTACCATTGCGTTCCGTCTGGCTCTGGCGCTCTGATACCACGTGTTGGGAATATGGGTGTCCGGTCCGCATATTCTGCTTCTATATATAAGTAAGAACAACACGATCTCAACACTAGTATGATGTTGTCCGCTTTGGCACCCGAAAACCCTCATGGCTTTGCATTTGGTCCACTACCAAAAGGTCTCATACGAGTTGAGGTATGTTCTTACTTATATACCACTCATCCTTCCCATGTTTAACCAATGTGGGATGTGGGACTTTGCTCCCCACCCTAACATTCTCCGCTATTTCTAATCTTATATATCTTACCGATTAATATTTTTTATTTTTTTCTATAATAAGTATAATTTATTTTCTCCAGTTGTTAATATATCTTGTTTTTCTAAATACAGTAGAAACTCTATAAAATAATACACGTGGGACCATCAAAATTTATTAATTAAAAGAGTTATTAATTAATCAAAAAATAATAATTATTAATTAATATTTTATTAATTTATAGTAAAATACTTACTTTACAAACACCTTTCAAGCTTCCACTTAATTATTGTACAGTATACAATGCATGTATATCAAATGAAGGGCCCAATTTGAAAAAAATCTTCAATATTCCACCTTATTATACTTCTTGTGTTCAATGTATCACTTTATGGACATTAATAATATTGAAAGCGTTATTGGAATTAATAAAGATGATATCGATGAAGAAGATGATGAAAGTTCTACAATGGATTCCCTTCGCGAAACAAAGCTATTAAAGTGGCAATCACATTGAATAATTTCTTGTTGAGCTATGAAAAAAAGAAGTTCTTACCATGGTAAGGAAAATTAGAGACGAGATTCAAGGGGAAATTGATTTCAACAAAAAAACAAAAAGTCATTTTTCAAGAAACCTTCATAAATCATTAATCTAATATATTAATTAATACTTTATTAATTTATAGTAAAATACTTAGTGTACAAAAACGTTTCAAGCTTCCATTTAATTATTATATAGCATACAATGCATGTATATCAACTGAAGGGCCCAATTTGAAAGAAACCTTCAATATTCTACCTTATTATGCTTCTTGTGTTCAATGTATCACTTTATGGCCATTAATAATATTGAAAGCTTTATTGGAATTAATGATGATATCGATGAAGAAGATGATGAAAGTTCTACAATGGAGCCCCCTTCGCGAAACGAAGCTATTAAAGTAGCAATAACATTGAAGAATTTCTTGTTGAGCTATGAGAAAAGAACACCAGAAGTTCTTACCATGCTAAGGAAAATTAGAGACGAGATTCAAGGGGAAATTGATTTCAACAAAAAAACAAAAAACAATTAAGTCATTTTTCAAGAAACCTTCATAAATCATTCATGTAATATATTAATTAATATTTAATTAATTTATAGTAAAATACTTAGTGTACAAAAACGTTTCAAGCTTCCATTTAATTATTATATAGCATACAATGCATGTATATCAACTGAAGGGCCCAATTTGAAAGAAACCTTCAATATTCTACCTTATTATGCTTCTTGTGTTCAATGTATCACTTTATGGCCATTAATAATATTGAAAGCTTTATTGGAATTAATGATGATATCGATGAAGAAGATGATGAAAGTTCTACAATGGAGCCCCCTTCGCGAAACGAAGCTATTAAAGTAGCAATCACATTGAAGAATTTCTTGTTGAGCTATGAGAAAAGAACACCAGAAGTTCTTACCATGCTAAGGAAAATTAGAGACGAGATTCAAGGGGAAATTGATTTCAACAAAAAAACAAAAAACAATTAAGTCATTTTTCAAGAAACCTTCATAAATCATTCATGTAATATATTAATTAATATTTAATTAATTTATAGTAAAATACTTAGTGTACAAAAACGTTTCAAGCTTCCATTTAATTATTATATAGCATACAATGCATGTATATCAACTGAAGGGCCCAATTTGAAAGAAACCTTCAATATTCTACCTTATTATGCTTCTTGTGTTCAATGTATCACTTTATGGCCATTAATAATATTGAAAGCGTTATTGGAATTAATGATGATATCGATGAAGAAGATGATGAAAGTTCTACAATGGAGGCCCCTTCACGAAACGAAGCTATTAAAGTAGCAATCACATTGAAGAATTTCTTGTTGAGCTATGAGAAAAGAACACCAGAAGTTCTTACCATGCTAAAAAAAATTAGAGACGAGATTCAAGGGAGAATTGATTTCAACAAAAAAAAACAAAAAACAATTAAGTCATTTTTCAAGAAACCTTCATAAATCATTCATGTAATATGATATAAGGAATTATTAATTTATATTTTATATGGGGTCTAAAGAAATTATCAAAAATGTATTATCTTATAATTTTAGTGAATTATTAATTTAGCATCCTATCTCCAAGTCGGGACCGTCCAAAAATATTATCTTAGAGAGTGTATTAAATAATCGTGTATTAATTTACCGAGTTTCCACTTAATTGACCGATTTTTTCTAAATCTAAAACAACTTCTCCTAATATCTACGATTTTCAAAAAAATTATTCCATGACTCTAGCCACTTCATTATTCATATAAAATTTCATGATTCTAGCCACTGTATTATTCATATAAAATTTATTTTCTACAGTTGTTAATATACTGTGTTCTTCTAAATATTGAGTGGCTTTTTCTAAATCTAGAACAACTTCTCCTGATATCCATGAATCTCGAAAAAATTATTTCATGACTCTAACCACCGTATTAATCATTTAAATTTATCTCAGAAACGAATGATTAAAAAACCTAAAATCTACTTATGTTTGGTTAAAATTAAAAATCTAATTTATAAAAGATAATAACGGAAGAATTTGTTATTATTGTGTATTATAAAGATATCTATATTTTTAGTATATACAAACTACATAGATAGTTGACTAGGTGTTAGGTACATATATTCCCTTTGGACACAATCTTTAAAAGATCATATAGAAGGGAATCGCTAAAAAAAAGCCAAAACTACTCCGTGAAGTGGCATGTTTCTGATTTTCAATATTTACAAAAATATCACTAACCAAAAAACCCAAAAACTCCTTGGAAGTCTAAATATTTACAAGTCATGCTATTTTAGAGTCCAAACTACTCCATGAAGTTGCAAACATAATTTCAAACTTCATCTTCTCCAAACCTACTAAAAATAGAAACTTAACAACCAACAAAACCCATTTTTTTAAAAAATTCAAAACCCTTACAACATGGACGGAAAAGAGTCGGAAGCACTTCCCACAAAGAGCAGCATGGTCGCCGAGGAGGTACATTGCATTTCTCTCTTTCATTTTTGCCAAAAAATAGAGTTTTTGAAAAATCCCGTATCTGGTGTTCTTCGCCACCCTCTGGCGTGGACGACAGGTCGTACGCCATTGTTGAGGCATAGGGCATGATTCCCACGCCTTCGATTGGCGTGGGGGACCTTCCCTACGCCACATGTGTGGTGTACTGTCTGTCGTCCACGCCAGAGGGTGGCGAAGGGAAGGTAGCCTACGCCTTCTTATTGGCAAAATGTGCTTACCTTATCCAGAATGCCGGTTTAATTTGTTTATCTACTTCTTGCGTATTGCAGGAGGTGAACGAATGCGATATTTCGCTTGTTTCGGACTACGCTCACCATTTCACCACTCACGACGAGTATAGCTTAGACTCGATGACTGAGTGGGTGAAGCTTACGGGGAAAACGTTGGGTTTTTTGATAAACGTAGCATCGAAGAGGGTAGGGAAGAGGGGGAGAACACCGAGAGTGGATTATCGGTGCGAGCGATCCGGAATTTTCAAGTCGGTCGTTAAAGAGTGCGACCGTAAGCGTAAGGCTACCGATAGCAAAAAAATAAATTGTCCCTTTCATTTGGTGGGTAATCCGGTAAAAGGAGACGATAAGGAAAATTAGAGACGAGATTCAAGGGGAAATTGATTTCAACAAAAAAACAAAAAACAATTAAGTCATTTTTCAAGAAACCTTCATAAATCATTCATGTAATATATTAATTAATATTTAATTAATTTATAGTAAAATACTTAGTGTACAAAAACGTTTCAAGCTTCCATTTAATTATTATATAGCATACAATGCATGTATATCAACTGAAGGGCCCAATTTGAAAGAAACCTTCAATATTCTACCTTATTATGCTTCTTGTGTTCAATGTATCACTTTATGGCCATTAATAATATTGAAAGCTTTATTGGAATTAATGATGATATCGATGAAGAAGATGATGAAAGTTCTACAATGGAGCCCCCTTCGCGAAACGAAGCTATTAAAGTAGCAATCACATTGAAGAATTTCTTGTTGAGCTATGAGAAAAGAACACCAGAAGTTCTTACCATGCTAAGGAAAATTAGATACGAGATTCAAGGGGAAATTGATTTCAACAAAAAAACAAAAAACAATTAAGTCATTTTTCAAGAAACCTTCATAAATCATTAATCTAATATATTAATTAATATTTTATTAATTTATAGTAAAATACTTAGTGTACAAACACCTTTCTATCTTCCACTTAATTATTGTACAGTATACAATGCATGTATATCAACTCAAAGGCCCAATTTGAAAGAAACCTTCAATATTGCACCTTAGTATGCTTCTTGTTTTTAATGTATGACTTTGTGGACATTAATAATATTGAAAGCGTTATTGGAACTAATGATGATATCGATGAAGAAGATGATGAAAGTTCTACAATGGAGCCCCCTTCGCCAAACGAAGCTATTAAAGTAGCAATCACATTGAATAATTTCTTGTTGAGCTATGAGAAAAGAACACCAGAAGTTCTTACCATGCTAAGGAAAATTAGAGACGAGATTCAAGGGGAAATTGATTTCAACAAAAAAACAAAAAACAATTAAGTCATTTTTCAAGAAACCTTCATAAATCATTCATGTAATATATTAATTAATATTTCATTAATTTATAGTAAAATACTTAGTGTACAAAAACCTTTCAAGCTTCCATTTAATTATTATACAGCATACAATGCATGTATATCAACTGAAGGGCCCAATTTGAAAGAAACCTTCAATATTCTACCTTATTATGCTTCTTGTGTTCAATGTATCACTTTATGGACATTAATAATATTGAAAGCGTTATTGGAATTAATGATGATATCGATGAAGAAGATGATGAAAGTTCTACAATGGAGCCCCCTTCGCGAAACGAAGCTATTAAAGTAGCAATCACATTGAAGAATTTCTTGTTGAGCTATGAGAAAACAACACCAGAAGTTCTTACCATGCTAAAAAAAATTAGAGACGAGATTCAAGGGAAAATTGATTTCAACAAAAAAAACAAAAAACAATTAAGTCATTTTTCAAGAAACCTTCATAAATCATTCACGTAATATGATATAAGGAATTATTAATTTATATTTTATATGGGGTCTAAAGAAATTATCAAAAATGTATTATCTTATAATTTTAGCGAATTATTAATTTAGCATCCTATCTCCAAGTCGGGACCGTCCAAAAATATTATCTTAGAGAGTGTATTAAATAATCGTGTATTAATTTACCGAGTTTCCACTTAATTGACCGATTTTTTCTAAATCTAAAACAACTTCTCCTAATATCTACGATTTTCAAAAAAATTATTTCATGACTGTAGCCACTTCATTATTCATATAAAATTTCATGACTCTAGCCACTGTATTATTCATATAAAATTTATTTTCTACAGTTGTTAATATACTGTGTTCTTCTAAATATTGAGTGGCTTTTTCTAAATCTAGAACAACTTCTCCTGATGTCCATGAATCTCGAAAAAATTATTTCATGACTCTAACCACCGTATTAATCATTTAAATTTATCTCAGAAACGAATGATTAAAAAACCTAAAATCTACTTATGTTTGGTTAAAATTAAAAAGCTAATTTATAAAAGATAATAACGGAAGAATTTGTTATTATTGTGTATTATAAAGATATCTATATTTTTAGTATATACAAACTACATAGATAGTTGACTAGGTGTTAGGTACATATATTCCCTTTGGACACAATTTTTAAAAGATCATATAGAAGGAAATCGCAAAAAAAAAGCCAAAACTACTCCGTGAAGTGGCATGTTTCTGATTTTCAATATTTACAAAAATATCAGTAACCAAAAAACCCAAAAAACCCTTGGAAGTCTAAATATTTACAAGTCATGCTATTTTAGAGTCCAAACTACTCCATGAAGTTGCAAAGATAATTTCAAACTTCATCTTCTCCAAACCTACTAAAAATAGAAACTTAACAACCAACAAAACCCATTTTTTTAAACAATTCAAAATCCTTACAACATGGACGGAAAAGAGTCGGAAGCACTTCCCACAAACAGCAGCATGGTCACCGGGGAGGTACATTGCATTTCTCTCTTTCATTTTTGCCAAAAAATAGAGTTCTTAAAAAATCCCGTATCTGGTGTTCTTCGCCACCCTCTGGCGTGGACGACAGGTCGTACGCCATTGTTGAGGCATAGGGCATGATTCCCACGCCTTCGATTGGCGTGGGGGACCTTCCCTACGCCACACGTGTGGCGTACTGTCTGTCGTCCACGCCAGAGGGTGGCGAAGGGAAGGTAGCCTACGCCTTCTTATTGGCAAAATGTGCTTACCTTATCCGGAATGTCGGTTTAATTTGTTTATCTACTTCTTGCGTATTGCAGGAGGTGAACGAATGCAATATTTCGCTTGTTTCGGACTACGCTCACCATTTCACCACTCACGACGAGTATAGCTTAGACTCGATGACTGAGTGGGTAAAACTTACGGGGAAAACGTTGGGTTTTTTTATAAACGTAGCATCGAAGAAGGTAGGGAAGAGGGGGAGAACACCGAGAGTGGATTATCTGTGCGAGCGATCCGGAATTTTCAAGTCGGTCGTTAAAGAGTGTGACCGTAAGCGTAAGGCTACCGATAGCAAAAAAATAAATTACACCTTTCATTTGGTGGGTAATCCGGTAATAGGAGACGATAAGTGGGCTCTTAGTGTCCTTTCCGGGAAGCACAACCACGATCCGATCAAGTATGTCGAAGGACATTTGCAATGGTCCAAGTTAAAACGGAAGGAAAAAGAGCTCGTTGATCTTTTGACGGTGAACGGGACAAGTCCGCGATAAATATTTGGTACTTTGAAAAAGGTCGATCCAGAGAATGCTTCAAATATCCGTCACGTTTACAATCACCGTCAAAGAACGAGGATGGTTGAAAACGGCGGTCGATCCCAAATGCAATGCTTGTTAGTTAAATTACAATTGCACAAGTACAAGTATTGGACATGGACGGGGAATGACGGTTCTAACGCCATAACCGATTTGTTTTTCGCACATCCGCTTAGTATTGACTTACTACGGACCTTCCTACGCTTGCTAATCATATATAGCACATATAAACTTATTCGTTACAGGATGCCTTTGTTCGAAGTAGTCGGGGTAACATCGACCAACAAAACGTTTTGCATTGGTTTCACGTTTATGGCGAGTGAAAAAAAAGACAACTACGAATGGTCTTTGGGATGCTTGAAAACGGTAATGGAGGAGAATGATTGTGAATTACCTTGTGTTATCGTTACGGACCGCGAACTAACCTTGATGAATAGCATCGACACAGTATTCCCTAGCGCTAGTCACATGTTATGCGAGTGACATATCAACAAAAATGTTAGCGGGAGAACGAAAAAAACGTTTAAAGACGGAAATGTGGCTAAATTATTTTTGGCGGCTTGGAACATCGTTGTTTCATCCGATACCGTTGAGGTTATGAACGAGAGGTTGGCTAAGATGCGGTCGATGTTCACAGACCAAGATAAGGCGGTGGATTATGTGTTTGACTCGTGGATTACGCCTTACAAAGATAGGTTTGTTCACGCTTATACTAACAAAATCACGCATTTTATTAATCACACCTCTAATAGGGTCAAAAGCTCGCATGCTACATTGAAAAAATATGTGGGGTCTAGCCGATTGGATTTCGATGGGTTTTTGGATAAAGTGCATGGCTTGTTAGTGATGCAACATTCTACTATTAAAGAATCGATGGAGCTTAACAAATGCCGTCTAATTCACAAATTCCAAGATTTCAAACCGTTCAAATTTTTACGGGGGTACGTATCACCTATTGCATTGGCAATAGTATACGATAACTATGTTGATAAAAGCGGCGATGAAAAATCTATGTGCGTTTGCACCGATCGTACGATCCATGGTTTGTCGTGTTCGCACGACCTTAAGGAAATCCAAAGAGTGGACGACCATGTACCTACTAGGATTATAGATTAGCATTGGAAGAGACTAAATATCGTTCCGCGAGTTAAACTCACCGGTGAAGAAGAAGTAAAATTTAATTTCGCAAATCTAAATGCGAAACTTGAAGAGTTTGATGTTTACGAACAAAGTCATTGGCTCAAAAAAAATTCAAATTTTTTTGGATCCTTCGACTACACTCCTTTGTGAACCCCTCGAGAAGGTTAAAACCCGGAGTAGAACTCCCGGACGTGTTGGAAGCCGTGGTCGTGGACGGGGTCGGGGTCGCGTTAAAGGTAGCAAAGTCCAACGTGATTACTCTACAAAAAGGGATCATTCGTATCACGAATACGTCGAACAAGAAATGTTTGAGACCCACGATAGTGCCAAAAATCCACGAGTGGTAACACCCGCCGCTAGTATAGCAACCCCGGTCGGAACTCTCGGTATCACCGCAAAAACAGTTGCCGCACATACTCATACTAATTCCGGAGCAAAACCGCCAAAAAATGTAGCAAAACGGGTTCAATGCGTTGGTTTAGGCACTCCGGATTCGCAGAACCACATCAAGGCTATACCGTCATTCTCGGCTAAACCATTCCCGACTAGATTACCAAATGTTTTGAACTCAAGATTTTCAAAAGACATACCTCAATATTTGTGTCCTTTCATAAGCCGAATTACAAATGTAATGCCCGACGGTAATTGTGGTGTTAGAGCCATCGCGCATGGTATGGTTGGTAACGAAATTGGATGGATAATGGTTAGAGAAGCCTTGGTTCACGAGCTAAAGAGTGATCGAGAGTTTTATAAACGGGTTGCATATTACGACGATGAAAGGGAAGTTGATAAGGAGATAAACCGGTTGACTTTTAATAAAGAGAATGCACCTTTCGCAAATTGGATGTCCTTGCCTAGTTGCGGAAAACTAGTCGCGACTACATTCAATTGTGTTTTCTATTGCCTCGCTCTCGGTGGATGTACGACTTGCCTACCGGTAAAAAATGCACCGCCGAGAGATGGTTTTTTAAAGGAGATCGGCGTGGCATTCGTCAATAAAAACCATTTTGTTCACGTGAGTAAATAACTTTAACTTTCGCACGCATTTAATCATTTATTTTTTTAACGCGCATTGATATTAAACGGAAATTTGTAGGTTGAGATGGCGTGGGCAGCATCCCCTACGCCATTCACCTGGCGTAGAAGACATTTTTAGAGCCTCTGTCCCAAATGAACAGAGGCTCCAAAAACTTTAAGCCTATTGCCGCCACACGTTGGCGTAAAGGGCTATCCCTACGCCATTGTGTGGCGGCAATAGGATAAACCTAGTAAATTGTTTTTTAAAATTCAACTGCTATTTTATTTTAATTTAAGGTTAATTTGAGGTTATCCTAAAAACAATAACACTTAAACTTCTTAATTTGTAAATTCTAGATGTTTTTTTGTAATGAATGAATGTAAAAAACCACGGTTGTAATGAGACGATTGTTTATCTTAAAAACAATAACACTTAAACTTCTTGATATGTCGATTGCAATAAAACATTACACTCTAATAAAAAACATTACATAATTAGAAATACATAAGAAAATAACTTAAAACAAATTATAGATAAGCTAATCCTGAGTTAGCATTTCACACTTACTTTTATGGAGTCGGGTAGTTCATTCGAAATACTCCCGCCAAAAACTCCCGCCAACATTTTAAATCCCCGCCAAACAATCCCGCCAACGCAATAGTGTATGGCAAAAAAATAACTATACTATATAAACATGTCACATAATACAATATTCATAATAGAAACAAAGAGTCCACTAAAGAAAAAAAAACACAAACACTTTACCACATGGAGTTTATAGCTGATGAAGACTATCATATGCTTAAGGCGGTGAAGGTTGTCCGCCGACAAATGGGGGAAGATAGTAGCAATGCTTTCTTCGACCGCCTCCTATGTCAGATGTATTTCAACTATGGGCATTTAGGAGCAGGAGACGTTCAAGTGCAAATTCGTGACGAAATCAAATCCAGGTATCGCTTCATTCAACCGCTCACTGCTCTGCTTTTCCAACCAGCTAGAATTAAGAAAGAATCACCTTTGATATGGAACATGACAGTAGTAGACTACATCAGTAGGGATATGGTGGCGTATCTGGAGGATAGGATTGCGGCAAGGAATGAGGGGGATGATTCGGATGACAATTTGGGATACAATTTCGATGACTGATCATTTCACTATTTCCGTGTTTGTGCCATCGAGTTATTATGTTTAGTAGTCCGTGTTTAAATTAAGTAACTCCAGAATGTGTGTTGTTTTAGGTAGTACTACTATTTCAATTATGTTTGCTATTAAGTTTGAATTATGTTTCAACTCTGTTTCAATTACGTTTCAATTATGCTTCATCTTTCCTTCAATATTCTATATTTTAAAAACAACCAAAACATCTAACCAAATGCCAAAATACAGAAACATTAACTTCAAACTGAGCAAACCCATAGTACGTGTATCAAAAAACAAGAAAACCATCAAACTAACCGACAATAGAGTTAAAGTATCATACAAACAGAAAATACATCATACTGTATGTGCAAGCCTCCTGGCTGTGGACAAAACATCGTCATAAGCCCCAACCAGACGATCAAAATCATGATCAAACTCGCTCACTCCAGGAAACAACGAGATCCTGCGCATACCAGCACGCAAATGTCGGATGATAGCTCCCTCTCGATCCTCGTGGACATAGTCATCGAGCGAGTATATTTCGGTGTTGATGAGGTCGAACCAACTAATACTCTGATGAAGGAGTAGGTACTCAGGCTCACAAATAAACTCCATCTCGTCTGTCACCATCCCTCAACGATAAGCCCGATGCAACTTGTTGCTCTCCCGCTCCTCCCAATCATCTGGATCGAATGCATACGCCATCGTCTTCGGTTTTCTCCTTGACTTCGACTACATGTCTAACAAAGGATGCGCGATAGCCCGCTGGACACGACCAAATTGCCGCTGAACTCGCTCTGGATAGTATGCCTGAGAGTGCTCCACACCGCATATAACATTCTGAAACCACGCTATATCTTCGAACGGGAAATGATCGCGTATAGCACAAGAAAGATCAAACAATACCTGCAATATAAACGGATATGAACATAAACACATAAATAAATCCGTTTTGGGATCACTAAAGATTAACACTTACATCGCTCTCTTCCAGGTTGTTGACGGAGATACGAAGGTTCAGCTTCGTCCGTGAGTCAGATACTGCTGCAGCTGTATCCCATCTACCAATAGTGGGGTTGGGCTCAGTGTAAGTACGTCGAGTAACAGGCCGGAGCATGACAAAATGATCCCGTATCCACGTGTCCAGCATACCAATACATCCGGCCATAGTCCTCGTGTCGTTAACGGGAGTCCTCACCCAGATGGTGGTACAAGTAAGCGAGAACAACACTACCCCATGAGTACCTGCCGACACCCTCCGGAGTCCAATCGCGCAACCAAAACAAATACATGTAATTGGAGTATATGTTGCTCTTGCTCGGGAATATGACCGTGCCAAACATATGCAATATATAGGCGCGGGCAGCCGCATCCACCATCATATCACTCAGACCAGGGCTGTCATCGCAAAAATCTGGCCCACTAAACCTACTCCGGAGCCATTTAAACCCCAAACCAACGCCCTTGTATTTCGCAACCTCCGTCACGAAGGATAAATCATCCACCATAAGCATTTCAGCGCACTCGTGGATGGCCAGAGTCTTGTCAGATATATAGGGAAACACAACAAGCTCACCCTGAACTGGGAGTCCCAAAATGGTGTGGACATCGTCCAGAGTAATCGTCATCTCTCCGAAAGATAAATGGAAGTTATTAGTCTTCAGATGCCACCTCTCTAGGAAAACCTCCATCATGTTGGAGTGTGTGCATCTCATAGAACGGCTCTATCAGACGACCGAACGGGGTGGCGTCAACTACAGCGCGTACCCTAGTCTGTGCAGCCAAACTCCATGCTCGATGACTAGGATAATGGGCATGGAGCCGCATCTCACGCTCCTTAAAAGATTACTTCCCATTACCATAGGACAAAACAAAATAACTTCATAAAATGTCAAATTGGAATTTCGATATTACCTCTCCCATCCAAATGTGGTATGCAGTGTGGGAGATGAAAGCCTCGTCGAAGAGCGGTGGCAATCTGGCCGGAGGAGGAGCTCTACGCTGCCTTGTAGCCGGGAGAGGATGGCGTCGTCTGCGGGAGCGGAAGCGGAAGCTGAACTCGATACGGACGCATGCGGTCCGGAAACTATAGGGAGCTCATCCATCTCGGCAGCTAAAATTGGCTGACCAGCTTCAGGTACCCTACTACGCTTTTTTATTCTCCTCGTCCGCGAGCCATCAACAGACTGTGCACCATCAGCGTGATCTATCACCTGAAAAAAAAAACGTACTAACTATCAAGTTTCGTCGAAAACACAAATTGTCATGCTGGTAGCTTTTTAGACAAATAAAAGCATAAACCGGGCTAACAACACCAAAGAACATGAATAAACCGGTCCCGAGCCATTCCGGTGACCGGAGCTGCCACACGCCACCAGTGTGGCGTATGTGTAAGGGTTTACGCCATCACTGTGGCGTACACCATTGCACCTACGCCACACTGGTGGCGTGTGTTAGGGTCCATACGCCATCGCGTGTGGCGTAGGGTTGGTTTCCTACGCCAGATGGATGGCGTGGGATCCTGGGTGTACACCAACAAAGGGTGTACGCCCAGAATCCCACGCTATCCATCTGGCGTAGGCAACCAACACTACGCCACAAGATGGCGTATGGACCATGTTCTTTGCCCCCGTGTGGCGAAGAACAGTTTCACCATGGCAGAAGCTTGAAGCTTCTGCCAGACCCTACCTACGCCCCGAAAACCCTTCAAACTACACCCATACCCTAACTAAGCTATCTAACAACAAATAAATCAACTTAGAGTAGTCGGTTTCGATTCCGATTCGACGGATTTCCTCGCTAGTCCGGTTCCTTCTTCTTACCCCGATTTGGTTCGCCGGTACCGATTTGGGCTTAGATGGGTGGTGTTGTGGTCAGGTGGGAGAAACTGCCATCGATTTCAGGTTAGGGTTTCGGGTGTTTCTTAGGCGTGGGTTATGGGTTGTGAGTGTTAATGTCGAATTGGCAATTAGGTTAGTAACTTAGGTTAGTATAAGTTCTAATTATAGTAAGTTAGGTTAGTTTAAGTTTTAATTATAGTTAGGTTAGTTTAAGTTTTATTTTAATTTAGGTTAGATTTAGTTTTAATTTTAGTAATAATTTTAGGTATAATTTTTTAACTTTTTAGAGAGAAGGTAGAGCAAAGTTAGAGAGTTGGTTTTTTTTTTTGAAATTATGGTAACTTCGCGGAGTAAATTTGACCGTTTATACGATTTTGTAGGGTAAAATTGTCAAACAAAATAACTTCACGAAGTATTTTTAAAAAAAATGATATGCGACTTCGCAGAGTAATTTCGGCCGTTTTTTAGCAATAGAAATGTAAAATTTGGTTCACAATCACATGGATGGCTTCGGCATATATTATTTTATTTGGTTGACGAATTCTGCTTTTGTTATAAATAACCAGATATTATTTTAAAATATTAAATAACTGTATTCATTCATAATTAAAACCTTTTTGAATTTTTGCTTAACCCCTTTAAACATTGGAATTATAGTATAGAAATCCACCCCTACCCGAAGTAAAAAAATGATATATTTTTTTTATTGAAGTCGTTTTTATAAAAACAGCTAATGAAAAAAATATTATGTTAATATCTATTAATGCTTTCCTACAAATCATAATTAATTGATAGAACAGACAGTTTTTTTTATCTTCACCAATTAAGAAAAAAAAAATATTGCCAATTTGAATTCAAGGGTGTGTAATTATGCAGAATTTAGACTATTTTTTCGTTTATGTCAATACATTCCAACCAAATTACCTATGTCGAAAAATAAATGTTTCAAAATTGATTCCGTATCATATAATATAATTTACCAAATATGATCATAGATATATAATACGATTTGAAATAAGATAGACATTCAATTGATACAAAATATACAGGTACATTTTCTAATACTTTCCAATGACTATAATTTGATGGTTTTAACTTGATGGATTTCCATACATAAGTTTATTCTCCTCCTTTGCATTCTCCAATGATACATGCACAAAATATGTCAATTTAATCTTCAATGGATACAAACCTAAGGACGTAATAAAGAAAGATGCAACGTTATCAGAAAAAAAAACTGACTTGTTGCAAAGCCCACACAAATTACACCACTGTACGTAAAAATAACAAAGTTTTGTCTGCAAAATCACTAGTATATTGATAATTTAGGTAATTATAGACTTAACAAACCTAGTCAAAGTGGACTGTCACTTCTAATATATTGAAGGAGTAGCAAAATAAGAAATTTAGCGATGTAGCGTATCATAAGAGACAAGTGACCTCGACTCGTCCTAAACAAGTAATTACACGTACATGCACAAAAGTTATTGTTTCAAATTTATTTGAAAAATATTACTCCCAAAACTTAACATTATCAGCAAACAACTGACTTGTTGCCAAACCTGCACATATTGCTCGTCGAGATGATCTGTATGTAAAAGAAAACAAAGTATTTGCTTCAAAACAAGTCTATGTGCACATATTGTTATTCACTCGAGTGCTCATGTATTCTCGTAGTCTTTAAATGATATATACCTTTGAAGACTACAAGAATACAAAATCGTTGGCTCACTGAAACTTGTGCAATTAGGTATTCAACTTGATGGCTTTACATACATTTATTCCTATTCTATGTTTCAGTCTCCAGTTGTACCTGTACAAAATATGTCAATTAAGTCTACAGTGGATACACAACTATGACATAACAAAGAAAATGCAAACATTATCAGGCAACAACTGACCTCTTACAAAGCCTTCACATATGGCTCCATAATATGATAATGTACCTAAAAACAACAAAATATTGGTTGCAAAACAAGTTAGTGTGCACAGATTGTCAACGAAACCAATGATTATGTATTATGTCGGGTTTTTATGCTACACTTTTGAAGAGTACGAGAATACAAAATCACATGTGTCAGTGATAGTTTGTGCAATTATAGACTTCCGGAACGAAATCCAAGTGGCTTGTCTCTATGTAGAGGTAAATTTCATTTCCAAACTTTCATTTACTTTTAAAATATTGAAATAGAAACAAAAGTGTAAATTTCGCAATGTGTCTTATATTTAGGGACAAACGACCTAGAAGGGTCTTAAAACAGCAACTGAAAAAGCATGCACAGAAGTTATTAATTCAAATAACTTTGAAAAATATTTCTATCAAGACTTAACAAATAAAAGAACACAATTAAAGACATAACAAAGAAAGAGCTACCATTATTAGGAAACAACTGACCTTTAA
Organism: Limnanthes douglasii subsp. nivea; assembly: GCA_036936605.1. Taxonomy (NCBI): domain Eukaryota; kingdom Viridiplantae; phylum Streptophyta; class Magnoliopsida; order Brassicales; family Limnanthaceae; genus Limnanthes; species Limnanthes douglasii. Next base: position 959,098 of record JAUPFV010000004.1, on the reverse strand, counting down.
CAAAACATGCACACTTTGCTCCACGAGATGATGTGTACGTAAAAAGATACAACGTATTGGTTACAAAACAAGTCCACATACACAGATTGTCATTGAAACCAATAACTATGTATTGTTTTGGTTTGAGAGTTATACCTTTGAAGACTATGAGAATACAAGACCACTTTTCTCAGTGAAAATCTGTGCAATTATAGAGTTAGGAAACAAAGTCCAAGTGACCTTTCTAAATATAGGTTGCTAACCCTTCAGTCACTTCTAAAATATTGAAGGACAAACAACAGCAGAAAATTAGCACCAATGTAACTTATATTTAGGGATAAACAACCTCGATTTGTCCTAAAACAGCAACTGCACAAGCATGCACACATTAGTTCGTTAAACACTTGCAAAATTTGTTTTAATTATATAGGTCGTGGCGTCATGAGCCGCAGAGTATTTCATTCAAGTATTGAAAATACATTTGTTTTGAACAAAATCAAAGCTTGAATGAAATTTTATGCTCCAAATGACAACAGCCAATGTTTTCACAACAATTGTGTCCCTAAACAACATCATGACCAATAAAATTAATTAACACGTGCATAAACCTAAACAATACTTAGAACTAGAAATGAAATCAAATACACATGCATATACCGAAACAATATGATGACAATTAAAATTGGTTAACACAAGCATAAACCTAAACAACAATATAAACTATAAATAGAATTAAATACACAAGGATAATACATTTTTTGGTTGAACTAGTCAAAATTTGCAAGTCGAGTTCAAAGGTACACATTGGCATTCAGCCCAATGATTATTTATTTTATTATTTAAAGGCTTCATAGTGTACAAGAACATAAGATCACCAGACTCAGTGACAACCGAAACAACATACCATCAAGTATAAATAATTCAACACAGAGTCATACACTATAAAATCTACTAACACATAAAATATATATAAACACATAGGCATAAACAAAAATAATAAGCAACAAAAACAACAACATACACACATACTATCTATTAACACAAAGGTATAAACCTTAATATAAACAACATTTGAACAAAAACTTGATTGACACACGCATAATACAGTGGGAGTCGAGGAGAAAAGACATAAAGTGATACCGTATTTTCTACAGATTGTTACTCAAGGAACCCATTTTGAGCTTTATCATCGACAACCTAAGAACTTACAGCGACAAGAAGAGAAGAGATAAGAAGCTTTTTAATTTAGGGGTTTACGGTAAGTCGGCTGTCAAATGGATATTTCGGGTACACATCTGTTTATATCCGAATTTGAATCTGAAATCTAAAATCACTACCCGAATCTGAATTCGAATCCAATATTAAAAAAAATATATATCCGAGTCCGTATTCGACAAACTGAATATCTGAATTTTAACTAATTGTTTTTAACTAATTGCACTATTGACCATAATTTGTTGGTTACCCTATGTTTTTTATAGACACCTTAGTAGAACTTCATATTCTCATTTTAGATGTGGGATAAGGCTAAGAAAAATATACTTATTCATAAAAACCACCATATCTTTTATAAACAGTTTTGTAGCCATTCTTTTTCACAATCTTGACGTGGGATAAGATTAAAAAATATATACTTATTTAGAAAATTCACCATGTGTTTTATAGACTTCTTAGTAGCAAATCTTTTTCAAACTTTAGGTGCAGGATAATATATAATTTTTAGAGAAGCAACTCTCCATACTCATGACCAACTTTGTTACTAATTTATTTTGCTTTTTACAATATGAGATAACAAAAGAACATGCTTAAATAAAAAAATATATTTATTTATTATAAAATTTCGTATATTTGATATTTCAAATACGAATTTGGCTATATCCATATATGGTATTTTTGGATACGAATTTGGATATGAATATTATTAGTTTTCATTCAAATACAGATATTATCCATTTTTCGGATTCAATAGCGAATATTTCAGTCGGATATCAAATTTTTCGGTTTTTTTACAGCCCTAACGATAAGTGAGGTAGTAGTATTTATATGAGTTAGTGTGAAAATTATAGTTAAGTTATAATAATTTAATATTATTTCATGTGAAAGAGGTAGAAATTTGGTAAGTAAGTAATGTAGTTTTTATTTGCAACATATTGCAGAAGGGTCTCTATTTCGTTGCAAGTATAAAAATTGTGAAAAGACAATCAAGTTAGAACGCATATACACAACCAATCTAGTAATAACCAGCAAACCATAAAATTGAACCTAATACTCAAACTCGACATTAGTAAATTAAACATATTATATAAAAAAAACAAATTCAACAACTCAACAAAAAGATTTAAAATAAAAAATATCAACATCTAATATGCAATATTAATTAGTGTTGTTATTCTAAGGCGGTATCGTATTGATCACTGGAAACATTATCTATGCCATCTTCATTGTTAATAAACTCATCATTTAAATCTTTAATTTCAACGATCTCAAAACTATAGGTTCAACAAGATCTGTAGGATCATTTAGGTCCACATTAGGTTGTAGTTGATGAGTCCGAATTCGAAGTGCTCCCCGGAAGGGCAGTCCAAAGTAAATCTCCCCGTGAATTCGGACAGGCTCCAAGTATTTAATTCGAACATGACTTTTTAACCGGACAGATGATTTCGAACACTGTAAACTTAAGGCAGTTCGAACTATGACTAAAGTACTAAAAAACCTAAACACTATCTGACTAAGCTACCTGCACATCTGCTTAAAACTTATGGGTCTTTAAACATGACCCGGGTCCATTAAACTTGACCCGAAAGCCCATAAGGGCCCAAATTTCACACTATAAATGCCCAACCACCAGCATTAACTATGGGTAAGAAAAATTGACTGCTGCCAAGCTGCACAATTCTCTCTCCACCCTTAAAACACTGTGAAACACCCTTAAACACTGTGAAACACCCTTAAACACTGTGAAACACCCTTAAACACTGTGAAACACCCTTAAACACTGTGAAAGACCTTTAAACACTGTTAAACACCCTCACGCCACCTTAAAACTCCACTTAAAATTACCAGCCTATCCTCAGGCAACTTTTATCCACACCAGTAGTGGTACTGACGGTATTTCCAGCGCCAATCTATGTCCTATCACGGTGTATGTTGGTCAACTATTTTTCTTACTTGAAAACACTCATTTATAACATCCTACAATATATAGAAGTTTGTTAGGAGCATTACAATATATCGTACACACTAGAGCTTACATTGCCTTCGTTGTAAGTAAGCTTAGACAATTCCATCAATGTCCTACTACACTACATCTACAAAGTACAAAAAGAGCTGTACAATACTTATCTGGGAGCTCTGTATGTGTCTTCACATTAATACTTTCCCTCAACTTCATCTTACTAGATTTACATATCCCGATTGGGTTGCTTTGTAGATGATGGATGCTCTCTTTGTCGGGTATCGTGTCTTTTTTGGTGAAACTCTCATATCCTGGTCTTCCAAAAAACAACACGTTTTGTAACCTATTAGCTGAGCTCATAGGTATCTCCATCGTGCACACTGAAATTAACTTTCCTCTCTCTCAAGGTCTAATATTTTGTTGTGACAATTTAAGAGCAAGATCTCTCACCTCCAACCTCATCTTTCACGCCAAGAAAGAAACACATTACTCTAGATATTCACTTCATATATAGAACGAGTTTGTTTAAAGGAATCTTGATAGTCGTTATATCATCTCATTCGATAAAATTGCAAAATTTCTCACCAAACACATGTCTCATCCATGTTTTTTTCTTAAAACCCATTTGAGATGGAAAGTGAATAACTCGGGCTCACCTAAACTTTTGGACACTCGGCTAAAACCAAAGTGTCAATGATAGAAGATAACGAAGAAAGAAGAAAGACATTGATTTGAAGTGTCAAGGATAGAAGATCATAGAAGATAACGAAGAAAGACATTGATTCAAAGTGTCAATGATATAAGAAAATATAAGCTAACGAAGAAAGACATTGATTCGAAGTGTCAATGATATAAGATGATAGAAGATAACAAAAAAAGACATTGATTCAAAGTTCACTTACAACCATAACCCATCTCAACTCAAAATACATCACTCATGGCAAGCTAAAGTGCAACATTTTTCCTAAAAGACCACAAGACTCGGTGTCACTTAATCTCTATTTCAGATACTCACAAGCCAAAGTAATACATGAAAAAAACCATGATTTTAATTTCAAAGTACAACTAAAAATGGATAACATTATAGTGAAAAAATATTCTTCTATAAAATTCAATATATAGGAGACTCGGTAATTAGCAACTACAAAAAGGAATAAAAACAAAAATAAACTTTACAGAATTTCGTAAGTATGATTTATCTGGACAACGATTACGCTTAAATTTCTTCAAATCCTACCATCAATTTGATGAAGGATTGAAATATTATAAAACGCCCGAACACCAAAATGGCATAATTTTACAAACATACAATTAGAATGTGAAACATCATCCTTGCATATCATACATAATTAATAGTTTTATTGATAATAAATAACATAGAAAAACCATGAGAGAGAGGCGATTCAAATCTGTACAACCATTTTTTTTGTAAACGTTTTCCAATCATTGTTATAGCATTTTCCTGAAAAAAGTTGAAAATATTTTGGTTTTTAGAAGTAATAAATTTGTAGTAATGTTTCTTAGTAACCTATAATGTCACGTGTAATTCTATCATAAATGTTGCCATGTACTTTATTACTATCCGGATATTATGTAGAAAAATATAGCCTTATTAGCTACAATTATATTTAATGGATCTCAATAAATTAATTCAATATTCAATTTCACTATCTTAGCAATTATTTTAGCCCATCTAGTCTGTTCAAACAAAATATAATAGTCATTCTCTTCTTCAAACACATTCGGTTAATACATGTAAATTATTCATTCCAATTCACCATGCAATAAGATAATAGTAACTTGCATTTTCTCTAGCACAAGACCAAAGTTAGCAACACTTGAACATCATAACCCTGATGGAGGGATATTTCACAACCTGTGAAAATAAATTATTGAAATCGACACCTTATTTATTTGTAAAAACCTTAGCCACGAGCCTACACTTGTATCTGGGTAACTCTATATTAAGGATACCTACCTTCCTCTTGAATATAAATTTATGCACAATTAGTTTTTGACCCTTAGACTGCTTTACAAGAATCCAGGTGTTCATCTTTTTGTGAGATTTTTGTTCTTTTTTAATAGTCGTGAGTGATTTTTATTTATCATTAATCTTGATAACATTACGATATGTTTCGGGTTTCAAAAATATCTTCCTCCATTTCAATAGATAAAATATAATCAATTAAATTAGTAAAAGCATACCTCTACGACTGTTCGAGAATAAAGAAACTTATGTGTCGTAAATGGACTCATATTGATGATATATTAAGTCGTTGTCACGGCTTCTCCTCAAAATATTTGATCCATATTAGTTGTATGAATCATGCATCTAACACTTTCCAGCAGATTCTGATTCATTCTCTCAGCAATGTCAATCTTTGCATAATAGCCAGTGAACTCATTTTTTACATACTCCAAACCATTATCAATCTGAAGCTTTTTAACATTTTCCCGGCTTTCATTTTTCAAAAAGTAACACCCTCACTATCATAATAGCCATACCATTTTCTAAATTTGGTTTTTCTGCCTTTTATATAATTAATGAATCTATTCAATTGTAATCCCATATTAAGGTGCAGCACTAACTCTTTTTATATAATTAGTGGATTTATTCAATTGTAATCGCAGATTAAGTGATTTAACATCCAGGAATAAATCAAGGCTAATTGATTAATAAGTAAAAAAGACAAATTGTTATTAGAAAACGTATTGTATTTTAATAATTAAAAAGTCGGAGTAACATCGTCTGTATGATAAATACATATATACTAATAATAAAATTCGAAGAAGGATTCGTGTTTATATGACTCTTTGTTTGATATCATCCTAATGTATTTTAAAGGATAGATATTATATTTTTGCCGTCTCAATTTTGTTTCGCCTAGCGTAACGGCTGTGATCTGTGTAATTAGGGCTGTTGACGGTTCTCCGGAACCGGGACCGAACCGATAAGGACCGGACCGAGAACCGGACCGAATCTTAACGGTCCGGTTCGCGGTTCCATTCTAAAAACCGAAAACCGATAAGGAACCGAAACAAAAAACCGGTAAGGAACCGAACCGATAGAACCGATAAACCGTTAGAACCGATAAGGAACCGAACCGATAAAACCGATAGGACCGAAGGAACCGATACGGAATCGAACCGATGAAACCGATAAACCGGTAGAACCGATAAGAAATCGGACCAATAAAACCGTTAAAACCGATTATTTATTATTATTATTATATATTCTTTTATAAATTAGAGTACCAAAATTAATAGTTAATTACCAATTTTTTAAGAAAATGAAAGATAAACTTATAAACTTTATTTTTTTATATCATTTATTTTAATAGAAAAATAATTAAAATTAAATTTTAATTGATTTTATTTTTTTAAGTGGACCGAATCGGACCGGAACCGGACCGAAACCGGACCGAAATGGGACCAAAACGGGACTGGACCGAACTCGGACCGAACCGAATTCGGACTAAACCGAAACCGAAACCGGAACCGAACCGAACCGGACCGAACCGGACCGGATCGAACCGAACCGAACCGAAAGCTTAGCGGTTCGGTCCGGTTCCAAAAATTAGAACCGAAAGCTTAACGGTCCGGTCCGGTCCGAACCGATAAGCTTAGCGGTCCGGTCCGGTTCCTTCAAAATCCGGACCGAACCGGACCGATAACAGCCCTATGTGTAATGCAAACGCGTGAAAACCACTAAAAAATATCTAAAATTCGTTTCTCCTGTGCATCAAATTTCCAACGTCTGATTTCCAGCTTAACGCTAATAATAGAGCTCGGACCATTTGCCACTTAAATATTCATAATAACAAATAGATGGTGGAGTTATGATTATGAATGTCACTAATTTAGTTTTTAATGTTTAGAACAAGCGCGGTGAAGTATTCAATACCATTGGCTTAAGTTTTATATATTTTGGATCTATTAAATTCTTCATAGTTTTAATATAGTTTACTGCAACCAAGTGTGCCTATAGGGTCATTTTATTAGCCCAGTCATGTAGCAATCTCGTGTATATATTAACATCAACCTATTGCAACCTCAAACTCAGAAAAGAAAAATCAAGTAAAGTTTTTATTTTGTGTCTTGTATGTGTTGTTTCAATTAATAGAAAACATTTTTTTTGTTTTTGTTTTCAATGTTCTTGAAATTCGCTTTCCCACTCTTGTTTGAAAAAGTTGCTATGTATTCATTACAATGACTATATCTTCTGTTAAAGAGATACATAGTCATTACTTTTAATGTCACTAGCTTATGCTTTCAACAAGTTTTTAGAATTTGTCCTCAATTTTTTCTTCTTAGGCGTTTGGTTTCAGTATTCAGTTTGGTTTTTGGATTTTCAAAACCTAAAATCATTCCAAACGGAACCAACCCTTACATTATTATCATTATATTGGAAAACATAATTCCTTATCTTATTCTTTCAGGTATAAGCGAAATGGAGCCAATTTATGTGGGTACAAGCAAAAGAAAGTCTAGCACGATGGATATAAACGACATAGAGTATATAGCGATGGATACTAGCGAGACGGAACATTTGTTAGAGTGTCAACGTTAGAATTAATAATATATGGGCAGTGTTAAAATGTATATGGGCTATTTAATATTAGTCTGTATATGGGCTAGAGATTCTAAAGGCTATGGCTCTGATACCATGATAAGAGAATTGTGAATGTGTATGAGACAGAAACAGTACACAGCTTGAGTTGAGCGGGTAGGATAAAAAACCGTGGTAATCCCAAAAATCTCCCGATCCTATAATTACAATAATAGTGTATATATATATAGTGTGACAGAAAGTAAACCCTAGAAACCCTAGCCCATATATAAACTAATATTAAATAGCCCATAATAGCCCATTTACATTTTAAGACTGCACATATATTATTGATTCTAACGTTAACACTCTAACATCTTTCTCCGCGTCTAAGCGAAACAGAGCCTAACTCTGCAGTTACAAGAGAAACAGAGACTGCTTTTGTGGATTTAAGGGAAATCGAGCCTGTTTTGGGGGTTGTGAGCCAAGAGGAGCCTACTTGTATAGTAACAGGTGCAAAGGAGATTATTCCGATGGATTCCAGCGAAATAGAGCCTATACTGATAGATACAAGCGAGAAGAAACATCTTTCTATGCGTCTAGGTGAAACAGAGACTAACTGTATAGTTACAACAGAAACAGAGACTGCGTTTTTGGATTTAAGCGAATTCGAGCATGTTTCAAGGGTTATGAGCCAACACGAGCCTCACTCTATAGTTACAAGTGCAAAGGAGATTATTCCAATGAATTCCAGCGTGTTAGAGGTGGTGCCGGTCGCAAGACCACCGTGCACACCGGAAAAGAGAAGAAAGAAAGTGAGGCTGAAGAGAATAGAGGTAGTGAAGCTGAAGTGAAGTGTTCGAAAACATTAGTCTAAGGGTCTCTCAACCCTACCTGACATCCAAGCCTGTGTTTAGTTATGGACCGGGCTTGGATCTCTAGGTGGGTTTGGTCATTTACAAGTATGGGTCTCTTAAAGTACTGAAGCCCAATTCTGTCTACTAAAGCCCTTCAAGAATAGCTTTATTAACATTACCAAACAAGCTGTAACAATATGTAACAACCTCACATGGGAATATTCCCAAGGTTGTTACATTCACCACTCTCTATATAACACTACATGTAATCTGAACAGAATTAAGGAATTGAAATTACAGTAAAAATAAATCTCTCTCTCTTTCCTTCACAATTTGACTTGGTATCAGAGCTTCTTCACGTCTTCAATGGCGAATCCTAATGAATCTCCTTTACTGAGCACAGACTCAGCTGGATCCATACTCTCAAACAGTTCATCTTTCTCAGCCAAGAACCTGCATTTACATTTAATCAACAATGTCAATAACATTCGTCTTGACAGACATAATTACTTGTTATGGAAGACAGTTGTATTATCTATGATCAAGGGTAATAAGTTATGGGGTTTTGTTACTGGAGAGAAGGCTTGCCCTCCAAAATTTGTTACAGATACTGAGGGTAATGCCACAGACAACCCAGAATTTGAAGACTGGGTTGCTAAGGATCAATTGTTACTTGGGTGGTTGTACTCCACCATGAGACCTGAAATTGCAGCTCAATTGATGGAGGAAGAGTGTGCTAAGGGTCTCTGGGATGCTGCTCGTAAACTGTCTAGCTCACAGACTAGAGCCAGAATAACATATTACAAATCTGTGTTCCAAAGATCTCGCAAAGTGTCTACCTCAATGTCAGAATATCTCAACAAAATGAAGCTAATTCATGACAATCTAATCTTAGCAGGATGTCTTACTTCTATAGATGATTTGCTAACACAGGTTCTTGCTGGCATGGATGCTGAATATACACCAATTGTTGTCAGTCTAACTAACAAAGAAGGACTTGGGTGGCTAGATTTACAGACTAGTCTACTCACTTATGAGAGCTGACTAGAACAATTGACTGGTCTGCAGAATTCTATTGCTGGTGTTAACATGTCTAGTGCTAATATCATTCACAGAGGTGATTCAAAGCAGCAATCTACCAATACTGGTCAGAGAGGTTTCTACAATCAAAACAGAGGCTCGGGTAGAGGATATAGAGGCAGATCTAACTACAACACTAATGGTTACAATACAAGAGGTAGAAGCAACTTCTACAGATGAAGAGGTGGAAGGTTCTCACAGAGTAAACCAACCTGCCAGATCTGTAACAGATTTGGTCACTCTGCTGCTGTCTGTTATTATAGGGATGATCCCTGAGTTATGGGCTTTTCTCCATCAGAACATTCAAGATCTGAAGGAGAACAGAATGCTATGCTTGCTTCACAAGATTCATCAGCAGAAGGGGTCTGGTATGCTGACAGTGGTGCTACTCACCATGTCACAGGCATCACTAGCCAAATGACTCAGAAATCTGAGTATTCAGGTAAAAAACACATTCTAGTTGGCAGTGGTGAGACACTTCCTATATCACATATTGGTCAATCTGCTCTAAATTCCTTCACTAAAAATCCTATTATTCTGAAACCTATATTGCATGTTCCTAGGATCAATAAGAATTTACTTTCTGTTTTTCAATTAACTAACCATAACAATGTTTTTGTTGAATTTCACGAATATTTCTGCCTGGTAAAGGACAAGGCAACAGGGACTATTCTGCTCAGAGGGAGATGTGAAGATGGGCTCTACAAGATGGATATTATTCCTAAGTCACAGGGAGGTTTAAATCTAGGTGTCTCTACGGTGTTATCTACTGTTTTATCTAAGTCTGTCAAAGATGAATGACATCAAAAACTTGGTCATCCATCTTCAAGTGTTCTAGACAAAGTTCTGAGGTCTTATAACCTTCATTCTGTTTTGAGTAATTCAAGTAGTTTCTGTGAGGCTTGCGAGTTGGGCAAATCTCACAGCCTTCCTTATTCAATATCTACTTCTCATTCTACAAATGTTCTTGATCTAATTCATACAGATGTTTGGGGTCCTGCACCTATTCAATCTACTAGGGGGTCTAAATACTATGTTCTATTTCTAGATGACTTCTCTAGGTACAGTTGGTTGTATCCCATCAGGGACAAAAGTTAGGTTCTAGGAGTGTTCAAAATGTTCAAAGCCTTGGTAGAGACACAGTTTGATAAATCGATTAAGGCTGTTCAGAGTGACTGGGGTGGTGAGTTTAGACTGTTGTTACCTATAGCTCAAGAATGTGGGTTTATTCTAAGGAGGTCGTGCCCTCATACTTCAGCCCAGAATGGAAGGGCTCAGAGGAAGCATATGCATGTGGTTAAAACTGGGCTCACTCTTTTAGCTCAGTCAAATCTACCCTACAAGTACTGGGTTGAAGCATTTGAGACAAGCGTCTACATAATCAACGGACTCCCAACACCTATCCTAAAACATAAATCTCCTTTTCAAGTTTTGTTTCACAAAGTCCCTAACTATCTCACACTCAAAATGTTTGGTTGTTCATGCTATCCCTGTCTTAGACCCTATAAAAGCCATAAATTTCAGATTCACTCAGTTAAATGTGTTTTTCTTGGGTATAGTCAGAGTCACAAGGGCTATAAGTGTCTCAGTTCTACAGGGAGGGTCTATATCTCTAGGAGCGTTGTCTTTAATGATGATAAGTTTCCCTTCACTAATGGTTTTCTTAACACTCATCAGAGTGAGCTTGTGTCTCCTGTGTCAGTTCATCTTTGGCTACCTAATCTTTCTACAGGTCTTGTGATTGATGAGAGGGTATCATCTGTTGAGTCCAACTCTGCAGCTCCAACTGAACAGAACACACCTCTGTGTCCTGCTCTCTTGCAACCACAAAGCTCCACTCAACACTCTCCTACTGGTCTTTCTAAGGTAATTTCCTCATCAAGGTCTTCTGATTCTTTAGCTGACACACCTAAATTCCCTACTCACACCAATGACAATACTCCTCAGACACCTACCTTAACCATAGAACTTCCTTTTTCTAATCCTCAACACTTATCTGTTAACCACCCATCACCCAACCCACACATTATTCAAACTAGACTGCGTAGTGGAATTTCTAAGCCTAAATTGCCATATGTTGGATCTCTAGTTACTGCTAACAACACTGTGTGTGCACCTACTTGTTTTACTGAGGCAATTGGGTTTCCTGAGTGGCAAAATGCTATGACTACTGAATATAAAGCCTTGATGGCTAATAAAACATGGTCTTTGGTTCCTACTTCTACTTCATCTAATGTCATTGGTTGCAAGTGGATATATAAAGTCAAGTTTGGGCTGGATGGCTCTATTCAGAGGTAGAAGGCTCGATTGGTGGCTAAGGGTTTTCATCAACAACGAGAGGTTGATTTCTATGAAATATTTAGTCCAGTTGTTAAAGCTTCTACTGTCAGGTTGATTCTAACTATTGCTGTTTCTAAGGACTGGCCTGTGAGGCAACTGGATATCAATAATGCTTTTCTGAATGGGGTTCTACAAGAAACTGTGTATATGACACAACCTCAGGGTTTTGTTGATTCTACATACCCTACACATATTTGCAAGCTGCATAAGGCCATATATGGATTGAAACAAGCCCCTCGAGCTTGGTACTCTAGACTGAGGGATACTCTACTCAGTTGGGGATTCTGTAACTCTAAGGCAGACTCCTCACTTTTCTATCTAATCTCTAAGACCACTATACTTCTAATTCTTGTGTATGTGGATGATATTCTTGTAACAGGGAATGACACAACATGCTTAACACAGTTCATACACAATCTGAATGCTGTTTTTGCACTCAAGGACATGGGCCACTCAGTCTATTCCTTGGAATAGAAATTCATCGTGACCAGAGTGGGTTCTACCTAACTCAGCATAAGTACATTGAAGACTTACTTTGCGCACAGGGCCTGTCCATGTCCAAGCCTTGCCCCTCTCTCATGGTGGCTGGTACTCAGCACTCCTCCTCTGATGGATCTCCACTGGTTTGTCCTACACAGTATAGAAGTCTATTAGGAGCTCTGCAATGTCTGACTCATACTAGACCAGATATAGCGTTTGCAGTTAACAGTTTAAGTCAACATCAGCAAAATCCTACATCTATACATTGGCAAAGCCTGAAAGAGTAGTTTGGTACTTATCTGGCACACGGTGGCTGGGGCTTCACATTAAGCCATGCTATCCGCTGCAACTCCATGGCTACTCTGATGCTGACTGGGCTTCGTCCCCAGATGACCGTCGCAATGTGGGGGCGTATTGTGTATTCCTTGGCGAAACACTTATTTCTTTGTCATCCAAGAAACAGAATGTTGTCGCCGGTTCCTCCACTGAATCGGAGTATCGTGCCTTGGCAAATCTCTCTGCTGAGCTCATCTGGCTGAAGTCGCTTCTCACTGAACTGCAGATCCCTCTCATACTGCCTTCGGTGATGTGGTGTGATAATCTAGGCGCCAGTTCCTTAGCCTCCAATCCTGTGTTTCATGCACGAACCAAACATATAGAGTTATATGTGCATTTTCTAAGGGATCAAGTTCTACAAGGTTCTGTCCAGATTAGATACGTACCTTCACTAGATCAGATTGCGGACTTCCTCACCAAATCTCTTACTTTGTCTCGGTTCATGTATCTTCGTGACAAACTGGGGCTGTCAGTCGCCACTGCATTTGAGGGGGGTTGTTAGAGGTGGTGCCGGTCGCAAGACCACCGTGCACATCGGAGAAGAGAAGAAAGAAAGTGAGGCTGAAGAGAAGAGAGGTAGTGAAGCTGAAGTGAAGTGTTCGACAACATTGGTCTGAGGGTCTCTAAACCCTAATTGACATCCAAACCTGTGTTTAGTTATGGACCGGGCTTGGATCTCTAGATGGGTCTGGTCATTTACAAGTATGGGTCTCTTAAAGTACTGAAGCCCAATTCTGTCTACTAAAGCCCTTCAAAAATAGCTTTATTAACATTACCAAACAAGCTGTAACAATATGTAACAACCTCACATGAGAATATTCCCAAGGTTGTTACATTCACTACTCTCTATATAACACTACATGTAATCTGAACAGAATTAAGGAATTGAAATTACAGTAAAAATAAGTCTCTCTCTTTCCTTCACAATTTGACTCAGCGAAATGGAGCCCTTTCCGATACTTAAAAGCCAAACTGTGCCTGACTGTCTAGATAGAAGAGCAACGGAGATAATTGATATGGATTCAAGCGAAACCAAGTCTAGTCTAAACCCTCTAAGCCAAACGGAGCCTACTTGCCAGGATCTAAGCAAAATGAATCCCCCTTCTGTAGGTATGAGAAAAATGGAGAATATATCTGCTCAGACAAGCTAAATGGAACCTACTGCTCCTGTTTTAAGCGAAACCAAGCCTATTCCGGGGCTATAAGCGAAACCAAGCCTATTTATACGCAGCATATCTCTGGTGATCCTAGCAAAGCGGAGCATATTTCTGACGATACAAGTGAAAGGGAGCCTATTAATATGGAGCCTATTTCTTCATCCAACAGGATTCGGACACTGGTTCTTGTTGGAAAACTGGAAATGGAAAAAGTGCAACCGGCAATAGTATTATGGGACAAAAGAATTTTGAGTCAGGTTTGAGCATGGAAAGTGTTACAACAAATGTCATGGCGCAGTCAAGTAATCTCATAGAAGGGCGACCCATTGAGATCATTGACACTCCTGGTAAATTAATGTTAACACCTTTCGTTGATGCGTAAATGCTGATTATATATAGTTCCGAAGGAAAAGATTGATTTGTTGATTGAATGTTTTGCAGGTCTATTTGATACTAAGTTGGGATATGAAACCATCGGCAATGAAATTGTGAAGTGTATAGATTTAGCCAAGAATGGGATTGATGCAGTATTGGTTGTGCTTTCTGTGTGTAAACGCTTCTCGGAAGAGGAAGAAGCTGCAGTGCATTGCCTGCAAGCTCTTTTTGGGAGCAAAATATTTGATTATGTGATTCTTGTATTCACTGGTGGGGACAGTCTAGATGAAGAAGATGACAATGGCAATGTTAACTACGCCGGTTTGAACGATTATTTCCTTAACAACTCCCCGGACAATTTACAGGTTGGTTCCCATTATATCGGCTGAGTTCCCTAACTAAGCAATGCATTGGCTAATATATATTGTTATGATTTTTAGGAAATTATTAAAATATGTGGTGACCGTACAGTGCTGTTTGATAACAGAAAAAAGGATAAGCCCACTAAGTCTGCGCAAGTTGAAAAACTCTTCTCTCTTGTTGATCAGAGTTCTAGAATTGAACGAAGGAGAACCATATTCACAGAAGCATTTTGGAAAGGCGAGTGTTTAGAGATCTCTTATTTCGTTTTGAAATGAATATATGTTTTTATTTTATTTTATGCTGACTTTTATGATGGCATAATTCACAGGATGGTAATACAAAACTCCCAGATGTTAGAGGTGGAGCCGGTCACAAGACCACCGTGCAGACCGGTAAAGAGAAGAAAGAAAGTGAGGCTGAAGTGAAGAGTTCGACAGCTTTGGTCTGAGGGTCTCTAAACCATAATTGACATCTAAAGCCTATGTTTAGTTATGGACTGTGCTTGGATCTCTAGGTGGTTCTGGTCATTTATAAGCATGGGTCTATTAAAGTACTGAAGCCCAAACATGTCTACTACAGCCCTCCAAACATGTCTACTACAGCCCTTCAAGAATAGTGTTATTAGTATTACCAAACAAACTGTAACAATATGTAACAACCTCACATGGGAATATTCATAAGGTTGTTACATTCACTATAGCAATATTAAATCTCTTTCTCTTCTTTTCCTTCACAATTTGACTTGGTATCAGAGCTTCTTCAAGCCTTCAATGACGAATTCTAATGAGTCTCCTTCACTGAGCATAGACTCAGTTGGATCCATACTCTCAAACAGTTCATCCTTCTCAACCAAGAACCTGCATTTACAATCAATCAGCAATGTCAATAACATTCGTCTTGACAGACATAATTACCTGTTATGGAAAACAGTCGTATTACCTATGATTAAGGGTAATAAGTTATGGGGGTTTCTTACTGGAGAGAAGGCTTGCCCTCCAAAATTTGTTACAGATACTGAGGGTAATGTCACAGACAACCCAGAATTTGAAGACTGGGTTGCTAAGGATCAGTTGTTACTTGGGTGGTTGTACTCCACCATGAGCCCTGAAATTGCACCTCAATTGATGGAGGAAGAATCTGCTAAGGGTCTCTGGGATGCTGCTGGTAAACTGTCTGGCTCACAGACTAGAGCCAGAGTAACATATTACAAATCTGAATTCCAAAGAACTGAGGGTCAACCTCAATGTCAGAATATCTCAACAAAATGAAGCTGATTCATGACAATCTAATCCTAGCAGGATGTCTCACATCAATAGATGATTTACTAACACAGGTTCTTGCTGGCCTGGATGCTGAATACACACCAATTGTGGTCAGTCTAACTGACAAAGAAGGACTTGGGTGGCTAAATTTACAGACTAGTCTACTCACTTATGAGAGCAGACTAGAGCAATTGACTGGTCTGCAGAATTCTATGTCTATGGTCAACATTTCTAGTGCTAATAGCACTCACAGAGGTGATTCAAAGCAGCAATCTACCAACACTAGTCAGAGAGGTTTCTACAATCAAAACAGAGGCTCAGGTAGAGGATATAGAGGCAGATCTAACTACAACGCTAATGGTTACAATACAACATGTAGAAGCAATTTCTACAGAGGAAGAGGTGGAAGGTTCTCACAGAGTAAACCAACCTGCCAGATCTGTAACAGATTTGGCCACTCTGCTGCTGTGTGCTATTAAAGGGATGATCCCTCAGTTATGGGTTCTTCTCCATCAGAACAGTCAAGATCTGAAGAAGAACAGAATGTTATGCTTGCTTCACAAGATTCATGAGTAGAAGGGGTCTGGTATGCTGACAGTGGTGCTAGTCACCATGTCACAGGAAGCAGTAGCCAAATGTCTCAGAAATCTGAGTATTCACATACAAAACACATCCTAGTTGGCAGTGGTGAGAGACTTCCTATATCACATATTGGTCAATCTGCCGTAAACTCTTTCACTAAACAGCCTATTGTTCTGAAACCTATATTGCATTTTCCTAGGATCAATAAGAATTTACTCTATATTTTTCAATTAACTAACCATAACAATGTTTTTGTTGAATTTCACAAATTTTTCTGCCTGGTAAAGGACAAGGCAACATGGACTATTCTGCTCAGAGGGAGATGTGAAGATGGGCTTTACAAGATGGATACCATTCCTAAGTCACAAGGAGATCTAAATCTAGGTGTCTCTAGGGTGTTATCTACTGTTGTATCTAAGTCTGTCAAAGATGAATGGCATAAAAAACTTGGTCATCCATCTTCAAGTGTTCTAGACAAAGTTCTTAGGTCTTGTAACCTTCATTCTGTTTTGAGTAATTCAAGTAGTTTCTATGAGGCTTGCCAGTTGGGAAAATCTCACAGCCTCCCTTATTCAATATCTAATTCTCATTCTACAAATGTTCTTGATCTAATTCATACAGAAGTTTGGGGTCCTGCACCTATTCAATCTACTTGGGGTCTAAATACTATGTTATTTTTCTAGATGATTTCTCTAGGTACACTTGGTTGTATCCCATAAGGGACAAAAGTCAGGTTCTAGGAGTTTTCAAAATGTTCAAAGCCTTGGTAGAGACACAGTTTGATAAATCTATTATGGTTGTTCAGAGTGACTCGGGTGGTGAGTTCAGACTGTTTTCACCTATAGCTCAAGAATGTAGTTTTATTTTAAGGAGGTCCTATCCTCATACTTCAGCCCAGAATGGAAGGGCTGAGAGGAAGCATAGGCATGTGGTTGAAACTGGGCTCACTCTTTTAGCTCAGTAAAATCTACCCTACAAGTACTGGGTTGAAGCATTTGAGACAAGCGTCTACATAATCAACGGACTCCCAACACCTATCATAAAACATAAATCTCCTTTTGATGTTTTGTTTCACAAAGTCCCTAACTATCTCACACTCAAAATGTTTGGTTGTTCATGCTATCCCTGTCTTAGACCCTATAAAAGCCATAAATTTCAGATTCACTCAGTTAAATGTGTCTTTCTTGGGTATAGTCAGAGTCACAAGGGCTATAAGTGTCTCAGTTCTACAGGGAGGGTCTATATCTCTAGGAGCGTTGTCTTTAATGAGGATAAGTTTCCCTTCACTAATGGTTTTCTTAACACTCATCAGAGTGAGCTTGTGTCTCTTGTGTCAGTCCATCTCTAGCTACCTAATTTTTCTACAGGTCTTGTGATGGATGAGAGGGTATCATCTGTTGAGTCCAACTCTGCAGCTCCAACTGAACAGAACACACCTCTGTGCCCTGCTCCCTTGCAGCCACAAAGCTCCACTCAACACTCTCCTACTGGTCCTTCTAAGGTAATTTCTTCATCAAATTCTCCTGATTCTTTATCTGACACACCTAAATTCCCTACTCACATCAATGATACTACTACTCAGACACCTACCTTGACCATAGAACTCCCCTTTTCTAATTCTCAAAACTCATCTGTTAACCAACCATCACCCAACCCACACATTATTCAAACTAGACTGCGTAGTGGAATTTCTAAGCCTAAATTGCCATATGTTGGGTCTCTAGTCACTGCTAACACCACTGTGTCTACACCTACTTGTTTTACTGAGGCAATTTGGCTTCCTGAGTGGCAAAATGCTATGACTACTGAATATAAAGCCTTGATGGCTAATAAAACTTGGTCCTTGGTTCCTGCTTCTACTTCATCTAATGTCATTGGTTGCAAGTGGATATATAAAGTCAAGTTTGGGCTGAATGGCTCTATTCCGAGGTACAAGGCTCGCTTAGTGGCTAAGGGTTTTCATCAACAACCAGGGGTTGATTTCTATGAAACATTTAGTCCAGTTGTTAAAGCTTCTACTGTCAGGTTGATTCTAACCATTACTGTTTCTAAGGACTGGCCTGTGAGGCAACTGGATATCAATAATGATTTTCTGAATGGGGTTCTACAAGAAACTGTGTATATGACACAGCCTCAGGGTTTTGTTGATTCTACTTACCCTACACACATTTGCAAGCTGCATAAGGCCATTTATGGATTGAAACAAGCTCCTCGAGCTTGGTACTCTAGACTGAGGGATACTCTACTCAGTTGGGGATTCTGTAACTCTAAGGCAGACTCCTCACTTTTCTATCTAATCTCTAAGACCACTATAATTCTAATTCTTGTGTATGTGGATGATATTCTTCTAACAGGAAATGACACAACATGCTTAACACAGTTTATACACAATCGGAATGTTGTTTTTGCACTCAAGGACATGGGGCCACTCAGTCTTTTCTATCTAATCTCTAAGTCTATTCCACTGGTTTGTCCTACATAGTGTAGAAGTTTGTTAAGAGCTCTGCGATGTCTAACTCATACTAGACCATATATAGCTTTTGCAGTCAACAGTCTAAGTCAGCACCAGCAAAATCCTACATCTATACATTGGCAAAGCCTTAAAAGGGTAGTTTGGTACTTATCTGGCACACGATTTCTTGTAACACACCATTGAGAAATGCATTATTGATGTCAAGCTGCCTTACTGGCCATCCCTTAGACACAACAATAGTAAGAATGACCCTTGCAGTAGAAGCCTTAATAACCGGGCTAAAAGTTTCATAGAAATCAACCCCAGGTGTTTGGTGAAAACCCTTAGCAACCAACCGTGCTTTGTGTCTTTGAATAGACCCATCCAGACCATATTTGAGTTTATAAACCCACTTGCAGCCAATAACTGTAGATGAGTCAGTCACTGGCACTAGAGACCAGGTGTGATTAGCCAACAGAGCTTTGTATTCACTCACCATGGCTTGCTGCCACTTAGGATTCCCAACATCTTAAGAGAACTTTGTAGGTTCAACCAAACCTTTATCAGTAGTAACAAGAGACCCCACATAAGGAATCTTAGGTTTAGAAATGCCACTTTTCTGCCTAGTTTGCATTGTGTGAGTGTTTGGTAGGTTTTGTGAAGAGTCAGCAGGATTAGGGTTAGGAAAGGGTAGTTCAATAGTCAATGTAGGTGTAGGTAGTGAGGGTTGGTGGCTAGTGACTTGTGGAGAGTTAAGGATATTTTGGTTCGCTGTAGATAGATGCTGTGAATTTGAGAGCCTGGTTGTCTTAGAAGAGTCAGATAGAGAGTTGGATGTAGATTTCTGGTGCTGCAAAGGATTAGGACATAGAGAAGTAATCTGTTCAGTTAAAGTAGGAGAGTTAGTCCCCTCAGATGGTACCTTTTCATTTGTCTCAGACCCTGTAGGAAAGCTAGGTAACCATAAGTGAACAGAAGACATGGAAACAGACTCAGTTTGACATGAATTTAGGAAACCAGTAGAGAAAGGAAAGTCCTCTTCATTGAACACTACATTTCGAGAAATAAACAACTTCCCATTAGAGCTAAGACATCTATAACCTTTGTGACTTTGCCTGTATCCTAGGAAAACACATTTAGTAGAATGAAATTGAAATTTATGTGTTTGATAGGGTCTTAGGCAAGGAAAGCAGGAGCAACCAAAGGTTTTTAGGCTTAGATAGTTAGGTTTTTTATGAAAGAGTGTTTCAAAGGGAGATTTATCATGAAGAATAGGAGTAGGCAGTCTATTAATCAAATAGACACTGGTTTCAAAAGCTTCAACCCAATACTTGTAGGGTAGGTGTGCCTGAGCTAGAAAAGTGAGACCAGACTCCACAATATGTTTGTGTTTTCTCTCAGCCCTGCCATTCTGGGCTGAGGTATGTGGACATGACCTTCGTAATAAGAACCCATTGTCTTTAGCTAGTGAAAGCAGAGGCCTAAACTCACCCCCCCCCCAATCACATTGAACAGCTTTGATAGACCTGTCAAACTGATTTTCAACCAAAGCTTTAAAGGTTTTGAATGTTTCAAACACCTGACTCTTATCTCTAATAGGATACAGCCAGGTATACCTAGAGAAATCATCTAAGAACAACACATAGTACCTACACCTATTACTAGATTGAATAGGAGCAGGGACCCAGACATCAGTATGTATTAAGTCAAGAACATTCACAGCATGAGAGCTAGAGATAGAATATGGTAGACTATGAGACTTGCCTAACTTGCAAGCCTCGCAAAAGGAGATTGTATTGCTCAACACTGAATTCAACTTACAAGACTTAAGAACAGAATTGAAAACATTTTGAGATGGATGGCCAAGCTTCCTATGCCATCCATCTTTGACAGACTGAGAGATACTAGTAGAGAAAGCAGTAGGAAACCCTAGCCTAGGACCAGATTGTGACTTAGAAAAGATATCCATCTTGTAGAGACCATTTTCAGACCTCCCTCGGAGCAGGATACTCCCTGTTACCTTGTCCTTCACAAGACAAAAACCTTTATGAAACTCAACAAAAACATTATTATGATTAGTTAATTGATAGACAGACAGTAGATTCTTGTTAATTCTACGTACATGAAGAATATTATTTAAGCAGATAGGTTTTCTGGTTAGGGAATGTAGGGTAGAATGGCCAATGTGAGAAATGGGGAGTCTCTCACCACTACCAACAAGGATAGATTTGTTACCTGAGTACTCAGTCCTCTGTGTCATTTGAGTAGTGCTTCCTGTGACATGGTGACTAGCACCACTGTCAGCATACCAGACCCCTTCTCCTGTAGAGTTTTGTGTTGCAACTAGAGCATTCTGATCTTCTTCTGATCTAGCTTGATCAGAAGATGTAGATCCCATTACTGAGGGATCATCCCTGCAGTAGCAAACAACAGCAGAGTGACCAAACTTTCCACAGATTTGGCAGGTTGGTTTGTTCTGTGAGAACCTTCCTCCTCTGCCTCTATGGAAACCACTTCTACCTCTAGCACCATAGTTGTAATTATAGCCAGATCTTCCTCTAAATCCTCTTTGATTAGCACCTCTGTTGTTCTGAAAGTATCCTCTCTGATTTGAGTTAGAAGGCTGTTGTTTTGAGTCACTCCTGTGGGTGACATTAGCACTAGAGATGTTAATGTTGGAAACTGAGTTTTATAGCCCTGTGAGTTGCTCAAGTCTGCTTTCATACGTGAGCAGACTTGTTTGAAGGTCAAGCCAACCTAGTCCCTCCTTGTCAGCAAGACTGACTACAATTGGTGTATACTCTGCATCAAGACCCGCAAGTACTTGTGTTAATAGATCATCAATGGATGTCAGGCAACCAGCTAGAATTAGATTGTCAAAAATCAGCTTCATTTTGTTTAAGTAATCAAACATTATTGAGGCTCCTTTACGAGTTCTTTGAAACTCAGCCTTGTAATATGTCACCCTTGCTCTAGTCTGTAAACCAGACAATTTGCCAGCAGCCTCCCAAAGACCTTTAGCTGACTGTTCTTCCATGAGTTGAGCTGCTATTTCAGGACTCATAGTAGAGTAGAGCCATCCAAGTAGCAGCTGGTCCTTTAAAACCCATTCTTCAAAATCTGGATTTTCTATCATTATGCCCTCTGTGTTTGTCACAAACTTAGGAGGACAGACCTTTTCTCAAGTGATGTAACTCCATAGTTTGTTACCATTTATCATAGGTAACACAACAGTCTTCCATAGAAGATAATTGCTTCTATCTAAGCGAATGTTATTAACATTGCTGATTGGGTGCAGGTGTAGGTTTTTTTAGGAGAAACAAGAGCTGTTGGAGAATATGGACCCAATGGAGTCTGAGCTGAAGGATGGTGAATCATTTGGAGTATCCATTGAAGACTCAAGAGCTGTGCTCTGATACCAAGTTAGAAAGAAGGATAAAATAAATTTGTAATTTTGATGTATTTTCCTTAAACTTTTCAGCATCACACACACGTGTATTTATGCAAGTAGAGTCACTAACAGCCTTGGGAATATTCCCATGTGAGGTTGTTATTGAGTAGTGGGTACTGATTGGTTACATGAATAAAAGGCAGTTAGCCATTGTTTGGTTACAACAATACTAATAAAACCATCTTGATAGAACTGGGCCTTGATTAAGTTGCTTGGTCTTGATAGGTAACAAGGCCAAAGGCCTAACCCGGTCCAACACCAAAACACACAAGAGAGTACCGTTTAGAGTTAGGGCTTTAGTGAAGTGCTGAGTCTAGAGTTGTCTTCGAACAACTCTTCTTCCTCAGCCTTCCTCTCTTCCACAGAAACCCTAGAGCCACCATGCTCACTGACATATATATATATATATATATAATTAGATGGAATCCAAGCTAGAGGAGACAAGGAGAAAGCTAGGGCTGGAGAGGAGTGCAGATCAAGCTACAGAGCTAAATGCTCAAATGCGAGAAATGTCAGAACAGATAGAAATATACAAAGAGCGGCTTGAAAGCAGTAATACAAAACCATTTAGTCTTTTCTCTAGAGCTAAGGCAAAGACTAGTGACATACATATACATCTCAGTGGTGGTGATTGTAGCATCTTGTGATGCAATCAAGAATGGGTGACAGTTTCATTTACATCCCTCACTTTCTCTATTTAATTATGGTTTACCTCCGATTATACCTTTGGGTGTTTCAACGGCTTGAACATTGCAAGTTTCCTTTGTGTTAACTTTATTTATATTGTTAGTTTTGTTTGTATAAGTGTTTATTTATGGAAATCATTCCAGTTTGAGATAAGGTCTTCATTGATATGTCAATCAATACGAGCATAAAAACTTCAATTTAAAATCAATTTCAATTACTTTTACAAAAATTAAACTCGTACGGGGTGTAGTTCTTAAAAAACCGCAAGAAAAGAAAAATAAACCATTAAAGTTCATGTCCAAATTGAAGTTCAACCGTTAGTTTAGTTCTAAACAAAACTAAGCATAAGATTCTCGATTTGTTAGCCAATGCTCTCATTGCTAGTTGAGAGTCTTAAGACGAGGATTTTAAAATGAATATCATGTAGTTTTTTTGACGATTTCAAACCAAGGGTTTTAAAACGAGAGTTTTTAGACGAGGTTTTTTTGAAGACGATGGTATTTTAGAGGAGGGTCAAAATAACGAGGGGCTTGAAGATTGAAGATGTTTTGGAATTTTGAAAGACCAATTAATAAATAAAGTCATTTCATTAGTTGTCAACTTGGATCATGGATCTTAAATTCAGAGTTAATAACTCTTGTAAACTGTTATTATTTACTTTTGAAGTATATAAACTCATGTACACTCTTTTGTGATGGTAACCCATAAAGAAAGAGTTATTGAGTATTTTTTTTAATAAAAGATATTTTTGCTTGCTATTAGATCTTGCAATCTTGTAGCTTTGATTATTTTTTTCAATGGATCTCTTTTAAATAGTCCATCAGACTTTCGTTCTCTATTTGCTTGCAATAGACTATGTAGTGCTCATCTCCTTTGAATTTTTGTGATACTACAAATTGATTCTTAAATTTTGTTGGAAGAATCTTATAGTTCTTTATACATCCTCTTGAGCGATTATTGAAACACTGTATTGTTGTTCCTTTTAGGGTCATGAAAAATGTTCGGCATTTGATTCCATCATCGTCTCCATATTGAAGCATATCACTGTATTGTTGGATACAGTGTTCTGGATCTCATTTACCATCATATTTACCCATTTTATGATTATCGTAATGTTGTGTGATGGCTCGATATGGTAATTTTGGGGCTAATTGGGACTCATTATCTCCTTGAGGTTATTCATCTTCATAAAAATCGTTTTTGCCATCCACGAACGGTAGTAACATATATTTGGCATGTGATAGGTAATACATCAAAATGGGAAGCAAACCACACACAAAACATACAATATAACGAGGTGGAATTGATCTTTTCTTTTCAACTTTCTTCACATGCTCGAGAAGCTGCTTGAACTACTATTTGAAGAATTTGTATTTTCTGATTCTTCCTCTTTGCATAATTTTGAGCTGTTATTTGTACAGTCTCCTGGCCCGTTTGATTAAGTCGAATGAGCATTGCTCAAACTTTTAGGGCGTTTTTTTTTGGACCATATACCAATAATAGTTTAAGTAACGACTGGAAACTTAGTACGCATATCGAAGATTAAAGATACCTTTATTTTAAGTAACGGTTTTAAGACAGTCACTGGCACATGCGTTCACAACAAAACTTACAACATATATTTTCTCCTTTTCAGTTTTGATTTAAAACACTTCCAAGTCTTTTAGGGGCTTCTTTCTTCATTCTTCACTCCTATCGTATAAGGTATTGGGTGCATCGAAGTTAATAAGCTCTTGTTGCAATTATTCTTTAGGTTTTGCAACTGTTTGATTTATTATTTGCATTATAGCATTGTGCGATTCAGCCTTATCCTCCTGGAAAACTTAGAATTGATGAACGAAATTGTTTTAAGCGCTTTCAGCCCACCTTTTGTTATTCACGGTCTTGAGATGAATAAATTCCCTGGCCATATATTCATATTTTTAAATGGTTTGGTTATTTAGTCCATGCATAAGTTAATATGGTATTTTAACCCTTCTACCAAAGTGATTTTCTCCAAACCTAAGACCAAAGTTTCCTACTAAATTAATCCATTTTTAAACTTAAAAAAATCGAACCATCTTAGTTGGATTTAGAAGATTTAGATTTTTGGATTAAAAAAATTTAAAATTTTTGGACGAAGTTGTTCGACACTAACACTAGCAATACAGACCTTTCGTTGTGCAAACATCCAATATTGTCAGTACAAAAATTCCATTTGGTGTATACTGTTGGTGCAAAGCATTGTTTGGGGATACTATACGGTTGATAATGATGGCTATTATTAATTTTGACTTTTTTAATGTGCTAGATAACTGTTAATAATCGAACGCCAATAAAATCCTGCAAATAAAACTTGACGAGATAATGCCTTAAACCCACAATGCGCTGATCCTCTCCGTCATGTAACCCTCATAAAATATCATGTGATTGTTGTCTATTCAAACATAGTAATAATGGCCTACTCAACAGTTTCTTATATAAAACTCCATCCAAAACTATGTATCCAAAAGCTTTGCCTTACAACTTTTTGTCCAATTTTGGATCGTCACGTAAATCTCCTCGAATCAAGAAATTCAAAATATCAGTTCGCCAATCTCCTCAGACTACGTGACAAACAATTCTATAATATAATTACATTGGTCTGATTGAGTTAAAATCGAAAGACTCTATTGCAAGAAGATCCAATGATACTCTTCTTTGTAGGAAAAAATTGCCAAGGAATCAACCATTGTGTTACTTCCTCAGCTTACATGTTCCACAAAAACGTGATCAAATAAAAGCATCAAATTTTAAAGCTCTCGAACATACAAAATTAAGCGATCCATTTTTGCTTCAGAGTTTCCAGATACTTGATTTGCTACTAATTAAGAGTCTGTCTCAAATCACACTAAAGTTACTCCACATATCTTTGCAAGTCTCAAACCAACCAAAGAAGCTTCGTATTCAGCTTCGTGATTCGAAATAAAACCAAAATTGATAGACTGAAGCATTATTTCTCCACATGCACCAACTAACTGAACTTCAGCACTACATCCTAAAACACTAGATCCAGCATAAGTTCGAATAACCCACGTCGAATTCATTGGTAAGGTATCCTTACTATATTATTTGTCCGATCTACTTGAATGAAATTCAACATGAATGTCTGCCAAATGATGCGCTTTAATTGCATTTCAAGGTGTGAATATAATATATTAATCTCCCAACTCACCTGACCACTTAGTCATTCTCCCAAAATATCAGGACATTGCAAAACATGTTTCAGGGGAAATGAAGTCCGAACTTCAATGGTATGGGCTTGAAAAAAATAAGGGCGCATCTATCGAGCAGCCACCACCAATGCCAATGCTAATTTCTCAAGTTTCAAATATTTCTTTTCTGCTACCACTTTTGCTGACATAGTACACCGGCTTCGGAATTCTTTAATCTTCGTTTTCAATATTGCACTTACTGCAAAATTTGATACCGCAATGTATAAAAGTGTTGTTCTCCAGTTCGAGGCTTAGATAAAATCTCAGGCGATGATAATAAATCCTTGATACTTGTAAATTCCGCTTCACAATCCGAAGTCGATTCAAATTTCTTTGGCCCTCGCAACATGTGAAAAAAAGGAAAACATTTATAAGAGAATCGAGAAAATAAATCTATTAAGTGATGTTAACCTTCATGTCAAAACGTGTACTTCTTTGATTATTCGAGGCGAGTTCATTGATATTACAACTTTCAACTATTTTGGGTCAGCTTCTATCCCTTTTTCACTAATAACATAACCCAAGCACTTCACTGGTCGAACTCCAAAAGTACATTTTTTAGGATTCAACTTAAGCCTTATTGCCCATAAATTGAGATAATTCTCTTCTAAATCTTCCAAGTGTGCATCATTGATTAAGAGTTTTACCATCATGTTATCAATGTATACCTCTATGTTATTTCCAATCTGGGTAGTAAATGCTTTATTCATTAACCTTTTGTAA
This sequence comes from Limnanthes douglasii subsp. nivea, assembly GCA_036936605.1. Taxonomy (NCBI): domain Eukaryota; kingdom Viridiplantae; phylum Streptophyta; class Magnoliopsida; order Brassicales; family Limnanthaceae; genus Limnanthes; species Limnanthes douglasii. The sequence continues at coordinate 932,017 of JAUPFV010000004.1, read as the reverse complement.
GTATCTCCAACATTTTTTCAATCCAAAAGGCATAACTTTATAACAATACAAGTCCCTGTCAATGATGAAAGTAGTACGTTCGTGATCCTTCAGATCCATTTGGATATGATTATATCATGCAAAAGCATCCATAAAAGTCAATATTTTGTTTCTTGAAGTGGAATCAATCAACTTGTCTATTCAAAGAACATGAAATAGATCCTTAGGACAGGCTCGATTTAAGTCTGTAAAATCAATACACATTCTCCATTTTTCATTTTTCTTCTTGACCAATACTGGATTAGCCGTCCATAAAGGATATTGCACCATAGGGACATAAAATATGATAATTCAATCTTCAATGGATACACAATTAGGGACATAACAAACGAAGAGCAGTATGATGAGGGAAAAAATGGCTACATTGCACCATGAGATGATATATACGTAATAACAACAAACTATTGACTACAAAATTACCAATATCATTGATAATTTATGGAATTATAGACTTAGCAAACCTAGTCTAAGAGGTCTGTCGTTTGATAAGGGAAGGAAAATATAGGTGATTAATATGTAATTCATTCCACAAATAAGACCAAGGGTTATATATTTAGTGGTTAAGGACCAAAATAAAGCAAAAATAAGAGATATAGAGGGGTGAAATGATATACTCCAACAACTTGTCTAAAAATTGTCAAATAGTGGGGGTGAGAAATCTACTTTTACAGTGGTAATTATGTAATTTTACTATCTACCTCATTTAATATATAAAGGACATTCTCTTTTGGAAAAAGGGCCAATAATTAGTCAATTATTGCTACATTTATTCCTTTTGTCTCTTTCTCTTTGTAATAACTACCAATTTCATTATTTGTTGTCACTTCATATAAATATTCTCTAGTCCGATCCTCTCCTACGAACATTTCCACTTCTAAACTACACTAAGGATTTTTATGAGTTCATCATCGTTGAATATAGGTAAATTCAATTTCAAAGCGTTCACTCAATTCTAATATATTGAAGGAGTAGCAACATAATAAATTTAGCGATGTACCATATACTAAGAGACAAGCGACCTCGAATGGTCCTAAAACAGTAACTGCACATGCGTGCACGCATGTTATTATTTCAAATCACTTCGAGAAATATTACTCCTAAGACTTAATATTATCAACCAACAACTAACTTGTTGCCAAGCCTGAACTTGTTGCTCCACGAGATGATATGCATGTAAAAGAAAACAAATTGTTGGCTGCAAAAAATGTCTATGTGCACATATTGTTATTCACCCCAATGATCATGTATTCTCGTAGTCTTCAAAGGCTAAAATCGTTGGCTCAATGATAATTTGTGCAATTATGGATTCAACTTGATGGATTCAATTTGATGGCTTTAACTTGATGACTTTACATACATCTGTTTCTTTTCTTTGTTCAAGTCTCCAGTTTTACCTATACAAAATATGTCAATTAAGTCTATTTGTGGATACAAAACTATGACATAACAAAGAAAAAGCAATGATTATCAAGCAATAACTGACTTGTTACAAATCATACACGCAATGCTCCACGATATGATAATGTACATAAAAACACGTCAAATGCTTATGTATTTTTCGATAAAACACGTTTGTGCCTATAGGTTGTCGATGAAACCAATGATTATGTATTTTGTCCGGTTAAATGCTACACTTTTAAAGAGTATGCGGTTACAAAATCATAGGAGTCAGTAACAAGTTTTGCAATTGTAGATGTATCATATATTTACAGACAAATGACTTCGATTGGTCCTAAAACAACAACTCACACAAGTTATTATTTCAAATCACTTTGAGAAATATTACTCTCAAGACTTAACAAATAAAAGAACACAACTAAGGACATAACAAAGAAATATCTACCATTATTAGGAAATAACTAACCTTTAACAAAGCATGCACACATTGCACCACGAAATGATTTGTACGTAAAAAGAAACAATGTATTGGCCACCATTTTCTTTTCTAGTGCAGTTTGGTAGCAATTTGTTTTCACATTTTAGATGTGGGATAGACTAAAAAAATATATTTGCTTAGAAAATACATGATGTGTTTTCTAGACACCTTCGTAGTAATGTTTTTTCAAACTTTTGACGTAGGATAAGGTACATTTTTTAGAGAAGCAACCCTCCATATTTATGACTAAGTTTATTAGTAATTTATTTTTATTTTTACAATATGGGATAACTAAAGAACATGCTTGTATAAAAAAAATATTTATTTATAAAATTTTGAATATTCGATATTTCAAATATGGATTTGGCTATATCCAGATATGCTATTTTCGGATACAAATTTGGATACGAATATTATCCGTTTTCATTCGAATACGAATATTATCCATTTTATTCAGATTAATATCAATTATTTTGGTCGAATATTGGATTTTTCAGATTTTTTTGACAACCTTAACGATAAGTGAGGTAGTAGTATTTATATAAGATAGTGACACAATTAGGGTTAAGTAATAATAATTTAATATTAGTTCGTATGAAAGAGATGAAAATATGGTAAGTAATTAACATAATTTTTATTAGCAGCATATTGCACAAGGGTCTTTATTCCGTTGCAATCATAAAAATTGTGAAAAAACATTCAAGTTACAAGACAAATATACAACCAGTCTAGAATACAACCAACAAAACATAAAATTGAACATAATACTGCAACTGAACATTAGTAAATTAAACATATTATATAAAAAATATTAAATTCAAGAACTCAACTAAAAGATTTAAAATCAACAATATCAACATCTAATATACAATATTAATTAATGTTGTTATTCTATGACGATAATAAACTCATCATTAAACTCTTCCATTTCAACGATCTCAAAACTTATGGGATCAACAAGATCATTAGGATCATTTAGGTCCATATCATGTTGTAACGACACCGATTGAGGCATTTCAACTTCTTAGAAAACTCTTTGTTGTGTTGTTTCAGTAACTAATAGTTTTTCTTCATCGTTGGTCGGAATGACATAATCTAAATAATAAACTACTCATTATTTATGAGACTTTATTTGCATACAACTACTCATTATTTATGAGATGCCTTTTTTGATACATAATATAGATAATAGACTTGCCGACCTTGAGCAGCCAATATGAATGGATTATGTTGTGACATCCGAATTCTTTGATGAATTTCTATCAAACCATTTGTAGGGTGAACTGACATATTTTTCATATGATTACTAAACCAATTGCATTTGAAAAACACAAACGATTTCATTACCTCTCCATAGGAGACCTTCCAAATTTATGCTATTTGACCATAATAGTCTAAAATGTGAGAACCATATCTCTCTTCAACCATGACATCACTATTGTTTATCTTATTCTCTCTTCCACGTTTGGAATCAAAGAGGTAACCGCTGGTGTAATATCCCTGAAACTTGCAAATCTCACAATAGGATTATTGGCCAATGTTGATGTATGGTAGTCCAATGTATCAATATTTGTAGCAACATATGAATAAGAATTGAAGAAAGTAATTTGTAACACTCACAAAAAATAAGTAGCCTATCATTATCCATCTCATATAATGAATTAATAGAAGGATAATTTACTTATGTAAATTTCCATCACATGAACTCTATGCTAATTTCTATCACATGAACCTAATCCTTACAGAAAAAATAAAAAACCTATTATTGTTGTAACTGCACTGAAATAACTGTTAGAAATACAGGGAGGGAGTTGATGCAAATTACACAAAATCTCACTCTTACACTAAATTAAACTCCTCCAACAACAATTAAAATTATTGTTGCAAATAAAGTGAGTTTCATACGAGGAAGAAGTTCAGGAAATGAGCGTAATACACACAACATCATAACATGATATATGTTTAAATTTGATATTGTATATACTTATAACCAATGCAAGAAATGAAATGGTGATTAAAGGAAGAAATACAAGTATATTGAATATTATATTTTATTCCCTGCAATGACCAAAGCTTTTGATAAAGTATTGGTTGAGCTCTGTTGTAGTAGAATCGGGATTGACTTGAAGAAGTTGTCCATTGTAAGAGCTACAAAATAAACATTAATAGTTAACTTTTTCTATCGCGGAAAACCAATAAAAACTCACTCAATAATAGTGGCAATTTTATGGGTATTTTTCAAGACCTATATGTGTAACATGTTTGAATATGTTTCAGACAAGTACTCAAACTTCTTTTTGCATCTCTTTGGTATGTCGGTGTGCGAAATATTAATAAATGTTCGTCCGTCTTCACTTCCCCTCTAGTGTCATTCCTTGGTGGTTGTTTCGCTCATTATCTTTGACATTTTCATCTAGATAAATCCCAACAAACAATGACACTTCTTTGAGAAGGTATGCTTGTGAGATTTCTCTTTAAACATATGTTTTTAGAGTCAACACGAGTTTCAGCGTCCCTAGATACCTAACCAAGTTTTAACAGAGTTTTGTGTCGGTTAATTCGTAACTAATAAATGTAAAAATTTACTAAAACCAACTGGCAAAAACTTAAGATTCAAAAGTATACATCCAACGATATTGATAGGGTCCACCATTAAGCGCTTCATATGAACAATTAATAGGAAGATGCTCCATTTTATCAAATAAAACTAGAGTAAATATCTTCTCCAACTTACATATTATTTGTGCTATATTTTTATCAAGCACAAGTGAATGTTCAACACAAAGGGTTGATGAACAGAGGTCTCGGAAAAATTTACACATATCATCCACTCCCTCCCATATTGGATTAGGTAATAAATGACGGAAGGCAACATGTAATAATTTAACCATAAGGATATGAAAATCATGGTTGTTCAAGCCACAAAAAATCTCTATATCTGGGCAACGTGATAGATTGCTTGCAGAAACGTCCGGTAGCTTTAAATTTCCTAGTCATGTTCGAACAATATGTTGTTATTCTTTAGTAAGTACATAGTTAGCCTTTGGATGAACCTTACCTAACCATGGGTCATCGAACAGATTCAGATATATCCTTAAGCAGAAAAACTTCATATATTCCCTAGCTTTGCATTGTCCTTAGTATTTGATTTAATATCCATGATAGTGAATATCAGGTTCTCCAAATAGTTTTTCTCAGTATGCATCAAGTCCATATCATGCATAATCAAATTTTCCTTCCATTAAATTAGCTCCACAAAAATTATTTTCTTTGTCCAATGATATTCTGTACTATATCCGGGGGACTTACCCTTGCGATTTATTTCCCCGAATTCATTTGGAGGAGTGCCTGTAAAACAAAACCTAGTGGTTGAGCCCCGGTAAGTCGCTCATTTTCAACAACATTTGTAACCATTATGCCTTTCGAAAATGCAAATTTATTATTCCGGTCTGGGTGGTCCTTACGTGGAAACTTCTGATGACAATCAAACCAATATACCTTCTTTACTCTCACAAGATAATGTGTATTTGCTTCACTCATACAATATGGTAGGCCAATTTACCGTGGGTACTCCAACCATATAACATGACATAAGACGGAAAATCATTGATCGTACACATTAGCACTACTCGCATCGTAAAACTGGCTTTAGTTTCAGTATCGTACATCATAACATCATCACCCCACAGGTGCTTAAGCTCTTATATTAATATTCGCATGAACACATCAAGATCTATTCCTAGACTACGAGGACCAGGTATTATAAGTGTAATAAAAATGTAGGAATACTTCATGGATAAACCAGGTGGAAGATTGTAAACGCACACAACACCGACCAAAAGGAGTAATTCCTTACAAATTTATCGAATGAGTTGCATCCATCGATACATAATGTAGCTTTACAAATTTATCCTTACTAATTTTTTTAAAATTATACATTGAATTTTGTACACTAAATATTCAAACCAAATTAGTTAAATCTATGTAGCCAATTCAAGTCCTATGGATCATTTATTCAAATTTATATTTTTCCCTAGTACCTATTTAGTTTTGATGCACCACTAAATTATATTAACATCACGTGTAATCATTTGGGGAAATTTAGTTCTCGTAGATATTAAGTTATGATATTTATCTAAATATTAAAAATACTACTAAAAAAGAGTGCCAAATTTTAAGAAGACATAACATACATACTAAGAGAAGTCATATGTACATTATAAGTTATGATACTAAAGAACACATATTTTTAAAGTACAAAATATCCATAATTGGTATACAAAATACACCCAAACCACCAGTACATCATACAAAAGAATAGGTAAAAATGTATAATTACCACATATAAGAGAAAAACAACTTAAGGTGAAGAAGAACCTCCAGTACTATAACCGCTGCCATCACCCGTACCATCAATTGAATATATTGATTCTCATCACCGAAAAAATTAATGTTACCCGATCTAATCTTCTATTAAACATCACATTTAGAATGTACAACAATAATTTTGATAGTTTTATGAAGCATTACCACCTCTCCGGTATTTTCTCATTTTTTCCACTAATATTTTTGCTCCCTCGAATAATTTTATAAAAAAATTTGGCTAGTTATGTTCCACACCTCTTCCTCTTTCTCGACTTAATAGTTGGAAGAGACAAGAACAAGTCTAGATCGTCGACATATTCTGGGTCAGTATTGTCACCATGTTTTGACCTGGCCGCTTCTTTCCATTTTTCCTAATAATTTTTCGAAAAATATTAACATCTTTATTAGTTATACATGAAACTATTAAAATATATAATTATTTGAAGTACATTGACAAGTTCAAAAGAGAAATAAAAGTATCAAGACAATCACATAGTACAAACAAGGTAATAACCCCACAAGCAAATATATAAAACCAACGCTAACTTTTGAAAAACAAAAACTCCCTATTGTAAAACATATATAAACAGTATCGTTTGAAATGATAAGGAAACACAAACAATAACGGATTCTACTATGCAACCTATATAGACAATATCATTCAAAATTCCAAGGAAAAAAGAACAATTACGCATCTTATTATGCAACACATATAGACAATGATACTATAATCATATATGTGGTTCCTATGATAGCTTTTATATCTTAACAATGAGCAGCTAAACCAGATATACAAGATACTACGTACATATACATATCATATAAAAAACATATTTAGAAACAAAAATACCATGATTTTTTAAGACGAATGGTTCACAAATTTGGACGTATCGTTTCCCACACCATCCTTATTCCCATATGTAAACCTTAATTACTTGGCCACCGACAACATTTCTTTTGTTTCCTCAAACTGCCCCAGAAAGTAAAAATTAATATATCAAAAACATAAAATTAGCTTAAATTTAACCAATTATAAACACTTACATGTTGGTTAACTGATCGAGAATGGCTTATTGACCCACCATCATTAGTCCCCACCCCACCATGATGATGTTTGTGGTTTTTTTAATTTGTTTGTGACAACTTCATCTGCTTAGGACTGTACCAGAAATCCACCCATGCCTTCCATAATCTTGGCCTATTAATTAAGAAATGCGATCAGACATCGATCAACTCGGGAAATGGACATTGTACTTTTACTCTCCTCAAGTTATTTCCCTTCGACCTAGCCATAGAGTTTTTGTAACAACTATTTAGTTGTTCTAACAACAACATGTAGACGACATCATGAATGTTGTCTGGTATAGTGTAACATTGATTCAAATATTTTGAATGAATGTTATTGAAGGAGTTTGGACTGAACATAGTCTTATAACTTCCATAGTTATTAATTTGGATTCGCTGTCCAACTCCTTCAAAAATTATGAATGAATTTTACCCATGCTCACACAAATATTTAGCCATTGGATCGAAGGAAAATCTTTGCGATACATTAGTGGAAGATGATTAAAATGTCATTGACAATGGAGAAGGAAGAAAATAGAAAGTTTAAAAGTATGACACTGATTCGACGCTGATATACAACTGTAACTCAACTCATCCCAAAACACAACACTTTTGCAAGGAAGCTAAGCCAAAGTCCAAACGTTTTTTCTAAAAGGTCTGAAACTTTATTTCAGAGCTAAGCATTATGTCAGTTATTTAGAAGCCAAAATAATACATGAAGCAATCCATAAAATTTCAATTTTAAAATAAAAATAAGAATGACTAAGATTATGTACTACATTGTACATAAAGATTCCTCTATAAAGCTCAATGACACTTTAATTATTTATGTAAGAAGTAGTAACAAAACCAATAAAAACTAAAAATAAATTTACATAAATTAATTCGATCTTTTGATCTTGACTCTCCATTGTTATCAGAGTCAATCATCATTCAACAAAGAATATCGGCTCACCAAAATTGAGCTCAAACTCGGAATTAATTGGTTTTTACATTGTTAACCCGATCTTGATAAGTGTATTCAACAACATCAAGTTCGACATAAATACTATTTTGTTTTGGAAGACTATGATCTTATCTGTTATTATATGAAATAGGTTAGGAGGGTTCATCAATGGAGATAAACAATGATCTCATCAACACGTTAGTGGATCAAAGGGTAAGATTATAGAGAACATTGATTTTGAAAAATAGATAACTAATTATCTTGGGGTGGTTTTACAACACCATGACACAAGAAGTAGCTGCTCAACTTATGGAAGAAGAAACTTTCAAAGGTCTTTAGGAAGTTGTCATTAAAATTTACGGGTCTCAAACTAGGTAAAAAATTACTTTTTATAAAGTATGAGCTTTAGAGAACATGGCAAATGACATAACATTACGAAAGAATCCTAAGTAAGATGAAAATATTTACAAAAATTCTAACTGTAGTTGGTTGTTCTGTTTTAGTTGATGACCTAGTGTCTTGTGTCTTAAGTTCTAGCAGGTTTAAACTCAAATTATACCCATATTATAGTGAGTTTATGTTAGAAATTGGTGAAAAACTAGCTCGATTTACAAACCACTCTCCTAAATTTTGAGAGTAGTTTTGAGAAGTTAATTTAATTATCACACTCTAAGGCTAAATTGACATTTGCAATAACAAACTACACAACTAATAAAGCAAAAAAACAATGCACCAAACACTACTAATCATATAAATCTGAACAATGTATATTCAGGTTCCAATGAAGAGGCTATCATGGAATAAACGATTATTCAAACACCTACTCAAACCAATATAGAGGAATGACAAAACAAATAGAGGTGAATATGGTGGAAGATACATCCATAACAAGCCAATTTGCCATATTTATGGAAAGTATGGTCGCACACGCACCTGTTATTACTTTAGAGATAATTCTAGTGTTATGGGATATGTTCTTAATTATGTGAATAACAATAAACATGAACTTGAAGCCTTCATAACTTTGTAAAATCAACCAAAAGTTGATGTTTGGTATGAGGATAGTAATATGAGAGTCAAAGATTTTCATAGCCTAATGAGTCAGAATGTAGAGTATACCGATAAGAAAATATTATTCTTGGTAATGGTGAGAAACTAAATAGTATACACCTAGGAAATTCAAAAATCAATACTCCTCCACTAAAAGAAATTGCCTCAAACAATATCTTACATGTCCTTATACTAACCAAGTATCTCTCATTTGATACGAACAAAATACGATAAGGACTTACTTGCAAAAGAAAATCTTTCCCGCGCCTATCCATGACCAACCCCGCTACGCGTTGGTCAACTTATTTCCTTATGTGATGATACTTCTTTACAACATCATACACAATATAGAAGTTTGTTATTAGCATTTTTATATATCCTACACTAGAGCTAACATTGTCTTCGCCTATTTGACACAAACAAAATACGTTAAGAACTTAATTGTAAAGAAAGGTCGTTGATGCGCTAATCCACGTCCCATGACGGTGCATGTTGGTCAATTATCTTTCTTATCTAAAAACACTTATTTATAACATCCTACGATATATAGAAGTTTGTTATGAAAATTACAATATATCCTACACAATAGAGGTGACATTGCTTTCGTTGTAAGTAAGATTAGATAATTCTACAATATCCTATGCTATATCTATAAAGTACAAAAAAGAATTGTATGCTATTTATCTGGTACATTTTTAAGTGTCTTCGCATTGGGTTGCTTTGCCAGATGATCGATGCTTCATTTGCGGCTATTGTCTTTTTTGGTGAAACCCTCATATCTTGGTCTTCAATAAAAACTACACATTATCGCTGGATTGTGCAGTGAGTCTGAATATTGCACACTTTTCAACTTATCAGCTGAACTCTTATGGATCCGCACCGTGCGCACTGAAATTAACTTTACTCTCTCCGATCTGATATTATGTTGTGTTGAAGGTAGTGCTGGTCTCAAGCAGACCATACACACCAGAGAAGAGAAGAAGCGAGAAGAAAAGAAGAGAGAAGAGAAGAAGAAGAAGAGAGAGGCAGAGAAGAGAGGAGAAGTCGAAGTGTTGTCTGAGACTGACTAAACCCTAGTTGGTGTCTAAGGCCGGGTTTAGTCATGGATCAGACTTGGTCTTATGTGAGTATGGATCTGGTTCTAAGAAGTAAAGCCCAATCTTATTAACAAAGTCTGTTCGAGAATTACAATTGGCCTATAGCCAACCAGTCTGTAACAAGGTGTAACAAACCTCACATGGGAATATTCCCAAGGTTGTTACACCCTCTGAATCTCTATAAATTTTGCACCATGTACACTGAACAGATTATGAAAAGAAATTACAAAAATACTAAATCTTAAACTTTCTTCTTTTCTTCAAACTTTAACTTGGTATCAGAGCTTCTCCAGCCTTCAATGGCAAATCTGAATGAATCTCCTTCACTGAGCATAGACTCAGTTGCATCCATACTATCCAACAACTCTTCCTTCTCAGCCAAAAACCTGCATTTGCAGTCAATCACCAATGTCAATCATATACGACTTGACAGACAAAATTACTTACTATGGAAGACAGTTGTAATACCTATGATTAAGGGTAACAAACTGTGGAGCTTTGTCAATGGCGAGAAGGTGTGTCCTTCAAAGTTTATCACAGACACAGAAGGTAATGTCACAGACAACCCAGATAATGAAGACTGGGTTTCCAAGGACCAGTTGTTGCTTGGGTGGTTATACTCCACCATGAGCCCAGAAATTGCAGCTCAGTTGATGGAAGAGGAGTCTGCTAAAGGTCTCTGGGATGCTGCTGGGAAATTGTCTGGTTCACAGACTAGAGCAAAGATAACGTACTACAAATCAGAGTTTCAAAGAACTCGTAAAGGATCTACATCTATGACAGAATATCTCAACAAAATGAAACTGATTCATGATAACCTAATCCTAGCAGGCTGTCTCACCTCAATAGATGATCTACTAACTCAGGTGCTTGCTGGCTTGGATGCTGAGTACACACCAATTGTAGTCAGTCTAACTGACAAGGAAGGATTAGGATGGCTAGATCTACAGACTAGTCTGCTCACTTATGAGAGCAGACTAGAGCAGTTGACAGGTTTGCAGAATGCTATGAATGTAGTTAATATTTCTAGTGCTAATATTGCTTACAGAGGAGATATCAAACAGCAATCCACAAACAATGGTCAGAAGGGTTACTATAACCAAAACAGTGGCTGAGGCAGAGGATATATAGGTAGATCTAACTATAACAACAATGGCTACAACCTTAGAGGCAGAAGCAATTTCTATAGAGGCTCAAGTAGAGGTGGAAGGTACTCACAGAGTAAACCAACATGTCAAATCTGTAACAGGTTTGGTCACTCTGCAGCTGTATGTTACTACAGGGATGATCCTTCTGTCATTGGCTCATCCCCATCTGAACAGTCAAGGTCTGAAGGTGATCAAAGTGCCTTGGTGGCTTCTCAAGATACATCAGGGGAAGGAGTCTGGTATGCAGACAGTGGTGCTAGTCACCATGTCACAGGTAGCACTAGCCAATTGACTCAGAAATCTGAGTATTCAGGTACAAAACACATTCTAGTTGGCAGTGGTGAGAGACTTCCTATATCACATGTTGGTCAGTCCACTCTAAATTCTTTCACAAAACAACCTATTGTTCTAAAACCTATTTTACATGTCCCTAGAATCAATAAGAACCTTCTCTATATTTTTCAACTGACTAATCATAATAGTGTGTTTGTTGAATTTCACAAATTTTTCTGTTTGGTAAAGGACAAGGCAACATGGACTATTCTGCTCAGAGGGAGATGTGAAGATGGGCTCTACAAGATGGATAATATTCCTAAGTCACAAGGCAATCTAAATCTAGGAGTCTCTAGGGTATTATCTACAGTTGTTTCTAAGTCTGTCAAAGATGAATGGCATCAAAAACTTGGCCATCCATCATCTAGTGTGCTAAACAAAGTTCTTAAGGATTGTAACCTTCATTCTGTTTTAAGTAATGCCAATAGTTTTTGTGAGGCTTGCCAGTTGGGCAAATCACACAGTCTCCCTTATTATATTTCCAACTCTCATTCTACACATGTTCTAGATCTAATTCATACAGATGTTTGGGGTCCAGCACCTATTCAATCTACTGGGGGGTCTAAATACTATATCCTATTTCTAGATGATTACTCTAGGTACACCTGGTTGTATCCTATCAGGGACAAAAGTCAGGTTTTAGGGGTATTCAAAATGTTTAAAGCATTGGTTGAAACACAGTTTGAACGATCAATTAAGGCTATTCAGAGTGACTGCGGTGGTGAGTACAGAATGTTGGTTCCTATAGCTCAAGAGTGTGGGTTCATTTTGAGGAGATCATGTCCTCATTCTTCAGCCCAAAATGGTAGGGCTGAAAGGAAACATAGACATGTAGTTGAAACTGGACTTACTCTATTAGCTCAGTCACATCTACCCTACAAGTATTGGGTTAAGGAATTTGAGACTAGTGTCTACTTGATTAACAGACTACCAACACCTACCCTACATCATAAATCACCATTTGAAGTTCTGTTTCATAAAATTCCTAACTACCTCACACTCAAAACATTTGGTTGCTCATACTATCCCTGTCTTAGACCCTATCAACATCATAAATTTCAGTTTCATTCAATCAAGTGTGTTTTTCTGGGGTATAGGCATAGTCATAAGGGGTATAAATGTTTAAGTTCTACTGGGAGGCTCTACATATCTAGGAATGTGGTTTTTAATGAAGAACAATTTCCTTTCTCTAGTGGTTTCCTTAATACTCATTAGAGTGAGGGTGTGTCTTCTGAGTCAGTTCATCTTTGGTTACCTACTCTATCTACAGGTCTTGTGATGGGTGAAAAGATATCATCTGTTGAGCCTAACTCTGCAGCTCCAACTGAACAGAACACACCTCTGTGCCCTGCTCCCTTGCAGCCACAAAGCCACACTCAACAGCCTCCTACCAGCCCTTCTAAGGTAACTCTCTCATCTAGTTCTACTGATTCTTTATATACTGTTTCTAAACTTCCTGCTTACACTAATGCAAACACTTCTTAGACTCCTAACCTGAACATAGAACTGCCCATATCTAGTCCTGAACACCTCTCTGTCACCCACCCACCAACCCATACACATGTTATTCAAACTAGACTTCGTAGTGGAATTTCTAAGCCTCTACTACCATATGTAGGGTCTTTAACTACTGCTAACAAAATTGTGTTTGAACCTACTTGTTTTACTGAGGCAATTGGGCATCCTGAGTGGCAAACTGCTATGACTACTGAATATAAGGCTTTACTGGCTAATAATACCTGGTCTTTGGTTCCTGAGTCTACTGCATCTAATGTTATTGGATGTAAGTGGATCTACAAAGTCAAATATGGTCTGGATGGTTCTATACAAAGGTATAAGGCTCGACTGGTGGCTAAGGGGTTTCATCAACAGCCAGGGATTGATTTCTATGAGACTTTTAGTCCAGTGGTCAAAGCATCGACTGTCAGGCTAATTCTCACTATTGCTGCCTCTAAGAACTGGTCAGTGAGGCAACTGGATATTAATAACGCGTTTCTCAATGGGGTTTTACAAGAGACTGTGTATATGACACAGCCTCAGGGATTTATTGATTCTGCCTATCCTACACATGTCTGCAAGCTACATAAGGCTATTTATGGTCTGAAACAAGCCCCTCGAGCCTGGTACTCTAGATTGAGGGACACTCTACTCAGTTGGAGGTTCTGTAATTCTAAGGCAGACTCATATTTGTTCTATCTGGTCTCTAAAACATCTATTCTCCTAATTCTTGTGTATGTAGATGATATTAATGTAACAGGTAATGACACAACATGCTTGACTCAATTCATACACAATCCCAATGCCACATTTGCACTCAAAGACATGGGACCACTCAGTCTATTCCTGGGAATAGAGGTTCATCGTGATCTCAGTGGCTTCTACCTAACACAACACAAGTATATAGAGGACTTACTGAGTGCTCAAGGTCTGTCTCTATCCAAGCCATGTCCATCTCCCATGGTGGCTGGCACTCAGCACTCTGCTTCTGATGGGTCTCTATTGTTCTGCCCTACACAATACAGAAGTTTGTTAGGCGCGCTGCAATATCTGACTCACACTAGACCAGACATTGCTTTTGCAGTCAATAGCCTAAGTCAGCACCAACAGAACCCTACTTCTAGACACTCGCAAAGTTTAAAACGTGTTGTTAGGTACTTATCTGGTACACGCTGGCTGGGGCTTCATTTAAAGCCTTGCTACCAACTGCAGCTCCATGGCTACTCGGATGCCGATTGGGTTTCTTCCCCAGATGACCGTCGCAGTGTGGGGGCATACTGTGTGTTCCTAGGCGAGACACTTATTTCTTGGTCATCCAAGAAACAGAATGTCATCGCCCGTTCCTCCACTGAATCGGAGTACCGCGCCTTGGCAAATCTCTCTGCTGAGCTCATATGGTTGAAGTCACTGCTTTCTGAACTCCAGATCCCACTCATACCACCGTCAGTGATGTGGTGTGATAATCTTGGAGCCAGTTCCTTAGCCTCCAACCCTGTATTCCATGCAAGAACAAAACACATCGAATTAGATGTTCATTTTATACGAGACCAAGTTTTACAAGGCTCAGTACAGATCAGATACGTACCTTCGTTGGATCAAATCGCCGATTTCCTGACCAAAGCCCTAAGCTCTTCTCGGTTCTTGTACCTTCGCGACAAACTCGGGCTGTCTGAATCGCCATTGCGTTTGAGGGGGGATGTTGAAGGTAGTGCTGGTCTCAAGCAGACCATACACACCAGAGAAGAGAAGAAGCGAGAAGAAAAGAAGAGAGAAGAGAAGAAGAAGAGAGAGGCAGAGAAGAGAGGAGAAGTCGAAGTGCTGTATGAGACTGACTAAACCCTAGTTGGTGTCTAAGGCCGGGTTTAGTCATGGATCAGACTTTGGCCTCCAAATGAGTCTTGTTCTTATGTGAGTATGAGTCTGGTTCTAAGAAGTAAAGCCCAATCTTATTAACAAAGTCTGTTCGAGAATTACAATTGGCCTATAGCCAAACAGTCTGTAACAAGGTGTAACAAACCTCACATGGGAATATTCCCAAGCTTGTTACATCCTCTGAATCTCTATAAATGTTGCACCATGTACATTGAACAGATTATGAAAAGAAATTACAAAAATACTAAATCTTAAACTTTCTTCTTTTCTTCAAACTTTAACTTGTTGTGACAATCTAAGAGCAAACTCCCTCACCTCCAACCTCGTCTTTCACGCTGAGAACTAAACACATTCAACTAGATATCCACTTCATATATAGGACGTGGACGTGGCTGTTTAAAAAATCTTGAAGTACGCTAAAATTGAAGATCTGCTCACCAAACACCTATCTCACTCCTGTTTTTCTTCAAACTCCGGTTTCTACCAATCGTTTGAGAGGGAAAGTGAATAACTTCGGCTCACCTAAACTTTTGGACACTGGATTAATACCAAAGAATCCCTAACCCACCTCAGCTCAATATACAGCACTCGTGCCAAGTCAACTAAGCTAAAGTGCAACGTTTTGCCTAAAAGAAAAGCCTCGGTGTCAAGTAATCTTTATTTGAGATACTCACAAGCCCAAGTAATACATGATACAACCCATACAATTTTAATTTCAATGTATCGCTAAGAATGGATAACATTATAGTACACAAGTATTCTTCTATAAAATTCAATATATAGGAGACTCGGTAATTAGCAACTATAAAAACAAAAATAAACTTTACAGAATTTTTTCCCAGCTATTGTTCTTAGGTCTCACTTATCTGGACAACGATTACTTAACATTTCTTCAAATCCTACCATCAACTTGATCAAGGATTGAAATATTATAAAAAGTCCGAACAACAAAGTGGCATGTATTTACAAACATACAATTAGAATGTGAAACATCATCCTCGCATATCATACATAATTCATAGTTTTATTGATAATAATTAACATAGAAAAGCCAAGCGATTAGTGTTTGCTTTTGATACGATCACAGAATCTTACAATCGGGGACGGGTACAGGAAGGTCAGGAATGGGTATGGGAGGAACGCCCAGAACTGCAGCAGCTATGCATATGGGTATGCCTATAGGTACATCTACTTTTTTCCAGTTCTTTTTTTTGGAATCACTGCCTTCAGCCCTTCCCTTCATTGGCTTTAGTTTTTTATCCATTTCTTCTATTTGCGCTTTCAAAGCCATTTGCTCCTTCAGGTTTGTAGTTCGCTCCATGGCCATTTCATCACGGAGCTTTTGGGTTGCTTCTCCTGACTCGGATTCCATCTGATCAAGAAGTAAAATCACTGTCTTTCAAAATCATATTTTTGTAGTTTGATAGATTTTTACAACGGGTCTCGCCAAAAAAAAAAATTCCTTATAATAAAAAAATATTAGAAATTTATAAATGTATTTTTATAGTTCTGATAATCTATATACAAAAAGTAAATAGACCTATCTAAACAATGGACCTCTTATACACAAAACTAGGGTAAAAAATATCTCCCGTTTTTTGTGTTTGTCACCTGGAACGCATCGTTCTCTATTTTTTGTCTCCGTAATAAATCGGTTTCATACATTTTAAAAACGTAAGAAATATCTTTTTTGGAAAATGTGAAGTACCTATTTATTGCAAATCGAAAACATGAAAGATCTGTTTATTACCGACGTGGGATATGTTTCTTACATAAAATTATATTTGTTATGTTTTTAAAACGTAAAAAAAATAGAATGAAACCATTTACAAACATAGAGGACCTCCTATATTTTTTAGACCAAGAAACTATGTATTAGGCCAATTATATTTTAACACAAATGACCCAATTCTTTATCACCGGAAACAATATATACATAGCCAACTTTATGTACTCATCCTCGACAATTTATATAGTTACTACATTTTTTAACAATTAAAGAAAGTCCTAATAATAACTATGTAACTTCAAAATGTAATTCTAAGATATTTATATATAGAACTTGTTAGTATTATTCTACCTTCTCAATAATCTGCTTGAGCTGTTCGTCGTATGCTCTTTGAATTCTTTCTTTCATAAATGATATTTCTCCTTGAAAACCTACCTCTCTTCCACGGAGTTGTACGTTTCCATCCTGTGAATAAATCAAACACAACGTATAAAAATTACATTTTTAAGGACTTCAATAAAATCTTCCAAACTTACAATTCCAAAGTGTTTGTGTGTATATGGCTCCCTCCCGTTCGCTACTAGAACTTTATCAACAAGGGAGAGAAGCCTTTGAACTTGTTCAGATTTTCTAGATTTATCCTTCGTTCTGTTATCAAAAAGCACCTTGCGATCCCCACATAGCTCAAGAATATCCTAAACATAATAACAAATGTATTACAGCTTTAGAATATATATACATAGCCTTGTTAACAAAAACTTGAAGGACATTACTATAGATAAACTATATACATCACGACTGCAAAATTTTCTATAAACAGGATAAACCACCAGTCGGATGTAATAGACGTTAAACCAACGCCAAAGGATAAACCACACAAGGTGACGGACTCAGCCAAGAAAGCGTTTGTAGATGGACTCAAACTCATGACCTTTGGTTACAAACATGACTTACTCTACCAACTCAAATTAAATAAATCTTAATCAATGCATATTACTATCGATTGTAACTAACTTTTAAACTTCTCGGGCTGCTATGACGTAAATAATCATCCAAGCGCTGGTTATCATCTCTGTCATCTTCGTTTGAATCAACCAGATTGTCCCCACCGGTAAACACAACAATAACATAGTCGAAAATCTTGCTTCCAAACAAACTTTGCAAGCAATATATTGCAGCTTCTTCCTCTTCTGAAAAACGGTTCATCACCGAAAGAACCATCAATACCGCATGAATTCCTTTTTCAGCTAGATCTATACATTTGACAATCTCTTCGCCAATGGCTTGGTACCCAAGAGAAGTGTCAAATAGACCTGCAAAATAACAATTACTCTACCAATCAATTTCGCATATATAGAAAAAAAGAGTTTGCACCAATCCAGATTGTTAAAGTCGATTTACCAGGAGTGTCAATGACATCAATAGTTTGATCTGGTATGAGATTACTTGTATGTAATTCAGCTGTTTTTGTAACACTTTTCATGCTCGTACTTGATATGAAAGTCCTCTTTCCCATGATGCTATTGCCGGTAGCACTTTTTCCATTACCAGTTTTTCCTACTAAAACCACTGTCACAATCTCATTGGACGAAGAAGCACGATCCATTTGGCTTATACCCAACTTACCTAAAACAAGAAGATAATATGAAAACAGAATCAATGATGTATAGAAAGGTGTGTTTCAAGTAATATGAAAAAAATTGAAGAACAAAGGAATACTTACCTATCTGACCGGAAACTAAGATCAAAACAAAATGAATGAGGTAAAGGTTTTTCTTTTCTTAAGTGTAAATTTTAAATGAAGTTTGAGGTCAAGGTTATAGCATGCTTTAACCTACAAATCACGGGGAGGGTCATGTTTAACAATCATAACAAATTGATCCTTGATCTAATATTAAATAAAAATTGATCTAAACCATCTGCATTAAAAAATATATTATATAGACAATTATCATCATAATAATTATTCAATTTATAATAATACACTTTGGTTTACATCTTTATAAAATTAGTTATAAAGATGAATATAATTTAAATTTAAATATATAGAATTCATAAAAATTTAAAACAAAAAAATAGTAATTTTACGAATCACTAGTTTTTCCTAGGTGCCCATGAGTTCGAGTGGCGGTCATAATCCAGTTTTGATAAAGTTTTCTATTATAGTGGAAATTATAGTGGCTTGTCATTATGAAAGAATTTGTTGAAAAATTCAAGTATTTTATTTGAAAATTAATTGATCATATCTTAGATTTTTTAATCAACTTTGTCATTGTAGGGAATATGTGGTCCGCACTAGTGTGATAGTACGTTTTTGGTCCACTTCCAAAACGGCTCACAGTAGTGGAGATGTATTCTTAAGTTATATATTGATATTTGTTCTCATGTTTAATCAATGTGGGATGTGGGACTTTGGTCGCACCTAACAATCATCCTTTCGAACAAAGTACCACTCTAGCATCCTCTCAATTGACTTCCATTCGCCTACTCTAGTCAGGTGGAGAGACGCCTGAACTCTAAAGCTTTAGGGCGGATCTATCTGCTCACTATCAGATGACATTGTGCCGCTCCTTGATCAAGCCACTTCTTTGATGAGCTATCAAGCGATCCATCTATACAGCAGATCATTCACCTTGAGTATGGCTCCTGGCTTCTGGTAAGATGTTCGGCATCTGAAACCACATCACGTTTCGTCTGGGCCTAGTGCTCTGATACCATTTGTAGGGAATATGGGGTCTGTATATTCCGCCTTTGTATATAAGTAAGAATACTCCGATTTTCTTTGCATTAGTAAGGAGATTACAAGTTCCCATGTGTTGTTTTTCTCAATGGCTTTTATTTCACATTTCATTGCTTCAATCCACTTTGTTTCTTTGACAACTTCTTTAAAATGCATCGGATGAGCATTGAACATAAATAGTGCCAATGTCATTTGTACTTGAACCTCTTCATCTAAAATCATTTCTCCACTTTCATAATCTTGCATCCATATTGGTGGTCTTCGAGTTCTTTTCTAATGTGTTTCAAGATGAGGTGACAAGACATTATTTTCACCAATGACATTTTCCTTAACCGCTTTGATTTCTTCAGCATTCACCTCTCTAGTAGTGTCTTCTTCTCTCCATTCAAGACTATCATCTGAAATTTTCACATCAACATTCCAATCCCACTTCTCTTCCTCTTCGACTTTCACATATCTATTTAAACCAGATTTTCTAATTGCAGATATAGTGAACATGCAGTATATTGTTATTGTAGAGTTTATAATCAAATCTTTACGAGGATGGTAGATTTTGCATACTCCTTGGTTGATTAAAATAATTAAACCCTTTTAAGCTGCCAAACACTTAGAAGAATATTAGTCAATTTTGGAACAAAAAACACATCTGTTACTCTTAGGGTTAGCCCTTCAACTTCAAACTTCACATTTCATTTTCCCACCACCTCCATTATTGAGCTATTCCCTAGTTTTACTCCATGTCTATAGTTTTCATTGAGCTCAACAAACCAATCTTTGTTACCTGTCATATGATTTAAAGAACCACAATCGATAAACCACATCCCTTTATCTTCAACCTCTTTGATATTCATTCGAGCCATTAAAATGTAATTATTCTCCTTCATTGAACTCAGCGTAGTTTGTTTTATTTTCTCCATTTAGGCACTCGTATTGATAGTGTCCTAGCTTGTGACACCTGAAGCATTAAATGTGAGCTCTGTTAATACTTCATCCTCCTCCACCTCTTCCGTTGTCTCTCGAGAAATTACTTCCCCTGCTGCCAAAATTACTTCTTCCACTACCTTGTCCATAGTTGCGATCACCCTTGACTTTCAATACTTGTTCTTCACAGACCTTGAATCATAGCTTCTGTTGATGAATAAATAATGAGCTTTTCAATGCAGCAACTATCATTTGATCAATACATTTTGACTCATCAACTGAACATACAATATAATTGAAATCGTCTATCATGGTCTGCGGGATTTTCTCAACAATCTTTACATCTTCTAGGTCTTCTCCATAGTTTCTCATGTCATTTTCTATGACCGTGACTCTTCCAAAATAATTTGTCACTGTCTCAACCTTCTTCATCTCCTCTATTTCAAACAATCTTCGGAACATCTAGAATTAATCATGCTTCACTCTTTCATTTCTATGATACTTGGTCTTTATTGCTTCCCAAAGTTGTTTGGATGTCTGCTTTTGAGTAATGGTCTTGAAAATAGTCTTGTCGATGGACTGAAACAAATATTTCATTACCTTCAAATCTTTGATTTATCCAACATCTTTTGCTGCATTGTCGTCAACACTTCACCTTCTCCAGGTTCATGATGACCTGGTTAAATCGCACACGAGTAATCTTTTGAACGTAAGAGATTCTCCCTGAGGCACTAACATTGTTCGAATCACATGCAATGTTTCACACTTTTTTCACTCTTATTTCACACTTTCTTCACTTTTTTTTACTCAAACACTCTTGTTTTACTCATACACACATACCTCACTCCTTTTATGTTTGACTTAGACACACACCTCACTTTTTTTCTATTTCACTCAAACATGCATACCTCACTATTTTTATGTTTCACTCAGACATACATACCTCACCCTTTTTTTGTGTTTCACTCAGACACAAATACCTCACTCTTTTTGTATTTCACTCAGACACACATACCGCACTCTCACTCAATTGTTTTTTACTCAAACACACATACAGTCTCCCTCAAATATTTTTACTCAAACACAAATACCTCTCACTCAAATTATTTTACTCAAATACGCACACCTGTCACTCACATTTGTTTACTCAAAAACAGATACCTCTCACTCAAATTGTTTTACTCAAACACATATACCTCTCACTCAAATTATTTTACTCAAACACACGTACCTCGCTCTGATACCATGTTAGAATATCAAAGAGTAATATACAGAGAAAATAAGACCCAATGTATTAAACTGCAACATAAAATGGTTTTAAATCGCCTACAAGAAACGTTACATACTCGAGTGAATAAATGATAGATTTTAATGACCATAATACTAACTTCTAAAATACTAATTGATGTAACGTATAAAATACTAATTTATATAACGACTAATTATTAAATTCCAACAAATTAAAGAAAATCAGAGTTAAAAGGGTTTTCAAGAAAAAAAATTAAATGAAGGTGGAGAAGTGGATAAATACAAAGCAAAATTTATGGTGAAAGAGTATGCACAAGAAGAAGACATTGATTATAATGAAGTTTGTGCACGGGCTGTAAGATTACAATCAGGATTTTATTGGCTGTTGTTGCACACAAAAGTAGGAGAGTAAATCAATTAGATGTAAAATGTGCTTTCTTATATGGAGAATTGAAAGAAGTGGTGTTTGTAGATCAACAAGAGGGTTTTGTCAAAAAAAGTGAAGAAGATAAAGTTTATCGACTCAAGAAATCTTCTTGGAGGACCAAGAGATCAGGACTTGATACCTTACAAGTAATACGAGGAGATCAAACTAGTGGATTACAAGTGACAAGACGAGATAACCAAAGAAAGAGACAAACAGTGATGAGATTAGCAGAATAACGATAACCCAAAACAAACAAATGTAGGCAAAACAAACGAAACCCGATGTGAACGAAGGTATGCAAGATGAAGGAGACATCGTACTCGAAGGAAATGCAAGTCGAGCGTAGAAGTTTTTTCTCACAGCAAAACATTTTACTCGATGGAAGCGCAAACTGAATGGTTAAACATGAAGTCAAAGTCTGATGTTAACATGAAGCGACACCTGTTAGAATACCTTACGTTATTTAAAAACGTGTTTATGCATTTATATAGAAACGAGACCAATATTTAATATACAATTAGCACGTTCAGCGTAGGAACAGTATAGAATTAAGTGTAAATATGAAAGCAACCGATAGATATAAACAAGAGTGATACCCTAAAGGTAAAAATATCGGATTTTAAAATATAAAGTTATTATATTAATTATTTTCTGATTATCTATTATTACTTTCGCACTGTATCTAAAAATTATTTTCTTTTATTGGTAATCTATACTTTTAGGTCGTAATTTAATAATGTAGGAGTAAATGATTAAAACATAAATGATTAAACATATGATATGATGTAACTCTAAAAAATTTAAGACGAAAATCTTATTAATTTTTTTGTCCAAATTTTTACTTATAAATAAAAGCAAGATTTCTATATATTTCCAAAATTTATAAAAAAAATTATCCAAAGTGTTAACGGACATTCTTCTTCTAAGTTTCAGACGACTCCTTTCAAATTCTGGACAACTTCTCTTAGATCTCCATGAAACAACTATTCCATCAGTCTATATTCACAGTAATGATCGTATAATTATAACGATTAATTTGTTCAAGATAAGTTTATCTCGTCGAGCCTAATTTTGAAATGGTCAATTAAAAAACCTAAAATCTCAAACTTATATTTACTTAAAAACCTAATTTATAAAAGATAATAAGGGAAGAATTTTTTATTGTTGTGCATATATACATGCACCAGATAGATAATTGACTAGGTGTTAGGCTCATAATTAAGTAGGTGTTAGGTTCGTATGTTCCTTTTGGACCCTTTCTTGAAAATATTATATAGAAATATAAAATTTGGCTCACAATCACATTGATCCCTTCGGCATATATTTTTTTGTTTGACAAATTCTGTTTTTGTTATAAATGACCAAATATTCTGTTTTTGTAATAATACAAAAACTCTTATTGAATATTTCTTTAAACGGTTTAAATATTGGAGTTATAGTATAGAAATCTCCCACCGGAGATTTGTTTATTTAAGTATTTGTGAAATACAAATGTCACGCGGTAATGAGGTTATTTAACTCTAACAAGTTGTTTTACTTATAAATTATTTGACTATATTTCATAAAAGCTTGTCATAATAGTTCTACTTTTGCACGTTGATGCGAAAAAAATAATATATACGTGACTTAAATATTTTATTATATAAGTGGAGGATTTTAGTAAAAAATAAACGAAGTCAAAAAAAATATCAAGCTATCCACCAATATAATTTCTTTTCTTTAAATCAATTTTATAAGCCCAATTCGTTAAAAGAAATTAGTTATCTTTGGTTAAAAATCAACATTACTCCCATGTTTTGTATTTGTATGTCAATTTTATAAGCCCAATTCGTTAAAAGAAATTAGTTATCTTTGGTTAAAAATCAACATTACTCCCATGTTTTGTATTTGTATCAGATTAGCTTTTTATGGATTTTTGTGTCCTGTAGATCGTTTGTGTTTTTAAATTTTATATTATTAGTCCTCTCTGAGATGTGAATATTAAGAAGTTGAATGCGGTAACTCAAACATCCATATTTTGTCTTAATATTGATCCCCAAGAATCTATCCAATATTATCCATGCAACTGCCTAGTCATCTCACCAGTCAGCATTCATCTAGATTTTACCATTTACTGTTAATATTTACCATTTATCCTATTTCTTCGTTTACTAAGTTACTATTTTAATTGATAAAACATAAAACATAACAACCCAACTCATTCAAGCTTAAGTTACTTATCCAATTACCCATAACCCAAATCATACCCAATAATCCACAACCCAAATCAAAAATCCTAATTTAATACACAATTCCTAATTCTAAAACCCAAAACTCTATTTCGAGAACACAATCTCTCCTCATCCTAAATCCCTAATTTCCCGAACCCTAATTTGAGAAACCCTCATTGTCCTTTCTGATTTCTCCCTCCACGATTCTCCTTCCACTTTTCTATTAACAGTCTCTCTACTATGCTTCCTCTTTCCACGATCCTTCTTCTACCATAACATAACATTATTACAAAAATAGTTTAACTTTTGATTTATTATTGATAGTTTTATTTTTATATATAGTTTTCTGTTGGGTTAAATGTTGATTGATTTCATTTGTGTATTTCAAGTTTGAATAAGGATTTATTTTTCAACAATTACCACTATGATGGTGAATTATAATGTAAAAGAAAAATCAAGTACAAAAGGGGGAAATCAACAATCATCGATTTCATAAACCTCGATAAGTTTTCTATCTTTGAACTACATATTATGATCGGTATAATAGATATAGTAGGAACATCAGTGAATTTTGTTTTTGCTTATTCACTGCAGGTTTTAAGTAATTATATTAGTCTAATAGAGATAATTGTTAGTGGTAGGTTAGTCAACATATATTCATAAAACACCCGCCTTTAAAAGTTGTCTCCCATACTAAACTGAGAAACAAAAATATAATTTTTACTATCGATGTTGAAGGTGATCGCATCATTGTTGTAGTTGAGTCTGTCAATGGTTTTGTGGGTGACTTTTCTTATGATAATGGCGGAAATATAGAGGGTGACAAGGATGGTATGACTTATGGTTTAAAAGTTTTTATTAATGATAAAATACATGATAGTGTAAAGAATGATGCGGATACTGTACACGTTCATGTCAATACTGGTATACCGGTTGATATCAATATTGGTTTATGAGATAGTGTTGAGGGTGATGAGGATGGTATATAAGTTAATATTAATGATAGTGTACAAATTTCTATTAATGATGGTGTAAAAGGCATTATAAAGGGTAATGATGGTTTGCAAGTTAATGACAACGATGCTGTATAGGCTTATGTTCCTACTATTGTACAAGTTAATGTTAAAGATTTGGTACAAGCTAATTTTTCAGACGATATCGAGGCTGATAAAACTGAATGTGTACAAATTGATCCAAATGTTAATGATGGTGTACTACATGACCCAAATATAGATACCAAATCAACTATTGACAGAATCGACGAGTAATTCTTTATCAATATTGACATGTCGTAGTTTGGTCCCACTGAATAGCCTCAAGTAGCTTAGACATAACAGACTCAAGCGGCTCAGTAAGAAGAACCTCAAATAGCTTATGGCGATCATAATGATACAGTGAGTGAAGACAATACGTATGATCTTGAGCCATATATCGAAAGTGAGACCGATACTGATGGATTTGATGCGAGCCAAGATATAACGAGTGATATCAATTAAGAAGAAGAGTACATCAATAGTGATAATCTAACAAGTCTTGAAGACTCTGCATACTATTCTAAGAGAACAAAAAAAACGAAATAAAAATTGAAAATTTTCAAACCTCCAACAGAAATAAGGTTCCTTGAGTCTTAGGTAGGAATTGAGTTTACTACATCGCAACAAATTAAAGAAAGCGTTTGAAAATATGGAATAAAAGAGAGATCAATATCAAATGTACAAGAATGACAAACACAGGTGTTCATTTAAATATGTTGAAATGTCTTTATTTGGCAACTTTCTCATCATAGGATATACAATTTATTTCACTTACAGCAAAAACGTTATCTAACAAAATAAACAAGGTGTTAATTTGAAACTTTTTCTTGTATTTTCTAATAAGTTTTTTATATGAATAATTGAATAAAAAAATTATATTCCACGCATTTGAATTTAGATGTGGTTCAAATTTTAAACATAAATATTAAAAAGTTGTTTTGCGGCATTTTTGGTGAATAAATGCATTAAAATTAGAATAAAAGTTTTTTACAAATACATGGAGCATACCGTAATGAGTGGTGATAATAGTCGAAAAATAATGAAATCAAAAAATTTGACCAAAATAATACCAACCAAATTACAACAAGCCAAGGAAAACACTAAGACCGAAATGTCTCGTCAAAAGAGAGGCGAGACCACATCGAAAAAATAAACAAAATTCATCAAAGTACTTTGGTGAGTGACTGCTACAAACAAACACTGATAAGGAAATAGATTCATAAGGGACTTAAATGTAATTAATAAGGACTTGAATGATAAGTTCTATTAATAAAGAATAAGATTAAAGCTTTATAGGGAGAATATGGACTGAACTATAAATAAACCTTTTATGTAACCGAATTTGTAACTAACTCACTTGGCCTATTTAAAGAGGTCGAGGAGACTGATAACACCTATGAAATAATAAGAGGAGAAAGATTATATTCACCATCTAAAAATCTCTCTGCTGATTCTTAGTCAATATTTTCTAATCTCACCAAATTGGCGCTAGAAGGAGGTGTCGAAGATACCTTGATCGATAGATCAAAAATCGAGGTTCGAATTTTTTCGTTTTCTTGAAGCATTTCGTTTATATTTTCGTTGATCGGAGATGAATTCGGAGGAAGGAGATAATCCGCCTATTCGAAGGGCTTTGGAGACATTGAGATCTGATCTGCAAGAGAAAGAAGCAGATGAATCAGTTCCGATTCGATCAAACCAATTTGATTTTGAAGGTAAAATGAATGAGTTGATAAGAAAAATGGCAGAACTTGATAAATTTTCTCAAAAGAAACAAGATAATAATGGCGCTAGACTTATATCTGAAATAGCAAGAGGTAATCGGGATGATCAGTCGGATCCGTCGAATGACGTCGACGATGTTCAAGATGTTCAACGTAAAATACATTTTGAGCGTAAGAAGGAGCATAGTGGAATGAGAAAAAAGGAAAAGTTGAAGCGACGGTATGTATATTCTAGTGAAGAAGATTTTGAAAATTCGGAATCAGATGAAACACCAAGATATAAGCATTTTCGAAGTCATTCAAAAGAAGGAGGATACGAATTTTGGCCAGCTAAAATGTATAAGGAAGGAAGGCAAAAGAAGGAAAGACGAGTGTATTCTCCTCATAAATTTGAAGGCGAGCCAAGTTTGTATGCTACTGTAGGAATGAGGAACGAAGATCAGTTTGTTCAAGGAGTAGATTGGAGGGATTCACCGTTGATTAGTGCGATTAGATCAGTACCACTTCCGAGGCGGTTCGACATTTCTAAAATTGACAAGTTTGATGGAACTCAAGATCCAGATGATCATATAGAGCAATTCAAGAACTATATGACTAATTTCGAGGATGATGATAAATTGGTTTGTAGGGCATTCTCTCAGACATTCAAACGAACAACATTAAAATGGTATAATAAGATTCCTAAGGAGTCCATTGTAAATTTCAGAGGCTTTTACACATCTTTTCGAAGACAGTTTGTGTGAAGCAAAGAAATGAGAGCTAACAGAGATACGATAATACAATGTAAGCAAGCTGTGGGAGAAAAGTTGAAGGATTATACTAAAAGATTTGTATCAACAAAAGCAGGATTAGATGATTGTGAGGAGGTGGTAGCTATGGCAGCATTCCGACAAGGATTGTTGCCTGGAGATTTAGCTGATGAAACAACAAGGCGTAGGGCATTAACGTTCGGAGCTCTCATGGCTCAGATTGAAGATCAGATCAAAGTCGAAGAGTCTACTCGAGTTCGAGGAGGGAATAATAGTGTTCAGAAAGGGAATAGTCAAGTGGGAAATAATCAAGTGAACGCTTCGAATAATAACTCGTCGCGCGCGAGGGGTAATCAAAATGTTTCCAATCGAGGAGGTTCGAACTCATATCAAGGGGGTTCTAATCAGCACAATTTTAGTAATCAATACCAATTCAGACCAAGATCGAATGTATGGGTAAGACCAAAATATTATGCTGATTTGACTGAAAATGTGGCATCGATTTATGAGAAAACCAAGGGAACAGTAAATTTTAGAAAGCCGCCACCAATTAATAGACCAAGAGAGGAACGCAACAGCAGGTTCTGTAGGTATCATGATGATATTGGGCATGATACGAATGATTGTATTGCTTTGAAGAAGGAAATGCAGATTTTTATAGAGAATGGAAAATTGTTAGAGTATGTTAAAAGGAACGCTAAAGCCGTAACTCAAAAGGTAAGTAATCCTAACTCTAAGCAGGAAAGTGCATTGATGATTTTAGATGTTGCAGAGGATGAATTTGATGTGGCTTCGGAATATGTCGACCCAGACCCCAGTCGATTGTTGTTGATGTCAGTTGATGAGCCGATGTGTAAGGGGCGTGTTCGAGATTTATGTGCGTTCTTTGAGTCATTGGCAATATTTGGGGGAGACTCAATAACTAATGATACTAATAATTCGAGGAAAATACATATAGTAAATTTAACTCATCAAATTGAAGGAGGAGCATCAACACATCTATACAATAAGAAGAATGTCCCATTTATAATTTTTGATAGAGATGATTTGAGAGGAATTACAGGACCACATGAAGATGCAGTGGTCATTGGAGCAGAAGTGTGTGGGGTATAAATTCGACGAGTATTAATTGATACTGGAAGTTCTGCTAATGTGTTGTTCAAATCAACATATGATAGATTAAACGCTCCACCTCAGATAGAAAGGTCAGAAAGAACTATAATTGGGTTTACTGGTGCAACAGCGAATGTAATAGGGGAGTTTGAAGGTGAAATTTCTCTGGGAAAAGGGCCTTTTAAAAAGAAAGTACAAGTACTTTTCATGGTGGT
Organism: Limnanthes douglasii subsp. nivea; assembly: GCA_036936605.1. Taxonomy (NCBI): domain Eukaryota; kingdom Viridiplantae; phylum Streptophyta; class Magnoliopsida; order Brassicales; family Limnanthaceae; genus Limnanthes; species Limnanthes douglasii. Next base: position 902,619 of record JAUPFV010000004.1, on the reverse strand, counting down.
AGATTGTCCGTCGAGCTACAATGCTATCTTTGGAAGGTCATGGCTGGCAAAAATGTATGCTATAGTTTCTACAGTTCATCAATGTTTGAAATATGTAGTCGGGGATCGAATTGGTGTAGTTCGAAGTGATCAAAAAGTAGCTAGAGAGTGTTATTCTGCTGCATTTAGACTACGTGATAAAAGTACCGATGATCCAATGGAGAAATAGAAATTTGGGAGGTTGCCTTCTGGTAGTAAAGATGAAGGAATTGATGATCCGAGGTCAACCCCGAGTTCTGTGATAGTAAGTGAAGAAATAGAGGAATACGTCTTCAATAATAACAGAGTACTTCGAATTGGGACTTTATTGTCTTTATTAGTGCGAGAAAGGTTATTGATTTTTTTGTCTAAAAACTTGGATGTGTTTGCTTGGAAGTCTGAGGATGTAGTGGGGGTCCCGATTGATATTATATGTCATAGTTTGGCTGTGGATTCGAAGATCAAGCCAATAATACAAAAAGGAGAGCTTTTTCTTTGGAAAAATCTGAGGCCATAATTGCTGAAGTAGATAGATTGTATAAAATGGGGCATATTAGGGAGTCCAAATATCCGAAGTGGACAGCTAATCCTGTAGTGGTGAAAAATAAGAATGGAAAATGGAGAATGTGTGTAGACTTCACAGATTTAAACAGAGCTTGCACAAAGGATCCTTTTCCAGTACCTCGAATTGATCAATTAGTGGATTCTACTTCTGGAAACAAAATTCTAACATTTATGGATGCATTTTCAGGATATAATCAAATTCAAATGAATCCAGAGGATGAAGAAAGCACAACCTTTATCACTGATCGAGGTTTACATTGTTATAGAGTGATGCCGTTTGGATTGAAAAATGCTGGGTCTACATATCAAAGGTTGATGAATAAAGCATTTGCTTCACAAATAGGGAGGAATATCGAGGTATACATCGATGATATGCTAGTTAAGAGCAAAAGTGATGATGATCATATTAATGATTTAGAAGAGACGTTTCTGAATCTTAGAGCAATACAGTTGAAGTTGAACCCAGAAAAATGCACGTTTGGAGTCCGGTCGGGTAAGTTTCTGGGATATGTGATAAGTGAAAGAGGAATTGAAGTGGATCCAGAACAGTTGAAGGCTTTGATATCAATGTCTTCGCCTCGGAATATCAAGGAGGTGCAAATATTAACAGGCAGGTTAGCAGCTCTGAACAGATTCATTTCTCGTTTTTCAGATAAATGCTTGCCTTTTTTCCAGGTGTTACGTCGACCAAAGAATTTTGAGTGGACTTCGGATTGTGAAGAAGCTTTTGTTAAGATAAAAAATCTTTTGTCCTCCCCTGAAATATTATCAAAGCCTAGAGAAGGTGAACAACTGTTTTTGTATATATCAGTATGGGATTATGCAGTGAGTGCAGTTCTGATAAGTGAAGATACGGGAATTTCGAAGCCGTTTATTATGTCAGTAAAAGTTTGGTTGATGCTGAAAAACGTTACTTAAAGCTCGAAAAATTGGCGTTGTGTATAATAGTGGCGGCGAGAAAAATGCGTCCTTACTTCCAAGCACATACAATTGTGGTTCGAACTTCTTATCCTTTGAAAAATGTATTGCAAAAACCAAATATCTCAGGAAGAATGAGTAAGTGGTCTGTAGAATTGGGAGATTTCGATGTGTTGTTCTCTCCACGAACGACTGTCAAAGCTCAGGCCTTAGCAGATTTCTTTGTTGAGTTTCATTCGAGCAGGTCCAAAGAGAAAGAAGATGAAAAAATACATACAAACCCGATGTGGACGGTACAAACTGATGGAGGGTCTAGTAATAAAGGGTCGAGTGCGGGGGTAGAATTGGTGGCACCGACAGGGGAGTAGATGTTTCAAGCTATAAGATTTGGATTTCATGCTTCGAATAATGAAGCTGAATATGAAGCAGTGTTAGCAGGATTACGGTTAGCAAAAATTTGTCGAGCAATATTCGTGCACTTAGAGACAGATTCGCAGTTAGTGGTTAACCATGTTAAAGGAATGTCAGAAGCTAAAAAAGATCGTTTAGTTTTGTATTTGCAAGAACTTCGAAGTATGATGGCACAATTTGAAAATGTTGAGGTGGAGCATATTCGAAGAGGAAATAACACAATGGTTGATTCTTTAGCAACAATGGATTACTCTGAAGAATATCCATGGATCGTGACACAACCACTGCCTTCGATTATAATAAGATCTGAGCAATGTGAATTTGTTGAGGAGGTAGTAAATGATTCGGCGCGCATTCGAGGTGATTGGAGAACTGAATTGTTAAATTTTCTTACAAAGGGAATACTACCTCTTGATAAGCACTTGCTCAGGAAAATAAGGAGTAAAGCTCTTGGTTATGTGGTGTTGGATGGGGTATTGTATAAGAAATCTGTGTCGAGGCCTTTATTACGATGTTTGAGTAAGCAAGAATCTCAAAGCATTTTATCTGAATTACATGATGGAGATGGATCAGCTCATTGTGGTTTCAAAGCTTTAACACGTAGGGTATTGTTGGCAGGATATTATTGGCCTACTATATTGCAGGATGCCAAGTTATTAGTTCGAAGTTGTGATACTTGTCAAAGGTATGCACATTTTATACATAAACCAGCGACACCTCTAATGATAATCTCTGAGGCGGTTCCTTTTGATAGATGGGGGATTGATTTGGTAGGACCCTTGCCTATGGCTTCAGGTGGAAGACAGATGATTATTGTCGCAGTTGATTATTTTTCGAAGTGGGCAGAAGCAGAGCCTTTAGATGGAACAAAAGCTAAGGATGTGATCAAGTTAATTCTAAGTAACATCTGCTACCGTTTTGGAGTTCCTCGAAAGATAACAACAGACAACGGTCCCCAATTTAATAACAAGGAAATGGACTCTTTTTGCTCCTCGAAAGGAATACAGCAATGCTTTTCTACTCCTTTCCACCCACAAGAAAATGGGCAAGTGGAAGTTACAAATAGATCTAGTTTGGAGGGTTTGAAGAAAAATTTGGCGGGAGCGGCAGGGAAATGGCCAAATTATCTTCAAGAGGTGTTGTGGGCATATCGTACAACTCCTAGAGAGGCCACAAAAGAGACTCATTTTTCTTTGGTGTATGGAATGGATGCTGTATGCCCTGCTGAATCTACATTACCTTCCTATAGGCTATTGCATTATTCCGAAGTAGATAATGATGAAGCTAGAAGGACTGAGCTTTATTTGTTAGAGGAAAAGAGGGTTAAAGCACATTTGAATGTGGTTAATTATCAAACTTTAATGAGAAGCAGGTACGATGCAAAGGTTAAGAAGAGGGAGTTCAAAGTTGGTGATAAAGTGTTGAGAAAAGTATTTCTTCATACCAAGGATAAACACCTCGGAAAATTGGCTCCGAATTGGGAGGGTCCTTATGAAGTCAAAATGAAGGTTAAGCCAGGGTCATATAGGTTGTCTGATTGTGAGGGGATGATTCTTAAACACCCTTGGAATATAGAACATTTGAAATTGTATTGTGAATAAAATCAAACTTAGAATTTTTGTAAAAGACAGACATACTCTTTCCTTATCTGTTGGCCCGTAAAGGTTTTAATGAGGTGTCTGGTAAAAATTGAAGTTCGTAATAAAATTTCTTTTGGCCATTGGTTGTTTAATATGATGAATGATTTGGTATTTTGGTAACTTGGCAAAGACTGATCATCTTTGAAAGTTGACCAAGAGTAATTTTCCAAAGCAATAGCTTTGAAGAAACAACCTATTTCGAGGTGTCACGTTTTATGAGTGCATCAAATTTTCGAGGTGCCACGTTTTATGAGTGCATCAAATTTTCGAGGTGCCACGTTTTATGAGTGCATCAAAATTTCGAGGTGCCACGTTTTATGAGCGCACCAAATTTTTGAGGTGCCACGTTTTATGAGTGCACTAGAACTTTGAAATATTAAGATAGTTGCTTGTTTCATCGGATAAAGCTTGAAGCTTACAAAAAGGAGAAAACTACTTTAAAAAAAAACAACCAACAACAATAAACACATAACATAGATAATCTACTGTTTAGTCGTCTTCCGATGACCCTTCAGAAACCTCCTCTGAAGAAACGTCATCTTCTTTTGAAGAACTTGATGCAACCTCGAATGCTTCTTTTGGGCGATCTTCCTCGGGAATTTGTTTCCAAAATTCTGATAAATTTAACCTTGGATAGGCGGCATGAATTTCTCGAAGAAGATTGATAGCTGTTTGGGTTTGAGCCTTCTTGATACCATCAAGCATCAAAGAACCAACAGCAGCTTCGGCTTTCTTGATGGCGTTCTTCTTTTCCTGCTCGAATCCTGTTTGAAGCGTAGTCAATTGAGTTTGACAATTTTCCAGGCTTTCTTGAGTTTTCTTAACAAGTTCTTCAGCCTCGGTAGATTTTTTATTTTCACCAGAAATGGAAATAGAATGCTGAGAATTTATATTTTCAAGAGCCAGACGATGAGAAGTCTCCATAGCTTCGATTTTTTCTTTATGCTCAATAAGAAGTTTTCTTTTTTCAGCTTCGAAATTTTGAAGTGCTTTATCCTTCGAAGCTTTTTCAGATTCTGCTTCCTTTTTGCTCTTGATTAATTCTTGTGCAAGGAGCTCCAATTGTGTATGTGAATTGCTTACTTCTTCACACAATTGTTTGGCTGCAGCACCTAAGTTAGTAAAGGGTCGAAGGATTGAAGTTACCTCATCGGATCTTTCAGGATTGGGCAAGTTTGATGGGCGATGGACAGGAATAATTGCGTTAGATGTTGAAGTTATGGCAGCCCCTGTAGAAGATGATGGAATGGTGTTGGTAGGCTGAGAATCTTCACAGGTAAGTACAAAATCCCCACTCGAGTTGAAATCGTCGAGGTTAAGATATTCGTTTTCCTGGCTATCTCCTAGTGCCAATCCTCCTTGAGGATTTTCTTCAATGAAGGTTTTCTCATGGACCTCGGAAGCCAATACATCTTCGAGCATTTCAGCTTCGTTCTTTTTCTTACTCCTCGGGGTAGTGGACTTGTCCTTTTTCTTCTTTGAAGCGTTATCTTCTTTCTTTTTCCTTTTGAGGATAGGTTCTCTTTCTTCGGAAATTGGGGGAAGTTGAGATGCAGGCATTTTTCGTTTCTTTGTAGGCTTCGAAGTTTCTTTTGAGGGCCAGTTTTCCCTTCTTTTTTGGTGGCAGGTGACTGTCAGATCGATTCCTGGTGGGAAGATAAGTTTTCCCATCTCGTTCGAGTATTCTTTTGACCGCTTCAATGGGATCTGGGGGGAGCATCGGGTTTTCAGGGAAGTCAGCTCCCAAGGTTATGCGCCAGAGATGGCTGTTGACGAAGTTGATTGGTTGAAAGGCGGAGTGAAAGCCATTTCCCGAGGCTTTCTCAGCCTATTCAGCCATTTTCTTGAAGATGGTCTTTGCAGTTTTCCGACGACTTTTGAATCGCCTCGAAATTTCTGGGAAAAGAGTAAACAATTAGATAAGTAGGCCTGGTTAGTTTGACTAGGCTTAATAAATTGGGAAGAAAGTATTAACAATAATAATCATGATTTACTTACTGCTATCTCTCCAGACGAGAGTAAGTTTTGAGGGGTTGTCATCGGAAATTTCTTTACCATTTTCCTAGGCTCCTGATAAGAAAACAAACCTTTGCTTCCAAAACTTGTTAGCTTCGAGGAGGTCATCGATAATCTTCAGATCATCCTCCAAAGTTAGGTAGTAGAATGGTAAAACTGGCCCCTTTGAGATTTTGGTCAGTGAAATGAAGTCTTCTATTTGGAGGGGGATGTTTCCTAGCCTCGACACCATAATGACGGAGAATAAAGTGAACAATTGGTTTGGAGTGACTTGTGTTGGGCACAACCCAAGAATTTCGAAGTACTCTACAATCATTGGATTGAGAGGAAATCGAAGTCCCTAGTTGAAAAGTTCAGGATAAACTACCAATTCGTTTTTCTGACAACTCAAAGGTGATTCTCCTTCTGCTGGTAGACGAAGAACGATGTTGTCAGTTAATCCACATAGTTTCTTAAGATTTTCTTTTTCTGATTCAGGGTAGTAAGTATAGGGTACGTGTTTTAGGGCTAGAATGTACCGAGGAAAAAGTGGTTTTAGGTTTTCCTGAACCAAGGGGGCAACATCTTCGGGAAGGGTAATAGGAGGTTTCTTTCCTCGAATATTCCTTGAAGGGTTTACTTCTTGTTCCGCCTCGGATTCGGCTTCAGCATTGGACTCAGTGGCTTCATAATCATTTTCTTCATCAGTAACTTGAGTTTGAGTCTCAGTTTGGGATTGTTTTTCGTTTTCCATAAGAACTGGTTGACTATTTTCTGGAGTAATGTCAACCATTTCTTGCGGGGGAGGAGAGGAGGTTTCTGCATCGTCACCCATTGCTAGGAAGGTTTGTTTTTTGTGAAATTTAACTTTAACTGCTTCGGATTGTAGGATAGGTGATTTGGGTTGTAGTTTTTGAGGAATTAGAGATTTTTCAGAATTGACAGGCTTAGGTTTTCGACGTGGTCTTAGTGATGGAAAAGTGGATTGATTTCGAGGAGGAGAAGATTGCTGGCTAGATTCTGGGTTTGATGCTAGGGGCGAAGATGAATTAACAAGGTTGGAATTGAAGTTACCGTATTTGAAGGTGGTAGAGGAGAAGCGGGGACCGTTGTAGATTAACCGAGCAGCTCTGTATTCCTCAGCTCTTTCTCCAATACAGAGATAGTCATAAGCACCAAACACTTGATTGATAGGACCAGGGAAGAGAGATTTCTTTGGTTTTCTTGGTTTTTTGGGTTTAGATCTTTTGTATTTGGGATATCTTCTCATACAATAGACGTTAATCTGGGAAATTGTTTTTCGTGACTGAAGAAATCGACGTTTCTTGGGAAGGTAGCTAATGAGTTTGAAGGTTGAAGAAGAACCAGATGAAGATAGCTTAGGAACGATGATTTTTCTAAAAAGTTCTTAGTAAGATGGAGCTAAGTATTTATACTTGTGTAAAAGTAACAAAGAGAATTAGAAGAGGTAGAAATGGTGATGAGTTTTAATTGGGTAGAATACTAAACGTTAAGCTAGGAAAGAGAGTTTGCTACGTCATAGGTCTACTGGCAGACCTACTAGAGGAGGTCTAATCATTCTTCTAAGTGGGAATGCAACAATTAGTTATATTAGACGACAACAAGTTCGAGGTGATGAAGTGTGGTGTAATGGGTATAATCCGAAGCAAAAGGGTTATTTATTGGCATCAGTTGTAACATTCGAAGTGAAGTTGTGAGCCTCAAATTGTTTTCGAGGAAAGAATTATATGCTTAAGACAACTTTCGAAGACAGTTAATTCTTGTAAAATAACTTTTATAAGAACTAAGGGGGCTACTGATAAGGAAATAGATTCATAAGGGACTTAAATGTAATTAATAAGGACTTGAATGATAAGTTCTATTAATAAAGAATAAGATTAAAGCTTTATAGGGAGAATATGGACTGAACTATAAATAAACCTTTTATGTAACCGAATTTGTAACTAACTCACTTGGCCTATTTAAAGAGGTCGAGGAGACTGATAACACCTATGAAATAATAAGAGGAGAAAGATTATATTCACCATCTAAAAATCTCTCTGTTGATTCTTAGTCAATATTTTCTGTTCTCACCAAACACAAAACAAAATAAGTAAGAATTCTAAAGGGGCTGGTTGGGCCAGGTAACCTTGGTGCAAAAGAATCTTAACCTCAGGTTAGAAATCATGCTTCAAGATATCAGAGAGGCGAGAGTGGAGATGATCTAAATATTCTATTATTCCTTTCACACTAGACATCATAGAAAATAACACTAAAGCATGAATGTCAAATGTATCAAAATTTGAATGCAGGCCAGTTAGACATCTAATGGATAGAATAGATCCAATTATTATTGTGAGTTAAAGAAAAACCAAACTTGGAACTTGAAAAACCCAGATGTTATGAATGTAACTACAGTCATACATGATATGATTAATGGTTTCTGAGACGGAGTTGTATAAGATACAATTCACGAGGGTATTTATACATCAACTCATCAGCTTATCCCGAATGGATAGTAAGTCATGAATAGCAAGTCAAATGATGAAAAATAACAATGAATATAAAGGTTATGTCATACAAGCCTCACCCACCCAAAGCGGGAGATAGGCGAACGAATGATATTATATGTATCATTGATAGTGAACTTGGTAGTTCCACTCTTACGTTTCTAGTATTGTACTTCGTGATTGAGGTTGTTGAGGGGTGGAGGGGGGTAGGGAGAATATGAGGAGATGGTTAATCTCTTATAATGTTCGATGTTTACTTACCCTGGGAGAATTTAAATGAGTCTTTCAATTCGAGTGACCATCCTCAATGATATAAAAGACATTGAGGTTGCTCTTCAGACGAAAATCACGAATTGCATTATGCTCCTAATACTTTATGTCATATAATTATATAAAACAACCATTTATTATTTTTAATGTATTAGAATTGATTTTTTTAAAACTAAAATTATTTCCAGAATCATTACGTTATCACGAATTGATTTTGCTATAGTTCGTTACATTGAAGATGTTAATTTAAATATATAAAATAAAAACAATAGAGAAAAGAGGTTATAACTAATTTAAATATGTTATTTTAGATTTATTTTATTATAATTCTTGACATAAAAAATTGATTTAGTTATAATTATTCTATATATTAAATACAAAAGGCTTTTTTTAAAGAAAGTGTTTATTTTACTTTAAATAAGTGTTTTTTCATTAATAAAATTCAATAAAATTTCAATATTTATTTTAAAAATTAAGACTAATTTAAAATATGATATAAATTTATTGTCTGATGAGTCCGAATTCGGAGTGCTCCCCGGAAGGGCAGATCAGTGTAATTCTCTCCGAAAATCGGACAGAACTTTTGGACCGGACAGATCTCTTCGAACCAATGTGAGCCTAAGGCAGTTCGAACTATGACTAAAGTACTAAAAAACTTAAACGCTTCTTGACTAAGCTGCCTGTCCTCCTGCTTAGAACTTATGGGTCTTTAAACGTGACCCGAGTCCATTAAACTTGACCCGAAAGCCCATAAGGGCCCAAATAACATGCTATAAATACTCAACCACCAGCATTAACTTCTAATAATGAAAATTAACTGCTGCCAAGCTGCTTAATTCTCTCTCCACCTTGAAACACCCTCACACCACCTTGAAACACCCTTACACCATCTTGAAACTCAACTTAAAATTACTAGCTTACCCCTAGGCTGTTTTTATCCTCACCAAATTGGCGACCACAGCGGGAGGCGACGGTGCCTGAATCAAGTATTTGAAACCAAGTAAAGATATTCTGTCCGAATGAATCCGGATAATCCAGAGCTTCCACCAGCTTTGCTCGAAGTGGTGGAAGAGAACGATGAGTATACTGTCCAAGAGCGCGACAGGTTAAAACTTGAGATAGAAGCTCTGAGGGCTGAAATGGCCAAGATGGGCGTGAAAGAGAAATCCAAAGCATCAGCTGCTCACCACACCGATAACCCAAGAGAGCATGAGGTTTCCAAAACTCATGTGAGCACTAAGAAGACGCATGCCAGCTCTAAAAAGTCTCACCGGTCCAAGCCTGTGGAGAGTTCTAACTCAAGTTCAGAGTCTTCGGACAGCTCTTCGGACAGTGAGGGAAATGAAAAGTCCTTGTCCTCTAGTAGTGATGAGGGACGAACCAAGAAGAAACAAAAGCAAGTTAAAAAGTATTCCAGAAAAAGAGATCACCATGGAAGAATGAAGAGGCATATTGGAAAAGGGTCATCTCACAACCGGAGGCATGTGGACCGGATGCTGATGGATCCTTTTGCCTTCCATGATGAGCCAGGTATCTTTGCAACTCCTAATGAGGATACCGTGTTCAGTCGTGGAAGGAATTGGAGGCAGTCTCCACTGTCTTCTAAAATCCTGTCCGGGAACCTCCCCAAGAGGTTTGACAGCACCAAGATGGAGAAGTATGATGGTAGTACTGATCCGGACAATCATCTGGAGCAATTCAAGAACTTCATGATGAACTTTGATGATGATGATAAACTACTCTGTAGGGCATTCTCCCAGTCTTTTACGGGGAGTGCTCTGAAATGGTACAACAGCCTGCCTCAGGGTTGTATTAAGGACTTTGATACTTTTTGGGTGGCCTTTCGAAGGCAGTTTGTGGGGAGTAAGGAGCTGAAGGGCAACGGTGATACCATAATCCATTGTGCCCAGGAACCGAATGAGTCGTTAAAGGAGTACATAAGTCGTTTTATAAACACAAAAAATGGGTTGGCTGATTGCTTTGAACAGGTAGCAATAGCATCCCTGAGACAAGGTTTGAACCCAGGCAACCTGGCCGATTCGGTGACCAGGAAGAAAGCCATGACCTGGGGAGGATTGCTAAACCAAGTTGGCAAGCAAATAAATGTTGATGAAACGAAAAAAGACCATGGTGCACAGACAAGTGAGATCCACCTCGGTGGCACCAACTCCAAATCAAAACCAGTCCGGGAATAGAGCAAGAGAAACCGGACAGGAGCATGGTAGGGGAAAAGCTCAGTCCCAGCCAGCTGCTCCTGCTCAAAGTCAACATTCTAGAAACAAAAGAGGGCCATGGGTCCAACCAGAGTGGTTCGCAGAACTTAAAGAAAGCGTGGCCACCATTTTTGATAAAACAAAAGATGAAGTACACTATCGGAGACCGGCAACCTTGCAGTCTCCCAGAGAGTATCGTAATAACTCCTTTTGCCAATACCACAATGATATTGGCCATACCACTGATGATTGCATAGCGTTGAAACAAAAGGTGCAAAATTTAATTGAAAGGGGGAAGCTGGGTGCGTACGTTAAGAGAAAAGGAGCCAACCGGCCTGACAACACTCACCGGGTTGGTCCGAGTAATGCTGCCCCGGAGGGGGCTATGGTAATAGTTGAAAGGTTTGATGTGGAGTCTGAATACCTGGATCCTGATCCAACACGAAACAGAGTAGGTGCTATAGAGGAGCGTTCTAGATTGGTCTCTGGGCTCATTAAATTCTTTGAGTCGCTGACAATTTTCGGAGGGGACACTATGACGGCTCCTACTACTTCTTCAAGAAAAAGACGTGTTCATAATTTGGCCTCCCAACTAGAAGGAGGCATGACATCCTATCAATCTCCAAACTCGTTCCCATTCATAGTCTTCGATGAGGATGATTTGAGAGATATTGCTGGCCCTCATGAGGATGCTGTTGTCATAGGAGCATCTATAGGGGGCAATGAGATAAGGCAAATTTTGGTGGATATTGGAAGCTCTGCCAATATCCTTTTTCTAAACACTTACAAGAAAATGAAAAATCCAGCTATGATTCAAAAGTTGGACAGGTCGATTGTGGGTTTTACGGGCAGCTCGGCCGATGTGATCGGGGAGTTTGAAGAAGAAGTGTTATTGGGCAGGGGCCCTTTCAAGAAAATGGTTAGAATACTCTTCATTGTGGTGGATTGTCCCACCTGCTATAATGCTATTCTAGGGAGATCTTGGCTCTCTAGGATGCATGCGGTGGCTTCGACAGTCCATCAGTGTTTAAAGTATGTTGTTCAGGGGCAGGTTGGGGTTGTCCGGAGCAGTCAAAAGATTGCAAGAGAATGTTATGCCACTTCCTTGGCTCCACGAACGCTGGGGGCAGTCCGTATAAACGATCAATAGCAGTTTGAGGGCCTTTCTGGGGGTGAGGGTGAAATTGATGACCCCAGAGAGACCCCTGGAGTGCTGATTCCAATAGAGGAGGTTGAAACACACTACTTGGAAGAAGAAAAAAACGTCAAGATAGGGTCCAAAATGCCACAGATGTTGAAAGAAGAAATGTTGAAGTTCTTGAAAGACCATCAGCACGTTTTTGCTTGGTGCAATGCTGATGTTACTGGAGTTCCATCTGAGGTGATTTCCCATCACCTATCTGTCCGGAGAGATGTGGCACCAATGGTACAAAAAAGGAGAGCCGTCTCAAAAGAAAAGGCTGATGTGATTGTACAAGAGGTTGACAGACTCACAAAGATGGGACACATTAAAGAATCAGTACCCTTTGTGGACTGCCAATCCTGTCTTGGTAAAAAAGAAGAATGGCAAATGGCGTATGTGCATTGACTTCACAGACCTCAATCGAGCTTGTCCAAAAGATTTGTATCCGGTTCCTCGGATAGATCAGTTAGTAGATTCAACTTCTGGGAACAAGCTACTCTCCTTCATGGACGCCTTCTCCGGGTACAATCAGATCCAAGTGGATCCAAAAGATCAAGAGCATACCACATTTGTCACTGATAGAGGTTTACACTGCTACAAGGTGATGCCCTTTGGCTTGAAAAATGCTGGGGCTACTTATCAAAGGTTAGTCAACAAGGCATTTGCTGATCAAATTGGAAGAAATATGGAGGTTTACATAGATGATATGATGGTGAAAAGCATGGATGAGCAGCTGCACTTGTCCGACCTCCAAGAGACTTTTGCCAACTTGGCCAAAGTGAATTTGAAACTAAACCCTGAAAAGTGTGTGTTCGGAGTGCAGTCCGGGAAGTTCTTAGGGTATATCATAAGTGAGCATGGAATACAGCCCGACCCGGACCAGCTCGATGCTTTGTTCCAAATGGAGCATCCTCGAAACATTAAAGAAGTACAGCGATTGACGGGGAGATTGGCTGCCTTGAACAGATTCATCTCCAGGTCTTCGGACAGGTTTGCTCCATTTTTTCAGACCTTGAAGGGTGCAAAGGGGTTTGAATGGACACCCCAGTGTAATGAAGCATTTAATGAAATCAAGAAACATCTTTCCTCTCCCAAGACTTTGTTCAAACCAGTTGATGGGAGACTCTCTTTGTATATCTGGCTGTTTCAAGTTGTGCCGTCAGTGCTGTGTTAGTGAGGGAGGTTGATGGGCATCCTCACCCAGTGTACTACATCAGCAAAAGCTTGATTGATGCTGAAAAGCGTTACTTGAAACTCGAAAAACTGGCATTGACCTTGGTGATAGCTGCAAGAAAAATGAGGCCCTACTTCCAGGCTCATCCTATCGTTGTCCGGACATCTTTCCCTTTAAAAAATGTCCTTCAAAAAGCAGACATTTCGAGCAGAATGACAAAGTGGTCAGTAGAGTTGGGGGACTTCGACATAGACTTTGCTCCCCGAACAGCGGTAAAAGCTCAAGTTGTGGCTGACTTTCTGGTTGAATTCCATTCTGACAGGGATTCCGAACAACCTACTGATTCAAAAGACAAGAAAGTGTGGATTGTCCGAACAGACGGAGGATCCAGTACCATGGGATCTGGGGCAGGAATATGTCTCACTTCCCCATATGGGGACAACATGTTCCAAGCTATTTGTTTTTCTTTCAGGGCATCCAATAATGAGTCTGAATACGAAGTAGCTATAGCTGGGTTGAAATTGGCCTACATTTGTGGAGCTAAAAGGGTCAAGCTACTAAGTGACTCCCAGTTGCTAGTCCACCATGCCTTGGGCCTATCAGAAGCTAGAAAGGAGCAATTGGTCAAGTATTTACACCTCCTTAAAAATGAAGCGTTAAAATTTAAAGCTCTTGTCAATGAGCACATCCCCCGGGCAGAAAATGAACTAGCAGATTCATTGGCAACAATAGCATATTCGGAGTCCTACCCGTGGATCCATGTGCTTGAAAGCCCTTCTATTCAACTCAATGAAGGTATGAAAGAGGAAGTCTTTGAAATACAAGTGAATCGGCCTCAAGACTGGAGGTCTCCTCTTATACAGTATCTGTCCGATGGCATTGTGCCCTTGGATAAATCACAAGCCAGAACATTGAAACACAGGGCTCGTGGTTTTATCATGATTAGGGAAGTCTTGTACAAAAAATCCTACAGAAAACCTCTCCTGCGTTGTTTAGGGGATCATGAGTCACAAATGGTTCTCTCCGAATTGCATGATGGTGAGGGATCAGCCCATTGTGGATTTAGAGCTTTGACAAGAAGAGTACTACTCTCCGGGTACTATTGGCCATTGATTATGAAAGATGCTAAGGAGCTGGTGAGAAGGTGTGACCCATGCCAGAGGTACAGCAATGAAATTCATGTACCAGCCATTCCTTTGGAATCAATTTCTGAGCATATCCCTTTTGCTCGATGGGGATTGGACTTAGTTGGGCCTCTCCCTATGGCGTCCGGAGGGCGTAAAACCATAATTGTAGCCATTGACTACTTCTCGAAGTGGATAGAAGCAGCCCCTTTGGCAGGGACAACCTCAAAAGCTGTTATAAAATTCATTCTATCCAATATATGTTGCAGATTTGGTGTCCCCCAGAAAATAACAACAGACAATGGGCCACAGTTTGATAATAGAGAGATGGAGACCTTCTGTGCCTCAAGAGGTATTCAGCACTGTTTTTCTTCACCTTTTCACCCACAAGCCAATGGGCAAGTTGAAGTGGCTAATAGAACAATTCTCTCTGGCTTAAAGAAAAACTTGGAAGGGGCTGCTGGGAAGTGGCCTAGTTATCTACAAGAAGTCTTGTGGGCCTACCGGACAACACCTGGGGCTGCAACACAAGAATCCCCTTTTGCCTTGGTCTATGGGATGGATGCAGTAGCCCCCATAGAGAAGACACTCCCTTCCTTTCGTGTTCATAATTTCTCCGGGCAGGCTAATGAGATGGCAGTTAGAAATCAGCTTGATTTGATTGAAGAAAGACGGGTTAAAGCTCATCTTAGAATGGCACACTATCAGGGCTTGATGAGAAGCAGGTTTGCCTCTAAAGTTAAAAGAAGAGACTTTCAACCAGGAGATAAAGTATTAAGGAAAGTTTTCTTGCATACTAAGGAAAAGCTCTTCGGCAAACTGGCCCCGACTTGGGAGGGTCCGTACACTGTGGTTGAAAGAATCAAGCCTGGGACGTACTGGTTGGAAGACAAAGATGGCAGGGTTTTAACTCACCCTTGGAATATTGAACACCTTCGAATGTACTTGGAATAAAACCTATGTAAATATTTACTTGTTTAAACATCTATGTAAATATTTGGGGGCATACCTTCCCCTCTTCGGTGGCACGGAGAGTTTTCAATGAAATTTGGTGCCTTCTTCAAAATTCTCTAAGTATTTTTAAACATTTTGTCTCTTATCATACTACTCGGGTTAAAAGATATAAGGGCTACTTAAATTCTAGCCGGAAAGTCTTAATACTCTCACAATACAATAAAATTATTTAAACTCTAGCTATTTAAACAAACAATGAAAGAAGAGGATGGTTGAGCAAAATAAGATAGTCATTCAACAATTTAAAACTGCCTTGGCCTTCCAAGGACTTTTTGAGTAAGTTTGGGCACAGTACAAAAATCTGTCCGGATAATACGGACACCATCATAAAAAAATGCCTTGGCCTTCCAAGGACTTTAGTTCAAGCAAAAGATAAACAAAACAAATTATAAATCAAGGTTGAGCCTTTGAAGATGGCTCACCCTCATCTGTTTTCTTGCCCTTGATGTCGCTCTTCTCCTCGACTATCTTCTTACCCTTGGGGTCAATCTCTTCCTCACCTGGGCTCTCTCCGGTTTCCTCTTCACCACCAGACGAGGACCCACCGGAGTACCCCTCATCAACCATGGTCCAGTATGGGAGATCATCGTCATCCACATAGCGCCATAAGTCCCCTAGTCTCCTCTTTGGGAATTTCTCGTGAAACAGGAGGACCATATCAGACTTCACTTTTTCGATCATTAATTCTTCACTCCGTATCATCTCCCTGGCATAAGCATTAATCTTGGCCTTGATCATGGCCTCTTGATCCCTCACCAGAGCAGCTTTCTCTTCAACAGCCTGAGTCACTGCATTCTCTAAAGCAAGTTTGTCAAGTGGTCAGGTTGGTGACAAGCTTCTCCTTTGCTGCAGTTTCTCCTCTTGAGGCTGTTAGATCCTTCTCCAGTCCGGACACCTTAGCCCGGAGGTCTTTTATGATCTCTTCCAAAGAAGCAACTTTTGTCTTGCCTTCATCTTGATTCTTCTTTAGCTGCTCATTTGCCTCTTTAAGCAAATCGATCTTAGTGGCAACAGTCTGGAGGTCATCGGACAGCTTCTCCTTCTCGGACTTGAGCTCTTTGATGGTGTCTGCCTGACTTCGGACTTGTCTTTCCAAGGTAAGTATTGGTTGCACATTGCTAAGGATAGAATGGGCTATAACATCCCTCTCACTGGAAACCATAAAAGTCTTACCGTTGAAATTAACTGTGTTGGAGCTGCTTAGGGGGACATAGGGCCCTGCAAACTCGTCTCTGGGCAGCCCGAGAAAATACTCACCAAGTCCACCTAGACCGGTGATGTCCATTTCATCTAAGTTGAGCTCTCCCCCCTCAACTTCATCTGTAGTAAACTCCCTTTGAATCTCTCCTTGCAAGTCCCTCGGGATTTCTTCAGCCAATGTTGGGTCAGTAGGGAAGGAGGGCTCCGGGTCCCGGAGAGCAACTTCATCTCCTTGGGAAGACTTTTTCTTCTTGGCCTCCCTGTCAGCACTCTCGCTTGTTTGCTTGCGAGTCCTCTTGGAGGCCCTTGTAGGCTTAGGGAGGTTCACTTCCTGCTTCTCACTCTCCTGTTCCACCACCTGTAGAAGGGCTGCATCAATCTGAGCCTGTGCCAGTCCTTCTGTCTCTGTTGGGGCCTCCTTCTCGTCATCACCTGCTACCCTCTTGCCTTTCTTCTTCTTGACCTTCATTTTAATTGGGGCTTTGGCCCGGGCAGGAAGGAAGAGAGTCCCATGCAGTTCGTGAGACCTTCTCAGCACGATGTCTTCATCAGGTTGTGTGGAGAGCTCCTCCCAAGTTAGGTCTCTTCGACCTGTGGTGTTCCACAGGTGAGACCTTGCTAAGTTCCCAGCAGTGAAGGCTTTATGGAACCGATTCTCCCAGTTCTCTGCGGCCCAAGCGTTGATTTTGCCACAGGTGACCTGTCCGGCCTTCAGGTAGTCTCCGAACTCCTTTGGCAGCTCTGATAAAACAAAAGAGAAACTAATTAGCATAAACTTGAAAGAAAAGGGAAATTCGAACAGAGACTTAAGATGAGAAGCTTACGATCACTCCTCCACCTACTCCTGAGGAGGCTTGGATTCTCTCCGGTCCTAATTTTCTTGCCATTCTCCCATGAGCCACTGACAAATAAGAATTGGCTTCTCCATTTGCTCTCTGACTCCAGGAGATCATCAACAGCTTTAAGATCGTTCCCCATGTTGAAATGATAGAAGGGGAACTGATGATGTTTGCACAGGTTGGCCACAGCTGCAAACTCTTCCATAGGAAGAGGGATTCCAGACAACCTAGACGCCATAATACATGACATCAAGGTGAACCAACCATTGGGGCTTAACTGTGATGGGCAGAGTTTGACCAAGTGAAAATAGCGCACTATCTCCGGGTCCAGTGGGAACCTGAGTCCCCAGTTGAATAGCTCTGTGAAGAAGACTATCTCATTCCTTTTGCAATCCATCGGGGTCTCCGGATCGATAGGAATCCTTATCTTTACGTTCTCAGGGATTCCCCACTTTGTGCGCAATCTACCCAGATCTGAAGTATGAATGAACGCGTACTTGGGTTTCAACAAAGCCAAAAGATACTTGAACTCCACCTTATGGAAGCATGGTCCCACTCTCCCTTCAAGGCTCTCCGGCAGGTCCGGACGCCTCAGATACAAGTCCTCTTTGCCCTTCTTGGCAACAACGATAGCAGTTTCAGCCTGTCCGGAGGACTTGGACTCAAATCTAACCTCCTCAGTGGATCCTCTCCTCCATAATCGTTGGGGGAGCTTCAGTAGAAATAGTCCGGGGAGGATTGAGGCTTGGCAGAGCTGATCCTCCGGACTGTTGGCTGTCCGTATTTACTCGACTTCTCACCTCAATTTGAGTTTCTGAGGTAGAAGATTCCTTGGGGGGTAGCGGGCTGCTGGCTTCTAGTCCTGACGGTCTCTCCCGGGGAGCCCTTATAGTTTCCCCAGACCCTAATTCACTATTTTTTGCCCCCGATTTCGAGGGTGTATTTTTAGAAGGAAGTCCTTTAACCAACCTACTTGGCCTTTTCATGATTAGTTTGTCCGGGGAGTGGTCAGAATCAGACCCCATAGCAATGAAAGAGGATTTTTTCCTAACACTTGTGGCAGTGACTCCCGGTTCAACAACAGGGATCGACTCTTGAACTGAGGAGCCGGATACTATGGGGGAAAGCGTTGATTGAAAGAGTTTTTTAGGTTTTGTACCTTTAGAAGAAGATGAACCTCTGTCAGATTCTTCGATTAAAGGGGCTGGTTTCTCAACAGGCGACGCTGGAAGCCCTGCTGCAAGTCTTTTTTCCTTCTCAACTCTTTGAGCTTTTTCCAATTCTGAGAGGTTAAGCCAGCCACCCTTGATCAGTGCTGTTCTTGCTGTAAACATAAACAGCCAAGGAAATTTTGAAGATTCTAGAGAGATAAAGCTCTGAGTAAAAATGGCAGAGTGAAATTTGAAAGAGATAATGAGATAGTGAAAAGTGAATTAGAATTTATAGTAAAAGTGAAAAAAGGAGTTGATTCCTAGGAGAATCCGAAAACTTGGGCAATGATTAAAAGACGGCGCTGATGTCATTAATGGCATTTAAAAGAGGTAACTTGTTCGAGAAAGTGGTGCGAAGTTCAAGGTGAAAAAACGGCTAAAGTGACCAATCAGAGAATGACACGTGTCCCATTAACTCTGGCAAGAACCATTTTAGAAATCGTAACGTTCGGTCTGTCCGGATTTGTTCACAACTCTCTCCGGATTGAAAAACCACTTCCTATAATCGGACTGTTTTTCATTTATTTGACAAGGACACTTGTTCAAACATCTAAAAAAGGGGCTCCTGATGAGTCCGAATTCGGAGTGCTCCCCGGAAGGGCAGATCAGTGTAATTCTCTCCGAAAATCGGACAGAACTTTTGGACCGGACAGATCTCTTCGAACCAATGTGAGGCTAAGGCAGTTTGAACTATGACTAAAGTACTAAAAAACTTAAAAACTTCTTGACTAAGCTGCCTGTCCTCCTGCTTAGAACTCATGGGTCTTTAAACGTGACCCGGGTCCATTAAACTTGACCCGAAAGCCCATAAGGGACCAAATAACATGCTATAAATACTCAACCACCAGCATTAAGTTCTAATAATGAAAATTAACTGCTGCCAAGCTGCTTAATTCTCTCTCCACCTTGAAACACCCTCACACCACCTTGAAACACCCTTACACCATCTTGAAACTCAACTTAAAATTACTAGCTTACCCCTAGGCTGTTTTTATCCTCACCATTGTCAACGAGAAAAAAAACTGAGAACAAACTAATAATAATGACTAAGTTTAAATATATAAATAAAACGTAAATTATAATTTATATTGTAAAATATAATATAAATTTATTGTCAACTAGAAAAAACTGAGAACAAACTAATAATAATGACTAAGTTTAAATATATAAATAAAATTTAACTTATAATTTATTTTGTAAAATATTTAAAAGATCATTTTAAAAGTGGTTCCCAACAATTTCCTAACGAACGTTTTCATAACTATTTCTAATAGTTATATACCTAGTAAACATGCTACCAATCAACTAGAATTTTTGTGAATTGTCGTGCTCCATCAAGCCTAAACGATCCAGATCTTCTGGATTGTAGATCTTAGCGACTAGAGCGATGTTCTTTCCTCGATCTTTCCGTAGCGACGTTATTTCCACGTGCAAGAAAAAATTCAGATGTAGATATTTTCAATTTACGTTGCCCTAAACTGGTTTATTTCAGCTGCTACCACCATGACGTAGCTCCACCCAAAAATTTGGTTGCCACTAGTTGTACCCTCTTATTGTTCGAGATATCTTTGAAATCCATGATTTATTCTATATATCCAACCCATTTTAAAAACATTTTATGTTGAAGATCCCCGTAGAATTTGGGGATCTCGAGTCAAAAACCTGAATCCCACTGATAATTTGTATTATGATTCAATTCACTATCAAAAATTTTATTAAATGCCTACTTGCGATGGTTTTGTGGAGGAACGTGAATTCTTCCTTCGTCTCTCTTCGGAGCGCAAGAATTTTGACCCACGTAATAAACTCATGCAAAACGTAACGATAGGTTTCTCGAGCATGGAACTCATAATCCAATGCTCATCCTCTCTATCGTTTCTTGCTACTTTATCTAATCACCCTAACAACCTCAGTTGTTCTCTAATTTGCTGGAATTGTCGTTCACTGGCATACTCTATCAACTCTACACGATCCAGATCTTCTCAAATTTGGTTGCAACTAGTTATACCCTCTTATTGTTCGAGACATCTTTGAATTCCATGATTTATTCTATCGATCCAACCTATTTTGAAAACTCTTTATGTTGAAGATCCTAGTAGAATTTGGTAATCTCGAGCCTAAACCTGAATCCTACTGATTCTTTGTATTATGATTCAATTAACTGTCAATAAGTTGCTTAAACGCATATTCATGATGGTTTTGTGGAGGAACGTGGATTCTTCCTTCGTCAATCCTAGGAGCGCAAGAATTCTAACCCACGTCGTAATCTCATGCAAAACCCAACGATAGGTTTCTTGAACTTGGAACTCAGAATCCAATGCTCATCCTCTCCATCGTTGTTTGCTGCTTTATCTGAACACCCCAACAAGCTCACTTGTTCCCCAACTTTCTGGAATTTTCGTTCGCTGGCATGCTCCATTAACTTTGCACGATCCAGATCTTCTCACTTTAAGATATCAGTTATTGACGCGGGGTTCTTCCCTCGATCATTTTGCGATGAAATAATTCTCATATACAAGAATGTGACGCTATGGTACCTAACTGATAGTTATCAAGTATGAAACAAAGAAAATATAGATAAAACCCTAACCCTAAAGAGTATAGAACTTTGAAAGTTCATAAAAACATATTAAATTATCAAATATTTCTTAGGAAATAAAATTTGAAATATTTAAATAGAAACTACTCGAAACCCTAATCCAAATATACAAGAATATCCAAAAAAAACAACCGAATACCTCATAGGCAAACATAAACAAACTTTTGGGTTTTCATATGGCTTAGTAACTTTAGAATATAGGCATTCAGATTGATATTCTCCAAGATCTCATATGGAAAAACCTTCATATCTGCAAGCTTATTATACTTATAAGCACGATAACGATCCTTGTTTAAAATAACCCACGCCAAATCTTCAACCTAAAACTAAACCAACCGACATCGGTGAACAATAGTAGTCTCAACGCTGACAAGAACCTTATCTCTGGCAAATCCAGATCTGTAGGACCCCTGGATTATAACTTTTCTCTAGGAATTTATTATCTGCCAATAAACTTATTTTAGAATTTGATGGTACATGAGGTGGTGGTTTTGGATACACTTCTCTAGTTGGAACTAATACAGTCTTGCTATTATTCATCATAAAACTATATCGATTCTTCCTACCACCATTAAACTAATCCATATCAAACTATTATTGATGCCTTAACAATAGGTGTCAAACATCCATACTAATCACATCAAACCATGGTTTATCCTTGTAGCTACCATTTATAATGTAACTAAAGAATATTTAGAAACTATTACCTCACTATACTTCTTCAACCAGGCCAGTTTGTAAGGGCTTGGATGAGCTTCAATCTCTAACACCAGTTTTTGAACATTTTCATTAGAAACCACATTTTCACAATTATCTGAATCGATCACGAGCATGTAAACCTTTCCCGAAAGGTCTAAACAAATATGAAATTTTTTATTGCTAAGCCAATTATCATCGTCATTACTAGTATAAGGCGTAAAACAAGCACATCTAATTACTAGTAGCTGACTGAAATCCCCCCACTTATTATTTACGTCATAAATATCCTCATCAGTATCCTCACCCTCACATCAAACTCTTTATCACTACCAGTTGAAGTAAAAAAACCTCAGGATTGTGGCGACAGATTACACTCTGATGCACGATGTCCCGTCTCCTGGTACTGAAAATACATTATCTTAGAAGAGGTTTTGGGAGAACCTGGTGTAGCTTGTACTACATGATTAGGACTTAGAACATCCTATGGTCTCCTTGATAATTATTTCTCAACATGTAAAGTACGTTGATGTGCTTCAAAAATATTAATCGGATCAAACATATTCAAAAAATCATGAACATGTTACCTCGAAACCCTAGTATAACAAGACATTAACTAATCTTCTGTGTCAGAAAGATCGACACAAGTTTGGAGCTTATAAAATTGATAAGTATATTCATCAACATATTCTGAGCCCTTTTTAAAAATTTTGGAATCGTTGATGCATGGTCCTCGCGTAAATAAAAGGTAAAAATGCAACCCTCGTATTGGGGCTAAAAAATCTCATCGATCCTAATGAATAATTTTTTCGAGTATCTCTTCACCCTCCGACTCTAAACTGACCAACAACATGGCGCATATGCGCTTTGTGCACGGGAAGGAAATGAAGTTCATTTCATGAGACTACGATGGAGTGGAGCGGCTGCAACATCGGTTTTCCTTAGTTAGATCTATCCAGTGCAACTTAAATGGTAGGTAAGCGGTGGATATGTGATATTTGGAGTTGTCGTTCATGCATCTATTCACAAAATTAGCCCAAGTTAATATTTTAGATTTATCGTACCTGATATAGTTATGTTTTAGTTGATGCGACCATGATTCCACGTGACCACAAAATTTTGTTGCAATTAAATGGACTCTCTTATCATATGGAACGTCATTGAAGTTTAAAATCCCCTCCCCTAATTCAATCAAATCTAGAAATTCTTTCGGTTGAAGGCCCTCGTGGAAATATGGAATTTCAATCTAAAACTTGATTATCATCCAATGTTTGTGCTCTGACTGTTACCATGGTTTGGAAGTTATTCGAAAACTACTTTACAAGGATTTTATGAACGCAAACGTCGTCTTAAAAAATCCATTACTTTGGAAAACAGATTCATATCCTTACCATGTTCTTCTTTGGGACCCTTTGGCTGATTATTCGGGCTTGGAACTCAGAACCTGTTAGTAGTCAGTTCATCGAACGCCTCTAGTAACTAGTCCATACGATTCCCCAACATCTTTATGCGGGTTTCGATGGTGTCCTCCAGTATACGATAACATTTTTTGTGACTATTTTCCATCACGTTCAAATGTTCACAACCATAATCCTCAGTTATTAAAGCAATATTCTTTTCTCTCTGGTTTTTCAGAGGTATGATTCTGGTATCTACGTATCATAAACTCGCAATCGAATACCAAATTATGCAACGATATATTAACGACTAAAATATAGATGAAATTCTCCATAAATAATAATAAATTTTAAAATTTTAGGATGAAAAAATAGATTGCTTACTAAAATGTGTCGTAACTTTTAGGGCACATGAAGTCTCATATAAGAAACATCTGAAATCCTAATCAAATATTATGGAAATAAATTAGTCATATTAGAACATAATTTCACCAAATCCGGATGCAATCCGATTTGATTTGTTATTTACAACATTTTCCTAATATAAATTAAATATTAAAAAATGAAAATAGTAATATAAGTCTGTAAATAAAAGAATTTAGGATCCAAACTTTGTGATAAAGGCTAACAATTATTGGGCTCAGTGAGATAATGAGTTTAAGTACTATTTTCCTAATTCTGATACCCAAGCATACAACAAGGCTCATTTGCGTTTGTCTAGTAGTGTAAGATACTTGTGGGTGTTCTCAACTACATCATCGTATATTTACGCATATAGATGATTCGCTTTGTGTAACTGTAGTAAGAAAGAAACATATTAGCCACTTTGTGAACCTTCCAACATAAACTATTAATAAACAAGAAAATATAATCCAATCATACAAGAAATATTTACCATATTTAGATTGAAGAAAATTTACATCCACGAGAAACGAACCGATCTTATATTGAGGAAGGTTACCGAAGAATCTCTCCGAAAAAACTAACACAACAATTCTTCTTCTTTTACAAAGCTCATCCGCCTTATAAGAGGTACTACAGATCTCATTGTTATTCTCAATATTTATCATCTACATTTCTCTCTTTCTACTTTAGCTAAATCACACGAGATTTGTTTTATACATCTCTTCTAAAAACATAGAAACAATTATGACTGAGCTAAACACTGAAGTTCACGATATCACCTTATATAGAAACAAAATATGAGTGAGTTGAACCCTGAGGTTCATGATATCACCGTATAGATTGCTCTCTAGAATAACCTAATGGAAATGATGAAGCAGCCCTTATAACCATGCGACCGTAAAATATAAAATTTAGTGGCACCACCAACGCTGACAGTGTACCTAGTACTCGATGTTATATCTTCAATCATGTTCCAAATCAAGGGAGAGATGTTGAAGGATTGAGATTAAATTCATCAACTTCAAACTCTTCGACATATTATTGAATCAGTTTCTTCTTAAAAAACTTATTTATATATCTATTGAATCATTGGCCTGCAATGTTTATGCACCTAGGTACATCATCAAATAATCATGTGCCTTTATTTATATTGTAACATAATATTTGTCTTTGGTTGAGCTCTTGTTAAGATACCAACGAACGTCTCAACACCTAAGTCTTTAGCTGAACACCCAATCATATAAATTGTCAATAGTAGTTGATTTTAATTTTTTGATTTAGTGAAATGTTCGTCTATTAAATATTTAGTTGGACATTCAATTGATTTAATCTACCAATGACAAAAACTAATTTAATCATGACGCTAATTCATGATTTTTTGTAAGTTAATGTGTATAATCTCAATATGCATAAAACAGTTTTTTAAGTTTTAAATATTAAGGTAAATTTTTTTTATTATATTTAATATTTAATATTTTATATTAGTTGTATTAGATCATAGTAAAATTGCTAAAAATATTTTCGACATAAAAGTTAAAAGACTGTTTGTTCTTTTTTAAAATATATGAATGTATTTTATAGAAAAATACATATTGATTGTTCGGTAGGTTTTTAGTTATTGTGCTTCTTTATTTTTATGAATAATCTACCAATAACCGCTGGGCATCGAACCTATTAACCAATAATAATTCAATGTTTGATAAAGTATAAGTAACTAGTTAGTGTTAAATTAGTATTTAGATATAACCACTTGGACTTTCTTTTAATATCGATGTACACCAAATGATTTTCTCCCTCTGATTGTTTTTTAAAAAGATCATATATTTTAAACCATAGTTCCAAGAAAATATTTGAAAATACTATTGGGTTTTTTAAGACGAACAAAACTAGATCCATGAATAATAGTTTTCTTTTTATTTTTAAGTTACAAAATTATGTGTAAATTGGTTACGAAAATAGAAAATAAAAATGTCTAAATATATTATTCATGGATTTTGTTTTGTTCGTCTCTACAAAGTAGAAATATATGTGTTTTTGGATTTTTTTAAAGTTAGAGTTTGAAAGATATGAAATTTTTAATGTATAAAAAATTAAAGGGATTTTGGTTGCGGAATAACTTTCATTGTATGATATTATATATCTTATTTTTGTATTTTTTTTAAAACAATATTTTAAAACCATAGCAACAAAACAATATCTGAAAATATCATTGATTTTGTTTTGTTTTAAGACGAACAAAACTAGCTTCATGAAACATTTTTTTTAGTTGCGAAATTACGTGTATATTGTTCCACAAATACAATAACAAAATCTCCATATATGTCACTGATGTATTTCGTTTTGTTTTTCTTTAAAAAAACATAAATGTATTTGCTTTTGGAATTCTTTTCAAGTTAGATTTTTCAAGATATGCAGTCTTGAATGTTAAAAAAATTGGAGGTGCGGAAATACATGCAAGTGTTACAAAAATAAGAAGAAAATATTTGGAGAAATAACACTTTGGTTGCTGAAGAATTATGATGGTGTGATTTTTTCTCTTATGTTTTTGTGTTTTTTTAATGTCATACTCTTTAAATCGTTGTTCCAAAAATATATATGAATATATATCGTTGTTTTGTTTGTTAACACGAACAAAACTAAATCCATGAAATATATTTTTGATTGTTTTAGTTGTGATACTACATTTAAATTAGTTATGAAATTACATTTTTTAACAAATAAAATTATGTGTTTTTGAATATTTTTTTTAAGTTAAGGTTTGCAATGTATGAGGTTTTCAATGTTAAAAAATTTAGAATTGCGGAGATACGTGCAAATATTTTGCAAAGAAAAAAATAAAATACTTGCGAAATATGACTTTGGTTTCCTAATAAGTATCATTATGTAATTTTTTTTGTCTCTCTTGTTATTTGTATTTTTTAAATGTTACATCTTTCAAACCGTAGCTCAAAAAAATATACAAAAATATCATTGATTTTGTTTTTTAAGATGAACAAAGCGAGATCCACAAAAGATAGTTCTCGACTTTTTTTCGTTGGGAAATTTAAAAAAAAAAGAAATATCCAAATATATCCTTCATGTATTTGTTTTTGTTTGTCTTTACAAAATATAAATAGATGTTTTTTTTTAGTTTTTTTAAATCAGGCTTTGAAAGTTTTGGAGTTTGTAATGTTAAAAATTAGAGTTGTCGATATACGACAATTGTGTTACTAAAATAAAAAGAGCAAGAGTTTAGTTACATAATAAGATTGATGGTGTGATTTTATTTTGAATGTTTTTTATATATCATAGCTTTCAAACCGTATCTCCCAAAAAATATCCTAAAACACTATTAGTTTTATTTTTTCAAAGGAACACAACTAGATCCATAAAATATATTTTTATTTTTTTTAGTTACAAAATTATATGTAAATTGATTTCAAATATAGAAAAACTCTAAATATATCAGATTTGGTTATGTCTCGTCTTTATAATATATATAAAGTTTATTTAAGTTAGAATTGGAAAAATATAGAGGAATTTCAACTTTATCGGATATTGTTTGAAAATTTTATTTTTTTATGGTTTCGGTAAATTTTAACATCGAATAGTTATGTATAATTTGAAATTTATATATAATTGTTAATAACTTATTTTAATATTAGGGATGATTTGGTTTTGTTTATATATTATTAAATTTTAATGTATTTTTTTGATTTTTCGCACGTATCTAGTATAATTTTGAATTGATATTAGAAATGAAAAAAGTTCAAATCTAAAAACCTTATTAATGGAAGAATTTATTGTTGCTCTGTAATATAAGGATATTTATGTATTTAAAATGTCTACATATTCTATATATGATATATGTGTATATAAAAGATGAGGGATTTGCTAAATATGTTAAGTATAAAATTTGGTTCACATTGACATTGATAACTTCAACTTGTTTTATTTTAGTTGGTAGATAAATCCTGTTTTTTTATTAAAAATAACAAAATATTGTTTTTATTCAATAAATAATTTTTTAATTTAAATCTTAAAAACTTATTGAGTTCTTTTATGAACCATTCAAATATCGGGATAGTAGTATATAAATCCTCCACTGGAGTAGATTGGTGTGCATTTAAATATATACAAAATACTAATTATTTTGTGGAAAGGGAAGTTATTATTGTTTAACAATTCAAAAAATTATTTAATTTTGTATGATTTAGCTCTTTTTTTTTACAACGGATTTTTTTTTACAATTTGTTTTGAGAATCAGCTTTAATGGCTAGTGATTCGTTTGATTGATGGTTCCATTAAATAACATTCTCCAGTGTCTTCTGCCTAAAACCACTCTCCACTTCCTTGAGCCATTCCCATTTTCTTCACTCAATGAACAACTTCTCCTTTATGTCCCTTCATCCTGAGTTTCTGATGGGTCTTCCTCTCACCCCTTTATCCTTAGGATAACTAGGAGCAGAAGAATGTCAAAGCTCCAAGTTCAACACTCAATGTCATACCCCCTTGTCAAATCCCTTGCCAACCAGTATGTAGAATAGCAAGGTGGAGTTTCAATTATCCCCTTGCATTTCTTGCTGATTAAGCAACCCTCCAAACCATCTTCTCTCCACTCCTTAATCTTATGGTCAAAAAACGGAATCCATTTGTACGGTAACTGGCTATGCCCAATCCTTCACCCATTTTTGCCTGCGCTACCTCTGTCTGACTTCCTCTTCCTAGGTAGTTGCTTAGGAATCCCCAGTTTCTTGCCCAACACAATCCGGTTAC
The DNA here is from genome assembly GCA_036936605.1 of Limnanthes douglasii subsp. nivea. Lineage (NCBI taxonomy): Eukaryota > Viridiplantae > Streptophyta > Magnoliopsida > Brassicales > Limnanthaceae > Limnanthes > Limnanthes douglasii. The sequence goes on along the minus strand of JAUPFV010000004.1, from coordinate 874,483 downwards.
TGGCTCATTCAGTTAGCCTTTCTATTAGTTCTAGTTTAGTTACCCCAACCAAACCCCTCCATCTTCAATCCTCTCAAATCCTGTCTCTAAACCTAGTTCTCACATCTTTCTCTCTCTTGGCAAAACTTGTAAACCCCTTTCCTTTCTACCCTTCTTTTAAGGTAATCCATGCCTATTTTAAGCTCTACTGGATTACCTATAGTCTCAACACAAATCTGTCTCTAATCCATGATCCTAACCCTAGATCAGCCCCTCCCCATAGTCTCCTTTTTGTTGTAGCTGATCTTAGTACTAACGTTCCTATGTTAGGTCTCTATCTCTCATCACACCCCAAGCAGCTCACCTATAAACACTTACCACTACCCATCCACCCCACCATCACTCTCACCAAAATCATCACCATCCACCAAATTTCACTAAAATCACAAAACTCTTACTTGATGGGCCCTTCCTTAGTCTCTTTGAGGCCTTCCAAACCCTCTGGCCTCCCAGACACTTTCTCTCCCTTACAAACATCCACATTCTCCTCTTCACTTGCTGTTTTCCCCTCATTTCCTGACCCTGTTTCCAACCAATCCAACCCATCTCCTATCTCACCTCCTCAAATTTCTGACTCTGCCCTGTTCACTCAGGCCCCCTCTGCTCCACCTACTCACCACATTTCGCCACTCCATGATTCTTATGTCAAGGAAGTCTTAGCTAAAGCCAGATTCCACATGGAATATGGCCAGGGACACAAAATCTTCCAAAACGATTCTATGAAAATCTTAGAAACTTTTTTACCTACTTAAGAACCCATCCTCCATGTGCTCCCCTCTATCAAGTTCTCTACTGTCTCTATTGCGAATTGCCAGTCTCATTTGGGCATCTTCACCTCTGTCTCCAGTACCTCCATCCCAATCGACTCTGATTTGGGGTTTTACGCTAACCTCGTGGCAGCTATTGAAGAGCTTCCTTGCAATCCCCTCCCTGCATCCATCGTCATGGCTTCAACTCTGGGACAGAGTTCCAAATCACGAACCCTCCAACAACCACCCTCAATCAACCATTTAATCGCCAAGTTCTCGCTCGATGCTTTGCTTGAAGCCTCTCCCATTACCGGTTATGCTTCTCCGTCCTCCTCCAAGAGCATCTCTCGAATTGGGAATTGAGGTTCGATCTCTGCCAGCCCTGCGAATTACCCAAATCTCCCATCTTCTCCATCATGTTCTGATGGTAAAGGCAGTCACCAATCCCCTCTGGTATCGAGAAAGGCCCTCTCTATCCTTCCCTTAAGAGATCTCTCTCGATACCCAGGGCTATTTACTCGACTCTTCTAGTTTTGCAAGATCCCTCGGAATCGACTCCCATGGCTCTTCTGTTGGTAAAGTGGGATCTGCAATCCCTATCTTCCCTAAAGATGCTCGTCCGGATGCTGACTATGGGAGCGAATCTAGTAGATTCGTGGATTCGGTCTCTGGAAATCAGGTACTGGCAAGTCCTAATTTCCTTTCTGTATCTAGAAGCCACCCATTGACCTCAATTAGGCTTTCGTTGAGTCTCGGGGAGCGGGTCAGGGATTCAGTTTGTGAAGCCCTCTAGTATCCATCAAGAAGGAACGTTGGGCTGCCATTCAGAAATAGTGGGCCAAGGGAATCCAGGCCCTAGTTACTCGGGTCTAATGGATACATCAGGTTTGGGTCGCTTTCCCAAGCGAGTTGGGCCTACGCAAGTACTCTCAATTTCCAGGCCCGTTAAAAATAATACAAAAGTCCTCCTTGGAGGTGGGGCTCCCAAAGCTAATTTCTCCCTCATCCTTAATTTTGGGAACGCGTGTAAAGGCCCAAAAGGAAGAAAGTATAAATTGGCCCACCCGAAACACCCTTTACCCTCCTTTTCAAAAGATTTCTCTGGAGGTATTTCAAGTTCCAACTCGCTTTCTAACACTAAGCCACTTTACTCTTAAGCAAGTATAGTTGCGGGACATAGTAATAACCGCTCTCCTTTAGCTATCGGAATCAAACACATGGAAATGGATGGTAATGAATTTATTATGAACGACTCGGCGTTAGGATCTCCGGATTCTTGGAAGGCTTGTCTTTCAGACTACTTTCTCAATCAGCCTTCCAATCTTGCTTTCCTTAAAGCTAATGTGGAATCGCTTCGGAAATGATTTGGACTTTTGGAATTTAAACCTCTCCCCGAAGGCTATTCCTTTTTCAAATTTGGTTCCGAGGCGATGGCTAAAAAGGTGTTGGATGAAGCCCCTTGGCATTTTGGTGGTCATCTAATGATTCTGAAAATTTGGGAGCCTCTTACCTCCATTATCAAAGATCCCCACACAAAAATTCCAATCTAGGTTAAGGTATTCAATCTTCGTCTTAAATTATGGACTACTGAAGGCTTCAGCCATATAGGTTCGGTTATTGGAACTCCCCTTTATGTAGATCATCAGACTGAGAGGAAGGAAAAGCTTCGATTTCATCGAATTTGTATCTTGATCAAAGCGGGCCCTCCCAATCCGGTATGAGCTTACCTTCAAAATCAGAGGCAAGTCTATCACGGTCATCTTTGAATACCAAGGCCTCCCCTCTCAATGTGCAAATTACAAAGTCTTTGGGCACCCTACTCGCCAGTGTACAAAAGGGCCTCTCAAGCCCCTGCCTTTTCTTATCGGAGACGAGATGGATTGCCCCCCCCCCCAAAAAAGGATGTGTACGGACGTAGCTAAAGACAAGGGAAGAAAGGTAATGTCCTCCGACAGGACCATCAACTGATCCACTGTAAGTCTCCCATTTATGAATATTTCTTTTTGGAATGTGCGTGGTATTAATGACCCGATTAGACAAAAGGATGTCACTGATTTTATCATTAGTAATCATATATCTTTGATAGTTTTAGTAGAAACTAAAGTTCCTCTTCTGAATGTCGATTTGATAATCAGAAGAATGGTCCCATTCTGGCATGTGATCACCAATCACACGTCTCACCCTTAATGTAGAATTTAGATCACTTGGAACCCTAGTGTTATTACAATAACTAGGATCTCCCAATCTCCTCATTTTATTCACTGTATGGCCACTTGTCATAACTATAAAGCTTCCTTCAAGCTTACTGCGATCTATGCTTTTAACGAAGCTCAAGAGCGCATTTTGCTTTTGAATGACCTTATAAACATCTCCAATCACGATAATCACATCGCCTAGGTCTCACTTGTGGATTTTAATGCTATACGCCACCCGGATGAGCATCTTGGTTCTTCTGATTCTTGGTCTTCAGCGATCGATGATTTCAACAATTGCTGTTATCGTTGTGAGCTTAGTGACCTTCAATTATCTGGCTTTCCATTCACCTGGATCAACAAGCAACCATGACTTATCAGAAATGAATTGGAGGCTTTCGCTTCATTTAAATAATCTCAATTTCAAATGATCAAGGTGACATTGTTTCCTCCCGGGTGAAAATGTCAATAAGTTTTGTTAACGTTTTCCAAAAGAACCCTGGCACCAAGCATTCTATTGTCTATCTCGGGCTAGAAAAAGTCTTCTCTCTTATCTGTTCTAAAGTCACTCCCGCAGATAGAGAATTTATGATCTATGATATTTCATTCGCGGAAATTAAATCTGCTCTGCACAGTATCGATAACGATAAATCCCCAGGCTCTGAGAGCTTTAACTCTAGTTTCTTTAAAACGTTTTGGGATATCGTTGGCCCCGACATCTGTAAAGGGGTTTAAGATTTCTTCCTCTCTGCACTCTGATCAAATCTTGGAGATCCACCTTTATTTCCCTCATCCCTTAAAAAGACTCGCCTTCTTCGCCTACTGACTTTAGACCAATTGCTTTATGCAATGTGGTCTATAAAATCATCTCCAAAATTCTGGCCAGCAAAATAAAAGTCTCATTTCCTTATCTTATTGACTCCTCTCAATCAGCCTTCTTCTCTCTTAAAGTTTATCATAACAATAGGAGTGGTAAAAGAATTGTGTTTAAAATAGATTTAAGGAAAGCCTTTGATAACGTTTGTTGGCATCTCATTCTAGACGTTCTTGTTGCGATGCATTTTCCTGAGAAATTAATCTCTTGGATTGTCAAATGTATCTCCTCCCCCTCCTACTCCATTATTATTAATGGAGACCTCCGTAGAAATTTCAAAGGCAAAAAATGTCTGAGACAAGGCGATCTTCGATCCCCCCTTCTTTTTATACTTGTAATGCAAGTGTTTTCCTGCATCCTCAAAGAAAAACATTTTAACGAGAATTTCCGTTTCCACTGGTGATGAGGGAGAATAAAATACATGGCGAAAAGGTAAAGAAGAAGTTTATTTAGGAGAGAATTGTAAAGAAGAAGTTTATTTAGGAGAGACTTGTAAATAATAAGTTTATTTAGGAGAGAATTGCGTAGGTTATTGAAGAGGTACCTATTATAAGAAGGTAAAAATATATAGGGACCAATAATGTAATAAACGGGAGTTAAAGCGTGTGGGGCCCGCAATTTTAGTATATAAGGACCACAAACGCTTCACAGATTCCAAGAAGAATAGTACGACTTTCTCTCTCTAAAAAAATACCTAAATTCAGTACTTGAGCTAATCTTACACTAGGAAATCTTCGTATCACAAAATCAGTCCCAAGCGTTTTTAAAACTCTTCAGTGGCGCCGTCTGTGGGAAATGAAGATTGTCCTGACGACAATCTTTTTCTGAAATAATTCCTACTCCGAGGGAAATTATGGAAGAGCAAGGGGACGATTTTGTTAACAATTGCGAGGAGAATCTCGTGGGCGACGGTTACCGGAACGACATAGAATACGAGGCATGTGGGGGCTAGCGAGTCGGAGACACTTTTGACGACTCAGATCTATTGGCCCGAAGGAATGAGATGTTGCTAGAGATCGAAAGATTGAAGGCAGAAAAAGAAACCATACAGGCAAATCTTCGCTCCGAGATAAGGAGGGAACCTGATAGTGGAAAAGAGGAACGTAAAACCGATTTTCGTCCTAAAGCCAGGGACGACAGATATAGGGGGTACAAACGACGATCATCGAAGAGGAAAGAAAAATGACGTGTGGATTCATCTGAGTCGAGCGATTATTCTCGATACAGCTCGTCGGAGTCGTCTCCTAAGAAACAACCGCAGAAAGAAAAGACACGGTCGAAGGCACACAGATCATCAAAGGGGAAGAAGTTCAGAGAAAAGATTTCCGAGGGAGAAGAGTTATCATGATCAGGCTAATGAACGAGACTACGGCCAGACGAAGTTCCCCTCTGGAAACCAAAACGCTGGCCCGCGAAATTCAGAGTGGCAGCATCAGTATACCCTACCATCTGAGGAGGGATTATATTTTCCGAGCCATGAAAACCTGAGATCCAACGTTTATCGAACGAGACATAATTGGAGGACTTCTCCTTTGGCCCCGGAAAATATTAGTGGGCAACCTCCCTAAGCACTTTGATATCTCGAAGTTGAAAAAGTTTGATGGAACAAAAGAACCCGATAACCACATCGAGCATTTTAAAAACTTCATGATTAATTTCGACGACGATGATAAAATGTTTTGCAGAGCATTTTCTCAGACCTTCAAGGGGGTGGCTTCCAAGTGGTACAATAGGCTCCCGCAGGGTTCGATAAATAATTTTGATATGTTCTGGAATATTTTCAGACAACACTTTGTAAGGAGCAAAAAGTTCAGAGCGAATGGCGGTACGATAATCTATTGTAGACAAAAAGTGGGGGAGAGCCTGAAGAACTATACCAACCGATTCGTCAAGACAAAAACAGACATGGAATACTGTAAAGACTCAATGGCACTAGTAGCTTTTCGGATGGGCCTTCATCCCGGATTATTCAAGGACATAGTAGGAGAGAGTCAAGCCATGACCTTCGGAGCTTTGTTGGATCAGGTGGAAAAGAGAATTCTGGTGGAGGAAACTCAAGCTTCGAAAAAGGGATCCGACGACCAATTGGATCAGAACCAGTTCCAGAGGTCCGAGTCCACCAATCAAGGGCATCACACCAATGTTCAGACCAAAATCACGGGTCAGTATCCGCCGAGGCAGAAAACAAATTCACAATATTATGGCAACGAGCAAAATTATAATCAGGGGCCCAAACCAGTATCAAATAAGTGGGTTCGACCAGACTACTTTGCGGAATTAACGGAGAATGTCGCTTCCATATTTGATAAGGCGAGGTCCATGGTACCGTTCAGAAAACCTTTTCCTATTCAGAATCCGAGGGAAAGTCGAAGCGTTAACAAGTATTGCAAGTATCACAAAGATATAGGGCATGACACCGAAACTACAGAACAACCTCTTTCACCCATCGAAGAAGGAAAAACCTAAGAAACCTCATCGACGAAAAATAAAAAATCTTTTGATTCCTTCGGAAAGAAAAAGAAACAGAAGAAAATCACTTCGTTCAATTTAATTGATGAACACGAAGATGATGCTGCTGAAAACCAACAACAACACCCCCCCCCCATATCTTTGGACCGTAGATCATTCCAAACTAGACAATCTTGTGATTGTCATTGATGACCATTGACCCACCGTTTATCATGCTTCTACAAGCTTCGACCCAAATATGTTTATCAATTTCGAGAACACAAAAGTACTTGCTGGCGAAGAGGACATTCAAGTTATCCAAAATCATATGCTTGATTTTGGGAGGCCTACTCCAGATGAAGAGCTTCCAGAAGTTACTCGTTCTTACGAAGCTGTCACATCTCTGGATATGATTCAAAATCCAAGCACCTCGGAATTTCACAACCCTCCTCTAAATCCTGCAATTGATGTCGCTCTTCAAAAACTTTCTGATCTTGGCACTGCTACAAAAACTCTTGCTTCTCAAATTGAAGCCTCTCAAGACCACCTCAAACAGCTGGCCAAATATATGGTTTACTATAAAGAAGCTTACGAGTCTGAAAAGAAATTCAGAGAGACCCTGCACAACAAAGTAACCGAACAATTTTATGGTTATGAGATAGTTAGATCCGAACTGATAAAAGACTCTCTCTGTATAAAGGATCATCTTCGAATGAAGCATATGGTCGACACAGAGCTGTAAGAAAGTCTCATGAAGAAAAAATAAAGAAACTCAAAACCGAGCATGTTACTAAATTGAAACCGAAAATATAACTCTACCACACTTCAAAATTCTCTAACTCTTTGTGAAGCAAAAAATATAGAGTTGATCGATGAAATAGAGAACCTGAAAAAGAATTTCAAAGCAGAAAAAGTTGTTGTTGTAGATACCGTCGGGGCTGGGCTTTCAAAGAATATGCAACCATCCTTCTACTTCGAGAAGTCAATGCTGCATATTCAAAAATCGATCTTAAAACATTTTGGAACGATATTCCTGAAGAAAAACGTCCAAGCGAGGCATTCGACCCTGTTCCCAGTTCATCATCTTCAGAGAACGAGTCATTCGAAGAAGAAGAATCTTCCGATTAATTGGCTAGCCACCGTTTCACTTGTTTATCTTTGTCGAATATGAATATCCCTTTTTGTATTGTAACAACTTAATCTGAATGACAAAGTTCTTCCTTTTTATGTTATCGATATCGTACATATTATTCGATGCTAAATATAAAATAATTGCAAAATCTTAATAATAAAAACTTACCACTTCGAATTCCTTAATAAAAATTAACAAGTACTATAACTCTTCCAAAAGATATGAATGTGTTTTTAAGCTTGATTAGCTCATCAAAATTCTCAGTGAGTTTTTAAACATTCACTTCAAAATATATACTGGTTATACACTTCGGAATATCCTACCCTTAACTAATCTGAAATGTGATCAGTCTATGATCATTTGTTAAGATAGTATACAAATAAATATAAAACAACCATTGGCCAAAAAACGAACTTTATTGATAAAGTTGAATATGTACATGTATATGACGCCTAATTAAAACCTTCATGGGCCAACAGGGTAGGAAAGAGTGTGTCACTCAAAACAAAAATTTTGAAGTACGAAAAGATGTCTACTCCCAATAAAGCTTCGAGTGCTGAATATTCTATGGATGTTTTAGCATCCTCCCCTCGAAATCACAAAGACGATAAGACCCCGGCTTAACTCTTTTAATAACTGTATAAGGCCCTTCCTAGTTTGGAGCCATTTTTCCGAGGCTCTTTTCCTTTGTGTGTAGGAAAAAATTTCGTAACACTTTATCACCTTCTTTAAATTCTCTTCTTTTTTAGGTTTGAATCATATCTACTTCTCATGAGAGTTTGATAATGTAATGTATTCAAATAAGCTGGAACCCTTTTTTCCTCAATCAGATCCACATTTACCCTTCGAATTTCATCATTAATTCTTTCATTATATTGAGATATTTTAAAAGATGACATCGTAGATTCAATATGGCTAACTGCATCCATATCATATGACAAAGCAAAAGGAATCTCTTTTGTAGCCTCTCTTGGAGTTGTTCAATAAGCTCAAAGCACCTCTTGCAAAGAATTTGGCCATTTTCTTGCTGCCCCCGATCGATTCTTCTTCAAGCCATCTAAAATCGTTCTATTTGTCACTTCCACTTGTCCATTAGCTTAAGGATGAAAGGGAGTCGAAAAACATTGCTGAATCCTTTTAGAAGTACCGAATGCAGCCATTTCCTTGCAATTAAATTAAGGGCCATTATCTGTTGTAATTCTCCGAGGAATCCCAAATCGACAACATATATTATTCATAATAAATTTGATGACATCCTTTGCTTTTGTATTTGATAGCGGTTCTGCTTCTCCCCACTTCGTAAAATAATCCACCGACACAATTATCATTTTCCTTCCCAGAGGCTCTCGGCAATGGTCCCACCAAATCAATTCCACATCAATCAAATGGTATCGCCTCAGATATAGATATAAGCGGTACTGTTGGTCTATGAATAGCATTAGCAAATCTTTGACAAGTATCACAACCTCGGACTAAATTCTAGTATAGTTAATGATTGTAGGCCAATAAAACCCTGCAAGTCTACGCGATAAAGCTTTAAACCCACAATGAGTTGACCCTTCACCATCATACAATTGTGACAATACTTCTTGTGATTCTTGGTTGCCTAAACATCGTAGCAATGGTCTGCTTAATGCCTTTTTATAGAAAATTCCATCCAGAACTATATATCCGAAGGCTTTACCCCTCAACCTTTTGGCCAATTGAGAATCATCTGGCAGTAATCCTTAGGTAAAAAAATTAAGAATATCTGATCGCTAATCACGTCGGCTTTCATCGGTAACAAAAAACTCTTCTATATTATCACATTGGCTAGATTGAGTAACAATTGAAGGATTTTCTTGTAGCAAAATCCAAACATATTCTTCTTTGTAGGCAACATTTGCTAAAGAATCAGCCACCATGTTACTTCCTCGTCCGATATATTCTACAACCACATTATCAAACATAAGCATTAAATTCCAAATCTCCCGAAGATATAAAATCAAACGATCATTTCTTGCTTCGGAAAATCGAGATACTTGATTTGCCAAAAACTGAGAATCCGTTTCTAGACGTACTGAAGTCTACCGACAAATTTTTGCCAATCTTAAACCTATTAAAGCACCTTCGTACTCATCTTCATTATTTGATGCATGAAAACCGAATTTAACTGATTGGACCATTGTTTCCCATGTCGGAACTGTCAATTGAACCTCAGCACTGCACCCTGAAATACCCGGACCATTTTTTTCTTTCTTCCTCATCCGACCTACTTGAGGGTAACTAACCAAAAAAATCAGCCAACACTTGTGCCTTGATCTCTATTCGAGGTGTAAATAAAATATCGTAGTCCCCAAACTCCACTGACCATTTAGTCATCGTCCCTGAAATATCAGGTCGTTGCAATACATTTTTTAAGGGGAATGATGTTCGGACTTCTATAGTATAAGCTTGAAAATATTGATGCATGTTCCTAGCAGAAATTACTAATGTTAAAGCCAGCTTCTCCAACTTCATATATCTATTTTCTGCTGCCACTAGACTTTTACTAACGTAATACACCGGTTTCAGAATTCCTTAATCTTTATTAATTAGCACTGCGTTGAGTGCAAAATCCGATACAGTGATGTACAAAAATAATTTCCCCCCCATGTCGAGGATTTGTTAATATTTCTAGTAATGAAAACAATTGTTTAATATTTGTGAATATTGCTTCGCATCCCGACGTCCATTCGAACCTGTTAGGTCCTTGTAACACTTGAAAGAAAGGAAAGCATTTGTCAGAAGATTGTGAAATAAATCGATTAAGTGCTGTTAACCGTCTTGTCAATATCTGCACTTCTTTGACTGATCGAGGTGAATTCATTGTTATCAAAGCCTTTAATTGTTCTGGGTCGGCTTCTATTCCTTTTTTGCTAATAATAAAACCCAAAAACTTCCCCGATCGAACTCCGAAGGTATATTTTTCCGGATATAAGTTCAACCTGATTGCTCTTGGATTCAAAAAAAGTTCTTCTAGATCATCAAGATGCACTCCATCCCTTGAACGTTTCACTACCATATCGTCTATATATACCTCCATATTTCTTCTGATCCGCGTAGAAAAAGCTTCATTCATTAATCTCTGATAACTGGCTCCAACATTCTTCAAATCGATGGACAACACCATATAACAATGGAGGCCTCTATTAGTTATAAAAGTCGTGCACTCTTGATCCTTCAGATCCATCCAGATCTGATTTTACCCTGCTAAAGCATCCATAAAACTCAAAATTTTATTTCCTAAAATGGAATCAATCAACTGGTCTATTCGAGGAACAGGAAATTGATCTTTGGAGAAAGCTCTATTCAAATTTATAAAATTCACACACATCCTCCATTTCCTATTCTTCTTTTTAACCACCACCGGATTTTGCAGTCCACAAAGGATACTAAGATTCCATTATGTGTCCAACCTTAGACAACCGATCAACGTCTGCAAGAATTGCTTCTGCTTTTTCCGAAGAAAACACTCTTCTTTTTTGAATCACCGGTTTGACCTTCAGATATGGCCAAGCTATGCTGAATTATTTCAATAGGTACTCCTGTTACATATTCTGTCTTCCAAGCGAAGACATCCAAATTTTGAGATATAAAATCAAGAAATTGTTGACGTAGATTAATGGTCAATAAAGTTCTAATCCGAAGAACTTTTTCTTCGGAAAAATGAAACTCCTTTATTTCTTCACTGCTATTCTCGCATCAAATCTCCACTGCTGGATCCTCGGACCCGCAACGCAGTGGCATAACATTCTCTGGCATCCTTTTGATCGCCTCGAACCACTCCAACTCTATCTCCAACGGTGTACTTAAAGCATTGATGAACTGTTAAAACCACTCCATAAATTCTTGAAAGCCATATTCTTCCAAAAATAGCATTATAACTTGTGGGATAGTCCACCACCATAAAAAGTACTTGGACCGTTTTCTAGAATGGCCCTTTCCCCAAACGAACTTCTCCCTCGAATTCTCCAACAACACGAGCTGTTAATCCAGTGAATCCAATAATTGTATGAACTGATAGAGTAATTCGAGGTGGGTTTGTCATCCTGTCATAGGTGGACTTAAAACGAACATTAGCAGAACTACTAATGTCAATCAGCACACATCGAATTTCTATGTCATCCACCTCAGCTCCAATTACTACAACATCCTCATGTGGTCCTGCAGCCCCTTTCAAATCATCTTCATCAAACAAAATGAAGGGAATATCTTTCTTTCCATACAAATGTGTTGACATCCTCTCTTCAATTTGAGTTGTCAAATTGACAACATGCCTATTCCTCGAACTATCTAAGTTTCCAGTCATCGAATCATCCCAAAAATTGCCAACGATCTAAAAAACTTGCACAATTCCCAAACATGCCCTTTTTCACAGAAACAACCTCAACAGACTCCTCGACTAACATCAGAAGCAACCTGTTCGGATCCTTTTCAACATATTCATTGGAAGCATCAAATGATTCAATATATGAATCCATAATCATCAAATTCTTTACTAGCGATGCAGCCTTTTAAGTTGATGCACCATTATTCTTCGATGCACTCCCATGTGACTTCCCATAAGTCAGGTGCTTTCCATTCTCAATCAAATATTGGATTTATTTTTTCAAAGCAATAAAATCATTTGTATCATGCCCAACATCATCATGATACCTACGAAATTTATCATTCCTTTCTTCCCTCGGGCTGCTGATAGGAGCTGGTTTCCTAAAGTTCATGGAATTCTTGGTTTTATCCTAAATGACAGAATCACTCTCTGTCAAATCAGCATATTAATCTAGCCTGACCATATATTTGGCTGAGACCTGTTGTAATTGTTGGATGGAGTGTGGTTCAAATAGCCACCAATTTGAGGAGGAAAATTGTTGTTCTTTTGCCTCGACTGCGAATTTTTCCCATTACCATTGTTATTTCCATTCGAGGGTTGCCCCTGATTATTGGTTGCATGCTCCGAATTCTTCGAAGTATTAACTGGTCCACCTTAGACTTTGCTAGACTCCTCAACCTTAATTTGATCCTCTACTTGAGCCATCAATGCTCTAAAAGTTAAGGCCCTTCTCTTTATCGTCTCATTAGCCAGATCCCCTGGTAATAAACCCTGGCGAAAAGCTGTCATCGCCATATTTTCTTCATAGTTGTCCAAACTAGCCTTGGTAAACACAAATCTCTTGGTATAGTCTTTCATTTTTTCTCCCCATGCTTGCTTGCACTGAATAATTGTATCACAATTATTTGTCATCTTTTTGCTTCGCACGAACTGTCTTCGAAAAGCAGTATAAAAATCCCTAAAATTTGATATGGACCCCCTTGGAATCCTAGTGTACCACTTGAGAGTTGTTTCTTTAAACGTTTGAGAAAATGCACGACACATAAGCCGGTTGTCATCCTCGAAATTCATCATATAATTTTTGAATTGTTTGATGTGATCATCGGAACCTTGCATCCCATCGAACTTTTCAGTCTTCAAAATATCAAAACGCTTCGAAAGCGTCATAGAACGTATTTTATCTGTCAATGGAGAGTTTGTCCAATCAACGCCTTGAACAAATTGGTCATCGGTCCCCATTGTAACATACAAATTCCTATTAGTTTCAGCATACTGATTGGAATGATTTCCTTCATGCCAAGTTGATCGAGGAGCATTCTTAGACTTGCTCTCCTTTTTTATACCTCCTTGAAAAATCTCTTTCTGATTCCCTTTCGAAGAACCTCTATGCCTTTTACATCGTGAAGCTAAATTTTTACTCCCTCATCACTAGAAGTTATCAATTTTTGTTTATCTTTTTTCTCCTTTCGAGACGAATATCTCTCTTTAGGAGAGACAAAGCGTGATTTTTTATGCTCGGACTTAGCATGTCTGTCATCAAAAGATCGATCTGACTGACCTTCCACATCGGTTTTTTCCATTTATTGTCTAACTTCAGATTTGATTCTAGCAGAAAGTATATATTGCTCTATTCGTTCATATTTTTCATTCAAAGCACTGATTTTATCTAGAAGTTGATTCATTAGTGTCTCAACATTAGATCGAACCTGGACCAGAGACGATCCATCAATTCTATTCCCATAAGTCGGCTAAAAATCATGGTTAGTCACTGGAGTTGGTCACTTGTATTAAAAGTGTCACTTATTTAATTTTTGTATCAAAACAGTCACTTTGTTTCAGCGGTGGTCACTAATGCTGGTCTTTTATTTTCATTTTTAGTCACCGCTAGTGACTATAAATGTAAAAATGTATAACTTGGGTGGCAATTTTGAAAAAAAATATAACTTGAGTGACAATTTTGAAACAATTGACTACCTCCGGTGACTAATGAAGTTTCTTAACCCCCATCAGTCCCATTCTTTTGCAAATAATCTCTCACATTTTCTATCGCTGATTGAAGCGTAGGATTATTATTTTCAGGATTCATCTTATGAATTTTAGTCAAAGAATAACTATGAATAGTATCCTTTCGAACAAAATAATCTATTGATCTTTCTTATTCAAGTCCCCAGCAAAGTCGCCAATTTGATAAGGTTTGATTTTGCTTTAGTAAATTGCTAAGGAAAAATTCTGGAGAGAGAAAATACTTAAGAGTTTTTAGAGAGAGAGAGAGAAACACAAGTACAAATGAGTTTCAAGTAAATGTGTTCAACCCTTTTATTAGAGTAGTCTGGTCCTTTATATAGAGGAGCCAAGACTTAGTCTTAACCTGAATCTGTTACAAAAATAGACTAATTGCTATTTACTCCTTACAAATTATACAAACTTAGAGTTGCCTCCTAAAACTTACATCATTCACAAATTAAGGACAAAACTTATATTAATTACAATTAAGTCCCTCAATTTACATTATTTACAAATTAATCCTTAAAAAACTATTTCCATATCAGTGACTGTTTGCCATCACGTTCAAATGTTCACGACCATGAACCTCAGTTCTTAAAGAAATATTCTTTTTTCTCTAGTTTTTCAGAGGCATGATTCTGGTATCTACATATCATAAACTCGCGATCGGATACCAAATTATATAACGGTATTTTAACGACCAAAATATAGATGAAATTCTCCATAAAGAATAATAAATTCTAAAATTTTAGGATGAAAAAATATATTTCTTACTAAAACGTGTCTTAACGTTTAGGGTACAGGAGGTCTCAAATAAGGAATATCCAAAATCCTAATCAAATATTATGGAAACAAAATTAAACATACTAAAACATAGTCTCACCAAATCTGGATGCAATCCGATTTGATTTGTTATTTAAAATATTTTCCTAATATGAATTAAAGATTAAAAAATGAAAATTGTAATATAGGCAAATTAATAACGAAATATAGGATCTAGACTTTGTGACAAAGGATGACAATTATTGGGCTCGGTGAGATGATCATTTTAAGTACTATTTTTCCCAATTCAGATACCCAATCATAAAGCAAGGCTCATTTGCGCTTGTCTAGTAGTGCAAGATACTTGTGTGTCTTCTCACAACAATGGGTCTTCTCACGCTTATAGATGATTCGTTCGGTGTAACTGTAGTAAGAAAGAAATATATCAGCCACTTTGTGAACCTTCCAACATAAACTATTTATAAACACCAAAATGTAATCCAATCATACAAGAAATATTTAACATATTTAGATTGAATAAATTTTATATCTACGAGAAATGAACCGATCTTATATCGAGGACGATTACCGAAGATTCTCCGGCAAAACTAACACAACCATTATTCTTCTTTTACAAAGCTCATCCGCTTTATAAGAGGTACTACATATCTTATTGTTATTGTTAATATTTATCATCTACATTTCTCTTTTTCTACTTTAGCTAAATCATGCGAGATTTGTTTCATACATCTCTACTAATATACATAGAAACAATTATGAGTGAGTTGAACCCTGCGGTTCACGATATCACCTTACATAAAAACAATTACGAGTGAGTTGAACCCTGAGGTTCATGCTATCACCATATAGATTGTTCTTTAAAATAACCTAATAGAATAGATGAGGCACTCCTCCTAACCACGCAACCGTAAAATATAAAAATTTAGTGGCACCACAAACGCTGATAGTGTACCTAGTACTACGATGTTATATCTTCAATCATGTTCCAAATCAAGGGAGAGATGTTGAACGATTGAGATTAAATTCATCAACTTCAAACTCTTTGACATATTAGTGAATCAGTTTCTTCTTAATTCACCTAAGTCTTTAGCTGAACATCCAATCATATAAATCGTCCACAATAGTCGATTTTTAATTTTTTGATTTAGTCAAATCTTACTTTATTAAATATTTGGTTGAACATTCAATTACTTTAAATCTACTCATGACAAAAACTAATTTAATCATGACGCTAATTCATGATGTTTTATAACTTAATGGGTATAATCTAAATATGCATAAACCATTTTTTAAGTTTTAAATATTAAGGTAAGATAATTTTACATTTTATTTTATATTTTATATTAGTTGTATTAGACTATAGTAAAATTGCTAAAAATATTTTCGATATAAAAGTTGAAGACTATTGTTCTTTTTTTAAATAATGAATGTATTTTATAGAAAGATACATATTAATTGTTTGGTAGGTTTTTAGTTATTGTTCTTCTTTATTTTTATGAATAATCTACCCATAACCGTTGAGCATCAAACTTATTTACCAATGATAATTTAAGTTTTGATAAAGTATAAGTAACTAGTTAGTGTTAAATTAGTATTTAGATATAAGCACTTGGACTAACCTTTAATACCAATATACACCAAACAATTGTCTCCCTCTGATTGTTTTTTTAAAAGATCATACATAGCTCCAAGAAAATATTTGAAAATATCTATTGATTTTTTTAATACGAACAAAACTAAATCCATCAACAATAGTTTTATTTTTATTTATTATTTACAAAATTATGTTTAAATTGGTTACGAAAATAGAAAACAAAAATGTCCAAATATATTATAAATGAAATTTGTTTTGTTCGTCTTTACAAAGTAGAAATATATGTGTTTTGGATTTTTTTAAGTTAGGGTTTCAAACATATGAAGTTTTTAATATATAAAAAATTAAAGGTGCGGATATACGTGCAATATGTTCCAAAAATAAGAAGAATATAGTAGCATGAATAGGATTTTGGTTGCGGAATAACTCTTATTGTATGATTTTTTATATCTTGTATATGTCTTTTTGAAAACCATATATGGATTTCATCTTTTGTCTCGATAACATTGGTTATTCGATTTTGCAGATCATCTTTGAGAATCTCAATGGTCGTACGGAATGCACAAGACATTATTTCTAACCTTGTCTAGTGGGTGTGAAACGCATCTAACGATGCAGCTATTCTGTCTTTACGCCACTTACGGACCTGGTGATAGCAAGGTATATCATGGGTAGATTTTATAGCGCATATAACTAAAAACCTACCAAACAATTAACATGGGTAGACACCATTGTGTTTAACATCCGACCCATCTTCAACAGTGACCATCTTTCTATCTTCGGCTTTCTCTACTTCGTTGAAAATTAGTTCTAACGCCATGTGGGAAACCTTGCCTCGAATTTCATCAAAACGTTTGTCCGCGAACTTATGCAGTGCTATGTAACGACTCTTCTCGAACGACGACCTAATGGCAGCATGTTGGATTTTGACACCCGAATGAACCGTCCCCCAAAATAACTTAAAGTTTAATTTGCTTGTACGTAGGTAATTCCCTAGGTTAGAATGAGCACTCTCGACACGGTTAGTCGTGCAATATCCCAAATGCAAGATATTGTTTGTCTTCCAAACAAAACATTTGTCCATGTATTTATCGAGCCACGATTTTTCAGTGTATTCAATTGCAAGAGGGTAGTCTTTTTACTCCAATAGAATGTGTCGTAGGGCATGATCGAATTTAATCTCTGATGCTGCGTACGCAATATTCTTCCAAGAAGAAACAAATTTCAAATGATCACTTTTCTCGGGGAAGTGTTTTCTTGTTTTCCCCTGAACATTCTTTGTTATGTGCCATCGACATAACATATGCATTGTCTCTGGGAATACCACTTCTATGGCGTTCATCAGCGCTAAATCTCTGTCGGTTAGGATGACACGATGTTCTTGAATTCCCAGAACGGAAATCAACGACTTTAAGCACTCTAACACCAATTTGAATTTGTTTAACTTCTCACCGGACATGAAGGAAAATGCCGCACATAAAGTCAATCTGGTACACGTCACACCCACTATCTCAAACAATGGCATACCATATTGTATGACTTTATACGTACTATCCATGATCAAAACTGTTGGAAATGTCCGCAAAAGGTCAACACTGACTGGATGGGAAAAAAACGTATCTGTAATGACTTGTCCATCGTCTTCACCAGATTTATGCCATTCATACTAATTATGTGACTTAAGCTCCCCCAACAAGAACTGGAGTTGTGACCTACCCACCTTTTTTAAAACCCTATTTTTCTGTCGTGCATTGTAGATGGTGCGCATGGTAGAAAGATTATCTTCGTTCAACTTCTTAACACCATTCAGTATATCACTAGGGTTAGTACCAATGTAGGTCGCTCGCTCATCATATTCCATCTCTTCATCATTCAAACAGCTAGCACAATAATGATTGTCTAGCTGTTTCGAACTCTCGTGTTTATGAGTACCACATTTTACTTCTAACTTCCATTGATCTGGTTCCACCATTAACCAGAGAAGCTGAAATGGACAGTCAATATTTTTCGTTCCTATTCCGTTTACGGTCTTTTTCTGCTACTTTTGGAGTATATTTTACCGACCTCTCACAGTGGAAAGACATCCTAGGATTTTTTTCTATTGTTTAATTTGTCGCGCCGACTTATGTTGATAACCATACCATGGAGTTTTCCTGTCTTCGTAACACATTTAATCAAAGCGTCGTGTGTATAGAACTCGGTAGTGAAGAACAAATGAGTGTAGTCAGTAGCGAAAGGTTCCTCAGTCCCATTGGCAACAATCGTCCCCTGTTACACAACAACAAACCACAATAATCAATCAGGTATAATTAAAAACGAAAAAAACCTCCATTTTTTACGAAACAATTGCACGAACCAAAGTTTAAGAGGCCTATAACCGGTGGTTCTAGGCCTCAGAAACGGCCGTACACGACCAGGTGCACCACCGTTTCAAGGCCACAGAACCGGTGGTACTGAGGCCTCAGTACCGACCGGACAGAGGCCTCAGCACCACTAGTTCCTGGTCATGGAACCGGTGATGCGTAGGTCACGCAGGACCGGTTCTAAGGCCGAGAACCGACCGTGCGTGACCTACGCACCACTGGTTCCATGGCCAGGAACCGATGGTGCTGAGGTCACCGATCAAATTTTTACCTTTTCCGGTGATGGCTGCTTCTCCGGCGATGGTGGCTGCTTCTCCAACGACTCCAACTCCTTTTTCGGCAACATTTTATCAGCCCTTATCTCCAACGACATCAACTCCTCCACGCTAATCCCTAGTTCTGGTTGAGTCAAGATCGATTTTGTGTTTTTCTCTAGAGTGAGGTTGAATGTTCTTGATTTTGTTTTGAAGTTTGAACTTGGTTTCAAAGATTTTAATAAAACTAAGCTACTTTGATGATAAATTCACTAAAGAAGAATGTTTGTTTGGGTATAGATAACGAAATGGGTTATTTGGTGAATTGGGTATACTTAGGATACACTTAGTAGTTTTTTACTTAATCACAGTTTTGAGATTAATTTTATTGTCGAGGGTAATTTGGTTAAAAAAAGTCAAACTAAAGTCAAATTAGGATTTTGGGTATACTGAAACCGGAATTGGGTATATATAGGCATACCCTATTTATCTAGGTTGAGCTCTCTTTTAAATATCGACAAATGTCTATAGACCTAAGCCTTTAGTTGAACATCCAATCATATAAATTGTCGACAATAATCCATTTTAATTTTTTATTTAGTCAAATATTCATCTATTAAATATTTTGTTGAACACTGGATTGCTTTTAATGTACCAATGGCAAAAACCAATTTAATTATGACTAAAATCATGATTTTTCATAAGTTAATATGGAAATACGTGCAAGTGTGTTACAAAAATAAAAAGAAAATATTTGCAAAAATAAGATTTTGGTTGCTCAAAAATTATGATTGTGTGATTGTTTTCTCTTCTGTTTTTGTGTTTTTTTAATGTCATATGCTTTAAACCATTGCTCCAAAAATATATATGAAAATGTGATTGGTTTATTTGTTAACATGAACAAAACTAAATATATATATATATATATATATATATATTATTGTTTTAGTTGTGAAATTATATTTTAATTGGTTGCACAAATAAAAAAAGTCAAAGTATATCATTCATGAATTCTGTTTTGTTCGTTCTAAAAAAATAAAATTATATGCTGTTAGATTTTTTTTTAAGTTAGAGTTTGAAACATTTGAAGTTTTGAATGTTAAAAGAATAGAGTCACAGAAAGAGCTGCAAATATTTTGCAAATAGAAAATTAAAATAGTTGTGAAAATAACACTTTTGTTAGATAATAAGTATCATTATGTTATTTTTCTCTAATGTGTTTTGTAATTTTTTTAATGTTATATCTTTCAAACCATAACTCCAAAAAATAACAAAAATATCATTGATTTTTTTAGACGAACAAAACTAGATCGATAAAAAATAGTTTTCGATTTTTTTGTTCAGAAATTAGAAAAGGAATTATTAAAATATATCACTCATGGATTTGTTTGTGTTTGTCTTTAAAATATATAAATAGATATTTTTGATTGAGAGATCTTATCTCTATTCTTTTTTACATTTCTTTATACGATATATCTTTCAAATGATAGCTCCAAAAAAAATATCCAAAAATATTATTGGTTTTGTTTTTTTAAGAAGAACAAAACTAGATCCATAAACATATTTTTTTTTATTTTTCCAATTACAAAATTATGGATAAATAGGCTTAAAATATAAAAAACCAAAATATATCAGATTTAGTTTTATTTGTCTTTATAAAATAAAATTATATTTTTTTGAAATTTATTTAACCTAGGGTTGGAAAAACATGAAGTAATTTCAACCTCTCATTGAAAGTTACTTTATAGGATATCATTTGAAGATTTTATATAGCCGTTGTTTGGGTGAATTTCAACATCAAATAGTCATAGACAATTTGAAATTTATATACAATTATGAATAACTTATTTTATTTTTAGTATGACTTTATTTATATTGAAGTTATTAAATTTTAATATTATTTTTGATATTTTCGGCAAGTATCTTATAATTACAAATGTAACGTAATTTTTAATTGATATTAAAAAGGAAAAAACTTCGAATCTATATGTACCTAAAAATCTAATCGATGAAAGACAATAGATGGAATTTTTTTATTACTGTGTAATATAAGGATATTTATGTATTTAACATGTATACATACCCACAAATTAATATATAAAAGATGAGGGGTTAGGTAAATATGTTAAGGACCCTTTCTCTGAAAGGATCCTATCCAAATATAAAATTTGGTTTATAGAGATATTGATCACTTCAGCTTGTTTTATTTTATTTGGTTGAAAAATTCTGGTTGTATTAAAATTTTAATTTATATCTTAAGAAGACATTGAAGTTTTTGATGAACCATTTAAGTATCGGGATAGAAGTGTATAAATCCTCCACTAGAGATGATGATGATGATGTGTATTTAAATATTTGTGAAATACTAATTATTGTGTGGAAAGGGAAGTTATTTTAGCTTAACAAGTTGCTTTACTTGACAATTATTTGGGTTTTGTTTTTATTAAAGTTGGCCATAATATTTAGTCTTTCCCACGTTGATGAGGCAAAAGTAATAAACATCTAATTTAAATATCTTATAAAATAAATGTGTGATTAGAGTGAATAATAGAAAAATTCAAATTTCGTATTCGGTCGAAAATATTATATTATATTATATTAGTGAAATATTATATCATATTATATATAAACTATAAATTTATTATATTTTATTATAGTATATTCCATTACAATTTTAATATATTTTAATACAAATAAAAGTGGTTAGTTAAAGATACTACTAGTATCAAGATTTTGTAAAAACAAATAAAGAGTCACAAATTATTCATTTTTATAATCATTATTTTTTAACAACTAACGATTTTCATTGTTATTTTTGTTTTTATATTCCTTATAAATGACTCAAAACTAATATCAATTTTCAAGTTAATAATCTGAACCATCAACTAAAACAACGGTATGTTAGAATATTATTTTCATCAAGTTTAGCTAATTTACTTAAGTTATAACTTAGGATACCAAGTTATTAGCTTTCACTGTATGGAGAAAAATTGACCATTTTGTAGACGCAACATGCGAGAATAAAATAACCTTCGTGGATGCGTGATTCATCTATGATCACATAAAAAGGCGAGGATTAAGAGTACACAACCTTCATATTAGAAAATTGACTATATTGCTATAAAGTAATGTCCTTCGGAATGAACAACCTCAGAGTAATATATTAGCGGCTAGTTAACAAGAATTGAAAATTAATTAGGCCAACACACACAAGCCTGTATTGAATACACATTGGTTATAAATCATCTCGCAGACTTGACCCACACTTTGGCAAACCTTAGAAGAGTTAGTTTTAAGTTCAATTCGGAGAAGTCTATCTCCGGGGTGAGGTTAGGAAAATTCTTTGTCTACGTAGTTATGAGAAATGAATCGAATTAGATCCTACAAAACTAGCGAACATAATAACAATGGGTCTATTATGAATGCAAATGAAATAAAAATACTCACTTAAAGACTAGTTGCATCGGATACTTTTTTCTCAAGATCTTAGGACAAATATTAATCTTTCTTCCAAATATTGAAATGAGCATGGAAATTCAAATGGACTATACCATGAGATGAATGTTTTCTCCATATAAATAAATTTATGACTTATCTATAGGTGGTGATAAAACCTCAGTCAAGAGTGATCAGATACATGTATCTTTCACCCTCGGACTAAATCATCAATGCAGTACTAATTACAAAGCAAGGAAGAAAATCTAAAGCAGTATTTTATGCAAGTAAATCTTAAGGCTGGTATAAACTAGATATTTACAATTC
This sequence comes from Limnanthes douglasii subsp. nivea, assembly GCA_036936605.1. NCBI lineage: Eukaryota > Viridiplantae > Streptophyta > Magnoliopsida > Brassicales > Limnanthaceae > Limnanthes > Limnanthes douglasii. Next base: position 851,938 of record JAUPFV010000004.1, on the reverse strand, counting down.
AAAAAACTTGGTTTGACATTATTATTTGCAACTAAAAAATGAGATCGTACTTCCAACCATATACAATAATAATATGAACGTCATTCATCTTAAGAAACATATTTTTGAAGCCATAAATATTTTGAATACTGGCCAAGTGATGAGTAGAATTATAAGGTTATGCTATCCATTTTGAAGTAAGAAGAAGAATGATAATAATAGAAGGATAAGAAGAAGAAGAAGAAGATTATAGAACTCGAATCAAGAAATACCTCGTTAAAGACATACTACCCGAAGAGAAAAAAAAGCGAGAAAACTTTATTGAGACTTTAGAAACACTATACAAAAGAAGTCTAACCAAGACACTTATTTGTGCTTAGGCCTTGATGAAGTATCATTTATCATAGATAATTTATGTGATGGAGAAATAAGTGCTCATTGTGTCTACAAAATACTACATTGAATAATTCTCCTCCAATGCTATTATTGGCCATCTATTACCTTAAGAAACCGGTTCCTATCAACAATCACATGTAGGAGATTGCAAAACTCAAATAAAAAAATACCTCGTTAAAGGCATACTCCTTGAAGGGAAAAGATAAGCAAGAAAACTTAAGTTGAAGTCATTAAGATTTATTGAGAAATCTAACTAAGCTACTACTTTGGTGCTTATAACAACACATGTAATAACAATAGTAAAGGAGTTCAACTTAAAAATCAAAGTATTACCTGCAATAAGAATACTAACGAAACTATATAACATGTTTAAAAACTTAAACTTTATAAAATAGTATTATGGACTGATGTTTTACGACCTTAGATTAAAAATATTACGTATTACTAATCATAGTACGAATTACATAAAATACAAGAAACATAAAATAGAAAATAATAAGTAACCCATTCATAAAATCAAAGTATTACTTGCAATAATAAAATAGAAACATAAAATAATATTAATTTAATATTTCCATATGTATTTAAATAAAAATAGTAAAATGCTCTTTCTTACTAAGTCATTAACTTTTATTTATTTTATTTTCTATTATTTTGGTAGATTTTTTTAAATTGGCTAACAATCTATTGATCAAAACGTTACATTTACTAATTTTCTAGGCTCAAGTAAAATATAAATATCATAATAAAATTTGATCAAAATATAAATATCCACCTCTATAAGATTAAAACAAAATTTACGTTTTCAGGAAAAGGTACTAAATTTAATATATTTCTAAATCATATCTCAACAAAAATTTAAAAAATGTTTACACCATTCCATTTGTATTTGAATATTTTTCTATATTATATATTTATTTAATTGCATGATCTTGATATTTTCATTAGTAAACAAAATAATAAAAACATTTTTTAATAATACCCATCAATATATTTATTTTTATCTTTTTTGTTTATCCATATGATACTTTATTGGAATAAAACTTTGCAATAAATACTATGATGGTTTTTAATCAATTTTATTTATTCATGTGAGAGTCAATGAATCTGAAACCCGGTGAACTAAGTTATTAGATGATACATTTATATAATTTATGTAATGTTTAGTTTTTTTAAGCTTTTTAACTAATCTATTTATTGGATAATGTCTTCTTTTCCGTATGGTTAGGAATATCTGGTGATGAAACATTCAAAAGAAATTAATAACTCATACAAATTAAAATACAAAACTAAATAAGATACATGAAAGAAATAATATAAATATCTTTGGTTTTTACAAACCTTTCTATGTTGATCAGTCAAAAAAGCCTGTTTGTTGGAATAATTTATGACCAATTATTTATTTATTTTGTATTTTTTTTTTTATATGAGAAATTCTATTTTTAAGGAAAATATTTTATTTCAATCTGTTAATTTTAATGTACAAAATTGTATGTGTGTCTAAATTGATAAGGGAGAGTAACAGATATAGGGAGAAATTGGAAAGAAACATTTTTAGTTGGGGAAAGATTGTAAAATATATTATGAAATTTCTAATTATGCGTAAATGGTAAAGTGTATGGACTAAGGGTGTAATAATTAAGAATTTAAGCGTGTGAGGCCCATTATTGTACTATAAAAGGATCCCCACGAGTTGAGAAGACCGATCTTGATTGATTTAATATTATTTTATCTCTCTACTTTCATAGTACTTTTTCTCTCTAAAAGCATCCTTATAAAGATTTGGTTTCAACAGTTTAGTCCCTCGGATATTCGTTTTACACAAAATTACCCTCGAGCAAACTCTTAATTCATCATTGACGTTGTCTATGGGAAAGCGAAGATTGTCCTAACGGTACTTGCTTTATGGAATTGTTATGAGTCTGAGCGGAATTATGGAAGAACAAGGGGGTGATTTTTTTAACAAATGTGAGGAGAATCTTGTTGGAAATACTTATCGGAATGAAACGGATTATGAAGTGCACGGTGGTCAGCGCGACAGAGAAATCTTTGGCGAGTCGGTTCTTTTGGCTCGGAGGAATGAGTTACTACTGGAGAATGTAAAATTGAGGGTAGGAAAATAAACTATCCTGGCAAATATTCGTTCCGAGGTTAGAAGAGAGCATGATAGCGGAAAAGATGAGCGAGAAGTTGATCTTCATCCCATAAATAGAAATGATAGATATAGAGGGCATAGACGACGTTCTTCGAGGAGGTAAGGAAAGCGTCACTTGGAATCTTCTGATTCCAGCAATTATTCTCATTATAGCTCATTAGAGTCATCTCCTGAAAGGAGTCATCGAAAGAAAAGACATGACAGAAGGCATATGGAGCACCGGATGGGAAGAAGTTTGGAGAGGAAATCTCTGAGGGAAAAGAATTATCATACTCCTGCCAATGAGAAAGGTTACGACCAAATGTATTTTCTTTATGGGAACCAAAATGTCGACGTCTTTATTTTCCGAACCATGAGAATTCGAGGGCTAATGTTTATAGGACAGGCCATAACTGGAGAGGTTCTCATTTGTCCTCGGAAATTCTAGCATGCAACCTCCCAAAGCTGTTTGATATACAGAGTAGAGTGTTTTCTCAAACCTTCACGGGGGTGGCTTCCACGTGGTACAATAGGCTTCCGTAAGGCAAGATAAATAATTTTGGCATATTCTGAAATATCTTTAGATAGCATTTTGTGGGAAGTAAAAAAAATTTGGCCAATGGAGATACAATAAATCTATTATAAGCAAAACGTTAGGGAGAGTTTCAAGAATTACACCAATCGATTTGTCAAAACAAAAACAGATATGGAATATTGCAAAGATATTGTGGCCTTAGCAGCTTCTAGGATAAGACTTCTCCCCAGACTTTTAAAGGGTACGATAGCAAAGAGTCAGGCGATGACTTTTGGGGCATTATTTGATCAAGTTGAGAAAAAAAAATTGATGGAGGAGACTCCGGCATCATAAAAAGGATCAAGTGATCAGCTAGACCATAATCAATTTCAAAGGTCCGAATCTAGTATTCATGGGCCTCGTGGTAATGTTCAAGCCAAATCTGTGGGTCAGTATCCGCCGAGGCCGACAACGAGTCAACAAAACTATAGTAATCAGCAAAACTATAACCAAGGAGCTAGGCCTATTTTGAATAAATCGATTCGTACGGACTATTTTGCTGAGTTAACAGAAAATATGGCTACGATATTTGACAAGGCAAGGCAACCGTACAGTTCAAAAAGCCTTTTCCTTTTCAAACTCAGAGGGAAAGTAGAAGTGCTAACAGGTTTTGTAAGTACCACGAGGATATTGGGCACAACACCAAGGAATGCATCGCTTTGAATAAAGATGTGCAAGATTTAATTGAGAATGGAATGTTATTGGAATTTGTGAAAAAGGATACTCAGAAAAATGTTGCAATAAAGGCTGTTCCAAAGAATGCTGACACAACAATGGTGATTTCCGAGGAAGTTGATGCTTTTGATATTACATCAGTATATTTGGATCCCAATGTAGGGAGAAACAACGTGAATATGGTAGATGAGATTATTACAAAGGATAAAGTAAATGACCTATGTGCTTCTTTGAGTCGTTAGCTATTTTTGGAGGGGATATTATTGCAGGGAACTCCAATAGTTCACAAAAGAGGCATATGGTAAATCTGACTACATAGATTGAAGCAAGGGTTTCAGCGCAGATGCATCGTTTGCCCTCCCCTATTATATGTTTTGACGATGATGATATGAGGAATGTAGCGGGCACACATGAGGATGCGGTGGTGATTGCTGCAGGGATAGTTGGTGATCAAATTCAGAAAATACTTTTTAATACAAGAAGTTCCGCGAATATTTTGTTCATTAGTACCTACAGGAGAATTTCTGACCAACCTGTTATACGACGGTCCGAAAGAACTATAGTGGGCTTTACATGAGCAACAACAATAGTTGTGGGAGAGTTTCAGTGTATGGTGGAGCTCGGTCGGGGACCATTCAAAAAGGAAGTTGAAGTTTTGTTTATAAAGGTGGATGCACCAACTTCTTATATTGGGATTTTGGGCCGTTCCTGGTTGTCAAAGATGCATGGTGTTATCTCTACGGTGCATCAACGCTTGAAGTATGTAGTAGGGAGCAATATAGGGACAATTAGGAGCAGCCAGAAGATGGCTATAAATTTTTACCAGATAGCTTTATCCTCAAATGGAGTTCGGGGAGAAGCATCGGAAAAAGCATAGCAGCTAAAAGGGACTTTCTCAGCAATCACTCCCTCTGATGATGATGATGATGATGATCATTAGGAACACAAGTTTCAAGATGGAAATTTTTTTAAAGTTGGAGTAAAGATTTATTTTGAGTTTAGAGAAAAGTTGGTTGCATTTTTGTCAACAAAGTTAAATATGTTTGCTTGCTGTGCAGAGGACGTTACAGGTGTGCCTTCAGAGATATTTTGTCATAAACTAGCAGTACGACATGATGTTCGACCTATTTTAAAGAAAAGAATACCGGTTTCTCAAGAGAAATCGGCAGCTATTGTTTCAGAGGTCGAACAGTTATTAAGCATAGGCTATATTCGAGAGTTGCAATACCTTTGAGGAGCAGATTGGCTGGAATTTGGAAGCTTATATTAATGATATGTTGGTAAAGAGTTTACAAGACGAAGATCATTTTGCTGACTTGGAGGAAACTTTTAATAATTTGAGCAAAATCAATCTAAAGCTAAACCCAGAGAAGTACATTTTTGGTGTAGGGTCGGGGAAGTTTCGTGGCTATATGATAAGTGAAGGGGGAATTGAGGCTGATCCAAAGCAGATAAAGGATTTGACGACTATGGCTCTACCTTAGAATATTAAGGAAGTCCGGATTTTGACAGGAAGATTGGCCGCATTTAATAGGTTTATTTCTCGTTCATTGGATAAATGTGTGCCTTTCTTTAAAGTGCTGAGAAACGCCAAACAGTTTAGTTGGACCGAGGAATGTTCTAAAGCATTTCGTCAGATTCAAGAGTATTTGATGTCCCAATAAATACTTTCTAAACCTTTGGTGGGAGAAAAGCTGATCGTTTATGTGCCGGTATCAGATTTTATAGTTAGCGATGTGCTACTACGAGAAGAGGTTGAAATTTTAAAGCCGATATGTTATTTTAGCAAAAGTTTGCTAGATGCAAAGAGACGGTATATGAAGTTGGAAAAATTAACGTTGGCCTTGGTAACAATTGCTCGAAAAATGAGACCGTATTTTGAAGCTCATTCCATAGTACTTCGAACAGCATTCCCCATAAAAGGTTTGTTACAGAGCCCGGATATATCAGGAAGAATGACGAAATGATCAGTAGAATTGGGAGATTTTGACATAACGTTTGAGCCTCGAAGGCCATAAAATCTCAGGCTTTGGCTGACGTTTTGGTTGAATTTCACTTAGAAAAGAGTAGATATGGAGATTGTTGGGTAGCCAGATAAGACAGAATGGTTCGTTCGAACTGATGGGGGGTCAAATATTTTTGGAAGTGGTGCTGGAGTTCAGCTAATTTCACCAGATGGGATATCGATGTTTCAAGCTATCTGTTTCGGTTTAAAGGCTAGAAGGGTTAAATTGATCAGCGATTCATAGTTGGTGGTTGACCAAGCTTTGGGAGAGTCAAAGGCTAGAAAGGATTAACTAGTCAAGTATTTGAAAGTCTTGAAGGAATTGGTTTTAAGTTTTGATGAGGTTCAGTAGGAGCATGTTCGAAGGGAAGAAAATATGATCCATGATTCCTTAGCAGCAGCTTCGTGATACGAAAGTTATCCATGGGCAATAATTTAGGAGTATCATTCGGTTACAAGTAACACATAGTAATTGATGACTGTGGAGGAGGTCTGTAATGTTGTTACAGATGATTGAAGGTCATAAATTGTGGGCATTCTGGAAAAAGATAGTTTACCAATAGATAAATCAGAAGCTAGAAGAATGAGATTTAAATCTCACGACTATATCCTTTTGGGAGGATTCTTATACAAGAAGTCCATAAGTAGACCTTTGTTTAGATGTTTGGCCAAGGACGAGTCACAATTTGTCTAACCCAGAGCTACATGATGGGGAAGGATCGGCCTATTGTGGATATAAAGCGTTAATTCAACGAGTGTTTTTGGTCGGTTATTGTTGGCCGACTATTTCCAGTGATGCAAAATAGTTGGTAAAAATGTGTGATGCATGTCAAAGATACGCATATGTAATACACAAGCCATGGGTACTGTTAGAAAGTATTTCCGAAGCAGTGCAATTCGATAGGTGGGGTATTGATTTAGTTGAACATTTTCCAATGGCGTCCGGGGGAAGGTAAACGATCATAGTAGCAGTTGATTATTTTTCCAAGTGGGTGGAAGCAGAACCTTTAGCGGGGATGAAAGAAAAAGATGTTATTAAGTTTGTTGTCTCGAACATTTGTTGTTGTTTTGGGGTGCCGATAAAACTCACAACAGATGATGGACCTCAATTCAATAACAAGGAGTTTAAGAGTTTCTGCGTTTCAACGGGCATACAACAATGTTTTTCTGATCCGTTTCATCTACAAGACAATGGTCAAATAGAAGTGACCAATAGAACAATTCTCGATGGATTAAAGAAGAACTTGGACGGAGAGACTGGAAAATAGCCAGATTATTTACATGAAGTGTTATGGGCTTATAAAAAAACGACTTGAACTGCAACTCCAACATCTCCTTTTGCTTTGGTACATGGAATGGATACGGTGGTCCCCTCGAAGATTGTTTCCCCATCATACTGTGTGGTAGCTTATGCAGAAGACTTGAATGATTAAAGCAGGGCTATGGAATTAGATTTGGTCGAGCAAGAAAGACGACAAGCACAATGAAAGTCTCTACACTATCAAACATTAATGAGGTGCAGGTACGATTCGCAGGTAAAGCATATAAATTTCAAGGTGGAGGACAAGGTATTACGAAATTGTTTTCTTCATTTTAAGGAAAAATCCTCGGAAAATTGGGACCGAATTGGGAAGGCCCTTATGAGGTAACAGAGAAAGTGAAACATGGAACGTATCGGTTAAAATATAAGGAGGGGAGATACCTCAAGAATCCGTGGAATATAGAGAATTTCAATTTGTATCTGGAGTAAGAATGAGGATTTTGGCATGTAATAATTATTTTTTATTTTTAAGTTCGCAAAAACAGCGAAGACATACTCTTTCTTGCCCTGTTAGGCACAAAAAGGTTTTAACGAGGTACCATTATTAGCTCATCAATACATTTGATGTTTTGCCTCGAATTATTTTTTCTAAGTTACAAGGTGTGATCGGATCATTAGGATAATAATTATGACAATTATAAGCCTGTCTTAGAGCGGCATACAATGAATATTATGATCAATTAAAGTTGGCATAAGACAATTATTTTATTCAACGCAAGTTGACACACAATCATTTTTCATACCAAGTATGAGGTTGAAAAATTTATAAGATTGGTATTCCAAACAGTGGCATACAAGGAAAGTTGAGATAAATGTTCTTTGGAACAAGTTGATACCATTACAAATATTGCCTTAAAAGATGACAAGGACTTATACAAAAACGTGTACAAAAAACTAGTTCGAATTTGTTTACTCAGAATGTTTCGATGAGTCGCTCTCCTCGGAATCTGATGACTCACTTTCACTAACAACAATATTAGGTGGGAAAAGTTCAGGGGAGACAAGCTTCCAAAAACTTCTTAAGTCATACTCAGGATACTCTTCGTGAATTTGGGTGACCAATCCTGCTCGGGTAGTAGCATCCCGAGCATTAAGCTTGTCCACACATTTGGCTGCATATGCATTCACATCTGCCTCTTTCTCTGCCTCTATCTTCTGAGGAAATTCTGTAATGGTCCTTAACATATTTTTCTTTTCTTCTACAATAGTCTTGAAGTATGCAAGACAATCCTTAAATCTTTTTGTTGCAATTTGGTGAGCCTTTTTTAGTTATGCAAGGAGTCTTTCTTGAGCACAGGTCTTCTTTTGGTAGAGATATCTTTCTTCCCGGCAACATTTTTCGAGGAGAAGGACATGGTTTTCCGAGGCAGACAATCTTTCCCAAATTGCATCAGCATGCCCTTCTAGGGTGGAGTGTTGTTTATTTATCTCTTCAAGCTGCGCGAAAGCAAGGGAAGCTTTGAACTTCTAGTGGTTTTTCCGGTCTTCTAGATGTCACATTTTCTTCCCATGTTGACGGAGGCATGAAGTAGGTTCCCAACACTTAGAGAAAATTCATCTCCTTGAGGAATTTCGAAGGAACTATAGGAGAACCTATTGTTGTATAGTCAAAATTCGAAGACCCACCAGTTAAAATGATATGTTCATCGGTTTGTGGAGGATCGCTTCGAGGAAATGGGAGTGGTGCTAATCTTGGGAGATCATCATTTGAAGATGGATTTGAAGATAGGATGAGTGGAGAGTTGGGGACTTGACCTGAATTTCCTTTATCTTCACATGTATTTTCAGTTTCAGCAATTTATGTTCCAGTGCCCTCAGAGATTTCGTGGATATCATCTTGTGCTTTAGTGTCCTCGGACATTTCCTCGTTGGGCTCCAAACTAGCTTTCTTCTTGATTTCTTTTTTCTTGGGTTTTTTTGTTGATGTCACAAGCTCGATTAATTTTATCTTTTTTGTCTAAAAGGTTGATAATTTCTATATGTAGTCACGTGTTTCACATCATCATGATAATTTGTTTCCACTTTGGACCAAAAGGCTTGATTGTTGCTACCATTTTACTTGTTTATTATTTTGTGTTTGCAACTATTGGTTACATCTTCTTAGGATCTACCGAACAATATATTCTGGATTTTACACATTTTAGGTTTGAAATTTAGGATGTTTCCACTCCGAAATTAAGCAAAATATTAAAAATATAATTCTAATATAATCCGCAAATTAATCGAAATAACTTTTTAACATTTTCAATAAATTTATTTAGGACATATTCCATACTTGGATTCATCTTTTCAATTTGATATGTTGCAATTATTTTGAATAGGATTTGTTTGATACGAGCTCAGGAAGTTGATATACCTCTAGGGTGTTTTATAACATATCATATTTTCAATAGCTACTTGTACTGGGTTGGATAGTTAGATATTAAACTACTATAAAGTAAATTAAACTAGAAGTGAAACTGGTAGTTCATGAGAAGGACATCTGCGTAATAAATAATTTAATCTTTCTCATGTCTCATGAAAAAAAATCTATATCATGTTGATAAAAATGTAAGATATAATTTTGCAATTTAAGTATAAGGATACATAATACTTCATCAACAATATCGGTACTAAATTATTCCAAGTGGAGAATATATATATAAGGGGTAGTAAAATAAACAAAATCTTACGTTCATAACAAAGAGTGAATTGGATCATACATGATTTAATTGTGTTTTATGAGGCTCTAATGAATTTTAAATATTGTAAATCAAGTAAATCTGCAATGTGTATGTTGATTTACTTCTCCTCCAAAGTTATAATATACTGAATATTCTTAACATAAGTTGTACATTGTCGATTTACCTTGCCGCTCAATGATAAGGTGTTAAGAAGAATACATAAAGTGAGTAAATGAGTACTTCAACAAATACTTATTAATATTATAAATAATAAAAATTATTTCACCAATAACAGTGCCAAAAAATAGATTGAAAAAAAATCATATCATTAGTTTTCAAAGCAATATTTTTAGACTTTGGATCATACTTACTGTTAATCATGGTATTGATCTTAGCATACGTAGTATTAACTTGATATGAGAAATCGATGCTAGTTTTGGACAACACAACATTTTGAGAGCTTAGTTTCTTATTCAAAGTTATTCAATACTTTGGGTAACTAATTCTGATTTTTTGGAAATTAACTATGCATTTTTCTTCTTCAAAGCATCTTTCTCAGTAGTCTCTTTCTTTAAAATTGTATATCCTCTTTAAGATTTGTCTAAATCATCGGTAATTTCTCTGATTGACCTAAGTAACATGGTTTACCGTCTAACATTTTATATTGTCTCAATATTTGATGATTTTAGTGACCAATATGAAAACATCATTGGATTATGGTAACTCTGAAAGATAGGTAAAAAAAGAAGAGGGTGATAAGCAAAGTATTTATTAACAACAACTTGGGATCAAGTTGAAGTGACAAATTCAATCTCAAGTTTCCCTTACAAGATGAAGTCATACTCATACCATTGTAATGGGACAAATTAAGAAATTATTAGAGTTGGCGAGGCATCAATAATAATGGACATGGAACGCTTATGGAGTCAGGTAGTTGCCTAGGACCTATAAGAGATACTAATGGATTATGTGAGGAATTTGGTTCTTGAAGAGTTTGTGAAGTAGCAATGAGAGTGCTAGGTGGGTTGGTGTTATGAGTTAAAGTACTAAAAAAAATGAAAATTTTCTTTTGTCATGATCAGAAGTTAGTTTTGGAGGTGCAGAAGGTTCACACATTTTTTATTCTTACCTTTTTGTTAATAAGAGGGTGTGATAGAAGTTCTTTCTTAAATAACATGACATCGAATGGGAATGATAGGAGTTTAGTTTTACAATAGGATATTTACCATAAATAAAAGAGTCATGTTTGTTATGATAGGGGACATTATAAAAAACAAGAGTTTTTTCTTAATACTAACAGAAAGCATATTATAAGCAGATGTGTTATTTGAGGGGCTTCGTTAGGTATCGCCTCAGATATAGACATAAGCGGTACTGTTGGTCTATGAATAGCATTAGCAAATCTTTGACAAGTATCACAACCTCGGACTAAATTCTTAGTATAGTTAATGATTGTAGGCCAATAAAACCCTGCAAGTCTACGCGATAAAGCTTTAAACCCACAATGAGTTGACCCTTCACCATCATACAATTGTGACAATACTTCTTGTGATTCTTGGTTGCCTAAACATCGTAGCAATGGTCTGCTTAATGCCTTTTTATAGAAAATTCCATCCAGAACTATATATCTGAAGGCTTTACCCCTCAACCTTTTGGCCAATTGAGAATCATCTGGCAGTAATCCTTAGGTAAAAAAATTAAGAATATCTGATCGCTAATCACGTCGGCTTTCATCGGTAACCAAAAACTCTTCTATATTATCACATTGGCTAGATTGAGTAACAATTAAAGGATTTTCTTGTAGCAAAATCCAAGCATATTCTTCTTTGTAGGCAACATTTGCTAAAGAATCAGCCACCATGTTACTTCCTCGTCCGATATATTCTACAACCACATTATCAAACATAAGCATTAAATTCCAAAGCTCCCGAAGATATAAAATCAAACGATCATTTCTTGCTTCGGAAAATCGAGATACTTGATTTGCCAATAACTGAGAATCCGTTTCTAGACGTACTGAAGTCTCCCGACAATTTTTTGCCAATCTTAAACCTACTAAAGAACCTCCGTACTCATCTTCATTATTTGATGCATGAAAACCGAATTTAATTGATTGGACCATTGTTTGCCATGTCGGAACTGTCAATTGAACCTCAGCACTGCACCCTGAAATACCCAGACCATTTTTTTCTTTCTTCCTCATCCAACCTACTTGAGGGGAACTCAACCAAAAAATCAGCCAACACTTGTGCCTTGATCGCTATTCGAGGTGTAAATAAAATATCGTAGTCCCCAAACTCCACTGACCATTTAGTCATCGTCCCTGAAATATTAGGTCGTTGCAATACATTTTTTAAGGGGAATGATGTTCGGACTTCTATAGTATGAACTTGAAAATATTGATGCATGTTCCTAGCAGAAATTACTAATGCTAAAGCCAGCTTCTCTAACTTCATATATCTATTTTCTGCTGCCACTAGACTTTTACTAACGTAATACACCGGTTTCAGAATTCTTTAATCTTTATTAATTAGCACTGCATTGAGTGAAAAATCCAATACAGTGATGTACAAAAATAATTTCCCCCCATGTCGAGGATTTGTTAATATTTCTAGTAATGAAAACAATTGTTTAATATTTGTGAATATTGCTTCGCATCCCGACGTCCATTCGAACCTGTTAGGTCCTTGTAACACTTGAAAGAAAGGAAAGCATTTGTCAGAAGATTGTGAAATAAATCGATTAAGTGCTGTTAACCGTCTTGTCAATATCTGCACTTTTTTTACTGATCGAGGTGAATTCATTGTTATTAAAGCCTTTAATTGTTCTGGGTCGGCTTCTATTCCTTTTTTGCTAATAATAAAACCCAAAAACTTCCCCGATCGAACTCCGAAGGTATATTTTTCCGGATATAAGTTCAACCTGATTGCTCTTGGATTCAAAAAAAGTTCTTCTAGATCATCAGGATGCACTCCGTCCCTTGAACGTTTCACTACCATATCGTCTATATATACCTCCATATTTCTTCTGATCCGCGTAGAAAAAGCTTCATTCATTAATCTCTAATAACTGGCTCCAACATTCTTCAAATCGAAGGACAACACCATATAACAATGGAGGCCTCTATTAGTTATAAAAGTCGTGCATTCTTGATCCTTCAGATCCATCCGGATCTGATTTTACCCTGCTAAAGCATCCATAAAACTCAAAATTTTATTTCCTAAACTGGAATCAATCAACTGATCTATTCGAGGAACAGGAAATTGATCTTTGGAGAAAGCTCTATTCAAATCTGTAAAATTCACACACATCCTCCATTTCCTATTCTTCTTTTTAATCACCACCGGATTTTGCAGTCCACAAAGGATACTAAGATTCCCTTATGTGTCCAACCTTAGACAACCGATCAACGTCTGCAAGAATTGCTTCCGCTTTTTCCGAAGAAAACACTCTTCTTTTTTGAATCACCGGTTTGACCTTCAGATATGGCCAAGCTATGTTGAATTATTTCAATAGGTACTCCTGTTACATATTCTGTTTTCCAAGCGAAGACATCCAAATTTTGAGATATAAAATCAAGCAATTGTTGACGTAGATTAATGGTCAATAAAGTTCTAATCCGAAGCACTTTTTCTTCGGAAAAATGAAACTCCTTTATTTCTTCACTGCTATTCTCGCATCAAATCTCCACTGCTGGATCCTCGGACCCGCAACGCAGTGGCAAAACATTCTCTGGCATCCTTTTGATCGCCTCAAACCACTCCAACTCTATCTCCAACGGTGTACTTAAAGCATTGATGAACTGTTAAAACCACTCCATAAATTCTTGAAAGCCATATTCTTCCAAAAATAGCATTATAACTTGTGGGATAGTCCACCACCATAAAAAGTACTTGGACCGTTTTCTAGAATGGCCCTTTCCCCAAACGAACTTCTCCCTTGAATTCTCCAACAACACGAGCTGTTATTCCAGTGAATCCAATAATTGTATGAACTGATAGAGTAATTCGAGGTGGGTTTGTCATCCTGTCATAGGTGGACTTAAAAAGAACATTAGCAGAACTACTAGTGTCAATCAGCACACATCGAATTTCTATGTCATCCACCTCAGCTCCAATTACTACAGCATCCTCATGTGGTCCTGCAGCCCCTTTCAAATCATCTTCATCAAACAAAATGAAGGGAATATCTTTCTTTCCATACAAATGTGTTGGCATCCTCTCTTCAATTTGAGTTGTCAAATTGACAACATGCCTATTCCTCGAACTATCTAAGTTTCCAGTCATCGAATCATCCCAAAAATTGCCAACGATCTAAAAAACTTGCACAATTCCCAAACATGCCCTTTTTTCACAGAAACAACCTCAACAGACACCTCGACTAACATCAGAAGCAACCTGTTCGGATCCTTTTCAACATATTCATTGGAAGCATCAAATGATTCAATATATGAATCCATAATCATCAAATTCTGTACTAGCGATGCAGCCTTTTAAGTTGATGCACCATTATTCTTTGATGCACTCCCATGTGACTTCCCATAAGTCAGGTGCTTTCCATTCTCAATCAAATATTGGATTTATTTTTTCAAAGCAATAAAATCATTTGTATCATGCCCAACATCATCATGATACCTACGAAATTTATCATTCCTTTCTTCCCTCGGGCTGCTGATAGGAGCTGGTTTCCTAAAGTTCATGGAATTTGGCTGAGGCCTGTTGTAATTGTTTGATGGAGTGTGGTTCAAATAACCACCAATTTGAGGAGGAAAATTGTTGTTCTTTTGCCTCGACTACGGATTTTTCCCATTACCATTGTTATTTCCATTCGAGGGCTGCCCCTGATTATTGGTTGCATGCTCCGAATTCTTCGAAGTATTAACTGGTCCACCTTAGACTCTGCTAGACTCCTCAACCTTAATTTGATCCTCTACTTGAGCCATGAATGCTCTAAAAGTTAAGGCCCTTCTCTTTATCGTCTCATTAGCCAGATCCCCTGGTAATAAACCCTGGCGAAAAGCTGTCATCGCCATATTTTCTTCATAGTTGTCCAAACTAGCCTTGGTCAACACAAATCTCTTGGTATAGTCTTTCATTTTTTCTCCCCATGCCTGCTTGCACTGAATAATTGTATCACAATTACTTGTCATCTTTTTGCTTCGCACGAACTGTCTTCAAAAAGCAGTATAAAAATCCCTAAAATTTGATATGGACCCCCTCGGAATGCTAGTGTACCACTTGAGAGTTGTTTCTTTAAACGTTTGAGAAAATGCACGACACATAAGCCGGTTGTCATCCTCGAAATTCATCATATAATATTTGAATTGTTTGATGTGATCATCGGGACCTTGCATCCCATCGAACTTTTCAGTCTTCAAAATATCAAAACGCTTCGAAAGCGTCATAGAACGTATTTTATCTGTCAATGGAGAGTTTGTCCAATCAACGCCTTGAACGAATTGGTCATCGATCCCCATTGTAACATACAAATTCCTATTAGTTTCAGCATACTGATCGGAATGATTTCCTTCATGCCAAGTTGATTGAGGAGCATTCTTAGACTTGCTCTCCTTTTTTATACCTCCTTGAAAATCTCTTTCTGATTCCCTTTCGAAGAACCTCTATGCCTTTTACATCGCGAAGCTAAACTTTCTACTTCCTCATCACTAGAAGTTATCAATTTTTGTTTATCTTTTTTCTCCTTTCGAGACGAATATCTCTCTTTAGGAGAGACAAAGCGTGATTTTTTATGCTCGGACTTAGCCTGTCTGTCATCAAAAGATCGATCTGACTGACCTTCCACATCGGTTTTTTCCATTTATTGTCTAACTTCAGATCTTATTCTAGCATAAAGTATCTATTGCTCCATTCGTTCATATTTTTCATTCAAAGCACTGATTTTATCTAGAAGTTGATTCATTATTGTCTCAACATTAGATCGAACCTGGACCAGAGACGATCCATCAATTCTATTCCCATAAGTCGGCTAAAAATCATGGTTAGTCACTGGAGTTGGTCACTTGTGTTCAACCCTTTTATTAGAGTAGTCTGGTCCTTTATATAGAGGAGCCAAAACTCAGTCTTAACCTGAATCTGTTACAAAAATAGACTAATTGCTATTTACTCCTTACAAATTATACAAACTTAGAGTTGCCTCCTAAAACTTACATAATTCACAAATTAAGGACAAAACTTACATTAATTACAATTAAGTCCCTCAATTTACATTATTTACAAATTAATCCTTAAAAAACTATTTCCATATCAGTGACTGTTTGGCATCACGTTCAAATGTTCACGACCATGAACCTCAGTTATTAAAGAAATATTCTTTTTTCTCTAGTTTTTCAGAGGCATGATTCTGGTATCTACATATCATAAACTCGCGATCGGATACCAAATTATATAACGGTATTTTAACGACCAAAATATAGATGAAATTCTCCATAAAGAATAATAAATTCTAAAATTTTAGGATGAAAAAATATATTTCTTACTAAAACGTGTCTTAACGTTTAGGGTACAGGAGGTCTCAAATAAGGAATATCCAAAATCCTAATAAAATATTATGGAAACAAAATTAAACATATTAAAACATAGTCTCACCAAATCTGGATGCAATCCGATTTGATTTGTTATTTAAAATATTTTCCTAATATGAATTAAAGATTAAAAAATGAAAATTATAATATAGGCAACTAAATAACAAAATATAGGATCTAGACTTTGTGACAAAGGATGACAATTATTGGGCTCGGTGAGATGATCATTTTAAGTACTATTTTTCCCAATTCGGATACCCAATCATAAAACAAGGCTCATTTGCGCTTGTCTAGTAGTGCAAGATACTTGTGTGTCTTCTCACAACAATGGGTCTTCTCACGCTTATAGATGATTCGTTCGGTGTAACTGTAGTAAGAAAGAAATATATCAGCCACTTTGTGAACCTTCCAACATAAACTATTTATAAACACCAAAATGTAATCCAATCATACAAGAAATATTTAACATATTTAGATTAAATAAATTTTATATCTACGAGAAATGAACCGATCTTATATCGAGGACGATTACCGAAGATTCTCCGGTAAAACTAACACAACCATTATTCTTCTTTTACAAAGTTCATCCGCTTTATAAGAGGTACTACATATCTTATTGTTATTGTTAATATTTATCATCTACATTTCTCTTTTTCTACTTTAGCTAAATCATGCGAGATTTGTTTCATACATCTCTTCTAATATACATAGAAACAATTATGAGTGAGTTGAACCCTGCGGTTCACGATATCACCTTATATAAAAACAATTACGAGTGAGTTGAACCATGAGATTCATGCTATCACCATATAGATTGTTCTTTAAAATAACCTAATAGAATCGATGAGGCAGTCCTCCTAACCATGCAACCGTAAAATATAAAATTTAGTGGCACCACAAACGCTGATAGTGTATCTAGTACTATGATGCTATATCTTCAATCATGTTCCAAATCAAGGGAGAGATGTTGAACGATTGAGATTAAATTCATCAACTTCAAACTCTTTGACATATTAGTGAATCAGTTTCTTCTTAATTCACCTAAGTCTTTAGTTGAACATCCAATCATATAAATCGTCCACAATAGTCGATTTTTAATTTTTTGATTTAGTCAAATCTTACTTTATTAAATATTTGGTTGAACATTCAATTACTTAAAATCTACTCATGACAAAAACTAATTTAATCATGACGCTAATTCATGATGTTTTATAACTTAATGGGTATAATCTAAATATGCATAAACCATTTTTTAAGTTTTAAATATTAAGGTAAGATAATTTTACATTTTATTGTATATTTTATATTAGTTGTATTAGATTATAGTAAAATTGCTAAAAATATTTTCGATATAAAAGTTGAAGACTATTGTTCTTTTTTAAAATAATGAATGTATTTTATAGAAAGATACATATTAATTGTTTGGTAGGTTTTTAGTTATTGTTCTTCTTTATTTTTATGAATAATCTACCCATAACCGTTGAGCATCAAACTTATTTACCAATGATAATTTAAGTTTTGATAAAGTATAAGTAACTAGTTAGTGTTAAATTAGTATTTAGATATAAGCACTTGGACTAACCTTTAATACCAATATACACCAAACAATTGTCTCCCTCTGATTGTTTTTTTAAAAGATCATACATAGCTCCAAGAAAATATTTGAAAATATCTAATGGTTTTTTTAATACGAACAAAACTAAATCCATCAACAATAGTTTTCTTTTTATTTATTATTTACAAAATTATGTTTAAATTGGTTACGAAAATAGAAAACAAAAATGTCCAAATATATTATAAATGAAATTTGTTTTGTTCGTCTTTACAAAGTAGAAATATATGTGTTTTGGATTTTTTTTAAGTTAGGGTTTCAAACATATGAAGTTTTTAATATATAAAAAATTAAAGGTGCAGATATACGTGCAATATGTTCCGAAAATAAGAAGAATATAGTAGCATAAATAGGATTTTGGTTGCGGAATAACTCTTATTGTATGATTTTTTTATATCTTGTATATGTCTTTTTGAAAACCATATATGGATTTCATCTTTTGTCTCCATAAAATTGGTTATTCGATTTTGCACATCATCTTTGAGAATCTCAATGGTCGTACGGAATGCACAAGACATTATTTCTAACCTTGTCTAGTGGGTGTGAAACGCATCTAACGATGCAGCTATTCTGTCTTTACGCCACTTACGGACCTGGTGATAGCAAGGTATACCATGGGTAGATTTTATAGCGCATATACAGACACCATTGTGTTTAACATCCGACCCATCTTCAACAGTGACCATCTTTCTATCTTCGGCCTTCTCTACTTCGTCGAAAACTAGTTCTAACGCCATGTGGGAAACCTTGCCTCGAATTTCATCAAAACGTTTGTCCGCGAACTTATGCAGTGCTATGTAACGACTCTTCTCGAACGACGACCTAATGGTAGCATGTTGGATTTTGACAAGCGAATGAACCGTCCCCCAAAATAACTTAAAGTTTAATTTGCTTGTACGTAGGTAATGCCCTAGGTTAGAATGAGCACTCTCGACACGGTTAGTCGTACAATATCCCAAATGCAAGATATTGTTCGTCTTCCAAACAACAAATTTGTCCATGTATTTATCGAGCCACGATTTTTCAGTGTATTCAATTGCAAGAGGGTAGTCTTTTTACTCCAATAGCATGTGTCGTAGGGCGTGATCGAATTTAATCTCTGATGCTGCGTACGCAATATTCTTCCAAGAAGAAACAAATTTCAAATGATCACTTTTCTTGGGGAAATGTTTTCTTGTTTTCCCCTGAACATTCTTTGTTATGTGCCATCGACATAACATATGCATTGTCTCTGGGAATACCACTTCTATGGCGTTCATCAGCGCTAAATCTCTGTCGGTTAGGATGACACGATGTTCTTGAATTCCCAGAACGGAAATCAACGACTTTAAGCACTCTAACACCAATTTGAATTTGTTTAACTTCTCACCGGACATGAAGGAAAATGCCGCACATAAAGTCAATCTGGTACACGTCACACCTACTATCTCAAACAATGGCATACCATATTGTATGACTTTATACGTACTATCCATGATCAAAACTGTTGGAAATGTCCGCAAAAGGTCAACACTGACTGGATGGGCAAAAAACGTATCTGTAATGACTTGTCCATCGTCTTCACCAGATTTATGCCATTCATACTAATTATGTGACTTAAGCTCCCCCAACAAGAACTGGAGTTGTGACCTACCCACCTTTTTTAAAACCCTGTTTTTCTGTCGTGCATTGTAGATGGTGCGCATGGTAGAAAGATTATCTTCGTTCAACTTCTTAACACCATTCAGTATATCACTAGGGTTAGTACCAATGTAGGTCGCTCGCTCATCATATTCCATCTCTTCATCATTCAAACGGCTAGCAAAATAATGATTGTCTAGCTGTTTCGAACTCTCGTGGTTATGAGTACCACATTTTACTTCTAACTTCCATTGATCTGGTTCCCCCATTAACCAGAGAAGCTGAAATGGGCAGTCAATATTTTTCGTTCCTATAGACTTCCGTTTACGGTCTTTTTCTGCTACTTTTGGAGTATATTTTACCGACCTCTCACAGTGGAAAGACATCCTAAGATTTTTTCTATTGTTTAATTTGTCGCGCCGACTTATGTTGATAACCATACTATGGAGTTTTCATGTCTTCGTAACACATTTAATCAAAGCGTCGTGTGTATAGAACTCTGTAGTGAAGAACAAATGAGTGTAGTCAGTAGCGAAAGGTTCCTCAGTCCCATTGGCAACAATCGTCCCCTGTTACACAACAACAAACCACAATAATCAATCAGGTATAATTAAAAACGAAAAAAACCTTCATTTTTTACGAAACAATTGCACGAACCAAAGTTTAAGAGGCCTCAGAAACGGCCGTACATGACCAGGTTCACCACCGTTTCAAGGCCACAGAACCGGTGGTACTGAGGCCTCAGTACCGACCGGACAGAGGCCTCAGCACCACCAGTTCCTGGTCATGGAACCGGTGATGCGTAGGTCACGCATGACCGGTTCTAAGGCCGAGAACCGACCGTGCGTGACCTACGCACCACTGGTTCCATGGCCAGGAACCGATGGTGCTAAGGTCACCGATCAAATTTTTACCTTTTCCGGTGATGGCTGCTTCTCCGGCGATGGTGGCTGCTTCTCCAACGACTCCAACTCCTTTTTCGGCAACATTCTATCAGCCCTTATCTCCAACGACATCAACTCCTCCACGCTAATCCCTAGTTCTGGTTGAGTCATGATCGATTTTGTGTTTTTCTCTAGAGTGAGGTTGAATGTTCTTGATTTTGTTTTGAAGTTTGAACTTGGTTTCAAAGATTTTAATAAAACTAAGCTACTTTGATGATAAATTCACTAAAGAAGAATGTTTGTTTGGGTATAGATAACGAAATGGGTTATTTGGTGAATTGGGTATACTTAGGATACACTTAGTAGTTTTTTACTTAATCGCAGTTTCGAGATTAATTTTATTGTCGAGGGTAATTTGGTTAAAAAAAGTCAAACTAAAGTCAAATTAGGATTTTGGGTATACTGAAACCGGAATTGGGTATATATAGGCATACCTTATTTATCTAGGTTGAGCTCTCTTTTAAATATCGACAAATGTCTATAGACCTAAGCCTTTAGTTGAACATCCAATCATATAAATTGTCGACAATAATCCATTTTAATTTTTTATTTAGTTAAATATTCATCTATTAAATATTTTGTTGAACACTGGATTGCTTTTAATGTACCAATGGCAAAATCATGATTTTTCATAAGTTAATATGAAAATACGTGCAAGTGTGTTACAAAAATAAGAAGAAAATATTTGCAAAAATAAGATTTTGGTTGCTAAAAAATTATGATTGTGTGATTTTTTTCTCTTCTGTTTTTGTGTTTTGTTAATGTCATATGCTTTAAACCATTGCTCCAAAAATATATATGAAAATGTCATTGATTTATTTGTTAACATGAACAAAACTATATATATATATATATATATTATTGTGTTAGTTGTGAAATTATATTTTAATTGGTTGCACAAATAAAAAAAAGTCAAAGTATATCATTCATGAATTCTGTTTTGTTCGTTCTAAAAAAATAAAATTATATGCTGTTAGATTTTTTTTTAAGTTAGATTTTGAAACATTTGAAGTTTTGAATGTTAAAAGAATAGAGTCACAGAAAGAGCTGCAAATATTTTGCAAATAGAAAATTAAAATAGTTGTGAAAATAACGCTTTTGTTAGATAATAAGTATCATTATGTTATTTTTCTCTAATGTGTTTTGTAATTTTTTTAATGTTATATCTTTCAAACCGTAACTCCAAAAAATAACAAAAATATCATTGATTTTTTTAGACGAACAAAACTAGATCGATAAAAAATAGTTTTCGATTTTTTTGTTCAGAAATTAGAAAAGGAAATATTAAAATATATCACTCATGGATTTGTTTGTGTTTGTCTTTAAAATATATAAATAGATATTTTTGATTGAGAGATCTTATCTCTATTCTTTTTTACATTTCTTTATACGATATATCTTTCAAATGATAGCTCCAAAAAAAATATCCAAAAATATTATTGGTTTTGTTTTTTTAAGAAGAACAAAACTAGATCCATAAACATATTTTTTTTTATTTTTCCAATTACAAAATTATGGATAAATAGGCTTAAAATATAAAAAACCAAAATATATCAGATTTAGTTTTATTTGTCTTTATAAAATAAAATTATATTTTTTTGAAATTTATTTAACCTAGGGTTGGAAAAACATGAAGTAATTTCAACCTCTCATTGAAAGTTACTTTATAGGATATCATTTGAAGATTTTATATAGCCGTTGTTTGGGTGAATTTCAACATCAAATAGTCATAGACAATTTGAAATTTATATACAATTATGAATAACTTATTTTATTTTTAGTATGACTTTATTTATATTGAAGTTATTAAATTTTAATATTATTTTTGATATTTTCGGCAAGTATCTTATAATTACAAATGTAACGTAATTTTTAATTGATATTAAAAAGGAAAAAACTTCGAATCTATATGTACCTAAAAATCTAATCGATGAAAGACAATAGATGGAATTTTTTTATTACTGTGTAATATAAGGATATTTATGTATTTAACATGTATACATACCCACAAATTAATATATAAAAGATGAGGGGTTAGGTAAATATGTTAAGGACCCTTTCTCTGAAAGGATCCTATCCAAATATAAAATTTGGTTTATAGAGATATTGATCACTTCAGCTTGTTTTATTTTATTTGGTTGAAAAATTCTGGTTGTATTAAAATTTTAATTTATATCTTAAGAAGACATTGAAGTTTTTGATGAACCATTTAAGTATCGGGATAGAAGTGTATAAATCCTCCACTAGAGATGATGATGATGATGTGTATTTAAATATTTGTGAAATACTAATTATTGTGTGGAAAGGGAAGTTATTTTAGCTTAACAAGTTGCTTTACTTGACAATTATTTGGGTTTTGTTTTTATTAAAGTTGGCCATAATATTTAGTCTTTCCCACGTTGATGAGGCAAAAGTAATAAACATCTAATTTAAATATCTTATAAAATAAATGTGTGATTAGAGTGAATAATAGAAAAATTCAAATTTCGTATTCGGTCGAAAATATTATATTATATTATATTAGTGAAATATTATATCATATTATATATAAACTATAAATTTATTATATTTTATTATAGTATATTCCATTACAATTTTAATATATTTTAATACAAATAAAAGTGGTTAGTTAAAGATACTACTAGTATCAAGATTTTGTAAAAACAAATAAAGAGTCACAAATTATTCATTTTTATAATTATTATTTTTTGGGCCAGGCTAGAAATGTTACACATTTTGATAGATCTCTCACTTTACTCCCTTATTTTTTGAAACTGAAAGTTGAAATTCCAAAATTGCCCTTCTTCTCTCTAGATTTTGACATTTATGTCATTTAGTCTCCAAATCGGCCGAAACACTCAAATCTATCCGATATTACACTAGATCTACAAGCTTTGTAGTAACATCTACTAATCTAAACCCATTAATTCGAAAAAATTAGCTTTTTTTACCCAAACCCATCAAACCCAATTCGAAAAATCTTGAATCGGAGTATCTATGGACAACGAAGAGATGGGCATTTCTCTGGAAGACTTACTGAACGAGGAGGAAGCTTACCGGATGGAGGTAAGGACCGAAATTAAGTTTTTATGATTTCAGGGCTGTAGCACGCTGTTCGTGCGATGAACAGCATCGTCATCGCACGAACAGCGGGCGATGGCTCTAAAGCCCCGTCGCAGGCCCAAAATGCGACAGGCCCAAAAGACCGTCTCATTTAAGGCCTGCGACGCTAGGCCAATAATATGGCCCATATTTTGTAGCCAGAGAGCCTCTGTCGTAGGCCCAAAATGAGACGCTCTTTTGGGCCCGTCTCATTTTGGGCCTGCGACGGGAGTTGAGACATGTCTCATTTTGGGCCTGCTACTGCAACTTGTATATATAAACTCATACATTTCGATTGTATATTTTGCAGGAGGAACCTGCCCAGCCTCCATTTATGGATGCCGATTACAGTAAAATATTCAACACGGATAGATTATTCACTAAAGACGAATTAGATGCTTTCGTGGAGATTGAATCAAAGAAGATCAAGTTTGTCACAATAAGAAAATTGTACGATAGTGGGAAATGGGGAAGGACTCCTAGGTTAGAGTATGTTTGCGAGCGATACGGTGTATACGTATCAAAGGCAAAGCCGGACACTTTGAAAAAGAGGAAGACATCCACGAAGAAATGTAATTGTCCGTTTGCGCTAAAAGGTCATCCGATCGACGTGCTAGCCATGAAATGGTGTTTGAAGGTGATAAACGGTACTCACAATCATGAACCCTACATTCGCCTAGACGGTCATTCCCGCGCTTGTAGGCTAAAACTGGACGAAGAGGAACTAGTTCGTAGTTTGTCTCACCTAGGTTCGCGCCCTAGGGAGATATACAGTGGTTTGAAGCACCAATATCCGGAAAACATTTCGAACATGCGTGCAATCTACAATGTCCGCCAAAAACATCGGGACGCTGAACACGGGGGACAAACCCAAATGCAATATCTATTGACGAAGTTGAAGGAGAATGGATACTCGACGTGGGAGCGTTTGAAAGATGATACAAAGGTGATCACTGACTTTTTCTTCGCACATCCTACTAGCATAGACTTATTACGTACATTCCCGAACGTGTTTTTCATGGATTGTACGTACAAGACGACTAGGTATAAGATGCCGTTGTTAGAGGTTGTCGGTTTTACGTCCACATCCATCACATTTACCGTTGCGTACGTGTTTATGAGCGGAGAGAAGATTGGAAACTACGTATGGGCTTTGGAAACTCTTCGTGGTTTGATGATGGATAGCGTTTGCGCTTTTCCATCCATTATTGTTACCGATCGGGAGTTAGCTCTCATGCGTGCGGTTGATAGAATTTTTCCCGGAACGCACCATTTGTTATGCACGTGGCACATTAGTAAGAACATCCTTGGGTCGGTTCGGAAGATATTGCACGATGATGCGGTAGCGAAACAATTTGTTGAATTTTACGGCTACGTTGCGGAGGCGAACACGTTTGAGAGTTACCAAAAGAATCTGGATACACTTAAGGAGATGTTCGCATCTAAACCGGAGTGCTTTGCGTACGTTATGGACTCGTGGATAACAAAATATGCTGACAAGTTCCTTGCGTACAAAACGAACACGATTAAGCATTATGGCCAAACAACTACAAATAGGTTAGTCCTTCTATCCTACTTTTCGTTGAGTTATTTTATTAAAGTTCAAGTATGTTGATAATTTATTACTTGTACTATGTAGGGCGGAGGGTGCACACTCGTCCCTAAAAAAATATCTTGGGACGAATCAATGCAACTTTGAGACTTTTTGGGAAAAAGTTCATAACTTGTTAACGAAACAGCATGCGGGTATCGTCGAATCATTCGAGCGAAGTAAGTTTAGATCAATTCCCGGCTTCGATGGTGTTTTGACCAAAAATCTTAAAGGTCACGTGTCACATGCGGGGCTAAAGATACTGACGGTTGCTATTGTACGTGCTCGGAATATTGGAGTAGATCGGGTGGCATGTGGAGGTTGTTTCCTTAGGAAAACTCATGGTTTACCTTGTGCATGTGAAATTGCCTTTATAGCTAGAGAAGGTAGGTGCATCCCTTTAGAAGATGTGGATATTTTTTGGAAAAGATTAGATATTGTGCACAGGGATCCTACCTCTCGCGAAGAGGAATTGCAAAAAAAGATTTCCTTAATTGACAACTCCATTCGTAGTTTCCGCCCCGACCAACAAGACCACATTATCAATAAAGTAATGCAAATTTTGATGCCCGAGACAAGTCATATTCAAGATCCTAAAGAAGCGGTTAGAGCTAAGGGTAGACCAAAGGGAGGCGTTGATAAATCGACTAAACGGAACCCTAGTTCGTGGGAATATCCCATTGAACAAACCGATAGTGCTAGTACTCCGGCTAACTCGGTAGGTAGTACACCCGTAAACATGTTAGGGAGCACGACCGCATCCAAAGTGGCTCCCATCGTACCACCCAAACCTCCATTAGCAAAAAAGAAGGTTGGAAGGCCTAAGAAAATTGTTAAGGATGTGAAGTTAAGATTGTATCCAGATTGCATCCCGACCTTTCTACACACTTACATTTCAAAGTTAGTTGACGTTCTTCCGGACGGACAATGCGGATATCGTTCCGTAGCGCATTCAATATACAACGACGAAGATAGATGTGAGGATGTTAGACGCGAGTCGTTGAAGGAGTTGCGGGACAACCGTGCATGTTGGTTGGATGTATATGGTTCGGAGAAGGTGTTTGACGATTTGATACAAAGGTTAGATTACTTCAAGCCGAATCCTAGTAGCCACTATTGGATGACATTTCCGGACATTGGACTGGTCATCGCGACAAGGTATCAATGCATGGTATACCATGTATCGCTCGCAGCCTCGTTAACGTATCTACCAATACGTGGAAAGCCACCCGTCAACAATTCGACGATCATAGAAGTTGGGATAGCTTTCGTGCATGGATGTCACTTTGTTAATGTAAGTATATTTCGTTTCCAATCAAATTTTCTTACGCTATCACTACTAATGCATTCGTTTATTTTCTTACGCTATCACTACTAACGTATCACTACTTTGTTGATATTTTAAAATGAGCGGGATTATTATAATGTTCGAGAACGAGAGGGATTTTTTGAATTTTGAAAATGGGTGGGAGTTTTGATATTTAAGAATGAGCGGGATTTGTTAGAAAGTTTGAGAATGAGAGGGAGTTTTTGGTTTCTTACTTTACACGTGTTACGTTTTCATTTAAATGTTTTCTTATCGGTCCGTCTATAAATAGAAGCTTCAAGCATATTAAATTGTAAATTAGTTGATAAATCTAGCTGAAAAATGGGTTCATGGACTGAGTTGGAAGATCAGTATCTGATGAGGGCATCAGTTGAAGTTGGTAATATGCACATTCCAGAGGGTGGTAAAAGGTACTGCGAGGCATTAGTATGCCAGATGTACTTCCTGTACGGAAGGGATGGTGTTCAGCCGCCTTACATTTCAAGGCGTGTTGATGAAGTGCGAGCTAGGTGGTCGGTCTTGGTCACATCCCGTCGACATCTAGTCTCTGACCTCACCGAATTGGAACGTCGTATTGCGGGTAACCGGTTCAACTGTCAAGCGACGGATTATATAACAGAGGACCAGCTGGATACGGTCCGCTCTGACATTGTTGACATCCAGCTACAGGAAATCAGTGACTACAAAGACGCGAAAGAAGAAAGGAGGTTGATGAAATGGAATTGGCCTGATAGATAATTTTGCGTGTGTATTTCCGTTTGAGTGTGAGTTTCAATTTAATTATGAGTGTGTATTTATGTTTGAGTGTGAGTTTCAATTTAAGTATGAGTGTGTATTTCTGTTTGAGTGTGAGTTTCTGTTCGAGTATGAGTGTGTGTTTCTGTTTGCGTGTGAGTTGCTGTTTAAGTATCAGTGTGTTTCATTTTAATTTTGAGTGTGTATTTCTGTTTCATTATAATTTTGAGTGTGTATATCATTCGAAAGTAATCAAACCGATGAACAGATTACAATAAATTAAAAGCAGTCATACAATTAACCGATTACAAAAATTAAAAGCAGTCATACAATATACCGATTACAAAAATATAGTGTTGATGTCCAAAAAGCTAACATACTGAGAATAATAATCAATGCCGTCGGTACCTCTCGGCGATCCTACACATCATGAGGCCGGACTCTAGAAGATCAGGGTGATCCAAAGTAGGTAGCGTAGGAGCAAACGCAGCAATCTGCTCGTATCCTGAATAATCAGCACCACCCTGCGGCTCCACCCGAGGGCCTCTCTCCGGCGCAGGACGACTGACGATGTACCATAGCCTCTTCCTCGCCCAAATGTAGTACATCGGGTCAGCACTCGGTCCACTACCACGGTACTCCGTGCTAAAAGGAGTGAACACGTGGCTTTCCCAATTCTGCCACAAGTGATCGTCCCACCTTAAGTCTGTGACCCACTTCTTCCCACTTTTTTCGGCTTAGGAGGGCGTATATCCTTAGGAATCAGCTGTACATACCCCATCTGTCGAATGACACGGTCTGGGTAGTACGCCGCAACCACGTCGAACGAAGCAAGGTTCAACTCAACATAAGTCACCTGCTGGAACGGAAAAGGGTCCCGTAAATGTATGAACGGGAGGAACATGACCTGTAAATAAAATAATTTAGCCCATTTATATTAGTAAAAGTACTCATAATTAAAATAATTAAATTCGAGGAAAATGACTTACATCTGCCTCGGTGCAAGTCGCCAGTACGTGTCTCATCTGCATGCGCACCTCATGGGAGACACCAATCTTCCGCGGCGCATGTCGGCACATATGGGGCATGGATACGTCGTAACCGGGAAAAAGTGGAGCTCGAAGCTGAACAAAGTGTGCAAAAATCCACGACTCGAGCAACGCTAGAAACCCGCAAATGCCTCCCGTACCATGGAGAGATCCCTGACTAAGGGCGTGGTACAGCTGCCTTAAAACCAACTGGCCCTAGTTGTACATATGCAAACTCTGGTACTGGTTCACGAACTGGAGGTAATCTAATGGAATGCTGTTCCCGGTTTTGTTCGCGCATATAGTGGTACCTAACAAATATAGTATGTAGGCACGGGTGGCATGATCTACCTGGTCATCAGTGATCCTCCTATCACTATACTGAGAACTACTAAAAGTAGTACGCAGCCACCCTAGGTTCACACTACCAGCATTCCTAAGGTTTTTACTCAGCTCCGATTGTCGCACACCTAGCATGGCAGCATAAGTAGAAAGTCTCTCAACGTCAGAGTCAAAGGGTATAGCTGTGAATGACCTACCTAAAACCGGTAGTCCAGTGATGACGTGGACATCGTCCAAGGTGACTGTCATCTCCCCGAACGAGAAATGGAAAGAAGAAGTCTCCTCATGCCACCGCTCTAAGAATGCCTCCACCAAATGGAGGTTCGTATGCCAGCGGGTGAGTGCATCAACGAGTGGACCGAATATAGTCTCCATCACCCTAGCCCGTACCCTGCTCTGCTTTGTAATGTCCCATCTCCAGAGACTGTCATACATAGCGAAGCATCGGAGATTGACCCTATCCTGCAATATGTATAAAATATGTAAATTCGTAAAACAATAATAATTAAAAACATGTGTATCGAACACGTAAGAAAATTATAAAACAGTATAAAGGTGTAACACTTACATCTCCGTGATAGACGCTATAAGCCTCGTGCAGGGTGTAATCCGGGAAAAGTCCCGGAACATGCGACAGCACGGAATAAAAATCAACATCCTCACCCTCAAATGCTGCCTCTGGCGTGTGAGGTGCATCGTCCTCCGTATAGTCTGGTACATGAGATGCATCAGCCTCCATATACTGCGGTGCATCTACATCGTCATCGTACTCCTCGTCAGGGGGATGCGACGTAGAAGCTGCCCCTGTGGTACCATCAGCAGGAGTAGTAATATAATCACCGCCACGACGGAGACGTCGTCTACTACGGGAACCGGGAACATGTTCCCCGCTCGGAGCAGCCTCCTCGGCCTCGGCCTGCGCTCTAGCCGCTGCTGCTGCCTCCTCGGCCTCGGCATCGGCCCTAATTTTTTTAAACGGATTTTTTGCTTTAATCTTGAATCGAGGCATCCTGTAAATACGACGCAAAAAAATATGTATTAGAATGCAAAACACCAAATGAATATAAAAAAAAAAAACAACTTTGGGCCTCGTCGCAGGCCCAAAATGAGACTTCATTTGGGCCTGGTCGCAGGCCCAAAATGAGACTACATTAAGGGCTCGTCTCATTTTGGCCGTGGGACGAGACCCTGTCGTCATCGCACGAACGGCCTACGACGAGTCCCAACAGCAATGGCCGTTCCAAACTACAACAACCCCAAAACAGCCTCATTTCTAACAAAACCAAGCACCAAAACGTAGATCCTAGCAATACTAACAACAATATAACACTAATCTAACAAAACAACAACTAAAATCATACAAAAATCCAACTTTTGAAATCGAAACCACAAAAACTAAAAAACCTAGATTCGACAGTTTATACCGAATGAAATCAAAAACAAAATACACCATGATGTTTGTATCGTTTACCTTTACGTTTTCTTCAATTTAGATTCTTCAAAAATCGAATTTCAGAAATTGGTCCCACGGGTGCTTGAGAGGTTTCTAGAGAGAGAGGGAGAAAGAGAGGAAAAAAGTGGTGAGAGATCTATCAAACGCTTTTATAGCTAGGTTTTCTGAAAAGGGTAAAATGGCCAAAATTTAGGTGAGAGATCTATCAATTAGGTATAAGATCTAGCGGTTCTAAATCTATATAAATGTGTATTATTTCTAGCCTGACCCTTATTTTTTAACAACTAACGATTTTCATTGTTATTTTTGTTTTTATATTGCTTATAAATGACTCAAAATTAATATCATTTTTCAAGTTAATAATTTGAACCATCAATTAAAACAACGGTATGTTAGAATATTATTTTCATCAAGTTTAGCTAATTTACTTAAGTTATAACTTAGGATACCAAGTTATTAGCTTTCACCGTATGGAGAAACTATGGAGAAAAATTGACCATTTTGTAGATGCAACATGCGAGAATAAAATAACCTTCGTGGATGCGTATTTCATCTATAATCACATAAAAAGGCGAGGATTAAGAGTACACAACCTTCATATTAGAAAATTGACTATATTGCTATAAAGTAATGTCCTTCGGAATGAACAACCTCAGAGTAATATATTAGCGGCTAGTTAACAAGATTTGAAAATTAATTAGGCCAACACACACAAGCCTGTATTGAATACAGATTGGTTATAAATCATCTCGCAGACTTGACCCACACTTTGGCAAACCTTGGAAGAGTTAGTTTTAAGTTCAATTCGGAGAAGTCTATCTCCGGGGTGAGGTTAGGAAAATTCTTTGTCTACGTAGTTATGAGAAATGAATCGAATTAGATCCTACAAAACTAGCCAACATAATAACAATGGGTCTATTATGAATGCAAATGAAATAAAAATACTAACTCAAAGACTAGTTGCATCAGATACTTTTTTCTCAAGATCTTAGGACAAATATTAATCTTTTTTCCAAATATTGAAATGAGCATGGAAATTCAAATGGACTCTACCATGAGATGAAGGTTTTCTCCATATAAATAAATTTATGACTTATCTATAGGTGGTGATAAAACCTCAGTCAAGAGTGATCATATACATGTATCTTTCACCCTCGGACTAAATCATCAATGCAGTACTAATTACAAAGCAAGGAAGAAAATCTAAAGCAGTATTTTATGCAAGTAAATCTTAAGGCTGGTATAAACTAGATATTTACAATTCAAAAAACTTGGTTTGACATTATTTTTGCACCTAAAAAAATGAGATCGTACTTCCAATCATATACAATAATAATATGAACGTCATTCATCTTAAGAAACATATTTTTGAAGCCATAAATATTTTGAATATTGGCCAAGTGATGAGTAGAATTATAAGGTTATGCCATCCATTTTGAAGTAAGAAGAAGAATAATAATAATATAAGGATAAGAAGAAGAAGAATATTATAGAACTCGAATCAAGAAATACCTCGTTAAAGACATACTACCCGAAGAGAAAAAAAAAGCGAGAAAACTTTATTGAGACTTTAGAAACACTATACAAAAGAAGTCTAACCAAGCCACTTTTTTGTGCTTAGGTCTTGATGAAGTATCATTTATCATAGATAATTTATATGATGGAGAAATAAGTGCTCGTTGTGTCTACAAAATACTACCTTGAATAATTCTCCTCCAATGCTATTATTGGCCATCTATTACCTTAAGAAACCGGTTCCTATCAACAATCACATGTAGGAGATTGCAAAACTCAAATAAAAAAATACCTCGTTAAAGGCATACTCCTTGAAGGGAAAAGATAAGCAAGAAAACTTAAGTTGAAGTCATTAAAATTTATTGAGAAATCTAACTAAACTACTACTTTGGTGCTTATAACAACACATGTAATAACAATAGTAAAGGAGTTCAACTTAAAAATCAAAATATTACCTGCAATAAGAATACTAACGAAACTATATAACATGTTTAAAAACTTAAACTTTATAAAATAGTATTATGGACTAATGTTTTACGACCTTAGATTAAAAATATTACGTATTACTAATCATAATACGAATTACATAAAATACAAGAAACATAAAATAGAAAATAATAAGTAACCCATTCATAAAATCAAAGTATTACTTGCAATAATAAAATAGAAACATAAAATAATATTAATTTACATGTTCATAATATTTTCATATGTATTCAAATAAAAATAGTAAAATGCTCTTTCTTACTAAGTCATTAACTTTTATTTATTTTATTTTCTATTATTTTGGTAGATTTTTTTTAAATTGGCTAACAATCTATTGATCAAAACGTTATATTTACTAATTTTCTAGGCTCAAGTAAAATATAAATATCATAATAAAATTTGATCAAAATATAAATATCCACCCCTAGAAGATTAAAACAAAATTTATGTTTTCAGGAAAAGGTACTAAATTTAATATATTTCTAAATCATATCTCAACAAAAATTTAAAAAATGTTTACACCATTCCATTTGTATTTGAATATTTTTCTATATTATATATTTATTTAATTGCATGATCTTGATATTTTCATTAGTAAACAAAATAATAAAAACTTTTTTTAATAATACCCATCAATATATTTATTTTTATCTTTTTTGTTTGTCCATATGATACTCTATTGGAATAAAACTTTGCAATAAATACTATGATGGTTTTTAATCAATTTTATTTATTCATGTGAGAGTCAATGAATCTGAAACCCGGTGAACTAAGTTATTAGATGATACATTTATATAATTTATGTAATGTTTAGTTTTTTTAAGCTTTTTAACTAATCTATTTATTGGATAATGTCTTCTTTTTCGTATGGTTAGGAATATCTGGTGATGAAACATTCAAAAGAAATTAATAACTCGTACAAATTAAAATACAAAACTAAATAAGATACATGAAAGAAATAATATAAATATCTTTGGTTTTTACAAACCTTTCTATGTTGATTAGTCAAAAAAACCTGTTTGTTGGAATAATTTATGACCAATTATTTATTTATTTTGTATTTTTTTTTATATGAGAAATTCTATTTCTAAGGAAAATAATTTATTTCAATCTGTTAATTTTAATGTACAAAATTGTATGCGTGTCTAAATTGATAAGGGAGAGTAAAAGATATAGGGAGAAATTGGAAAGAAACATTTTTAGTTGGGGAAAGATTGTAAAATATATTATGAAATTTCTTATTATGCGTAAATGGTAAAGTGTATGGACTAAGGATGTAATAATTAAGAATTTAAGCGTGTGAGGCCCATTATTGTACTATAAAAGGATCCCCACGAGTTGAGAAGACCGATCTTGATTGATTTAATATTATTTTATCTCTCTACTTTCATAGTACTTTTTCTCTCTAAAAGCATCTTTATAAAGATTTGGTTTCAACAGTTTAGTCCCTCGGATATTCGTTTTACACAAAATTACCCTCGAGCAAACTCTTAATTCATCATTGACGTTGTCTATGGGAAAGCGAAGATTGTCCTAACGGTACTTGCTTTATGGAATTGTAATGAGTCTGAGCGGAATTATGGAAGAACAAGGGGGTGATTTTTTTTAACGAATGTGAGGAGAATCTTGTTGGAAATACTTATCGGAATGAAACGGATTATGAAGTGCACGGTGGTCAGCACGACAGAGAAATCTTTGACGAGTCGGTTCTTTTGGCTCGGAGGAATGAGTTACTACTGGAGAATGTAAAATTGAGGGTAGGAAAAGAAACTATCATGGCAAATATTCGTTCCGAGGTTAGAAGAGAGCATGATAGCGGAAAAGATGAGCGAGAAGTTGATCTTCATCCCATAAATAGAAATGATAGATATAGAGGGCATAGACGACGTTCTTCGAGGAGGAAAGGAAAGCGTCACTTGGAATCTTCTGATTCCAGCAATTATTCTCATTATAGCTCATTAGAGTCATCTCCTGAAAGGAGTCATCGAAAGAAAAGACATGACAGAAGGCATATGGAGCACCGGATGGGAAGAAGTTTGGAGAGGAAATCTCCGAGGGAAAAGAATTATCATACTCCTGCCAATGAGAAAGGTTACGACCAAATGTATTTTCTTTATGGGAACCAAAATGTCGACCAACGGAATACAGAGTGACATCAACAATATACTTTTCCTTCCGATGAGGGTCTTTATTTTCCGAACCATGAGAATTCGAGGGCTAATGTTTATAGGACAGGCCATAACTGGAGAGGTTCTCATTTGTCCTCGGAAATTCTAGCATGCAACCTCCCAAAGCACTTTGATATACAGAGTAGAGTGTTTTCTCAAACCTTCACGGGGGTGGCTTCCACGTGGTACAATAGGCTTCCGTAAGGCAAGATAAATAATTTTGGCATATTCTGAAATATCTTTAGATAGTATTTTGTGGGAAGTAAAAAAAAATTGGCCACTGGAGATACAATAAATCTATTATAAGCAAAACGTTGGGGAGAGTTTCAAGAATTACACCAATCGATTTGTCAAAACAAAAACAGATATGGAATATTGCAAAGATATTGTGGCCTTAGCAGCTTCTAGGATAAGACTTCTCCCCAGACTTTTAAAGGGTACGATAGCAGAGAGTCAGGCGATGACTTTTGGGGCATTATTTGATCAAGTTGAGAAAAAACATTTGATGGAGGAGACTCCGGCATCATAAAAAGGATCAAGTGATCAGCTAGACCATAATCAATTTCAATGGTCCGAATCTAGTATTCATGGGCCTCGTGGTAATGTTCAAGCCAAATCTGTGGGTCAGTATCCGCCGAGGCCGACAACGAGTCAACAAAACTATAGTAATCAGCAAAACTATAACCAAGGAGCTAGGCCTATTTCGAATAAATCGATTCGTACGGACTATTTTGCTGAGTTAACAGAAAATATGGCTACGATATTTGACAAGGCAAGGCAACCGTACAGTTCAAAAAGCCTTTTCCTATTCAAACTCAGAGGGAAAGTAGAAGTGCTAACAGGTTTTGTAAGTACCACGAGGATATTGGGCACAACACCAAGGAATGCATCGCTTTGAATAAAGATGTGCAAGATTTAATTGAGAATGGAATGTTATTGGAATTCTTGAAAAAGGATACTCAGAAAAATGCTGCAATAAAGGTTGTTCCAAAGAATGCTGACACAACAATGGTGATTTCCGAGGAAGTTGATGCTTTTGATATTACAGCAGTATATTTGGATCCCAATGTAGGGAGAAACAACGTGAATATGGTAGATGGGATTATTCCAAAGGATAAAGTAAATGACCTATGTGCTTCTTTGAGTCGTTAGCTATTTTTGGAGGGGATATTATTGCAGGGAACTCCAATAGTTCACAAAAGAGGCATATGGTAAATCTGACTACATAGATTGAAGCAAGGGTTTCAGCGCAGATGCATCGCTTGCCCTCCCCTATTATATGTTTTGACGATGATGATATGAGGAATGTAGCGGGCACACATGAGGATGCGGTGGTGATTGCTGCAGGGATAGTTGGTGATCAAATTCAGAAAATACTTTTTAATACAAGAAGTTCCGCGAATATTTTGTTCATTAGTACCTACAGGAGAATTTCTGACCAACCTGTTATACGACGGTCCGAAAGAACTATAGTGGGCTTTACAAGAGCAACAACAATAGTTGTGGGAGAGTTTCAGTGTATGGTGGAGCTCGGTCGGGGACCATTCAAAAAGGAAGTTGAAGCTTTGTTTATAAAGGTGGATGCACCAACTTCTTATAATGAGATTTGGGGCCGTTCCTGGTTGTCAAAGATGCATGGTGTTATCTCTACGGTGCATCAATGCTTGAAGTATGTAGTAGGGAGCAATATAGGGACAATTAGGAGCAGCCAGAAGATGGCTAGAAATTTTTACCAGATAGCTTTATCCTCAAATGGAGTTCGAGGAGAAGCATCGGAAAAAGCATAGCAGCTAAAAGGGACTTTCTCAGCAATCACTCCCTCTGATGATGATGATGATCATTAGGAACACAAGTTTTAAGATGGAAATTTTTTTAAAGTTTGAGTAAAGATTTATTTTGAGTTTAGAGAAAAGTTGATTGCATTTTTTTCAACAAAGTTAAATATATTTGCTTGGTGTGCAGAGGACGTTACAGGTTTGCCTTCAGAGATATTTTGTCATAAACTAGCAGTACGACATGATGTTCGACCTATTTTAAAGAAAAGAATACCGGTTTCTCAAGAGAAATCGGCAGCTATTGTTTCAGAGGTCGAACAGTTATTAAGCATAGGCTATATTCGAGAGTTGCAATACCTTTGAGGAGCAGATTGGCTGGAATTTGGAAGCTTATATTAATGATATGTTGGTAAAGAGTTTACAAGACGAAGATCATTTTGCTGACTTGGAGGAAACTTTTATTAATTTGAGCAAAATAAATCTAAAGCTAAACCCAGAGAAGTACATTCTTGGTGTACGGTCGGGGAAGTTTCGTGGCTATATGATAAGTGAAGGGGGAATTGAGGCTGATCCAAAGCAGATAAAGGATTTGACGACTATGGCTCCACCTCAGAATATTAAGGAAGTCCGGATTTTGACAGGAAGATTGGCCGCATTGAATAGGTTTATGTCTCGTTCATCGGATAAATGTGCGCCTTTCTTTAAAGTGCTGAGAAACGCCAAACAGTTTAGTTGGACCGAGGAATGTTCTAAAGCATTTCGTCAGATTCAAGAGTATTTCATGTCCCAATAAATACTTTCTAAACCTTTGGTGGGAGAAAAGCTGATCGTTTATGTGTCGGTATCAGATTTTATAGTTAGCGATGTGCTACTACGAGAAGAGGTTGAAATTTTAAACCCGATATGTTATTTTAGCAAAAGTTTGCTAGATGCAAAGAGACGGTATATGAAGTTGGAAAAATTAACGTTGGCCTTGGTAACAATTGCTTGAAAAATGAGACCGTATTTTGAAGCTCATTCCATAGTACTTCGAACAGCATTCCCCATAAAAGGTTTGTTACAGAGCCCGGATATATCAGGAAGAATGACGAAATGGTCAGTAGAATTGGGAGATTTCGACATAACGTTTGAGCCTCGAAGGCCATAAAATTTCAGGCTTTGGCTGACGTTTTGGTTGAATTTCACTTAGAAAAGAGTAGATATGGAGATTGTTGGGTAGCCAGATAAGACAGAATGGTTCGTTCGAACTGATGGGGGGTCAAATATTTTTGGAAGTGGTGCTGGAGTTCAGCTAATTTCACCAGATGGGATATCGATGTTTCAAGCTATCCGTTTCGGTTTAAGGGCTAGAAGGGTTAAATTGATCAGCGATTCACAGTTGGTGGTTGACCAAGCTTTGGGAGAGTCAAAGGCTAGAAAGGATTAACTAGTCAAGTATTTGAAAGTCTTGAAGGAATTGGTTTTAAGTTTTGATGAGGTTCAGTAGGAGCATGTTCGAAGGGAAGAAAATATGATCCATGATTCCTTAGCAGCAGCTTCGCGATACGAAAGTTATCCATGGGCAATAATTTAGGAGTATCATTCGGTTACAAGTAACACAGAGTAATTGATGACTGTGGAGGAGGTTTGTCATGTTGTTACAGATGATTGAAGGTCATAAATTGTGGGCATTCTCGAAAAAGATAGTTTACCAATAGATAAATCACAAGCTAGAAGAATCAGGTTTAAATCTCACGACTATATCCTTTTGGGAGGAGTCTTATACAAGAAGTCCATAAGTAGACCTTTGTTTAGATGTTTGGCCAAGTACGATTCACAATTTGTCTAACCCAGAGCTACATGATGGTGAAGGATCGGCCTATTGTGGATATAAAGCGTTAATTCAACGAGTGTTTTTGGTCGGTTATTGTTGGCCGACTATTTCCAGTGATGCAAAAGAGTTGGTAAAAATGTGTGATACATGTCAAAGATACGCCAATGTAATACACAAGCCAGGGGTACTGTTAGAAAGTATTTCCGAAGCAGTGCAATTCGATAGGTGGGGTATTGATTTAGTTGAACATTTTCCAATGGCGTCCGGGGGAAGGTAAACGATCATAGTAGCAGTTGATTATTTTTCCAAGTGGGTGGAAGCAGAACCTTTAGCGGGGATGAAAGAAAAATATGTTATTAAGTTTGTTGTCTCGAACATTTGTTGTTGTTTTGGGGTGCCGATAAAACTCACAACAGATGATGGACCTCAATTCAATAACAAGGAGTTTAAGAGTTTCTGCGTTTCCACGGGCATACAACAATGTTTTTCTGATCCGTTTCATCTACAAGACAATGGTCAAATAGAAGTGACCAATAGAAAAATTCTCGACGGATTAAAGAAGAACTTGGATGGAAAGACTGGAAAATAGCCAGATTATTTACATGAAGTGTTATGGGCTTATAGAAAAACGACTTGAACTGCAACTCCAACATCTCCTTTTGCTTTGGTACATGGAATGGATACGGTGGTCCCCTCGAAGATTGTTTCCCCATCATACTGTGTGGTAGCTTATGCAGAAGACTTGAATGATCAAAGCAGGGCTATGGAATTAGATTTGGTCGAGCAAGAAAGACGACAAGCACAATGAAAGTCTCTACACTATCAAACATTAATGAGGTGCAGGTACGATTCGCAGGTAAAGCATATAAATTTCAAGGTGGAGGACAAGGTATTACGAAATTGTTTTCTTCATACCAAGGAAAAATCCTCGGAAAATTGGGACCGAATTGGGAAAGCCCTTATGAGGTAACAGAGAAAGTGAAACATGGAACGTATCGGTTAAAATATAAGGAGGGGAGATACCTCAAGAATGAGTGGAATATAGAGCATTTCAATTTGTATCTGGAGTAAGAATGAGGATTTTGGCATCTAATAATTATTTTTTATTTTCAAGTTCGCAAAAACAGCGAAGGCATACTCTTTCTTACCCTGTTAGGCACAAAAAGGTTTTAACGAGGTGCCATTATTAGCTCATCAATACATTTGATGTTTTGCCTCAAATTATTTTTTCTAAGTTACAAGGTGTGATCGGATCATT
This sequence comes from Limnanthes douglasii subsp. nivea, assembly GCA_036936605.1. Lineage (NCBI taxonomy): Eukaryota > Viridiplantae > Streptophyta > Magnoliopsida > Brassicales > Limnanthaceae > Limnanthes > Limnanthes douglasii. The sequence continues at coordinate 812,881 of JAUPFV010000004.1, read as the reverse complement.
AGGATAATAATTATGACAATTATAAGCCTGCCTTAGAGCGGCATACAATGAATATTATGATCAATTAAAGTTGGCATAAGACAATTATTTTATTCAACGCAAGTTCACACACAATCATTTTTCATACCAAGTATGAGGTTGAAAAATTTATAAGATTGGTATTTCAACCAGTGGCATACAAGGAAAGTTGAGATAAATGTTCTTTGGAACAAGTTGATACCATTACAAATATTGCCTTAAAAGATGACAATGACTTATACAAAAACGTGTACAAAAAACTAGTTCGAATTTGTTTACTCAGAATGTTTCGATGAGTCGCTCTCCTCGGAATCTGATGACTCACTTTCACTAACAACAATATTAGGTGGGAAAAGTTCAGGGGAGACAAGCTTCCAAAAACTTCTTAAGTCATAATCAGGATACTCTTCGTGAATTTGGGTGACCAATCCTGCTCGGGTAGTAGCATCCCGAGCATTAAGCTTGTCCACACATTTGGCTGCATATGCATTCACATCTGCCTCTTTCTCTGTCTCTATCTTCTGAGGAAATTCTGTAATGGTCCTTAACATATTTTTCTTTTCTTCTACAATAGTCTTGAAGTATGCAAGACAATCCTTAAATCTTTTTGTTGCAATTTGGTGAGCCTTTTTTAGTTATGCAAGGAGTCTTTCTTGAGCACATGTCTTCTTTTGGTAGAGATCTCTTTCTTCCCGGCAACATTTTTCGAGGAGAAGGACATGGTTTTCTGAGGCAGACAATCTTTCCCAAATTGCATCAGCATGCCCTTCTAGGGTGGAGTGTTGTTTATTTATCTCTTCAAGCTGCGCGAAAGCAAGGGAAGCTTTGAACTTCTAGTGGTTTTTCCGGTCTTCTAGATGTCACATTTTTCTTCCCATGTTGACGGAGGCATGAAGTAGGTTCCCAACATTTAGAGAAAATTCATCTCCTTGAGGAATTTCGAAGGAACTACTAGGAGAACCTATTGTTGTATAGTCAAAATTCGAAGACTCACCAGTTAAAATGATATGTTCATTGGTTTGTGGAGGATCGCTTCGAGGAAATGGGAGTGGTGCTAATCTTGGGAGATCATCATTTGAAGATGGATTTGAAGATAGGATGAGTGGAGAGTTGGGGACTTGACCTGAATTTCCTTTATCTTCATATGTATTTTCAGTTTCAGCAATTTATGTTCCAGTGCCCTCAGAGATTTCGTGGATATCATCTTGTGCTTTAGTGTCCTCGGACATTTCCTCGTTGGGTTCCAAACTAGCTTTCTTCTTGATTTCTTTTTTCTTGGGTTTTTTTGTTGATGTCACAAGCTCGATTAATTTTATCTTTTTTGTCTTAAAGGTTGATAATTTCTATATGTAGTCACGTGTTTCACATCATCATGATAATTTGTTTCCACTTTGGACCAAAAGGCTTGATTGTTGCTACCATTTTACTTGTTTATTATTTTGTGTTTGCAACTATTGGTTACATCTTCTTAGGATCTACCGAACAATATATTCTGGATTTTACACATTTTAGGTTTGAAATTTAGGATGTTTCCACTCCGAAATTAAGCAAAATATTAAAAAAATAATTCTAATATAATCCGCAAATTAATCGAAATAACTTTTTAACATTTTCAATAAATTTATTTAGGACATATTCCATACTTAGATTCATCTTTTCAATTTGATATGTTGCAATTATTTTGAATAGGATTTGTTTGATACGATCTCAGGAAGTTGATATACTTCTAGGGTGTTTTATAACATATCATATTTTCAATAGCTACTTGTACTGGGTTGGATAGTTAGATATTAAACTACTATTAAGTAAATTAAACTATAAGTGAAACTGGTAGTTCATGAGAAGGACATCTGCGTAATAAATAATTTAATCTTTCTCATGTCTCATGAAAAAAAAAATCCATATCATGTTGATAAAAATGTAAGATATAATTTTGCAATTTAAGTAAAAGGATACATAATACTTCATCAACAATATCGGTACTAAATTATTCCAAGTGGAGAATATATATATATATATATATATATATATATATATATATATATATATATATATAAGGGGTAGTAAAATAAACAAAATCTTACCTTCATAACAAAGAGATAATTGGATCATACACAATTTAATTGTGTTTTATGAGGCTCTAATGAATTTTAAATATTGTAAATCAAGTAAATCTGCAATGTGTATGTTGATTTACTTCTCCTCCAAAGTTATAATATACTGAATATTCTTAAAATAAGTTGTACATTGTCGATTTACCTTGCCGTTCAATGATAGGGTGTTAATAAGAATACATAAAGTGAGTAAATGAGTACTCCAACAAATACTTATTAATATTATAAATAATAAAAATTATTTCACCAATAACAGTGCCAAAAAATAGATTGAAAAAAAATCATAACATTAGTTTTCAAAGCAATATTTTTAGACTTTGGATCATACTTACTGTTAATCATGGTATTGATCTTAGCATACGTAGTATTAACTTGATATGAGAAATCGATGTTAGTTTTGGACAACACAACATTTTGAGAGCTTAGTTTCTTATTCAAAGTTATTCAATACTTTGGGTAACTAATTCTGATTTTTTGGAAATTAACTATGCATTTTTCTTCTTCAAAGCATCTTTCTCAGTAGTCTCTTTCTTTAAAATTGTATATCCTCTTTAAGATTTGTCTAAATCATCGGTAATTTCTCTGATTGACCTAAGTAACATGGTTTACCGTCTAACATTTTATATTGTCTCAATATTTGATGATTTTAGTGACCAATATGAAAACATCATTGGATTATGGTAACTCTGAAAGATAGGTAAAAAAAGAAGAGGGTGATAAGCAAAGTATTTATTAACAACAACTTCGGATCAAGTTGAAGTGACAAATTGAATCTCAATTTTCCCTTACAAGATGAAGTCTTACTCATACCATTGTAATTGGACAAATTAAGAAATTATTAGAGTTGGCGAGCCATCAATAATAATGGACATGGAACGCTTATGGAGTTAGGTAGTTGCCTAGGACCTATAAGAGATACTAATGGGTTATGTGAGGAATTTGGTTCTTGAAGAGTTTGTGAAGTAGCAATGAGAGTGCTAGGTGGGTTGGTGTTATGAGTTAAAGTACTAAAAAAATGAAAATTTTCTTTTGTCATGATCAGAAGTTAGTTTTGGAGGTGCAGAAGGTTCGCACATTTTTTATTCTTACCTTTTTGTTAATAAGAGGGTGTGATAGAAGTTCTTTCTTAAATAACATGACATCGAATGGGAATGATAGGAGTTTAGTTTTACAATAGGATATTGACCATAAATAAAAGAGTCATGTTTGTTATGATAGTGGACATTATAAAAAACAAGAGTTTTTTCTTAATAATAACAAAAAGCATATTATAAGCAGATGTGTTATTTGAGGGGCTTCGTTAGGTTTAAAGCTTTTTTTCTTTATAACAACACGATTCAAGCTACAGATTTTTAGACCCATTTGCCAAATAGGGGCCCTATCTTGTCTTATGAGTGTTCATCATTTTTTATAGCACACTATTAAGGTGGTGTAGGCTCTTCTTCAGTAGTGGTCAGATTATCATTTTGACGATGAGGGTTTATAATAATTATATTGATTTTTCTTTTTTTGAATGAGGAAATCTCTTAAAATGTCAAGTTCATTAACTTGTAAAGCAAATCATCCTATAAGATTATGATGATATTCATCATAAGTTTGCTTGATATGATAGGCATCATCGACACATTTTGGCACTTTTTTAGGAACTTTTAAACCATGTTCAATTCGGTCATGGTTATGGAATCGTTGAAGGATTACCCTCCTAATATTTTCAGGTGTAGCATCCTCTCCATAGTTAGTTAAGATAATATTTTCATCAGGTGTCATATTAAGTTCATAAAATGCGAAAAACCAATTAGTTTAATATCTTTTATTGTGAAAAGATAATGAAAATTTAAAAACCAAACCGAATAGGCCGTAACATGCAAACGTGGATAATGATTTATATTAAATTCTTCAAAAAAATAACTAAATACTTATAGGTATTGATTTGATTCAGCAAGAAAAAACAACATTTTTATCAGAATAAAACAAGTCGAAAAGAAAAATAAAAACAAAAATAGATAGATCATATCTTGTGTGTAGTCATCCATCATCTTTCAACTTGGTCATATTATCAGTTAACATCTCAATATTCCCTGTTCATTGTTACACAAATAGATAAATGTTTCCAAGCATGAACATACAAATAAAGGTTGGGAATTTTATTCCCATATTTGATACTTATAAAGTAGAAAGAGGTGTTTATATATTTGAAAATGTCAATGTTGGTTAAGATATCTGAAAGATCAATAGGTATTTCTAGGATTTTTGAACTAAGTAACAAACTGAGTATGGTACGCCACCCACTGATAGCTAGTTCAAATGGACATATGCAGATATACCTAAAGAATTCTTGAATAAATTTGGGCAAAGATAATCGAAGTTCCCAATGAAATACAAATGTAATGAAACACATTTTGTCTTCTTCACCTTGATGGGGTAATTCACCAGGGTTAGGAAGGTGAGTAACAATATCACCAGATTCCGATAAACTTCAGAGTTACTCATCCATGACTGCAGCGATATAATCAACAAGAACACTAATCCATGTCAAGAAAGGTTAAGTAAGCATATAATAAAACAAAGAATAAAATAATGAATTCCCAATTCTTCAACAAACAAAAGTTTCTTCAAAATAGAACCAATCAATCAACAACCCTAATAGTTCCAAATATTTCTTAGAGTGGTTATTTATCTAAGCTATGTTTGGAGGTGATTATTTAGAAAGAACAACACGGGAAATGTAGAGAGAGAAGCTTACAAAAGGAATAATAAAGCAATGATTGATCCATTTTCCTAAAAAGGTGTGTTGCTTTATATAGTACAAAGGGTGGGTCTATAAATTATATGATTACCCATTTTATGGTACCCTAAATGTTACACCTTTGTTGGTTTTCTTTACAAAACTTTTATAAAAGCTAATTATATCTTTTATTTAACCAATTTAACTTATTGTTCTAAATATTTATTTCGCTTATAAGTAGCTCATCAGTCCTTGTGAAGATATTCGAGCGACGACTAAAATGATTAGAACACCACACAAACATCTAACCTTATTTATCAGATGTTTCTCATCGGAACAATGACATCACTGATCAGATTGGTAAACTCATGATCACGTATTGCAGGTTTTGCTTTAAATCCATGTGTCACAACGACTTTTGACAGCACAACGCGTGCTCTGCTCAAAATCCATGTGTCAAAACAATTTTCAACAGCATAACGCATGCTATGCTCCAAATCCACGTGTCACTCGGTTTCTGACATAGGCGTGCATGCCTTCCAAAATGAGTTTTCAGTGACTAAATGTGTCAGAGAACTCTTACACTCCCCTGCGCGTATATACTTCATATCATAAGTATAAATTCTATCTTCCACAAAAGTCTTCATCTTTACGACGCGCTTATAACCAAAGAAATTATATTCGCTTACTTGGGCCCTCACAACCATTAAAATCCCAAAAGTCTATCTATAAATACTCAAACTATTTATTAGTTTGAAGTTATCCACTTTCACAATTTTAGAAAGATAGATAGAGAGAAACGTCTGGTTAGAGAGAGGAACATATATAATACTTTTCTAAATATTTTCATCCACTTTTTATACCTATGAAGCATGAGTAACTTGTTTAACATCGATAAGGGAGACGAAGAGAGAAAAGCCCCCGGTTTAGACGAGTAGCTGAAACCATTACAAATTCTCAAAACCTCCTACTACGGTCAGTGGCCTCCAATCAAGACGACAAGGGTGATCTAGATGATTCGAAAAAACAAGACTCTATATTAACATTTATTCTAATTTTTTATGAAGAGAGAATAGTGGAGAAAACAAATGGTAGTAGTTTGAAGAAGAAACGGTCACCTAAGCTCGTAGGGAAAACGTACCCAAAAATGAGAATTTTATCTCATGCTTATGCTCCTTTCAACACTCCTTTGGAGAGCCCCTAAACCACTCCCAAAATTACTCCTCAAAGGCTTCACAAAAACCTCCAACAACAACATCTCGACCGATGATGGCGAAAACCATTTCTCCTACAACAAAATCCAGAAGAGTACAACCCCTTGAACCCATCAAAGAGGTGAGAGAAAGATATATAGTTGATGAACCTGAAGACGATCAACATGATGAAATCACTGTTATATAATCGTCAACCTATCAAAGAAATTGTTCCCTCAACTTCTCAGGTCGCATCTTCCGCGCAGACCTAAGCACCAGCCCCCATAACAAACCTAAAACAAGTTATTCTATTCAAAATAAGACCAAGTTAAAAAATACTAAAAAAGATATTGTCGAATTGCCCTCAAACATCGAGGCTATCTTAGGACATAATTTGCAAAAGGTTGAAGGAAAACATCTTCTGACTCTGTACAAAATCAAGTATAAGTACTTTCAACGTTTCGAGGAGGCAAAGCTTAAAACCTGATGGGGAATTCCAAAGTCCATAAATATCCACTTTTGTAAAGACGAGGAGACTTCTCTATCTGTTTGGGACATTGAGATGATTGTCTATTTGGAGATTCTGAACTAGGGTCTTCGGTCCCCATTAGATCCTGCTATGGGGAAGTACTTTGGGCTGATAAATTTATGCCCAACTCAAGCTAGTCTGATTCTTTGCTTCACCTTGATAGTCTACATAATGGCTTCCCGGATAATTGAGGTCAGCTTGTCTATTAGACAATTTATAGGGTTGACTACTGTTTCTAATAAGCCTCGCTTTCTCTTTTATTACCTAACCCTTGCGCGTGAATTCAAGATAGTGGACGATCCCATGCAAGACGACAAGAAGTGGAATCAAAGATTATTCTTCATCTCTGCTTTGTTAGAGATATGATTCGAAGAGTCTGATGAAAGACCACATTGGCTCACTTTGAGGTGGACTAGAAGAGTATAAATTTTTGTTCGTAGTCATATTTACTTTCGCTTTATTTACCTAGTCTATTTTACCAAACTTTTCTTGGGGGACACAATGAATGGGGTTTCTACACCATTCCAGGGGCATTAAAAGAGGTTGGTTGGATCTTTGCTCAACTAAGAAGTTGGGCCAATTCTTCATGTTCTAATGAATTCCATTGATGCTTCACTCTGTCTAATCTAGCTAAAAGCCATATTTAGAAAGCTGATTCGATGAGGGCTATATATTTGCAAGAACTCATGGTGCCTCCCACACAAGGCATAATACTTGAATGATTAGAAGCCACACACGTTCACATCTACGTTTGTGCAAGAACTAGGGCTCCAAGTCCTCTGAACCTTAAAAATATATGGTTGAGGAAGAAAATAATGGAGCTGGAGCTAAGGCCAAGGAAGAGAACAAGATAAAGTTGAGATGGAAGAGGTTAATCCCGATGGGAAAGATGGATCCAAAAGGCCATAAAAAACTCGTCACAAGACAACGGAAAATGTAAAGTTATCGAAGAGAATGGTCAAGAGGCACTAGAAAACAAACAAACCAATCCTCAAGAAAATGAGGCAAATGATGGTGAGAGAGGTCAAGGTTATAAAGAAAAAGGTCATGGGAACTTCAAAGATGGTTCTCCATCAGTTTATTTTGATATCTATGAAAATCATTTCCTAGCACTCGAACTTAATAAGCTGCTTCACGTTATGGCACTTCTCAAAAGGAAATCTAAATGAAAAGATCATTATAAAGAAGACACTCTCTAGAGAAGATTCTCCATGAAAAAATTGGAGGATGGGCTTGCCCACTATAAGGAAGTTGCTGTTAGACTTTTAAAACATCTCAATATGGTGGAATATCAGTAAAAGTTGGAGCATGAGATATTTCACAACGGGCGGGACCACTTTATTGTTAGGGATACTAATAGGAATACGCTTGTCACGACTCTAATCGATGGCTATTATAAGACCAAAGATTATTTAAAGTATGGATTCCTGCCTTGAGAAGTATGTTGTTGATTGTGTTTCTAAGTTGGAGCATCCAGATACTAAAATTAAGTTTTCCATAGTGTTGGATATTCATAAGCGCAACCTGGATTTAATATTAGGAAATTTTTGGGAACTCATTGTTGAAAAGTATCGTCCGGAGGTCGTTTCCTTGAAGGATGAAGAATCACCCAACAATTCTGAAGAATCAAATAGCTCTTTGTCAAGCTCATCGAAAAATGACTTTGAAAGTACCCCCTTCGAGGTAAATAAGTAGTTGGTTTGCTTTTGTATATTTTTCTTATTTTTTATTTTTAAACTAGTTGTGCCTTGTGTACGTTTTGTAAAGTCTTCGTATCATTTGGAGGGATTTTGTACTTTGAAGATTTCTATCAAATAACGTTTATTAAAGGACCCTCCTGATTGATAACTAAATGATTGTTGATCAGTTCTAGTTGGAAGACCCTTCCAGTCCAAAAGATAAAAAATTGCTAACCAACATTCGTTGGAAGAACCTTTGGGTCTAAAAGATAAAACAATGTTGACCAACATTTGTGTGAAGATCCTTCCGATCCAAAAGATAAATAATTGTTGACCAACATTCATTGGAAGATCCTTCCTATTCAAAAGATAAAGTTTTTTTTACCGAAATTTGTTGGAATACCCTTCCGGTCCAAAAGATAAAAAATTATAAAAAAATATTTTGAAATTGAAAACTAATATTATATATAAATCGGCTATAAGGGCACCTCGTTAAAACCTTCCTTCGCCATAAGAGTAGGAACGATTATGCCCCCGATCTTTACAAAAAATTAAACATACACACATACTTTTACATTCATTCAAAATAAAACTTAAAGTACTCAATATAGCACGAGGGGGACAAAGATCTCTTTCGTCCCTATATCTGAGTCCATATGTCTCCGGTTTCAACTTTTCCATTACTATGTATATGCCCTCCCAATTAGGTCATAATGTACCAAGCCGCTTCTCCTTCGTATGAAAAAAAGTTTCCTTAATACTATGTCTCCAATCTTGAATTCTTTTTGTCTCACTTTAGACGCATTTCTGGTCCTCATCAAAGGTTGGTAGTGCATAGAATTTCATTGTGCTCGTCTTCTTTTTTATTTGATTAGATCTAACATAAAACGCCTCCCTTCATTGGTATCCTCCTTGGAATATTAAGTGATTTGATACGATGGGAAGACTACTTCAGATGGAACCACAACATTCATCCCGTAAACTAATGCAAATGGAGATTCCAGAGTTGATGTCTAATGGGTGGTGCAATAAGCACGTAAGATCTTTTGTAAAGAATATAGCCACTTTACACTTTTACCTTCCGATTTTTTTTGATTCCATCAAGAATTATCCGATTAATTACCTCAACCTGGACATTTGTTTGTTGATAAAAATATGATGAAAACACTATCCTAATCCTTTATAGAACAAAAAGCCTTCATATCTTTATTGTCAAATTATGGTATGTTGTCCATCGTTATTCTCCCTCACCTTTTGAGATAACTTTGTACCAATATTTAAACTTTTTTCGTTAAAATAAAAATATGATCCTTAAAACTTTCGTCAGGGACCAGAAGTATGGGGGTGTCCCTTGGATCACCAACATGATAGGACCCCAAGGAAGACCGCAATAACTGTTATCCCTTCTTCGGCTAGCCCCCCTTGATCTGCTTTGAGGCCAAAGTCGTTTGGGAACATTCTCTTTCCAAATTTGTTTGCTCCTAACCATTTTTATATTATTTCCCATAACACATTTCAAGCATTGGGGAACAATTGACTCTACTGCATGCATTCTAGATGTCCAAGACCTCCGAATATTGCGTTGTACGATGTTAACGCATACACGACAATGAAAAACACTGCTTCTTCTTTCTTAAATAGTCCGCCACCCAGCTTAACTTTTCCTTCAAATTACCCAACCACTTCGGTAGTCACCTTAGTGAATCCTATTATTGTCTGATTCGACCAAAGAATTTTCAGGATATTCTCTATCTTTTTGTAAGTTCTTATGAACATTATATTTTCCAAAACTACCGCTGTCAATAAGTTTTTTTGTATCTCATCCCTAGCAATTTCTGCCACAATCAATATAGCATCCTCGTGCGGCTTAGTCACTTCCCTCATATCACCATCTTCAAAACAAAATAACGGAGATGTACTCCTATACAAAAATACCAAAGCCCATGACTCTAATTTAGTTTCTAAGCTCACAAATGTCTTTTTCGAGAATAATTTGATGTCCTTAAAATATTATCGCGTCCAAAAATTGTTAGTGATATACAGAAAGCACACAATTTACTAACCTTTACACTCACAACCGGCTCCTCCACCAACATAATCCGACTTATACGCGATTTTAGATCTAATTACTGTGAATAGACATCAAAAGAATCAATAAGTGCTTTTTTGCTTTGGAGCGGTAAGAGAAGTATTCTTAACAAATTTTGTCAGCTTCCCATTTTTAATCCACACTTGTATTTATTTCTTTAACGTTACACAGATTTTGTATCATGCCCAACATCCTCACGGTATTTTCAATATATGTTACTTCTGTTTTCCGTTAGATTCAAGTAGAGTTTTTGTGGTACACTTTTTGTAGAAGCCCTGTTAGGTACAAATATGAGAAAATCCATACTTCTTAATTCATGCTATCAATTACTTTTTCTTAATACCTGAGTGTGGAAATGTATTCCACTTCAACCCTCTTTCAATTTATAGATGCAGGATTTTGGATTTTTTTTTGCTTTTGATATTGAATTCAGAGAGTTAGAAGCTTTAGAACGAATTCCTAATTTCTAGAAGAAATATGATGCACTGCTCGATCTTTAGAAATGTTTGTAGGTAATGAGAGATGCTTGTAAGTAATAAGATTTGAATTTCTCTTCTCTATTCAACTTGGATCGATAAGGATGAGCTTGTATATTTCTTTTGTTTGCATCTACTACGTGCTTTTTTGCTTTCCTTAATGTGAATTCAATTTGATCTACTTTCAAGCTTGTGCTTATTTTCATGACCAGTTATTAGGATACTTATTATAGAAAAAGGCTTATCGTGCGTATTCTAACTTGATAATAAAACTCGAACAAATGAAAGGGAATAAACAGATGCTCAATGAAATGCCAAGGCAATAATTGAGGAAAATTAATGTTGAAAAACTTGTGAAGGATTTTGGACTCTAAAGATACATAAATTCTTCTTTAAATCCTTGTCGAATCTCAGAAGACGGAGCCACCTTCAATCAGAATGATCACTTGCAGAAATAAGCAACAAGCAGATTAGTTTGAACATTTCTAGTCTTCAATTAATTCTTTTGATTTAAAATAAAAATAGAGTTACAGTGATTTAGTGATCATATTGAGTACGGATGGAAAAGAGAGGATCCCCGACTGGATTACAGTAAATTCTTTGAAAGCATCATCTAACACTCCAACAATCGTTCATTATGTAACAAAAGATCAATTGCTTCCATAATTATACCCTAAAATTTTAAATATTTTATTCGCATCAGAAAAATTATTGTCATATTTGACTTTCTATCGCTATATACAAATCAATATGTTTACGCTTTGTATTTAATTTTCAGTAATTTATCTATGTATCTAATTTTTAGAGGAGCTTCAACACTCTCGAATAGGGATGACAATATGAGTTTTTTCTGGTCTAATAAGAGTTGATCCAGTGAGATTTTGTTCAGGCTGAACATAAAACTAATTGGGTATTGATCTTGAAATTATGATTGGTAATTGTTAAGAGTGACTCTTAACAGTAATCGGGTCAGTTTGTATCCAGTTATTTTTTTTTAATTTGTCTAGTTTTATCCAATTTGGTCAAAAAATAAAAATAATATATAAAATAATAAAATAAAAAAGATAGAATAAAATAAAAATTATAAAAATTAGATTTGGGCTAATGAATGAACTTTTTTTAATAAAAAAGTATAATATTATAATAGATAAAATGTCATTTTATTAATCAATAAATCAATTAGATTTTGTATTTATAATAATTTTCACTCTTAAATTATAAGGATAAATGACACGTGCAATTTTTGCCCGTTTCAACCATCAATTACGATTGACTATTAAAAATTATTATATCCTAATACTACTAAGTTCTTTACATTTTCAATTGAGTATTTTTTGGCGTCGTTAATTTCACTTGTGAAGTATTGTTGATCTTTTTTCTATATTTAATTGTCTCTTTCCTCACCTCATTAGTTAAGTCTTTTATTAATGCAATATTGTATGATAATTGTGGGTATGGTGATGGGTTCATGAATTTTTATTTTTGCAGGTATAATGATTACTGGATTCGGTGTGTCATTTCACAAATTTCTAACAAGATTTGCTTTTAAAATCTATAATTGCTTGATGGAGGAAGAGTTATCCTCGAGAATGACTAATCTGTAATGTTAAAAGGATTGAAACCGTATGACTTAAGTTGTCTCCAAGACTTGAGATAGTAATTAACAATGTAGGGTATGTACGTGAGGTAAAATGCAACCTTATTTCTAGTCGGATGTTAGATGTGGAGAGTTTACATATAAAGTTGGAGACGATAGACTTAGAATTTTACAGAGCTCTCTTGTTATTTTTGAAAATTATAGGACTAATAGTGTGTTAGTTCTTGAGGATACTGTAGTAGTAAGGGCGCATCTAGTATGATGAAAGATTCTACCTGGTTGTAGCAAAAATAGCTAGGGTATTAAAGTGAGAGTATACACAATAAACTAAGTAAACAAGGGTTGCTAGATAGTATAGCAGTTTAGAAGCTGAGCTTTTGTGAAAGCTGCGTTTTGGTTAAGAGCAATATGGTGAATTTTCTACCAAGCACCCAAACATCCAATGGAGTGCTTGATTATATTCATTCAGACATTTGGAGTCCCATACGGAACCTACCATAGATGGTGAAAGGTACTTTAAGTTGTTGATTAATGACTATTCCATGAAAGTATTGGTTCTACTTTTGAAGACCAAAGATGAAGCGTTTGGTATCTTTGTAAATTAGAAAACATTGATAGAGAATCAAACCAGAAAAGTGCTAAAGAAGCTTCATACTAGTAATGGCTTGGAATATATGAACAAGCAGTTTACTAGCTATTGTATGACATGCACTCAATTGGCTCATGAGATATTGGAAGGGTTCGACTGCTGTAGGGTTGTGTTACAGTTAGAAGAACATGGATGATATAATGGTGAAAGTTTATGTGAACTACGAAGGACTGGCTAGCTGAAAGTCTTGTATATAGAAGGTCGTTGTGTTGTCGTCTACCAAAGCTGAGTATATACATGTTACTAAAGTTATGCATGAAGATATTTGGTTGAAGGGATTGTTTGGTGTACTTAGTGGTATGGGGGAATATGTGGTTGCAAAAGGTTTCAATTATTAGAGTAAAGTCCATTGGGCAAGATGCGATTTAACAAATAGCAAACGGAGTACAACGGTTATATACAGTAGCGACCTTGTCGAGGCCAAACCGAAGTGTATCCACTTCATAACAAGGAAACCTGAAAGACATCGGGCAAGATCACTACTATTAACTATACTGAGGCCCAAACGAAAGATGTCGAGGACATCATCCAAAGAGAAACCGAGCAGAAGTCATTGTGAAAGCTTAACGTAACGTGAATGAGGCCTGCCCAACCGATAAATTGACCGAACCTAGATCATATGGAAAGCGTGAATCCAGTTAGGGCTCGCCTAAACGGTTTCTTTACCGAGCAACGACCATATACAAAGGATAACATGTAGAGTCAGGTCCATCAAGGAAGGAACCACATTTAGCGATGATTTTATAGCTATGAGTTAAGCCTAATTAAGATATCTTAAATAGGTGAGCAATTATTATTGGGTGTTGTTGACTAGGCGATCCAACGTAACTTCCCACAATTAGAGTAATGACCATAACTGACTGATGAAAACCTTACTTATTATACCTGGGTGATGGTACACTCCCTTTGAATAAAGAAACTGTACTTGCCGCTAAGTATTGCATATTGGATAATGTTCTGTACCGAAAAAGTGCAACACGCCACTGTTATGCTGTTTAAGTAAATAATAGGCTACCGTAGTTCTCCACGGCTTACATTCAGGTGATATAAGAGAATATTATGGCCACTGCAGCCTCATCAAATGATTTTTCCTAACAAGCTACTATTAGCCCGAGGTGGCCGCTAATGCTGAGTGCATAGTTCAACAATGCCACCCATGCCACCAATTTGCTAACACTAGACATCTATTAAGTGAACCGATGGGCTTTGACCTGATCCCATGCCCTTTTGATAAGTGGGGCATCGTCTTAGTTGGACCACTTCTGATGCCTACTCAATTTTTAGTAGTGGTTTTCGATTATTTTACCAAATGGGTCGAGGCCGAAGCTCTCTCCCGTATGTGAAACCATGACATTTGTGACTCCACACATCATCAAATACTTGCCCAATATGGTATTCCTCAAGTGCTGACGACAGACGCAAATCCTCAATTCTAAAATTTAATCGTCACTATATTGTGTAGGTGTTATGGCATCAAATATCACTTCTCCACCCCCTACTATCACTAGGTTAATGAGAAGGTCGAGGTGACAAATCGAAAGATGTTGTATTGCATAAAAATGAATTTTGAAGGTGCTAAAAGGAAATGTCCTTATAAACTCTTTGAGGTGCTATCAGCCTACCACACTACTCCTCGCACAATAACTGTTAAAACTTCATTCACGCTCGTCTACGGGGTATAGGTTATGGTACAAGCCATATTCATCATTCCAAGTGACATATTTACGAACTATTCTGAGCCCCCAAATTATATTGACCAATTCGTTAGTGTCGACCTTATTGAGAAGCGTCGCGATCAACCATGCGTACGTACACAACATTACATAATCCTGACGAGAGGACGTTTTAGTTTGAGATTACAGTCACGTACTCTCCAAGTTGGTGAGCTTGTTTTGAAGATACTATTTCAAGGAACATGGGATACAGTTGCTGGAAAATTAGGTGCCAACTGGAAGGGCCCTTACAAAATCATCTCCAAATGACATCACATAGTATATCGCCTTGCTAACAAAGATGGGAATTACCTTACACATCATTGGAATATAAGTCTTTTCAATTTGTATCACCATACCATGTAATGTAGCGATGCATATTTTTCCCTTCTGATGGTATGAGGGGTTTTTTTTCCACGAGGTATCAATCACTTTTTACCTTTAATGACCTTTTATTGCTTTGTTCAAGTTGATATGTTTGTTTTGTACTTCTCTCCGTCCTTACAGACGTGCGAATGGGTCACCGACCACGCCTACAGGCTACGTAAGGGGGCATACTATGCCCGGACAAAATCAATCCAATAATATGAACCGACTAATTGGCCACACCCACTGATGCTATGTAAAGAGCTAAAATATGGCAAATACCTTGTACCGGTATTAATATGTGAATTACTACAAGCCTAGAAGGTTATGCAAGAGGCCAATATTTGTCTCTGCGGCTAAAAAACTTAGGGGTATTCCCCATTTTCCTAGCTACACGATGGTCTATACTGAGCCCGATTTTACGAAGAAATGCTAGGTCAACACACAAGTGTAACAAACACATCAATTTACTTTTAGATAAGTCCTATTTTTTCTTCATTTCATAACACATATCTCACAAAAAGATAGCAATCATTCGATCCATATATTATTCATAATTTTTATGCCACGCATAAAATATAAACAAACAAATTTTATCTAAATTGTGAACAACATATGCTACACTTCAGGAATTACTAAGGTGACTCCTATTTCAATTCCACTTGGGCAATATTAGCTCAACTCATACCTCAGTCAGCATGACTATCGCCATATTTGTATCCAACTTAAGAGCATCAACCTCTAGCTACTGGATAGAAGAATCTTTAATCCCCACACGTTCACCTTCTCTTTTCGGTGCACAAACTTCTAGAGAGACCTTGTGAAGAATAAACTTCATCCCATAGAGGACCCCCAATCCCACATTGCTAACAAGGACCATAAAAAGAGTGTATATAAGTGTGAGCCCACCTCAACTAGCGAGAGGCCTTTTGGGAGTCACCCAAAAGCAAACCCGTGCGCGCCTACGAGCGCAAAGCGGACAATATCTTGCTAGTCAGTGAGGTCGGTTCACACACTCGCACACTAATTCTAACATGGTATCAGAGCCATATAAGGCTTAACCGCCGAAGTCCAGCAAATTACTGGGATAAAGTTTAAGGGGGAATGTGAAGAATAAACTTCATCCCATAGAGGACCCCCAATCCCACATTGCTAACAAGGACCATAAAAAGAGTGTATATAAGTGTGAACCCAACTCAACTAGCGAGAGGCCTTTTGGGAGTCACCCAAAAGCAAACCCGTGCGCGCCTACGAGCGCAAAGCGGACAATATCTTGCTAGTCAGTGAGGTCGGTTCACACACTCGCACACTAATTCTAACAGACCTAAATAGCATCCTAGGGTTTAATATCAACATCTCATGCACCATATCTTGCTGATTTCTTTATATCATTTCCATTGCCACCTCCAGGACTTGCTTCTCTCTCTCTTCCAAGTCTTGTTCAGCTTTTTTCGACATCTCCGCCCTTTTTCGATCCTTCTCGTTGTTAGCCTTTCCTAAAGACACCTTCAGATTGGTCTTCTACAGGTGTTCGCTCAACTATCTTCTTATTATGATCTTCTACTCTTCTTGCTTGAGCCACATTTCTTATATCAGTCCAATACTTTGTGACATCAGCGCATCCTTATTCTTCACCAAATCATTATTCTGAGAAAATAATAAGACATTGCGAAAAATAAATTCTATGTACTTTTTGCGCACACGTCGCATTCATTGACAACCGAGATGAGCTTTCGCCGCAAATCCTTATTCTCATAAGACTCTTTTTCATAACACTTCCTTGCTAAGACATATGAATTTTTTAACCGAGCTAATTCTGTGGTCAAACCTTACACTCATCCAAAGAATAACGCCTCTAGTTTTAATTTGTCCATTACAAAACCGTCCGTTGGCGACATGCATCGATAGTCTAGAGTTGCAAATTTATGATAGATCTGCACATATAGAAAACGTTATATCACAATCATCATTTGTGGGCCAATAAGTAAGTGCAAAATGTTTATTGCTTTACCTTGATAACCAGCTGCAGTTGACACTTTAGAATTTTGCTCATCGGCATATTATCATAGAATGCCAATTGTGGGCATTGCTTTAACTATTCCATCATAAGTTGAAAAGGGCGAGGCATAACCATTTCAAAAGATGAATCTCTTCTGTTACTTTTTCACCTTGGGGATCTTCACCAGTCCGACTCTTTTTTGGCATAAGCTCTGGCTTCATGATGTTCAAATACGATGAACCTGACCTTGCTCTCAGAAATATGATTTTCTTTCGAGAAATGTTATCACTTCCAGTAGACCTCTTCAGATCATCAACATTCTCTGAATCTCCTATCACGATAACCTCGGCCATCTTGCCACTTTATTTCACAGTTACTGGCTTCGATTCCCCTTCCACATTCTTTTTCACTAATCCTCCATTTGCTTCATCCACCAGTGTTAATTGGTGTTGAGATATGGGCATCCGATCTGTTTTCTTTTTAAAGGAGATCACTCCTTATTAGTTTTATCGTCCTCATCACGAGAGCATCGACACCTATCTTAACACTCTCTTCTTTCGACTGCCCCTGGTTGTCGTCATATTGATTATTCTATCTGCCACCAGGAATAGCCAGCATCACATTTTTATTTCCCTTATTTTCTTACGAAAGCGAGGACTCCTCTATTTCTTTCATCGTACGACTTTGAGGTACCAACAACTTCAACACCCGCATTATTATGGTCTTGTTACTTTTTTTTCCATTAAAGTCGCAACCAATCCATCATAGCCATTTACCCGCTACTAGCCATCTTCACCTGACCATCTTCTGAAATCTCCAACTCTAGTACACGCCACATGACGGACCTTATGTAATTTATGTGAGTAAATACGCGAGAAGCTTCCAACCCTCATGCTGCGTTTGTGGTCGCGGATAAACTAAGTATAGGAATTTCTGCACTCTCTTGCAATCCTTTGCTACACCACTCTTGGTGTTTTTCTTTACCTGCAAGAGTAAATATCAGTTCAACCACATATTATTAATAGATTTTCATTATATTACCTACACAACATATAAACCTTACACTTAGATCTCTAAATTATTTATAGTTGCAAATTCATAACAACATTTCCATGCTCCCAATTTCCTGATACGTACACGAATACATGCTTTTAATTTTTTTTAGATGTGGATAAATCTACCAACAATTATACCCCAATCAATTGGAGGTAAAATAAGGAGGATCCAGCCAAATTGGAAACATCAACTATAGCTAGGATGTCTGCAAGATAAAAAGGAGTATTCAGCAAAATCTACTTTCTTCTTAATTGAGGTTTCACGCTTCGTATGAATCAAAGCAGCAAAATCTACTTTTTTCTTTACAATATCTTTGTGTTAGAATCATCAGAATACACACGAACTTCATTAAACAACACACATTAGCAATGCTAATATTATGTCAAATCGACACCTAACATGTAACTTAACTAAAGAGGTCAACAGTTATTAAATGTGTTGTTAACTAGACGATCTATGTAACTTACCATGACTAGAGTAATAACCATAATTGATGGCCCATTATCATTAATATAGATCTACGATCATAATTAGTGAAGTTATGTAATTAGTGGGAAAATGAAACTACTTTGTAAGTAGTATAGATATGATTGCGATCATGGAAAACTATATTTTCTTCTTGGATCAATAAAATTATCATTTGGCAAATATATGTGAGAATTTCCCTTAACAGTGGTTATGTTCTATAATAACATACGTTCTGCTTATTTGATGAGAAATATGAAGTTCTATGAGTGAAGTAATTATATAGACGTTAAGATGCACTTCATTGGAGATGTGGTGGATAATGAGCAAGTGAATATGGGTTAGATTGCTACCGAGACAAACCATTTGAATGATCTGACCAAGGTATTATCGTTTTCAAAGCTCACAAAGTGTATGCGACTCGTTCAAGTATACTGGTGTTCCTAGAGGCCATGGCGGATAATTGTTATGTGTATGCTAGAAGTAACTCATCAATATAAATATTACCGAAAGACTATAAGGTTGTTAGATATACGAGTACATGTATAAAAAAGAACTGTTGAAACTCTCATGTATTTTAGTAATGACTTAGTTGTAGAGACATATACTGATCATAAGGGTTGATACAAGCTGTAAAAGCTGTCGACCATTGGATTGTTTGTGTTTCGAAAGTCTTTTTATAACATACTTATATATCAAAGAGTGTTCGTTGTTCGTGGATCTAAGATTTCTTCACCATATAAATTACGTTAAATATTGTCTTGTGTGTTTGGTTTTATCATATTTTTTTTATTTCTTATTCATCTTCTATACGGCAATTACGCTGTTTTTATTTTTAGGACGATAAACCAGTGTGATTTAACTTCCAACGAATAATATGTTAAACTCACCCAAAAATGTATTGAGCTCGATAATTAATCTATAGGAACCTGAATATTATAAGAAAGTTTAAACAAACACACCTGTAATCGAATTTTTGTTATAAAATATAGATAAATATGCTTGAATAGCATACAACTATAACCGCAGTCGTGGGGTCATTTGCTGGATTTACTGTCGCAATTGTCTTTGTAACCGAAACTTTGTAAATTTTTACTCGTTTAATAAATATATATTTATTTACCGCAAAATAAATACAATGCTACAATGCTACGATTTGTGGTTTAAGTTTTTAAATATAATTCCATGTTTTAAAGTTTTTTAGTAGATTATAAAATACTCTTATCAAATATTGGGAAATTGTACTTAAAGTACCCACTCAACTATTCAATTGTCACTTACCACCGAAGGTTTGATCAATTGTTATTTAATACCCAACTCAACTACCTTATTGTCCCTTACAACCTAATTTTATTTTAATACCCTAACTACCCTTAACCCACTATATAAACCTTATTTTCTGTTTTCTTTCTATTTTTCTAGCTTTTTGAAGATTTGAATTTGTTAGCCGCTCTAACCACCTAACACTACCAACCACCACGAGCTGGGTTGAAATCACATTTTCCGGTGATCGGAAGCTGCTAAAGGTTTGTTTCTTTATGTAGGTTGTTGTGTTAGTCCTGTCTAACCTCAATTTTATACGTACAGGAGTTGATCGTCGCTTTTTGGAATCTTATAGCTTACTAGTAATCGTGTTGCGAGCTTTTTAGGTAATTACCTACCGATTTCGAAGTTTTTTATTGGTTTTCTCTGTTGGAATAGGTTCTATTCTACTGTTTTTAGATACCATTGCCAGATTTCGAGCTTTTCTCTGCTTTTTTTGGTTATAGTGATCTATTATTGTTTAGTTAATATTGTTCGTTATATAGTTATGTCCTTGTTTTCTAATGTTATATTCTAATTTAGTAGTGCTTTAGTTTTGTCTTGAATGTGGAGATTACGAGTTTTTAGGTCAGTTAGAGTATTGTATTTCGAAACAAATATCAGGAACGGTGTTACATAGGAATATCAGGACAGGATGCGAATAGCTCTATATAGATATACACAATTCGCAAGATAGGATGCGAATTGTTTGATGGTGCAGTAAATAATTTGCACATAGTTTTTGTGACTAATAACAAATATCAGGACTTTTTTGCATACAAATATCAGGACAAGCTGCGAATAGATCGTTGTAGGTATACACAATTTACAAGATAGGATGCGAATTGTTTGATGGTGCAGTAAATAATTTGCACATAGTTTTTGTGACTAATAACAAATAACTTGTATTGTCCAGGTTAAGAGATGTCTAAATCACGAGTTTGTATTTTTAAATATGGTCACCAAACTGCAATTGTGCCTTTCACGGAGTTTGAAAGCTTCGAAAGTATCCAAGCTTATGTAGAGAACACATGGGAGGAGTTTGCCACAGGTGAGTACCTAATTACTTATCTTGCGGGGATCAAAATAATTGTTTCTTTAATAACCAGAATGATTTTGTTGGGTTGGTGTTATATCTTGATTTGGAGCGTTTAAAATGGGTTAGTTTTCTCATAGAACAACACGTCTTCGATAAGGGTTCTGGTAATAAAAGTTCTGTTGATAAGAGCTCTGGTGGTAAGGATTGTGGTGTAAAGCGTAAAGAGCGTAGCTTGATTTTGGGAGAACCATCTCTTGATCAACTAGTTAGCGGGGAGAGTAGTAACAGTTTAGTTATTTCTGATCAGAGGAAAAAATTACTTGCTACTGCTGGTTGGGCTGATGCTATTACAGGAGTGGGTCAAGCTTTTGAAGAAGGTGTTGCCGGTCTGAGGGTATCTTTGTGCAATTTTGCGTTAGAGCATGGTTTTTCTTTCACATACCTGCACAACACAACAAATAAGATCACTGCTTATTGTGAAAATAAGCTCACAAGCGGGTGCAAATGGAGGGTTTATGCATCTATTGACTCAAGCGCCGGCTTTATGAAGATCAAGAAGTATGTCCCGTACCATACTTGCGGTCCTGGTTTCTCCCAGAAGCATAAGCATAAGCGGCACAGGTATTTGACATCAGATTTGATTGCAGAGGAAATTCAGGATTCTCTCCGGACCTGCCATTCGTTGACAGCCAAAACCATACAATCGACTATCAAACAAGATTACGGTCTTGACATCTCTTATCGTTTGTCATGGAATGCTTTAGATAAGGCTAGGAGGGGAGTTTTTGGAGATAGTTCAAGTTCTTTTAGTTTACTAAGCGGATACTTAAAACGCTTGAAGAGCCGGGATATTACTTCAGACTGCCAGTTGGAGTTGTCAGCTGGAAACCGATTCAAGCGCTGTGTTGTAGCATTCGGTTCGTCCCTTAGTGGTTTTCATTCATGCCGTCTAATGTTTTTTGTCGATGGAACCCACTTATATGGCAAGTACAAAGGTACATTGCTTACTGCTGTAGCAAAGGACGGAAACAACGGTTAGTTACATTTATCTAGTTAATGAACGATATATTTGTGTGAAAATGCTGATGCAATTCGCAGCATGTGATGCGAATTAAGCAGTGTTGTGATCCTCACATTTCGCATTTGAGGCTGCGAATTAGGTATTATGCTGAGTAAATTGTACTTACATCGCAGCTTGAGTTAGGTATTATTTAAAGTTGTGACAAACAATTCGCATGACAAGCTGCAAAATGTTTGCATGAGCAATTAAAATGTCACACATATTTCGCATGACAAGCTACGAATTGTTCCAGGACAGCATGGGAATTGTTTACAATTTTTAAACGTTTGCATACTGTTGTAGTGTTCATTCTATCTGCCTTTTTCCAGGACTATTCCCTGTTGCTGTTGGTGTAGTTAGCATTGAAGATTGGGACAATTGGATGTGGTATTTGGGGTGTTTGAAACCACATTTGCTGGATCGCCATATCACATTTATTTCAGACCGTCATTCTGGTATTGTTAATGCTGTTTCTGTCTTGTATCCAAACTGCTATCATGCGTACTGTTATTTCCATCTCATGCAGAATTTGAAAGCCAAACTGGAACATAATAACAGGGAGTATAAAAAAAGGATGTTGAGTTTCTTCCACCGTCTTGCTTATGCTCCCAGTCAAGAGCTTTTTAAAGATATACTAACAGGTTTTCTATGTGAAGGTGGTGAGAGAATGAGTGATTTTCTTGCAAATTTACCCCCTGAAAAGTATGCGCAGGCTTACGTAAAAGGGAAGCGATACGGCTCTATGGCTTCTACCGCAGCTGAATCGTTTAACAATCAGATTAAAAAATATTGCGGCTTACCAATTGTTGAGTTTATTGATTGGATTAGAGTCTTGCTTATGAATCAAGTTTCATGGAGATACGAAGAAGGTCTCAGCTGGAGTATTAATTTGGTTCCCGAGTACGAGAAGAAGCTAAAGCAGAATGTTGACATGTGCCGAAGTTGGGTCGTACGTAAGTCCTCTTCCGCCATGTTCGAAGTCTTTTCGAATCCTGTGGCTGTTGTTAATCTGTTGGATTTCAAATGTTCATGCGGATCATGGAAACAAGACTGTTTTCCATGTGCTCATGCTCTAGCGGCATTACAATACACCGACTAAGATCCATTAATTGTAATAGAACCCTTCTTTACGGTTAAGAATTACAGGGAAAGTTACTCTTTCAGCATACCAGCTATAACTGATTTCGGCGAAGGGTCCAGCGCTAACGATCCTTCTTTTGTTGAAGTTTCACCTCCGAACGTTAAGAGACGCTCCGGAAGGCCTAAGAAAAAGAGAACCCCTTCTAGAGGAGAAATCTCAACCAAGAATTTAAGGTGTGGCCGATGTTCGAAATCAGGCCATAACCGGAGGACTTGTGATGTTCCAGTTTAAGGTCAATTCTGGTTGGCCATATCACATTTATTTTTGTAGCATAGTTATTGTTCTGTACACCAAACTAAACATTTGTACATTCCTGTGTTTTTGTATTTGCTATTATTGGAGTTGTAAGCATTTCGCATCCTGTGTTGCGAATTATGTACAATATGTTGATGTATTGTTACAAACATTTATCAGGACTACATGCGAATTATTTACAATTATGTGAAATTTCAACAGGATGCGAATCGCTAGTAAAATCATATCAAACATTTATCATATCTTACGTTTCGCATGATAGGTTGCGAATTAGGGCCAGAATTGTGATGCGAATGGAGATCAATTAAAGTCCTGATATTTGTCATATGATAAGCTGCGAATTGTGATTTAATAAAAATAACAGGATATTCTGTAAGGTTGAAAATAAGTAATATAGCAGGTTAATAGGTTGTGAATTAGGGCCAGAATTGTGATGCGAATGGAGATCAATTAAAGTCATGATATTTGTCATATGATAAGCTGCGAATTGTGATTTAATAAAAATACCAGGATATTCTGTAAGGTTGAAAATAAGTAATATAGCAGGTTAATAGGCTGCGAAATAGGGCCAGAATTGTGATGCGAATGGAGATCAATTAAAGTCCTGATATTTGTCATATGGTAAGTTGCGAATTGTGATTTTATAAAAATACCAGGATATTCTGTAAGGTTGAAAATAAGTAATATAGCAGGTTAACATGCGAATGATGTGCAAAATGTATTTGGATGCGAATTCTTTATATCATTGAAAATCTGTAAACAAGTTGGATTACAAAAAGGAGGATTACAATATTTCCAGGAACTAACAACTGTTTACACATATCACTACAAGCTACGGGTGCTAGTTAGTTGCATTTCAAAAAAACAAAAAACAAAAACCAACTCTAGCGGTTGGTAGAGGATTCATCACCAACTGTTTCCTCTTTCTCCTCTTTGTGCTGATCATCTTTGTCTTTCTCCTCTTTGTCTTCGACTTTCTCTTTCTCTTCCACTTTCTCTTCAGCTTCAATATCCACGTCCATCATGCTTAAATTTTTTTTCCTTGATGGACCAGCTTCGTCTTCCCTCTTCCTTTTGTTGTTTCGAACCTCTGCCGTTTGAGGTTGCACCTTTTCTGGCTGAGGTGCAGCAGGAAGCATTGGAACCTGTTCTGGCTGAGGTTCAGCAGCAACCTGTGGAACAACTTCCACTGGTTGAGAGTCAGCAGAGTAGTACTCATCATACATGTCTAGTTCGAAGACAGAGACTGGGCTGGGAGGTGGTACTTTTGGCATGATCAACTCATCACTCCAGTTAACGGTTAAGGATGACCAGGAGTTACCCAGAGAACCGAGTGAACCAGAGTTTGAGTATGAGGTGGTTGTTGTGGTGGTGGAAAAAGACATGACTGTTTGAATTCGAAGAGAAGAAGAGGTGTTTTAAAAAAATATAGAGTTTGGTGTAAAGTTAGCCTTTGGTTACTAGAGGTATTTATAGGGAAAGGAGGTAATCATTACATAGCCTCCATGTCCAATCAGCATTTAATGAATTACATACTTGATTAGATTTTTGTTTGTATGCTCAATATAGAAAACGTTTACCAAGGCATAAGCCACAGCCTGTTCGTATCCTTCCACTTTGTATTTTTAATTTTTTATTTATGCACCAGGCTACGAACTGGTTTCAAGTTAGTATACCGGGCTGCAAACTTTGTGTGTATTGGTAACAATCTATCAGGTTAGGATGCGAACTATTTGATGATAAGTTAGGCTACGAACTGTTCATACAGGTTAGGCTGCGAACTGTTCATACATACCAGAGTAAACTACCAGGATCATAATCAACCATTATATATCAGGTTATGATGCGAACTATACGCTAAGGAATGTTCAAATTTCTGAAAATGTAATTTGTTTATTTATGCACAACAAAACTAAAAATTACAAGCAACAGATGTATTTACAAGTAATACACGAATCATCCATATGCGATGCGGTCTTTGTCATTTAAAAAGTAATAAAACATTTCTGCTCTGAAGGCAGTTACCATATCTGCATCGTATTTTTTCAGCACTGATCTATGCTCAATAATATTTCTTGCATATTTGCAGACAAAGATACCACAGTCCACGGTGCCTCGCCTTTGTTGTGGGATGCCTCTTTCCACTTTCACCTTCCACCCTGTATTATATTTAGGTAGGAATCCTCTATCCAACAAATATTTGATCTGCGTATAATAATTAGTGTTAGGAATAAGCACAAAAACAGAAACAGTTGGTGATATACAATTCGCATCTTAGGCTGCGAACTATATGACAATGAATCCAACATAATTCGCACCTTAGGCTGCGAATTGTATGACAACAAATCTAACATGGGCATGTCACACGATTCGCATCATATGCTGCGAATTGAGTTATGGATAGGCTGTGAAAAACAATTGATTTACTCACAATTCGCAGCATACCAGATCACAGTTCGCAGCATGCATACTTAAAATGTGTTTAAGTTTAAGTGTACAGTTTGGAATATTTACCAGTAGTGCAGGTGTCCTTGTGGTGGTGTCTGTGGCATGAAGCTTAGGCAGAAGCGAATTGTAGTTTGAAATTGTCCTGGCATCGATGTCGATGACGAGCAACGTCCAGTGGTTTGCACTGTCCTTCGTCTCGGTGCACACTGGAACCATGATGATGTTGGCATTTTTGCGCCCCATCCTAAAAGCCATGTCCACCAAATTTTCTACTTGCCACCCTGCTTTCATTTGATGCAGCATCCAAGCAAGAGTATATTAAAATGAGAACATTTTCTGAGAACTTTATTCAATTTACCTGAGCTAAACTTACCGCAGTCATGCCCGAAATCAGTACGACGTCGTGATTCTCTCTTTTAGCTTTAGTGCATGGAACTTTGAAGTCTGCTTCTTCAAGCATCTTTCGAATCCAAGCATCGATAACCTAACAAAGGAGTTGCAGATTTATGTTAAATATAGAATACATATTTGAAACATTGAAAATAGAATTGGTTGACAATTGGATACCTTTACGTCCAGCTCCAGGTCTAAAGGTAGTGCCATGACATCACTCGCTTGCACCCTGATTCCGTATGTAAACTTGGACTCTGGTAACTTCCATACCAGTGGATCAGGGGTGTCGCTCTCGTAGGCTTTAACTAACTGTATTTTGTGGTATTCTGCCAGATCGATACGGTCAGTTACTTTTGTTTTCTTTGGCCAGTCGCTGTATTCTACTACTGGCGGTTCCCATATTGTTATTACGAACTCTTCTTCTTCCTCTGCCACTTGAGGCTGCGTTTGTGTCAGTAGAGTAAAACTTGGCCCCTCTATCTCTTTACTGGGCTCGAGCTTAGTAAATAACAAAAATCAAAAGTAGAAGGGCGTCAGTGATTATAAGTGCAACGAGTCCAAATAGTTCGCATCTTAGGCTGCGAACTGTATGGCTCCAGTTTAATAAATTTATTAGTATCTATGAGGGTAGGATGCAAACTGTTTGGGTTCCACTAAACAGTTTGCATCCTGCCCTGATATTCGTTTGTAATACCCCAATCAGCATTAGACACAAATCTCATGTTATGATGCGAAATCATTATAAGTAGGCCTTACCGCACGGTCAGCGACAACCAATGCCGTTGACTTGTTCGGTATAGGATCTGGATTGTGTCAGCAGAAATCATTAAAGTCATCCTCCGACATGTTCTCCAAAGACCGTTGTATTATAGAATCGTAATATACATTATCAATTTCATTTAAAAATGTCTGTGAAACTTGAGTGTAAATACCATCAACAAAAGCATCGGGTAAACCTACTATATTATCGTGGGACTCTGGAGCTGGCGGTTGATTTGTTACCGGGCCTACAGTTTGACGTTGGCTTAGCAATTCTGACTTTGCTGACAGCACCGTTGGTCTTTGAGGTTCCACCGAAGAAGTGGTGGTGTCTTCTAAGGATGGTCCTTCCTGGCTGAGTAGTTCTGTCTTCTCACCGGGATGGACAGGTTCTGACTCTTGAGGTGCTATCTCTTGAGTTAGCCTTTCTCTCTTCGCCAAGGTTATCTGTTGCTGCTGTTGTTGTTCTTGTTGTCCTTGTTGCTCTTGGTGTTGTTGTTCTTGTTGCCGGTCTTCGTGTTGAACCTGTGGCTGCTGGTGTTGTTGCTGGTGGTTTTCTTCTTGTTGTTGTTGCTGGGGGTGTTCTTCTTGTTGTTGTTGTTCGTGTTGTTGTTGCTGGTTGTGTTCTTCTTGGTTTTACTGTTGGGTTTGTTGTTGTTGTTGTTGTTCTTCTTGTTGTTGTTGTTCTTGTTGTTGTTGTTGTTGTTGTTGTTGGTGCTGTTGTTGTTGTTGCTGGGGGTGTTATTCTTGTTGTTGTTGTTGTTGCTGTTGCTGTTGTTTTGGTTGCTGTTGTTGTTGTTGTTGCTGCTGGTCTTGCTGTTTCTGCTGGTGTTGTTGTTGTCTTTCGGTCTCCTATTTCATACAAAAATAAAAAAAAAAACAAAAGGGTGGAAGGGTTAAGCATAAGTTAATCATTGTTGAGCACGATTCGCATCCTGACCTGATATCTATGTTATACATTCCTAGCAATTCGCATCTCAGCATGCGAAACGTGTAATAACCAACCCACTGGTTTACTACATAATTCGCAGCTTAAGCTGCAAAACGTTTGGACACGACTACACAAGAGTCCTGATATTTGTTTGATAACATCATATCAGCTACTTACATTATCTACCTCCTTTGTATGTGTCTCCATGATGGGTGAATCGTGGGCATCATCGTCCCTTTCTTCCGGCAGTACTCCATCAGCATGGTGCTGATCAGCATTAGACACGGATGCTTGCTGATCAGTGGATTCTTGTCTCTCTGGAAGTGCTGCTGGTACCTGCTCTATTGGGCTTTCAATACGGCAAATTGGCTGAGAGATAGCATTGTGGAGTTGTTGTGCTTCAAGTTCCGCTATCTTGCATTTCAATTCTTTCAGCTGCAAAAATGATACCAAACTTTTTATGAACATATTAAGTGCTGATTGTAGTGATTATTTAAGGTTCAAGTCATACTTACTTCTCTGGCCTGTTTTTTTATTTTTCGCTCGTACTTGTTCTTGTCGGCGTATGTCTTCAAACGCTTTGATTGAGCAATATCGGGATTAGGATCTCTGCATTTGAGTACATACTGACCGATTGTTTCACTCATACTGGTTGTGTCGGTGTCGGAGGGCTCCTGCCTGGATTTGCCTTTCGGTTGTGGTGGAATTGTTTTCTTGGGGAGTCTTGGTGGTGGAATCGATGGCTCGGGTGGTGTTGGTTGTTCGGGTCTGGGAGACATCACCTTATTCTTTACATTATGTGATGCTCGTCTCCTTTGTTTTGGTTTTGATGCTGTGCTTTTCGTCCTCTTCCTAGGTCTTTCTTCCGGTGAAGTAGATACCGTTACTTCTGCATCTTCATTATCTTCTTGTGGTCCGAAAGCTTCAATTTCAGCCTCGGTAAGCTGTAATGGACCTTCTAAAACCTACCAACAGAGGCACATGTATGTAAATTAATTTTTTCGAAAGTATGAGGGTGTAGACAAACAAATTGTTTTTTATAAACAGTTCGCATCATATGATGCGAAATGTGTGATTTTAAATCACATTTCGCATGCTGAGCTGCGAAATGAGTATGGGGCAATGTGCTGTGAACTATATGTAAAACCTATGATGCGAACTAAGTGTAAACCATATGATGCGAATTAAGTGTAAACCATATGATGTGAACTGTGTTGGAAAAGAAGCTGCGAAGTAAAATTCATATCAGGCTGCGAAATGATTGATACATTTTTCTAAGCAAAACGCATGATATGCTGCGAACTGTATGCACCCCCAGTTCAATACATATATAAAGCTTATACCTGGTCATTATCCAGGTAGGGTGTTCTAAGAAGATATGTCATGGTTGATGCTTGGCACTCTAACCCCAACCATTTGAATAACCTTGGTATCGAGGTTGTCTTCGCTACCTCGTGGCCGATTGTTGTGTGCTCCATGATGAAGGGCCGCATGGGGACAAGTTTTATCAACACGATGCTATGTACATAACTAATTTTTAAATATCCTAGATCAATCTTACAACTACAAGGGCGACGCAGCCGACGACTTTATCAGCTCTTTCTACTGCTAAGCAACTCCTGATAGACAGTCGAAGCTTGAACAGTATTGATCCAGCCCAATCATAATTGTTTATTCTGTTGAGGTCTTCAACGTAATAAACCGTGCTCCAGCCCAGGATATCTCCAGATACGGAGTAGAATAGCGTGGAGCACAAAAAGAGTATCAACAGCCTCGCCACGTCTTCCAATTCATGCTCCCCTCCTTCGTTTATCGCCTTCTCTATCCCCTCCTGTAAAACCAATGACAACATGCTATGTTGGAAATGTACAGAATCTTGCTTTATAAAGATGAAGTCCATTTTAGACGTACCTTTATAATGGCATTTGTTATTGTTTTGGTATTACTAGCTACTACTTTCCTGCCAGTTTTACCCATGAAGTATTTCTTCATCATCCTTGATTCGTCCTCCTCGCCGGGTGCATACTTGTTGTGAAAAGCTCCGGTTTTTGTTAACTCCATTTTCTCGGTGCCATGCCTCAACCCGAATATGATCTTGATATCGTTTTCAGTTAGCTTTATATACTTGTTGTCAATCCTAAAGGCGTTTCTTTCCACAGAGAATTTCTCGATGATATACTGAATGATTTGGTAGAATTTTTTCCTTGGCAGCTCTTCCTCATTACGGATTTCGAACGCCGTTTTCAGAAGCGTGTAGAAGGGTGTGTTTCTTGCAGCTTCAATGTGGGCCCTTGTAATACGCATGTCTTTGAGTAGCTTCAGAAGGCTCACCAACCCTGATCTGTAGTAGCTAGGTTTTGTTGTCATACTTTCTGCACAAACACAAATCAGTTGGAATGTCACAAATAATTCGCATCACAAGCTGCGAATTGTATACATATAAATATTGTTTTAACACACAATTCGCAGCTCAAACAGGGAATTGTTTGCAAATAAGTATAAACATACAATCGAGCTGCGAATAGTTTGTATAGTGGGTGATCAGGATGCGAACTGTTACACTTTTTACATGCACGTTGCAGGGATCTGGGAATTATGCAACAAACACCAAAATCAACAATGAACTACCTAATGCAGATCTAACATACATAATATTTCTCAAGAGAGTATTAGTATTACATGCAACTAAAATTCTACCCTGGCTTCGACTATAAACCCATAAACTGAGCAACTATCGTCAGTAGTTACTTTATTCTAGTATAAAAAGCAACGCCTATCGTGAATTAAAAGAAAAAAGTGGTTCAAATTCGTCAAAAACGAAAAAAAAAGTACACTTTCCACGATAATGCATACCTGATAAATTTCACCGGTCGGAGAACGAGATTGAAGCTTTCAGAGACGACTTCACGACAACTTTGTCGAACGAGATTGAAGGTGTGTAGTCTGAGTGAGTAAAAGACGCTGACCGGTGCGATAGTGTCGAAGGTGCGAACGGTGAGAAGCTGTAGAGTTTTTGGGTTTGAGAGAGAGAGTATCACGAAGTCGAACGGTTTGTTTTTTGGTGGTTTCTAAAATTAGAATTTTGCGTTTGTTTAGGGTGATAGGAAGGTCGAAAAAGTGGGTTGGAATTGAAAAATGGGTATATATAGTGGAAGGGTATTTTTGTCCAATTTATTAGTCTGGGTATTAAGTAACACTATGTTAAAAGCAGGTACCGTCGGGTAATAAGATAGTTGAGTGGGTATTTTCAGATACAGTTCTCTTAAATATTAGGCCCCCATAAAAAATCTTAATAAATTAAGGAAATAAATAAGTATAGTAATTTAATTGAATAATCACAAAGGCGGGAGTGATGAATATAAAAGGACCCGCATAAATTCAAGAATACTTTTACAAGGGTGAATCAAGTTGGTCAAGAATGAAACCAACATTACAAGTGGATTGTCATTGAACTGGAAAGATTATTAATAATTGAACACAAAACGGCGTCCCTAAAGTGTGTGTTGAAGCAATTACAAATTTATGCAACCATCGGGTGGTGGAGCATTACGTGCCGCCTCCTCCCTTTCCTTACTCACTTTGACCAGATCCTTATACGTCTTTAGATCTTCAGACATTTCAATCATTTCCGCATTCAGCTTCGCAACTTCATTTCCAGCCATTTCCTTCTCCATCTCCAGTATTTTGGTTCTCATTATTAAATCTGCTTCCATCTGGTGAAGTAAACCAGTCATTATAACCAGTACAAATTCATAAAATTCTATCAGATTATAGTTTTTGTTAGTACCTTTTCAGTAATGCGCATGAGTTGCATGTCATATGCCTTCTGAATCTCTGCTTGCATCGCTGTTATTTCCGCATGATAACCAACATCCTTTCCGCGGAGTCTTACGGTACCTTCCTGTGAATACATCAAAAGCAAACAACATAACAATAAATAGAATACGTATCTCCATTTAAACAAGCAGGCGCTTTATTTCATTGTAAACTCACCTTTCTAAAAAGCTTATGTGTGTATGGCTCTCCATTATTAGCATCTAGGACTTCATCAACGTATCCGAGAAGTGAATTAATTTGTTCGGATTTCTTGGATTCATCTTTGGTCTTGTTATCGAAAAGCGCCATACGGTGACCACATAGCTGAAGTATGTCCTAAACATCATAAATAGTAAGTTATTAGTGTTTAGAGAAAGTAAACAGAACATTAGGATCAGGAGACTGATTTACTCTCAAATTCTTCGGGCAATGTGTACGTATATAATCCTTGAAACAATTGGTATCATTATAAGCATCTCCATTCTCTTCCTCTAGATTATCCCCGCCAGTGAACACCACAATGACGTAATCAAAGATTTTGCTTCTAAACAAATTTTGCAAGCAAATGATTGCAGCTTCTTCTTCTTCTGAAAACCGATTCGTCACCGAAAGAACTAGCAGTACTGCATGGATTCCAGTTTTAGCTAAATCGACGCATTTTACGATTTCTTTGCCAATCTCTTCATGCCCCACGGAAGTGTCAAATAGACCTGCGAGAATCATAATAGATGTATCAGTCTTGCCCATAGCAAGTAAAATTAGTAATATCGAATCGAAGAACAATCCTTAATTCGTGTTACGTACCAGGTGTGTCGATGATTTCAATGGTTTTGTCTAGTACACTTACTGCCAATTTTATATCTGTAGTAACACTTTTCATGCTCAATGCTGCCTTGAAAATATTTTTTCCCGCCAGGGTATTAGCCGTTGCACTTTTACCATGACCCGTTTTTCCCACTAAAACTAATGTCCGAGTGGATGAGGAAGAAGAGGCCATTTAGCTTATACCCTAAAACAAGAAAAGGAAAATGCGATTGATTCTTGATCACACAATCATCCAATCATTATAATCTTGCCTTCTCCCCTATCAATTTTATTAAACTTACACTAAGTCATCTAAACTAAGATATGTTCATATCAGCAATGACATAGGACAAATAATTACAAATCTTTATAAAACAATAAAATCTAGACTAGGAACATGTAAACAACTGATTCCCGCAGCTCTTGAAACTGAAACAAAGTAATTAAAACAAGAACATATTTATGTATTAAACCAGTGAGTAGAACCAAGTATATTGAACACCAAAAAGCAACTAGTATAGTATTGAAATGTGACTTTCAATAACCAAAAAGAAAAAAAGAAAAAAACATTGGGATAGAACTTGAAATGAAATTTATAAAACATTACTTGGATTCTTCTTTTTTAGGATGCAGTTTATAAACGCAGGGAATGAACTTGAGGTTGATGCAGAATGTCAATATATACCAAACATATATAATCAACTGTAGACACAAATTGCTAACACGAAATTATATAGAAATCATTACAATTCTGGTAGATCCAAATCCTAAAATTAAGTCAATGCATTGATCACTTCAATATTTTCATTCCATTTTCTTGACAAATTCAATTTGAGTTATTAAAAGGGCTTTTGATGGTTTTATCTCTTAATAATTCAATATTTTAGTGAGAGAAAAATTCAAGGGATTACTTACCACTTCCAAAGAATCTTTCCTATTTTTTATCATATAAAGCCTTCAGACATACAGCTATTATTCAAAGAAATCTTCCTCCGGAATTGGACATTTCTTCGACTATCTAATCTTCCATTCATCCAATACCAATATAGGTCTAAAGATTTAACCGTACATTATTTACATACAATAATCTTTTGTTTAAAGATTATGCCGGCTTTGTTTTTTTTGCTTGACTTTCTGATAATATATAATAGCCCATTAGGAGAACAATTAATTGCAATTGGGGTGATGGAGGAACATTACCATAGGTCAAGTTAGTCTTAAATTTTAGGGATTTGTAAATTTTATTCCAAACTATCTCTTTTTGTAAGCCTATATAAGCAGTCTATTTTATTTATTAGAATTTGTTTTCCCTTAATTGATTATTAGAGCACAACGTCGGCTATCAAAGCGAAGAATTAGAAAACAAGAAGAGTGAAGAAATAGGATCAGAAGGAAGTAGTGGTTTCTCCCAACCTGCAATCCATAGATTTGACGGAGATTATGATCACTCGAGCATGTTCATGGAAAATTTACTTGGTTCGAAAGAATATTAGACGGTTGTGGAATTCACATTCTCACAACCAGGTATAGGTGATGTCTTGACTCCATAACAAAAGAAGACGTTAAAGGAGATGCAGTTAAAGGATCTCAAAGCTAAGAATTATTTGTTCTGATCCTTGGACAAAACGATTCTGAAGACGATAACCCACAAGGAGACCTCAAAGCAACTATGGGATACGATGAAAATGAAGTGTCAAGAAAACGCTCGAGTACAGCGAGCGTAGCTAAATCGTCTAAGAAAAGAGTTCAAAATCTTAGCGATAAAGCAAGGTGAGTCAATCAAGGATTATTTTGGTCGGGTAATGGTTATTGCAAATAATATAAGAAATTTAGGAGAAGATATTACTGATGTCAAGATTGTAGAGAAAATCTTGAGAACTCTCACTGAAATATTCAATTATATTGTTTCCTCCATTCAAGAAGCAAAAAACATTGATTTACTCTTTGTTGATGCCCTACAAAGTTCACTTCTTGTACATGAACAAAAATTCAAAAGGAGAGAGATGAAGAACAAACACTTGTAGTCTCAACACATGGAGGATATGGCGGTAGAGGAAGAGGAAAATACGGAGGAAGAGGCAGAGGTCGCTATTCCTACAAAAAAGCAACTATCGAATGCTATAAATGTCATCAGTTGGGACATTATCAATACAAGTGTTCCAAATCAGTAAATCAAGTAAATTATGCAGAGGAAGAGGAAATAGAAGAGATGTTGCTTATGGCCTATATTGAAAACCCATAAGATAAGAAAGAAGATGTATGGTTTCTAGACTCACGTTGCAGCAATCACATTTGTGGTGATTCAAGTTTGTTCGGTGAAATAGAAGAAGGTTTTAAAAGGACTGTTAGGTTGGGGAATCATAGAAAGATGGAAGTATCTAGAAAAGGAAGCGTAAGACTTGTTTTTATAAGAATCAATCATGTGGTACAAGATGTCTTCTATGTACCTGATCGAAAAAACAACCTTCTCAGTATTGGACAGCTTCAAAAGAGAGTTTTGTATGCGCCAATCAAATCAAATAAATACAAAATTTATTATCCTACAACACGTCTGATCATAGAGAGAAAGATGAGATCAAACATAATGTTTATAATCACATCAAGCAGACTGTCAAGAAATTCAGAGATGTGTTTAAAAATTGATGTCCAAGACCAGTCTAAGCTTTGACATAGAAGATACAGACATCTTAGCTATATATGATTAAAGGTTTTGAGCAACAAACCAATGGCGAGAGGAATGCCGAGACTTGCTTGGTGAGTTAATAGTTCGCTTTAGTAAATTGTTAAGAGAGAAAGCTAGAAAGAGAAAGAATTAGAGAGTTTTTAGAGAGAGAAAGTTCAAGAAACAATGTTCAACACCTTAATTAGAGTAGTCTTGCCCTTTATATAGAGGAACCAAGACTTAGTCTCAAACTAAAATATTTTATAAAATAAGACTAATTGCTGTTTAGTCCTTAACAATTATACATTGTTACAAATACTCTTTAAAACTTACATCAATTACAATTTAAGGTGGTAAATTTACATTATTTACAACTTAGTCCTCAAAATCCTATTTCCTTATCAGAAGCCCCATAGTACTCATATTAGTAAATGAACGAGAACTAAAATATCTTCGAATCCAAATATCTTCGAATTTTCCATACGTTATGTAACCTGTTATATAATAACCTCAAAGCAGTCTTTTGAAACAACCCTTTAAAAGAACATTCAAAGTGTTCATGAAGAGCCATTATTCGATGCGGCAACTAGAAACAATCATTTGAAGCATAATCTAATAACTTTTCAAAGATAAAAAATCTCCTCGAAATACTGTGTAGATAAAACATCCTTGAATCCTTGCGAAAGTATTCATCGACTTTTATCCACACAGCATATAAAATTAGCCGTTTCATATAGTTGTTTCATCCATCATAGTTTTATATTTTTTAGTTCCATAACTAGATGCCTAGCCTGACATATGTCAAACATCTGACCATTTTACCGCTTTGTATTCCAACCTATTTTAATCAAAGTCTTTCCAAATTTACAAGTCTTCATTTCTTTGTATGAATTTATTCAGCTTTCTCATTTTTTATTCTCATCCTATAAAACATTTTAGAAAGAAGTAAGAGCTTTTGGCTCCCTTCACCGTGTTCATCATTTTTCTCAGTGTTCTGATCAAAGAAAACCCAACTTTCTGATCAATCTTCATCTTCTCCGATCAACCTTCATTTGGTTCATGAGAAAGAAACCAAAAACAAAAAATCAAAGGCTATCCTACCCAAAACACCGGAATCTTCACACTATGACTGTGATTTAATCTTCGAATCGTACGATGACTTCTGTATTACACAAAGAGCTGAAGAATATAGTGTTGCATGATTAATCAATAGCCTTCCAATTAGAACAACCATAAAAACAAGTTATTACGGTAATTTCGATCCAACCCGAATTCCTTCTCTTTCTCCTTCTCCCATAGTTGAAGAACGTTCCTTATCCAAAATCTTAGGCCCTAAAACACCTTGAGCCTCTTCAATTTAAAGTAAAACTTCTCATCTGATTAGTGAAAAATCCCATTTAAAACAAAAACCCAATATTCCCTCTCCGAGTCATTCTTTAATAACCAGAAATAGAAGAACTTTTATTGTCATACGAGACGAATAAGAAATTATCAGAACTCCTTCCCCTTTAAATCCAAGTACGGAAAATCCTCCTCAAATAGAAGTAATTGAGGATGCTCCTCGAATAGGTAACCATCTACTTGAATTTGTTAATCCATCATCTCAAAATCATCGAGAAGAAACATCGAAAACCAACGAAGCTGATTCCGAGGCTACTAAAACCGATCTCGAGGCTAAATCTGACGATGGGAACTCTGCAACTACCCATAAGCCTTAAGAAGAAGTAGGTACTTGCTTTCTGTCCGAAGAGGAAAGAGAGAATATTGGGAGAAACTTGAGAAATCTTGAAGCTAAATACATCCTTGCTCTGAAGAAAGTTCATTATGTATATTACAAGGATAACCAAGCTTCGATTCATAAGAAACAATGGGGAATGGGAAAAAATATAACTCTTTGTTTACGTAAAGAAAGAGAAACTCCTCTGGATTGCAAAGATGACGAGTTGATAGTCGACCCCGAAATCATCAACTAGGGTCTCCGGTTTCCACTGGATCCTATGATCTTGGAATACTTAAAAATAGTCAGCTCATGTCATACTCAAGTGATACAAAATCAGTGATTATGGCATCTCGACTCTCTCATATTCCCATTAGTATTAAAGCCTTCATCTCCGTGACTCAATTGTCCAAAGGTCTGAAGCTTCTCATTCACTACCTCATCTTGATGGATGACTTTAAGATCATCGACGACCTCTTAGAGGCTGACAACTTCTCGAAACAGAAATTTGTCTCTATATCAGGAGTGTTGAAAAATGAAAAAGAAATATCGGATGCCAATCCTTCAAAGTTGAATCTCGCCTGCAAAAGCAATCCTAAGCACTTCAAAAAATTTACATTTTGAAATAAATTTTATATATTATATTTCTCTTTTCTTGATTTCTGTTTGTCTAATTATTTCAGAAATTTCGAGGCGTTACTCATCACGTTGACCAACTGCTAAAGTGATTTTCCAAGAACTTTTCGCTTGGGCTGAGAATGAATGGAACAACGCATTTCACAATCCCTTTCAACCTATCAATTTCCTTACCTTTCATATGTTTCCTATCTCTGAAAGTGGCTTGCCACCTCAAGACTTGATGTCAGAGTCGGATCCAAAGATCGTCTGCAAACGAATTGTTCTACCCGATTGGAAATTCTTCCTTCCCATTCGTAATGAATCAGAGAGTCATTTGCCAAAAAATAAAAAATAAAAATCCATCAAAGAAAAGAAAAGTAAAAAGGTAGCTAGCACATCTGGTGCTAGCCCTTTAACTCCATCGAAACCAAATCCTCGGAAAATAAAAACAGCAGAACAAAGTCTCTCACCTATCGAAGTGAGAAATAATCAGGAACCATTTCAAAGAAAAAGAAGGTATCTTCCAGTTCTCATGGAAAGAAAAAGAAACAAAAAAAATCACTTCGTTTACATTGGTTGACGAAGATGATAACACTGTTGTTGCTGCTGAAAACCAATAAAACCCACAAAACCCTTCGGTCGAAGAACAACCAATTAGAGACAACCCTATGATTATCGTTAAAGATAGTGCTACCAACGAAAATCAGGATACTATAAACTTCGATCCTGACATGTTCATTAATTTTGAGAACATTGAAGCGCTTACTGGTGAAAACGATCCTGCTCTTCAAGAAATCCAAAAGCACATACTTAACTTGGAAGACTAACACCAACTACAACATACCAATAAATTATCTGTCCTCCTGCTCCTATCACTACTCTGAAGATTATTCAATATCCCATTGCATCGGAAACATAATTTCTTCTTTCTCCTCCAAATCATGCAATCACTGTTGCACTTCAACCATTTATCGATCTTGACATCGCAACAAAGGCACTTGCTTCTCAAGTCGAAGCTTCTCAAAACAATCTAAAACAATTGGATAAAAATATGGATTATTACAAAGAAGCATACAAGGCTGAGAAATTTTTTAGAGAAGTCTTTCACGACAAAGTGGTTGATCAATTTCATATGTACGAAGTGGCGAGCTCCGAACTTATAAAAGGTGCTCTTTTTATGAAACATTATTTACGAAACACAAATATTGCTGACAAAGAAATAGTGAAGGCTTCTCATGAGAAGGAAATGAATAAGCTCAAAACCGACCATGCTACTGAATTAACCACTGAAAAATCCAACTCTACTGAGCTACATAATTCTCTTACTATATGTGAGACAAAAAATAAAGAGCTTATCGAGGAGATAGTTAAACCGAAGAGGGATTTCGAAGTGGAAAACAACTATTGGTGTGGCTGCTGCAGAGGATGAGCTTTCAAAAGATATATTAACTGTTATTAACATCAGAAAATAAGATGCAAAAATTCTATGTTTTCGAGAACTGCACGCTACTTACCAAAAAATCAACCTAATAAGTTTTTGGAATGACATTACTGAAGAGAAACGCCCAAGTGTTGCTTTTGATCCTATTCCTGATTCATCATCCTCAAAAGATGAATCGTCAGAGGAGGAATAGTCCTCTCATTAACTTTATCATCATTTT
Organism: Limnanthes douglasii subsp. nivea; assembly: GCA_036936605.1. Lineage (NCBI taxonomy): Eukaryota > Viridiplantae > Streptophyta > Magnoliopsida > Brassicales > Limnanthaceae > Limnanthes > Limnanthes douglasii. The sequence goes on along the minus strand of JAUPFV010000004.1, from coordinate 773,608 downwards.
TTTCTTTTATCTTTGTCAGATTAAGTAATTTCTTTTTGTACCTTGTCAAATTAATCTAAATGACAAACGGTTTCGACGGTAAATTTTAAGATCAAAATAATTTTGCATATTATTCGACGGTAAATCTCTTTTGCATATTATTCGACGGTAAATTTTAAGTTCAAAATAATTACAAAATATAAACTTATCACCTTAAATACCTTAACGAAATTGATGAATATAGTAGCTCTTCAAAAAATATTAAAGTGTTGTTAAGCTTTGTTAGCTCTTCAACAAAATTCTCAGTGTGCTGTTAAGCGTCCACGACGAAATAAAAATGAAATATGATTATTAAACATGGTACTCTTAACTAGTCTCAAATTTTATCAGTCTCTGATGATTTGTTAAGATAGTATTCAAACATGTGTAAACAACCATTGGCCAAAAACGAACTTTATTGATAATTTTGAATATGTACACGACGCCTCGTTAAAACCTTCCTAGGCCAACAAGATAGAAAAGAGTGCGCCATTCAAAAACAAAAATTCCTAAGTACAAAAACATATATACTCCCAATAAAACTTCAAATGTTGGATATTCCATGGATGTTGAAGCATCCTCCCCTAAAAATCACAAAGATGATAGGATCCCGGCTTAATCCTTTCAACAACCGTATAAGGCCCTTCCCAATTCAGAGCCATTTTTCCGAGGTTCTTCTGCTTCTTGTGCAAGAAAACTTTTCTCACCACCGTATCACCTTGTTTAATTTCTCTTCTTTTCACCATCGAATCGTATCTATTTCTCATACGATTTTGATAGTGAATTATATTTAGATGAGCTTGAACTCTTATTTTCTCTATCAGATCCAATATTTCCCTTTGAACTTCATCATTAGACCTTTCAGAATATTGAGTTATTATAAAAAATGACATCGTAAATTCTATGGGGCTAACTGCATCCATTCCATATGCCAAAGAAAAATGAGTCTACTTTGTATCATCTCTAGGAGTTGTTCGATAAGCCCAAAGTACCTCTTGCAAATAGTTTGGCCATTTTCCTACTGCCCATGTCAAATTCTTCTTCAAACCATCTAAAAATGTTATATTTGTCACTTTAGCTTGCCCATTGGCTTGAGGATAAAAAGACGTCGAAAATAATTGTTTGATTCCTTTAGAAGTACAAAACGAATCCATCCCGTTGTTATTAAACTAAGGGCCCTTATCTGTTGTAATCCTATGAGGAACTCCAAAACGACAACAGATACTCTTCACAATAAATTTGTTGACATCCTTTACTTTTGTCCCTAATAACGGCTATGCCTCTGCCCACTTTGTAAAATTATCAACCGTTACAATTATCATTTGTCTTCCACCAAAAGCCATCGGCAAAGATCCCACGAGATCGATCCCCCATCTATAAAATGGTATTGCCGCAGATATAGACATTAGCAACTTCGAACTAAATTCTTACCATTATTCATGATTGTAGGCCAATAGAACCGTGCAAGTAAAACTCCACGTGATAGAACTTTTAACCCGTAATGAGCTAACCCTTCACCATCATGCAACTCTAATAACACTTATTGCGATTCTTGTTTGCTTAAACATCGTAACAATGGCCTACTCAATGCGTTTTTATACAATATTTCATCCAGTACTATATATCTGAAGGCTTTACTTCTCAACTTTTTACCTAATTGTGAATCATCTGGTAGAATTCATTGAGTAAAAAAGGTAAAGATTTTTGATCGCCAATCGCTTAGGATTTCACCAATCGTAAAAAATTCTTCTATACATTCACATTGGCTAGATTGAGTAACAATTGAAGGATTTTATGGTAACAAAATCCAAAGATATTCTCCCTTATAAGAAAAATTAGCTAAAGAATCAACCATCATGTTACTTCCTCACCCAATATATTCCACAACAACGTTGTCAAACTAAATCATTAAATTCTGAAGTTCCCGAAGATATAAAATCAAATGATCCTTTCTTGCTTCAAAAAATCCAGATACATGATTTGCTAATAACTAAGAATCTGTTTCCAAGCGTACTGAAGTTGCCCCACAAATTATTTCCAATATTAAACATGCCAAAGCAACTTTGTATTCAGCTTCATTGTATAGACTGAATAATTGTCTATCCCGTTAGAGCTATTAACTGGACCGCAGCACTGCACCCTGAAAAACCAGATCCTCCATCTGTTCGGACAACCCATCTCGAATCAACATATACGACTTCTTTACTTTCTTCCTCATTTGATCGGCTTGAGTGAAATTCAACAGCAAAATCTGCCAGTGCTTGTGCCTTTATTGTTGTTCAAGGTGTAAACAAAATATCATAGTCCCGCAACTCCAATGACCATTTGGTCATTCTCCCTGAAATGTGAGGTTTTTGTAAAACATTTTTCAAAGGGAAGGAAGTTCAAACTTCAATAGTATGATCTTGAAAATATGGACGCATCTTCCTAGCAGCAATCACCAAAGCTAATGCCAATTTTTCTAATTTTATATATCTCTTTTCTGCTGCCACGAAACGTTTAGAATATAATACACTGACTTCAGAACTCCTGAATATTCACTGATTAACACTGCGCTCAGTGCAAAATCTGATACCGCGATATACACAAATAATTTCTCCTCATTTCGAGGCTTTGATAAAATCTCTGGTGATGAGAACAAATTTTTAATATTTGTGGAAGCTGTTTCACATTCCGATGTCCATTCAAACTTGCTGGATCCTCGTAACACTTAAAAGAAAAGAAAGCATTTGTCAAAAAATCTAGAATTATATCGATTAAGTGCTGCTAACCTTCATGTCAGATATTGAACTTCTTTGATAGACCGAGGAAAATTCATTGTTATCAAAGCTTTCAATTGTTCTGGGTCAGCTTATAATCCTTTTTCATTGATAATAAAACCCAAAAACTTCCCCAATTGAACTCCGAAACTGCACTTCTCAGAATTTAATTTCAACCGAATTGCCCTTAAATTCAAAAAAGCTTCCTCGAAATCATCAAGATGCACTTCATCCTTTGAGATTTTTACTACCATGTCATCTATATATACCTTCATATATCTTCCAATCTGTGTAGCAAAATCTTTATTCATCAACCTCTGATAAGTGGCTCCATTATTTTTCAATCCGAAGGGAATCACCGTATAACACTGCAAGCCCATATCAGTTATAAAAGTGGTGCATTCTTGATATTTTGGATCCATTTGGATTTAAATTATATCCTGCAAAACATCCATAAACGTTAAAATTTTGTTGCCTGAAGTAGAATCAATTAACTGATGTATTCGAGGAACATGAAACGGATCTTTGGGACAAGCACTATTCAAATTTGTAAAGTCTACATACATTCTTCATTTCCCATTCTTATTTTTGAATACCACCAGATTTTCCATCCATAAAGGATACTGTGACTCCCTTATGTGTCCGACCTTAGATAACCGATCCACTTCAACAACAATCGCCTCCACTTTTTCCGAGAAAAACGCTATTCTTTTCTGAATAACCGCCTTCACCTTCGGATCTATAGCCGAGTTGTAATGAATTACCTCAATGGGTACTCCTGTTACATCATATGTCCTCCAAACAAAGACATCCAAATTTTGAGCCAAAAAATCCAACAATTGTTGACGTATAAATGGGGTCAATAAAGTTCCCATTCGAAGTAGCTTCCGTTGCAAAAAAGTAAATTCCTCTATCTCTTCGCTCACCGTTAAAGACCTTGGGGTTTCCCTCAGATCATCAACCCTTTCTTACAAATCCGAGGGTATCCCTTCTAACTTCTATTCACGCACTAAATCTCCGCTACTGGATCCTCAGATCCGAAGTGCAGTGGCATAACATTCCCTCGCAAGTTTCTGATCACCTCGAACGACCCCAACTCTATCTCCAACCACATACTTAAACATTGATGAACTCTAGACACAACCCCTTACATTCTTGAAAGCCATGATCTTCCAAAAAATAGGATTATAACATGTGGGACAGTCCACCACAAAAAAGTACCTTGACTTTTTATTTAAATGTTCCTTTTCCCAAACTCACCTCCCCGTCGAATTTTCCTAACAACACGAGAAGTTACACATGTGAATCCAATAATCGTTCGTTCCGATTGAGAATTCCGGGGTGGATTTTTCATTCTATCATAGGTGGATTTAAAAAGAACATTAGCAGAACTATCAGTGTCAATCAACAAACGTCTAATTTTGACGCCAGCCACCTCAGCTCCAATAACCACAACATCCTCATGTGGTCATGCAGTACCTCGCAAATCATCTTCATCAAACAAATGAAGGAAATATCTTTATTTCCATACAAGTGCGCAGATATTTTCTGTTCAATTTGAGTTGTTAAGTTAACAACATACCTCTTCCTCTAACTATCTGAATTACCAGTCATCGAATCACCTCCAAAAAAGGGCTAACGATTTAAAACACTTACACAACTCCCGTACACGTCCCTTTTCCATGGGCTCTTCGACCGTCATCAGAAGCAACCTGTTTGGATCATTTTCCACATACTCAGAAGATGCATCAAATGGCTCGACCTGTGAATCCAAAGCCATCGAATTATCAGTTGGTGTTGCAGGTTTCGAAATTGATGCTCCATTTTTTTTCGATGCGCTCCCTTGTGACTTCACATAAGTCAGGAGCTTTCCTTTTTCAATCAAAAATTGAATCTCTTTCTTCAAAGCAATTCTTTCATTTGTGTCATGCCCAATATCCTCATGATATCTCCAACACTTGTTATTCCTTTCCTCATTTGGCCTACTAATTGGAGCTGGCTTCTTAAAATTTAAGAAAATCTTGTTCCTATCCCAGATTACAGAAACATTCTCTGTCAGATAAGTATAGTATTCTTGTTTGACCCAGGTATTTGGTCGAAACCTGTTGTAATTGTTAGATGGAGCATGATTTTAATGACCACCACTCTGAGGAGGAAAATTTCTATTCTTTTGCCTCGACTGTTGATTACCGTTTCCATTACCATTCGAAGGTTTCCCCTGGACTCCTCTACTTTAATATGATCCTCAACCCCAGCCATCAAAGTTCCAAAGGTTAAGGCTCTTCTCGTTAGCAATATCCTCTGGAAATAACCCTTGGCAAAAAGCTGCCATCGCCACATTCTCCTCATAATTATCCAAACTAGCTTTGGTCAAAAGCAATATCCTAGTATAATCCATTAACTTTGAGGAATGTGTCGGCTTAATGCCATCACCATTTGCTCTCATCTCTTTGCTTCCCAAAAACTGCATTCGAAATGCAGTATAAAAATCTCCAAAATTGCAAATGGACCCCCTCGGAATCCGATTGTACCACTTAAGAGTTGTTACCTTAAAAGTCTTTGAAAATACACGACACACCAACCGGTCGTCATCTTCGAAGTGCATCATATAGTTCTTGAATTGTTCGATGTGATCATCGGGATTATGCATCCCATCGAACTTCTCCATCTTCAAAATTTCATAATGCTTCACAAGCGTCATGGAACAAATTTCACTTGTCAATGGAGAATTTCTCATTGTAACATATAGATTCGATCAGTTTCAGCACACCGATTCGAAGTGTTTCCTTCAAACCATATAAAATGAGGAACATTCTTTTCTTTTTTTATTCTTCTTTTTTTATTTCCTCGACTGATCTCTGTCTGATTCCCCTTTCGAAGAAGCTCTGTACCTCTTCAAGCCCGAAACTGAACTTTTTACCTCCTTGTTACTAGAGGTTACATATTTCTACTTATTTTTTTCTCTTTAAGAGACAAATATCGTTATTTAGGAGACGCAACATGTGTTTTTTTGTGCTCAGATTTAGCCCGCCGATCACCAAAAGACCAATCTGACTGACCTTACATCTCAATATTTTATATTTCCTGTCTTGCCTCAGAACTAATCTTTGGCGAGTGTGTCTCTTGTTCCCTTCGTTCATACGTCTCAGTTAATGCATTAATTTTATCCAAGAGCTTATTCATTCGCGCTTCAATTTTAGATTTTAATCGGATCAGAGACGATCCATCAGTTCTATTTCCATCCCTCTATAAATCGTCTTTCAAAGTCTCCATCACTCACCGAAGCATATGATTGTTCTCAGGATTCATCGCATGAATTTTAATTAAACAAATACAACTAAGTTGTAAATTTAGTAAATTTAATGAGTTAATAGTTCGGTTTAGTAAATTGTAAAGAGAGAAATCTAGAAAGAGAAAGAATGATAGAGTTTTTAGAGAGAGAAAGTTCAAGAAAAAAGGTTTCACACCTTTATTAGAGTAGTATTTCCCTTTATATAGAAGAGCCAAGACTTAGTCTCAAACTGAAATCTGTTACAAAATAAGAATAATTGCTATTTAGTCCTTAACAATTATACATTGTTTCATATACTCTTTAAAACTTACATCAATTACAATTGAAGGTGGTAAATTTTTATTACTTATAATTAAATCCTTAAATTTACATTATTTACAATTTAATCCTCAAAATCCTATTTCATTATCATTGCTAAAATGGAATATATCTGTAGATATTGTCTGAAAGGAAAATAACTGATCTGTTATTCCAAAGAAATCTTCGTGGAGAGCCTCAGAAAAATTAGAGCTAGTGCACTCAAATATATGTGGTTTAAGTTCTCCAATTTTGAATGGTGGAAAAAGGTATTTCATTTGCTCCATTGATGATTTTATTAGAAAAACATGGGTAAACTTTCTAGCTTACGAAGTTGATACTTTTACTGTCTTCAAGCATTTTAAAAGTAATGTAGAAAAGGAATCTGGTCTGTCTATTAAGTGTTTTAGAGAAAATCGTGATGGTAAGTTTACCTGAAATGAGTTCAACAAGCTTTGTAAATAGACTTGGATCAAGAGACAACTTACTTCAGCTTACACGCCACAACAAAATGGCGTCGCCCAGAGGAAGAATATATTATGATGAATATAGTGAGGAGTTTATTAGTTGAGAAATATGTTCCAAAGAAGTTTTGGCCAAAAGGTGTGAGCTAGACATTTTAACTTCTTAATAGGTTTCCAACATTTTATCTTCCTTAAGACTCCAGAAGAAGCTTGGAGTGGTTTAAACCTTATAAAGAATATTTTATGGTTTCTTGGCTTTTTTTGCACATACCCATGTACCCGATGCTGGATGAACAAAACTTGGAGACAAAAGCTAAAGTTGTGTTTTATTCATAATAAGTTCAGAATCGAAGGGATACAGACTTTATGATCTAGTGAGCAAAACAATCACAGTGAGTAGAGACGTTGTTTTTGAAGAATATAAGAAGTGGAATTGGGATTTAAGTTGTGAGGATAAAATTAGTCTATATTTCGAGTGAGGAACTGATAGAAATCTAGATGGACGAGGAGAATATGTTCTTAATGATGAAAAAACTGAGGTTTCTGGTGTGGTCTCTCCTACCGCAATTGATGTTCCTATTGTCGATGCCGCAGTCACTGCTCCAGTCATTGTAACTTTAATTGTACAAGCTCGTGTAAGAAAAACAACAATATGGATGAGTGATTACGTAACTAACATAGTCAGAAGTGAGGACGAGAAAGGACAATCTGCATTGTTTGCTGCAGAATCTGACTTGTTTCTCATGTATGCTGGTCTTAGATCCTGTGACCTATGATGAGGCAGTATACAATGAAAATTAGAGAAAAGCTATGGACTCTAGGATTAGTTCTATTGAGAAGAATGGTACATGGGTTCTAACTGATCTGCTTAAAGGGGCGAAAAGCATAGGAGTAAAATGGTTTACAAAACTAAATTGAACCAACATGGAGAGATGGAGAAGTACAAGGATTACTTCATCGCCAAAGGGTATGTACAAAAATATGGGATTGATTACGAAGAGGTACATGCTCATATAGCTCGTATGGACAATATAAGAATGATCTTAGCTCTCGCAACTCAGAGAGAGTGGATTATCTATTAGCTGGATGTGAAATCGGCAATTCTTTAAGGAAAATTAACAGAAGAAGTATATGTAGATCAACTAAAAGGATATGAGATGAAAAATGCGGAGACTAAAGTGTATAAGCTTTATAAGGATTTATATGGACTCAAACAAGCCCCACAAGCATGGTTTAGCTGAATAGACTCATATCGTTTTTCAATGGGCTTTGAGAATGATGCAAGTGAGCAAACGCTTTTTAAAAAAGTCAATACATAAGGTAAATGTCGGATTATTAACATATATGTTGATCATTTGATTTAAACTTGAAATGACGATACAATGATGAGGGAGTTTAAAAGAGTCAATAATGAAGAGGTTTGATTATTAGCTTGTATGTTGATGATTTGATTTAAACTGGAAATAACGATACAATGATGAGGGAGTTTAAAGAGTCAATAATGAAGAGGTTCGATATGTTTGATTTTGGACGAATGAAATACTTTCTCGGCTTTGAAGTGATGCAATTCAAAGATTGGATTTTTATCACACAGACAAAATATATAAAAGAAGTGTTGAAGAAATTTGGAAGGGATGAGAGTAATTCGGTTATGAATCCAATAATTCCAGGATGTAAGATTCATAAAGACGACAATTGAGTTAAAGTAGATGGCTAATTCTACAAGCAACTGGTTGAAAGCTTAATATATGTGACAAGAACGAGGTCAGATGTAATATATGGGGTGAGTCTCATTAGTAGGTTTATGTTTAACCCAAGTGAGCTTCATCTTGATGGTGCAAAAAGGATTTTTAGGTACCTACAAGGAACTATCAGCTATGGAATTCACTATAAGAGATCAGGAAATAGAGAGCTTGTAAGCTTTACAAACAGTGATGATGTAGGCTGTATGGAAGATAGAAAGAGCACATTCGGGTATGCGTTCATCCTAAATAATGCAGTCGTAACTTGGTCTTCTAAGAAGGAACCAGTGATCACTCTAAGCACAACAGAGGCAGAATTTGTTGCTACAACATGGTGCACTTGTCAGATGATTTGGATGAAAAGAATAGAAGGAAGCTCAAGTCGAGTCATCTTCGACGATGATAGCTCAACCATCAATGATGTGGTTTATTTTCGTTTCAGGGTAATTTGGTAATTTTGTTTAGAGTTTTGAGGAATATTGAGAGTATTTAATGTTTGGGTAGAAAGTAGAGGGAGAATTGAGCTGCCTGGTTGAGTTTAATTTTCATTACCCTCATTTAACGTTGGTGATTGGGTACTTATACCCTTATATGTTGGGCCTCAAGGGCTTTCGGGTCGTGGTTTATGGACTCCGGTTGAGTTTAAAGACGTACTAATTCTTAAGTAAAAAAGTGATTAGTTTAATCAAGAAGTGATTATGTTTTTAATACTTTAGTTCTGTTCGGACAGTTGAGTGAATGGAGGTTGCCCGGATCATTCCTGCCCGGTCAGATAGATGTTTGTCCGAATTGCCCCTGTCCGGTTTCCACGAAGAGTGGTGACAGAATCCAGACTCATCAGTAACCCCTTTTTTAGGTGGTGTTCAAAGGCCTTTGGCAAGACCTAAAAAATAACCCGCAGCCGGACACGATCATATCCGACAGATTCTTGAACTGTGTAATAGTTTTATCCGAACTGAAAAAGTTCTCAGAAACCAAACGGTTTTTGCCAGAAATTGTGGGACACGTGTCTCTCTCTCATTTGCCACGCCAGCCGCTTTTTTACCTAGAATGGCGCTCCCACTTTCTCAAAAAAAGTAACATCTTTATTTAATAAGGATGACATCAGCGCCGTCCTTAATTATTGCAACTCCTTCGAATTCTCCTAGGAATCAAAGCATCTTTTACAAATTTAATATAAATTAGTTCACTTTCTACTGTTTTACCATCTTCATCATCCTTACTCTGCTAAACTTCAAAACTCTCTCAAAAGCAAACACTTTTCTTCAGTGCAAGTTTATGTTCACACCTAGGAACGCTTTAATCAAAGGTGGGTGGCTTAATTTGTCCGAATTAGAAAAAGTTCAGAAAGTTGAACGAGAAAGGCGTATAGTATCCGGCCTCCCTGTTTCCCCTGCTGATAGACCAGAAATACTAAGCACAGAACTTGACCAAGGCTATTCTTCAACCAAAGGTGTTAAACCCAGGAGGTTGTTCCAAAACACTCTTTCCCCAATAGTCTCAGCCTCATCGGTTCAAGAATCAGAGCCTATAGTCGAACCAGGGCAGGTAGTCACCAGTTTCAAGAAACCTTCCACATTCATTGCTATGTGATCGGATGTTGAGATCTCTCCAGAGAAGCTAGTATACCGGAGAAAAGATCGTTTGGTAAAAGGACAGGCTCTAAAAGGCACACCTTCCAAATCAGGAGGCAAGGGTTGCAATTTGGGGTCAGAGGTACCCACCAGGATTTTTAAAGATAAACTGTCCGGTCCGGAGGCATCTAGCTCAAGTCTTCGGAAATAAACCCCTACATCTGAGCCCCAGCCGGAGGCCAGGGTACAAGAAGCTAGTGATACCCAACAGTCAGGGGGGCATTTTGAGCCAACACCTAGCTCTCCTCGCCCAATAACAACTGAAAAACCCTCCGTGGTCATGGAAGAAGTGATGGACGATTCTGTGGAAAAAGCTCCCTTTGAGTCCGAAGACTCCGGCAGATAAGTGAGGCTATTGCTGCCAAGAAGGACAAGGGCAAAGAGAAACTATGCTTAAGGCATCCAGACTTACCGGAGTCCCTTGTGGGAAGAGTGGGACCTTGTTTCCACAAGGTGAGCGTTAAGTATTTGATAGCTTTACAAAAACTTAACTATTCTTTCATCCACACAGCCGAACTGGGTCGGATGCGAACCAAATGGGGAATCCCGGAGAACGTCAAAATAAGGATTCCAATAGACCCATAAACACCGATGGACTGCAAGCACAATGAAATAGTTTTCTTCACTAAGCTCTTCAACTAGGGACTAAGGCTTCCCTTAGACCCGGAGATAGTCAAGTATTTTCATCTCATCAAACTTTGCCCAAGTCAACTGAGCCCTAACGCCTGGTACACCCTCATGGCCTGTATCATGGCCTCCAGGCTCTCCGGAATTCCTCTTCCAATGGAGGAATTCTCAGCACTGGCCAGCCTTTGTAGACACGCTCATATAACCTCCTACCACTTCATCATGGGCGATAGTTATAAGGCAGTGGATGACCTGCTCGAGTCGGGAAGAAATTGGAGGACTCACTTCTTGTTTCTGAGTGGTGCCTGGGAGAATGGGAAGAAGATTAAAGCCGGTACCAACCCGAATCTCCTTTTTAGCCGAAGGCGAAGTGATGGTAAGAATCTCATCTCACATTCCATCTTTATATATACATATTTTTTTTTTGAATTTGTTCATCTGACGTGTCTTTTCTTTTTTGTTTCTTGACAATGCTGCCTAAAGACTTCAATGATTACTTAAAGGCCGGGCAGACCACTTGTACCAAGCTAAACGCTTGGGCTGCTGAAAAGTGGGGGAATCGTTTCCACAACGCCTTTACCAGAGGCAATCTTGCAAGGTTCTACCTTTGGAACACCACTGACCCGAGGGACTTATCCTGGGAGGAACTTACCACCCCACCCCTCCACAAGTAGTTCTCAAAAGAACACACGCATCGGACGGGGTATTGCACCTGCCTGGTAGAGCCAAAGCCCCAAGTAAGATGAAGGGAAAGAAATGTAAAGGCAAGAAAAGTGCGGTTGACGCCACCCCCACCGAAGCGTAGGAAACTGCTCTAACAAACCAAGAGGGGCCAATTCCAAAACAGATTGATGCTGCTCTTCTAGAATTAGTGGAGGATGAGAGTACTAGGGAAGAGGTAAAATCTCCAAAACCTCCAAGGGTTCCTTAGAGAAGCAAGAAATTGGGAGCAGAAAGCAAGGACAGGGAGGCCAATTGGAAAAGACCTCCAGGGGGGATGGGATTTCTCTCCGGTCCCCTGAGCCCTTTCCTCCTGTTGACCCTACTGATCCTACAAGAGCAGAAGATATCCCTAGAGACTTTCGAACTGAAGAGGTTGGAGGTGGGAATATCAGTATTGACGGAGTCGACATTACTGTGCTTGCGGGGCTTGGTGACTACTTTGATCATTTTGCTGGGCCCTACCTCCCTCCAAGCACTTCGAAAGAGATATTATAACTCACTCAATCTTGAGTAATATTCAGCCAGTGCTTTGTTTGGAGAAACAAGTGCGAGGTTAGTCAGCTATTATTACTGCCCTTACTTCTGACAAAGAGAAATTGTCCGGTGACCTCTTCAGTGCCAACCAAAACGCTGATGTTTTGAAGAAGGAAAACGAGGAGTTAAAGAATAACCATGAGGGTTGGGCCACAAAGGTAGTTACCTTAGAAGATACTATCAAAGAACTCCGTACAAAGCAGTCTGACTTGGAGAACGATCTCTCTTCTTCGAAAGAGGTGGTGACAGCCAGGGACAAAGTCATTCACACTTTGACCAATGACAAGATCTCGCTTGAGGACTCGGTGTCCAAGGATGCACAGGAAAAAGCTGATCTGCTAAGGGAGCAAGAGGAAAAAATCCAAGCGAAGATCGATGCTTATGCCAACCAAGTGATAGACATGCAGGAAGAAATGTATGCCAAGGTGAAGTCGGACATGGTATTACTCTTTCATGAGAAATTTCCGAAGAGGAATATGGGAGACTTATGGACTTTTGTAGAGTACGAAGACCTTCCCTTCCATACGATGGCTGAAGGTGATAGGGTTGATTTCTCCAGTGACTCAAGTGACGAAGAAGAGAAAACCGGGGAGAGCCCGGATGAAGCAAATGACGACCTTCAAAAGGAGAAAGCTAGTGAAGCTGAACCATCTTCAAAGGCTCAGTCTTAGAATATCAATTATTTTTTTACTTTTGTTTTGATTGAACCAAAAGTCCTTGGATGGCCAAGGCATGTTTTGTAATTGTGTCCGGTCCTTATCCGGATAAATCTTTTTTGTTTTGACAATTTAAAGTCCTTGGGTGGCCAAGACACTTCGTATGTTTCAATGGGTATCTTTGTTTCGCACATCTCTTGCATTCTTTTCATAGTTTTTTAATCATAGTGGCTAATGTTTAAGTAGCCTTTAGTTATTTCATAAATATCTTAAAGTGAGAGTGTTTAATTTCTCCGATGACAAATGTTCAAATAGTCATCACGCCTTCAATTTAATCCGGCCTATGTTTAAAAAATAACTTCACAAGGAACTTTTTAAGTAAAAACACTCCGAATATTTTAAGAAGCCATCAAAATTTATAAAAAATCCCAGACACCTCATTAAAACCTCCCCGCGCCACCAGCGTAGGAAAGAGTATGCCCCCAAAATATTTACATGAACTTTTAAACAAGTAAATATTTACATAGTTCCTACTCTAAGTACATTTGGAGGTGCTCAATATTCCAAGGGTGATTCAAATCCTTCCATCTTTATCTTGGAGCCAGTATGTTCCAGGCTTAAACTTTTCAATGACCACATAGGGTCCTTCCCAAGTTGGGGCCAGTTTCCGAATTGCTTTTCTTTAGTATGTAGGAAAAGGTTTCTCAATAACTTGCTCCCCGGTTCGAAATCCCTCCTCTTAACTTTGGAACCAAACCTTCTTCTCATCAAACCTTGATAGTGTGCAACTCTAAGATGAGCCTCAACTCTTTTTCATTTATTAAGTCAAGTTGGCTTCTGATAGCCACGCCGTTAGTGTGTTCGGAGAAGTTATGAACTCGAAATGAAGAGAGAGTAGATTCTATGGGAGCTATGGCATCCATCCCATAGACCAAGGTAAAAGGAGACTGTTGTGTTGCAGCCCCAGGTGTAGTCCGGTAACCCCACAAAACTTCTTACAAAAAACTTGGCCACTTTCCAACAGCTCTTTCTAGATGCATCTTTAGACTAGACAATATTGTCCTATTGGCTACTTCGACCTGTCCATTGGCTTGTGGGTGGAAAGGGGAAGAGAAGCAATGTTGTATATTTCTGGAGGCACAGAAACTCTGCATTTCCTTCTTGTCGAATTGCGGTCCATTGTCTGTTGTTATCTTTTATGGAATTCCAAACCTGCTATAGATATTGGATAAAATGAACTTTATAACAGCTTTCAATGTTGTACCTGCCATGGAGCGGCTTTGATCCACTTAGAGAAATAATCAATTGCAACAATTATAGTCCTGCACCCTCTGGACGCCATAGGTAGGGGCCCTACTAAATCCAACCCCCATCGAGCAAAAGGTATTGGCTCCGAAATTAACTATAAAAGGGTTGCTGGAATATGAATCTCGTTGCTATATCTCTGACATGGGTCACACCTTCTCACCAACTCCTTAGTATCTTTCATTATAGAGGGCCAATAATACCCAGCTAACAAAACTCTTCTTGTAAGAGGTCTGAATCCACAGTGAGCCGATCCCTCACCATCATGTAATTCAGAGAGCACTATTTGAGATTCGTCAACCCCCACACCGTAAGAGAGGTTTACTATAAGACTTCTTATATAAAAAATCTCTCAGGATGATAAAACCACGAGCCTTGTACTTTACTTTTTTTGCCATAGATCTATCCGTAGGCAAGATGCCATCTGAGAGATATTGAAGGAGAGAAAACCTCCAATCTTGAGGCTGTTTTATCTGTATATCGAAGCTTTCTTCCTCTTTACCCACACTGAACCGAATGGATGGGAAATCCAACACATGAATCCAAGGGTAGGACTCAGTAAAAACTATGGTTGCCAATGAGTCTGCCAGTATATTTTCTGTTCGGGGTATGTGCTCATAAATGATGCTCTTGAACTTAAGTGCCACATCCTTAAGAAAAAGTAAATATTTTACCAGTTGCTCCTTTTTGGCTTCAGATTGTCCTTGTGCATGATGGATAAGAAGCTGAGAATCACTCATCAACTTGACCCTTTTGGCCCCACAAATAAGAGCTAACTTTAAACCAGCTATAGCAGCTTCATACTCGGACTCATTATTAGAAGCCCTAAAAGTAAAACATATAGCTTGGTACATTCTGTCACCATACGGAGAGGTCAAACATACCCCTGCACTACATCCCATGGTACTTGATCCACCATCAGTCCGAAAGACCCAGACTTTTTTTATCTTTCATATTAGTTGTTTGGTTTGTATCCCTATCTGGATGGAATTCAACTAAGAAATCAGCCACATCTTTAGCTTTGACTGCTGTTCGAGGAGCAAAATCAATATCGAAGTCCCCAGTTCCACCGACCACTTAGTCATTTTGCTTGAAATGTCTCCCTTTTGAAGAACGTTCTTTAAAGGAAAAGACGTCCGGACAACAATAGGCTGAGGCTCGAAATAAGGCCTCATCTTTCTTGCAACAATTACCAAGGCTAATGCTATTTTTTCAAGCTTCAGATAGCGTTTTTCTACCTCTATCAAGCTCTTGCTGATGTAATACACCGGACGGGGGTAATTATCTACCTCCCTTACCAGTACGACACTTATGGCACAACTGGAAACTGCCAAATACATGAAAAGCGTCTCTCTGTCAACAGATTTAAATAAAGTCTTGGGGGAGGACAGATGTTTTTTTATTTCATTGAAGGACTCATCACATTTTGGAGACCAGTCGAATCCCGTTGCTCCTTTTAAGGTTTGAAAAAACGGGGCACATCTGTCCGAAGACCTTGAAATGAATCGTTTTAATGCAGCCAACCTCCCAGTCAATCGTTGTACTTCTTTAAGATTCCGAGGAGGCTCATTTGGAATAAAACATTAAGCTGGTCCGGATCAGGTTGTATCCCTTGTTCACTTATTACATACCCCAGGAATTTACCGGACTGTACTCCAAACACACATTTTTCTAGGTTTAGCTTCAAATTTACCTTCACCAAGTTAGCAAGGGTTTCCTCAAGATCTGATAAGTGTAGCTCTTCATCCACACTCTTCACCATTATATCATCGATATATACTTCCATGTTTCTTCCAATTTGATCAGCAAAAGCTTTGTTTACCAACCTCTGATAAGTAGCCCCAGCATTTTTCATCCCAAATGGCATCACCTTGTAACAATGAAGGCCCCTATCAGTAACAAACGTAGTATGCTCTTGATCCTTCAGATCGACTTGAATCTGATTGTACCCGGAGGAGGCATCCATGAAAGACAGCAACTTATTCTCAGATGTGGAATCCACCAACTGATCAATCCGGGGAACTGGGTATAAATCCTTCGGGCAAGCTCTGTTGAGATCTGTAAAATCGATACACATATGTCATTTGCCATTTTTCTTTTTCACGAATACGGGATGGGCTGTCCATAAAGG
Source organism: Limnanthes douglasii subsp. nivea (assembly GCA_036936605.1). Taxonomy (NCBI): domain Eukaryota; kingdom Viridiplantae; phylum Streptophyta; class Magnoliopsida; order Brassicales; family Limnanthaceae; genus Limnanthes; species Limnanthes douglasii. The sequence continues at coordinate 757,426 of JAUPFV010000004.1, read as the reverse complement.
ATTCTGAGACTCCTTTATGTGCCCCATTTTAGTAAGTCTGTCGACTTCTTGAACTATGATATCAGCCTTTTCCTTAGAAAAAGCTCTTCTCTTTTGTACCACAGGTGCTATGTCTCTTCGGATGGACAGTTGGTGTGATATAATATCTGTTGGTACCCCGGTAACATCAGCATTGCACCAAGCAAAAACATGCTGATGGTCTTTTAGGAACTTCAACATTTTCCCCTTTAATTCTAATGTCATTTTGGACCCTATCTTAACATTTTTTCCTTCAGCCAAAGAATGTGTTTCAACCTCTTCAATCGATATTAAAACTCCAGGGGTCTCTCTAGGGTCGTCAATCTCACCCTCTCCCCCAGAAAGCCCCTCAAACAGCTATTCTTCGTTAATCCGAACTGCCCCCAACGTCCGGGGGGCCAGTGCTGTTGCATAACACTCTCTGGCTATCTTTTGGCTGCTCCGAACAACTCCAACTTGTCCTTGCACAACATATTGCAAACACTGATGGACTGTTGAGGCCACTGCATGCATCTTTGAGAGCCAAGACCTCCCCATAATAGCATTATAACAAGTGGGAGAATCCACCACAACGAATAGTATTCTAACCATTTTCTTAAAAGGGCCTTTGCCTAACAAAACCTCCTCTTCGAACTCCCTGATTACATCTGTTGAACTTCCAGTGAAACCCACAATTGACCTGTTCGAACGCTAAATGACAGCTAGATTTTTCATCTTTTTGTAGGAGGTTAAAAAGAGGATATTGGCCGAACTCCCCGTGTCCACCAAAATTTGTCTTACGTCATTGCCCCCGATGGATGCTCCTCTGACAAAAACATCTTCATGAGGGCCAGCTATATCCCTCAGGTCATCCTCATAAAAAACAATGAAGGGAAATAGAATCTGTGATTGATAGGAAGTCATGCCACCCTCCAGCTAGGTGGCTAAAGTATGAACATGCCTCTTTCTCGAAGAAGCCGTGGGTGCTGTCATGGTATCCGCTCCAAAAATTGTGAGTGATTCAAAAACGTTAATAAGCCCGGAGACCGTCTTACTATATTCCTCAATGGCTCCCACTGTATTCCGGGTTGGGTCAGGGTCCAAGTATTCCGACTCTACATCAAATCTCTCGATTATCACCATAGCTCCCTCCGGAGCCGATGTGCCTTCATTATTTGGACCAGGCCGACGGGAATTATCAGTCATATTTCCTCTTCTTTTAACATATGCCCCCAATTTTTCTCTTTCAATTAAATTATGGACTTCTTGCTTTAAAGCAATACAATCCTCGGTGGTATGATACTGACAGAAACAATTCTTACGACTCTCCCTAGGAGATTGTAACGTGGCCGACCTTCTATAGTGTACCTCTTCTTTTGTTTTGTCGTAAATGATGGCTACATTTTCTTTCAACTCAGCAAACCACTCGGGTTGAACCCAAGGCCCTCGTTTATTTCTAGATTGTTGACTCTGGGCAGGGGGAACTGGCTGAGACTGAGCTTTAGTTCTGTTATGACCCTGCCCGGCCTCTCTTGTCTTGTTCCCAGACTAATTTTGGTTTGGGTTAGGTGCAGCCATAGCAGACCTCACCTGCCTGTGCACCCTAGTCTTCTTTGTTTAATCCACATTAATTTTCTTTCCAAACTGATTCAGTAGACCTCCCCATGTCATAGCCTTTTTTCGGGTTACTGAATCAGCCAAATTTCCAGGGTTTAAGCCCTGCCTTAGAGAAGCTATTGCTACTTGTTCAAAGCAGTGAGCCAACCCATTTTTGGTGTTCACAAAGCGACTTATGTATTCTTTTAAAGATTCGTTTGGTTCTTGGGCACAATGGATGATTGTATCTCCATTGCCCTTCACCTCCTTACTTCCAACAAACTGTCTCCGGAAGGCCACCGAAAAGGTATCGAAATTCCTAATGCATCCATGTGGCAGGCTGTTATACCATTTAAGGGCACTCCCCGTAAAGGATTGGGAGAATGCTCTACAAAGAAACTTGTGGTCATCATCAAAATTTAACATTAAATTTTTAAACTGTTCTAAGTGGTTGTCTGGGTCTTTACTGCCATCGTATTTTTCCATTTTCGTACTATCAAACCTCTTAGGAAGGTTCTCGGACAAGATCTTGGAAGATAACGGAGAATATCTCCAATTCCGGCCACGACTGAAAACGGTATCCTCGTTAGGAGTTGCAAAGATACCTGGCTCATCATGGAAGGCAAAAGGATCCACCAGCATCCGGTCTATGTGTCTCTGGCTATGAGACGATCCTCTGCCTATATGCCTCTTTAACTTTCCATGTCTATCCCTTTTCCGTGAATACTTCTTAACCAACTTTTGTTTCTTTTTCGATCGGCCCTCATCACTACTTGATGACAAGGATTCATCAACTCCATCTTCGCCCGATGAGCTACTGGAAGATTCTGAGTCTGAATCAGAGCTCTCCACCGGTTCGGACCGGTGAGACTTTTTGGAGCTAGCATGAGTCTTCTTCGTACTTACATGGGTCTTCGAAGGCTCGTGCTCTCGAGGGTTGTCAGTATGGTGAGCAACTGACGCCTTTGATCATCTTAGGTATGCTTTCTTAGGAGAGTCATCTGCATTACCTGTTATTATTGCAACTAAACTTCCAGGTAGTGAGGAAGAAAAGCTATTGAGAATTCTGAGGAAGTTTAAATCAGCATTTGGTTGGACCATAGCAGATATCAAGGGAATTAGTCCCTCTTACTGCATGCACAAGATTCTGCTCAAATAAGGGAGCAAACCATCTATCGAGCATCAAAGGAGGCTAAATCCTATCATGAAAGAGGTGGTGAAGAAAGAAGTTCTGAAGTGGCTAGATGTAGGCATTATCTATCCTATCTCAGATAGTCCATGGGTAAGCCTGGTGCAATGTGTACAAAAGAAGGGAGGAATGACAGTAATAACAAATGAAAAGAATGAAGTCATCCCCACTCGGACAGTGAGTGGATGGAGAATTTGCAAGGATTATTTTAAATTGAAGAAGGCCACTAGAAATGATCACTTTCCCTTTCCATTTATTGATCAGATGTTGGATAGGTTGGTGGTCCATGAGTATTACTGTATGCTCAATGGATATTCAGGCTACAATCAGATTTGTATAGCTCCGGAAGATCAGGAGAAGACCACCTTCACATGCCCTTTTGGTACCTTTGCTTTTCGACCTGTCTCTTTCGGACTTTGCAATGCACCTGTTACTTTTCAAAGGTGCGTAATGGCTATTTTCTCCGATATGGTTGGTGATATCATGGAGGTGTTCATAGATGATTTCACAGTCTCTCATATGTGTTTGGAAGAGGGGTTGAGGAAGGAGTTTGTTCGGATTTTTCTGAGACGATTTATATACTTCACGACTAACTTGAGATTATGATCTAGTTAGGAAATGTGAGATGATATATTTTTTATGTTCGAGTTTTTTATGATTTGGTTTCCTCTGAAAGAGGAGAAAGTGAAAAAGCAAGAGTTTTAGAGGGCTTGAAATTACCATAGTATGTTGTTTTTGTAGAAAGACCAAGAGGAGCGTCACATATTAATTTAGCTGCTCTGTATTCATGTGCTCTTTCACTGATACAAAGATAGTCATAAGCTCCGAAGACGTTGTTATCTGATTTTGAAGATTTTGGTTTGTTTAGGAATTTTAGCTTCAAATTTTCTCGATTTTGTGTGCTTTCTCATAAACTAGTTGAAGGTTAAATGAAAAGTTTAAATTTTCCGGCAAAGGTAGCCAGCACATTGAAGAAACCATTGAAGATAGCAAAGGAAGTTTGGACTTTTGCAATTTATCTCTCAAGGAAGTTTCTTTGTGAAGTAAAGAATAGGTCGTTGCAGTATTTATGAGAAGAATAAAGGTCTATTGAGAAGTGGAAGATGTGGATAGTGACGGGGCATAATTTGAAGCGATTGTATAAACTAGGATCAAACGTCTATCACGCAATGACCCTAATGACAGACCTAGCCTTTAGAGGGTCATAATTTTATAAGAAGTATCCTTGACACCTAAAGTGTTAGTACTTGCTTCGAATTACAGTATGAGAAGATGATTTCATGTTGAAATATTTTGATGCACTTAATATAAATGATGAAATAACAAATTGATCTACGTTTTTTGAGTTATAGAATATGATATAATGTCACTTATGATTATACTCGAGGATAGTCAGTTCTCATTCATTTTCTTAAATGAGAACTAATGGGGATACTGATAAGGAAATGCATTTTAAGGACTAAAGTTCAAAAAATAAAACCTTTTGTAATAGGTTGTAAAGATAAAGGAAAAAATTATAATTGTGTATTTAAGTTATGGACTAATATGAAATTAGCTCATTTATTTAACCATTTTCAGTTACTAACTAAGTCATTGTACCTCTATATAAAGGCTAAGGCTGAATCAATAAACTCTAAGGATTTCTCTCTCTCTCTCTCTCTCACTAAAATGAGTTTTCTCTCTCTACAATTTTAGTTCGATCATTAATTAGCACAACAGAAGTATTTATACTCACCAAGATTAAGGCCAAACGCTTGTCCAAAACTCATAGTGCCCTAATACTAAACATGGGGTATGAATTTCTTCAAGAACTTTTTGAAGAGCCTACGACGTCACGGATAATGAATTAAATGAAGTCTATTTACATGAATAAATCCTTACCAAACATAATATATTTCAAGAAAACATTGTACACACTCTCAATGAACGACAGTAAAGAGATATGATGACACCTACATGATTTCAATAGAATCTTTTTCAAATTCAATGCAATTGGCATCAAGGTAGAGAAAGATGATTATTTTATCATCCTTTTCATTTCTCTAATATACATTCTAATATCAATAGTTTCTTTGTAAGCGAAGTCAGCTTTGTACGAAGACAAGTGGTTGAGTGTTTGATTTGGAGAGTGTTTAATTTTGAGAGTGTTCATGTAGTCTCTTATATATAAAAGATATATCCAATGAATGTAGGATTTTTTTACAATCCGAACAAAGTTAAATCTATCTTGTATGTCTGCTTATGTTTATATACTTTTTCTTTATTATTTTCTTATTTTAAAGGTTTATAACAAAGTTTTGAATACCAACCGAAGTCATGTATATCTACTTATGCTTGCTACAGATTCAATATGTTTAACAAATGGATTATGGCTATAGCAGTTGAGTTATGGCTAACATTATATTGTTCTCTACTATATTTTTACTTTAACAAATGGTGTAGTGAAAGTGGATATTGTAGACTAAATTTGTTTACATTATTGGTACAAAGAAGAAAGAATAAATATCATTTCAAATCTTAAGGTTATAGGGAAGGTTGTTACCAAAAAACCAAGTGAAGCCACCAAGATGAGTCCCATGAATTTTAATCTATAAAACTTCAACGGAGATAACAATTTCAACATTGAGGGAAATTAAGTTAAACAATTACTAGTACATAAGGGATTGATTCTTATTAATTGATGATAAATCTACAAATAAGATTGATGCCAAAATGTTTTCCAAAACTCATAGTTCCCTGATACAAAAAGTTTGGGTATAAATTTTTCAACAAGTTTATGAAGAGACTATGACGTCGTGGATACAGAGTTGAATGGAGTTGATTTACATGAAGAAGTCCTTACCAAACATAATGTATCTCAAGAAAAAGTTGTACACGCTCTCAATGGATGGTAGTAAATAGATCCTATGACACCTAGATGATTTTAATTAAATCTTTTTCAACTTGAATGCAATTGGCATTAAGGTAGAGGAAGATGATCATATCATTATCCTTTTTATTTCTTTAACGAAGATGTACGAGCAATTTGTGAACATCAGGTTATACCATAAATGTCAAACTGAGTGTGAGGGGTCAACCAAGAAAGAAGAATTCAAGCAAGAGAGGAGAAAACTCTCGTTCAAAGTATAAGTGGCTTGTGATATGTTTAAAATTGAGATGTTAGTTGTCCAATAATGATGAGCATATAAATAGGAACTTTCTCGAAAGAGTAAAGAGAAAAGTTATATAAAGGATGAAGCTGAAGATGTTGCAATATGTTCGGACGACTATGAGTATGTTAATGGATTAATGGATTTTTCTTCTTATAACTATAATTCTAAATGAGTATTAGATCCCAGCTCATCATTCCACATGACTTCCAATAAACATTGGTTTGAAGAACATAGTTTTTATAAGGGTAAAAGAGTTATGTTTGGGAATGATGAATCATGTGCTTTCAAATGGGTAGGAACTGTTCAGCTCAAGTTGTCTACAAAACTTAATAGAGTGCTTAACATATTAAGGTACATGTCCAAAGTTAAATGTAACATTTATTATATTAAGATGTTAAATGGGGAAGAGTATAATTATACGGGTGGATATGGTTGACGTGGGATCTTATAGGACTATATTGTTGTTAGGAAAGCCAATAAGCCTAATGATTTATTAAATTTGAAGGGATTTATACTACTAGGGGTGTGTCTAGTATGGATAAATATTTAACCAAGTTGTGGCATATTTCGTAAGGTCATATGGGTGAGAGGCCTTATCAATCTTAACAATCAATGGTTGTTAGATGGTGACAAGGTTCAAAAGTTGAGATTTTATGAAATCTGTATGTTGGGTAAGATCAAAAGGGCAAAGTCTCTGTCAAGCAACCATACAACCAATGATGTGCTTATGGATACTCATTCAAAACTTTAGGATCCGACACGGAAACCTACTATAAGAGATGCAAGTTAGTTTATATTCTTGATAGATGACTATTATAAAATAGTATATTATTATATTTTTGAAGACTACAGATGAATCATTTGACGCATTTAGATACTAGAAAACTTTAATGAAGAATGATTTATGGAAAGTACTGAAGAAGCTTCAGACTGAATATTGCTTAAAATATGTCAACAACGACTTCAATAAATATTATGCAAAGCTTAACATTGTTAGACATCGAACCGCGAGTGATACTCCCCAATAGTATAGGCTTAATGAAATAATGAACCAAAACTTGATGGAAATGGTATAGTGTATGCTTCAAATATTTTTTCTCGTCATAAAACAATCTTCATCAAACAATTCGTCTCAAAAAGTACACTTAGGGTTAGTTTTGTAATCAAGACCATATTGGACCCAATTAGACCATTTTTAGTGCAATGATGTGTTAGGTGATCTCTAAGACTAGTTACTATATAGACAAGATGATCCAATATTTTGTTTGGCTTGTATTAAATTATCCTAAAAGAAGTGATTATTCTCATTGTAATTGAAGATGACTGCATAAGCCTCATCATTCGAATCGTCATAATTATGATCAAACTTTATTCATTTTATCATAGTATCTCCAATATGTTCCACTGATGCTCTAAATGGAATTTTATAATTAGTATTGGTAACTTAACGCCTGTATTACTATATATAAAAAAGGAGAATAAGCTAAAGTTTATATAGAGAAGTCGTGAGTACGACTGCATATATCATTAACAAGAGTCCATCTATCCCACTGAAGTTTGTTTGTTTATTATAGGCATGGACTGGAGAAAAATCAAATATACAACATATTAGAGTGTTCAGATGTGTTGTATATGCACATGTGAAATAAGATAAGCTTCGACAGAGAGAACAAAAAGTTTCTTCCTCGGTTACCTGAAATGAGTAAAATGGTATAGATTATGGTGCCATTAATCTGGAATTTCAAAGGATTTGATAAGTAGAGACCTATATAAGTGGCTATATGATTCACGTAAAAAATGTTGATTTCAATTAGATATTTTCACCGGTTGTGAAAGAAACCTATATTATGCATGGCGCCGTCAGTGGGAAACAAGGTACTCGGAGATCAGGGTCTCCAAAATACCGACCCAAATTTCTTTCACCATTACTAAATAGTGTTTTAAGAATGGATGTAGAAGGGAAAACGAACAAAAAGTCGAGGGGAAAAGTCTCTTCTGATAGAGATATTTTGTATTCAGAGGATCGACGTTCTGAGGACCATTTGGATGATCGTGGTCGACGTGAGCAGAGTCGAGACAAATGTTCGACTTTAATCATGACTAGGAAACAGCTATTAGACGATATAGCTAGGCTTAGTGCTGAAAAAGGAGGTTTTGAGTGGAAAAAAGCAATTGGTAAACGACCAAGCTAAAACTTTTGACGGAGTGGAATTCTACAAAGGTCGAACTCGAGTGCGAAAACATGATAATGCTTTGAAAAGAAGGCTTGGGCTTCGAACCAAGCTCGAAAATGAATTTTCAACAGAAGAAGATGAGTATGAATCATCCTCCCCTAATAGAGAGACTCGACGTTGTAGAAAAGATAAGCAAGCAACGAGGAGTCGGGAAACCGACACCATAAGTCAAGACGGGTGAAATTGTCGATGCATCGTGGTAACATCGTCGAAAAAATAACCCCTACTTCTGTAGAGAAAGGGAGAGCTTTGGCAGTTGACAAAACTGAGCAGCATATAGTGACGCGTTTTCCATGTCCATCTGGAAATCAGAATCATTGGTATAGGGTCGGAAGTCAGTTTGCTAATCCAAAAGAGGAGGGTCAGTTTTTTATGCACACAGAAGGTTTAAAAGCGAAGCTTTTGGTATTGGGTATAATTGGAGGGCTTCGCCACTTTCCGATGAGATTTTGGCAGGAGAACTTCCAAAGCGCTTTAACATATCCAAATTGGAAAAATACGATGGAAAGAAAGACCATGATAACCATTTGTAGGCATTTAAGAACTTCATGTTAAGGTTCGACAACGATGATAAATTGATTTGTCGAGCTTTCTCAATGACGTTCAAAGATCGAGCTTCTAAGTGGTATAATCGATTACCCCAGGGTGCATAACAAACTTCAACATATTCTGGTTATTTTTTAGGCAGCAATTTGTGGGGAGCAAGATATTCCGAGCCAATGGTGACACTATCATCAATTGTCGACAAAATATCGGGGAAAGCCTGCGAGATTATACCCGTGCTTTGTCAACGCAAAGACTGACTTGGATTATTGTGAGGAAAGTGTCGCATTCGCTGGTTTTAGGTTAGGTTTGTTACCCGGACTGATGAAGAAAGTTGTCACCAAGAAACAAGCTTACACCTTTTCTTCCCTTTTAACCCAAATAGAAATGCAGATCCTGGTTGAAGAAATGGCAGCATCAGAATTAGCAGCTCAAGTTCAGCAAACTGCGCAGGCCTCAATAGTTTCATATCAACAAAATTTGTAGAAAATAACATGAAATCCACAACCGATAAGCGTCGTCCCACTACCGACGCAGCTACATCGAGAAAAATGGTCGGGAATCTCAACACCAAAGTCAAAAAATAACAATCACGCGTATAACCGACCTATGTCGAAAAAATGGATTCGATCTGCCCACTTCGCAGAGTTGACAGAATGTGTGTCGACAATTTTCGAGAAAGCCAAGACAAGTGTACCTTTTCAAAAACCGTTCCCGATCCAAACGCCTCGGGAGAATCGGAATAATCGATATTGTCCATATCACGAAGATGTAGGCCACGACACCAAGGACTGCAATTCTTTGAAAGTTGGTGGAATATGTGAAAAAGCAGGTTGGACCTGTGGGAACGTCGAATGAGATAGTGACAATACCAAGGGAAGAGACAACTATGTTTATTTCCGAGGTTATAGATTCGTTCGACATTTCAATGGAGTATTTAGACCCTGATGAAAGTAGAAATGTGATTGGAGTGATTGAAGAGGTCGTTCGCAGCCAACTAGGAAAGGTTAGTGATTTATGTAAGTTTTTTGAATCGTTAACTATTTTTGGTGGGGATTCTATGGCATGAATATCTAATTCTTCTCGGAAAAGACACATAGTGAATTTGAGTACCCAATTAGAAGCAAGAACGTCTCCACACTTGTACCAAAATCCATCGCTGATCCTATGTTTTGACGATGATGATATGAGAAATGTTACCGGCCCCCATGAAGATGCGGTAGTTATTGTAGCAGCAGTAGCAGGAGAAGAGGTGCGACGTATCCTGGTAGATACAAGTAGTTCGGCTAATATTGATGTGTCTGATTTTGCAGTAAGCGCGGTCCTTATTCGGGAAGAATCTCAAAAGCCGCAACCGATCTACTACGTAAGCAAGAGTCTTTTAGATGCTGAGAAAAGATATTTGGAGCTCAAAAAGTTGGTTTTAGCCTTGGTAACATCCGTCAGGAAAATGCGACCTTATTTTCAGGGTCATTCAATTGCAGTTCGAAGTTCGTTCCCATTAAAGAATGTACTGCAGCGAATTGACGTATCGGGTCAACTGACAAAGTGGTCGGTAGAACTGGGAGATTTTGATATTGAATTCAAACCTAGGACATCGATTAAGGGGCATGCATTGGCAGATTTCCTGGTAGAGTTTCATTCTGACAAAGCAGAGGAGGAAATAGTAGAACCTGAGAAAAAGATGAGCGAGTGGATAATAAGAACCGATAGAGGCTCGATTATTAAGGGTTATGGAGGAGGTGTCCAAATAACCACACCAACTGGAATAGCCATGCATCAAGTTATTCGCTATGGTTTCAAAGCTTCAAATAATGAGGCAGAATATGAAGCGGCTTTATCGGGTTTGAGTTTAGCTCAGTTTTGCGGGGCGAAAAGGGTACGGTTGATAAGCGATTCCCAACTACTCATTAATCATGTTACGGGACAGTCTGAAGCAAGAAAAGAGAAATTGGTTCAATACTTGGCAGCCCTTAGAACATTAGCATCGACATTTGAAGGAATTACTTACGAACATGTTCACAGAGCAGAGAATGCAATAGCAGATTCATTGGCAACTATGGCATACGTCGAGGAGTATCCATGGATTCTAACTTAAGAATACCCGTCGATTTTGAAACATAAAGAAATAGAGGGTATGTCAAGTGTCAACTTCACATGGAGTAGATTGGAGAACAGATATCAGAAATTTCTTAGCAGATGGGGCATTACCCAAGAAAAAAAGTATAGTAGGAAGTGCGAAAAACAAAGTGCGAGGATTCGCAATACTAGGGAGAGAAGAGTAGAAGAAGGGCAGCTTGAGCGATCTTGAAAGCCCAGAAATCGCGATGTATTCCTCCATAGTTATCGGCACCTTGGAGTAATTGGTTCAATACTTGGCAGCCCTTAGAGTTTTAGCATCGACATTTGAAGGAATTACTTACGATCATGTTCACAGAGCAGATAATGCAACAGTAGATTCATTGGCAACTATGGCATACGGCAAGGAGTATCCATGGATTCTAACGCAAGAATACCCGTCGATTTTGAAACATAAAGAAATAGAGGGTCATCCAGTATCAGTATGTCAAGTGTCAACTTCACAGGGAGTAGATTGGAGAACAAATATCAGGAATTTCTTAGCAGATGGGCCATTACCCAAGGAAAAAAGTATAGCAGGAAGTGAGAAAAACAAAGCGCGATGATTCGCAATACTAGGGAGAGAAGAGTAGAAGAAGGGCAGCTTGAGCGATCTTGAAAGCCCAGAAATCGCGATGTATTCCTCCATAGCTATCGGCACCTCGCTCAAATGTGAGGCAATGATGGTTGACATCAAGGTATACCAAGCGTTTGGGGACAGTTGAGTCAGTTATAGGCGGAGGATTTCGAAGTATCTTACAATGAGTGGGTCGAGGGGGAGTCGAAGACCCCAATTGAACAGCTCTGTAAAAAATACGACCTCCCTTTGATTGACTGACAATGGAGTCTCGCCAGGTGTTGGAAAGCGGACTTCGACATTGTCAGAGATACCCCCAAGACAGTTTTAGCTCAGCTTCTTCTTCAGGCTTGTAGTACAAATACTTGTATGTGTAAAGGGAGATGATGTGTTCCCTCGGTAAAGTTCGATGGTAGCCACATAATACATCCGCAATCTCCGGAGGGAGAGGCTCTTCGACAATTTCCGTGGATATTCCGGCATCACCAGCAGTAGCAGCCGACCCAATTTTAGGGCGGGTCTCGACACTAGCAGTGACGGCTACCTTATTAGCGACGATGGAGGTGTTGGATGGTTTCTTATTCTTCGTCTTTTTTGAAGGGATTTTTTGGCTCTGTAATAAGCACTGTTGAAGGGTCGTATGAGTTCCTTTTTGTTTCAGTGCCATCACCATCAGTTGGAGTAGGAGGGGAGCTATCTTCTCATTTTTGTTGTGTGAGTTCTTTTGACGGGGTTGACTTTTCTTCTTAGCAGCCTCGGAAGCTAGTCGACGCTCTTCATCGCGCTGAGCAACGCCTCGGGGCATTGAAAATCTCGCCGAGCTTCCTCTATCGACCAATACTCTTGTTACCATTACTTCTCCTATGTCCAAATGAAAAGTTAAAGCATCTTCATGGGGCAGACTTAAACCTCTTAGATCATCGTCATTGAAAGTTAGATCGGCGACCTAGTCTCTGTAGTTTCGATAAGAACTTCCATCCATATCGTACACCCCGAACTCCTTTTTAGCTCTCTTATTGTCGGAAGACCCTGTCCAATAACTAAGGTTCCCCTGATATGGTCAGTAACCAGTGCTGCTTGTTAGCCTTCGACCCTTATCCAAATGTAGGTTTTGCGGTGTTTGGAGGGTGATCTCCTCTCTCCGATCTGGTTGATTCCGTTTGATATATTGAATCAACTCGCCGTTGACTATCAAGAGTTGTATTTTTACCCTTAACTGCCAACATTCGTCAGGCGAGTGTCCATGGTCATGATGATACTCACAATAGTATCTATTAGATCGCTTAAACCCAGACGCACTCATTGGTTGCGGAATTTGATATCTCGTACGCCCCTTTGTACGATCATAAATTACTGAAATAACCTCTGTCAGTGGAGTAAAACGTCTGTTTGGTTGATCAAACTCCTGAGGTCTTCGATTATAATCCCTCCTCGGTTGATCCTCAGTCTTTTTCCGTTCTGATCCACTGTCTTTGACACCTGGCTCATTTTGCTCCAGTGCCGCTCCTCTTCTAGCATCCTCAACTCGGATAAAAGTGTCAGCTCTTGCAAGTAGATCTCCTATGACCTCAATTGGGAACCTTACGAGATCTGCCTATAGTTCCCCTTTCCTCTCGAGCCGTCATTTGAAAGAAGCCATCACCATATTCTCTTCTAGATTTGGCAAAGTATTCATGGCATGAACAAATCGTTTAACATAACTTATTAGAGACTCACCTCGACGCTGATAGAGATCCATGATCGAATCACGCTCACGCTTGAGCTCCTTGTTACCCACGAACCTCTCTCTGAATGCTTTCCATAGTCCATTAAAATCGTAAATAGACCCTTTTGGCAAGCTACTGAACCAATCCATGGCGTTACCTTTAAGAGTCATAGATAGTGCTTGGCAGAGCATTGCATCATCAAGATTGAAAGCCATCACCATGTTTCTGAACTGTTCCAAATGCCTATCCGGATCCCCTGTTCCATCATCATCTTCCATCCTGAATGGATCAAACTTCCCCGTGAGTTAGACTTGTAGGATCTTCTCTGAGAATGGTGATTCCTTCCATACGTACGCCGATAGCTTTGGGCGAATCTGATTGTAACGAGGGTCCTCATCCTCTCGAGCTCGCTTAGTAGACATCTGTTGGACCTCATTACACGGTTCTCTGTTACGATTTTTTCATCCACTCTCTCCTTCACCTTCTTGTCTATCGTCTCTTTTGGAAGAGCGATCAGTCCTGTTGGCCCTGCTCGCTTCCAGTCCTGATGGTTGGTGATTATTACTTGCCAAGATAGCATGCATAGCTTGCTCTCTAGCGTCCCATTCGAACGCTGCTTTCAGCTGCTCTTCTTGCAGGTTCTGGATTCGCTGCTCCAGTTGGAGAACCGTTGAGCCATTCGCCGATATAGTTCGGCAGCTCCGTGAACCCCCAACGTATTATCAATCTGATGAGGGTGTGTCCCTTCCCTTGGAGCAGCGGTTGGCTGAACCAAATGTCCCTCTGTCACCATCGTTGATGGAGGTATTAAAGGATTGGCCTCTTGAGGAATCGTAGGATCGAGACGACTTACGGTCCTCCTTCGATGTGTTGTTGCTTCACTAGTTTCCTGATTATCTCTCTCAATCCTTGACCTAGTGACCACCATGGTGATTGGTTAAAGAGTTCCCACAGACGGCGCCAAATTTGTTAAGGAACTAACAAGTTATGCCACAGTAAGCCTATAAATTTTAGCCAAGAAAGAGATCACTTTATTTATGAATAGGTTTTCCCTATTTATAATATACAGATTAGTGGGTAGTTACATTTGGTTACGCTTACAGCACCACTAACCCACTTAAGCCATTATCCATATAATCGTGGAATAACTAACACGTCCTAAAGTCATGGGTTAATCGCGTGTTAGTATTACAAACAAGAGCTCTGAGTGTAGATTATACTTCAATACGAGTTGAACTCCCCTTTTTAAGAACACTAGAGTTGACATAATTTGCTGAGTTCGAACTCACTTAATTTGCTGAGCTCGAACTCCCTTACGACGCGCTTTAGGTCCTTACCTTTTATCGCATTCCCTGTTCTAGTTGATCAACTCTACTATTTTGCCATCGAGCTTATCTTTATCTTGAATTCAGTCGATCAACTCCGCTCTTTCATTATCGAGCTCATCCTGATCTTGAGTTCAACAACACCGTGCCTGCTCTTAAGGTTGCCCCGTTATCATGCTCTGTACACCGTTGAGCTCGGTTTAGTGACGAGCTCAGTATTTCTTTGAGATCATCCCCGTTATCTGTCGATAATATCAACCTACTATTGAGCTCATTCCTCAAGTCCTGGGCAATCTCCCTTTATCAGGTTGAACCCTCTAAGAAAACAAAAAATACTGTCACTTTGAAGAAGAAGGAAAGTTCTTCGAAAACTCCTCCAACAAAAATTGTAGAGAACGATATTGGGGTACCTCCCCCAAATTCAACGTTAGATTCTGAAGATACAGAGGAAAGACAATAATTTGTCAAAGTAGACGCCCAATAAATGATAACTTAGTCAACCATGAGGCAATTGGTAAAGATGAAATTCAAAATATTTAACACCCAATTTCCCAAATTTGCAATCAGATTACTTCAACCAATTTGTCTCTATCAATTCTAATCCTCCACAAGCTTCCTCATCAGTTGCTCTTACTCATTATAAAAATTATCCTTCTGGCCCTGTTGAGGAGCCTTTTAAGGAAATATTACATGTGCTCCAACCATTTTTGTACCTCAAAGATGCAGCAAATCATTTACGCACATAAGTTAAATATGCTCAAAGAAAACTAGAGGTTATGGCTAAAGATGTGATCTGGTGGAAAAAAAGGCTAAGGGTAATAAAAAGATGAGAGAGATTTTCGGTTAATATATCCTCGAGCAATTCCATGTCTTCCAAGTTGATAGATCAGAGTTTATAAAAAGATCCAACCAAATCAAACATCATTTAAGAGCAGTTAGTGATCAAGAAAAATAGAGCTAAACACTTCACATCAAACTGAGTTAGATAAGCTCAAAACGAAGCATGAAAAAGAGATAGATGAAGAACAAACAAAGTACACTTCCCTAAAAGAGTCACTTAACCAAAATGAAGTGTGGTGTGAATTAAAGTTGTAGTGAATGAATTTAGAACAGAAAATCTGCAGAGAAAGTTTAAAGTAGTGAAAAGTACTTCTGAATATATCGTACGTCAAAATAACTCCTTCAGCCTCTTTAAATAGGCAAGGTGAGTTAGTTAGAGAAACGGTTACATATTGTCATATTTACAATTTAACCCTTCGGTTCCTCCTAAAGCCTAATTTAATCCTATAATTACATAATTTATCACTTTAGTCCCTGAAGAATATCTTTCCTTATCAGTAGCCCCCCTAGTTCTTATACATTAATGTATAAGAACTATTAGCTCTTCGAATTCTTCCTCGGATCAGCATCATTTTACATCTTTATTATGATTAAATTCAATGAACTAAAACTCTCTTCGAATTGGTGAGTAAGTGCAAAAGAATTTCTCAACTGCCTCGAATTTAACTTCTCGTCGAATCTGACTTCTTGTGGTACTGCTTTACTTTTGGTTTTCAAACGTTATTACTTCACACATAGTTTAATAACACTTCGAAATTTCTAAACCCTACTTGATGGACTGATTAGACTTCTAGTAGTAGACCCGTGACATCACTAGTTTCCTTTTCGTTTCATATTCCACCCAATGAAAACAGATTACTTGTTCCACACTTTCACATTCTCGACGCTACTCTTTACCCTATAAATACTCAGCTATTCATTCAGTAAGAGTTTTTTAGAGAATCCATCTTTTGAACCATCTCCAATCTGTTCTTCATCTTCAACCCGCTCATCTTCAACCTGTTCATCTTCAACCTGTTCATCTTCAACCTGTTCATCTTCAATCTGTTCATCTTCAACCTGTTCATCTTTTCTTGTCTACCCAAGCAATCTCTCATACCAAAACCCATTGTATGAGAAGATACCCTAGATACAATAGATTTAAACCCAGAAGACCAGTAAGATCAAAGAAAAATCTTTTTCATGGTTCCAGTAACCAAGTATTCGGGGCCTACGATTATCTTTGTATTTCTCGAAGAGCCAAAGAATACAAAGCTGCTGGGTTGATCTATAACGGTCCTCACTCTTCCTGCACCACTTTTAAATACGGCAACTTCAATCCAAACCTTGCCACTTCGTCCTCACCTCTAGCTTCTAACCCAGAAAGTAGCTCAACAACCTCTTCTCTCCAAAATCCAGCCACATCTTCATTACTAAGACCTCATCGAAAATCTAAAGTAGTTGCTTTAGACAAGCCACCCACTTATAACAAATCACAGCTCACATCACCTGTCCTTCAAGTCGAAGAGACAAAAAAGGCTCAGCCACCTTCCTAATCATTTCGTTCATTTTTCCTTCAAAGTCAAATTGGACTGATTGAATTGGAACAGATTTACCTGCCTCTTGCAGATCGGATTTCAGTGTCTCTATCGCCTTGCGAACAGATGGATTGTCACCTTCCTCTGAATTCATCTTCAAACAGCGAAAAATCAAACGAAATATGAAAATTCGAACGAAAAACTTAAAAACGAGAACTCGAACGTTGATTTTTGATCTGTTGATCAAGGTATCCTCTCCCCTCCTTCTAGCGCCAATTTGGTGTGAATTAAAGTTGTAGTGAATGAATTTAGAACAGAAAATCTGCAGAGAAAGTTTAAAGTAGTGAAAAGTACTTCTGAATATATCGTAGGTCAAAATAACTCCTTCAGCCTCTTTAAATAGGCAAGGTGAGTTAGTTAGAGAAACGGTTACATATTGTCATATTTACAATTTAACCCTTCGGTTCCTCCTAAAGCCTAATTTAATCCTATAATTACAGAATTTATCACTTTAGTCCCTGAAGAATATCTTTCCTTATCAAAGTGGACAAGAAAAAATTAGTTGAAGAGTTGGAATCATTCATGACAAAGTTTGAGAAAGAAAAATGTCTTGCTGTAAAAGGTGCCAAAACCAAAAGTCGGCTAGAAAGCCTTGCTTCTGTCAAAATGCCAAAGAGCAAACACCAATAACTTTACTCCATGAATTCCATGTGTTTTTTTTCCAAAAGTAAATCCGTAAGGCTTCTGGAAACCAATTCCCATAGAATAGCATCCTAGTGAAGCTTTTCAACCTATACGAACTTCATCCTATGAAGAGATTGAATCGGAGGAAAATGAAAACGCTCTGATCAAGAAAGAAGCTCCTCAGATGGAAGCTCAGACAATTATCCTAATAAAGACTAAGAGGATTAAAAAAATGTAATTTTTTGTGTTTTTGAATGGTCAGTTTTTGTGTTGTTTTTTGCTACGCCGTTGGTGTAATATCCTTTATAAGTGTTTAAATACTTGGCACTTAGAACTTATCTTATTGTATGGCTGAAAGATACCTTTAATTTATCTAAGGAACAATGCCTCATTTTATTTTTAGACCTGTAATTTTCAATGGGAATGACCTTTCCTTTTCTCAGCAGTTCTTTAATACCAGAAGTCAAACCACTATGTTCTTTATACCCTAATTTAACTGGTTTGATTCTTTTCTTATAATACTTACCACTTCTAATTTCAATGATGTTAGCATGCAATGCAACTCACATGCATATACTTCTACTAAGAAAAAACTATTACATGTACCATCTACTCATTCTAATATACATTTTGTTCCAAGTGCATACACTTCTATGAGCTTCTACAAAACACAACAATATATTCTGCATCAACAATCAACCATTTCATATCCAATTACCATACCCTCACAAACAACTCACTCATGCAACTATCCTACTCTACCAACCAGTTACTTCCTTCGCGTGGAACTACACCTCCGTCACTAAAATTACATATACTAAAATTACATATAGACCCGTTTAACCTAACCAAGTTATTTGAAAGAGATCTGATATCTCCTATCAAACTCTAGTGGAACTAAAAATAATATATTCACCCCAACTATGAGTATCCATAATGGTTTTATTAACACAACTATGAGTTCTCCTAAGTTAACAACTAGTTTTAAACAAGTTATTTTTTATGCTAACTGGTTTAAAGCTATGCAAGTTGATTTTTAGGCTTTCAAATCTAACAATACTTGCTCGTTAATACCTTAGACTCCTAATATGAATGTTGTTTGTAAAAAATGGGTTTACATGCTTAATTATGAGACTGATGATGATAAGGATAGGGAATATCAAGAGCCAAAATGTAATAAATAAATACTTGTATGATAGCCTGTATAGTTGAGGGGTGGATTTTAGGTCTCGTATAAGAATAATAGACTAATATATAATTATCTTTTTAATGTAACCAATTTTGTTACTAAGTCTCAGTGCCTAGATACAAAGGCCAAGGCTGAAGATAATGACTAATGACATTTTTTTGAGAAAAATACTTCTTTAACTCTTATTTTATCTCTCTCTAAAATATATATATTACTTTCTCTTTCTAAAACCAAATATCATCCTCCCCAAATTGGCGACCACAATGGGTGTTTATCAATTGGTACCTTGATTTTGTAATAAAAAACCAGAAGTAGTTGAGTTCTTGTTTTATTTTAATTGTTCTTAATTGATTTTTTGTAATTTTTTTGGATCGATAATGCAACCAACGAATGAAAATAATCCTCTAGTTCGAAAGCCAATTGAAGTAATGAGATCTGATTTACAAAAAAGAGAAGCTAGAGAAGATAAATCAATTACATTTTGACAGACTCATTTAGACATCGAAGCTCGAATGAATGAGTTGTTAGATACAATTATGGTGTTAAATGACAAATATTTTCAGGAAGACCATGAAATCCAGCCATGAAGGCTCAAATATAAAGTGTGAAGAGTTGAAGAAAAATATGAGTTAGAAATTCAATCTGATCGATCTTATACATCTGAGCAAATTCGAGGTGTTCGAAGGAAAATATATTTTGAATCTGATAAAAAACATTGTACTCTAAGAAACGAGATAAAATATAAGCATATGTATGTTGAATCTAGTGGTGATGATAAAAAGGGCTATCGAGGATTTTCCAAAGAAGAAAGAAGTCGGCCTAAAAATCACGTAAGGAAATCAAATCTAAAAAGGAAAATATAACATATTGTCTAAAAAACTCAGAATGGTACAAGGGGAATACATCTAACCATTATACGGAAGCAGGTGATCGGAATTAATATGTTGTTATGGGAATGGGAGGAGATGATCAATATGTGTAAAGAGTATACTAGAGAAATTCTCCTTTAAGTATTAAAAATATGTCTGTCTCACTTCTGAAGCGGTTTGATATTTCTAAGGATGAAAAATTTGATGAGACTTAATATCCTGATGACCACATCGAACAATTTAAGAATTACATGATGAACTTCGAAGATAGTGATAGGCTGTTTTGTAGAGTTTTGTCAGACCTTCCAGGGAACTGCATTGAAGACATACAACTAGATTCTAAAGGGGTCAATTCCTAATTTCAAGGATTTCTATATAGTTTTTCCAGGATAATTTGTGGGTAGAAAAGAGATGAGAGCTAAGTGTGACACTATGATACAGTTTAATCAGGTTGTGAGAGAAAAATTGAAGGATTATACGAAGCATTTTGTTTTACTAAAAGAAGGGCTAGATGATTATGAGAAATTACCATGGGATTTAGCTAATGAGACAACAATGAGGAGAGTACTAAATTTTAGTTTTTTTAGAAAAAGTAGAGGACCAAATTAAAGTGGAGGAGTCAACTCTGGTTCGAGGAGGAGGTGGATCTAGCTAAAGGAATTCTGGACAAGTGACAAATAATCAAAACAAAAAAATCGAATTATCAACCACCACGTCTAAAAATCAATCACATCCTACCTCATCGAGCATGAGAAACTTCTTTCCAAGGAGTATCCGCCAATCAACATTATAGAGCAATATCGCATATGTGGGTAAGGCTATAGTAATATGAATATTTAAATGAAAGTCTTGCTTCAATTTATGAAAATCTAAAGGTTATGTGAGATTTAAAAAGTCATCCCCAATAAACAGACCAAGAGAAGAGCGCGACAACAAATTCTGCAAGTATCATAATAATATTGGAAATTGATAAGGCATAAATATGTAATGAGGGTAATTTAGGTAGTGAGGTGATTCAGTTTAGGTTCATCTTCAGAAGTAGTAAAAAATATTAAATCTGGTTTAAGGGGTAGAGAGATAATTGAGTAGGTTTCAGAATTTCTTCCCCCATTTTAATGTGTTTTAGAGTATTTATAGTGTTTAATAAGGGTCTTGGGCCGGGTTTAAGGATTTGAACCGTTATATTCACGAATCAGGTCATGGGTCAGGTCCAATAACTTCACGGATTATAAATGCATGTTAGCTAGTTAGTTGCTTAGCCATCGTTGGTGATGTCTCTATTTGATGAGGTCATAAATATTGTTTGAATCATGGTTTGGATATTGTTAACACTACCCCTCGTAAAAGTATCGAAACTACCCTTTGAATTATTTAGCCATTAGGCGAAAATTCACTATAAAATATTTATAACCCACCATATAGCCCCCATTAGTCTTAATAAACTCACTTTTTGAAGACTAATTTCTTTAGCTTGGTTATATCAAAATTTTCAAGAATTCTGAACATAGAAATTTAGATTTTTGTTGAAGTTAGTAATGTTACAGAACGTTACATCTTATGTAATACTACCGTTTATTCTCGTCGTCTTTCTTTTAGACGTGTCAACTGCTTATTGAGTGGAGTAATTAATGTGTGGCGTTTGCATTTCCCTAGGGAGTATAATCAATAACTTACCTTTGCCTAGGTAATTAGGGTACTTACGTATTTCTTTAATAAGTTTTTTTACTTTTGATTGCTCCATTAACCTTCTTTATATAAATTCATTTTCATTTGGCTAGTTTCATACGTTTTCAAAGAGGTTAAACTGTTTGTTTAAATAAAAGAAGATCACCGGTTATATGCATGTTTACCACAATGACAACACTAATCAAAGGTGGTTAGTTCAATCTCTTTGAATGAGAAGAAGAGAAGAGAAATTCCTTAATTACTACTGGACATCCCACTCCATCTCCTCCAATAGTCACTACTTGAGTTGTAAAGTACGGAGGATCTCATACCGGTATTCAAAATCTTCTACCCGAATTTTCGACAACCATTCCTAGCAATCAGAAACGTATCCTCGACACATCTACAATTTCCCACTCATCAACTTCTGCCTATCACTTAGCGAAAACACTTCCCTATCATAAAGCTTTGAGTCGCCCAAAACCTTCAACATTTAAATCGATAGGATCAGACTCAGAAGAGATTATCCCAACCCGTTGCACCAGGTCATCGACAGCAAGAGCTCGATCGACTGTCGAATCACTGGTACTTATTGATTCTCCTTTATCTCTAAGTCCGACCAAAAACTCATCCACTTTAGATAATGATCATAGTACCAGACCTACTGGTCCACTAGAATCAAGTCTTAGGGTCATGGAGGAAGTAATGGAAGACTTGATTGTGAATTCCCCGCTAGAAACGTACGGTCAAACAGAGGAAACTTCTAAAACTTTCCTTGATCGGATCATAACAGGGAAAAGAGTTCAAAGTAAGGATAATACAGTTCACTAAGAATTATAAGACTTGCTTATTTCTATGATTGGTCGAGTTGGCCCTAATTTAAAAAATGTAACCATAAAATATCTTTTACCGTTAAATAAGATATCTTATCTTTTATTGATGAAAAAGAACTAGAGGCAGTTCGTATCAAATGGGGATTTCCTAATATGATTAAGGTTAGGTTACCCAAGGTAGGAGAAAATCTGATGAACTGTCGCTCGAACGATTTAGTTATTTTCATGAATTATTTATTTGGGATCTAAGGTTTCTCATAGATCCTAAATTTTTTTAGTATTTCGAACTGGTTAGGATATTTCCAAGTCAAGTCAGCCCAATTGCATTGTATATTTTACTAGCTTGTATTATACCATCAAGATTATCTTGAACACCTATGCCAATGGAGCAAATGGCAGCAATTGCCGGATTATACCGCAACCCCAAAATCTCCTTTTACAATTTCAATATGGGGAATGAGTTCAAAGTTGTGAATGATTTGTTGAAGTTAGATAGGGTATGAAAGACACATTTTTTATTTATTAGTTGACCATGAGAAAATGGTAGAAAAATATAGTTCTCTCGGGGAAACACGAGCAAGCTCACCAAGTTTTGGAAATGTCCATTTAATCGTACCCAACTATTCTACTTGATATTTTAATTTCCTTATTTTTACTTGGAATACTAACCAGATGACTTATTTTTATAGTTCTCTCGAATCATTTCACCCATTACTTGAGAGCAGCTCAAGGTAAGTTGCATATATAGGTTGAGATTAAATGGAAAAATTGTTTTCATGAGTGCTTTACTGCTTGGAATTAACCCGCAACTACCTTTGGGGGACCACCTCAAAGAGTGAAGTGTCATCGAAAGAGCTCATTATACATCATAGGCCAACTTCTGTTTTACAGATGATTGAGAATATCGATGGGAAGGTTCATCTTCCCACAAGAAGAAAAGCCCACAGTCATATGGATAAACTAAAGAAGAAGTGTTCTTCACAAGGTATTGATGATACAAATACTGAAGAAAAACCACACAGGATGGATGGATTACTTTTGGATGTCGTGGCAGCTAACATGGAGGAAGATGTTGTTCCTACTAACGTAGTCGAGTAAAAAAAGAAGCGAAAGCGACTTGCAGAGAGTAGTGGAGAAAAGGACAAGGAAAAGAAGAAGAAGATGAAGAAGAACAAGGTCACAATTTGTTCGGATTTAAACATTGCGTCTGAACGTTCAGGTACCGGTTATTCATACACAAGATCCTTTTTTTTATTTCCAAATTTTAAAGGTGAATGTACTACAGAGTAAATAATCTATTGGATGAATTAATTGGGTTCGACTACAAAGCTTTTAATAAAGTTTCTCCAAGCTCTAGTCCTAACATGGTATATGATGGTACTTCCTTCGAAATTTCAAAGAAAAATAACGTTATAGGATACTCAATCATGGGTAGTGTTCGACGTGTAGTCAAAATGGAAAGACAAGTCAGAAATATACGTGGAACCATTCAAAACTTTTAAAAAAAGAGAAAGAGACTTCAATAAGCCTTTAATGTAGAAAAAATTAAATTTGATGGTACAATCAAGGAAGCTGATACCCTTAGATCAGAACTAAAGAAAACCGAGAAGGAGGTAACCAAAATTCAAAAATAACTCAAAGAATTGGAAAACTCTAGCTCTAAAAAGATAATTGAGGTGCACGGTCAATTGAAAACCAGTCAAGAATCTTTGGATCATACTATGTACAAGAAAGAATCGTTGGAAAAAGACAAGAAGGAAGTGCAAGAAAAGATTAAATATTTGGAAGGCAAGTTAACCCAAGAACCATCTGATGCGATGGAAGCCTACGCAAATGCCTATGTGGACAATTTGAATGCTCTGGATTCCTTTATTAAATCAAATATGGTACCGTTATTCCATATGAAATTTCTAAATCTAAGTTTGTGATCATTATGGGCCCAATTCTAGAAAATTTTGTACCTCAAAGAATTTCCGTGGTAGATGAGATGGCTACTTCTGAAGAGGCATCTGAAGGCAGTTCTGATTGAGAAGATGAAGTAGGATCCACGAAATTAATTTCGTATAGGAAAGGAGAGAGATCAAAGGAAGAAGAAGGTAAAGAGTAATAACTCTTAGTGGTCAAGCTTTTCAAGTCCTTGGTAGATGCAATGCAATTTTGTTTTATATACTGTTGGAAAGTCCTTGGATGGAAAATGTGTTTTGTAACGTACATTTGAACAAAGTTCTTGGATGGCCAAGGAAATTATTTTTTATATACTGTTTGGAAAGTCCTTAGATGGCCAAGGCAATTTGTAACGTACTTTTTAACAACTTCTTCTGATGGCCAAGGCATTTGATATTGATAATTTTTATTTACATTTCAACTTTGGTTTCTTTAATCTTAATCCATTCGAAGGAAATCCATTTAATGGGAAAATGACTTTAACCTTAGGCCATTCGAAGGTGATCCATTCGGATGTAAAAACTAATTTAGCCTTGGACCATTCGAACGTAGTCCATTCGAAGGAAAAAATGAATTTGAGACAGAGAAATAATTTTAAAGGCTAAAAAGGAGTTGATTAATAAGTCGGACTCTTCATTAAAACCTCTCTGAGCCACCATGGTATGAAACCGTATGCCCCCATTTGAAAAATTTACACAAAAAACAAAAGTGAAGTAAATAATTACAAATTTACTCAAGGTACGTTCTTAGGCGTTCCACATTCCACGAGCGCGTTAAGGAAACACCCTCTTGATCAACCGTCTGGTAAGTCCCTTGTTTAACCCTTTCAATAACTGTATAGGAACCTTCCCCATTCGGGACTAATTTTCCTAGCCTCTTATCCTTGGTGTACATAAATACTGTTTTTTAAACTCCCTTCCCAAATACTAAACTTTGTTCTCTGAATCTTTGAAGCATATCTGCTTCTCATTAGCCCTCGATAATGCACTGATCTGAGATGAGCTTGCCATCTTTTTTCTTCAATGAGGACAAGTTGACTTCGTACAACCATCTAGTTATCTTTTTTGGAATAGTTTGGAATTCTAAAAGAAGGGAAAGTGGATTCAATTCGGGAAATAACATCTATTCCGTATACCAAAGAAAATGGTGACTCTTGAGTTGTTGAGTATGGAATAGTCTTATAGGCTCATAATACCTCCTGTAAGTAGTTCGGCCACTTATCTTCTATCCCTCCAAATTATTTTTTAGACCTTTCAGTATGGTCCAATTAACCACTTCTACTTGACCATTGGCTAGAGGATAAAATAGAGAAAGAAAACAATATCGAATCCCTCTTGTAGCACAAAAATCTTATATTTGTTAGTTATCAAATTGGGGACCATTATCGGTTGTAATGCATCGGGGTATTCTGAATCGACAACATATATTGGCTAAAATGAACTTTATAACTGCATTAGAGGTAGTCCCTGAAAAATGGTGCAGCTTCCATCCATTTAGTAAAGTAATATAATACGACCATGATGGTTCTTCGTCCTCCAAACGCCATTGGGAGAGGCCTTACAAGATAAAGTCCCCACTTATCAAAAGGTATTGCTTTGGAAATATTTTACATTAGACTGGTTGGGACATGAATTGCATTTCCGAATCTTTGACAAGGATCACATTTGTTCACCAGTTCTTTAGTATCTTCCATTATGATAGGCCAATAGTACCCTGCTAGCAAAACTCTTCTAGTGAGAGCCTTGTAACCGCAATGAGTAGATCCTTCTCTATTATGGAGTTCAGATTAAGATAAGTTATGATTCATTCGATCCAAGACATCAGAGTAATGGCCTACTGAAAGACTTTTAATATAACACTTCTCCCAAAACTATAAATTCATGCACCTTGAACCTTAATTTGTTAACTAGATTTTTCGCCGGCAAAAATCTTTTGGTTACAAAGAGTTGAACTTCATGTCTTCAATCTGAATTGGATGTGATCGATATTTGACAAAAAAATCAACACTAATGTCTTTCTTTGGAAAAGTTGTTGTAATTGAGGGATATTCTTCTACTAAAATCCAGGGCAATGCTTTAACATAGGCAATAATAGCCAAAGAATCAGCCATAAAATTCTCAGCCCATGGTATATGTTCGTATTTCACATTTTCAAAATAGTTTGATACTAATTTCAATACCTGAAGGTACTTCACTTGTTGTTCTTTCTTTGTTTCACATAAATTTTGAACTTGGTGGACCAATAGTCGTGAATCGCTCATTAATCGAACTGTTGCTTTGTATTCAGATTTATTATTTTACCAACCGAATAGTTTGATACATAGTTTCCCCAAATGGTGAAGATAAATATATTCCGGCTTCGCATTCAATAGTACTAGATCCTCTATCAATTCGAACCACCCTTTATTTTCCTTGCGAATTCATAGAATCATTTGAAGTCTTCCGATTAAAATGAAATTCTACCAAGAAATAAGCTATAGCATGACCTTTGATAGTTGTTCGAGGAGCAAAATTGATGTCGAAATCTTCCAATTTAATGGATAACTTGGTCATTCTGCTCGAAACATCTGACTTTGTAGTAAGGCTTTAAGAGTTATATATTTTCGAACTATGAATGAATGTCCCTGGAAGTGGGACCATATTTTCTTTGTTGTAATTACTAAGACCAAAGCTAGCTTTTCCTGTTTTAAATACTTCTTTTCGGCATCAACTAAAGCTTTGTTAATGTAGTACATGGGGCGGGGGTAACCATCTAATTCCCGATTGGGTAAATATTTCTTCATTTTGAACATAAACATAATATTAAACTACTATATCCTATAAAACTTGTGTGCATGTGAGCTCGTGAAATGAAATTATTGACACGATCAAAGAATTCATCTGTAAAACACGTTTGAGTAACATTTAAACGATGATACATTCACTCAGAATCATTTGGAATATCATTCTTTATATATTGTTGTGTTAGATTTAAACAAAATGTTTGAGAAACTGTCTTTATATATTGTTGTATCAGATTTTACAGTACGTGCGATGTTAATAAATGAGGATATGGGAATTCCTAAGCCGGTTTATTATGTCCGCAAAAGTCTGGTGCAGCAGAAAATAGGTACTATAAGGTATAAAAATTGGCTTTGGCTTTAGTCATAGTTTCTAGAAAGATGCGTGCTTATTTTTAAGCTCATACTATTGAAATTCTAACTTCGTCCCCAATGAAGAATGTGTTACAAGTGGTCAGTTGAGTTAAGAAATTTTGACATCATTTGTTCACCTCGAACGGCTATCAAGGCTCAGGTTTTAGCAGACTTTCTGGTTGAGTTCGATTCGAACCGATTTGATGAGGAATAAAGTAATATGTTGCCAAATGATTCGAATTGATGGGGGTTCTAGTATGTTAGCATGCAGTGCTAGAGTGCAGCTAGTTGCTCCATGTCGGGCAACAATGTTTCAGTGCATTAATCTTGGTTTCCATGCTTCAAACAACGAAGATGAATATGAAGCTACATTAGCAGGTTTAAGGCTTGCACAAATTTGTGGGGCGACATCAGTTCGTTTAGAAACATATTCTCAGTTAGTAACGAATCAAGTAGCTAGATTTATGAAGCCAAAAAAAGATCATTTGATTTTGTACCTCAAAGAACTTCGAAATTTGATTACTCTATTTGACCAAGTCATTGTAGAACATATTTCTCGATGAGATAATAAATTTCTTGATTCCATGGAAACAGTGGCTTACAAGGAAGAATACCTTTAGATTTTATTATAATAAATCCCTCCAATTTTGGTGCAATTAGAGCAATGCAAATATATTAAACATGTGTTTATTATCTCGGAAATATTTCGAGGTGATTGGAGAATTGATATTTTAAATCTTTTGTTAAGGGGTACACTACCTCAAGATTTGTAAATGGCTAAGAAGTTGAAAGTTAAAGGAGGTGGCTATATAGTTTTAGATAGGGTTTTATATAAAGAAGGATTGAGAAGGACATTGTTACAATGTTTGAACAAACAAGGCATTGACAGGTCGAGCTTTATTGGTAGGATATTATTGGCCTACAATTATGAATGATGCAAAAAATCTAGTTCGAAGTTGTGATACCTGCCAGGGGTTTTCACATTCAATTCATAAATCGGTAGTTCCACTTATGTCAATCACCGAAGTTTGTCCTTTTGATAGATGGGGAATATATTTAGTGGTAAGAAGTGACAAATAGATCAATTAGGGAAGGTTTAAAGAAAATTTTGACATGAGCTATAGGAAAATGGCCTACTTATTTGCAAGAAGTGTTATGGGCTTATGGGACAACTCCTCGAGAGGCCACTACAGAAACTTCTTTTGCATTAACGTATGGGATGAATGCTATTAGTCCTGCAAAATCTATGATAACGTTTTATAGAATAGCTCAATATTCTGAGGAACATAATGATGAAGCAAGAAGATCGAATTTGGATTTAATTGAGGAATAAAAAGTTAAAGCTCATATGAATATGACTCATTATCAAACTCTTATGAGGAGAAGGTATAATTTGAAGGTAACAAAGAGTGATTTTTAGGTAAGAGATAAAGTTTTAAGGGAAGTATTTCTCCATACTAAGGAAAACAGCCTTGGTAAAATGGCTTGAAATTGGGAAGGCCCTTATGTGGTTGTGGAAAAAATAAAGTCAGGCATTTATCCCATTTGTGATGAGCATAGGAGGATGGTTCAACATCCTTAGAACATACAAATTCTAAAATTGTACTCGGAGTAAACATTTTCTTTGAATTTTTTTTCATTGTTTGACACACTCTTTCCTACCTTGTTGGCCCAAAGAGGTTTTATCGAGGTGTCATGTACATTTGCAAAACAATTAATAGTGTCTTTTTTGTCAATGATTGTTTATATTTTTATTCTTTGAATTATTTTAGAGACTAATCAAAGGTTGATCTTCTTTGAGGTTGAACAAGAGTAATATTTCTGAGGTGTTATATGTTCAATTATAACATGTTTCGAAGAAACAATCATATTCGAAGTACTACATTATTTAAATGCACTATGTTTCTGAAGTTCTAGGTTCTTTAAATTCCTTATATTTTTGAAATGCTACGTTTTATAAATGAACTATGTTTTCAAAGTGCTACATGTATTAAATGCACTAGGTTTTCGAAGTGCAGCATTTTTTTTAAATACACAATAATTTTGGAATTTTGCGTTATCTAAACATACTATGTTTTCGAAGTGTATATATCTTGGTTTGCAATTTTGTTACTTAGTATATGTTGGTTTGTAATTATGTTCGTTAGAGAAGAAAGAAAAGTATGCGTAAAATACATTTCATTAAGTCAAATTCAATCCAAAAAGTACATATCATATTATGACAAGTGTTGACTTACAAAAAAAAGCAAACATAAGACAAAGTGAGCAAGAAGTGATACAACTTCGTTTTCTCGGACATTTATTCTTGCTCTAAATCATTTTCAGTTGATTCGGTCTCTTCGGACAATGAGCGTGGAACAAGATCAAAAGCCTCACTAGGGCACCGTACGATGGGAATTTCATTCCAAAAACTGGTTAGATCGATTGTGGTATAGGTGGCATAAATTTCTCGAACACGTGTGATAATGTTTTGTTCGTTACCACTGTTGATAGCTGCCAACATGTCTTTTTCACATTCGTCCTCAGCAACAATGCTAGCAAGTTGCTTCTCTTTATCAAATTGCGTTATGAGGGAGTTAATGTCATCCTCTCATTTTTTCTTCTCTACCTTGCTGGTGTGAAGAGAAATCCGAAGATCATCGAGTTTTTATTCTCTGCAACTAACTCTTCATGATGTTTACTCTTGAGTTGGTCTATTTCATTATGATGAGAAGTGTTTAGATGCTCTTTTTATTTTCGATGCACTTCTCAGAGATACTACTTGACTTGAATGAGTCCACTAAAAAATTTAGATCTCGCCTTCTAAAATTATTAAAACATATATTTTGTAAGGTTCCGAATCATGTTCTTCATTTTTTTCTCAGCCGCAGCAACATTTTTATAACGAGCCATCTCTTCAGCCATAAGTTTTAGTTGCTTTTAAGAGGCCTTGATTTCTTGAGTTAATTTTTATACTGCAACATTGAGATTTGTAAAAGGTGGAAGAGCGGTTATAACATCTTCAAATGGTACTGCTAGACGAATGATCATTAGACTAGGACGAGAAATGAGAGCTAAGGAGGTTGTAGGAACAATAACTTGAGGGGATGTTGCTTCGAAGTTAACAGGTGCATGTATTCTACCATGATTATGTAGATAATTTTAATCTCCTGAATGATGGGATCTTCGTCTCCAGAAAGCTCTTGTGATTCATCAAAGTTGGTAAAGTTGTCAGGATCGAAGTGGTTGTTGCCTCGGTAATCTTCTATACCCATAGTTTCCCCTTCCTGATTGATAACATCTTCAATATTTGTTTTTTGTTGATTTTATTGAGTATCAGCAACTACAACTTCATTGCCATCAGATAATACCTCTTCAACAACCTCCACAACTTTCTTTTCCCTTTCTTTTGGGGAGTTTTTTTACTGGTGATTTCTTTTTTGAAGGGACAATTGTTTTCTTCTTTTTCAAGGAAGGTTCGTCTTCTACTACTTCTATGATGGTAGAGAGCCTGCTTTATTTCGTCTTTCTCTTCAAATTTCTCAGTTTCAGATCTATTAAAAGGCTAGCACCAGATGTACTAGCTCTCTTTTTATTATTTTTCCTTCTTCTTTTGAGGAAGATGGCTATATGATCGATTGCGAATTGGCAAGAATATTTTGCAGACAAGATGGACCAACCTTTTGCAAGCAAGTATAGAATTGGGTAGCTCCAGGAAATTTTCAAGAGGAAGAGCTCCAAACTTGACCGTATATAGGTGGTTGTAAAGGAAATTGATAAGTTTGAAAGCTGTGTGGAAATTATTATTCCATTCTTTCTCAGGCCATGCAACCAGCTCTATAAAGGTTTCTTTTTCTTTTTCTCGACGAATTGCATAGCGCCTTGAAATTGGTGTTCAAAATATAGAATTTGATAAGAAATAAGGATAGTATCAGTTCGAATATAATTTTAAAAAATAAAACTAGAAGACTTACTATCACTCCTCCAGATGAGGTTTAATCTAGAGGGATTGGATTCAGAAATTTCTTTACCATTCTCCCATGCCCCTAAGATATAAATGATTTTTTGTTTCTAGAAGTTGTTTTCTTTCAGTAGATCATCAATTATTTTCAAATGATCCTCCAAGGTGAGGTAGTAGAATGGAACCACTTGTCCCTTGGACAGTTTGGTTAACAAAATGAATTCCTCGATGCAGATCGGAATTTCGGATAGGCGAGAAGCCATGATCACATCAAATAGTGTGAACAATTGATTTGGTGTCACTTGGTTTGGGTAAAGATTCAAAAGTTTGGAGTAATCAACTATCATGGGGTCTAGTGGGAGTCGAAGACCCTAGTTGATTATCTTTGGGTAGACTAGTAGTTCATTTTTTTTACAATCTAAAGGCGTTTCCCTTCTTTGGGAAGACGAAGTGTGATATTGTCTACCATTCCCCATTGCTTCTTTAAATGAGCTGCTTGGCTCTCCTCGTAATATGTATATGGAACATTTTTTTCAGAGCCAGTATGTAATGTGCTTCAAGAGGGGTCCAGTTCTCACGTATTGATTGGGGTGGATTTCTTGAGGGATTTTCTTGAGACATTATAGTTGTCTCAGCAATCTCCCTCAGGGAGGATAAGTAGTTAATGGATTGGAAACAACTTTAATATTCGAGGTGACATCGACATCATCACCCATTGCTATGAAAGTCTTTTTTCTTTAAGTCTAAAGAGGGTGATTTTTTGAAGGATTACTAAAGGTAGAAGTCTCTTCGGATTTATTTGAGGAAAATTTTCACACTTCACGATTAGTTGAAGAGGATGTTCCAGTGAAAAAGATGGGAGTTCGAGGTATCTTTGGTGTTCGAGTTTTTGATGATTGGCTTTTCTTTGTAAGTGGAGAAGGTGAAAAAACAGGAGTTCTGAAGGATCGAAGTTACCGTAATATATATCTTCATAGAAAAACTAAGATGAGCGTTTCTTATTAATCCACCTGCTCTATATTCATCTGCCCTTTCACTGATACATAGGTAATCGTAGGAACCACAAACTTGGTTGCTAGGTTTTAGAGAAGTTGAATTTTTAGGTTTTTTTTCTCTGGTTTTTTTTTAATCTAGGATGTTTTCTCATAAACAGATTGAAGGTTGATGGGAGAGTTTGAAGATTCCGATGAAGGTAGCCAAGAGTTTGAAGATTCTGGTGAAGGTAGCGAAGATTTTGAAGATTCCAGTGAAGGTAACTCTAACACTAATCAGACTAGTTTTTCTCTCTAGAATTTGTATTTGTGAGATAAACAACTGTTCAAGAGGTATTTATACTAAAGGGAAAAATGGCATGAAGAAGTGGAAAAGGGGGAGGGAATGATTGGTTAGAGTCCTAAACCGTAGTTTAAACGAAAAAGTTTGACACGTTAAGTTTAGTGGCATGCATAGTGCCTGAAGCATCATTGTCTACTAAATTTTGATCTTTAGATTACGCTTTGGATTATGAAGATAGTTTGAAAAGAAACTACCACATTTGCAAATATTCTAAGAAGTAAAAACTTATTATTTGGGATATATTATCATTTTGTTGAATCTTTTTGTGAAGGACTTCGAAGTTTGTTAAGGGAGATTTCATTACACTGATGATGAAATTCGAAGCTAATTATTTCATTCTGCCGATAAAGAAATTCGAAGCTAATTAGTTCTTACTCATTGATTTTCAGAAGAACTAAGTGGTCTACTGATAAGGAAACAAACTTTCAAGACTAAAATGTAAAGGAAAACGTCTTATTATGACGTGTAATAGAGTGATAAGAGACAATTTAAGTTTATGTTTTACTCATGGACTTATAGGCAATTAGACCTTCTTTGTAACCAATTCTGTTATAGTTCAAGTCAATTGTGCCTCTATATAAAGGCCAATGTTGATTCAATAAAAAAAG
Organism: Limnanthes douglasii subsp. nivea; assembly: GCA_036936605.1. Lineage (NCBI taxonomy): Eukaryota > Viridiplantae > Streptophyta > Magnoliopsida > Brassicales > Limnanthaceae > Limnanthes > Limnanthes douglasii. The sequence goes on along the minus strand of JAUPFV010000004.1, from coordinate 724,432 downwards.
AACACTTTTGCAATCAACTACTCTCACTATTTTACTTTCTCTCTCTGAAATCTAGTTCTCTCTATTTCTTTACTTCTCTCTATTCAATCTTGTGGAAGTAAATAAATACCTATGAAAGACTAGTATGACTTCCTTTTTAATAGGCTCGATATAATATATGAATATCATACTTATTTCATCATTTGAAACAAATTAAACTATATGACATAAACATCTAGTGTGAAATATTTTTAAAAATCTGGGTTGCAATCAAATTTAAGTCTTTCAATAATTGTAGCGTTTGCAAATTCATTATCAAAAGAAATTGACATAATTTTATTTGTAGCTCTAAATCATTCATATACTCTTCTATAAAGCAAAAATATACCATTCTTCTTTGGAGTATCCAATAAGGGTTAATCCAACGTAAAGTACCATACATACTATAAAAACCAGCAAATATTGTTATATCGCTAGTCAAAGAAAAATTTAATAGAACATTTAAAAATTTATCCCAAATGAATTCTTTTTTGTTTAAAAATTATTGCACAGCTCTTGATTTCATAAAATTACGTACTGTGCGTTTGGATTTTAGGTTAACCCTCTCTATTCATCCAATTCGAGTATCTCCAAGAGTCGGGAAAATAAAAAATATTTGCACTACAAATGGTAAATATCACGGTTTCATCCCTATATATATTATCATTAAAAATAAATATATTACGTGTATTCGTATCTATGGCTTGATTCTCATCTTCAAGACCTTTAGAGGTATCTATAATTTGGTGTCTATTTTCTAAATGTCTAATCATACTTTAGTGGCTCTATTTTGTTTTCCACCCTTATAAGAAAGTTCTTTTCTAAATGTTTTACAGATAGACGTATTATTTTTACGTCTCTTAATAAAGTAGTCTCATACCCAAAATGTTTTATTCCTAAATTTCGAACTAGTGCTAACGTTAATACTACCATGGGAATAATATGTTTCGAGGGTTAGATTTTGTAACCCAAGATTTAACGGATAATGTATATCTACATATTTATCATTAAACAAATTCGTTATATACGTTAATAAGGTTTTAAAATAACATTTGTTCTAATTCTTGGTGTCATTAAAATAATAAAAATAAAAATATGAAACAATTAATACGAAATATATTAAAAAATAACACAAATAAAAGTATGGATAAAGTATACGAAGCACTTGGAATCGCCAATGATGCATTCCAAGAAAGCTTGAGTAGATCAAATCTGAATATTGCTCGAAGATTATAATAGATTATAAAAATAAAAGTTAGTTTGAGAAATTTTGGAAGAAAATGATTGTTTGAGAGCTGATGAATAAGAAATGAACAAGTTTCTCCTCTACTTATAGAGAAAAACTACCCAAAACAATAGCCTTTGGATTCAAACGGACACCCGTTTGATCAAACAGGCATATGTTTGGGTCCAACATGGATTTTTAAAAACAATTTACGTAGAACAAGAGTTTGTTACCCTAAGAGAATTCATGTTTATAGAAAATGCTAGCGAAATGTAGTTGTATGCTACACTTTTCCAAGAAACATGTGTCCGTTTAGAGTAATAGACGCGTGTTCCGTCTGTAACGGCTAGTCAAACTCGTCGTTGGTTAGCTATTTATGGAAAACGGGCGACCGTCCAACATAGAAGACGTCCATTTTCACTAATGGCTAGTCAAATGCATTTGTTAACTATTTGCGGAGTAAATGGACATTCGCTATGCCGAACAAATGTAAATTTTCTCCAACGACTACAAAAAAAAATCTCCTATAAATATCATATTTCTACTCATTTTTTTTCTTATATTGTCATTCTACTCCTTCAACTCTTGAAATCATAATTCAAATTTTTGTTTATCGAATCATACTCTTACTTATTTCAATGGATCCAAAACTGAATAATAAATATCGGAAGAGGTATCAGTGAATAATAAATAATAACAACAGTTATTGAAGCATCTAAATCGAGAAATACTAGAGACGGGACGACCAATACAGACGTACAAATGCAAAAATAATAAGATGAGGATATCGACGAACAGATTTGATATGGCCCCGATAGGGACATTCATGTTCCGAGTCGAGATACAATAACCGCGTGTATGTACTTAAACTCTATTGATATCAATAACTTCTAAGGAGCCCATATGCTAATTGATAATCTTGACAAGTTGGGTGTGGTTAGAGTTTTCCATATATCATTGCTAATGGCATGTCAAGATAGTAAAGAAAGTTTATGAAACTATGAAAATAAATATGGATAATAGACCAAATCATGAGATATATTTCAGTATTAATGGAGGGATGGGCAAATTTTATGCATTTGACCTATAAGAAGAATTTGGGTCTTATATGAAATATTTAAGATATTATTAAGTTCCTTTAGTTATCTAAAAAAGAATTGGTCGAATGATTGGCCTTTGATATTGGAAGAAGTAATGAACGTAATGAATAATGGTAAACTTCTTCTAATTTTTGCAATCCAACTATTGGCTTTAGGACTAGACGTAGTTTTTGTTGAAAAATCTGGCAAGAGCTAAAACATTAGCTCAAAACTTAGTCATTCGTTCTTTTGTTCCTTCAAATAATAAAGATATAGTCACAATGCTTGTTCAGTACTTTGTAACTGTTGTTATAATGTTGATGTGTAAAATATATTCACCAACTTTGATTATTAGGCATATAAAATATTCATGTCGTAAACATTATTTTAATTTATGAGATGATGTAGTATTTAAAGTATAATAATGTGTAATATATCATGTAAAGGGTATTGTGGTCATAATAAGACGAAATAAAAAAGAAAATAGGGATGTTAAGCATGATCCCTTGATCTCAAAGCATAAAAATCATATAAGAAATAGGTAGCTTTGGAGGAAGTAGATGGCCCTCCAGAGAAGGCCTTGGTTGGTTTAGCCGAGGGAAGAAGCGGATGAAGTTATCATGGAACAAGGAAAAACCATAAAGATTGGAAAAAATATACAAAATGATCTAAGGTATAAAATTTTATTTTTCCTAGAAAAATAATTTAGATATGGTTGTTTGGAGTACATATGATGTAATATAAGTCAAAATATATCACCAGTTAAATATCAATAATAATTTCTGACCTACAGTACAAAAAAAAATCATATTCTCAACAAAACAATTAAGCTGATTATATGGACATATTGACGATCGTATAGTAAGTGAGATAATAATAATTGTGGATCAAACCCAACTCGCTAACTCGGTATCAAAGGAGGCACCAAGGAACATAAAAGAAGTCCAAATCTTAACAGGAAGATTAGATGTATTAAGTATGTTTTTTTCAAGATCCTGAGATAAATATCGACCTTTTTAAAAATAAGCACGAAAGTTATAGTGGACTCCAGAGTGCGAAGAGGCATTCAATAACATCAAAAGGTTCTTGGCATCACCATAGATTTTAACAAAGCCAAAGCAAGGATAAAATTTGTAACTGTATTTGTCAGTAATAGATGATGCAATCAAGACAGTCTTAATTAAAAAACTAGTTCTAGCATTGGTAGTAGATTTTATGAAAACGAGACCATATTTTTAAATATACACTATAGTTGTACGAAACTTTTTTCCTCGTAGAAAATGTATTGCAAAAGACCAACTTCTCAGGAAGACTCACTAAGTGGTCAGTAGAATTAGATGATTGACTCAATTGTTAGTAGTATAGGATTATGATATCAATTTTGAATCTAAAATGATAATAAAAGCCTAAGCATTAGTTGACAACTAAAAAAATTCAATATGAAACTACTACAAAAATCGATAAAGGAAGTAACAATCAAGGCTCAGGGGTAGGAATATAATTCTTAGTTGGTGATATTTTAACAATCCATTCGGTAGAGGCTCTCAACATCAGATAATGAAGCAATATATGAGATTGATATTGCAGGACTCCGGTTGTTAAAAATATTTTAATAAAAAAGGTAATACATCTAATTTACTCCCAATAGGTATTTAGCCAAATGACATGTCAAGCCAAAATAAAAAAGGATAATACTATGCAATACGTATAAGAATTACATCGGTTTGCCTCTCAATTAGAGCATATCAAAGTTAAACAAGTGTCAAGGGCAGAAAATGAAATCCCAAACGCATTGGATTTTGGGCCTGTACATCTTCAACATGAGACATAATACTACAAGAAAAACCATCAATTACTTTCCCAAACTATTGTTTTTCAACGCCAATAAAATATTACTTCGTACAAGATATAGTACCTGAAGTAAAAAGAGAGGCAAGAATTAGAAGAAGAATAATTGTAAGATATGTTTGGACACCAGACACACTCTACAAAAAAAGACAGCCCTTGTTACAATATATAAGCATGGACGAAGAAACCTTCATAATGGAAGAGTTACATAAGGATGAAGGAGGCATTCACTTCACATAAAAATCATTAAGTAAACGAATATTGCTACAAAGTCATTATTTGTCAACAATCATAAAGGACGCAAAGAAGAAGGCGAGAACATGCGATATATGCTAGAGGTTCACAAATTCAATACAATTTCCAGAAGTACTGTAAATAATAATAAAGGCCATCTCATTTGAAAGACGAGGTATGAACATCATGGACCATTTAGCTTTCGAGAGAGAAGAAAATACCTAATTATCAATGTAGACTACTTATCTAAATGGGTGAAAGAAAAATCAATACAACAAATAACGACAACAGAGGTAGTTTCTTTTTTAAAAGCGAGTATAAGTTACAGGTATGCTCATAAGTCAGTCTCGACTTTGGATGACACTAGAGATCAATAAATATTTACATCGATTGATGTCGTCTGTTGGAATCGAGAAATTTTGTTACCCATTAAGAGAAAAGTAATCTAAAAATCCAAAATAAAAGATAGCAAACGTTATCCAGAATGTTGATTGATCAAACGATGAATAGATCGAGAGGGAGCTTCCACTAAATGAACAACCAAATTTCCATGTAGTTGTGGTCATACTAAGAGAGAATAAATTGTAGATTTCACCACCAACTAAGATCGAGTCGTTGTTTCAACAGTTGAGAAACAAACAAGTAGAGATTTTCTGCATTTACAGGAGCGACTCCTATCACAAACTTACACACTTAAGTTATCATCGAGACAGTTGAGATGAGGGATTAAAAACTAAGGAGATTATGCTACCCCGGAATACTACAAGACATGTATGAGAGAGAAGCTCTAAAAAATGAGGACAAGAGAGGAGCATAAGAAGGTAAAAAAGAAAACTTCGACTGAGGATCCAATGCTAGAGATCGGAGGCGGCAAAAACGTCGTAGCAACATAAAGAGGAACATAACTCTGACGTCCAATTATACTAGAAGGAAAAGGAGTAGATCAGAACCAAAAGTGGAAAAATGAGAAGAAGAACCGGGTATCCACCACATCAATGATGCGGTAACGATGACGATTATGGAGGCACCGTCGGGATATGTCCCACCATCACAAGGATTTATGCCCAAACTTGGTTATCCTCCGTACAAAAACTATGTATAAGTTAATTATCCATGTCAAATTTCTCAACTAAGAAAGCCCGAAAATATAAAAGGAGTCTCATCGGGATATCCACCAAATCATGTCTAAGGGAACCAAGAATACAATGTACTTGGATGGATGTATGGTCTTCCACCATATCAACCAGGATATGTACAACCAAATCCATACAAACGGGTATATAAACCAAAAGACAAACTAAAAAAACCGTAAAATGGAAAGGCCGTGGGTTCCAATAGATTTTCGCGTTCATGGATGACATATACAATTTTTATGAGGGTGAATCACCTCAAGCAGTTGATGAGTCCCCATTAGCCCCATAAATATTATATTGAGTCATGACACAACATTACGATAATCAAAAAATAGATAAATATGATGGTAAATGAGATCTAGAACACCATATCCAACAATTTAATAGTAGCATGCTGCAATATGGAGACGGTGATGGAATCAAGTGTCCAACCTTTTACATGACCGTAAAAGGAACAACGATGTAGTGGTTTAGTAGTCTCTCACCAGGATGTATAAAGCACTATAAAATGCTTCCAACAACATTTAATAATTAATTTGTAGTATCGAAAGAAATCAAAGGAGATGAAAACTACACGGTCCATTGCAAGCAAAGAGACAACAAGAGTCTAAGGGACTATTTGAAAGAGATTCGTTGAAAAAAAAAATCAAAACCACAAGATTGCCAAGATCTATTGGCAAGAAAATATATCTTTTAATAAAAAAAATACTCTATGACTCTTTCTTTATGGGTTACAATCAGAAAAGAGAGTACATGGGTTTATATACACTGAATAATAAAAGCTCATTAAATAATTTTGTTCATTAATTGGTCTTTCGAAATTCCAAAACGTTTCCGAACCCATTGTTTTTTAAACCCTCCTCTAAAATATCTTCGTCTTAGAACTCTAGTCTTTAAGACCTTTATCTAATAACCTTCGTTTTAGAGCTCTAATCTAAAATCTCTCGTTTAAGAAGCCCTCGGTTTGAAGACCCTCGGGTAACTGCATGTTATTTATTTTCAAAACCCTCGTGTTTGAAGACTTTCCGTCAACAATCGGACCATCGGCTAACAATGAGACCCTTGACTAACATGCTTAGTTTCTTTTAAGAACTAAACTACCTGTTAAACTTCTATTTGGACAAGAACTTTAACTGCTTTTTATTATTTTCTTGCGGTTCTTAAGAACTAGACACCGAAGGAGTTTAACTTTTGTTAATGACATCGATTTTGAATTGAAGTTTATATGATCGTATTGCTTGACATATCAATCAAGACATTATCTCAAATTTGAATGATTTACATAGATAAACACTTAGACAAACAAAACTCGCAATATAAAAATAGTTAACACCAAGGAAACTCACAATTTTCAAGCTGGGGAAACACCAAAGATATAATTGGAGGTAAACCATAACTGAATAGAGAAAAAGAGGGATGTAAATGTGTTGAAGGTACTGATAAGCTCAAAGCTCATCATAGATGCAAAGAACAGAGAAGTGAAGAAGAGAGAAGAGAAGAGGAAGAAAGAGGAAGAGAAGAGTGAGGCTGTCGACCTACTGTCTGAACAGTGACTAAACCCGAGTTGGTCTCTAAGGCCGGGTTTAGTCATGGACCAGACTTGGGCCTCCATTCAGGCTTTGGTCTTGTGTTAGTGTGAGGCTGGTTCTAAAGACTTAAAGCCCAATTGCATTATTAAATCTGTTAAGTGTATTACATTAGGCTTGTAGCCAAACAATCTGTAACAATGTGTAACAACCTCACATGGGAATATTCCCAAGGTTGTTACACCCTCTAAAACTCTATAAATGTAACAGCATGAACATGAGAAAAATCAAGGAAAGAAATTACAAAAACTATCAGATCTAAAATCTTCTTTTCTTCAAAATCTTACTTGGTATCAGAGCCACTCCAGCCTTCGATGGCAAACTTGAATGAATCTCCGTCACTGAGCACAGACTCAGTTGGCTCCATCTTATCCAACAATTCCTCATTCTCAGCCAAGAACCTGCATTTACAATCAATCAATAATGTCAATCACATACGTCTTGACAGACAAAACTATCTACTATGGAAAACAGTTGTTATACCCATGATCAAGGGTAACAAGCTGTGGAGCTTCATCAATGGAGAGAAGGTGTGTCCTTCAAAGTTTATCACAGACACAGAGGGCACTGTCACAGACAACCCAGAATATGAAGACTGGATTGCCAAGGACCAGTTGTTGCTTGGGTGGCTATACTCCACCATGAGCCCAGAAATTGCAGCTCAGCTGATGGAAGAAGAATCTGCTAAAGGTCTCTGGGATGCTGCAGGGAAACTGTCTGGTTCACAGACTAGAGCAAGGATAACCTACTACAAATCAGAGTTCCAAAAAACTCGTAAAGGGTCTACACCTATGGCAGAATATCTCAACAAAACAAAGCTAATCTATGATAATCTAATCCTAGCAGGATGCCTCACCTCAGTAGATGATCTACTAACTCAGGTGCTTGCTGGCTTGGATACTGAGTACACACCAATTGTAGTAAGCTTAGCTGACAAAGAAGGATTAGGATGGCTAGACCTACAAACTAGTCTGCTCACTTATGAGAGCAGACTAAAGCAGCTGACAGGTTTGCAAAATGCTATGAATGGAGTTACTATTTCTAGTGCTAATGTTGCCTACAGAGGAGATGTCAAACAGCAATCAGCAAACAATGGTCAGAAGGGCTACTACAATCAAAACAGAGGCTCAGGCAGAGGATACAGAGGGAGATCTAACTACTACAACAATGGTTACAACCCTAGAGGCAGAGGCAACTTCTATAGAGGCTCAGGCAGAGGTGGTAGATACTCACAGAGTAAGCCAACATGTCAGATCTGTAACAGGTTTGGCCACTCTGCTGCAGTATGCTACTATAGGGATGATCCCTCAGTCATGGGCTCATCTCCTTCTGAACAGTCAACATCTGAAGGTGATCAGAGTGCCTTGGTGGCCTCACAAGACACTTCAGGAGAGGGAGTCTGGTATGCAGACAGTGGTGCTAGTCACCATGTCACAGGGAGCACTAGTCAATTGACTCAGAAATCTGAGTATTCAGGTACAAAACATATTTTAGTTGGCAGTGGTGAGAGACTCCATATCTCACATATTGGTCAGTCCACTTTAAATTCATTCACAAAACAGCCTATTGTTTTAAAACCTATACTACATGTCCCTAGAATCAACAAGAATCTTCTTTCTGTTTTTGAACTAACTAACCATAATAATGTGTTTGTTGAATTTCATAAGTTTTTCTGTTTGGTAAAGGACAAGGCAACAGGGACTATTCTGCTCAGAGGGAGATGTGAAGATGGGCTCTACAAGATGGACACTATTCCTAAGTCACAAGGCAGTCTAAGTCTAGGAGTCTCTAGGGTATTATCTACAGTTGTATCTAAATCTGTCAAAGATGAATGGCACCAGAAACTTGGCCATCCATCATCTAGTGTACTAAACAAAGTACTTAGGGATTGTAAACTTCATTCTGTGTTGAGTAATGTCAGTAGTTTTTGTGAGGCTTGCCAGTTGGGCAAATCACACAGTCTTCCCTATTCCAGCTCTAATTCTCATTCTACAAATGTTCTAGATCTAATTCACACTGATGTTTGGGGTCCAGCACCTATTCAATCTACAGGGGGGTTTAAATACTATGTCATATTTCTAGATGACTACTCTAGATACACCTGGTTATATCCTATCAAGTCCAAAAGTCAGGTAGTAGGGGTGTTCAAAGTGTTCAAAACTTTGGTTGAAACACAATTTGAAAGGTCCATTAAGGCTGTTCAGAGTGACTGGGGTGGTGAGTATAGAATGTTAGTTCCTATAGCTCAAGAGTGTGGGTTCATCTTAAGGAGATCCTGTCCTCATACTTCAGCCCAAAATGGTAGGGCTGAAAGGAAGCATAGGCATATAGTAGAGACTGGTCTTACTCTATTGGCTCAGTCACACTTACCCTATAAGTTTTGGGTTGAGGCATTTGAGACTAGTGTCTACCTAGTTAATAGACTACCAACACCTACTCTACACCATAAATCACCTTTTGAAGTGCTGTTTCACAAAATTCCCAATTACCTTACACTTAAAACATTTGGGTGCTCATGCTATCCTTGTATTAGACCCTATCAACATCATAAATTTCAATTCCATTCCATCAAATGTGTGTTTTTGGGTTACAGTCAGAGTCATAAGGGGTATAAATGTTTGAGCTCTACTGGGAGGTTGTACATATCAAGAAATGTGGTCTTTAATGAAGAGGAGTTTCCTTTTTTCAGTGGTTTTCTTAACACTCATAAAAGTGAGGGTGTGTCTTCTGAGTCAGTCCATCTTTGGTTACCTACTTTATCTACAGGCCTTGTGATGGATGAAAAGTTATCGTCTAGTGAGTCTAACTCTGCAGCTCCAACTGACCAGAACACATCTCTGTGCCCTGCTCCCTTGCAGCCCCAAAGTCACACTCAACAGCCTCCTACAAGTTCTTCTAAGGTATCCCTCTCATCTAGCTCTACTGACTCTGAAAACACTGTGTCTAAACTTCCTATCTATACTAATGTTCATACATCTCAGAATCCTAACCTGACCATAGACCTGCCCATATCTAGTTCTGAACATCTTTCTGTCACCCACCCACCAACCCATACACATATTATGCAAACTAGACTTCAAAGTGTCATTTCTAAGCCTAAAGTACCATACATAGGGTCTTTAACTACTGCTGACAAAACTATGTTTGAACCTACTTGTTTTACTGAGGCAATTGGGCACCCTGAGTGGCTAAATGCAATGACTACTGAATACAAAGCTCTACTGGCTAATAAGACCTGGTCACTAGTCCATGCGTCTACTGCAACTAATGTTGTTGGCTGTAAATGGATTTACAAACTTAAATACGGTCTGGATGGTTCTATACAAAGGTATAAGGCTCGATTAGTGGCCAAGGGGTTTCATCAACAACCAGGGATTGATTTCTATGAGACTTTCAGTCCAGTGGTCAAAGCATCTACGGTCAGGCTAATTCTCACTATTGCTGCCTCCAAGAACTGGTCAGTGAGGCAACTGGACATCAACAATGCTTTTCTCAATGGGGTCTTACAAGAGACTGTGTACATGACACAGCCTCAGGGCTTTACTGACTCCATCTATCCTACACACGTTTGCAAACTGCATAAAGCTATCTATGGCCTGAAACAAGCGCCTCGAGCCTGGTACTCTAGCCTGAGGGACACCCTAGTCAGTTGGAGATTCTGTAATTCTAAGGCAGATTCATCATTGTTCTATTTGGTCACTAAAACATCTATCCTACTGATTCTGGTGTATGTAGATGATATCATTGTAACAGGGAATAACACATCATGCTTGACTCAGTTCATACACAATCTCAATGCAAAATTTGCACTCAAAGACATGGGACCACTCAGTCTATTCCTGGGAATAGAAGTTCATCGTGATCCCAGTGGATTCTACCTAACACAACACAAATATATAGAAGACTTACTGAGCGCGCAAGGTCTGTCCCTGTCCAAGCCATGTCCATCTCCTATGGTAGCTGGCACTCAGCATTCTGCTACTGATGGATCTCCATTGTTCTGCCCTACACAATACAGAAGCTTGTTAGGCGCTCTGCAATATTTAACTCATACCAGACCTGACATTGCATTTGCAGTCAATAGCCTAAGTCAGCATCAACAGAACCCTACTTCTAAACACTGGCAAAGCTTAAAAAGGGTGGTTAGATACTTATCTGGTACACGCTGGCTGGGTCTTCATCTGAAGCCATGCTACCAACTGCATCTCCATGCCTACTCAGATGCCGATTAGGCATCGTCTCCAGATGACCGTCGCAGTGTGGGGGCATACTGTGTGTTCCTAGGCGAGACACTCATTTCTTGGTCATCCAAGAAACAGAATGTCGTCGCTCGTTCCTCCACTGAATCGGAGTACCGCGCCTTGGCAAATCTCTCTGCTGAGCTCATCTGGCTGAAGTCGCTGCTCTCTGAACTCCAGATCCCACTCATACCACCATCAGTGATGTGGTGTGACAATCTTGGAGCCAACTCCTTGGCCTCCAATCCTGTCTTCCATGCAAGGACAAAGCACATTGAGTTAGACATACATTTTATACGAGATCAAGTCTTGCAAGGATCGATACAGATCAGATATGTACCTTCGTTAGATCAAATCGCCGACTTTCTGACCAAAGCCCTAACCTCTTCCCGTTTTCTGTACCTTCGCGACAAACTCGGGCTGTCTGAGTCGCCACTGCGTTTGAGGGGGGCTGTTGAAGGTACTGATAAGCTCAAAGCTCATCATAGATGCAAAGAATAGAGAAGTGAAGAAGAGAGAAGAGAAGAGGAAGAAAGAGGAAGAGAAGAGTGAGGCTGTCGACCTACTGTCTGAACAGTGACTAAACCCGAGTTGGTCTCTAAGGCCGGGTTTAGTCATGGACCAGACTTGGGCCTCCATTCAGGCTTTGGTCTTGTGTTAGTGTGAGGCTGGTTCTAAAGACTTAAAGCCCAATTGCATTATTAAATCTGTTAAGTGTATTACATTAGGCTTGTAGCCAAACAATCTGTAACAATGTAACAACCTCACATAGGAATATTCCCAAGGTTGTTACACCCTCTAAAACTCTATAAATGTAACAGCATGAACATGAGAAAAATCAAGGAAAGAAATTACAAAAACTATCAGATCTAAAATCTTCTTTTCTTCAAAATCTGACTAAATGAAACTGGCACCCATTCTTGATTGCATCACAGGATGCCACAATCATTACCACCGAGATGCATATGTAAGTCACTAGTCTTTGCCTTAGCTCTAGGCGAATGACTCAGTGGGCTTGTATTACTGTTTTCAAGCAGCTCTTTGTACATTTTTATCTGTTCTGACATTTCTCGCATTTGAGCCTTTAGCTCTGAAGCTTGCTCAGCACTCCTCTCCAGCTCCAGTTTCTGCTTGTCCCCTCTAATGTGGATTGCATCTGATAATATATGTGTATAATTGGGTTAATGTATCTCACATCACCGGATGATAGTGACAAGAAACACTATATATAAAAAGGACAATCATCATCCGTTGGGCCGTCTTTTGCGAGAAAGTTAGAATCTGTATTTATTATTAACAGTCTCAAAGAAATCGATAGCATTCAATCGTTAAAATTATCTTTGCAGTCACCTGCTTGAGTTGTTCGTCGTATTTTGTTTGAATCTGTTCCCTTAGCACAGATACTTGTTCCTGAAAACCAACATCCTTATCCGGGAGTTTTGTGCTACCATCCTGTGAATTATGCCATCGTAAACGTCAGCATAAATATTCATTTCAAAACGAAATAAGAGATCTCTAAACACTCATCTTTCCAAAATGCTTGTGCGAATATGGTTCTCCTTCGTTCAATTCTAGAACTCAATCAACAAGACAGAAACGTTTTTGCACTTGCGCAGACTTACTGGACTTATCCTTTGTTTTGTAATCAAAAAGCACTTTATGGTCACCACATATCTTAATAATTTCCTAAAAATCATAACAATATATTAGCCGATGCATAGCATAGCCTAGTTAGCGAACTGGGACAAAATATAATGAGAACGAACATGTAAATTGTCCGGGGAGTTATCACGTAAATAAACGTTCAAAGCCTTCTTCATCTTTTTCATCTAGATCGTCTCCACCAGTGAATACAAAAATGACATAATACAATACTTTACTTCCAAAGAGCGCTTGCAGAAAATGCAGTGCGGCTTCTTCCTCTTCCGTGAAGCGCTTACAAACAGAAAGCACGACCAATATTTGAGTACATTGTTGGATTATTTATTTAATCTAAACATGAATTAGTTTAGTTGTTTTATTCTTTGACGTGTGAGTCATGGACAGTTGAGTTAGAATAGGGAGTAGTGGAGTAGTGGTAGTAAATCAGGTATGCAGTTCCTGGTTTATAGGATCAACTTAGTTTAAATTCCAGCAATGTCTTTCTGTAACTTCTATCTCTTTAATTTTAGTTAGTTTTCCATTCAAAACAATCAAGCAGTTAGCTTATATCGTAGTTCATTTCCATTATCTGGTATCAGAGCTTTCAACACTTACAGACCCAAAAAAAACACTCTTCTGAGATGCACACCACGAAGGGCAAGGAAAGTTCATTTGGCTTAAGTTATCCAATGCTTACAAAAACCAACTACACAGCTTGGTCCATGAAGATGACAGTCTTTATGCAAGCCCAATTGTGTGTGGGATGCTATAGAATCGAAAGATCCCAAGGCTGTTGGTGACAACAAGATGGATAAACGGGCTTTGGCTATCATCTACCAAGGAATTCCAGAAGATTTACTGTTGTCTATTGCTGATAAGAGAACCTCCAAAGAAGCATGGGAGGCTATCAAAACAGTTCATTTGGGTGCAGACAAGGTGAGAAAGGCAAAGGTTCAGACGCTTAAATCGGAATTTGAGGCACTAACTATGAAAGACAGTGAACAGCTTGATGATTTTTGTATGAGATTGAATGGCCTGGTAACGAATATCAGGGCCTTGGGAGAGCAAATTAAAGAAGCTTATGTGGTAAAGAAAATTCTTCGAGATGTACCAAAAAGGTTCCTGCAGATCGTGTCAGCTATTGAACAATTTGGTGATATAGAGACGATGACTGTGGAGGAAACGGTTGGATCCCTGAAGGCTCACGAGGAAAGGGTGCGTGGGCAAAAGGAGGATGGTGAACAGCAACTTCTTTTCACAGAAGAAGAGTGGTCGAAGAGGGAACACAAAGATGGACACTTACTTCTCACAAGGGAGGAGTGGTTAAAAAGGACAAGCAAATCTGGTTCAGACAGCAACACTGAATCAAAGAGTAGAGATTACTCTCGAGGTTATAGAGACAGGAGTAAAATACGTTGTTACAACTGCAGTGGCCTTGGACATTATCAGTCTGAGTGTCGTAAGCCAAGAAGAGAGAGGGAACCCAGGAATGAAGCAAACCTGACACAAGTTGAAAATGATGAACCCACGCTTTTGCTGGCTAAGTGTGATGATGATAAGGGAAAGATGGTACTGTTGAACAAAAAGGGTGTGTTGCCAAGACTCTGTACGTCTGGGAATGATAAGTTGAATGAGGCCAGCACATGGTATCTTGACAACGGATCCAGTAACCACATGTCTGGTTTGCGTAGTATGTTTGAAACGCTGGATGAAACGGTGGCTGGGAGGTCAAATTCGGGGATGGCTCTAAAGTCCAGATACATGGAAAGGGCTCAATAATCTTCACGATAGAGGATGGCAAGAAGTGCATACTTAGAGAGGTATATTTTATTCCGAACTTATGCAATAACATAATTAGCTTAGGTCAGCTATCAGAAAGCGGTAGTAAAGTACTTATTAAAGGCGATTTATTGTGGATTTATGATAAGAATGAGAAGTTGGTCATGAAAGTAATGAAGTCTTTGAACAGATTGTATAAGATTATTGTTAAAGATAACAGAGATACATGCTTACTAGCAAAAACAGATGATACAACCTGGTTGTGGCACTCACGGCTAGGCCATGTGAATTTTCAATCTATGCTTCTCATGTCTAGGAACAAAATGGTGCGAGGTCTGCCTATTTTTGTTCAACCTAAAGATGTGTGTAAAGGTTGTTTAATGTCGAAGCAAGCAAGACGTCCATTTCCATCTCAGACGGACTTCACTGCAAAGCAACGATTGGAATTGATACACGGGGATATATGTGGTCCCATCTCACCAACAACCCCCTCTGGTAATAGGTACTTTTTACTATTTGTGGATGATTTGAGCCGTGCTATGTGGGTATACATGCTCAAAACAAAAGATGAGGCTTTCAGCTGTTTCAAGAAGTTTAAGGCACATGTGGAGAAAGAAAAAACGGGCAACAAGATACAAATTCTACGGACAGACAGATGTGGTGAGTTTTGCTCCATTGAATTTACAAATTTTTGTGAAAGCAATGGAATTATTAGACACTACACAGCGCCATACTCCCCACAACAAAATGACGTTGTGGAACGTCGTAATCGGACTGTGGTAGCTATGGGAATAAGCCTTCTAAAGGAGAGGAATATGCCATCATACATGTGGGGGGAAGCCATTAAACATGCTGTTTATCTGTTGAATCGAGTACCAACAAAAGCAGTCCGAGGAGCCCCACCATATGAAGCCTAGACAGAAGAGAATCCTCAGGTTGATTATCTGAGAGTGTTTGGCTGTGTTTGTTACATGAAAGTCCCGAGCGTACACACAAAGAAGTTAGATGATAGAAGCAGACGTGTTGTGCACCTTGGACGTGAAGCCGGAACGAAAGCGTACAGGTTATATGAACCTGATACAAGGACAATGCTCATAAGCAGAGACGTGGTTTTTGATGAAGCAAAGAGTTGGAATTGGAATGAAACAGAGGCAACTGGTCATGTGGAGACTTCATCCTTTGCCGTAACAGGACATCAGTTTGAGGATTTTCCGGAACAGAACCTTGAAAGCATCGTAGAGGAGCAAGGCAGTGACAACAGAGAAGAGGAGGGAGGTGGTGACATACTTACGCCTCGCTCTTCGCCTCACTCAGTGACACCTACATCAAGTCACCGTTCGGTTCAAAGTTCCAGTCAAAGCTCTATACACCCATGCAGTACAGCTCAGTCACAACTTGACTTAGATGAGACATACGACGGGAGTGAACCGCCAAAGAAATTCAGGCTCATTAGTGATATTTATAATGAGACCGAGGAGGTGGAGCTCGATGACGAACTAGCTGATGAACTTCTATTAGTTGGCATCGATAAACCTGTCTGCTATAATCAGGCAATCAAGGAACAACATTGGAAAGTAGCTATGGACTGTGAAATTGAAGCAATAGAACGAAACAACACTTGGAAGTTGACAGAATTACCTCCAGGGCATCGAGCAATAGACTTGAAGTGGGTGTTTAAAACAAAGAAAGATACAAATGGTGAAGTTTTGAAGCACAAAGCAAGGTTGGTGGCGAAGGGGTACGTGCAAAAAATTGGTGTTGATTTTGAAGAGGTGTTCGCCCCTGTAACAAGAATGGAAACGGTATGCTTATTGCTAGCACTTGCAGCCAAGAACGAGTGGGAGGTACATCATTTAGATGTAAAATCTGCGTTTCTGAATGGTAGATTGTATGAGGAAGTATATGTCAAACAGCCTGAAGGTTATGTAAAAGAGGGACAAGAAGAAAAAGTTTACAAGCTATACAAGGCATTGTATGGCCTTCGTCAAGCTCCACGAGCTTGGTACATACAGTTGAACAAGTGTCTCGAGAGTCTTGGTTTTGTGAATTGTCCTCTGGAGTATGCTGTATATACAAAACGGGAGGGAAATGAGTCGTTAATTATTGGAGTTTATGTTGACGACTTAATTGTTACTAGCACTAGTGTAAGCAATATTGTTAAGTTTAAAAGGCAGATGAGTCAAGAGTTCGAGATGTCTGATCTGGGTTTGTTAAGCTACTATATTGGCATCGAGGTCGAACAGGGAAGGGGTTTCACTGAACTTAAACAGGTGGCATATGCTAAGAAACTTCTTGAGAAAGCTGGTATGTCTGATTGTAATGCAGTGAAGTTTCAAATGGAGCCTAAGCTGCAGATGCACAAAGATGAAGCTGGTAAAACTGTTAATGCTACTGAATATAAGAGTATTGTAGGAGGATTGCGGTATTTAGTACACACTCGTCCAGATATAGCATACGCAGTTGGTGTGGTGAGTCATTTTATGGAAAGGCCTACTACACTTCATCAAGGTGCTGTTAAACGAATAATGAGGTATGTAAAAGGAACTTTAAACTATGGTCTGGTATACACCAAAGGTCGAGGTGACCACATGTTGTCTGGATTTTCCGACAGTGATCTGGCAGGTGATGTAGTAGACAGGAAAAGTACTGGAGGTATGGCGTTTTACTTGGATGAATCTTTGATTATATGGGTCTCTCAGAAACAGAGATGTGTAGCATTATCGAGTTGTGAAGCTGAGTTTATGGCTGCTACGTCCACTGCTTGTCAAGGAATATGGTTACACCGGTTGCTTAGTCAAATTTCAGATGTTCAAGCTGGACCGGTCATGATTTACATTGACAACAGATCCGATATTGATTTGGCAAGAAACCCTGTGTTTCATGGCCGTAGTAAGCATATAGATGTGCGTTATCACTTTATTCGAGATTGTGTAGAGAAAGGACTGATCATTATCAAGCAAATCAACACTAATGAACAAAGAGCAGATGTTCTGACAAAGCCTATGTATGTGATCAAGTTCGAAAAGATGCGTGGGCTGTTGGGAGTTAAGAATCTAATTCATGTTTAGATTAAGGGGGAATCTGTTGGATTATTTATTTAATCTAAACATGAATTAGTTTAGTTGTTTTATGCTTTGACGTGTGAGTCATGGACAGTTGAGTTAGAATAGGGAGTAGTGGAGTAGTGGTAGTAAATCAGGTATGCAGTTCCTGGTTTATAGGATCAACTTAGTTTAAATTCCAGCAATGTCTTTCTGTAACTTCTATCTCTTTAATTTTAGTTAGTTTTCCATTCAAAAAAATCAAGCAGTTAGCTTATATCGTAGTTCATTTCCATTATACATAGCTTAGGGGAGATGAATAGATGAAAATAATTAGGGGCTATTATAGTAGTCTTAATTACCTTTTAGATTTAAGTGCAAGCACCATAAGAAAAACGGCTGAATAGGTCCACTCAGAAATTGACACGTGTAAATGAAGAGTTATTTATTAAAAGGGTGACTTTTGATGGGATGTTAACCAGACCAAAACAGTCGGGAAGGCCATCAGATATCTTGAAGACCTAGTTATTATTAGTTCTTCCAACAAAGTTTTTGAAAGATCTAAAAGGGCTAATGACGAGTTCGGATTATGTTGGAACTGGGTTAAGGCGCAACCTTGAAAATCTGAACGGGTAGATTGGACATGATAAAGAAATATTCAATGCGTGAATAGTAAACTCAAGTGGATGATGACTCACATGTGCGCTTAAACACGGTATACCATAGAGGCTTCAAACATTAACCCGATCCATGATCCGACCCGAATGGTCCATAGGTCATAAAACAAATATAAATACCCCAACCAGCCACATTAAATAGGTTGGACGTT
Organism: Limnanthes douglasii subsp. nivea; assembly: GCA_036936605.1. Classification (NCBI taxonomy): domain Eukaryota; kingdom Viridiplantae; phylum Streptophyta; class Magnoliopsida; order Brassicales; family Limnanthaceae; genus Limnanthes; species Limnanthes douglasii. The sequence goes on along the minus strand of JAUPFV010000004.1, from coordinate 705,781 downwards.
TTTCAAAGACATTAACTCCAAACACCTTAATTCTTTCGCTTCGATCTACCTAAATCCTAAACGCATAAAAAATTATAAAAATTTTCATTTTTTACCCTTGAGTTTGAACCATCAATCAACAATAATAGGGTAGAAATATATGTAAATATGGGAAAGAGCGATGGATATAAATAAGAGTAAAATACTAAAATATAGAAGGATCGAATTAAAAAATACAGAGTGATTATATTAATTATCTTTTAACTATTTTTCTTGTCCAATTATTTATAATTACATTCTCATCACACTTGACACCACAACTTTAGACCGCAACTTAATAATGTATAAATAAATGATTAAGACAAACGATGTAGAACTAAAAACCTTAAAAACGAAAATTGTATCAAAACTTTGGCCAAAACTTCTACCTAAAAATAAAATTTCCGCTTGCGGAATCATACAATTATTTAAAAAAACATTATTTAGTTTTATTTCTAATCCTACATATCTTACCCACTAACCACTTTTTATTTTTTACCATAATTTACTTTTTACAGGTTGTTAATGTATTTTATACTTCTTATTGAACGACTTTTTTCAAATTTAAAACAACTTCTCCTAATGTCCATGAATCTCGAAAAAATTATTTCATCACTCTAACCACCATATGAATCATATAATTTTATCTAAAATATGAATGATTAAAAAACCTAAAATATATTTTTCTTATCTTTGGTTAAAATTAAAAAAGCTAATTTATAAAAGATAATAACAGAAGAATTTGTTTTTTTTAGTATAAAAAACGCTTAAATTAATAATGAAATGTTGTACATGGGTTCAGGAGGCAAGTGCCTCAGTACAGTGCTTAAATCCGGATTGGATTGAGAGTGCTACAAAATTTTAAATTACATTTATATTGCTGGAAAGACCTTATGGGTAGCAAGCTATCCAGTGAAATTGGCTTTTGTTCCTTTGAACCGATATCTGAGGTCAGATAGTACATGATGAGCTATGCTTGTGAAGGAGGATTGTTTTTTGTTGTAGATTCTGTCGTTCCTTTCCCTCCAGATGTAGTAGATGGTGGCACAGAAGGCCGCTTTCCAGTGAGTCTTTCGATTGTCCTTTGTGGTGTTCCATGTGCTCGCTTGTTCCAGCCATAGGGGCCAGGAGGAAGGGGGGAGGGAAACAGTAGTTTTTGGGCGAGGGATTCCCATATTGCGCTAGAGTAATGGCATGTGTTAAGAGGTGTTCTATGCTTTCATGCGATGTTTCACATAAGACACAGGTCGGGGGTGAGTCTAGTCCCCATGCGATAAGTTTATCCCGGGTGGTGAGCTTGTTATGAATTGCAAGCCAGGTGATGAAAGAGTGTCTGGGGATTGTGTATTTGTGCCAGACAAGAGAAGACCATGCAATCTTATTTCTGGTTGGTTTAAGGCATTTGTAGGTGCTGCTTATGGAGAAGGTATGGAGCTGTTTGTTGGGCAGCCATATAAATGAGTCCTTTGCAGGGGAGGGGGGGGGGAGGTTTTGGATGGCTGATGTTATTTCTGTTAGGAAGGGGTTGAGGTTTCTGTTGGGAGCTCTAGCTTGTGGGGGCCACATCCAGCGGCCGCTTTGATTGAGATCTTTCACCATTGTTAAGTTTCGCAGACGGGAGAGGGATTGGATAGAGGGTCCGTAGCGGTTGATCAGAGAGGAGGGGAAGAGCCAGGGGTCATGCCATATGGATGTGTCTTCTCCATTGCCAATTACGACTCTGTAGAGGTTTGCTGCTACTATGCGGAGATTGAGGATTTTTCTCCAGCTCCAGCTCTCGTTTGGGGAAACGGGAATGGTCCAAAAACATTTGTTTTTTATTTTTTCCATTAGAATCGATTTTGTCCAAAGGGAGTTCTCATTTTTTGTGAGGATGGACCAGAGGAGTTTTAGGGCGGCCGTCTGATTCCAGATTTTTAAGTCTGGGATCCCAAGGCCACCCTCTTCTTTGGACACGACTATCCTTTCCCAGGCGATTTTTGATCCTGTGATCTTCATTTCTGAGCCAGACCAGAGGAATCTACGCAAGAGCTGTGAGAGCTCTTTGAGGACTCTGATTGGGAGGATGAAGATTGAGGACCAGTATACTTGGGTAGCGAAGAGGACAGAGGTGATAAGCTGAAGGCGGCCAGCATATGAAAGCTGCTTCGAGGTCCAAGAGTTGATTCGGTTTGTGATTTTGATGAATAGGGGTCTGCAGTTGTTATAGGTTAGGTGTGATGTGATGAGGGGAACTCCTAGGTAACGGACTGGAAGGGAGCCTTCGATGAAGTTGAGGAGGGAGAGGATTTCATGCTTGATGTCAGGGGAGGTTCCGGAGAAGAAAATGTGACTTTTGGCGGGGTTCAGCTGAAGCCCTGATAGGGTTTCAAATTCTTGAAGGCCTTCTAGGATGAGTTTGATGGATGGAGAGTTTGCTCTGCTGAGAATAAGGAGGTCGTCTGCGAAGCACAGGTTGATGATACGGAGCTTTTGACATTTCCAATGGAATCCGAAAGATGGATGTCAATTTTTTTCCTGGAGGATGCTAGAGAGTACCTGCATTACCATAACAAAAATATACGGGGAAAGGGGGTCGCCTTGCCTGAGGCCTTTGGCACCCGGGAAGTAGTTTGAGGTCTTGCCGTTTATGCAAACGGCGTAGGAGGGGGTGGTGATGCATTGGATGATCCAATTTATCATGGTAATGGGGAAGTTCATGGCAAGCAAGATGTCAAGAATGAGTTCCCATCTAACATTATCAAAAGCTTTTCTAAGGTCTATTTTGAGGGCACATCTGGGGCCTTTGCGATTAGTGTTATACCCATACAAGAGATTTTGGGAGACGAGGATGTTGTCCACTATTGATCTTCCCGGGATGAAGGCGGATTGGGAGGGGTCGATGAGGGTTGGGAGAGCTGGCTTGATGCGATTTGCAATGATCTTCGAGATGGTTTTGTAAATCACGTTGCAGCAGGCTATAGGTCTGAAGTCAGACGGCTGTGAGGGGGTATCAGTTTTGGGGATGAGGGCTATTAGGGTTTTGTTCCAGTTGGGGTCCATTTTCCCTCTTGAGAAGAAGGATTTGACACCCTCGCAGACGTCATGGCCTACTGTTGTCCAGCAGGTCTTGAAGAAATCTGCGCTGAAACCGTCAGGGCCAGGCGCCTTGTCACTGTTACTCGCAAACAAGGTTTGCTTTATTTCTTCATTTGAGATGGGCTTGATCATGTCCGAGGTAAGACTTTGGGGTACTGAAGATTTGATTAGATTTCGGATTCGGTCCGGACCAGGGTAATCTTTCGAACTAGGGGAGCCTAATTGGTTAAGGAAGAAGTTGTTGAAGGTTGCAGTGATGGTGCGGGGGTTGGAGCTTATTGAACCGTCCTCTTTCATGATGGAGAGAATCTTATTTCTGGCTCTGTGAGCTCGGATACTGTTATGGAAGAATTTGGAGTTCTTGTCCCCGAGTTTAAGCCAGGTTTCTCTGGATTTCTGCTTGAGGAAAGATTCTTCTGCTCGACTGTAGAAGATGTAGGATTCTGAAGCCGTTTTTTCAAGGGAGATTAAAGACTGGTTTGAGGGGGAGTTAAAGAGGTTAACTTGGGCTTGTACTAGGAAGGTTCTAGCCTTCTCAACACGGTCACTAATATCACTAAAGACGGTTTTGTTTACGGAGATTAGGGAGGGGACGAGCCTAGAGAGCTTGGTGGCTAAATTTTCCATAGGGCTTTGATGAGTGGGGGTGTTCCAATTGTTGAGGACCAAATCCTGGAAACTCGGGTGGAGTTTCCATATGTTGAAGTATTTGAAGGGGCGGGGGGAGGTCAAGTAAGGGGTGGAAAGGTGGATAATTATCGGGGTGTGGTCAGAGGTGAGCGGGATGTCGTAGTGAGCAAAAGAGTTCGGGAAAGAGTCGTCTCAATCGGCATTAATCAGAGCATGATCAATTCTAGAGGATATGGGGTTAGACTCTTGTCTGTTGAACCAAGAGAATTGGAATCCTGTGGAGCGGAGATCCTCGAGGTTACATGTTCTACAGCAGTCATTGAAAGCTTCAATGGAGCTGTTCCATTGAGGGTCTTGGCTGGTTTTCTCCTGAGGACTTCTAATGGCATTGAAATCCCCGAAAACAATCCAAGGGGAGTTGGCAGTATTAAGGGCAATGGATTAAAGCTTGCTCCAAAGAGGGAGCCGGTTTGCATGATCATTAAAGCCATAAACAGTCGTTAGGTTGAAATGGGAATTTCTGGCAGTCCAAACTATAGAGCAGTGGATGGTTTGGGCCGTAATATCTAAAATGGATAGGTTGCAGACACTAGGGTTCCAAGCTATCCAGATTCTTCCCAAGTGATGGGATTCATGGTTAGTGTGGTGATGCCAGAAAGGCAGCATGGTTCGCATTATGGCCTCAGTATTAGGGACTTTAACCTTGGATTCCAGGAGGCAAATGATGTTTATGCTATTCTTAAAAACTAAGTGACGTACGTCTTTTTGGCGCACAAGGTCGTTTAACCCTCTAACATTCCAACATGCAATTTTCATTTGAAATAAACAGGGTGTATATAAAGGAAATTTAATACATTTTGGGGTTTTCCCCGTACATACTTGAGAAAGCAGCGTTACTGGCTGCTTTAGGTCTTGGGGAGGTGATCTCTGTTGAAGAAGGTTCGCCTTCTTCGTGTCCTATCTGGGCTGCTGCAGGGGTGTTACTCGCGATGATGAAACTCTTGGTCCAACTATTCTGAATGGTCATTTGTCTTAATGTGTCCGGCGTGGGGGCTTCACTGTTGCTTGAGTCTGCGAGTGTGATATGCGGTGGGTTGATCATGGGTTTTTTCCAGGTCGGTGAGCAGGGAGGCTTGAAATGTGCCTAGGGTCCGCGGCTATGTGGAAAACTGCGGCAGCGTGTCCAAATGAAAAGCATCGGTTGCAGATTGTAGGGAGGCCTTGAAATTCCACTTGAATGAGGTGGTCTTTGCCCAGGCAGCGGATGGTGTTGGAGGAGGGAAAGTTTGAGGTGGCTTGCATTATGATACAGATCCGGGCATAGTTCAGCCGGGTTCTGTCCGCTGTCTGACTGTCTACATAAATGGGGGTTCGTAAATAGCTTCCCAGGATGCCCAGCCCTTTTTCCGTCCATAGCTCGTGGGGCATGCCATGAAATTTGACCCAGAGAGGGATAGCTTTTAAGGCCTCTCTCGTCAAGGTTTCCATTGGCTCCCACCTCTTTAGGAAAACCGGGTGGCTGCTCAAAAACCAAGGGGATTTTTCCAAGACTTCCGTTGCGTTGTCGGCTGTGGAAAATTTGAAAAAATAGTGTCCGGATGGTGCCGGTTTACATTCTTGGAGGCCGTAGGTACTCCAAATTTGGTTAGCTAGGGTTTGCACGTGGGATACTGCTCTTTTCTTTGATAGGAAATAACCAGAGAGGCATTTTGCCCAGTCCTCTTTGTCGCCCGATATCGCGTCATCAGGAAAGATTAGAGTGTCGTTGTCTATGAGAATGTCTTCTGTTTTTTGGATCTTCATGGGGGATCGGGGGTCCGGTTGAGCGACTATGTGGGCCCAGGATCTGGTCGGTGCTCCGGGATGGTGAATGTTGATCATCGAGGCTGATTCTGCGGCAAGTTGTGGGGAGATGGAGTTGCTGTTTCCACGGAAGTGTCGGAATGCATTGTTTTGCTTCCAAGGGCCGGTGAGGTCGGGACGGATTCCAAGGGGACGGTGGGCTTTCGAGGGTTTGGAGAAAGCATGGCCTTTGCTGTTTCGGCCAGGGTAGGATTCTGGAAATGACGAAGGAGATGGAATAGGGTTTAGTTTTGGTGTTTGGGATGGTGGAGGGGCTGTAGTGTGGATGATGGTGGAGGTCTGATCCTGGTTTCTGGGAAGGGGCGCTAAGGCTTTACTTGCTTGGATGGCTTGTTGAAGAGTGAGGACGGCCGTGGAGAGTACACTGGTTTGAGGGGAAGGGGTGGTGTCGAAAGGGTGGAGGGTTGTCGGGAAGGCATTGTTAAAAAGGTATCTGCTGGTTACGGTTGTGGTTTCGACAATCGAAGGGGGAGGGGCTAGGATAAGAAACTTGCTAGGGAGGGCTCGTGCATGTTGTTAGGGTTTTGGCTTGCATGCATGGGGTTTTGCATGCATGAAGCCAGGGAAGTAGGGTTAAAGAACGTGGATGAGGCAGAGTTGCTTGGGTGGGGAGAGGGTTGTTTTGGTGACTGGGAGGTTTGAAGTAAGGATGGAGGGATTGGGGGAGGGTTAGAGGGTGTGGTAGAAGTCGACCAGACCAACCCAGGGATGGAGGCCGACTCGCTTCCGTGGAGGCAAGGCTTCGAGTGGGATTCCGATGTGGCGATGGAGGGACGCGGGTTGTCTTCAAGGTCAGTGATGGCCTTGCGGAGTCGTTCGTTGCTTTCGAAGATGGCACGTAGTTGCTGGTCCCTGGTCGGCGACGGAGAAGGCCCGATTTCTGATGGGTCTTCTTCCTCAGAGCTTTCGATGGCTATGGCTTTGGTTCCCGGGGGGAGAGAGGCATAGGGGAAGGAGCCCTATCATGCATGTCTGAATCGATGGGCTGCTTGGCTAGTTTCTTGCGGTTGGGTGAGATCGGTGGGGGGATCCATGTACGGACTGTGGGAGTCCATGCATGCCAGCAGATTTCGGGGGAGAGAAGGAAGAGGGAGACGAAGATCGGGTCTCAAGAGACAGTGAGGTGCTTGGGCTAGATGGTCTCGAAGAAGTGGCTGGTGGAGGGGGGGGGCTACTTTTTCGTTAAAACGTGGAGTGATCTTACGGTTTGAGCGCCTGGAGGAGGAACTTCTTCTTGTTTTCACCATTTTTGGCGAGGGTGAGAAAGAGGAGAGATAGAGAGGTTGTGAGAGCCGTTTTTTCGTGGATTAGAGGGGATGAGTGGGCACATAGGTGAGCAGTAGTATGGGGGAGGAGAGGTGGATAGAGAAGGATTCAGGTTTGCAGTTTAACTGCCAGGAGGTTTTTTTGGTGGTGGGTGGTTTATGTTTTGCAGAGAGAGTTTTCGTGGGGTTGTGAAGATAGTGAAGTGAGTGGGGGAGAGGGGAGGCAGTGGTTTTAAGGGAGTGGGGTGTATAGGCGGCAGGCGAAAGGTTTGAGGAAGCTGGAGGGTGCAGGTAGGGCTTTGCTTGCACGATTTGAGAAGCTTTAATGAAGAGAGAGAAGAGGAGAGAGGGGAGTGAGACTTAAATGCGTCTGTGCATGCTTTGCTCTCCCGATTGGTCAGGTGAAGAGAGAGACAAGGCCAGCAAAAAGAATTAGAAGCAAGGTCAGAAGGCGTGTGATTGGGTGTTTTGAGTGGACTTCGTCGAGGAGGGGCAGAGAGTCGGAGTGTGAGCTTACTCGGGATAGGAGCCATGGACGGCGATTCTCGATGGAAGGAGAGGAAGAGGCAGTGCTTCGCCTTCAATGTTTCTGCCTTGGGAAACTGAAGAGTGCCTGGATGGATAAATGCTTGGTGGTTAGGCGTGGAGGTGGTCTCATGATGGTCTGCTAGGAGACTGCATAATAAAGGAACTGCTTCTGACTTTAATGGAGAGATGGAAACCTCCATTAATGGCGATGGAAGAAATGTGGGGTGAGTTTTTAATGCTCCAACACCCACGGATTTGCAGAGAATGAGAAAGGACTCCCCATCCACAAGTACATTAACTTGTGTTGGGGAGTATAACAGATTGAAAGTGAAGATCAGAATGTTGATTTGGAAGGAGATTGAAATTTGCAGGTTGTTTCTAGGGAGAACAAAAGAATTTGTTATTATTGTGTATTATAAAGATATCTATATTTTTAGTATATATGTATATATCAACTACATATATAGTTCACTAACTGTTAGGTACATATATTCCCTTTGGACCCAATCTTTAAAAGATTATATAGAAATATAAAATTTGGCTCACAATCACATCCATCTCTTCGACATGTATTATTTTATTTTGGTTGACAAATTCTATTTTTGTTATAAATAACCAAGTATTATTTTAAGATATTAAGTAATTTCATTCATTCATAATTCAAAAATTGATTCTGTCAATAAATTCCAACCAAAATTATTCCAACCAAATTATCCATTCCGAAAAATGAATATTTTAAAATTGAGTCTGTATCATATTTTATTTTACTTGAATTGCTTCACATAAAGTAAGAGAATTTGTCTTGATAGGAGTAACTAAGTTGGTAAAGTAAGATGAGCTTGTTACCAAAAGACATGAGTTCCTCTATAAACATTTTCTTGCTGAGTCTGTCATTTTGTGTGGTTTACCACCTAATACCCTAAGCACACTCGTTGAATAGCGGTTGCGAATTTCCTCTTGAATAAAAATAAAATAATTATTTTCAAAAACGAATAGGTTATTAATAACCGTTATGGTTGAAAAGTGTATAAATAGAATATTATAACATAGATAATGAGTTTATAAGTGGACTATAAATTAGTAAATAAATCAACTAATTGATAGTTTCTATTAGTTGGGTTTTGTATCCACTTGTCACAAAACCTTGTAAAAATATTTTGTAACACGTTTGAGACTCGAAGTGTCGGTTGTGTTAAGTAAGATCATTAACCAAACTTAGTTGCCACCGGAAGGCTTTTGCAACCGACTTGCACCACGCGGTCGGTTCAACATTTGATCCAGATGGAACTGGATCAAGACGCTGCAAAATTAGTTATAGCATCGTTGCACCAATTTAACCAAACGGTTAAGTCTATTGGAATGCCCATCATTGTAAATTTCGTTTCACCACTATTGCATGCTAACTAACTCTGGTTGTCACTAACGGTTTTGCAATTATGTTCAACAAGAATCTAAATTTAATTTTCAATTTAGTTCTTGTTGTTGTAGATCTATTACTCATCTGTTGTAATGTTTTTTGCATTTCTGTTATATGCCCGTTGTTAAAGATAACGATAATTTCAAAAACAAATGTAGCTATGCAAGGGGCTGCATAGCTATGCAGTTACATTTCATGATTCGGTAATTAAAAAATATAATGTAACTTCCCAAATATGATTCATAGATACATAATATGATTGGAAAATAAAATTGACATGCAAACAAAACTTTCTAGTTTGTAATTTGATACAGAATATGTAGGTACGTTTCCTAATAATTTTGTATAACTATAACTTGTTGATTTCAACTTGATGGGTTTCCATAAATTTGTTTCTTCTTCCTCTTCCAGGATCTTGTGATACATGCACAAAATATGTCAATTCAATCTTCAATGGATAAACAACTAAGGACGTAACAAAGAAAAAGCTAACATAATCAGGGAAAAACTGGCTTGTTGCAAAGCCCGCACATATTGCACCACATGATGATCCGTACGTAAAAACAACAAAGTATTAATTACCAAGTCACCGATATTATTGATAATTTATGCAATTATAGACTTAGCAAACCTAGTCCAAGTGGCTTGTCGTTGAATATAGGTAAATTGAATTTCAAACCATTCACTCAATTCTAATATATGAAAGGAGTAGCAACATAAGAAGTTTAGTGATATACAGTATTTTAAGAGACAAGCGACCTCGACTGGTCCTAAAACAACAACTACACATGGCTGCACACTAGTTATTGTTTCAAATCACTTTCAGAAATATTACTCCAAATACTTAACATTATCAACCAACAATTGACTTGTTGTCAAACCTGCACACATTGCTCCACGAGATGACCTGTATGTAAAAGAAAACAAAGTGTTGGCTGCAAAACAAGTCCATATGCACATATTATTATTCACCCCAGTGGTCATGTATTCTCGTAGTCTTCAGAGGTTATATACCTCTAAAGACTACAAGAATACAAAATCGTTGGCTCAGTGATAACTTGTGCAATTATGGATTCAACTTGACGGATTCAATTTTATGGCTTCAACTTGATGGCTTTACAAATATCTGTTCCTCTTCTCTGTTCCAGTCTCCAGTTGTACCTATACAAAATATGTCAATTAAATCTATTCTGGATGCACAACTACGACATACCAAAGAAAAGGCCAGCATTATTAGACAACAACTGGCATGTTACAAAACCTATACAAAATACTCCACGATATGATAATGTACGTAAAAAGAAACAAAGTATTTGTTGTAAAACTAATCCATGCGTACAGACCGTCAATGAAACCAACGATTATGTAGTTTTTTGGGTTAAATGCTACACCTTTGAAGAGTACGAGAATACAAAATCACAGGTGTCAATGATAGTTTGTGCAATTATAGACTTCGGATACGAAGTCTAAGTGGCTTGTTTCTAAATAGAGGTAAATTTCATTTCTAAACTTTCACTTACTTCTAAAATATTGAAAGAGAAATAATTGTGGAAATTTAGTAATACTTCCTATATTTAGGGACAAACGACCTTGACTGGTCCTAAAACAACACCGTTCTTGTAACAGCATCGTATATTTTTCTCAGCAGCAACACCGTTCTTGTAGCGAACCATATATTTTTCTATAGTCTCTGCATGCTTCTTGACAGACTCCACCTATTTTGAATAGTTGATATGTTAAAGTTTCCAAATTGATAAAAAAACTGGAGGGCAAGAGTTACCTCTTTGGATAATGGCTGTTTTTCAATTAGAATCCTTAGCCTATTGTAAGGGACGATAACGATATCTGAAGATGGTAATGGTTCTTCTCAGGTATGTGCTTCATAATAAAGAGGGGGATTGACTAGAGCACCAAATTTTCAAAGATGGTTCTCGACAATTCGGATTATTGGGTCAGCGTCCTATTGATCAAGGTTTTCGATTTCCTCTTGATCATTAAGGAATATGTTGGTGTCAAAGTAATCATCCCTTGTCTTATGTTCTTCACCAATAGTTGCTATTCTTTGATCAGTATTTGCAATAGCTTCTCCTCCAACATTCGTTGTCGCTTCTCCGTATTGGTCATCCACCATTATTACTTCCTCGTTCACGTAGGATACAACTACTGCCTCAACAACCTCAACAGTTTTTCTTTTATTTTTCTTTGCTGGAGGGGTTTTGGCTTTACTCTTTTTTTAGTGCCTTTTTTATTTTTCAAGGTAGTAGCTTTAGTTCTCTTGGTGGATGGTTCAACATTCTGTCCTTCATTGATTTTAGGAAGGCTAGGCTCTGCACCAGATGTGCTAGCTGCATTTTTATTCTTTTTCTTCTTTTGTAGAATGTAGCTGGCTGATCAAATTCAGACGGGAAGAAATAGTTGAGAATCAGGAGTAGTCAACCTCCTGATAGCCTTTAAAGGGTTGGTTGGTTCTATTAGGTTTTCAGGAAGACTAGCTCTAACATCGAGTCTGAAGAGGTGGCTGGTGAGAAAGTTGATGAGAAGAAAGGCTTAGTGAAATCTATTTTCCTATTCTTTCTCAGGTTATGCTGCAATCTTGACAAAGATATCCTTAGCCTCTTTCTGACACTCCTCAAAGCACCTCGGAATTTCTACAAGCACAAATAATATGTTGTAAGAGATAAGAAGGTTAAGTAAAAAAAATAAAGAAATGTAAAGACTTACTATCACTTTTCGAGATCAAGTTTAAATTTAATGGGTTTTCTTGGGAGATCTCCTTTCTATTTCCCATACTCTTAGGATGAAGACAAATCTTTATCTCCAAATTTATCCGTCTCCAGTAAATCGTCGATGATCTTCAAGTCATCGTATAAAAAGAGGTAGTAGAATGACAAGACTGGACGATTCGACAGCTTAGAAATAAAATCTTCGATGCATAAAGTGATTTTTGCTAACCTCGAAGCCATGATCACTGATAGTAAGGTAAACCACTAATTGGGAGTCACCTGAGTTGGGTAGAAGTTTAAAAATTTGAAGTAACTTACTATCATGGGGTCCAGTGGAAACCGAAGACCCTAGTTCATTATTTCAAGATATACAACCAATTTATCATCCATGCAGCTTAAAGGAGTTTCACCTTTCTTAGGGAGTTGAGGAGTGATATTAGCCCCCATGCCCCATTGTTGTTTCAGTTCGGAAGCTTGGCTCTCTTCGTAATAAGTGTAAGGTGGTGAGAATAGAAATTGGATTGACAATATTGACTAAGAATCAGCAGAGATTTTTAGATGGTGAATATAATCTTTCTCCTCTTATTTTTTCATAGGTGTTATCAGTTTCCTTGACCTCTTTAAATAGGCCCAGTGACTTAGTTACAAATTCGGTTACATAAAAGATTTATTTACATTTCAGTCCCTATTCTTCCTATAAAGCTTTAATCTTATTCTTTATTAATAGAACTTATCATTCAAGTCCTCATTAATTACATTTAAGTCCCTTATGAATCTATTTCCTTATCATAAGGCACATTTTTAGTGCCAAAATATATGCAACATTGAGTGGATTTAAACTTTTACTTACCAAAGCCTCCACCTCCTCAAGTAATTCAATATGAGCCTTCATGTTTCTCCTTTGTTTAGCCTTTATTGGTGAAGTGCTTTCTTCAACGTTAGCTTTACCATCATCTCCAGCATCAGCCTCACTGTTAGCCATAGCATTGGATTGAGTAGCCTCAGAATCATTTTCCGCCTAGGGAAATTCATCTCGAAGTTGAGGAGTTTCCTTTTCTAAGGTTCTGTTGAGCCTATGAGGAATTTGTCTCCATATTTTCCCTTTGGGGAGGGGAGGGTGAGTTTGGATTCGAGGAATGATCAATGTCGTCTCCCATAGCAATGAAGACCTTTTTGTGGGGAGATGGTTGGGTTCGAGGAAGAGTTTTCTTGTTGATTAGGGGAGTTTTAGTAGGATTTTCACTGGGTTTGGAGTTTTTGATTGGGTAGTTTTTTATGGATTCAAGGAGTTGATTTTGGTGGTTCGAGGTGTTTGTGGAATCTGAGAAGTTTTGGGTGTTTGATTTTTGCATTGAGCAGTTTTTTTATTGGTTCGAGGAGTTGAGTTTGAGGGTGAAAGTCGAGGTGACGGTCTGCTTCGAGCTGTTTGTGAAATCTAAGGGGTTTTAGGTGTTTTAGTTTTTTATAACTGACCTTCTATTACTGAGGAAGGACTAGAAAAAGGAAACGGAGTTCGTGTGGGATCGAAATTACCAAAGTGGATTTTTTCTGTTGAAGTACCCTTAGGAGCGTTATTGATTAAACCAGCAGCCTTATACTCATCACCTCTATCACTGATGCAGAAATAGTCACAGGCGCCAAAATACAAAAAAATTATCTGACTTAGGAGAACTAGGTTTCTTTGGAATTTTAGTCTTCGATTTTCTGCGGCTTGGATATTTTCTCATAAATAATTTGAAAAATAATAAAAAAATCTTGATTTTCCGGTGAAGGTAGCTAAGGGTTTGAAGATTCTGGTGAATGTAGCAACTGGATTCTCTTTCTCTCTCTAAGAAAATATTGTGCATAGAAAAATGAATAGAAAAGGATTTATAAGAAGGGCTTGCGAGAAATAAAAATTGAAGAGGTGGGTAGTGTGATAGGTCAGAATATCAAACGGTTTAGTAAAGGAAAGGTTGACAGCTGCGAAGTGAATGGACCTAGTGGTAGACCTAGTTCCTAGGTAATCAGCGCTTATCTGAGCTATACTTTAAAACACATAATTCAAATTCGATTACGATTCAAAAAATACAGTATTACCTATCGCACCTCGAATTATGATAGTATTCAAAAATTAAAAATATCACTTATTGAGTGTAATCTTTGACCTTTGCCTCGAATTTTGAGATTAGTTGGAAAGAAAATAGATACACAGGAATATATTCGAAGCACAAAAGAAAATTCTTTTATTTTCTGAGGCACTTCAACTTTTAATTGAAGAGATTATATTTTCAGTGAAGAAGAATTTCGAGGCTAATTAGTTCTTATTCATTGAATTACATTAGAACTAAGGGGGCTACTGATAAGAAAATAAACTTCAAGGACTAAAATGTAAAATAGTTGACTTCTTTAATACCTATTGTATAATTATGAGAGTTAATTGGAGACTTGTATTTTAGTTAGGGACTTAAACACAATAAACCCTTCTTTATAACTAATTATGTTGTAATACACCTCTATATAAAGGCCAAATGGGAATCAAACAAGTGGCACTCAATTTTCAAGAGATCATATATTGAATTCTTTACTTTCTCTCTCTAAAATCTCTTGATCACATTCATTTCACTCTAGACATTGTCATCGTGTAAAATACTTATCACAACCAATGTTGAGTTTTGGTCATCGATAGCTTACGAAATTACAGCAACAAGAAGAGATAAGATAATACGCTTTTTAATTTACGGTTGACGAAAAGTAGGCTGTTAAACAAATATTTCGGATACAAATATGTTAATATCTGAATCTGAATCTGAAATCTGAAATCACTATACGAATCTAATTTTTTTTATTTTAAATTATATCTGACTCCGTATCCGACGGATATTATCTAAATACGAATAATATACGAATCCAAATATCTGAATTTTAACTAATTGCAATATTGGCCACAATTTGTTGGTTACTCCATGTTTTTTAGAAGCACCTTAATAGAAATTCATATTCTCATTTTAGATGTGAGATAAGGCTAAGAAAAATATATTTATATAGAAAAGCTTCCATGTATTTTATAGACAGTTTGATAGCTAATTTTTCAGATTTTAGATGTGGGATAAGACTAAAAAATATATACTTGTTTAGAATAGCCACCATATGTTTTATAGACAGCGTGGTAGCAACTCTTTTTCAAATTTTAGATGTGGGATAAGATACAATTTTTAAAGAGACAACCCTCCATATTTATGGCCAACTTTGTTAGTAGTTTATTTTGTTTTTTTACAATGTGGGATAGCTAAAGAACATGCTTAAATAAGAAAAAAGTATTTATTTATAAAATTTAAGATATCGGATATTCCGAATACAGATATGGCTATATCCATATATACTATTTTTGGATATGAGTTCGGATACGAATATTATTTGTTTTCTTCGGATTCGATAATAAATATTTCAGTTGGATATCATATTTTTCAAATTATTTTCACAGTCCTAACGATAAGTGAGGTAGTAGTATTTGTATGAGATAGTGATAAAATTAGGGGTAAGACATAATAATTTAATATTACTTCGTGTGAGAAAATATAAAGATATGATAAGTAAGTATTGTAATTTTTATTAATAGTGTATTGCACAAGGGTCTCTATTATGTTGCAAGTATAGAAATTATGAAAAAACATTCAAGTTACAACACAGATACACAACCAGTTTAGAATACAACCAACAAATCATAAAATTGAAACTAATACTCGAACTTAACATTATTAAATTAAACATATTATAAAAAAAATACCAAATTCAACAACTCAACAAAAAGATTTAAAATCAACAATATCAACATCTAATATGCAATATTAATTAATGTTGTTATTCTAATGCGGTATCATATTGATCACTCAAAACATTATCTATGTCATCTTCTTTGCTAATAAACTCATCATTAATCTCTTCCATTTCAACGATCTCAAAACTTCCGGGATCAACAAGATCGTTAGGATCATTTAGGTCCATATCAGGTTGTAGCGGCACCGACTGAGGCATTTCAACTGCTTAGAAGATTTTTTGTTGTGTTGTTTTAGTAACTAATCCTTTTTCTCTATCATCGATCAGAATAACATATGTCCTCTCTATTCTATTTTGGGCTTTTTTATAAACCTATCCATTCTTTATGAGATGCTTCTTTCGATACATAATCTAAATAATAGACTTGCCGAGCTTAAGCAGCTAATATAAATGGATCATGTTGTGACGTCCGACTTCTTCGAAGAATTTCTATCAAACCATTTGTAGGGTGAATTCAAATATTTTTCCTATGATTACTAAACCAATCGCATTTGAAAAACACAAACGATTTCATTACCCCCCCATAGGACACCTTCTAAATTTCTGTTATTTGACCATAATAGTCTAACATATGAGCACCATATGTCTCCTCAACCATGACATTACAATTAGGTAACTCTTGGTGTAATATCCCTCAAACTTGCGAATCTCACAATAGGGACTATTGACCAATGTTGATATATGATAGTCAAATGTATCGATATTTGTAGCAATATAGGAATAAGAATGGGAGAAATTAATTTGTAACACTCACAAAAAAATAAACAACCTATCCTTACATATAACATCAAATGAATTAATATGAGGATAATTTACTTATGCAAATTTCCATCATATGAACCTTATGCTAATTTCTATCACATGAACCTAATCCTTACACACAAAAAAACCAACCTATTAGTGTGGTATTTGCAATGAAATAATTGCTGGAAATAAAGGGAGGAAACTGTTGCAAATTACAAAAAAATCTGACTCTTACACTAAATTAAAATCCTCCAACAAAAATCAAAAATGTTGTTGCGAATAAAGTGAGTTCATACGAGTAGCAAGTTCAGGAAATGAACGTAATACACAACATCATAACATGGTAATATGTTTAAATTTTATAATGTATATACTTATAACCAATACAAGAAAAGAAATGGTGATTAAAGAAAGAAGTAAGAAGTAGATTGAATATTATGTATTCTTCCATGCAAGGACCAAAGCTCTTGACGAAGTATTGATCGAGCTCCGCTGTAGTAGAATTAGGATTGAATTGAAAGAGTTGTGCATTGTAGGAGCTGCAAAATAAACATTAGTAGTTCAAGTTTTATATCATGGCAAACCAATAAAAACTCACTCAATAATAGTGGCAATTTCAGGGGTATTCTTCAATACATATATATGTAATATGTTTGAATAGTTTTCAGACAAGTACTCAAACTTCTTCTTGTATATCTTTGGTGTGTCGGGATGCCAAAAGTTTAATAAATGTTTGTCAGCCTCCACTTCTCGTCTATCATCATTACTTGGGGGTTTTCGCTAATTATTTTTTACATTTTTATCTAGATACATCCCATCCAACAAAGACACCACTTTGAGAATGTATGCTAATGAGATGGATCCTTCAACATACGTTTTTAGAGTCACGACGAGTTTCAGCTTACCAAGATACCAAACCAAGTTAAACAAAGGTTTGCGTGGGTTAATTAGTAACTAAAAAATGTAAAAATTTACTAAAACCAACTAGTAAAAACCTATGATTCAAAAGGATACATCCACCGATATTGAAAATGTCCACCATTAAGCACTTCATATGGAAAATGAATCAGAAGATGCTTCATTATATCGAAACAAACTCGAGGAAATATCTTCTCCAACTTACATATTATTTTTGTTATATTTTTCTCAAGCATAAGTAAATTTTCCACAAAAAGGGTTGATGAACAGAGGTCTCGGAAAAAATGACCCATATCAACCATTTCCTCCATAAGGATATGACAATTATGGTATTTCAAGCCATCAAACCCCTCTAAATCTAGGCAGCGTAATAGATTTCTTGCGGAACCGTCTAGTAGCTTCGAATTTCTAAGCCATGTTCAAAGAATCTGTTGTTGGTCTTTATTAAGTAAATAATTATCCTTTGGTTGAATCTTTCTTAACCTTGGGTCATCAAACAGATTCAAATAGCTCTTTGAGCATAAAAACTCCATATCTTTCATAGCTTTGTATTGTCTTTAGTTTATGATTTAATATCCATGACAATGAATATCAGGTTCTCCAAACAGTTTTTCTCAGTATACATCAAGTCTATATTGTGCCTACTCAAATAGTCCTTCCAGTAAGTCCCTGAAATCCAGTGTTTCAACCCCGATAAGTCACTCATTTTCAAAAGTATTTGTAACCATTATTGCCTTTCAAAAATGCAACTTTATACTTCCTGTCCGGGTGGTCCTTACGTAGAAACTTTTGATGATCATCAAACCAATAGAACTTCTTACCTCTCGCAAAATAATGTGTATTTGTTTCACTCATACAATATGGCATGCCAATTTATCGTGCGTACTCCAACCATATAACATGTCGTAATTCGGGAAATCATTGATCGTCCATATTAGCGCTACTCGCACCATAAAATTGGTTTTAGTTTCAGCATCGTACGTCACGACAACATCACCCCATATGTGTTTAAGATCTTCTATTAATAGCCACATGAACACATTAAGATATTTTCCTGGACTGTGAAGACCAGGTATTATAAGTGCAATAAAAATGTACAAATCCTTCATGCATACACCAGATGGAAGACTGTAATCCCACACCATCAACGACCAACAGGAGTAATTCCTTGCAAATTTATAGAATGGGTTAAATCCATCGGTACATAATCTAACTCCGACATTACGAGGTTCTGATGCAAAATCTAGATGACAATTATTGAAATTCTTCCATGCGCCACCATGGCTTGGATGTGTCATGAATTCATCAACAGATGGATTACGATAGTGCCATGTTATATTCTTAGCAGCCTTTCTTGTCATATGCAGCCTTTGAAATCTAGGTCATATGGGAAAGTAATTTAGTACTTTTTGAATGATATTTTTCCTTGTATTAGATTCTACTTTGTAACATGACTTATCGCACTGCAAAAAATACTTGAGGCTGGTTGCATCTCCATAAAACAGCATACAATTGTCAAAACACGCATCTATTTTTTGGTGAGGCAAATAGAGAGACATCAAAAACTTTATAATAGACACATAGTGCTCGTGGTTCCGCTTGAAAATTGTTGACTCGGATTTCAAGGGAATAAGTTCAGATACCAACGCTAATTTAGATATTGTTGTGCAACCTTTGTAAACTAGTTCATCAGCATCATGTACCAACTTAAAGTATGCAACAACAATCCCAATTGAGATCCTGACCCTCATTGATGTGCTCCTTGAATCCCATACAATCACCTATAATTTCATGGTATTCGTCCCCAACAAATTGGTTAGCAAGACTGCCCTCAGAATTATCCTCACTGCGCAAACTCTGTCCATGATATAACCAACAGTACTAGTCTTCCACAAATCCATGTTTCACTATATGCTGATGCACTATGTCAGTTTCATTTGGGTAATTATTTCTGTATTTTGAACATTGACACAATATCAAACTACTCTCTCCTATAAAACTGTTGTGCATGTGATCTCGTGAAATGAAGTTATGCACACATTATAGCAACAATAATCAATCAAAACTGGAAAAAAAACTTGGGAAGTACAGTGACTCACCTAATGATTGAAGCTTTTGATCTGGTTATGTAGAACTAAAATGTGCGAATAGGTCGATTCAAGAACTTGGAAATCATAGATAGGATAAATTGCTTTCTAAATATGTGAAGAGGCTGGTAGTTTCAGTTCTAAACTCAATAGGATATGCGAAGAGGCCTATATGTTTAGTTTTGGGCTACCAGGTAGTTAATTTAACGGATAGTTAATTTAGGGTTTTCCTTAAACGAATCGTTTACTATTACTATTAGTTTGAATTTACATTATATTAATTATATTTTGAAGGATTATAAATTTAAGTTCTATGGTACGTATTTAGGTTTGATGCACCACTAAATTAATTAAATTTATGTACAACTAACTCATATGGTACCTACGTTCAATTTTGTACACCAAATATTCAAACCAAATTAGTTAACTTTATGTAGCCAATTCAAGTTATACGGACAATTTATTCAAATTTTATTTTTATCTATAGTATCTATTTAGTTTTGATGCACCACTAAATTATATTAACACCACACGTACTCATTTGGGGAAATTTAAGTATGGTTGATCATAAGTTATTATATTTATTTAAATACTTAAAATACTAAATTTTAAGAAGACTTAACATACATACTAAGAGAAGTCATATGTACATTATAGTTATGATCATAAAGAAAACATATTTTCGAAGTATAAAATGTGAAAATTGGTGTACAAAATACACCCAAACAACCAGTACATCATTCAAAAGAATAGGTGAAAATGTATGATTACCATATACAAGAAAAAACAACAAATTAAGCTCGAGAAAAACCTCTAGTACCATCAGCCGTACCATCAGCCGTACCATCACTTCAATTATTTTGATTCCCATCACCGAACCAACTCACATCACCCAATATAATATTTTATCAAACATCACATATAGAATATACATCGATCATTTTAATAGCTTTATGAAGGATCACCATCCTCTCTATCATTTTCTCATTTTTTTCTACTAACTTTTTTGCTCCCTCCAATAATGTTATAAGAATTCTTGGCCAGTCATTTTCTAATTAAACGACCCTTCCTCTTTCACAAATTAACGGTTGGAAGAGACAAGAACAAGTCTAGATCAGTGACAGATTTTGGGTCAGCATTGTCACCATGTTTTGACCTGACTTGACCGCCTCTTTCCATTATGCCTAATAATATTTTAAACAAATATCAAGACCATTATTAGTTATACATGAAATTATTAAAACATATAATTATATGAAGTACATTGACAAGGTCAAAAGAGTAGTCAAACTACCAAGACAACCACATAGTACAAACAAGGCAATAACCCCACAAGCAAATATATAAAACCAACGCTAACTTTTGAAAAGCAAAACGGACGCTACTGTAAAACATATATAGAAATTATCATTTGAAATGATAAGGAAACACAAAAAAATAATTGATTCTACTATGCAACATATATAGACAATATCGTTCGAAATACCAAAGAAACACAAAGAATTACTTATCTTAGTATGCAACACATATAGACAATGATACTAGAATCATATCTTTTGTTCTTAGGACGACGTTTATATCCTAACAATGAGCAACTAAACCAAATATACAAGATACTACGTACATATACATATAATCCTATAAGAAACATATTTAGCAATAAAAATACCATGATTTCTGAAGACGAAGGGTTCACAAATTTAGACGTAGCGTTGCCTAGACCATCCTTCTTCCCGTATGTCAAACTTAAGTATTTGCCCACCGACAACATTTCTCCAGTTTCCTCAAACTGTCCCAGACAGTAAAAATTAATATACCAAAAACATAAAATCAGAACAAATTATAAACACTTACATGTTGATTAACTGATTGGGAATGGCTTATCGACTCACCATCATTAGTCCATACCCCACCATGATGAGGTTTGTGGTTTTTTGAGTTTGTTTCTGACAACTTCATATGCTTAGGATTGTAACGGAAATCCACCCATGCCTTCCATAATCTTAGCCTATTCATTAATAAAGGTTACCGGTGGTGTGAATTAAAGTTGTAGTGAGTGAATTAAGAACAGAAAGTCTACCAAGAGAATTCAAAGTAGTGAAAAGTACTTCTGAATATATCATAGGTCAAAATAACTCCTTCAGCCTCTTTAAATAGGCAATGTGAGTTAGTTAGAGAAACGGTTACATATTGATATATTTACAATTTAACCCTTCGGTTTCTCCTAAAGCCTAATTTAATCCTATAATTACAGAACTTATCACTTTAGTCCCTAAGGAATATCTTTCCTTATCAGTAGCCCCCCTAGTTCTTATACATTAATGTATAAGAACTATTAGCTCTTCGAATTCTTCCTCGGATCAGCATCATTTTACATCTTTATTATGATTAAACTCAATGGTCTAGGACTTTCTTCGAATTTGTGAGTAAGTGCAAACGAATTTCTCAACTGCCTCGAATTTAATTCCTCTTCGAATTTGACTTCTTGTGGTATGGCTTTGCCTTTTCTTCGAACATTATTACTTCAAACATAGTTTAATAACACTTCGAAATCTCTGAACCCTACCTGATGGATTGATTAGACTTCTAGTAGTAGACCTGTGACATCACTAGTTTCCTTTTCGTTTCATATTCCACCCAATGAAAACAGATTACTTGTTCCACACTTTCACATTCTCGACGTCATTCTTTTACCCTATAAATACCCAGCTATTCATTCAGTAAGAACTTTTTAGAGAATCCGCCTTTTGAACCATCTTCAACCTGTTCTTCATCTTCAACCTCTTCATCTTCAACCTGTTCCTCATCTTCAACCTCTTCCTCATCTTTTCTTGTCTACCCAAGAAATCTCTCATACCAAAACCCATTGTATGAGAAGATACCCTAGATACAATAGATTTAAACCCAGAAGACCAGTAAGATCAAAGAAAAATCTTTTTCCTGGTTCCAGTAACCAAGTATTCGGGGCCTACGATAATCTTTGCATTTCTCGAAGAGCCAAAGAATACAAAGCTGCTGGGTTGATCTACAACGGTCCTCACTCTTCCTGCACCACTTTTAAATACGGCAACTTCAATCCTAACCTTGCCACTTCGTCTTCACCTTTAGCTTCTAACCCAGAAAATAGCTCAACAGCCTCTCCTCTCCAAAATCCAGCCAAATCTTCATTGCTAAGACCTCATCGAAAATCTAAAGTAGTTACTTTAGACAAGCCACCAACTGATAACAAATCACAACTCAAATCACCTGTCCTTCAAGTCGAAGAGACAAAAAACCTTCAATCCAACACACTTCCTCCTCAATTCGAGGCTATCAGAGCTAAACGTACCAAAAAATCACCTTTCTTAGTAATGGGTGAAGAAGCAAAAAACTCTTCTCCTCCTCAACACTCTCCTCCTCCCCCACAAGAAGTGGATGATACTACACCAGAGTGTAGTCAGCCAATTCCTGTGACTCAACAGGAGACTCAAATTCGAAGTCACTCCGATGAAGGTCACAAAAAAGACGATTCAGAAGCTACTGAGTCTGATGCCGAGGAGGAATCCGAGGCTGATGGTGTAGCTCCTCCAAAGAAGACTCGAGGGAAAAAAGCTCTTATTACACTGCCTGAGAACGTTGCCTCCTTAGTTCAAGAAAATCTCAAGCCTCTTCCTGCTTGGTACATTCTTGCCTTAAAGAATGTATCTTACAGCTACTACCTCGAATCAGAGAAAGAGCACCTCAGAAAGCTATGGGGGTTAACTGACAATATGACGCTTCGATTACCAGTTGAAGGAGAGACACCCTTGAACTGTCAAAAAGATGAGCTGGTAGTGTACCCTGAGCTCTTCAACTAGGGACTTCGGTTTCCCCTTGATCCGATGATAGTAAAGTTCTTCGAAATCCACAGACTGTGCCCAACACAAGTTACTCCCAACTTGCTCTTCACTTTGTTCTCAGCAATTATGGTATCGAGGCTTGGAGGCATTCCCCTCGAAATCGAGGACTTCATCTCAGTAACCAAAGTCTCAAATGGCCCTGTTCTGCCATTTTATTACTTAACCCTTGAAGATGATTTGAAAATTATCGACGACCTCCTTGAAGCCGATAAGTTCTGGAAACAAAGGTTCGTCTTTCTGTCAGGTGCCTGGGAAAATGGCAAAGAAATTTCCGATGCCAATCCTTCCAGACTCACCCTTACTTGGAGAGACAGTAGTAAGTGATACCTTCCCTTATTTATCTAGTTGTTTTTGAATCAATTTACTTAGCTAACTATTTATCTCTCTTTAGAAATTCCGAGGCGGTTTAAGGGTCGTCGAAAAGAAGCCAAGCTTATCTTCCAAAAGATGGCTGAGTGGGCTGAAAAATCTTGGGGAAATGGCTTTCATTCAGCATTCGAGCCCATTAACTTCGTTAATAGCCATCTCTGGCGTATATCTTTAGGGGCCGACTTCCCTCAGGATCCGATGACGCCACCAGATCCCCTTCTAGCAGTTGAGAGGATACTTGCACCAGATGGGAAATGCTATCTTCCGCTTCGGAATCGAAGTGACAGCCATCTTCCTTTGAAGAAGAAAAGAAAACTGACCCAGAAGAAAGCCAGCACAAGCAGGGCTAAGCCTTCCAAGACTTCGAAGAGTGCAGGGAAAAGAAAAACATCAGCACCTTCACTTCCCACTATATCCGAAGAAGATCAACCTGCCCTGAAAAAGAAAAAAGACACTTCTCCAAAAAAGAAAAAGAATAAGTCTAGCAAGCCAAAAGAAAAGAACGAAGCTGATATGCTAGAGGCTGTGCTAGCTTCCGAGGCGCAGGGTAAAACTTTTGTTGAGGAAAACCCTGAAGGAGAAATAACACTTGGAGATAAACAGATAGATGATTATCTGAACTTCGAAGACTTTAACTCAAGTGGAGATTTTGTGTTTTCTGGTTCTCAGACTACCAATGTTGTTCCACCAATTTTTACTGGGGCTGGAACAGCTTCGACATCTAACACTATCGCTCCTGTTCATCAGCCATTAGTCTTTCCTCACTCAGAAAAATCCGATGAGGTAACTTCAATTCTCCAACCTTTCCCAAATTTAATTGCTGCAGTCTCAAAGTTATACGAAGAGGTGAGCAAATCTCAAAGCCAATTGGAGCGCCTCGCCCAAGAGTTAGCTAAGAGTAGAAAAGAAACAGCCTCTGAAAAGACTTCGAAAAACGAAGCACTCCAGAAATTCGAAGCTGAGAAAGAACAGCTTCTTAAAAAACACAAGGAAGAAGTCGAAGCTCTTAAAACTACTCATCTGCAGGCTCTTGAAGATTTAAAGGCTGAACATTCTACTGCTATCTCCGATGCTACGGCACTTGTTAAGGAAACGAAAGATAAACTGGAAAAAAGCCAAAGTAAGATTACTACACTTCGAACAGGATTCGAAGAAGAAAAGAAAGCCGCAGTCAAAAAGGCTGAAACCAAAGTTAGTTCTGTGATGCTCGAAGGCATGAAGAAAACTCAAATTGATACATCTATTCAGCTTCTTCGAGAAGTTCATGCTGCTTGTCCAAGACTAGACTTATCAGACCTTTGGAAACGAATTCCAAAAGAGCAACGTCCCAAGGAAGCTTTCGAAGCGCCACCAAGCTCCTCCTCAGAAGAAGGAAATAGTTCCGAAGAGGAATCACCAGAAGGAGAAGAAGATGATGCCTAATAGGCTAGGCAATTTGTTTTTGTTTTTTGTGTATGTGATTAAGTACTCCCCCTTTTTTTTTTGTAAACTTCGTATTTTATTCCACGAGGAAATCACTTATCTTTTTTTTTATATCTTAAATTTCTGGTATACTTGTTTGAACTGGTTATTCTTAAACATAAATACATAAGTCATGGCACCTCGAAAAATAGATGCACTCATAAGACGTGGCACCTCGAAAAATAGATGCACTCATAAGACGTGGCACCTCGAAAAATAGATGCACTCATAAGACGTGGCACCTCGAAAAATAGATGCACTCATAAGACGTGGCACCTCGAAAAATAGATGCACTCATAAGACGTGGCACCTCGAAAAATTTGGTTGTTTCTTCAAAGCTATCGCTTCGGAAAATTATTCTTGGTCAACTTTCAAAGATGATCAATCTTTGCCAAATTACCAAAATAATAAATCACACATCATAACAAACAACCAATGGCCAAAAGAAATTTTATTAAAAAATTCAATATTAATCAGACACCTCGTTAAAACCTTTCTGGGCCAACAGATAAGGAAAGAGTATGTCTGTTTTACAAAAATTCGAAGTTCAGTTTTACTCACAGTACAATTTCAAGTGCTCTATGTTCCAAGGGTGCTTGAGCATCCTCCCTTCTCGATCTGATAACCTGTAGGAACCTGGTTTGACCCTCATTTTAACTTCGTAAGGACCTTCCCAATTCGGGGCCAATTTTCCGAGGTGTTTATCCTTGGTGTGAAGAAATACTTTTCGTAACACTAGATCGCCAATTTTGAATTCCCTTCTCTTAACTTTAGCATCGTACCTGCTTCTCATTAATGTTTGATAATGGATCACATTCAAATGTGCCTTGACCCTTTTTTCTTCCAACAAATCAAGTTCCACCCTTCTAGCCTCATCGTTATCTGCATCGGAATATTGTAGTAGTCTATAGGAGGGCAATGTAGATTCAGCAGGGCACACAGCGTCCATCCCATATACTAATGAAAAAGGGGTCTCTTTTGTAGCCTCTCTAGGGGTTGTTCTATATGCCCATAATACTTCTTGAAGAAAATTTGGCCATTTCCCTGCTGCTCCTGCCAAATTTTTCTTTAAGCCATCCAAAATAGATCTATTTGTAACTTCTACCTGTCCATTTGCCTAGGGGTGAAAAGGAGTGGAAAAACATTGTTGTATCCCTTTCGAAGAGCAAAAAAAGTCCATTTCCTTGTTATTAAATTGAGGACCATTATCAGTTGTTATTTTCCGAGGTACTCCAAAACGGTAACAAATGTTACTTTGAATAAACTTGATCACATCCTTAGCTTTTGTCCCAGCTAAGGGTTCTGCTTCTGCCCACTTCGAAAAATAATCAACCGCAACAATAATCATTTGTCTTCCACCAGAAGCCATAGGTAATGGTCCCACTAAATCAATTCCCCACCTATCGAAAGGAACCGCCTCTGAAATCGTCATTAGGGGTACAGCTGGTTTGTGTATTAAATTTGCATACCTTTGGCAAGTGTCACAACTTCGAACTAACGACTTGGCATCTTGCAAAATGGTAGGCCAATAATATCCTGCCAACAACACCCTACGCGTTAAAGCTCTAAACCCACAATGAGCTGACCCATCCCCATCATGCAGTTCGGACAGAACGTTCTGAGACTCATGCTTGCTTAAACATCGTAGTAAAGGTTTCGAAGCAGACCTTTTGTACAATACTCCATCCAGTACCACATAGCCAAGGGATTTGTACTTTATTTTCTTGAGCAAGTGTTTATCCATAGGTAATATTCCATTTGAAATAAAGTTTAACAAGTCAAACCTCCAATCTCCTCGAGCGCACGTCGGATTATTTACCACCTCATCAACAACTTCACATTGCTCAGAATTCGATATGATCGAAGGCGATGGTTGTGTTACAATACATGGGTATTCTTCTGAGTAAGCCATCGTTGCCAAAGAATCAGCCATAGTGTTGTTTCCTCTTCGAATATGCTCCACTTCGACATTTTCAAACTGCGCCATCATCCCCCGAAGTTCTTGTAGATACAAAACCAAACGCTCCTTTTTAGCTTCTGACACCCCTTTAACGTGGTTAACTACCAACTGTGAATCTGTTTCCAAGCGTACAAACATTGCTCCACAAATCTTCGCCAACCGCAACCCTGCTAGCACAGCCTCATATTCAGCTTCGTTATTTGAAGCATGAAAGCCAAATTTTATAGCTTGAAACATAAATTCCCCTGTTGGAGCCACCAACTCAACTCCTGCACTTGACCCTTTACTACTGGATCCCCCATCAGTTCGTATTGTCCACGTCGGGTTCTCATTCACCTTTTCAGCATCTTTCTCTTCGGATCTGCTTGAGTGAAACTCCACCAGAAAATCTGCTAAAGCTTGAGCTTTGATAGCTGTTCGAGGAGAAAATAGCACATCGAAATCTCCCAATTCCACAGACCACTTGGTCATTCTTCCTGAAATGTCTGGTTTTTGCAAAACATTTTTTAATGGATATGAAGTTCGAACTACAATCGTATGTGCCTAGAAGTAAGGGCGCATTTTTCTAGCTGCCACTACTATACACAGTGCCAATTTTTCGAGCTTCAAATAACGTTTCTCAGCATCAACCAAACTTTTGCTGACATAGTAAACAGGCTTCGAAATTTTTGTATCCTCACTGATCAAAACTGCGCTCACTGCATAATCTGACCCTGCTATATACAAAAATAACTGCTCACCTTTCCGAGGTTTTGATAATATTTCAGGAGAGGACAAAAGATTTTTTATCTTCAAAAAGGCTTCTTCACAATCCGAAGTCCACTCGAAATTATTGGGTTTACGCAGCACCTGGAAAAAAGGCAAGCACTTATCTGAAAAACGAGAAATGAATCTGTTCAGAGCTGCTAACCTGCCTGTTAACATTTGCACTTCTTTGATATTCCGAGGTGAAGACATCGATATCAGAGCCTTCAACTGTTCTGGATCCACCTCAATTCCTCTTTCACTAATCATATACCCCAAAAATTTGCCAGATCGGACTCCAAATGTGCATTTTTCTGTGTTCAACTTCAATTGAATGGCTCTAAGATTCAAAAACGTCTCTTCTAAATCATCAATATGTTCATCATCACTTTTGCTTTTAACAAGCATGTCATCGATGTACACTTCAATATTTCTCCCAATCTGTGAAGCAAACGCCTTATTCATCAGCCTCTGATATGTTGACCCAGCATTTTTCAATCCAAATGGCATTACTTTATAGCAATGCAAACCTCTATCAGTAATAAAAGTCGTGCTTTCTTCATCATCTGGATTCATTCGAATTTGATTATACCCCGAAAATGCATCCATAAGTCAAAATTTTATTTCCCGAAGTGGAATCCACTAACTGATCTATTCGAGGCACCGGAAAAGGATCTTTTGGACATGCTCTATTCAAATCTGTGAAGTCCACACACATCCGCCCACCTCGGATAATTGGCCTCCCTAATGTGCCCCATCTTATATAACCGATCCACTTCGGCAACTATGGCCTCGGATTTCTCCAACGAAAAAGCCCTTCTTTTTTGGATAATCGGTTTGACCTTCGGATCCACCGCTAGGCTATGACATATGATGTTACTTGGGACCCCCACTACGTCTTCGGATCTCCACGCAAACACATCCAAATTTTCAAACAAAAAAGTCAACAACTTTTCTCGCATCGACAAAGATAACAGAGTGCCAATTCGAAGTACCCTGCCATTATTGAAAATATATTCCTCTATTTCTTCATTGACCACCACAGAACTCGGGGTTGACCTCGGATCATCAATTCCCTCATCTGTTCCATCGTGAGAAGAACCCCCCAAATTGCTAATTCTCCATCAGATCATCAGAACTTTTGCCCCGTAGTCTAAATGCAGCAGCATAACATTCTCTTGCTACCTTTTGATCACTTCGAACTACACCGACCCGGTCCTCAATTACATACTTCAAACACTGATGAACTGTGGAAACTACAGCATACATCTTTGCCAACCACGACCTCCCAAAAATAGCATTGTAACTTGATGGACAATCTACCACCACAAAAAGTACTTGTACTTTCTTCTTGAAAGGCCCCTTTCCCAAAGAAACTTCTCCCTCGAACTCTCCTATCACATTTGCTGTTGCGCCAGTAAACCCTATGATAGTCCTTTCTGATATTTCTATTCGAGGCGGAGCAGTCAATCTCTCATACGTTGACTTGAAAAGCACATTAGCAGAGCTTCCTGTATCAATTAGCACTCGTCGAATCTCCACCCCGCATACTTCTGCTCCAATGACTACTGCATCTTCATGTGGCCCAGTAATCCCCCTCAAATCATCCCCGTCGAAAATTATAAAGGGTACATCCTTTCTGCTGCTTAGGTATGTCGATGCGCCTCCCTCAATTTGTCGTGTTAAGTTTACTATATGCCTCTTCCTCGAATTATTAGTGTTGTTGGTCATCGAATCCCCTCCAAAGATTGTGAGTGATTCGAAAAAGGCACACAAATCTCGAACACGTCCCTGACGCATCGGCTCATCTATTGACATTAACAAAAGTCGACTGGGGTCTGGTTCGAAATATTCCGAGGCTACATCAAAACCATCCCCTTCACCTGCAACATCTAAAATCATTAACGCAGTTTCCTGCTTAGAATTAGGATTACCACCTTTTGGAGTTGTTGCCTTGGCATTCTTCCTGACATATTCCAACAATTTTCCATTTTCGATGAGAATTTGCATCTCTTTCTTCAGAGCAATTCAATCATTTGTATCATGGCCAATGTCTTCATGATACCTATAGAATTTATTATTGCGCTCCTCTCTTGGCCTGTTGATAGCTGGTGGCTTTCTAAAATTGATTGTTCCCCTTGTTTTCTCATATATTGAAGCCACACTCTCAGTTAAATCTGCATAGTAATCTGGCCTCACCCACACATTCGACCTGGACCTAAACTGCTGCTGATTGTTAGAATTATGATGGTTATATCCCCCTTGATACGAGTTCGAGGTTCCTCGGTTAGAAACGTTTTGATTGTTCTTCGGACGCGAGGGATTGTTGTTCGAGACGTTAGATTGTCCACTCCCCTTCTGAACAGTACTAGCACCTCCTCGGACCCTCGTCGATTCTTCGACCTTAATCTGGTCCTCAACCTGAGCCATAAGAGCTCCAAATGTTAACGCCCTGCGCCTCGTAGTCTCATCGGCTAAATCCCCAGGCAACAGCCCTTGCCTGAACGCCGCCATAGCCACACTTTCTTCACAGTCATCCAATTCAGCCTTTGTTGACACAAACCTCTTGGTATAATCCTTTAACTTCTCTCCCACAACCTGTTTGCATTGTATTATTGTGTCTCCATTGGCTCTCATTTCCTTGCTTCCCACAAACTGTCTTCGGAAAGCGGTGTAAAAACCTCTAAAGTTTGCAATTGACTCCTTAGGAATCTTATTGAACCATTTCAGCGCAGTTCCCTTAAACGTTTGAGAAAAAGCTCTACACACCAATTTATCGTCATCTTCGAAATTAGTCATGTAGTTTTTAAATTGTTCTATGTGGTCATCGGGATCTTGAGTCCCATCAAACTTATCAACTTTAGAAATATCAAACCGCCTCGGTAACGGCACAGATCTGATCTCCCTGACCAGTGGTGAGTCCCTCCAATCAACCCCCTGAACATACTGGTCCTCATTTCTCATCCCCACAGTTGCGTATAAGCTGGACTCACCTTCATATTTCTGAGGCGAACACCTCCGAGGCGAATATTTCCGAGGTGAGTATACTCGCCTCTCTTTCTTTTTCCTTCCCTCCTTATACGCCTTAGCTGGCCGGAACTCACGCTCTGTTCCTCTTAAACGGCCTCGAGAGCGTTCGTACCTCGGTGTTTCATCAGATTCAGAATCTTCAAAATCCTCCTCATCACTAGAGTTTTTATACAGTCGCCTTTGTAACTTTTCCTTCCTCTTTATCCCGCTATATTCCTTTTTTTGCTCAGAACGTGCCCTACGCTGCTCATAGTGATCATCGCCATCATCCATCGACTGATCCGACTGATCATTACGATCGCCTCCTGCTATTTTAGACCTAAGTCTAGCACCGTTATTATCTCCTTTCTTTTTTACCAATTCGTCAAGCTCCGCCACCTTCTTTATCATCTCATTCATTTTTCCTTCAAAATCGAATTGGATTGATTGAACAGGAAACGATTTACCTGCCTCTTGCAGATCGGATTTCAGCGTTTCCATCGCCTTGCGAACGGATGGATTGTCACCTTCCTCTGGATTCATCTTCAATCAGCGAAAAATCAAACAAAATATGAAAATTCGAACGAAAAAAACTTTGAAAAACGAAAACTCGAACGTCGATTTCTGATCTGTTGATCAAGGTATCCTCGATCCCCCTCCTTCTAGCGCCAATTTGGTGTGAATTAAAGTTGTAGTGAGTGAATTAAGAACAGAAAGTCTACCAAGAGAATTCAAAGTAGTGAAAAGTACTTCTGAATATATCATAGGTCAAAATAACTCCTTCAGCCTCTTTAAATAGGCAAGGTGAGTTAGTTAGAGAAACGGTTACATATTGATATATTTACAATTTAACCCTTCGGTTTCTCCTAAAGCCTAATTTAATCCTATAATTACAGAACTTATCACTTTAGTCCCTAAGGAATATCTTTCCTTATCAACCGGACACCGATCAGCTCTGGTAATGGATGTTGCAGGTTGACTCTCCTCAAGGCACTTTCCTTCATCCTAGCCACAAATACTTTGTAACAACTATTTAGTTGTTCCAAGAAAAAACTTATGGACGATATCATGAATGCTATCTGCTACAGTGTAGCATTGTTTAATATATTTTGAATATATTTTATTAAAAGAGTTCAGACTGAACATAGTTTTATGACTTCCATAATTATTGATCTGGATTCGTTGTCCAACTCCTTCAAATATTTTGAATGAATTTTACCTATTTTATTTCTTAAGTATCTACTGCAGAATTCATGCTCACACAAAGTTTTAGACACTGGATTGAAAGAAAAGCTATATGATTCATTAGTTGAAGAAGAACAAAGTATCGTTGATAATGGAGACGGAAGAAAATAGAAAGTTCTTAAGTAGGACACTGATTCGATGCTTACTTACAACCGTAACTCAACTTATCCCAAAACACAACATTTTTGCAAGGCAACTAAGCCAAAGTGTAATTTTTTTTCTAAATGGCCGGAAGCCTTATTTCAGACCTAAGCTTTATGTCAGTTATTCATAAGCCAAAATAATACATGAAGTAATCCATAAAATTTCAATTTTAAAATAAAAATAAGAATGACTAAGATTAGGTACCACATAGTATATAAATATTCCTTTGTAAAGCTCAATATAAATAACACTTTAATCATTTATGCAAGAAGTAGTAACAAAACCAATAAAAAAAATTTACAGAAATTATTTCCAGCTTTTGTTCTTGACACTCCATTGGTATCAGAGTTAATCATCCTTCAACGGAGAATCTCGACTCACCAGAATTAATCTGAGACTCGTTATGAAGTTGTTTTCACGCTCTTAGTCCTATCTTTAACAAAAAAACACATGCAAATGAGCAAAATAAGTTCATTCAACAACATCAATTTAGACATACATACTATTTTGCTTGGAAAACTATGATTTTATATGTTATTAGAGGAAACAAGTTGGAAGGTTTATCAATGGAGATAAACAATGCTCTCATCATCCAGATACTGGATCAAAAGGTAAGATTATAGAGAACATTGATTTAAAAAAATAGATAACCAAGGATCAACTACTTTTGGGGTGGTTTTACAACACCATGACCTAAGAAGTAGCCGCTCAACTTTTGGAGGAAGAAACTTCCAAAGGTCTTTGGGATGTTGTCATTAAACTTTATGGGTCTCAGACTAGGTCAATAATTACTTATTATAATTCTGACTTTTAGAGAACTTGGAAAAAGACATAACACTATGTAAGAACCCTAAGGAAGATAAAAATATTTACATACAATCTAATTCTAGTTGGTTGTTCTGTTTCAGTTGATGACCTAGTGTCTCAAGTTCTAATAGGTTTTTACTCAGATTATACCCCTATTATAGTGAGTCTATCTAAGAAATTGGTGAAAAACTAGCTGGATTTATAAGCCACTCTCCTAAATTTTGAGAGTAGATTTGATAAGTTAAATAAATTATCATATTTTAAGGCTAAATTGATATTTCCAATAACAAACTATACATCTAATAAAGGAAAAAACAATGCACCAAAACAGTACCAATATTATAAATGTGAACAATGTATATTCCAGCTACCAATGAACATGCTATCATGGAATAAACAATTATTCAAACACCTACTCAAAACAATATAGAAGAATGATCAATAATAAATGTGAAAATGGTGGAAGATACACCCATAACAAGCCAACATGCCATATTTATAGCAAGTATGACCACACACAGCTATAGTTACTTTAGAGATGATTCTAGTGTTATGGGGTCTGTTCCTAATATGTGAATAATAATAAACAAGAATATAGAGCTTTCATAGCTACGCAAAATCAACCAAAAGTCAATGCTTCATATGTGGATAGTGATGTCAGCCACTATGTCAAAATGTCTCCTAGCCTAATGAGTCAGAGTGTAGAGTGTAGAGTATACCGCCAAGAAAATAATTATTGTTGGTAATGATCAGAAACTAAACAATATACACCTAGGAAATGCAAAAATCAATACTCATGCGCCTAAAAAAATTGCCTTAAACAATATCTTACATGTCCATAAACGACACAAGTATCTCTTATTTGACACAAACAAAATACATTCAGAACTTACTTGCAAAGGAAGGTCTTTCGAGCGCCTATCCATGTCCTACCTCGTTATGCGTTGGTCAACTTATTTCCTTATGTGACGGCATTTTTTTACAACATCATACACGATATAGAAGTTTGTTATTAGCATTTTAATATATCCTACACACTAGAGCTAACATTGTCTTCGCCTATCTGACGCAAGCAAAATATGTTAATGACTTAATTGTAAAGAAAGGTCTTTCGAGCGCCGCATGTTAGTCAACTATTTTTCTTACTTGAAAGCACTTATTTATAACATCCTACAAAATATAGAAGTTTGTTATGTACATTACAATATATCCTACACTAGAGCGGACATTACCTTCTTTGTAAGAAAACTTAGACGGTTCCATCAATGTCCTACTACGCTACATCTACAAAGTAAAAAAACTTGTATGCTACTTATCTGGTAGCTAATGTGTCTTCACATTAATATTTTTCTTCAACTTCATCTTACTAGCTTTACATATGTTGATTGGGTTGCTTCGCCAGATGATCGATGCTCCATTTGCGGCTATTAACACATTATCGCTCGATTAAGCAGTGAGTATTGTGAAGAATATGAGACCGGTGAAGTTTCAAGGCAACAATGAGTTGCTTGAAACTTCAACCTGATCTTCAATGGCTGCTGTACTTTAGGTTTGGACAAGAGATAGAAGGAAGAGAAGGGATTTATGGTTTCTTCATATAACTCTCAATTGTGTCGATCTAGTTCAAGAGTATTAATGGCTTGGGCCTCCAACCGGGTCGGTCAACTTACTCACTAAAGCCAATGTCAAGCTCAGCATGTCCATGGACTATATCACACGACCTGAAGTTGTTATGGGCTAGTTACTTTCATTAAACAAATCATTAAAATAAAGAATGTAACAAACATTGTAACTAACTCCCACTAGCTGAAAAATAACCTAACAACTTAGATTACTTTCTACTGCCTTTAAAATGTACTGCAGCTCACAATTCAGGAATTAAGAGAATCAGTTTACATTTCAAAAGTCTTTCTTCTCTCTTCTAGTTTTCAACTTGGTATCAGAGCCACCAAGGTCTTCAATGGCAAATCCTGATTCACCAACGCTAAGCAATGAGTCAATAGGCTCAGTTCTTCCTGGCTATTTCCCCACTGCAACCAAGAACTCTCACCTGCAAACAATCAGGAACCACAACAATCAAATAAGACTTGACAGAAACAATTATCTATTATGGAGAACAATGGTTCTACCTATTGTCAAAGGAAACAAACTAGGAAGATCCATCACAGGGGACAAGCCCTGTCCTCCTAAGTTTACTAATGATCCTGAAGGAAACATGATTGAAAATACTGACTATGAAGACTGGATCGCTAAGGATTAGCTTCTACTTGGTTGGCTCTATTCCACTATGACTTCTGAGATGGCTACTCAACTTATGCAAGAAGGTACTTCTAAGGAGTTATGGGATGCTGCTAGCAAACTTTTTGGCTCACAAACTAGAGCCAGAATCACCTACTACAAGTTAGAGTTTCAGAGGACACGTAAAGGTACCTCTACAATGAACGATTATCTAAGTAAAATGAAGAGTATAGCTGATAATCTTGTATTGGCTGGCTGTGGTGTGTCTATTGATGATCTTGTGACTCAAGTCCTTGCTGGTTTGGACTCTGAGTACACTCCTACTATTGTGAGTCTAGCAGATAAGGAGTCAGTTGGTTGGCTAGATCTACAAACTAGTCTGCGCACATTTGAGAGCAGACTAGATCAGCTTTTGAGTCTACAAAACAATGTAGCTAACCTAAATTTAGCTTATGCTAACTTCACTCAAAAGACAGAATATAAACCACAAAAAAACAGCAACAATCAAAGAGGTTCTTATGGTCAGTACAGGGGTGCTTACAAAAACAATAGAGGAAGAAGTAATTACTCTAACTATGGAAGAGGAAGGAACAATTTCTTTAGAGGGAGAGGGGGACGTTTCTCCCAAAATAAACCTACTTGCCAAATTTGAAATAGGTTTGGACATTCAGTTGCAGTATGTTACTATAGAGATGACCCATCTGTTATGGGATCTACCTCATCTGAACAGCCTAAAGGGGATGGAGATCATTCTGCCTATCTAACTACTCAAGACTCAACTGGAGACTCTGCTTGGTATGCTGACTCTGGTGCTAGTCACCATGTGACTGGGAATTCAGCTGTGTTGACTCAGAAGACTGAGTATGCAGGTAACAAAGGTATCATGGTTGGTAGTGGTTACAGGTTGCCAATACAATATATTGGGAATTCTAGTTTGCAATCTTTCACTAAAACACCTATTTACCTAAAGAATATTCTACATGTACCAAAAATAAACAAGAATCTGTTGTGTGTTTCACAACTTACTAATCATAACAGGGTTTTTGTTGAATTTCATGATGATTTATGTCTCGTGAAGGACAAGGTGTCAGGGACAGTGCTTCTCAGAGGGACTACTGAGAATGGGCTGTATAGAATGGAGAGTTTTCCTAAGTCACAAGCATTGGAGGATCATTCTATCTTTACAAAGCCTAGGTCTCAAGTCACTGATGTTCTCTCTTCTCAATCTTTCTCTGTTAGCTTTTCTAATTCCCTAAAAGATGGATGGCATAGGAAGCTTGGCCATCCATCACAACATATTCTAAACACTGTTCTTAAGGCTTCTAATCTTTCTTCTGTTTTAAAGGATGAATGTAGTTTCTGTGAAGCCTGTCAATTTAGTAAATCTCATGTTCTACCCTATCCTGTGTCTCACTCTTATGATAGTAGTGTGTTAGACCTCATACATACAGATGTATGGGGTCCATCTCCTATTCAGTCTACTCAAGGTCACAGATACTATGTTATTTTCGTAGATGACCACACTAGGTTTATCTGGTTTTATCCTATCAAGCACAAAATTCAAGTTGTTGGGGTTTTCAAAATGTTCAAATGTCTAGTTGAGAAGCAGTTTGATAAGTCTTTAAAGGTAGTTCAGTGTGATGGTGGAGGGGAATACTTACCCCTGTCAACTATGGCTCAGGAACATGGTTTTATTCTGAGAAAGTCCTGTCCCTATACATCAGAACAGAATGGCAGGGCTGAAAGAAAACATCGACATCTTGTAGAGACAGGACTGACTCTCCTAGCTCAAGCCAGCATGTCCTACAAATTTTGGGTTCAAGATTTTGAGACTGTTATCTACCTTATAAACAGACTTCCTACACCAGTCTTGTCTAACAAGTCACCATATGACTTATTATTTCACAAAATTCCAAATTATCTAGTTCTAAAAACTGTTGGGTGTGCATGTTTCCCTTGTCTCAGGTCCTATCAGACTCATAAGTTTCAGTTTCACACTACAAATTGTGTCTTTTTGGGGTTTAGTCAGTTTCACAAAGGGTATATTTGTCTCAGTTCTATGGGCAAGGTCTATATTTCTCGAAATGTGGTCTTTAATGAGGTTGATTTCCCTTTTCAAGGGGATTTTCTAAACAATTCAAACTTTGAGTCTCTAACTAGCTGTCCCCTAGAGATGTGGCTTCCTTGTTTACCTACAGGGCTTATGACTAAAGATAACTATTCTACTTCTACCCCCTCTCTTGGTGTCTCTTATGAAGTCAGTCCTCTACATCAATCTCCCTCACAAGGTAATACTCTAAATTCATCTAATCCTGATATTGATACTTGTTCTGAACCTGTCACTCACACTAGCCCTATCTCACCTCATACTCAACCAAATGCTTCTCCTTATACTCACACCTCTAGTCCTAGTTTGACGACTCACAGACATGCCTCAAACACTGACTTAAACCCCGACTGTTCTAATCCTAAAATCTCTATTTGTCTGCCATTTTCTTCTCCTGATCCTTCTCTCAAATCACTGCCTATTTCTCACACTCATCATATGCAAACTAGATCTCAAGATGGGACTCGTATACCTAAAGTTCCTTATGTAGGCTCCTTAACTACTACTGACCTATCTACCATGGAACCTACTACTTACTCTAAGGTTGTTCTTAGTCCACACTGGGTCACTGCTATGGAGGCTGAATATCAGGCTCTTATGTCTAATAAAACCTGGTATTTGGTCCCTTGGAGTTCTAATCAGAATGTGGTAGGCTGCAAATGGGTTTACAAGGTAAAACATCATATGGATGGTTATGTTCAGAGGTACAAGGCAAGACTTGTTGCCAAGGGGTTTCATCAAACCCCTGGCATTGATTTTTATGAAACTTTCAGTCTGGTGATCAAACCATCTACAGTCAGATTCATTCTTACTTTGGCATTGTCTAAGGAATGGGAGGTCAGACAGCTAGACATTAACAATGCATTCCGAAATGGTTTTCTTACTGAGGATGTTTATATGGCTCAACCAGAGGGGTTTCAGGATCCTGCAAAACCTACACATGTGTGCAAGCTCCACAAGGCCCTGTATGGTCTCAAACAGGCTCCAAGAGCCTGGTATTCTAGGCTGAAGGATACACTACTTAAGTGGGGTTTCAAAAATTCTCGGGCTGACTGTTCTTTGTTCTATTTCGTCTCTAAAGGTACTGTGATTTTGGTCTTGGTCTATGTTGATGACATTCTTGTCACAGGCACACAAACAGAATGCTTGCAGGGTTTTGTTCACAGATTGAATGCTATGTTTTCACTCAAAGACATGGGGCCACTCCATCTATTCCTTGGAATAGAGGTTTATCGTGACCCAACAAGCATTTATTTAACTCAACACCAGTATATCAAAAACTTACTGATTTCGCAGGGTCTTTCTCAGGCTAAGCCATGTCCAACTCCCATTGCTGCTGGTGTTCACCTCTGAAGCACTTCAGGGACTCCTCTTGCTGATCCTACACCATACAGAAGTTTATTAGGAGCCTTACAATATCTAACGCACACTCGACCTGATATTGCCTTTGTTGTCAATAAGCTAAGCCAATATCAGCAAACACCTACTACCCTACATCTACAAAGTCTAAAGAGAGTGATTCGTTACTTATCTGGATCTAGGTGGGTTGGTCTTCACATCAAACCCAGTTGCAATCTTCAACTCCAGGGGTTCTCCGATGCCGATTGGGCTTCTTCCCCAGATGATAGAAGAAGTGTTGGTGCGTATTGTGTTTACCTTGGAGACTCTCTGGTTTCGTGGTCCTCCAAGAAGCAAAATGTAGTTGCCTGATCATCGACTGAGTCTGAATACAGGGCTTTGGCTAATTTGTCGGCCGAACTGATTTGGCTTCGATCGATTCTCACTGAAATCGATTTCCCAGTCACGCCTCCTTCAGTCATCTGGTGTGACAACTTAGGAGCGAGCTCTCTTGCATGTAACTCTGTCTTCCACGCGAGGACGAAGCATATCGAACTTGATATTCACTTCATCCGTGACCAGGTTCTCCAGGGCTCTCTTCAAGTTCGATTTGTTCCCTCTCATGATCAACTCGCTGACTGTCTCACAAAACCGCTTCCTCACCACCGGTTTTCTTTCCTCCGGGACAAACTTGGGCTCATTGAGTCGCCCCTTCATTTGCGGGGGGATGTGAAGAATATGAGACCGGCGAAGTTTCAAGGCAACAATGAGTTGCTTGAAACTTCAACCTGATCTTCAATGGCTGCTGTACTTTAGGTTTGGACAAGAGATAGAAGGAAGAGAAGGGATTTAGGGTTTCTTCAGACAACCCTAATTGTGTCGATCTAGTTCAAGAGTATTAATGGTTTGGGACTCCAACCGGGTCGGTCTACTTACTCACTAAAGCCCATGTCAAGCTCAACATGTCCATGGACTATATCACACGACATGAAGTTGTTAAGGGCTAGTTACTTTCATTAAACAAATCATTAAAATAAAGAATGTAACAAACATTGTAACTAACTCCCACTAGCTGAAAAACAACCTAACAACTTAGATTCATTTCTACTGCCTTTAAAATGTACTGCAGCTCACAATTCAGGAATTAAGAGAATCAGTTTACATTTCAAAATCCTTTCTTCTTTCTTCTAGTTTTCAACTAGTATGAATATCGCACGCTTTCCAACTTATCAGCTGAGCTCATATGGCTCTGCACCGTGTGGGCTGAAATTAATTTTCCTCTCTCTCAAGGTTTGACATATTGTCTTAAAAATTTAAGAGCAAACTCCCTCATCTTCAACCCCATCTTTCACGCCGATAACGAAACACATTAAACTAGATATTCACTTCATATGGGACGAGGCTGTTTGAAGGAATCTTGATAGTCATTATATCATCTCATACAATAAAATTGAAGATCTGCTCACCTAACACCTATCTCACTTTTAATTTTTTTTTGGTTTCTCCGATTCGTTTGAGAGGGAAAGTGAATAACTCTGGGTCACCTAAACTTTTGGACATTGGATTAAAACCAAGTGTCAATGATAGAAGGGGAACGTGAATTACTCTGGCTCACCTAAACTTTTGGACACTGGATTAATGCCAAGTGTCAACGATAGAAGGGAAAGTGAATAACTCTGGCTCACCTAAACTTTCGGACACTGGATTAAAACCAAGCGTCAATGATAGAAGGGAAAGTGAATCACTCTGGCTCACCTAATCTTCTGAGATATGTTCTCACTTATATACCATTGATCCTTCCCATGTTTTACCGATATGGGATGTGGGACTTTGGTCGCCACTCTAACATGTACATTACAATATATCCTACACTAGAGCTGACATTTCCTTCTTTGTAAGAAAACCTAGACGGTTCCATCAATGTCTTACTACGCTACATCTACAAAGTACAAAAAAAATTGTATGCTACTTATCTGGTAGCTAATGTGTCTTCACATTAATATTTTTCTTCAACTTCATCTTACTAGCTTTACATATGTCGATTGGGTTGCTTCGCCAGATGATCGATGCTCTATTTGCGGCTATTAACACGTTATCGCTCGATTAAGCACCGTGTGCGCTGAAATTAATTTTCCTCTCTCTCAAGGTGTGATATATTGCCTTAAAATTTTAAGAGCAAACTCCCTCACCTTCAACCTCATCTTTCACGCCGATAACGAAAAACATTAAACTAGATATTCACTTCATATGAGACGAGGCTGTTTAAAGGAATC
This sequence comes from Limnanthes douglasii subsp. nivea, assembly GCA_036936605.1. Lineage (NCBI taxonomy): Eukaryota > Viridiplantae > Streptophyta > Magnoliopsida > Brassicales > Limnanthaceae > Limnanthes > Limnanthes douglasii. Next base: position 665,121 of record JAUPFV010000004.1, on the reverse strand, counting down.
TTGATAGTCATTATATCATCTCATGCAATAAAATTGAAGATCTGCTCACCTAACACCTATCTCACTCTTACTTTTTTTTTGGTTTCTCCGATTCGTTTTAGAGGGAAAGTGAATAACTCTGGGTCACCTAAACTTTTGGACATTGGATTAAAACCAAGTGTCAATGATAGAAGGGGAACGTGAATTACTCTGGCTCACCTAAACTTTTGGACACTGGATTAAAACCAAGTGTCAATGATAGAAGGGAAAGTGAATCACTCTGGCTCACCTAAACTTTTGTACACTGGATTAAAACCAAAGCGTCAATGATAGAAGATAACGAAGAAAGAAGAAAGACATTGATTCGAAGCTCACCTACAACCCTAACCCACCTCAACCCAAAATACAGCACTCGAGGCAAGTCAACTAAGCTAAAGTGCAACGTTTTGCCTAGAAGACCACAAGACTCAGTCTCACTTTATCTTTATTTCAGATACTCACAAGCCCGAGTAATACATGAAGCAACGCATACAATTTTAACTTCAAAGTACTGCTAAGAATGGATATCATTATAGTGCACAAATATTCTTCTATAAAATTCAATATATAGCTGACTCAGTAATCAGCAACTACAAAAAGGAATAAAAACAAAAATAAATTTTACAGAATTTCTTTCCAGCTTTTGTTCGTAAGTCTGATTTATCTGGACAACGATTACGCTTACATTTCTGCAAATCTTAATATCAAAAGGATTGAAATATTATAAAAAGTCCGAACAACAAAGTCGCATGTATTTATAAACATACAATTCGAATGCGAAACATTCCTCGCATATCATACATAATTCATAGTTTTATTGATAATAAATAACATAGAAAAACCAAGGGATGAGTGTTGGGTTTTGATACAATCACAGGATGCTACAACCGGGGACGGGTACGGGAATGCCCATAGCATTAGCAGCTATGCTTGTGGGTAAGGCTATAGCTATGCCTACTTTCTTCCAGTTTTTTTTTTTGGCATTACTGCGTTCAGCCATTTCTTTCATTGCGTTTAGTTGTTTGGACATTTCTTCTACTTGCGCTTTCAGTTTTGCACTTTCCTCGTCCGAAGTGATTTTCTCCTTGAGCTTTGTAGTTCGCTCCCTGTCGATTTCATCATTGAGCTTTCTGGTTGCTTCTCGTAATTCGGATTCCATCTGATCAAGATATAAATCACTAGGACTCTTAGAAACAAACAATGACTATCTAACTTTAAAATGTAATAATAGTAAGATTATATATAGAACTTCTTAATAATATTCTACCTTTTCAATAATCTGCTTGAGCTGTTCGTCGTATGCTGTTTGAATGCGTTCTTTCATAAGTGATATCTCTCCCTCAAAACCTACCTCTTTCCCACGGAGTTTTACGTTTCCATCCTGCGAATAAATCAAACACGACGTATAAAAATTACATTTTTGAACAGTTTAAAAAAAATTTCCAAGCTTACCATTCCAAAGTGTTTGTGTGTATATGGCTCCCTACCGTTCACTACTAGAACTTTATCGACAAGGGAGAGAAGCCTTTGAACTTGTTCAGATTTTCTAGATTTATCCCTCGTTCTGTTATCAAAAAGCACCTTTCGATCCCCACATAGCTCAAGAATATCCTAAACATCACCACAATATATCACAGCTTTAGAATGTATATATACATAGCTTAATTAGTTAACAAAAACTTGAGGGAACCCGCAGTCGCTACTCAACGAGTGCGCAGAGGGTCTGACGCAATAGTCTGCAAACCAACGCTAGAAAGTAAACCACATCTGGTGAACAGCGTGTGTATAGGGACTCAAAGTCATGACCTTTGATCACAAGCATGCCACATATTATGAATTAAGTAAGTATTTATTGATACATATTACTATTGATTTTAACTAACTTTTAAAGTTCTCGGGCTGTTATAACGTAAATAATCATCCAAGCGCTCGTGATCATCTCTGTCATCTTCATTTGGATCAAACAGATTGTCCCCACCGGTGAATACAACAATAACGTATTCGAAAATCTTGCTCCCAAACAAAGTTTGCAAGCAATATAATGCCGCTTCTTCCTCTTCTGAAAAACGGTTCGTCACTGAAAGAACAATCAATACCGCATGAATTCCTTTTTCAGCTAGATCTATACATTTGACAATCTCTTCGCCAATGGCTTGATACCCAAGAGAAGTGTCAAATAGACCTGCAATTTCAGAATTACGCTACCCATCAATATCGCAAATATAGAAAGAAGGAATGCATTCATCCAGATCATTAAAATCGAGTTACCAGGAGTGTCAATGACATCAATAGTTTGATCTGGTATGAAATTACTTGTACGTAATTCAGCTGTTTTTGTAACACTTTTCATGGTCAAACTTGACACGAAAGTCCTTTTTCCCATGATGCTATTGCCGGTAGCACTTTTTCCATTACCAGTTTTTCCAACTAAAACCACTGTCACAATCTCATTGGACGAAGAAGGACGATCCATTTGACTTCTACCCAATTTACCTAAAACAAGAAGATAATATGAAAAAAAATCAATAGAAAGGTGTATTCCAAGTAATATGAAATAATGGAAGAAGAAAGGAATACTTACCTATCTCACCGGAAAATAATATGAAAACAAAATGAATGAGGTGAAGGTTTTTCTTTTCTTAAGTGTAAATTTTAAATGCAAGGTTGAGGTCAAGGTTTGTTATAGCATGTTTTAGCCTACAAATCATGGGGAGGGTCGTGTTTAACAATCATAACAAATTGATCCTCAATCGAATATTAAATACAATTTGATCTAAACCATTTGTTCAATCATAAATTTGACCAATTGAAAAGGTCCAACCTATTAAATAAGCCCCATCAAGACCATGTTCTAGAAACATATTAAATATTAATTATTGTTGAAGTAGAGGTTCTGTATCAGACCATTCTTAGGTTGAGTACAATATATTCTTTATATAGTCTTGAGGTTCAGTGTTTATGTATCCATAAGCTCTTAAATGGCTCCATTATGATTCTATAAATAGTGGAACTCTCTCACCATCTAGACATCACCAAACACAACAAGAAGTAAATTAGAAGTAGTGAAAAGAGAGACAAAAATGCTCTCTTAAGTCTTAGAAAAATATTTCTCTTGTAGTGTGAGTTAAAAGAGTGGCTTGTAATATTTTTATTTTCTATCTTTATAAAAGTTTTTTGTTTGTTCAACAGAGTGTTCTTTCTTATTTATTTTCCATGAACAAAGTGGCATGTGCGGTCTACATGTCCAACCGATCTCGAACAAAAAGTTTTTGGGGAAGCACACCATAATAAATGTTTGGGGAAAGACACCACAAGAAGCGTGAGTGGAAGAAAGACGAATGAAAGTTTGGGTCTCATATAAATGAGTTCATATTTTCCTCCAAATTGAAGAAGATGAGCAGGCACCGAATGAGCAATCAGAAGATGTTACAACTCCACATGTTTCACCAACATCAACTACTCATGGAGACTCACCACTTTCATCATCGTCAAATGATAGTCAAAGTGAGAGAGTTGTGGAATGTACAAGAAGCCTTAGTGATATTTATGAGGTAACTGAACCAATGGATAACCTTACACTCTTCTGTCTCTTTTCTGATTGTGAATCAGTGACATTTCAAGAAGCTACACAAGATAAACAATGGAGAGACGTGATGGACGAAGAAATTAGAGCCATCGAGAAGAATGGTACACGGGACCTCACCTCACTTCCCAAAATGTGCAAGACAATAGGCGTCAGATAGTTATACAAAACAAAGAGAAATGCTAAGGGGAAGACTGAAAAACACAAAGCGAGGCTTGTTGCAAAAGGCTATAGTCACAAGGCGGGAACCGACTATGATGAGGTATTCGCCCCTGTTGCCTGATTAGAAACTATTATACTAATAATTTCTTTGGCAGCTCAAAACAAGTGGAAGATGCAACAAATGGATGTAAAGTCAGCATTTCTAAATGGTGTCCTTCAAGAAGAAGTCTATTTCCACAAGCATTAGGCCATGAGGTCAAATGTAAAAAAGATAAGGTGTTAAAGCTAAAGAGGGCTCTTTACGGGCTAAAATAAGCACCAAGGACATGGAACAGTAGAACCGGCAAGTATTTCTGAGATAATGACTTCAACAAATGTACCTACAAGCATGATTTATATACCAAGATCAAAGATGGAGATAGTTTGATTGTGTGCCTCCACGTAGAAGATTTGATCTTCACTGGAAGCAGTCCAAACATGTTCAATAAATTCAAGAAAGTGATGACGAAGGAATTCTAGATGACGGACTTGAGGCTCATGGCATACTACCTTGATATTGAAGTTAAGTAACAAAATAAAGGAATTTTCGTCTCACAATAAAGCTATGCAAAAGATACCCTGAAGAAGTTTAAGATAGAGAATAGTAGCCCGATAAGCACACCCATGGAGTTCAGATTCAAAATATCCAAACATGAAGAAGGAGAAAGTGTAGATCCAACATTATTCAAAAGTTTGGTAGGAATTCTACGCAATCTAAATTGCAGAAGACTGGATATTCTTCATACAATTAGATTGGTTAGTCGCTACATGGAATCTCCAACCAGAACTTACTTCAAAGCTGCAAAGAGAATCCTTCGTCATCTCAAAGGTACAATTGACTTTGTATTACTCTATTCAGTTTCTAATGATTACAAGCTTGTTGGGTATAACGATAATGATTGGGGTGGAGACATAGATAATCAAAATAGTACCAATAGATTTTTATTTTTATGGGAAATATTGCTTTCACGTGGATGTCAAAGAAACAACCAACTGTCACGCTTTCCACTTGTGGGAAAAAATACGTTGCTGTCACTACTTGTGTTAGTCATACAATTTGGCTTAGAACTCTATTGAAGGAGATAGACCTAACACAGAATGAGCCAACTAAAGTGTATGTTGAAAATAAGTCAGCCATAGCCCTAGCCAATAATCCAGTATTCCATGATCGAAGCAAGCACATCAATGTTGGCTACCACTACATAAAGGAGTGTATTTCAAGAAAGGATGTACAAGTTGAATATGTGAAGACACAAGATCAAGCTACCAATATTTTCACCAAGCCATTGAAAAGCAAAGACTTCAAACCATTAAGGAAACTACTAGGTGTCACTGGATCAAGTTTAAGGGGGAGTGTTGGATCATTGACCCATTTGAAAAGTCCAACCCACTTAATAAGGCCCATAAAGACCATGTTCTAGAAAAAAAATTAAATTTTAATTATTGTTGAAGTGGAGGTTGTGTGTAAGACCATCCTTAGGCTGAGTGCAAGATAATCTTTTATGTTGAGTATAAGAAACACTTTTACTTTGAGTGTAGCCTTGAGGTTGAGTGCTTATGTATCCATAAGCTCTTAGATGGTGGATCATTGTCTCCACTATGATTCTATAAATAGTGGAGCTCTCGCACCATCTAGACATCACCAAACATACCAATAAGTAAATTAGAGAGAAAATTAGAGTGAGACAAAAGAGTGACAAGTATTCTCTTGAGTGTTAGAAAAATATTTCTCTTGTAGTGTGAGTTAAAAGAGTGTGTTATTTGTTTATTTAAAAGAATGTTGTTCATATTTATTTCCGGCCAACACCATTTACACTAAAAACAATTATACAGACAATTATCATCGTAATAATTAGTCACTTTATAATAATACACATGGGTTTAGAATATTACAAAAATACTTACAAAAATGAGTTTCAATTTTATTTTTAAATATAGAGTAAGTTTTTTGGCTAGCTAAAATTATCATTTAAATTTAAAGTTAAATATATAAAGTTCATAAAAATTTAAAACAAACAAAGTTACATATTTGTATGTTTTTATATAATCTAATTAAAAAACAATACAACCCAAAAAGAACATTGAGTTCCTTTTACTTAATTCAATTTTAAGACTAATATCTCTCGAAAGAGATAACTCAAATAGCAATTCGGCAAAAAAGAAAAACTTCACACATAATCACAATGGTGGATTTTAAGATGTTAGCCGAGACAATAGGTTTAAAGTTTTATTATTTTCCAACTGCAACGGAATATTAATGAACAAAAGATAGGTAAAAATTTTCACATATAATAACAAGTACTAAAATTTCATTTAGAAAAAATAATATTATTGAATAAAATTGTCTTAAGTTTAGGGTAGACCCTCTACCGTAGAGGTCATTTTGTATGGAGAACATTTGGAACATTAATCACATATTATACAAATAAATTGAATATATTTTTTAATAAATATTAAAAAATCAAAATAAAAATTAGGACCATAAATAGCTTAAAAAGTTTCACTATGACATCATTTGCAATCGTTTTTATTTTTTCATCTTTAGTATTTTCCTAATCAATAAATTTTTGTTGAAGAGTTTTAAGTTTTGAATTTAAAGCAGAAATTTGAACAATGATAGTCTCGAGTTCAGTATTTAAATCTTTATTTTGGTTAAAGAGAGTACTATTTTGAGAGATTAGGTTTGTATTTAAAATGGTCAAAGAGGTACATTGTTTGATCAATTCGGTATTCTGAGCGAGTAGGGTGTTCTTCTTAGTAAGAGCGGTATTCTTCTCAGATATGATGGTAGTAATAAATTTGTCATAGTATTTTTTGTCCTTTTGGAGTTTGTCATAAGCTTGTTTCAAGTTGTGTAAGTTGTGCTGAAATGCTGAAATGCTACAAATTCACTTAATTCACTTATTTGTTTACTATAGTAGATAAAAATATCTTCAGGTTGGAAGTTATTCATAGCATAAATATTCAGAGGATTCATCATCATGTATGAAAGTAATGAGTTTTGAATACTTTAGAAAATATGATAATAACTATGAATTAAAAGATGGTGAAAATGGTAGTTATTACTTTTTAAAGAAAAACTAAGTAGAAAGGAATATTTAGTGTAGAAAGCGAACCTCAAATTATATTCAAATTATCGTCGAAGGATGTCAGATGCGCTCATGTTGTTGTATTTGACCATGTTGGGATAATGTGAACGTTGATGAGATATGATAATGGTTGGGAATGGAATAAATACAAATATAAGTGATCCTGTAGCAGAATAGATTGTCGTTACTCGACATGAATTGGAGCTTCTAGTAAATCAATTGTTTTTTGGAGAATTTGATTTTATGATTACTCAAGGCTTTGATTTTGTGTTTGACTCGAAGGGGGGTACATTTTTCTAGTTTGTGGTTTTTCCTTGTGTGTTTCTTCGCTAGGTTGGCTAGAGGGAGGGGTAGCGTTTTTCTAGAATTCTTGTTGAGGTATTGTTGGTGTTAACTTTGGTGGTATGAGCAGTAGTGGAATTAGTGCGATTACTGTTGGTGTTAGTTAAACTAATGTTTTTCTTGATTGCTTGGACTTTTTATTTTTTATAAATTGTATTCATCTATGAGGGGATTTTTGTCTTCGATGTCTTCAAGGTTAGTGTTTTTTATGATAAAAGGTTTTTGAAACAATCTAAGTAGGAGCATTATTTTTCGAGACAAGATTTGAGGCTCCGGTAAAATTTTAATTATTAGAGAAGCTTTGTTTCTAGATCAGTGGCAACATTAATGTTGTTTGAGTTCTTTGTTATTTGTTTTCAAACTTTTATGATGATTCATTGTTGATTTCAAGTTTGTATTTGGTGTACAGGATGGTAAAGACACTTTCAGCTATTACTGATTGCCCAATTTTACGAATTATTAGTTTATCCTCGATACTTATGATGAGTTCGGGTAGAAGCCATAGTCTAGCTTGGATAAATTTTTCTATTGTGAATAGATAGTGGAAATCGGATTTGCAGATTGGTCGGGAAGCAACAAATAAAATTTATAGTGGCTTGTCATCATGGAAGAATTTGTTGAAAGATTCAAGTACTTATTTGGGTATGTAAATAGGAAGAAATGTAAATCAAGTAAGAAGATGAAGGGATATTTTAGTAAAGTAAGATCACTTAGCCAAAAAGTTAAATTAAAAAAGAATAGATCATATTTTACGTTTTTGCATCCACCTTGCCGTCAATAGAATTTCTATACTCCAAATTTCGGTTACATAGATAAAACTTGTTTTCTATGTGTGATGAGAGAGTGGTGGATTTATAATTCGATTAGATTATTTCAAAGTTAAGAAATAAAAGTGATTGTCTCGAATTGTTTTGATTTTGACACCGGAAAGAAAAAATGATGAGGTATGTATATGTATAAGAGTTTCGAACTCAATAGTAAATTAGAGAGAAAATTAGAGTGAGACAAAAGAGTGACAAGTATTCTCTTGAGTGTTAGAAAAATATTTCTCTTGTAGTGTGAGTTAAAAGAGTGTGGTGTAATATTTTTATTTTTCATCATCATAAAAGTTGTTTGTTTATTTAAAAGAGTGCTGTTCATATTTATTTCCGGCAAACACCATTTACACAAAGAACAAGTATACAGACAATTATCATCGTAATAATTAGTCACTTTATAATAATACACATGGGTTTAGAATATTACAAAAATACTTACAAAAATGAGTTTCAATTTTATTTTTAAATATAGAGTAAGTTTTTTGGCTAACTAAAATTATCATTTAAATTTAAAGTTAAATATATAAAGTTCATAAAAATTTAAAACAAAAAGTTACATATTTGTATGTTTTTATAAAATCTAATTAAAAAACAATACAACCCAAAAAGAACATTGAGTTCCTTTTACTGAATTAAATTTTAAGACTAATATCTCTCGAAAGAGATAACTCAAATAGCAATTCGGCAAAAAAGGAAAACTTCACACATAATCACAATGGTGGATTTTAAGATGTTAGCCGAGACAATAGGTTTAAAGTTTTATGATTTGCCAAGTCCAACGGAATATTAATGAACAAAAGATAGGTAAAAAATTTCACATAATAACAAGTACTAAAATTTCATTTAGAAAAAATAATATTATTGAATAAAATTGTCTTAAGTTTAGGGTAGACCCTCTACCGTAGAGGTCATTTTCTATGGAGAACATTTGGAACATTAATCACATATTATACAAATAAATTGAATATATATTTTAATATAATTTAAATATTAAAAAATCAAAATAAGAATTAAGACCATAAATAGCTTAAAAAGTTTCACTATGGCATCATTTGCAATCGTTTTTATTTTTTCATCTTTAGTATTTTCCTAATCAATAAATTTTTGTTGAAGAGTTTTAAGTTTTGAATTTAAAGAAGAAATTTGAACAATGATAGTCTCGAGTTCTGTATTTAAATCTTTATTTTGGTTAAAGAGAGTACTGTTTTGAGAGATTAGGTTTGTATTTAGAATGGTTAAAGAGGTATATTGTTTGATCAATTCGGTATTATGAGCGAGTAGGGTGTTCTTCTTAGTAAGAGCGGTATTCTTCTGAGATATTATGGTAGTAATAAAGTTGTCATAGTATTTTTTTTCCTTTTGGAGTTTGTCATAAGCTTGTTTCAAGTTGTGTAAGTCGTGCTGAAATGCTGAAATGCTACAAATTCACTTAATTCACTTATTTGTTTACTATGGTAGATAAAAATATCTTCGGGTTGGAAGTTATTCATAGCATAAATATTCAGAGGATTCATCATCATGTATGAAAGTAATGAGTTTTGAATACTTTAGAAAATATGATAATAACTATGAATTAAAAGATGGTGAAAATGGTAGTTATTACTTTTTAAGGAAAAACTAAGTAGAAAGGAAGATTTAGTGTAGAAAGTGAACCTCAAATTATATTCAAATTATCGTCGAAGGATGTCAGATGTGCTCATGTTGTTGTATTTGACCATGTTGGGATAATGTGAACGTTGATGAGATATGATTATGGTTGGGAATGGAATAAATACAAAGATATGCGATCCTGTAACAGAATAGATTGTCGTTACTCGACATGAATTGGAGCTTCTAGTAAATCAATTGTTTTTTGGAGAATTCGATTTTATGATTACTCAATGATTTGATTTTGTGTTTGACTCGAAGGGGGGGGGGGTACATTTTTCTAGTTTGTGGTTTTTCCTTGTGTGTTTCTTCGCTAGGTTGGCTAGAGGGAGGGGTAGCGTTTTTCTAGAATTCTTGTTGAGGGATTGTTGGTGTTAAATTTGGTGGTATGAGCAGTAGTGGAATTGGTGCGATTACTGTTGGTGTTAGTTAAACTAATATTTTTCTTGATTGCTTTGACTTTTTATTTTTTATAAATTTTATTTATCTATGAGGGGATTTTTATCTTCAATGTCTTCAAGGTTAGTGTTTTCTTGATGATAAAAGGTTTTTGAAACAATCTAAGTAGGAGCATTATTTTTCGAGACAAGATTTGAGGCTCCGGTAAAATTTTAATTATTAGAGAAGCTTGGTTTCTAGATCAGTGGCAACATTAATGTTGTTTGAGTTCTTTGTTATTTGTTTTCAAACTTTTTTGATGATTCATTTTTTATTTCAAGTTTGTACTGATTGCCCAATTTTACGAATTATTAGTCTAGCTTGGATAAATTTTTCTAGTGTGAATAGATAGTGGAAATTGGATTTGCAGATGGGTCGGGAAGCAACAAATAAAATTTATAGTGGCTTGTCATCATGGAAGAATTTGTTGAAAGATTCAAGTACTTATTTGGGTCTGTAAATAGGAAGAAATGTAAATCAAGTAAGAAGATGAAGGGATATCTTAGTAAAGTAAGATCACTTAGCCAAAAAGTTAAATTAAAAAAGAATAGATCATATTTTACGTTTTTGCATCCACCTTGCCGTCAATAGAATTTCTAGACTCCAAATTTCGGTTACATAGATAAAACTTGTTTTCTACGTGTGATGAGAGAGTGGTGGATTTATAATTCGATTAGATTATTTCAAAGTTAAGAAATAAAAGTGATTGTCTCGAATTGTTTTGATTTTGACAGTGGAAAGAAAAATTGATGAGGTACGTATATGTATAAGAGTTTCGAACTCAATAGTAAATTAAGTAGCATGCCCCACTCGTTGTTTGCTAATTGGGTGGGGAAAATTTGAACATGCTTAAAGAATTCGACAATGTAAGGATGGAATATTGATCGAAGACCTCATTTATATAGAGCACGGAAAAATAGATTTCATCTTCATCGGTATTATGGGGTAAGTCTCGAAATGAAGGTGAGCGAGTTGCTATATAGTGTGGAATATAAATCCATACCTAAAGGGTTGATAATTATCTTCAAATATATATTTATAGGGTGTGTTTTGGTGATTAAAGAATTCGTGTAGGTAATTTTGGTCTTCTTCATGGTCAAGGTCTATGGGATTTGGCGAAAGGGTAATTTTTGGGAAAGGTTTTTTGTTAGTATATTTTTTCTTAATATCAGTTATTTTTAATAAAAACTATAGGGATGAGTATTGATAAGGATATAAAATATTGAGGATCTAACGTAATAATACTAAAGTTCTTTATGATAAATTGTATAATTGTAAGAGGATATGTAAACCATTCATAATTATGAGGGGTTGCAATGCAATTTACATATTTATATAACAGATTCAGTTATAGAAGCGTGACGATGAATAAAAGATGACACTTTTTATTAGTCATATACTGATTTCTAAAACTAATTTCTCTTTCTACAATTCAGTTCCCTCTTACTTTCTCTCTCTAAAAATATAATTCTAAAGTCAATAAATTGGCGACCACAGTGTGAGGTTAAATTTGATTGTTACCTTGAATTCACATAAAAGACCAAAGATTGTTAATTTTTCAATCATTAATATTTCTCTCGATCAATATGGAAGCATAGGATGAAGTCAATCCAACAATTCACAGAGCTATTGAAACTTTGAGATCCGATTTACGTGGGGAATAAATGAAGAATATAGTCAAATTCCAGTTCAACGAGATCGTTCTGACATTGAGCAACAAATGAATAAGCTTTTAGACATGTTAACTGAGTTGGATGTCAAATATATTCAAAGAGAACAACATATGCAGTCAGGTAAGTTAAAATTTGAGGTACGAGAGGTTCAGGAGAAAAATGAATTGAAAAATGAATTTAATCGATCGTACACAACTCATTAGATTCGAAGTAATCGAAAGAAAGTGCATTTTGAGTCTGATAAAGAACACCGAACTTCACGAAAAGAAAAAAAGGATAAATATTAATATATTATGTCTAGTGAGGACGTATATGACATCTTGGAACCCGAGGGGGAATTTTTTAAGCAAATGAAGTACTGTGATTCTTCAAAAGGAGAAAGAAGTCGGTCTCAGAAATCAAGAAAAGAGTATAAAACAAAGAGGGACAATGAGCCTCGTCGCATGAGGGATTGGGTATGGTATGAGGGAAACACATCTAATCAATACACATGTGTAGCATATCAAAGCTTGTATGCTGTTATAGGAGCCATATGAGATGACTAGTATGTACAAATGGTAGATTGGAGAAAGTCTTCTTTAACTACTAATATTAGGTCCATATGTCTTCCGAAGTATTTTGATATTTCCAAGGTTGAAAACTTTGATGGGACTCAAGATTCTTATGAACACATCGAATAATTTAAAAACTATATGATGACTTTTACGATGATGACATGGTGGTGTCGAAAGTATTTTCTCAGACTCTCAAGAGCACAACATTGAAGTGGTACAACAAGCTTCTGAGGGGATCTATTGCCAACTTTAGATACTTCTATACAACTTTCGGACGATAGTTTGTGGGAAGTAAAGAGATGCGAGCTAATGGAGACACTATAATACAGTTTACGCATGTTGTGGATGAAAAATTGAAAGATTATACAAACCATTTTGTTCTAATAAAAGCAGGGTTCGATGATTGTAAAGAGTTAGTTGCTTTGGCGGCTTCCAAACAAGATTTGTTGCCAGGTGATTTAGCAAATGAAACAACAAAAAGAAGAGTGTTAACTTTTGGAGCACTTATGGCTCAAGTCAAGGACCAAATTAAAGTAAAAGAGTCAACCAGGGTTCGAGGAGGTGTTGGGTCTACTCAAAGATATGCAGGGTATGCATTAACCACTCAAGGGCACTCCTCGAAGTATCAATCACCACATTGTCCAAAGATCAACCAAAATTTACCTCCTCGGACAGGAGAGCTTTCTTTTTAGCCAACAATAAACAATCAACATTATAGACCAGTGTCGAATCAGTGGATAAGGCCAGTGTACTATACAGATTTGACTAAGAATGTAGTTACTATTTTGATAAATCTAAAGTCCATGTAAGCTTTAGAAAGCCAACTATTATAAACAGACCAAGAGAAGAGCTCCAATAATAGATTTTGCAAGTATCACAACGATATTGGGAATGATACTACTAATTGCATAACATTGAAGAAAAAGATTCAAGTTTTAATATAAAGTGGAAAGTTAGATGCTTTTCAATGGCAAAACAGTTGATAAAAAACTCCGGGCACATAGACGCAACAAACTCTAAATCTGAATTTGAATGAATAAAGTGCACTGATGATTTGAGGTTCTAAACGTGATGAGTTTGATGCAGCCTCAGAATATTTGGACAAGATCCAAATGGATTAATTTTGATGGATGTGGATAAACTAGTAGAGCGAGGACGAGTTTGAAATTTTTGTGAGTATCTTGAATCTCTAGCAATTTTTGGAGAAGATCTATGAGTGGCAACACTAATAGTTCTAGAAAAAAAAACACGTAGTAAGTTTAGGTACTCAAATAGAAGGAAACGTGTCTACTCATTTGTATGATAAGAATGACACTTCTTTTATTTTGTTCGATGAGGATGATTTGAGGGGGATAGCAAGACCTCATGAAGATGCAGTGGCTATAGGAGCAAAAATAGCTGGAATTCAAATTCGACATGTTTTGATAGATAGGGGGAGTTTAGCAAATGTGTTGTTCAAACCTACATATGATAGGATACAAAACCCATCTCGGATTTGTCAATTTGATCGTACTATAATTGGGTTTATAAGTGTGACAACACAATTAATTGGAGAATTTGAACGTGAAATTTGTTTGGGAAAAGGTTCTTTTAGAAAGAAGGTCGATGTTTTATTCATGGTCGTTGAATGTCCGACCAGTTATAATGCTATTTTTAGGAGATCTGAGCTTTCAATAATATATTCTATTGTTTCCATTGTTCACCAATGCTTGAAGTATGTCATTGGAGATCCGGTTGGAATAGTTCAAAATGACCAAAAGATAGCCAAAAAATGTTATACAATGGCTCTTCGTATTCGAGATCCTAATTCTGAGCACCAGATGGCTGAATAACAATTAGGGGGATTAGCATCAGATGAAGAGGGAATAGATTACCTGGGGGAAACCCCGGGTTCTTTGACAACGAGTGAGAATATCGAGGGATATATTTTTTCTAATGGGAGGACTCTTCGAATATGGATATTTTTGTCACATACTCTCCTCAGTTGTTATAATTTTTGATTGAAAAATTGGATGTTTTTTTTAAAATAGAGTATTTGGTATGGGTTCCACCTAAGGTGATATGTCACAATATAGCTATAAATTCGAGGATTAAGCCTATTGTTCAAAAAAGACGTGCTTTTTCTGTAGAAAAATCAGAGGCTATTGTGGTAAATGTGGATCACTTGTATAGGGTCGGACATATTCGGGAGTTGCAATATCATTTATCGACAGCAAACCTAGTGTTGGTTAAAGAGAAGAATGAAAAGTGGAAAATGTGTGTTGATTTCACATATCTGAATCGAGCATGTCTTAAGGATCCATTTCATGTTCCACGAATAGATCAGCTGGTTAATTCTACTTCATGAAATAAAATTTCATCTTTTGTGGATACTTTTGGAGGATACAACCAGATTCAAATTGATCCAAAAGATCAGGAAAACACTACGTTCATCGTTGATCAAGGATTGCATTATTATAGTGTTATATCCTCTGAATTGAAGAATGCTGGAGAAACATATCAAAGATTAGGGAACAAGGCTTTTGCTTCTCAGATTGGGAGATATATGGAAGTATATATTGATGATATATTGGCTAACATCCTAACAGATGGTAAACACTTGGAATATTTAGAGGAGACTTTTCTAAATTTAAAGGCTATTTGATTGAAGTTAAATCCTGAAAATGTACTTTTAGTATAGGATCAGGAAAAAATTTCTAGGGGTATATCATTAATGAGAAATGGATGGAGGCGGATCCTCAAGGCATTGGTCTCAATAGCATCCCCTCAAACTATAAAGGATGTAAAAATCTTGACATGAAGGTTAGTTTCTCTTAATCGATTTATTTCAAGATTTTCTGACAAGTGTTTTCCTTTTTGCCAAGTTTTATGAAGACCCAAGGAGCTTATATGGATACTAGATTGTGAAGTAGCTTTTTCAAAAATTAAGGAACTTTTGTTATCACCATAAATCTTGTCTAATCCTCGAACTGGAGAGCAACCGTTTTTATATACATCAGTGTCTGACTTTGCTGAGCGCTGTTTTTATAAGTGAAGAAAAGAGAGTTTCAAAGTCAGTCCATTATGTTAGTAAAAGTTTGTTAGCATCAGAGAAAAAGTATTTGAAGCTTGAAAAATTTGCTTTATCTTTAATGGTGGCTTCCAAGAAGATGCGCCCTTATTTTCAAGCTCACACCATTGTGGTTTGAACCTCTTTCCCACTGAAGAATGTGCTACAACGACCAGAAATTTCTGGTAGGATGACCAAATGGTTAGTAGAATTGGAGGATTTCGATATCACTTTTACTTCTCGAACAATATTTAAAGTACAAACTTTAGCTGACGTTTTGGTCGAATTTCATTCGAGTCGATCACAGGAGGGGACATATAAAGATATCATTCCAGAAACTTCGATGTGGGTGGTTGAAACTTGTAGGGGTTCAGTTAGTTTCTCCTTCTGGGGAGGAAATATACCATGCTATTAGATATGGTTTTCATGCATCAAATAATGAGGTTGAATATGAGGCTGCATTAGCTGGTTTAAGACTTGCAAATATTTGCGGAGCGACAGTAGTTTGTTTGAAAACAGATTCACAAGTAGTGGCAAATCATATGACAATTGTATCTCAGGCCAAGAAGGATCATTTAATTTTATATCTACGTGAGCTTTGGAATTTGACTCTTTTGTTTGACAAAGTGGTTGTCGAGAATGTTACCCAAGGATATAATATAGTTGCTGATTTTTTAGCAACAATTGCTTATACAGAAGAATATCCATGGATAGTGTTATAGGAGAGTCCTTCGCTTTAAACACGATCCGAACAATGTAAATATACTGAGGAAGTATTTGTTACTCCAGATATAATTCGAAGTGATTGGAGGTCTGATATACTTGATTTTTTACTAAGAGGTACGTCACCTCAAGATACACAACTTGGATACAAGGTCCATGGATATGTTGTAATAGATGGAGTCTTATACAAAAATTCTTTAAATAGACCTTTGTTGCGTTGTTTGGGTAAGAAAGAATCTCATACGATTCTATCTGAAATGCATGGTGGTGAAGGTTCAGCTCACTGTGGTTTTAATTCTTTGACGCGTAGAGTTTTATTGACATGATATTATTGACTTACAATTATGAATAATGCTAAATTTTTAGTTCGAGGTTGCGATACTTATAACGTTTCGTCAACTCTATTCGCAATCTAGTAATTACAATTACGTTTCTAATCTGAAATATCTTATTTAATAACCATTTATTATTTTTTCTCCAACAATCGTAAATATTTTCTCCCAATTATTAATAAACTTTCCTTTTCTAAGTTTCAGACAACTTCTTCTAAGTTTCGGACAACTTCTTATAGATCTCCATCAATTTCAAAACAATTATTTCATCAATCGACCCACCCTAATGATCATATAATTTTAGAAATTAATCCTTTTAACCTAAGTTTATCTCATCGAACCTAATTTTGAAATGGACAATTAAAAAACCTAAAATCTCAAATTTATATGTACTTAAAAAGCTAATTTATAAAGGATAATAACGGAAGAATTTGTTATTGTTGTGTATTAGAAAGATCTCTATATTTTTAGCATATATACATGCACCACATAGATAATTGATTAGGTGCTAGGTATGTATGTTCCCTATATGTTCCCTTTGGACCCTTTCTTGAAAATATTATATAGAAATATACAATTTGGCTCTCATTGATCGCTTCGGCATGTATTTTTTTCTGGTTGACAAATTCTGTTTTTGTTATAATTCAAAAACTCTCATTGAATATTTCATTAAACCCTTTAAATACTGGGATTATAGTATAGAAATCTACCACTATAGATTTATTTATTTAAGTATTTATGAAATACTAATGTCGGGCGGAAAATGTTATTTAAGTCTAACAAGTTGTTTTACTTTTAAATTATTTGACTTTTATTTTATAAAAGCTTGGCATAATAGTTCCACTTTTGCACGTTGATGCGACAAAAATAATATATATGTGATTTCAATATCTTATAATATAAGTGGGCGATTTTACTAAAGGAATAGACAAAGTAAAAAAAAGCTATCCATAACATAATTTCTCTTATTGAAGTCTGATAAGGAAATAGATTCATAAGAGATTTAAATGTAATTAATAAGGACTTGAATGATAAGTTCTATTAATAAGGAATAAGATTAAAACTTTATTAGAAGAATAGGGACTGAACTGTAAATAAATCTTTTATGTAACCGAATTTGTAACTAACTCACTGGGCCTATTTAAAGAGGTCGAGGAGACTGATAACACCTATGAAATAATAAGAGGAGAAAGATTATATTCACCATCTAAAAATCTCTGCTGATTCTTAGTCAAGATTGTCAATCCAATTTTTATTCTCACCAAATTGGCGCTAGAAAGAGGGGTCGAAGATACCTTGATCGATAGATCAAAAATCGAGTCTCGAATCTTTTCGTTTTTTGAAGCATTTCGTTTGTATTTTCGTTGATCGGATATGAATTCGGAGGAAGGAGATAATCCGTCTATTTGAAGGGCTTTGGAGACATTGAGATCTGATCTGCAAGAGAAAGAAGCAGATGAATCAGTTCCGATTCGATCAAGCCAATTTGATATGGAAGCTAAAGTGAATGAGTTGTTAAGAAAAGTGGCAGAGCTTGATAAATTTGCTCAAAAGAAACAAGATAATAATGGCGCTAGACTTAGATGGTTCTAGACTTAGATCTGATAATTTGCTGGGATTTTGTTGTGAATGAGTCGAATAGTGCCTTGATAGTGTACTGTGTCCGGGAATACAGTTTTGTGTATGTGATAGTGATATTGTGCCTTGACAGTGTACTATGTCCGGCAGTACAGATAAGTGTTGTGATAATATCATTTTTAATTTTGTGGTATGAGCCCATTAGACCCATTGTCTAGTAAGTCTATTAATTCCCTATAAATAGATTACTAGGACTACACAAACCACAATCTGAAATCTGTAACCTGTTCTATCATAGTGAAACTCTTTTCTCTGGCGGGGCTCGTGGACGTAGACAATTGTCGAACCACGTTAAATCAAGTGTTTCATTTAAATCTGTCCTTCATATATGTTCTGTGCTTGAGCCATTTTGATAATTGCATAGTAATTTAATAACAAAATTGGTATGAGAGCCACGTGGTGAAATTAGAGCTTTTGCAATTAGGGTTTTTCCACAATGGCGTCTACAGTAACAAAATACATGATTGAAAAATTTGATGGAGGATCCAGCTTTGCGTTATGGAAGATGAAACTGAAATCTTCGTTGGTACTACAAGGGTTGTGGAAGGCTGTGGAGAATAAGTTACCAGAAGAGATGAAAGAAGAGGAGAAACAAGATCTTCAAGAAAAGGGCTTTGTGCTGGATTTTAATGAGTGTGAAAGACAATGTGCTTCGCGAGATTAGTGGTGAGAAGACTGCTGCCTGCGCATGGAAAAATATAGGAGATCTTTACTTAGAGAAATCAGTAGTAAACCGATTATACTTGAAGAAACATTTGTATGATTTCAGATTGAAAGAAGGTATGTCTATAACAGAGCACCTAGATAATTTTAAATCAATTATAATGGACTTGGAGAACATAGATATCAATATTGAGGATGAGGATCAAGCCTTGTTTGTATTGAGATCGTTACCAGCTCCCTATGAAAAATTCTTAGATACCATTATGTATGGTAAGGATAAGTTATCGCTAGCAGATGTCAAAGGGGCACTGAAATCAAAGGAGATGAGACAATTGCAGCAAGACAATCAAGATGAAGGGGAAGGTCTTATGACTAGGTGAAGATCTAAAAGCAAAGTGAGTTTTTTAAAAAGGAAGAACTGGAGGTCCAAGTCAAGGGTAAAGCACTCAAACTGTTATGAATGCGGTGAGCAGGGTCATTATAGGAGAGATTGTCCAAAACTGAATGGTAAGAAGAGAAATCAAAAGGAAAATACAACAAACATTGTTGAAGGTGTGAACGATTCCGACGATAGTGAAAACAGTGGTAGAGGAGATGTATTATCCGTGAGTTCAGACTTTGGGAAAAACTCTTGGGTACTGGATACTGGAGCTACATATCACATGTGTCAGTTCAAGAAGTGGTTTGATACGTACAAGCCCATGTAGGGAACTATCTATTTAGGGAACAATCATTCGTTGACTGTTGGTGGTATTGGTAACGTCAGAATCAGAATGTTTGACGGGGTTGTTAGAATCTTGACGTGCTGGCATGTTCCTGGGTTAAAGAGAAACCTGATTTCTCTTGGGACTCTAGACTCTCGGGGTTACAAGTATCGTGCAGAAGATGGTGTAATCAAAGTGACAAAAGGCTCAATGCTATGCATGAAAGGCAGTTTGTAGAAGGGTCTTTACATATTCCAGGGGAGTGTTGTTATGGGCGATGATGTAGTAGCATCATCAGGCAGTAATAGCCAAAGTAAGCACGATCAAAATAAGTTGTAGCATTGGCGTCTTGGTCACATGAGTGACAGAGGATGAACTGTTTTGGGAAAGAGAGATTTGTTGAAAGGGTATACAGCAGAATCATTAGGATTTTGTGAGCATTGTGTGTTTGGCAAACAAACTAGAGTCAAATTCAGCAAATCAGTTGTAAGAAAGACTAAAGAGACACTGAACTACATTCACTCAGATCTTTGGTGTCCAAACAGAATTCCATCCAAGAGCGGAGCCATATACTACATGAGTTTGATTGATGATTTATCAAGGATGGTGTGGGTTTACTTTCTGAAAACGAAAGATGAAGCATATTCAACCTTTGTCAAATGGAATACAATGATTGAGAAGCAAACCGGAAGAAAAATCAAACGTCTTAGGACAGATAATGGGTTAGAATTTTGCAGTCGTGAGTTCAACGAGTTCTGCGAAGCTGAGGGAATAGTGCGCCATCGCACTTGTTCTAGAACACCACAACAAAATGGAGTCGCAGAAAGAATGAACAGAACACTTTGTGACAAGGCACGAAGTATGCTCTCGCATTCCGGTGTGGGAAAGGATTTTTGGGCTGAAGCTATCAATACAGCGTGTTACTTGGTGAATCGGTCTCCATCAACGGCTATTGATTGTATAACTCCTTTTGAGATTTGGTCTGGATCGTTGGCTGATTATGAACATTTGAGGGTGTTCGGTTGTCCTGCGTATGCTCATGTGAGAGATGGTAAGCTTGAGCCGAGGGCAAAGAGATGCATATTTCTAGGATATGCTATTGGAGTGAAGGGATATAGGTTATGGTGTACCTCTCCAAAGTCTCCAGGTTTTCTCATCAGTAGGGACGTTACTTTTAATGAGTTTGCTTCTATAGACAGTCAGAAGGAAGTACGAGAAATGGTCGAATCAGGATCGGTTGTGAGTAAACAGGTGGAGCTTGAAGTAGAATCAGTTCCTAGCAGGTCCAATAATTCAAGTGGTTCTGAGGTGGACCCAGAATCAGGAGGTGAAGCGTCAGCATCGGATGAAAGTGACGATGATGCGCCTGAACTAGAACAACAACCTTATAGCATAGCATTGGGCAGAGAAAGAAGAGATATTAGACTTCCAAAAAAGTATGCGAATCTAGTTGCATATGCTTTGTGAGTTGTAGAAGAAGTTGAGATGCATGAACCTAGTAGCTACAGAGAAGCTATAGCAAGTTCAGAGGCAGATCGATGGATTGGTGCTATGGGGGAAGAGATTGTATCTCTTTATAAGAATCAAATATGAAGCTTGTTGACTTGCCTAGAGTACAGAAGATAGTAGGCAGCAAATGGGTGTTCAAGAAAAAAGAAGGTAATCCAGGGGTTGAGGCATCTCGATTCAAAGCAACACTGGTCGCTAATGTTTTTACTCAAAGGGAAGGAATCGACTTCAATGAAGTGTTTTCTCCAGTGGTGAAGCATAGTTCGATTCGAGTTTTGTTAGCCATAGTAGTTTTGCAAGACTTAGAGCTTGAGCAGTTGGATGTGAAGATTGCGTTTCTACATGGTGAATTGGAGGAGCAAATCTACATAAGACAACCATAGGGATTTATCGAACCTAATATGGAGGACAAAGTTTGTCTGCTGAAAAAGTCACTATATGGTTTGAAACAGTCACCTAGGAAATGGTACAAACGTTTTGATACATTCATGGTGTCAAAAGGGTTTACGAGGAGTCCATATCATAGTTGTGTGTATCATCAAAAGATGTTAGATGATTCTTATGTTTACTTGTTGTTGTATGTGGATGATATGCTTATTGCTGCTTGTAGTATGTCACACATTGTGCAGTTAAAGAAGCAGCTCAGTGCCGAGTTTGAGATGAAAGATCTGGGTAGAGCAAATAAAATTCTTGGTATGGAGATTATCAGGAACATAAATTTAGGATCATTACACTTGTCTCAACGAAGCTATATTGAGAAAGTGTTAAAACGATTCAATATGTTTGATGCTAAAGCAGTTAGCATTCCATTTACTACTCATTTCAAGTTGTCTGAAGTAGGAGCGGCCAAGGACGATGCTGAGTTGGAACAAATCTCAAAGGTTCCATATGCAAGTGCAGTTGGTAGTATCATGTATGCTATGTTATGCACACGTCCTGATATTTCACATGCGGTTAGTGTAGTTAGCAGGTACATGGGATGTCCTGGGAAAGAACACTAGCAGGCAGTGAAATGGATACTTCGGTATCTGAAGAATATTGTGAACATTGGCTTAACGTTTAACAAAACCGATATTGGTGAATCGTTGAATGATGTTGCAGGATCATTGGTTGGTTTTGTTGATTCTGATTTTGCAAGTGATATAGATAAAAGAAGATCTCTCACTGGATATCTATTTACTCTAGCTGGGAGTGCGATCAGTTGGAAAGCACAGTTGCAAGCTACTATAGCTTTGTCTACAACAGAGGCAGAGTACATGGCAGTAACAGAAGGAGTTAAAGAGGCAATATGGTTGCAAGGTTTGGTGGCAGATTTGGGCTTGGATAGGACTACTACAAAAGTGTTTTGTGACAGTCAAAGCGTCATACACCTTACAGGGAACCAGATGTACCATGAGCGTACAAAACACATAGATGTCAGGTATCATTTTATTCGTGATATAATATCAAAGGAAATTGTTGATGTCAAGAAAGTGTCTACACACGATAATCCAGCAGATATAATGACCAATGCACTATCAGTTCAAAAGTATAAGGAGTGCCTAAACTGGATCGGTGTTCGCAGTATAGAGTGAATGCCTTAAGGGGATTTTGTGAGTCAGAAGAAGAGAAGTTTCTTTGTTGATAGTGAAGAAAGGATATTCGCCTCAAGGGCAAGAGTTGTTGTGAATGAGTCGAATAGTGCCTTGACAGTGTATTGTGTCCGGCAGTACAATTTTGTATCTGTGATAGTGATATTGTGCCTTGACAGTGTACTGTGTCTGGCAGTACAGGATATTGTTGTGATAATATCATTATTAATTTTGTGGTATGAGCCATTAGGCCCATTGTCTAGTAAGTCTATTAATTCCCTATAAATAGATTATTAGGACTACACAAAACACAATCTGAAATCTGTAACCTTTTCTATCATAGTGAAACTGTTTTCTCTGGCGGCGCACGTGGACGTAGACAATTGTCGAACCACGTTGAATCCTGTGTTTCATTTAAATCTTTCCTTCGTATATGTTATATGCTTGAGCCATTTTGATAATTGCATAGTAATTTAATAAACAAATTTCTTGGATTCATCCTTGGTCTTGTTATCGAAAAGCGCCATACGGTGACCACATAGCTGAAGTATATCCTAAACATCATAAATAGTAAGTTATTAGAGATTAGAGAAAGTAAACCGAACATGATCACAAGACTAATTTACCTTCAAATTCCTCGGGCAATTTGTACGTATATAATCCTTCAAACAATTGGTATATCATTATAATCATCTCCATTCTCTTCCTCTAGATTATCCCCGCCAGTGAATACAACAATGACATAATCAAAGATTTTGCTTCCAAACAAATTTTGCAAGCAAATGATGGCAGTTTCTTCCTCTTCTGAGAAACGATTAATCACCCAAAGAACTAGCAGTACTGCATGGATTCCAGTTTTGGCTAAATCGACGCATTTTACGATTTCTTTGCCAATCTCTTGATGCCCCACGGAAGTGTCAAACCGACGTGCGAAAATCATAATAGATGTATCAGTCTTGCTAAAAGTAAGTAACATAAGTAATATCGAATCGGTGAAAAATCCTTAATTCGTGTTACCCGCTCACTTAGTGCCAATTTAACATCTGTAGTAACACTTGTCATGCTCATTTCTGCCTTGAAAATCCTTTTTCCGGCCATCGTATTAGCCATTGCACTTTTACCATTACCGGTTTTTCCCACTAAAACTAACGTCCGAGTGCTAGGGCCATTGGATGAAGAAGCAGAGGCCATTTAGCTTAGAGCATAAACAATATTTGGACTATTCTTTTTTTGGAATGCACTTTATAAACTCTGGAAATGAACTTGAGGTTGATGCAGAATGTCGATATATGCCAAACATATATAATCAACTGTAGACACAAATTGCTAACAAAAAATTATATAGAAGTCATTACAATTCTGGTAGATGCAAATGCTAAAATTAAGTCAATGCATTGATCCCTTCAATATTTTTCATTTCATTGTGTTTGACAAATTCAATTTGAGTTATCAAAAGGACTTTTAATACGTTTTATCTCTCTTAATAATGATATATTTTAGTTAGAGAAATACAAATTCAAGGGATTTCTTACCACTTCCAAAGAATATTTCCTATTTTTTATCAAATAAAGCACTTCAGACATACAGCTATTATCAAAGAATTATTCCTCCCGAAAGGACATTTTTTTTTTTAATATTTAATTTTCAATTCATCCAATACCAATATTGCTCTGAAGATTTAATCGTACGTTTTTTTTTTATACAACAATCTTTTGTTCAAAGAATATGGCTGGCTTTATTTTTATTTTTCTGCCTAATTGACTTTTTGATGATATATAATAGGCCCTATAGGAGAAGCATTAATTGCAATTGGGGTGATGGAGGAATATTAAGAGAAAAATAGTATGAAGCTGAGTTGATGAGAAAGATTTTGATATGCTACTGCAATAATTTGCACATACGTGTTAAACATATTCGGTCATATTCGGTTATTGTTTAAAACAAATGTTTTTTAAAGATGATAGAGTTAATTATTTAATTAATTAAATTAAATTTATTGATGAAAATATGTTATGGATCCAAATGTGATAATCGGGTTATGATTCCCGAACACAAGAAAATATAATATGATGGACTTTACAAAGTTGGGCTTCATATTGTAATAGCTATAAATAAGAGGTTCGGTTTAGGAATTTCATCATTCGAAACCCTAATAAAAAACTGATGAATTTCTTCGGTGTTTGGAATCCTTTCTTGTTTTTACTAACTCGTTCTGCATTTTATCAAGTTAATATACAGAATTGTTGAAGAACAAAAAGGAATACAAGAATACTAAAGGATAGTTGCAGGCAAACCCGTAAATCATCTTATTCTTGTTTATTCTTAGGTGGATCTAGCAAAATGGTTTATATTTATTTTTCTGCGTTTTTGTTATATTTAATCTGATGCGATATCAAATCAAATATAACAATTGGTATGAGAGCCTGGAAAAACTCGTTTTTACATTCGATAGAGCAATTCTATTTTATGTCTATATATATATATATATATATATATATAGATGCACGTTGTTCTTCGTTGTAAAGAATTCATGCAATTGAGATTATGTGTTGATTGAGTTGGTTAGGGCATGAATTTAGAAATTATATTAAAACCATATTTTATGCGATGTATTTGTATGGAAAATCATGTTTATATGGGTTTGATGTTTAATATGAATAAACTATAACTTTAATTGTTTGAGATTTTTTCGATTAAATTAGTGTTGCTTGATGTCTAGAATTTTTTCTCCCGAAATTAGCATCCAATTAATCCTAATATAATTAATAAATCAAAACTATTGGGATACAGATTCATCGACGGCTTAACCCCACATGTAAACGATAATCGAAATATGTCCAACATTATTCATCATGGCCAGCGAATTGCGGACGGTGTGGTGAACGTCGTGACTTGCGAGGATTCACAAACCCGCTGTTATCACGAAGAAAGCAGTGGGAGACTACTAGCTTGACATAAATTCAGTGACAGTAGCGTTGCTCCGGGCTGGGCGTTCCCGAAGACCTGTAGCAGACAGGTACACTACTGCTGCAACCAGGTAGGTAAGTTGCTACAGCAAGCAGACAGGTACGTTGTGTGAAGAATATGAGACCGGAGAAGTTTCAAGGCAACAATGAGTTGCTTGAAACTTCAACATGATCTTCAATGGCTGCTGTACTTTAGGTTTGGACAAGAGATAGAAGGAAAAGAAGGGATTTAGGATTTCTTCAGACAACCCTCAATTGTGTCGATCTAGTTCAAGAGTATTAATGGCTTGGGCCTCCAACCGGGTCGGTCTACTTACTCACTAAAGCCCATGTCAAGCTCAGCATGTTCATGGACTATATCACACGACCTGAAGTTGTTATGGGCTAGTTACTTTCATTAAACAAATCATTAAAATAAAGAATGTAACAAACATTGTAACTAACTCCCACTAGCTGAAAAACAAACTAACAACTTAGATTCCTTTCTAATGCTATTAAAATGTATTGCAACTCACAATTCATGAATCAATTGAATCAGTTTACATTTCAAAAATCCTTTCTTCTCTCTTCTAGTTTCCAACTTGGTATCAGAGCAACCAAGGCCTTCAATGGAGAATCCTGATTCACCAACGCTAAGCAATGAGTCACTAGGCTCAGTTCTTCCTGGCTGTTTCCCCACTGCAACCAAGAACGCTCACATGCAAACAATCAGCAACCACAACAATCCAATAAGACTTGACACAAAACATTATCTATTATGGAGAACAATGGTTCTACCTATTGTCAAAGGGAACAAACTAGGAGGCTTCATCACAGGGGACAAGCCATGTCCTCCTAAGTTTACTAATGATCCTGAAGGAAACATGATTGAAAATACTGACTATGAAGACTGGATCGCTAAGGATCATCTTCTACTTGGTTGGCTGTATTCCACTATGATTTCTGAGATGGCTACTCAACTTATGCAAAAAGGTACTTCTAAGGAGTTATGGGATGTTGGTAGTAAACTTTCTGGCTCACAAACTAGATCCAGAATCACCTACTACAAGTCAGAGTTTCAGAGGACACGTAAAGGTACCTCTACAATGAATGATTATCTAAGTAAAATGAAGAGTATAGCTGATAATCTTGTGTTGGCTGGCTGTGGTGTGTTTATTGATGATCTTGTGACTCAAGTCCTTGCTGGTTTGGACTCCGAGTACACTCCTATTGTTGTGAGTCTAGCAGATAAGGAGTCAGTTGGTTGGCTAGATCTACAAACTAGTATGCTCACATTTGAGACCAGACTAGATCAGCTTTTGAGTCTACAAAACATTGTAGCTAACCTAAATTTAGCTTCTGCTAACTTCACACAAAAGACAGAATATAAACCACAAAACAACACCAACAATCAAAGAGGTTCTTATGGTCAGTACAGGGGTGCTTACAGAAACAATAGAGGAAGAAGTAATTACTCTAACTATGGAAGAGGAAGGAACAATTTCTTTAGAGGGAGAGGGGGACGTTTCTCCCAAAATAAACCTACTTGTCAAATCTGCAATAGGTTTGGACATTCAGCTGCAGTCTGTTACTATAGAGATGACCCATCTCTTATGGGATCTACCTCATCTGAACAACCTAAAGGGGATGGAGATCATTCTGCCTATCTAACTACTCAAGACTCAACTGGAGACTCTGCTTGGTATGCTGACTCTGGTGCTAGTCACCATGTGACTGGGAATTCAGCTGTGTTGACTTAGAAGACTGAGTATGCAGGTAACAAAGGTATCATGGTTGGTAGTGGTCACAGGTTGCCAATACAATATATTGGGAATTCTAGTTTGCAATCTTTCACTAAAACACCTATTTACCTAAAGAATATTCTACATGTACCTAAAATAAACAAGAATCTGTTGTCTGTTTCACAACTTACTAATCATAACAGCGTTTTTGGTTAATTTCATGATGGTTTTTGTCTTGTGAAGGACAAGGTGTTAGGGACAGTGCTTCTCAAAGGGACTACTGAGAATGGGCTGTACAGAATGGAGAGTTTTCCTAAGTCACAAGCATTAAAGGATCATTCTATCTTTACAAAGCTTAGGTCTCAAGTCACTGATGGTCTCTCTTCTCAAGCTTTGTCTGTTAGCTTTTCTAATTCCCTAAAAGATGGATGGCATAGGAAGCTTGGCCATCCATCACAACATGTTCTAAACACTGTTCTTAAGGCTTGTAATCTTTCTTTTGTTTTAAAGGATGAATGTAGTTTCTGTGAAGCCTGTCAGTTTGGTAAATCTCATGTTCTACCCTATCCTGTGTATCACTCTTATGCTAGCAGTGTGTTAGATCTCATACATACAGATGTATGGGGTCCATCTCCTATTCAGTCTACTCAAGGTCACAGATACTATGTTATTTTCCTAGATGACCACACTAGGTTTACCTGGTTCTATCCTATCAAGCACAAAAGTCAAGTTGTTGGGGTTTTCAAAATGTTCAAATGTCTAGTTGAGAAGCAGTTTGATGAGTCTATAAAGGTAGTTCAGTGTAATGGTGGAGGGGAATACTTACCCCTGTCCAATATGGCTCAGGAACATGGTTTTATTCTGAGAAAGTCCTGTCCCTATACATCAGCACAGAATGGCAGGGCTAAAAGAAAACATCGACATCTTGTAGAGACAGGACTGACTCTCCTAGCTCAAGCCAGCCTGCCCTACAAAATTTGGGTTCAAGCTTTTGAGACTGCTATCTACCTTATAAACAGACTTCCTACACCAGTCTAGTCTAACAAGTCACCATATGAGTTATTATTTCACAAAATTCCAAATTATCTAGTTCTAAAAACTTTTGGGTGTGCATGTTTCCCCTGTCTCAGGTCCTATCAGACTCATAAGTTTCAGTTTCACACTACAAAGTGTGTCTTTTGGGGTTTATTCAGTCTCACAAAGGGTATGTTTGTCTCAGTTCTATGGGCAAGGTCTATATTTTTCGAAATATGGTCTTTAATGAGGTTGATTTCCCTTTTCAAGGGGATTTTCTAAACAATTCAAACTCTGAGTCTCTAACTAGCTGTCCCCTAGAGATGTGGCTTCCTTGTTTACCTACAGAGCTTGTGACTAAAGACAACTATTCTACTTCTACTCCCTCTATTGGTGTCTCTCATGAAGTCAGTCCTCTACATCAATCTCCCTCACAAGGTAATACTCTAAATTCATCTAATCTTGATATTGATACTTATTCTGAACCTGTCACTCACACTAGCCTTATCTAACCACATACTCAACCAAATGCTTCTCCTTATACTCACACTTCTAGTCCTAGTTTGACTACTCACAGACATGCCTCAAACAGTGACATAAACCCTGACTGTTCTAATCCTAAAATCTCTATCTGTCTACCATTTTCCTCTCCTGATCCTTCTCTCAAATCACTGCCTATTTCTCACACTCATCATATGCAAACTAGATCTCAAGATGGGACTCGTATACCTAAAGTTCCTTATGTAGGCTCCTTAACTACTACTGACCTATTTACCATGGAACCTACTACTTACTCTAAGGTTGTTCTTAGTCCACACTCGGTCACTGCTATGGAGGCTGAATATCAGGCCCTTATGTCTAATAAAACCTGGTCTTTGGTCCCTTGGAGTTCTAATCAGAATCTGGTAGGCTACAAATGGGTTTACAAGGTAAAACATCACATGGATGGTTCTGTTCAGAGGTACAAGGCAAGACTTGTTGCCAAGGGGTTTCATCAAACCTATGGCATTGATTTTTATGAAACTGAAAGTCCGGTGATCAAACCATTTGACAGTCAGACTCATTCTTACTTTGGCAGTGTCTAAGGAATGGGAGGTCATACAGCTAGACATTAACAATGCATTCCTAAATGGTTTTCTAACTGAGGATGTTTATATGGCTCAACCAGAGGGGTTTCAGGATCGTGCAAAACCTACACATGTCTGCAAGCTCCAAAAGGCTCTGTATGGTCTCAAACAGGCTCCAAAAATTCTTGTCATACGCACACAAACAGAATGGTTGCAGGGTTTTGTTCATAGATTGAATGCTATGTTTTCACTCAAAGACATGGGGCCACTCCATCTATTCCTTGGAATAGAGATTCATCGTGACCCCACAGGCATGTATTTAACTCAACACCAGTATATCAAAAACTTACTGATTTCGGAGGGTCTTTCTCAGGCTAAGCCATGCCCAACTCCCATTGCTGCTGGTGTCCACCTCTCAAGCACCTCAGTGACTCCTCTTGCTGATCCTACACCATACAGAAGTTTATTAGGAGCTTTACAATATCTAACGCACACTCGACCTGATATTGCCTTTGCTGTCAATAAGCTAAGCCAATATCACCAAACATCTACTACCCTACATCTCCAAAATCTCAAGAGAGTGCTTCGTTACTTATCTGGATCCAGGTGGGTTGGTCTTCACATCAAACCCAGTTGCAATCTTCAACTCCAGGGGTTCTCCGATGCCGATTGGGCTTCTTCCCCAGATGATAGAAGAAGTGTTGGTGCGTATTGTGTTTACCTTGGAGACTCTCTGGTTTCGTGGTCCTCCAAGAAGCAAAATGTAGTTGCCCGATCATCGACTGAGTCTGAATACAGGGCTTTGGTTAATTTGTCGGCAGAACTGATTTGGCTTCGATAGATTCTCACTGAAATCGATTTCCCAGTCACGCCTCTTTCAGTCATCTGGTGTGACAACTTAGGAGCGAGCTCTCTTGCATGTAACCCTGTCTTCCACGCGATGACGAAGCATATCGAACTGGATATTCACTTCATCCGTGACTAGGTTCTCCAGTGCTCTCTTCAAGTTCGGTTTGTTCCCTCTCATGATCAACTCGCTGACTGTCTCACGAAACTGCTTCCTCACCACCGGTTTTCTTTCCTCTGGGACAAACTTGGGCTCATTGAGTCGCCCCTTCGTTTGCGGGGGGATGTGAAGAATATGAGACCGGAGAAGTTTCAAGGCAACAATGAGTTGCTTGAAACTTCAACCTGATCTTCAATGGCTGCTGTACTTTAGGTTTGGACAAACATTGTAACTAACTCCCACTAGCTGAAAAACAAACTAACAACTTAGATTCCTTTCTACTGCTATTAAAATGTACTGCAGCTCACAATTCATGAATCAATTGAATCAGTTTAAATTTAAAAAATCCTTTCTTCTCTCTTCTAGTTTTCAACTCGTTGCTGTTGTAGCAGGCATGGTACTGCAGCACTTCAACATGAAGGTACATTATAGCTGGCAAGCTGCTGCAAACAACAGGGTGTTGCAACACTAATGTTTATTAAAAAACAAAATAAATTTTTATTTATTTATTTTAATTAATTATTTTAATTAATTTATAATGTATGACACGATTAATTTCACAAATATGATATGTTTGACATGCTTATTTGTGTATATTTATTTGTGAATCAAATTTTATATGCTTGAATGATTACATTGTGATGCAAGACTAAGGTTTCATAGACCGGTAGGTGAAACTAGGAAATTAATTTAATCGGTCTTTCTAAAGGTTAAAATTAATTTTTTTATGGATCGTAGGCTTCCAAAGGTTTGACGATTAATTTAAAATCAGATATTACTCGTCCTTCGGAAGGTTCATGTTTGGGTTTAAATTAATCATGAATCGGACACTGAAAATGGTCCTTATGTTGTTTTTAATTTGAAATCGATGAAATTGACCCTCTGGAAGGTTTAATCGATACTTAGGATAAAGTAAATTCATCCTTGCAATTTTTTATTTATTTTAAGTAGGTGAAATCCCCCCCGAAGGGTTTAACCGGTACTTAAAAAATCAAATTATGGTTATTTTAATATATGTAAATAACATCGGTCCTCCGAAAGATTTCATTGATACTCAAGAAATTAAAATAATGATCATGGTATTTTTTTCAAACTCATACAATGCATGTTAGTATGATTTGTCCTCTGGTATGTTTTCTCATCGAGCGAGCTACCAAAACGTATACTGGCAAAGGTAAAATCGGTGAGCACATTATGAAAATGGAATTTCAATGAGTTGATTTTCAACGCTGCACAAGAGGAGAATAAACTTAAATGCACAGCAACTGAGGTTAATCTCATTAAATCTGCAAAAGGGAAAGGGTCTAAAAGAAAAGCAGATGGTAGAGAACCGGGTCAAGGTCCGGTCAAGAAGAAAAGCATGAAGCCCTAGTGAAGTTCAAATATTTTAGGAATGAAGGTTTAAAAACAACTCGGTATGAGCATCAAGACCGTTAGATCTGACTGTGGTAGTGAGTATTATGGCACATATGACGAGTCAGGTAAAAAAAGGCAATGACTTTTCTATAAATACCTAGATAAGTGTGGCATAGTCCTTTAATACACAATAGTGGGTTCATCTAAAAGACGGAACCAGACACTAAAATATATGGTTAAGTATGATAAGTCACTCATTTCTACCATTATCTCTATGGGGGAAGCCATCAAATGTGTCGTTTATATACTCATATAAATACCAACTCATGCTACTGTTAGGATCTCATATGAGCTTTTGAGTGAGCGTAGACCCAATTCAAAACATTTGCATGTGCGCGTTGTGCAACTAAGGCGAGGCCTTACCACCTCAAGAAGAGAAACTAGACCCAGAATCAATTAGCTACTTCTTCAAAGGTTATTGCAAACATTCCAAAGAGCTTAAATTTTATGATTCTCTACTTGGTACAATATTTGAGACAAGAACGGTTAAGTTTCTAAAGGATGTTGAGTTTGGGAGGAAGAATATTTTAATTATGAAGAAGAATCCTTATAGATTCATAAAGATTTTAATGGGGATACTCGGGTTTTAAAGGAACAAATATTAATTTTGAGATTCAAATACTCAGGTTATCTTAACACACTAATATCTAGTTGAATATAGATGAGTAGGACCTCCGTACTCTTTGGTGAAGGATGAACTGACTAGTAAGGTAAACAGAATTGTTAATGTCGGTACCATAAATTTGGGTAGCCGAAGTTGCAATTATTTTGTATTCGTTAGAACTGCTACTAATGGTAATCAAGTAAACCTCCATACCGTTCTTAACGAAGACTCGTGTAGTTTTCGATTAAGTGAATACATATCTGTAATAGTTTTTTATACAATTTAAAATTATCAAAACCGATTTTTTTGTCTCGGTCGAACTTGTAGGGATGCAAGTGAACTTATGGACAGAGGATTTTCACTTGGTAAAGGCTTGTTTTTATTTTGTAGGTTTAATTATAAAGCTATTGAAATTGGATAGATTATATTTATTTCGTTAACACGTAAGAAATAAATTGGAACAACCCATACATTGATGAAAGTATTTATTTTTAAGCATGCGCATGCGTTCTCTTCATCTTTCGTAATCATGCCCTCCATAATCTTTGAATCTCATCAACTCATCCTGTAATAGGTGTTCAAACCATGAAAATAATAAGAAATCGAGGATATATATGTTTTTTACATGTGGATATAAATATCATTTTGTATTGCTCGTTTGTCTATTTACTTCATTAACTTTACGTTTTCTCTTTTTGAATTTTTTTATCTTCGTGATTTTCTTGTAAAAATATAATTTTAGCAATATGTTGCTCTTTTATATAAATAGATAGGAAAAACAAAGAGTTTATTGGTGAAATAGCCAAAATAAAAATGGTATGGCCTTGTTTGGTGCTCTATTTTCTCATCACTATAAAATAAAAAAAAATGTTCAAAATATACGCCTAATTTTCCCAATTCTCTAATAAAAAAATTACGATAAAGAAAAGAATGGCTCTAAAGGTTGTTGTCTCGCAACAAGTTATTCTTGCACCTTTTTCGCTTGATAGTTTGAATGTTTCTTCAATGAGTGGAAAAAAAACCTGATTATCGCTAAGGTAAATAAACAATTATGAATACTTATTTAAATGAGTTCTATATAAAAACTATCATGGACCATCCATATTGATCTATTAAATATAATGATGTTTTGAAAAAGCTTGAAGATTGTGTGATTCTTCATTCCATGTTCGTAAAGACGAGACTTTCTTTGTTTACTTAATTCCTATTAGTTTTCCTGCCCAAATTGTACCCAACTCGTGGAAGGTTTCTCTTTAGGCCAAATTTTATCACAACTCGTGGAAGGTTAATCTCATTAAATCTGCAAAAGGGAAAGGGTCTAAAAGAAAAGCAGATGGTAGAGAACCGGGTCAAGGTCCGGTCAAGAAGAAAAGCATGAAGCCCTAGTGAAGTTCAAATATTTTAGGAATGAAGGTTTAAAAACAACTCGGTATGAGCATCAAGACCGTTAGATCTGACTGTGGTAGTGAGTATTATGGCACATATGACGAGTCAGGTAAAAAAAGGCAATGACTTTTCTATAAATACCTAGATAAGTGTGGCATAGTCCTTTAATACACAATAGTGGGTTCATCTAAAAGACGGAACCAGACACTAAAATATATGGTTAAGTATGATAAGTCACTCATTTCTACCATTATCTCTATGGGGGAAGCCATCAAATGTGTCGTTTATATACTCATATAAATACCAACTCATGCTACTGTTAGGATCTCATATGAGCTTTTGAGTGAGCGTAGACCCAATTCAAAACATTTGCATGTGCGCGTTGTGCAACTAAGGCGAGGCCTTACCACCTCAAGAAGAGAAACTAGACCCAGAATCAATTAGCTACTTCTTCAAAGGTTATTGCAAACATTCCAAAGAGCTTAAATTTTATGATTCTCTACTTGGTACAATATTTGAGACAAGAACGGTTAAGTTTCTAAAGGATGTTGAGTTTGGGAGGAAGAATATTTTAATTATGAAGAAGAATCCTTATAGATTCATAAAGATTTTAATGGGGATACTCGGGTTTTAAAGGAACAAATATTAATTTTGAGATTCAAATACTCAGGTTATCTTAACACACTAATATCTAGTTGAATATAGATGAGTAGGACCTCCGTACTCTTTGGTGAAGGATGAACTGACTAGTAAGGTAAACAGAATTGTTAATGTCGGTACCATAAATTTGGGTAGCCGAAGTTGCAATTATTTTGTATTCGTTAGAACTGCTACTAATGGTAATCAAGTAAACCTCCATACCGTTCTTAACGAAGACTCGTGTAGTTTTCGATTAAGTGAATACATATCTGTAATAGTTTTTTATACAATTTAAAATGATCAAAACCGATTTTTTTGTCTCGGTCGAACTTGTAGGGATGCAAGTGAACTTATGGACAGAGGATTTTCACTTGGTAAAGGCTTGTTTTTATTTTGTAGGTTTAATTATAAAGCTATTGAAATTGGATAGATTATATTTATTTCGTTAACACGTAAGAAATAAATTGGAACAACCCATACATTGATGAAAGTATTTATTTTTAAGCATGCGCATGCGTTCTCTTCATCTTTCGTAATCATGCCCTCCATAATCTTTGAATCTCATCAACTCATCCTGTAATAGGTGTTCAAACCATGAAAATAATAAGAAATCGAGGATATATATGTTTTTTACATGTGGATATAAATATCATTTTGTATTGCTCGTTTGTCTATTTACTTCATTAACTTTACGTTTTCTCTTTTTGAATTTTTTTATCTTCGTGATTTTCTTGTAAAAATATAATTTTAGCAATATGTTGCTCTTTTATATAAATAGATAGGAAAAACAAAGAGTTTATTGGTGAAATAGCCAAAATAAAAATGGTATGGCCTTGTTTGGTGCTCTATTTTCTCATCACTATAAAATAAAAAAAATGTTCAAAATATACGCCTAATTTTCCCAATTCTCTAATAAAAAAATTACGATAAAGAAAAGAATGGCTCTAAAGGTTGTTGTCTCGCAACAAGTTATTCTTGCACCTTTTTCGCTTGATAGTTTGAATGTTTCTTCAATGAGTGGAAAAAAAACCTGATTATCGCTAAGGTAAATAAACAATTATGAATACTTATTTAAATGAGTTCTATATAAAAACTATCATGGACCATCCATATTGATCTATTAAATATAATGATGTTTTGAAAAAGCTTGAAGATTGTGTGATTCTTCATTCCATGTTCGTAAAGACGAGACTTTCTTTGTTTACTTAATTCCTATTAGTTTTCCTGCCCAAATTGTACCCAACTCGTGGAAGGTTTCTCTTTAGGCCAAATTTTATCACAACTCGTGGAAGGTTCTTTTTTAGGCTAAATTTTAGCACAACGGATTTTTTAACACATTATTGTGAATGATTTTAAAATCATGTTCAAAGTACGATGCCATAAGACAAATTCTTCTTCAATTTCTTTATGAATAATGATACTAGAATTATTCATGATCTTTTGGAATTTAACAAGATATGGAAAGAAAAATATGCATATGTCTATGATAATTGAGAGATTGGTAATGAAGAACAATAACATCGCTAAACCCAACCCGTTTTCCATTACTACAATCTAAGTGTAATTTTTTCTTATACATTTTTTTTTTCAATTTTTACAATCCTTTTTATATGGAATTAGTTTTACTTATTATATGATTCATGTAGACTATTCTTAATGGCCAGACTATGTTGTACCAGTCTTATGCTCAACATGATAATTACATTTCTGGTCATATGGAAGTTT
Source organism: Limnanthes douglasii subsp. nivea (assembly GCA_036936605.1). Classification (NCBI taxonomy): domain Eukaryota; kingdom Viridiplantae; phylum Streptophyta; class Magnoliopsida; order Brassicales; family Limnanthaceae; genus Limnanthes; species Limnanthes douglasii. The sequence continues at coordinate 629,025 of JAUPFV010000004.1, read as the reverse complement.
TTAAAAGAGATGCTAATTTTTTTAGAGAAAGCTCAAAGTTTACAATTCAGTCTTCATATTAAGATTAATAGTAAAAGGCACCTTAAGGACGGACATGAAAATTCTCTAGAGAATAAGAGACCTTGAGATATGAATTACAGACCAAGACTAGAGTAAAGGCTCAATCGAATGAAAAAATAATGATTAATTCGTTCATGTTGTCTTAATTGGATAGTATACTCATTCATGTCCATGAGACAATTTGTGACGATTGTACGTTTGGTCATTTTATGAAGAATATTGTTTCCACCTAAACGAACATACCTTTTACTTGTGATGAAAAATTGAATTTTACTAATGCTGAATTAGTAATCGTGGAATATCATTGGTATTTGTTTTCACAAATTGATGTTAAATGCGAAGCTAAAGATGTCAAATAAGAGTTGAAGAATCAAATTGGATGCCTCGAATGCGAAACTAATTGTTTAGAGTGGGAAGGACATAAATTATCAGGGACTTAAGACAATAACATTAAGTTTGTTTTAAATAAATTGTAAATTCACGAGAGGAGATTTATGTTATTTGTAAATATAAAGGACCACAATGCAATTTATCTATTTGTGTAACTGAATCAGTTATGACTTTTTGGTGATCACAACTACCTCCCTCGGGGGAGGATAATGTGTAGGATTTGTGGAGTATTATCGTGCTCAAAATCTCACATGGCTACAAATGATTTTTTTCGAGGAGTTTGGTTCTTGCAAGAGTGAGTTGTTGATTGAATTTAAGGTGTCTCATTGCGGGTGATTTAGGGAGATTTAGTAATAACTACAAGAGAAGTTTTTGAAGTTTTTTAGAAGATTTACTTTGTGTTTCTTTGTTATTAATTCGAGGATGAGTTGATGTGTTGCCAGAAAATGCTGGTGAAGAATTTTAATGTGGTGATTGTTGAGCAGATTTGGGTGAGCAAGTATCAAGAACTGGGTTGGATGGATTTTGGAATCCAAAAGAACTCTGGTTAGGGATTAATTTTTTGTATACTATGGTATGAGTTGAGAGTTTGGGTGAGTGATATTACGCATGCAACACGGTATTCAGCAGCCCTATCACTGATAAGACAAATAATCTTAGATAGCAAAAATGGGTTTTTTAGTAGATGGTGATTTTTTCATAAACTAAAATAAAGAAAAATCCTCAAATTGGTCTGTTGAAGGTAAATCGGGAAAGTTGAGTTTTCCAATGAAGGTGGTAGTGAAATAAGGTTTTTATATTGTTCTTTCTTTCTCTTACTAGTCGTTATAGAAGTTGTATGTGAGGCAAAAATAACTCAGAAATGAATAATTATACAAGAATAAATGAAGGAAAAGTGGGCAGAGAAGATGAAGGGTTAATGACAACTATTGGTTAAAATAAAGAAAAATCCTTAAATTAGTTTATTGAAGGTAAATCGGAAACATTGAGTTTTTGGTGAAGGTGGCACTGGAGTAAGTTTTTTAGGTTGTTCTCTCTTTCTCTCACTAGAAGTTATAGAAGTTGTACGTGAGGCGAAAATAACTAAAGAATGAATAATTATACAAGAATTAATAAAGGAGAGAGTGCACAGAGAAGATGAAGGGTTGATGAGAACTATTGGTTGAAAGGTAAATCTCCAAACAGTTACTTATACAGAACAAAGTGACATTCGTACAGTTTTGAGAGATAATACTGTATTGAATGTGCACTAGGGTATTCCATGCGTTTCTAGTTGTCGTCAGAAAAATGAGTAAATAGCAGGTGTACGTTTATGGTAGATTTGAAAAGATTGCATAAAGATTGAGGAGACCTTAAGTATAATATTAAGAAGCCTTGATTCGAGGCATACTTAAATACAATTTCATTTGAAGATAATGAGTATAGAAATAAGCCGTTTTGATGTAATTATGGGTGGTTTGTATACAAGACAACCTAGAGTCTGGCGATTTGCAGTTTTAATCTGACATGACTTCAAATATTTCTAGTTCTTATTCGTTATTATTCATAAGAACTAGGGGGCTACTACTAAGGACACAAATTAACATGTACTTAAGACAATAACATTAAGATTGTTTTAAATAAATTGTAAAGTCATAAAAGTAGATTTGTGTTATTTTAAATATAAAGGACCATAATACAATTTATCTCTTTGTGTAACATAATCAGTTAAAGTCTTCATGCGTTCCTACAAATAAGGCATGAGACAACGAATAAAGGACTCGATTTTTTCTTTCTAAATTGGACATTGATCTTTAGTTTCTCTTCTACTTCTCTCACTACAACTTTATCTTTTACGTTCTCTACGTAGAAATATAAATATAACTCCAACTCTTATATTAGAAATTCATAATACTTAACCTAGAGTATATGGAAAGAAGTACCATTTCCATATACTCTCAAACATTGAATCATTTTTCAATGGTATTCATTGCGTTAGTACTTTTCACTCTAAGATAAAATGTTAAAGTATTTATTTAATTGTTGAAGTATTTAGACAAAAACATATTTAACTGTTGAGACTAAATAGGAAATGAGTTCTTTGGTTTTCGAGTGCATAAAAGTATCTGTAGAAAATAGTGTTTCGTTTCCGGATAATCTCTGAAGTCTTGTAAACAATTTCTTATTGAAATATTTTTAGGGTTCTCCAAAAATTTCAATTGGATAAAATCAGAGATATATATATTGAACAGAGAGGATGAAAAATGAGATGATATCCTTTTCAACAGAACCCATATTTATAAATTCGACCAACCAAAAAACAGTTTGGAAGTTAGCGCAGTTAGGGTCTATTAACTGGTTTTGTAATAAAACGGCTGAAGTTTAAAATTTGAATAAAACGGTCAAATTTTCAATTTCAAAATTCTGTTGACTTACAACAATAGCCGATTTAACCAAAATAAAGATATAATCATGATATAATCTAACAAGCGTGCACTCCGCACTCTACGACTTGTTTGATAATATATCACGATTAAATTGGTCGACTAGTCGATCCAATTACACTAAAATAAATAACAATCTTCCCCCATTTTAGTGTAAGTCATGATCTACTAAACACAATCATATCAAATATCAAATTTATGCATTAATGAAATATCGTAACGATTGAATTTCACATTAGTATATTACACATTCCAAATATTCGAATATCAAGGTATCACTAAGGATTGAACCTTTACTATTCACAATGAATACATGAAGATAATATACACATAAATTTACATTCTCACTTGTTCTTACTTGACACTATATTTTACTAGCCTTGTGTCCTTATCCTTCTTAAGCATATCAAAGCCAAGTCCTAGCTTCTTGAAGCGGCTAAACTTCATGCTCAAATAGGTAGTTCTTTTCATCTCGCACCTGCATATGCAATTTTTCAAAAGAGTTATTAAGAAGATAATCTTCAACCTTCACAACTTGCAGTTCTGAACACATACCTTGGGATGATATACAAATGTGTTCCAATATCTTGATGTTAAGCTTTCCACATTGAATTCAACACCTAATGTCATATTAGATGGGAATTGGGTATCTCAACATAAGAGATTTCAAATGGACTTTAATCCCATCCCAATAGCCGATTTGTGCACAAGATCTCTATTTAACCCCTTGGTTAAATGATCGGCTAAGTTATATTGAGTTCTCACAAACTCTACTAAAATAACATCATGCGTGATACGCTCACGAATCATACTGTGTCTAACACCTAAGTGTCTAGACCTGCATTTGTAAACTTGTCTATAAACATTGGCCAAGGCAGCCTCACTATCACATCTGATAGATATAGGTGATATCGGTTTGGGCCACAACGGAATTTCATACATTAAATTTCTTAGCCACTCAACTTCTTTACTCGCTGCTGCTAATGCCACAAACTCTGATGCCATTGTTGAATCAGTAATACAAGTTTGTTTCTTAGACGCCCATGAGATAACACCTCCCCCAAGTAGAAATACCCATCCACTTGTGGAAGAATGATCTTCCATATTGGAAATATAACTCGCGTCTGAATATCCTTCAAGTACAGAAGGAAATTCGGTTTAAGTTAAACCATAATTCATGGTTCCTTTCAAATACTTGAATACTCGAGTTAAAGCTTGCCAATGATGTGAACTAGGATTGCTAGTATACCTACTAAGTTTTCCAACAGCAAAGGCAATATCCGGCCTAGTGCTAGTCATGGCATACATAAGACACCCGATGGCTCTCGAGTATTCAAGTTGAGATATAGCAATACCTTTATTAGGTAGAAGCTTAAGACTATGATTTATAGGTGTGCTTACCGGAGAACAATCTTTAAAATTAAATTTATTCAATATCTTCTCAATATAGTGAGATTGAGAAATCGATATACTATTGTTCTTTCGCTTGATTCTTATACCAAGAATCATTTCAGCTTCCCCCAAATCCTTCATCTCAAAGTTAGATGATAAAAAATTCTTCGTTTCATTTACCTGATTTTGGTTAGTACCAAAAATCAACATATCATCAACATATAGAAAAATCATAACTCCTTTACCAGAATTATCAAATTTGCTATATACACACTTGTCTGCTTGGTTAAGAATAAATCCATTAAACAATATCACATTATCAAATTTTTGATGCCAATCTTTTGGTGCTTGTTTCAAACCATACAAAGACTTTTTCAACTTGCATACCTTGTTTTCACAACCAGGCATCACAAACCCTTCTGGTTGTTTCATATAAATCTCCTCATCCAAATCAACATTCAAGAACGCTGTTTTAACATCCATTTGATGAATTACAAGATTGTATATAGATGCAAGTGCAATTAACAATCTAATAGTGGAAATCCTAGCAACCAGAGCATAAGTATCAAAGAAATCAATGCCTTCTCTTTGTCTAAATCCCTGGATAACCAATCTAGCTTTATACCTTTCAATAGTACCATCTACTTTCATTTTTTGTTTAAATATCCATCTATTTCCCAATGATTTGCACCCAGGAGGTAAATCAGCCAACTCCCATGTATTATTATGCATGATAGACTCTATTTCATCCTGGATAGCTTCTTATCAGAATGCAGCATCCCTTGATGCCATCGCATCACTAAAAGTCCTTGGATCATCTTCAATAACAAAACAGTATTGATATTGATAGTCAATCTTATCTCTTGACCCTTCAACTAAATATAGTTGAAAATTAGATCTGTACGACTTAGCTTTTCTGGCTCTAGTACTTCTCCTTGGTTCAGAAGGTACAGGTACACAATTGGTACCACTTGATATATTTTCAATTTCACTTGAGTTCCTATTCAAAGAGTTTTGAATCAAATCTCTAGGTCTAGGTATAGAAGTAAATCTCTCTTCATCAAATATTGCATATCTTGACTCGATAACTGTGTTCACCGACACATAGTCATTAGATTCTAACACATATAGCCTATATGCAATGGAATGCTCAGTATACCCAATGAAGATACAATCTATACCTCTTTCACCCAAATTTTTCCTTTTAAGTTCAGTAAGTCTTACAACTGCTCTACAACCCCAAACTCTCAGATAATTTAGTATTGGAGGCTTCTTAAACCAAAGCTCATACGGGGTCATCTTATTCCTTTTAGTAGGAACACGATTCAATAAATAACAGGCTGTTAACATAGCCTCACCCCAGAATCCTTCACTCAAACCCGAATAGAACAACATGGAATTAACCATTTCTTTCAAAGTCATGTTCTTCCTTTCAGCTATACCATTTTGTTGTGGTGTATAAGGAGCCGTGGTTTGATGAATTATACCCGTAGACTGAAAATATATAGGATCATAATATTCACCTCCTCTATCCGTACGTAGATTTTTAATCAAATCATTCTTATGTAGCTCAACTTCTTCCTTATAGATTTTAAACTTATCAAGAGCTTCATTTTTAGCATGCAACAAATAAATGTAGCAATATCTAGATGCATCATCAATAAAAGTAATAACATACTTTTTATTTCCTAATGAAGGTGTAGCATGGAAATCACATAAATCACTATGTACTAGTTCCAATATTTTGGAAACTCGGTTAACATTATTGAAAGGTTTTCTAGTTATCTTAGTTAACATGCAAGTTTTACATTTTTCATTATTTGCATCAACAGGAAGAATAAGGCTCATTTTAGACATGTCTTTTATTATTTTATAATGAACATGTCCTAATCTAGCATACCATAATTCTGTTTTATTTATATTTCTACACACACTAGTAGAAGTCATGCAAATAGAATCATTTTCGAACGAAACATTAATATTTAACATAAACATACCATTACATAAATATCCGAATCCCATAAATACACCATGTTTTGACAATACATATTTGTCACTTTCGTACACTTGTTTGAAACCACAATTGTTTAAAACAACACCAGACAAAAGATTCTTTCGAATCCCAGGAACATACAATACATTGTTCAATAATATGTACTTTTCCAGAAGTAAATAGTAATTTAACATTTCCTAGTCCTTTGATTGGTTTGGTAGCAACATTTCCAATCTTAAGTGAAGGTCCATCTTCAATCGGTTGAAAATTACTAAACCATCGAAGATATTTACATACATGACTTGTTGCTCCCGAATCAACCCACCAAGCAACATCATCATCTGCACATAAAATGCTTCAGATATTAGAGATATATAATTTTGACCAGAATTAGAACTCTGAAATAAAATCTGACCTTGTTCCTTTTCAGGATCCTTAGATCCACTTGAACCAGCATTGTTTCCACTTGAACCAGCATTGTTCCCACTTGGACCAACATTATGTTTTCCTTTTCCAACTCGACAATCCCTTCTAAAGTGACCAGGTTTGCCACATTTCCAGCATGCTATTTTAGGCTTTCGCTGTTAAAATTATTTTTTTTGTTGTTTCCTTTAAACTTTCGTTTATTCCCCTTATCTGTATTTCCATTCTTAAAGAATCCGCTGTTTTCAGCCATATTTACAGATGAGTTTCCCACTTGGTTTTTACCCTTGCGATTACTTAATTCATCTTGAGCCCTTAGAGACTCTTCAATCTTAAAATGACTACCAAGTTCGACTAGAGTCATTTCTTCCTTGTTGTGTTTTAGTGTGTGTTTAAAATCCTTCCACGAAGGAGGCAATTTGTCAATAACAGAAGAAACCGAAATACATTCGTCCATTTTCATATTGTGTTGAACAAATTGACCCAGAATTCTTAGTAGTTCATTATACTGTTCCATTACAGGTCTAGAGGCAACCATTTTGTAATTTATAAAATTACTAACCAGGAACTTCCTACTAGAAGCATCTTCTGCCATGTATTTTGATTCTATAGAATCCCATAATTCTTTTGCAGATTCGACATTTTGGTATACATCAAACAAATTATCAGACATACCGTTTAATATATGGCCTCGGCAAATGTAGTCATCATTCTCCCACTTGCTGCGCCTCTTCGTTTGTTCCAATGTTTCATTCTCAGTGATCTCTGGCCAGGGGGTACTCAAGACATACACAACCTTGAGTATAGTCAACAGAAAATGCATCTTTTTCTGCCATCGTCTGAAATCATGTCCTTCGAACTTGTCCAACTTAGCGAATTTACTTGTCATCTCCTTCGCAGATTCTCCTCCGTTCGTCATCTCTATCTTCATCAACAATACCAGAATATTTCAATAAAATGTAGAAAATAGTGTTTCGTTTCCGGATAATCTCTGAAGTCTTGTAAACAATTTCTTATTGAAATATTTTGGGGTTCTCCAAAAATTTCAATTGGATAAAATCAGAGATATATATATTAAACAGAGAGGATGAAAAATGAGATGATATCCTTTTCAACAGAACCCATATTTATAAATTCGACCAACCAAAAAACAGTTTGGAAGTTAGCGCAGTTAGGGTCTCTTAACTGGTTTTGTAATAAAACGGCTGAAGTTTAAAATTTGAATAAAACGGTCAAATTTTCAATTTCAAAATTCTGTTGACTTGCAACAATAACCGATTTAACCAAAATAAAGATATAATCATGATATAATCTAACAAGCGTGCACTCCGCACTCTACGACTTGTTTGATAATATATCATGATTAAATTGGTCGACTAGTCGATCCAATTACACTAAAATAAATACCAATCTTCCCCCATTTTAGTGTAATTCATGATCTACTAAACACAATCATATCAAATATCAAATTTATGCATAGATGAAATATCGTAACGATTGAACTTCACATTAGTATATTACACATTCCAAATATTCGAATATCAAGGTATCACTAAGGATTGAACCTTTACTATTCACAATGAATACATGAAGATAATATACACATAAATTTACATTCTCACTTGTTCTTACTTGACACTATATTTTACTAGCCTTGTGTCCTTATCCTTCTTAAGCATATCAAAGCCAACTCCTAGCTTCTTGAAGCAGCCAAACTTCATGCTCAAATAGGTAGTTCTTTTCATCTCGCACCTGCATATGCAATTTTTCAAAAGAGCTATTAAGAAGATAATCTTCAACCTTCACAACTTGCAGTTCTGTACACATACCTTGGGATGATATATAAATGTGTTCCAATATCTTGATGTTAAGCTTTCAACATTGAATTCAACACCTAATGTCATATTAGATGGGAATTGGGTATCTCAACATAAGAGATTTCAAATGGACTTTAATCCCATCCCAATAGTCGATTTGTGCACAAGATCTCTATTTAACCCCTTGGTTAAATGATCGGCTAAGTTATATTGAGTTCTCACAAACTCTACTGAAATAACATCATGCGTGATACGCTCACGAATCATACTGTGTCTAACACCTAAGTGTCTAGACCTGGATTTGTAAACTTGTCTATAAACATTGGCCAAGGCAGCCTCACTATCACATCTGATAGATATAGGTGATATCGGTTTGGGCCACAACGGAATTTCATACATTAAATTTCTTAGCCACTCAACTTCTTTACTCGCTGCTGCTAATGCCACAAACTCTGATTCCATTGTTGAATCAGTAATACAAGTTTGTTTCTTAGACGCCCAAGAGATAGCACCTCCCCCAAGTAGAAATACCCATCCACTTGTGGAAGAATGATCTTCCATATTAGAAATATAACTCGCGTCTGAATATCCTTCAAGTACAGAAGGAAATTCGGTATAAGTTAAACCATAATTCATGGTTCCTTTCAAATACTTGAATACTCGATTTAAAGCTTGCCAATGATGCGAACTAGGATTGCTAGTATACCTACTAATTTCTCCAATATCAAAGGCAATATCCGGCCTAGTGCTAGTCATGGCATACATAAGACACCAGATGGCTCTCGAGTATTCAAGTTGAGATATAGCAATACCTTTATTAGGTAGAAGCTTAAGACTAGGATCTATAGCTGTGCTTACCGGAGAACAATCTTTAAAATTAAATTTATTCAATATCTTCTCAATATAGTGAGATTGAGAAATCAATATACTATTGTTCTTTCGCTTGATTCTTATACCAAGAATCATTTCAGCTTCCCCCAAATCCTTCAACTCAAAGTTAGATGATAAACAATTCTTCGTTTCATTAACCTGATTTTGGTCAGTACCAAAAATCAACATATCATCAACATATAGACAAATCATAACTCCTTTACCAGAATTATCAAATTTGCTATATACACACTTGTCTGGTTGGTTAAGAATAAATCCATTAGACAATATCACATTATCAAATTTTTTATGCCAATCTTTTGGTGTTTGTTTCAAACCATACAAAGACTTTTTCAACTTGCATACCTTGTTTTCACAACCAGGCATCACAAACCCTTCCGGTTGTTTCATATAAATCTCCTCATCCAAATCACCATTCAAGAATGCTGTTTTAACATCCATTTGATGAATTACAAGATTGTATACAGATGCAAGTGCAATTAACAATCTAATGGTGGAAATCCGAGCAACCGGAGCATAAGTATCAAAGAAATCAATGCCTTCTCTTTGTCTAAATCCCTAGATAACCAATCTAGCTTTATACCTTTCAATAGTACCATCTACTTTCATTTTTTGTTTAAATATCCATCTATTTCCCAATGATTTGCACCAGGAGGTAAATCAGCCAACTCCCATGTATTATTATGCATGATAGACTCTATTTCATCCTCGATAGCTTCTTTCCAGAATGCAGCATCCCTTGATGTCATCGCATCACTAAAAGTCCTTGGATCATCTTCAATAACAAAACAGTGTTGATATTGATAGTCAGTTTTATCTCTTGACCCTTCAACTAAATATAGTTGAAAATCAGATCCGTACGACTTAGCTTTTTTGGCTCTAGTACTTCTCCTTGGTTCAGAACGTACATGTACACAATTGGTACCACTTGATATATTTTCAATTTCACTTGAGTTCCTATTCAAAGAGTTTTGAATCAAATATCTAGGTCTAGGTATAGAAGTAAATCTCTCTTCATCAAATATTGCATCTCTTGACTCGATAACTATGTTCACCAACACATAGTCATTAGATTCTAACACATAGAACCTATATGCAATGGAATGCTCAACATACCCAATGAAGATACAATTTATACCTCTTTCACCCAAATTTTTCCTTTTAGGTTCAGTGAGTCTTACAACTGCTCTACAACCCCAAACTCTCAGATAATTTAGTGTTGGAGGCTTCTTAAACCAAAGCTCATACGGGGTCATCTTATTCCTTTTAGTAGGAACACGATTCAATAAATAATAGGCTGTTAACATAGCCTCACCCCAGAATCCTTCGCTCAAACCCGAATAGGACAACATGGAATTAACCATTTCTTTCAAAGTCATATTCTTCCTTTCAGCTATACCATTTTGTTGTGGTGTATAAGGAGTCGCGGTTTGATGAATTATACCCGTAGACTGAAAATATATAGGATCATAATATTCACCTCCTCTATCCGTACGTAGATTTTTAATCAAATCATTCTTATGTAGCTCAACTTCTTCCTTATAGATTTTAAACTTATCAAGAGCTTCATTTTTAGCATGCAACAAATAAATATAGCAATATCTAGATGCATCATCAATAAAAGTAATAACATACTTTTTATTTCCTAATAAAGGTGTAGCATGGAAATCACATAAATCACTATGTACTAGTTCCAATATTTTGAAAACTCGGTTAACATTATTGAAAGGTTTTCTAGGTTATCTTAGTTAACATGCAAGTTTTATATTTTTCATTATTTGCATCAACATGAAGAATAAGGCTCATTTTAGACATGTCTTTTATTATTTCATAATGAACATGTCCTAATCTAGCATGCCATAATTCTGTTTTATTTATATTTCTACACACACTAGTAGAAGTCATGCAAACAGAATCATTTTCAAACGAAACATTAATATTTAACATAAATATATCATTACATAAATATCTGAATCCCATAAATACACCATGTTTTGACAATACATATTTGTCACTTTCGTACACTTGTTTGAAACCACAATTGTTTAAAACAACACCAGACAAAAGATTTTTTCGAATCCCAGGAACATACAATACATTGTTCAATAATATGTACTTTACAGAAGTAAATAGTAGACTTTATGACGACACCAATAAAAATTATCGTTTTTGTAAAACCATTTATGAAAATCACTTCTCACCGGGTAGATATTGTTTTGGACGATCTTCTGTAATTGGACGGTGTCGTCGATTTAGAATAATAATAAAAATATTTAAAAAAAACAATAATAATATTAAAAAAATGATAATTTACCGTGGGATAATTAGACTCTAATAAATTATTTTTAGATATTAATAACGAATTAATGATATTTTACCTTTTAAAAAAACACTTCAAATAGTCTTACCGATATTTCAATATATATGAATTCTAGAATTATTATAGAGGTGTAATAAGATATTTTACATTTAGAAAATGTGGACTACTCTGTCAGAAAGTAGTTTCCCACGTATAAGGTAATTAAACTATCACACTTGATTTGTAATGTTACTCAAATAATTCAATGTGTATTATCAAAATTTCTGATTCTTTCAAAGAAACAAAATCAAACTGGCGAAGTGTTCAAATGAAAATTGATGAACTGTTAATTGTGATTGACTTAGTTTTTAATGTTGGTGAGCCAACAAATCACATAGTTTTATATAATTTCTTACAATCAAGTGTGTCTATGGTCAATGGATGACATTTCAGAAACCTTGTCAACTATCTAGCTTGTCTGTATTCCGACATTCTATATCAATCTCAAACTCAAACCTCTCCGATCAAATTTTGCAGTCCTGAAAATAATATCAGGTAAATTTCTACAAGTATCAGAGATTTAGAATCATTCTTCGATTCCTTTTATATGTTTTTGTTATTACCTTTCTATACATTATTGATTTAAGTATTTTTGCATTTATAACAAATTCTCCTGATCATGTTTCCAAGAATATTTACAAATTTTGTTCTAAGATTTCATACCGTTCTATTGGTTGTTGTAAATGTAGTTTAGAGCTATACTATAAATATATAATGATATTGGTCCAAAATAAGGTAGGTTTTATACAGATTTATAGAACCAATTCAATTTTAGCGCACAAATAAGTCCCTTCTCTTCATGTTTTAGCTATTGGACATAAGCAAAATGGTGTCTATCTCAGCTCCAAAAGTCGGAAACAGCTCTACTGTAAATGATATACGGACCCTGGTATTAGTTGGGAAAACTGGTAATGGAAAAAGTGCAACTGGCAATAGTATACTCGGAAAAGGAACGTTCAGTTTAAGTCGGGGCAAAAAAAGTGTGGCTGAAAAAAGTGTAGCCAGGACAAATGATCTCGTAAAAGGCCAAACTATTGAGGTCATTGATACTCCCGGTATATAAATCTTCTTTCGTTCATGACTGATTAATTATCATACTTGCAATGTACAAGATTTATACAGTGATTATACATTTTCCAGGTGTAATGGATACCTCTTCGGAATATAAGACTATTGGCAATGAAATTCTCAACAGTATAAATTTAGCCACAAATGGAATTCATGCACTGTTAATCGTTCTGTCGGTGAGAAACCGATTCTCAGAAGCGGAAGAGACTGCCGTCTATTACTTACTTGATCTCTTTGGAATCAATATATTAAAATATGCGATTCTCGTATTCACTGGTGGGGATGATCTAGATAAAGAACACGAAGAGGATGACCTTGTAACTAATGTCCAGGGTGATCGTTTGACTGATTATTTACGTGGCAACTGCCCTGATAGTTTAAAGGTTGGTTCAAATTTTATAGCCCTGAGTTTTTCTTAATTTGACTAGCCTATGCCTTCACTAACATATTGGTCTTTTCTTTAGGAAATTTGTCGACTATGTTCTAATCGTATGGTGCTGTTTGATAACAAAACGAACGATAAAACAAAAAACTCAAACCAAGTTCATAAACTTCTTTCCCTTATTGACGAAGTCCAAGTAGAGAATGGGGGAGAGCCATATACAAAAAAGAACTGTGGGAAGGCAAGATTTTCCAGTCTATGGTTGGTTTGTTCTTCGGATATATTTGTTTTTCTCTGATATTGTTTCCCATATATTTATAGGATGTCACCATGAGACTCCAAGGAAAGGAGGTCGTTATTGGGGGAGACTCATCATTCTTAAAAGCAAAGTTTCAGAAATCCTATGAAGAACAACTCAATCAGATTACTGCAGAGGTAATGACTAATTGATTTTAATCACTTTCAAATAGTTTTATTTATTTATAATAAATTGATTTGATGAGGATAAAATTTTATCAAATTAGAGGGACCCATGGTGAAACTTCTTAAGAATAAATTCTTTATTTCAAATTTTTTAGGTGACATTCGTTAAATATATTTAATGTTAGAATTTAAGAGGCAATGTTTTCCCAATAGTTTACCCAAATAAATAAATAAATAAGGTAAAAGAAAAAACCCATGATTTAAAATGGTTGAATAATAATTTATACGTTTTCGGATGTAGAAAAAAATGGTGTTTTTGTTGGAAAAGTTTTGCTAGAGCAAGCCATTGGTTGGATGAAGATCCGGTTCTATTAAAACAAGGCTCATTTATTTAAATTTTTGTAAGATAATGGTATTTTAGACAACTCAATTTTTTTGGAAAACAAATGGATAAAAGTTTTGTTCTAGCTCTTATTTTAGCTTAGTTAGGAAAAAAGTGTTACATATTTTAATGTCTATTTATTTTCTATAATTTTAGGAGTCCATTTATAGGACATAAGTAGACAACATGAGATTCCCACATAATGGATTTAAAGGTCCAAACTATATTAACAACTATAGTATATGTTAACGAAACAAAAAAGTACAAGATGAACAAAAGATATACAAAGTACACTACGAGTAAAAAATCTTGACTGATCACCAGTGTTTGTCACCGGTTGCAAACCTGCCACGAAGGTTCATTTATGTCTAAAACTAGTCATATATGTTTAAGAATATTACATATATGGTCACTACCCCTGACAATTAACCATACAGAGACGTATCTAACACAAAGTAATATTTTTTTGTTACAAATACGGTCATTACATATTTCACACCCAAAATATCCCTAAATTCAAATTGTTTCTTTGGGTTTAAAACGTTCAGTCACTGTATTTGTAATCGCGCTAGTGTTGATCTGCACTTCGTTTATCATCAAGTAGGAATATTTTGGGTGTGAAATGTGTAGTGAATGTATTTGTAATAAAAAAATTATAATTTTGGATGCAACGTGTCACCGTATAGTTAGTTGGCACGCTGCAGTAATCATATATGCAACATTCTTAAACAATAATGACCTGTTTTGAGGACGAATGAACCTTAGTGGCAATAATGCAACAAGTGTCAAACACCGGTGACCAGTCACAAATTTTAGCCGTACATTATGAAAACAAAAATCACAAGGTACACACTAAACTCTTACTTGACCAATCATTTAATCCACATTCACTATTCAACTCTTCTCGACAAATATTTCCTTTAAGACGAATATATTTTCTTTTTTATCAAGAAATAAACTTCTTTTCACCCGATTCACCAAATGAATATGAGACATTCAGTTGATGTTGCAAACACCAATCCGATTTAAGCACTCTCTAAACTTTTGAATTGATACTGCATTGGGGTCATTATATGTCCTCGATTCTCCTCTGTAGAAACTTTCTTCACATCAACAATTCCATTTGATATTATATCACGAATAAAATCATACCTCACATCTATGTGGTTTGTAAGCCCGTGGTATATTTAATATCATGTAAGGTGTTTGGAGTTTTGACTGTCACAAAACTCTTTTGCATCCACACCTTGAAGTATCTGTTTCAGTTTTTGCTAGTGTTATTTCTCATGATATCTCATGCACCTCTGTATCACTAACCGATGTGAAATATTAGAACGTGTGCATACCATAACATACATGATGCTACCAACTACACTTGATTAACCTTATATATTTGTTCGAACTCAGCATCACCCATGGTTGATCCTAGTGTATAAAAATTGAAATGAGTGACAAACGAAACGTTAAGTGCCTTGGCATCAAACATGTTGAATCCTTGTAGTATTTTCTCAATGTAACTTTATTGAGACAAGTATAATGATTCCACGCTTTTGTATAGTGTAGTCTCCATCCTAAACGTCTTCTCATCTCACCAAGATCCTTCATCTCAAACTCAAAATAAGCTGCTTATTTATCTTCACAACCTGGGACATACTAGAAGCAGCAATGCGCATACCATCCAGATATAACAAAAACTGAACATAAGAACTGTATTACATCTTATGATGATACACACGATTTAAATCGTGTGTATCAAATTCTTTGTAGCATTACCTATATGACCGTTTCAAAGAATAGAGTGACGTTTTGAGAAGACAAAGTTTATCCTTCATTTTGAGTTCGATAAATCCCTATTCTTGTCTCATGTAGATTATTTCCTCCAATTCACCATGTAGAAACGCAGTCTTCACATCCAACTGCTCAAGCTCCAAGTGTTTCAAAACTACTAGGCTAACAAAAATCAAATAGAATTGTGTTTCACCACAAGAAAAAACACTTCATGAACTTCAATTTCTTCCGTTCAGTCTTGCCTTGAATCGACGAACCTGAACTACTGGATTACCTTATGCTCTCTAGAATTAACATTTGCAACCTACTACCTTTCATCTTAGGTAAATCAACGAGCTTTCATATATGATGTTTATCAAAGGATTCAATGGCTTCCTCCACAACACCGATCCACCGTTTCTTATGAACTCGGTATAATTTCTGTATATCTATTTGGTGGTCTAATATCTCTTATTTCCATGTCTGATGTTATGATATAAGTTTCTTGTTTTCGTTCTGGCGCATCACAATCGCTATCATCAAATTCTAATGATTATGATATAATATATGGATGGTGATAAAACGAGAGTGACATTTATGTAGTTATATAATATAGAAGCATCTATTATGTATTAAAGGCTAATGTACCCATTGATAAAGGTATATGAGACTTTAAGCCTGTGTCATCACTTATATATCATTTTCTTTGTCATTAGGCAATTTATTATAACATTCAGAACGATAATGACCAAATTTATTATATCTAAAACACACTACCTTTGAATTGTCAAAATATTGATCTCGTCCTCTACTTCTGCCTGAAATTGATCACCATTAGTTTTGGAATATCTGTTGGTATCTCTATTTCCTTGAGCTCTCATTCATCTACCTCTACCTCTACCCATTCCTCTAGAGTTTGAGAAATTAATAGGTATAGAAACCATCAAAGCTTGTTCATCTGAAGTTGAACTTCAGTTCATCTTCTGTTCATAGACCAGCAGTAAACTCTGTAGTTCATCAAGAGAGAATGCATCTATGTCTTTCGATTCTTCAATTGAACACGCGATCCTTCCATCTTCTCACCATGAAATTACATTTGTTGTTCATTTTCTTAGTCCTAACACAATAACTAGTAACAAATTCCATATCGTTCATTTGTAGAGTCTCAAAATTTCTTTCAAAACCTTAAAGATGTGCACGTTTCACTCTAGCAGAGCCTTGTTATGTTTTCGTCATGGAATCTCAAATATCTTTGGAAATTTATTTGGTAAGAATTGTTTCCAAGATGGGTCGAGTAATTGCCTGGAAAATATAAATTTTTAGCCTTCAAATCGTTTAGCTTTCTCGCTTCCAACTCTGTTTTCTCGACATCCTTCAACACAACAGCTTCTGCTGGTTTCGCTACTCCAGAAACAACAATCGTCCAATAGTTTTCAGACCTCAACAAAATTCTCCATGAGCATGCTTCAATGATCATAATGACCATCAAATCGTGGAATGACTTGTTGTACAAAATTGTCGGAAGCGATCAAGTTTATTTCTAATTTGTAATAACTAACTTTGATACCATTCTAAGGTCGAGAATAGAGAAAACGAAATTGCGAAAGATAAAATTTAGAGAGATAAAATTTGTGTACATTATAAATTGATAAAAGAAATAGCATACTAGTAGGCTTTACACTCATACAGAATTCCTAAATCCAAATACAGGATTCCTAAACTTTTGATCTAAACCAATAAAAAAACTTTCAATGAAAGCTAATACGCATAAAAACTTAGTCTAACCCACCTAATAGCGTTGAATGAAGATAAATATAAAATAATTTTTTTAAAGTTTAACACATTTTACCCATCATTCAAACCTAAAAAACTAGTAGACTCTGTCTCAATCTTTTCCCTCTTTAAAATAAAAGGCTACTTAATGCTTAAAGCATCAAAATTAAATCATAACAAAATGTAGCCCAACTAATCAACAGTAGAATTTATCTATCTAAATATACAAAGAATATGCAGATATGCTAAAGCAATGGTATCAACATAAGCATTAACTAAAGCAATGGTATCAACATAAGCATTAACTCAATACTATCGTATCAGAAAGTAATAGGAAAAATAAATACTCTAGATAAGTACTAATTAAAATAATAATTTTGTCATTAGAATGATTCCAAGTTAAAGGAGATCAAAAGACTCCAAGATAAAAATAGTGCACAGGAAGTTGCAAAGCTGAAGGAGAAAAAGGAAGCATTGACTAACGAAATAAAAAAGAACAAGGAAATGCTTGAGAGCAGTATAGCAAGGGAGAGGGCAATCGAGGATATAAAGAAACTTGTATTAATCGGGAAAACGGGTAGTGGAAAAACAGCAACCGGGAATAGTATTATTGGAAAACCAGAGCTCCTTCCAAGTTTGAGCAAGAAAAGTGATGCTAAAAATGGTGTAACCTCCGGATGTTATCGTGTACAAGGCGAATCGATTGAAATTGTTGACACTCCTGGTAGATTAAATTTTGTTTTTTCCATTGGTTCATTATTACTTCATTTACTCGCAATGCACAAGATTGATACGAATGATTGTAAGTTTTGCAGGTCGATTATTTGAAACTTCATTGGCGCATAAATCTGTTGCCAATGAATTTCTTAACAGTATAGATACAGAAAATACTGGGATTCATGCAGTATTGATTGTTCTCTCATTGAAGACTAAACTTTACGAAGCAGAAAGGGCATTCGTCTACGCCTTGCAAGTTCTATTTGGTAAACAAATATGTAACTACATGATTGTCGTACTCACCGGCGGCGACAGTCTAAACAAAGAAGCCTATAATGAAATTGTTGAAGATGAGGTTTTGGACAATCATTTACGTCTCAATCACTCAAAGAGTTTAGAGGTTTACTCTCATTCTAGTGTCCTGAGCTTTTGTTAAGTTGACTAACATATGCATTCACTAACATTTTGTTACATTAGGATATTCTCACACTATGTGGTAATCGGAAGGTACTTTTTGATAACAAAACAACAGATGAATCAAAAAAATCAAATCAAGTTAAGAAACTTCTATCCCTTGTTCACAAACTCCTAGCTGAGAATGGCGGAGAGCCATATACATACAAGAAGCGGGAAGAGGCAAGTTTTTAAGTAGTGAATCTTGGTTTGTTCTTCATAAATATTGTATATTTAATATTGTTTGCATTGCATTTTATAGAAAGCTAGCATCTCATCTCGTCAAAAGGAATTTGAGTTGCCCGAGATTGGAGAGCTTAAATATGAAAGTATACCCAAAATATTGAAGGAATCGGATGAAATCCGTATGACAAACGAGAAGGGTATGAAAGATATGCAAAACCCTACTGCACGAGAGAAGGAACTGAATGCTAGCATGAAAGACCAAGGACTGGAAGATGGTTTCCATGGGGAATCATCTCGGTCAAAAGGAAAGATTCAAAAACCTCAGGAAGAACTAACGGCGGCAAAGCAGTCAGCAAGGAAATTTCAACTTACTCCAAAGGTAATGATTATTTGCTGTTGATTTCTTTGGATTTTTATTTATAACAATTGCATATCCCATCAGATGGAATCCAAGTTAAGCAAGACTCAAAGTAAACCCCAAAGAGAAACTAGTGCTCAACAAGAGCTAACTGGGGCCAAGCAATCGACACCTGAACAAATAATAAGCTATATAGAAATTCCTAAAGGTAGTACACTGGAGATGCCTAACGTTGGATCTAAGACAGTAGAATTTGTCCAGGAAACTGGTAATGCCCAGAGTGAAAGTAGTAATATTGAGGTGGGAAAAGAAGCGTTTGTTTCAAGTTTGAGTATGACAAGGGATGCTAAAACTGTTGTAGATGAGACAAATGATCACATAGAAGTCCCACCCATTAACCTCATGGACACTCCAGGTAAACTAATTTTATTATTTCAATTGATGCTGGATTATTTATTTTACTTGGAGTCTACAAGATTTATGTGGTATAATAAAAAACAATAAAAAACAGATCAAGTTCCTAAACTTCTGCCCCTTATCAATGAAGTACTTGCGGAGAATGGTGGAGATCCAGCCACACAGGAGCTCGCTCAAAAGGCAAGTGTTTGAGCAATCAACCTTTTTTTGTTTTTCCGATAGATGTGTTTTTTTTTTATATATAATTTATCATGAAAGATTCAAAAACCACACGAAGAACTAACTGCGGCAAAACAGTTAGCAACTCCAAAGGTAATGATTATTTGCTATTGATTTCTTTCGATTTATATTTATTACAATTGCATATCGCATCAGATGGAATCCAAGTTAAGCGAGACTCAGACTAAACCCCAAGGAGAAACTAGTGCTCAACAAGAGCTAACTGCGGCAAAGCAACCAATACCTGAACAAATAAAAAGCTACATAGAAATTCCTAAAGGTAGTACACTGGAGACAATAGAATTAGTCCGGGAAGCTGGTAATGCCCAGAGTGAAACCAGCAATAATGCTGTGGGAAAAGAAGCGTTTGTTCCAAGTTTGAGTATGACAAGTGATGCTAAAACTGTTGTAGCTCAGACAAATGATCACATACAAGTCCCACACAGTAACCTCATGAACACTCCAGGTAAACTAATTTTACTATTTTAATTGATGCTTGATTATTTATTTTACGCGGAGTCTACAAGAGTTATATGGTGTAATAAAAAACAATAAAAAAACAGATCATGGTCGAGATCCAGCCAGAGAGGAGGAGCTCGCTGAAAAGGCAAGGGTTTGAGCAATCAATATTTATTTGTTTGTCCAATATATATGTGTTTCTTTTTTAGATAGTTTGTCATGGATTATATAGGATGTTATCCCCAAACTACAAGGATATGCGGTTGGTGTTCCAGGAGAATCATCAGAAACCAACAGAAAGATAGAAAAATTGTACGAGGATCCAAAGGTAGTTTTAAAGATCGTTTGCTCTTGATTTTATTAACATTTTCATTTTTCTAATTATGCATCTCATCTCGTCGAAAGGAATCTGAGTTGCCCGAGACGGGAGAAGTCAAATATGAAAGTATACCCAAAATATTAAAGGAATTGGATGAAATCGATATGGCCAACAAGAAGGGTACAAAAGATAAGCAAAACCGTACTGCACGGGAAAAGCAACTAAGGCGCGATTTGAAGAGGGAGATGCGTGGTCTGTCGAAAATGGGCAAGCAGCCGAAATGTTGCATTCTCTGATTTCATCTTGAGTGGGTGACAAATTCATTTCACACCCTTCTTTTATTTTAAATATTACATACAACTAAAAACCTCGGGTTATGGTTTCGGGTGTTTTACCAGCTCCAACAACATTTATTATGATTGTGTTTTTATGTTTTTCCAACAAATTCATAAGACGTTTGGTTATTTATTTTTAGCGATTTGATCAAGCTTGAACATAGGTTTAAATAGCTTGTGGGGCGGCATGCTTAACACATGCAAGTCGGACAGAAAGTTGGAATACGCTAAGATGCTTCGCTTCAACAAGTCCTTTTTTTATTATAATTCACCGGTCTTATTGGGAGGGTTACCAATAAAGACTCATTTACCAACTATTTACCAACCATATTATTGATAAAGACTAAAAAAAAAACATTTAGACCTTAAATACTCTTCTACGTAAGAAACTTCTTTTTCTTTGTTTTTTTTTATATTTTAATTTTTAAAAGTTCGTATCTTTTAAATAGTAATTTGGAAAAAGAGTCCGAAAATATCATTGGTTTTGTTTTTTGAAGACGAACAAAACTAGTATCATTCATGATATGTTTTGAATTTGTTTTAAAAAAAATTACATTTTACACACGTTTCTGAGTTGACTGGTTTCGCATCTAATGACTCGTTTCGCATCTATCAAAATAAATAAGATTTCGCATCTATCAAAATAAAAAAGGTTTCGCATCTATCAAAATAAAAAAGGTTTCGCATCTATCAAAATAAAAAAGGTTTCGCATCTATCAAAACAAAGAAGGTTTCGCATCTATGACAACAGAACAGATTTCGCATCTATCATACAAAGAAGGCTTCGCTAGTTGTATTTTGAATTTCAGCTAGTTGTATTTTTTTATGATTGTGTTTTTTATTTTTAGTATCAGTTACTTTGCTAGATAAATACTTCTTGTCCAGCGATTTAATTGTACTTGCACATGCAGCTTTGCGAGATATGCAGTTTACTAGATAATTTTTTTGCTGGATAAGCAGTTTGTTTTGTAAACATTTTGCCACATGGGAACTTTGCTAGATATGTTATAAACAATCTCTCACTATCTTGAAATTATCCTATTGAAAAATTCGATTTGTTCCTATTTAATCCTTGACATTGCTAGATAAGCGATGTGATATTACCACTTTGCTAGATACCTTGATGTTTGACTTTTCTTGACATTGGTAGAAAATTTCTTGACGTTTCCAGATACTTTTTTCCCACATTTTTTCACTTTGTTAGATAAGTACTTTTTATCATGCGATTTACTTGTACTAGCACACGTATCTTTGCGAGATATGCAGTTTACTAGATAAATTGTTTGCTAGATAAGTAGTTTATTTTGTAAACACTTTGTTAGATATGAACTTTCATAGATATATTGTAAACAATATCTAATTTGCTAGATATTATCCTACTGGGAAATTTGATTTCTTCCTATTTAATGCTTGACATTGCTAGATACGTCATGTGATATTACCACTTTGCTAGAGACCCTAATGCTTGACTTTGCTTGACATTGCTAGAGATTTTGTCGACGCTACTGGATACAGAATATCCTATATACAGACTATGCTAAATAGGATTTTTCCTAGTTTGCTGGTCTTTATACCCTGAGATATTCCTTAGATCATCTAAAGACTATTGTACTTTTTTAGATTCGTATCTTTGCTAGATAAGTTATTTACTATCTAACTACTCTCGTCGAAGTAGTTACTATTACTCATTTTCATGTTTGACTATAAACTAGTAGATTACGGTTACCAAAAATGATATGGGTTTCAAAATTTATTTTGAGGTAAATCTCTTAAATGAGATGAATTCCAAATACACAAGTAAACCATGGTTAGAAATAGCAATTCATAATATATTAATATTGCATGTACGAGTTACACAAATAAACAAATGCATAGATAACTCAATCCTCATAAAAAATCCCATATTTGAGGGTTGGTCCATTTTAATCCGAAACACAACAAAAAATAAAACTTCAACTACCAGAACATCAATCATCAAACTCTTCAGAGTCAGACTCTTCTTCTCCTCCCTCCTCCTCCTCCTCATCTTTTTCCTCATTAGTGGACATCTCATCGTCGGCTTCATCATTTTCTTCATCATTTGTTTCCTCTGCTTCGTCAAACTTTTTCTCAGCCCAATTATCCCTCCTGCGCTTTTGTATTTCCAGTTTGTTTAGGTTTGAATCGTAATCGTCAAACGACCAAGAGTCTCCTGAGTCGTACTCGTCGTCAAAAGAGAACAAACAGACGGAGCCGTTTTTGGAATCGTCAGAAGAGTACTCCGATGTTGTCGTTCGTTTGTACAGAGAACAGTTTTTGAGTGGTTAGAAAACCCTCCGTCGCTAGAAAAATGTTCAAAGGAGTCTGGAGATGAAGTGGCCATTTCAAAAGGAGAGTATAAGTTTTTGGAAGTTGTATATATTTAATATTAAAAAGTATAAACTATCTAATACTATTTATAGTAATAAGTCTTACTCAATGATATGTCTAATCTAGTAAAGTGCAATTAATTCTACATGTCTATTTAATGTCTTTGTAATTATTCAATATCTACCTTTGTCTTGTCAAGTATTAAATTAACAAATAAGTTTATTTACTAACGGATATAGGTAGCAGTCACATCGACATTAATTAAGAACCACTTAAAATGGTACTATACCCCCTAATAAATAAAAAGTCTTTGTGTATCACATATGCGATTTATCATATATGCTTATTAATATACAAACAAATGCATGATGCGAGTTATTCCTCTATCGACATTGCTATATACATATACTACTTCATATATTAGTTACTATATTTTACAAATTATAGCCCAAACACACATTGCTAGATATGTACTGTTTCAGAACTTATAATATTGTTAGACTAGCTTAATATAATACAAATTTTAGGATATGAGTCATTAATATCCATTAATGACTCATGGTACATTTGTCTAAATTGATAATACCGTTGCGATATATAGTGTAATCGATTCATGCTTGATTAATGGACACATAAAGTACTTTTTAACCAAATCCTACATTGTTATATGTTAACTACAAACAAATTCAACCAGTTTTTTGGCACAAAATATACATAACACATATTAAAAAACATGTTATTAAATACAAAAATATACATTCATTCAAAAAAACAGTGGTCATTATTAATGTATCTACCATTAGCGGTTTGAGTTTGACTCGCTCAGGAAACAATTAAACATTTGAGCTCTTCTTCTTGAAGGCTTATCATCGCTGTATTTCAAAGGTACAAATCCTTTCTTGATTATATCTTTCACGTAATCGTAAACAAAAACGCCACAAACTAGGTTGTTTTCTCCATGTTGAGGTATATCTCTAATAGTCTTGATTTTGTATCCATTGTTTACAACATGTATGTAATTTTTCTTCATGCAGTAGGTCAATTATTAAAAAAAATGTAACACATTTAAGAATTATATACGTGGCATAGTTAATGAGATTTATGTGCATTACGTATTGCGATATACGTGCACAACGAAACCAGTGCCATATACGTGTCTAGTAGTATTGTCTTAAAAACTTCATCCATAATGTGCAACATATCTCCTTTAGTAGCCAGAATGTGTATGAATATTAAATGAAGTATGGTTTATTGAATAATTAAAACAATATAAGTATCACTTACAGTTGTAATTCCAGATATTTGAATGACGATGTGTTTACAGCTAAACTTATCATCTAACCCTTTGAAAGGTACTCTCCGATTTACGATAATCTATAAATTGTTAATTAGTTACTTAAAACATTTTGATTAATAACATAAATGAACAATTTTTTGGGTTATGTAATAAACTGGATTATGTTAATGTCTTATAACACTATATTACCTTGAAGTCTAATTTGCCTTCGTTCGGCAGTTCTATTATCTCACTCACACTAACAACGGACCTGTATGAGAACTCCAACATTGGAAAAGACCATACTTATGGGTCTTTATGATATTCTTCTCTACTTATTTGCAAGACCTTGTTGTATTCTCTGAGTTCTATTAATTGCATTATCCCTATTTTCTTCAGCCAATCCACGTACGTAACCTCCGGCTCCCCAAAATGTGTCTGACTCAGTAAGTTCTAGTTCAGAAACTCATCAGCTAACACATAAAAGGTATACAACTCGGTTTACTAAATTAATCCCCTAATATGAATTTTTCCATGTATAGTCAAATAAACATTAACTTATCACTGACTCGGACTCCAACAATTCATTGTCATTAGTACCATCTGAAATGTTGGGATTAATAGGACCTTCCGGTATTGATTCCAAAGTGCGTTAATTTTTATTTGAATTGGACTCAATCTTATCACATTTGTTAAAAAAATATTGCGTACAGTCTAACAAAAATATCATCTGATAATGGTATAACAGTAAATATAGTTTCTCCGTACCGTCGTGTTTTATCTTGGTGTGGTATTTCATACTTAATACACCCTGGTTCTTGTTGCTCCAATACCTCTCCTCCAGTTAGACTTGTTCTGCTGTTTCAGGCTGAGTAAGTACTTCTTCCTTCGTCGAGAAATGTCGTTCTTCTTGGTGTTTGGCCTCGCAAATTACTTCATTCGCTCCAACTATTTGTGATACTTGTTTAGTCTTCTGAGATATTCTACTTTGCGTGTCGTTTCAATAGTTATACCGGCTCAATGGTGGCCTTCAATTTATGCCCAGTTATTTCTTGTTGTACCTATTATTTAAAAATAAACTATTATTGTGATCTATATATAGCTGATATTGCTAGATTGCAAAGTTGTGACATTGCGATTTAGATGCACTAAATGACATTGATAAGGTGTTGACAAGTTCATCATTTTCAGCATCTATATTATCCTCTAATACCTCTAACTTTTCTTTCAACTCATCTATTTGCCTCTGCAGCTCTTCAACCTGTGTCAACACTAGCATGTTAAATATTTAATGTTACTAGTTACACTTTTCGTCGCCTAAGCAATCAGAGGAACACTCACTTTTTTCCTTTCCCGTGCAAGTGAAATCTTCAACCAGTTATTCGCAACAGCGCACCAGTACGTCCTAATCGTCTTTTTAACTTCTACATTGTCACGCAAAATTGAATGTGTCAGACCAGTGAAACTTCTAATACTGGACCAATGCTTCCCTCTCTTTCTCTTGCTCTTGCTTTTCATTTTTGTTGTAGTTAACTTCTTTTGTTGTATCGACATATCCTGCAGTGTTTGTTCATATTTATGTTATATCAGGGGAGGTGTTATGTTGTCATCAATTCATTGCTCATTTTCACTTCTAGTTGTTGAAATGTATCCTTAAATTCTACAACTGGTTCTTGTCTCAACCTGTAATGATTTCTTGTGTTTTTTGGTTGTTTTATGTGCAATAGATTTCCTCATATTACTACTACCTCCCGCCAAATTATGTGCATCCATAGGCTTCCTTTTCATCATCTGTCATCGTGAGCTCACTCTCCAAAACCTACCGCGTCAATTAAGACCAGTTAGTAAGAAGATAGAGAAGTAGGTACTCATACTCGATTGCATGCAGTAGTAGGTATGGTGGTTGCGATTTTTATTGATACACTAGTTGTGATTGTTAGGTTCTACAACGTTTCTACATCATGAGGTACACAAGACATTGTGATTTACTATCATTATATCTTTGCTATATATAATTTTGTCCACCGGGGCCATTTATGAATACAATGACATTGCTAGATACTATTAACGATGCGATTAAATTTCCAACATTTTCTCCACCGGGGCCATTTATGAGAATACATTATTAGATGCTAATGCTAGATTTTACTTAAAGCATTGCTAGATACGATTAGATTTTTTAATACTACATTAGTTTTAAAAGAAATATTTTCTTACCCGCTCGTCTCGTAGCTGGCAAACCATTTGGATCATTTCCAACGTTTACTGCTCCCCTTTAAATCCCCACCATTTATAGCATCAAGGTATGATGTTGGTCCTTCGTATTTCAAATCCCATCAAATTGTGCTGCATCAAAAAGAATGCATAAAAAACAAATGAAACATTCAAAGATGGTATTAATAACAAATATATTTATATAATTCATCGTACTTACAAATAGAACAGCAACGCATTTGATAACTTTATCGGGCTTTCCGGCAAGAAGGCAATTTATCAAGTGACGTGTGTAGCTTCTCAACTATAGATCTCGACTAGTCGAAGTAGTTGATTTTAACCGTATCCTCGACGTAGAATACTATTTTCCAACCTACTATATCTCCTGAAACTAAGAAGAACAAGGTTGAGCAAATGAAAAGTATCAGAAGACAAGAAACGACATTCGGCTCATTCGCACCTTCATCCCTAATTATTTTCTCTATAGATTGTTGTAACCAAAATAACAACATCTTACATTAGTGCAATAATACATCAAACATGTAAAATGTGTGTGAATATAACTACCTTTATCAATGAATTAGATAGAGATTTATCATTCGTCGGCCCACTTTTACAAGCGCGTGGACTCAAAAAATACTTATGCATTAACATAGAATCATTCTCTGCCCTTTTTGTGTACCGACTATGGAATGCTTCAGCTTTATTCAAAGGCATCTCCTCAGTCCCGTGTTTCAGCCCAAAAATGGCATTCACAACGGTTGTAATTAGCTTCACAAACTTACCTCCTATTTTGAAATCGTTCCTCTACCGAGTAAGTACTCGCAATTTCCTCGATCAGTTTGTGGAACTTTTTAAGCTTCAAATCTTCGTTCCGGAGGTCAAACGATGTTTTCAAAAATGTATACAATGGAGTCTCTCTAGTAACTTCTACGTGTTTGGCCGATTCTATATTTCGTCTAAGTAGGTTTAAGATACTCACCAAACCAGACCTATAGAATACCCCTTTCTGAGTCATGTTTCCTGTAAAAAAACACCACTGTAAAATATAATATCATTGCATATAAAATAACATGTACAAATCGGATATGAATTTTACGTATAATTATACTACACATTTTGTATTACCACATATATACCACACATTACGATTTACGTGCAATACAATAATACCTAACCTGCTTCAACCCTGCGTTATACGAGTAAATGCGATTTATTAGCGAACACATAAATGAGCATTGCTAGACACTACCAAACTCAGGCGAAGAAAATATGATTTATTAACATCTCAAATATTCAGCTCCAAGGTTTTCGTTACACAACCTATTTTTCCATAACCATACTTACAAAACTTTAATATCGAACCAATACTAATCGTCACAAACTAAATTCGAAAAAATAATTAACGTAACAAACCGTCAAAATTAAAAGAAAAACCACAAATAAGATCATATACAGTCCAATACTGTAATAGATGAGATAGACAAAAGTAAATACCAACTATAACTATATCCACGTCTGTTTCAACAGCTACAATATAATAAAATAAATATGCTTTTTTCAAAATAAAATCCTTTTTATATATTTTAATTTTTAAGGAAGTTATCTTTAATTACAATTAATAATTTAATACAATTGAGTGAACGCAAGTAATTAACATTGTTAAGCTATGGCTGTGTTGATACTCGATAGCAATGAAAAAGAACCTCCAAAATCCATTTTGGTAAGCCGCCAAAATTTTGTGACGATTTGAATTGAATCTGATTTGTATTAGCTATGGTATCTTTTTTTCTCTTTTTTCATTCTAAAGCTTTTAGTTTTTTTTATCCTTGATAAGGGAGCATTTCGCCGATAATAAGAACAAGGGGCCGATTGTGAATAGAATGAAATTAAAATACCTATTAGAATATTTATCATTAATTAGAGAGTAATTTGTAAACAATGTATATAAAAATGAATTGAAGAGGAAATAAAGTAAGCCCATTAATGACATAAATGGGTCTACCTTCCAACACTATAAAAGGGGATTCTTTATTCTTGGTAGGTGGGACATTCCACATTATTCTATTCTTTTTGCACTTTCTCTCTCTACACTCTCTCTCTAGTCACATCAGATTCAAGATCTGAAATATTCCTTAGTCATTTATTCTCTCATCATTGGTGCCGTTTGTGGGAACACGTGATACCAAAAAGGAATCTTTTTCTTTGAATCACGATTGAAAAGATGAATGACGAGGCTGTTGAAGAGAGGGTCGGGAGAGAAGTAGCCCGACCGTATCGTTATCCGAGGGCGAAGGAGCACCGGGTCGAGAATGTTATGACCAAGGTCGGGACAAACGATCGACCCTTATCATGACCCGAAGACAGCTCCTGGAAGACATTGCCAGGCTGAACGCTGAAAGAGAGCGGGCACTAGATGAAAAAAGGGTTCGGGAAGGAAAAGGCAAAGAACCGCTCGTGGATGACCGCAGCTGAGGCAATCCGGCTACGGGGCATCGCATCGAGGCCCGACCTGTAAGGTATTATCGGGAGCCTCGTCCCGATGAGGGTCGAGATACCAGAAAGCGGCGGTACCCGGAGGACCACCGCGGCGTTTCCACCGATTACACCTCGGATGACTCATCGGGAAGGGAGTATCGACGGCTGGAAAGGCTAAACAAACGCGCACAGAAAAATCATTCCCGACGACACCGAGGACCTCGGTCAGACTCTCCGAAGTAGAAAAAAGGTAGCACAAAAAAACAAACTCCAGTGTCATTTGAGAAAGAAGAAATGCCCGCGGCCAGTCGGGAAGAGCAAGTAGCACTTCCTCAAGTGCAATGGCAACCTTCGAACAGCCAGAACCAGGGGTACCGAACCAGCAGCCAGTTTATCAATCCAGGAGATAAAGGACTCTACGGAGTTCAGACAGAAGGACTCGGAGGCGGAGCTTTCGGGTACGGAATGAATTGGAGAGCTTCTCCATTGTTCGACGAAATATTAGCGGGGCATCTCCCGAAGCGGTTCGATATTTCCAAATTGGAGAAGTAGGACGGGAAGAAGGATCCGGATAACCACTTGGAAGCCTTCAAAAACTTCATGCTGAGTTTCGAAAATGATGATAAACTCCTATGTAGGGCGTTTTCGATAACTTTCCGGGATCGGGCGTCCAAGTGGTACAACCGGTTACCACAAGGCTGCATTAAAAACTTCGGGATGTTCTGGATAATGTTCAGGAAACATTTCGTCGGGAGCAAGAGCTTCCGGGCCAACGGAGACACTATCATGAATTGTAAACAGAGGTTGGGAGAGAGCCTCACGGATTATGCCAGATGTTTTATCAACGCTAAAACCGACCTGGTCCATTGCGAGGAAAACATGGCACTAACCGCATATCGTTTGGGCTTGCTCCCCGGACCGATGAAACAATCGGTAACTAAGAAGCAAGCATTCACTTTTTTCGCCCTTCTGGCTCAAGTAGAAAAGCATATATTGATCGAAGAAACCGAGGCATCTGAACTGGCTGCACAAATTCAGCAGAGCGCACAAGCGGCGGTAGTGATAAGACAGGGGAATCGATCTGGCTACGCACAGGCAGCCCAGCTGGTTAGCACAATACATCCGACCCAATCCTAACGTACCAAACCTTCGGCTCCACCTAGCCAGAAAATAAAGCAGACGAGTCAAACGGCTTCGCGACCCATATCTAACAAGTGGATCCGACCTGCTTATTTCGGGGACCTAACAGAATGTGTATCATCAATCTACGAAAAAACTAAGAAAAGCGGGATGTATCGAAGGCCTTTCCCGATACCGACGCCTCGGGAACAGAAGAACAACCGTTATTGTCGCTATCACGAAGAGGTGGGGCACGATACTAAGGACTGCATTGCCCTCAAGAAAGAAATACACATGCTCATAGAGCACGGAAACCTCCTGGAATATGTTAAGAAAGCCCAACAGAGTACAATTTCGAAAGAAGTCGTGATAATTCCCAAGCCCGAAACCACTATGACCATTTCCGAGGTAACCGACCCTTTCGACTTTTCCATTGAATACCTCGACCCCGAGGCAAACCTCAATATCATCGGGATCATCAAAGAAGAAGCTAAGGAAAACGTTGGTAATGTGAGAAACCTTTGTGAATTCTTTGAATCTCTGACTATCTTCGGTGGAGATTCTATGGCAGGTACCACGCACTCTTCTAGAAAAAGGAATATTGTGAATCTAACCACTCAATTAGAGGCTCGAGCTTACCCCCACTCCAAAAGCGTCCCCTCGCCGATCCTCTATTTTGACAACGACGATATGGGAGATATAGCCGGCCCTCACGAGGATGCCATTATGATCGGGGCGGCCATCGCGGGGGAGGAAGTCCGACACATCTTGGTGGATACAGGTAGTTCGACCAACATAATCTTCGCATCCACTTTCGCCAAATTTAGGTTACCTCCGATCATCACACGGTCAGACCGTACCATAGTGGGATTTACGGGGTCGGCAGCTGACGTTATCGGAGAATTCGAGGGCATCGTTCAGTTAGGTCGTGGCCCATTTAAGAAGGAGGTCACCGTTCTATTCGTGGTAGTAGACGCACCGGCTTCCCATAACGCAATTTTTGGCAGATCATGGATATCGCGAATGCATGCGGTGTCATATACAGTTCATCAGTGTTTGAAATATGTAATCGGAAACAACGTAGGTATAGTCCAAAGTAGCCAGAAAGCAGCGCGGGAGTGTTACCGGGGAGCTTTAGCACCCAAGAAGTATCAAGAGATGGATCAGGCGTGGGAATAACAGTTAAAGGGGATCCCCCTGGGGTCATTACCTGTTGATGATCCTAGGGAGGCTCCTAGCTATATGACTACCGACGAAGAATGTGAACAACACCTGTTTGCCAAAGGAAAGGTTCTGCAGATCGGGGTTTGTTTGTCGCCAACCTTCAGGGAACAATTATTGTCTTTACTTTGGGCATCAGTATGCACCAGGCCATCCGATTTGGTTTTCCCACTTCGAACAACGAAGCTGAATACGAAGCTGCCCTGGCCGGACTGCGGCTAGCACAAGTATGTGGAGCAAGATAAGTACGCCTCGTTAGTGATTCCCAGCTTCTGATAAACCAAACCTCGGGAATTGCGGAAGCCATGAAAGAGCATCTGGTCCAGTACTTAGCAGCGCTAAGAGTGCTAGCTGCCTCGTTTGTCAAAATCACGTACGAGCATGTCCCGAGAAGCGAGAACATGGTGGCAGACTCCTTAGCAGCGGCTTCCTTCTCGAGCAATTATCCCTGGGTAACCGAGCAAGAGAATCCATCCATCATCAAACGACAGGAGCTTGATAACCGACCTGAAATTGCCTGCCAGGTTTCCTCGGTGACGATTTCGGATTGGCGGCGTGATATCATAGCCTTCCTAGCCGAAGGTAGACTAACCAGCGATGGCACGTTGGCTCCAAAGGTTCGTAATAAGGCCCGAGGCTACACGTTGTTTGGCGACATACTATACAAAAAGTCATCCAGCCGCCCATTGCTAAGATGTCTGGGAGTCCACGAGTCACAGATAATTGTATCCGAACTACATGACGACGAGGGTGCGGCTCATTGTGGTTACAAGGCTTTGATTAGGAGAATTTTTCTCGCAAGATTTTATTGGCCGACGGTCACAGCGGACGCACGGCAAATAGTAAAAACTTGTGACACTTGTCAAAGATTCACGAACGCGATCAACGTACCCGCAACTTCTTTAGAATCCATATCAGAAGGATTGCCCTTCGACCGATGAGGAATCGACCTTGTAGGACCGCACCGATGGCATCTGGAGGGAGACAGACGATCGTGGTAGCGGTGGACTATTTTTCCAAATGGGTTGAAGCTGAGCTGTTATCCGCCACTAAGACCAAAGGCTAACCATGGATAACGGACCACAATTCGATACCGGAGAAATGAAAACTTTTTGCACAACTCACAGGATCAGACAATGTTTCACTGCTCCATTCCATCCTCAAGCGAACGGGCAAGTCGAAGTTACCAACCGAACCATTCTGGACGGACTCAAAAAGAACCTCGAAGGAAAGGCCGGTAAGTGGCCGGACTACCTACAAGAAGTGTTATGGGCTTACCGAACCACCCCTCGGACGGTGACCCAGAAATAACCTTATGCTCCGGTGTATGGTATGGACGCGGTCATTCCGTCAGAATCTATTTTTCCATCTTTCAGAATCGGTACCTATGACGAAAACACAAACGAAGCTGACAGAAGACTCGCTCTCGATCTCATAGAAGAAAAACGAATTCGCGCTCAGTTGAACTCTTCACACTATCAGACCCTGATGAGAAGTTGGTACGCATCCAAGGTACGCCGTCGGGAGTTTAAAGTCGGTGACAAGGTTTTGAGACGCGTTTTTCTGCACACCAAAGACAAAAGCCTCGGCAAGCTCGCCCCGAATTGGAAAGGACCGTACGAAGTCATAGAAAAAATCAAGAGCGGGACATATCGTTTGCAAAACAAGCTCGGGCACTCGTTAAGACTACCATGGAACATCGAACATCTAAAATTGTATTTAGAATAATTTTATTTTCCCGTAATTCGTTAAGTGTGGTCTGTAACAACTTATTGGTCGGGGATGCACTCTTTCCTACCTTTGTGGCGCGAGAAGGTTTTAATGAGGCATCATTAACACCCGACCCTCTCGATTGAGTTAATTAAAAAAATTTACCTTCCAATCTTTGAAGTATTACAAACTTGGTCAGCTGACGAGCTGGTCGACGTTCGTCCTTGCTAATCTTGATTGCTCTGCAGAACCTTCTTTGGTTTTTCAGTTTTCGAACTGATCTACATTTTATAATTCCCGATCCAATGGGAAATTTTCAATATTACATTGATCTACAGAACCTTCTTTGGTTTTTCAGTTTTCAAACTGATCTACATCTTACGATTCCCGATCCTATGGGGAATTTTCAATATTACATTGATCTACAGAACCTTCTTTGGTTTTTCAATTTTCGAACTGATCTACATTTTACAATTCCCGATCCGGAAATTTTCAATATTACGTCGATCTACAGAACCTTTTGTGGTTTTTCAGTTTTCAAACTGATCTACATTTTACGATTCCCGATCCTATGGGGAATTTTCAATATTACATTGATCTACAAAACCTTCTTTAGTTTTTCAGTGTTCGAACTCATCTACATTTTGCAATTCCCGACCTTACGAAAACATTTGAACATCTATTAAAATATTATAGAAAAAACACCCAATAAAATACCAACATAAACGAAATATTGATTGTTTGAGAATTTTATTCACAGAGGGAAATTGATAGGGGACTCCACAGCCCCCAAAAGTAAGACAACAAAATAACAAAACAAAAAAAATGAGGGCGTCGGGATCACGCATCATCCTTCTCCGATTCAGTGTCATCCGACTCATCTTCACAGACAACATCAGAAGGGCCGTCATCTTCTGGCACATCCAACCACATCGACCTAAGGTGAAGGTCCGGGAAGCGATTATGAAACGACAGCACATATGCGGCCTTGGCTTAAGCTGTCTCCTTTTCCATCCACTTCTTGCACTTGTCGACAAAGACGGTGTTCGCAGCTTTCAGCTCTTGGATCTCCCGCGTCAAGGTAGTAGCGCGATCTTCCCTGGCCTTCTTTGTCTGTTCTATGACCCGTTTGGCCTCTTCAACCCGCCCTTCCGCCAGTACCTGAGTCGCTTCAGCCTTCTGCACCTGCTCTTCCAGACCAGCAATCCTTGCCTCTGCGCCCTCTAGCTTCTACCCCAGCTCAATCGCCCGACACTCCTTCATGGTCGCTGGTATAAGAAAATTGTATAGAGAAAGAGTCAGTCCACCGGTTCCCTGCAGCGGGAAAGTATACGGACTTCCAAGCATAGACAGCACCGGTACTTCGTACCACTCGATGACGCCGCGGCAGGGTCCGAGGTTTTCGATGGGCTAGCATCATCAGGGATTACCACCATGGGGGGCACCTTTGAACCACCGTCAACCCGTTCGTACTGATCGAAGAGCTCCGGGACAGTGGCATTCTCAACATCGGGGACCGAACCGCTTTCCCTCTTTGAGCGTTTGGGTTTTTTAGCCCGAGTTCCATCTGTATCGGCATTTCCCTTCCGCTTCAAAGCTAGTTCTTGGGTCGGTGGCGCCTCATCACCCTCAGCAACAGCTTCATCCTGAGGTCCTCGAGCATCAGCCTCTTCAGCACCGGTAGCACCTTGTTCGACCTCGTCGTCGGACTTTGGGCGCTTGCAAGGCGCCTTGTTACGCTTCGGTAGAAACAGGTGCACGTCAGGTGCTTCGGTCTTTGCGATCAAGTCCTCCATACTTGGGGGCTGACCCAGCTGTTCAATTGATAACACTTCTGATGAACAACGCCAGAGGTTGCTCATGATCAGATTTGTATTCTTGAATGCCTGATGCATCGCCCGACCCCAGTGCGTTTTAGCATAATCCTTCAACACTTGGAAGGTAGCCTTTCCCGCTTTAAAGTGATCCTTTTTCAGCCCGTGGATAAACTCCTTCGACACTGCACAAACGCTCGAGATTACTACAAAAAAAAATGCGAAAGACTTACCATCAGGTACCCATGTCCGCAGCAGTAGCCTCAGATTCTCTCGGCTATAAGGGTGACCATTTTCCCAGCAGCCACTTAAGAAGACGAAGCGGTGTTTCCAACCCTTGTCGCCCTCAAGAAAATTATTCACTATCTTCCAGGTGTTGGCAAGGGAAGAATAGAAGAAAGCCGACTTCGGGGATTTAGAGAGCCCGGACATGGCTATGTACTGCTCCATGGGCATGACCCGACCAGAAAGGCGCGATGCCATTATGCAGGACATTAGCGTGTACCAGACGTTGGGCGTCAGCTGAGAGAAACAGATTTGCAGAGTTCTGAAATACAGAAAAATCTCGGGATCCAGGGGAATCTAAGGCCCCAGTTGAATAGTTCGTTAAAAACCACGATTTCTCATGACCGAACATGTACGGGGGTCTCCCCGGGAACTTGAAACCTAACAGTGACGCACTCAGGGATGCCCCACCGGACCAGCAGCTCTGGCTGTTCCTCAGCAGTGAAATAGAGATACTTGCCTTCGAACAGAGAAATGATGTAGTCCGCGGGCAACCAGCGATGATAGGTAGTGGTAACAATCGCTTCTATCTCCTAAGGAAGTGGCTCCACGGGAGGGGCAGCGGCGGTTCCAGCAGCGGCACCGTTTCTAACAGGCAGAGCGTCGACAAGCAGAGCATCTGCATCCGACTCCTCGATATTCGCTACCGGGATTTTATCAGAACTAAGGGCACTAGCCGCACCCGGATCGGTTTCTCGCAGCTACCAGTTTGGGTCGGGTTGGCCTCATTTTGTTCTCGACGGGCGCGTTCGGGATCCATTTCTGCGGGAGTCAAGGCCGCTGATTAAGACCTAAAAAAGTTATAGCTGTGTTAGTACCGGTTCGGTATCCTCGTATGAAGGGAGTAAGCTGAACCATCCCAAGGAAATTACCTATCATCGGAGAAGTCGGAGGACTGGTTTTACCCATAGGAAGAAATTGACCTCGGCCGCGACGTCGGGAAGAGAAATAAGGCGCGGTAGCGTAAGAATTAACCAATGAAGGCGTCAGACGGCTTGTTTGGGCAACGGGGGGAGTGCGGAGAGCTGCTGCTAGAAGATATGGCAATAGGCTCCGAGGTCTGACCTCCAGATGATTCGGGCAAGATGAAGGCCTCAGCAGGGATCGGATGGGAAATAACAGGGTCGTGAGGCTGCGGTATGGGTGTGAATGGTTTGGTATTAGGACTCCAGATTAACCCCACGCGTCGGTATTCTTCAGCACGATGATCGATGCTAGCCCAGTCCACAAATCCGAACGCTGGTTGTTTCTTTTTGGGTTTTGGTTTCCGCTTCGGGTGGCTATGTTTCATAAAACGAGCTTTCTCTCTCTAGAAAAATCTAAGCAGCAATTTCTCTCTCTAGAACGCTTCTGAGAGCAATCTTTGTTTGTGAGGCATTTATAGGCAAATTTTTCTAGCCGTTGCATGCACGGGGAAGTCCAAACGATGGAAAGCAGCGGGAAGTCGAAAGGGTTTCATGAGAAGTTGTGCAAACAAGCACGCCTCGAGTAGTCGACCAACACGTGTCGCTTTTGGTCAGAAAAACACAGCAGACGTAGGCTAGCTGAGTCCGACAGAGATGCTAGTATGGGATTCACCAACCCGAAATGGTGTGACCGATCGAGGCCCATAAAGGTGAACGAAGGCAGACCCAAAACGACTCAGGAACAATCCGCGGGATGAAACGTTCCCGACCACCTCTGAACAAACTAGAAGGGTCGGGCATCAGATGGAATGGAAGATTAGCCCCGCAGAGGAAACCAAGATTGATCGAGAGGCCAAAGTACAGAGGCAGTTTGAGCTAAACTGTCTAAAAGTCTTCACTCCGTCCGCTCCCGAAGACTGGGGGCCTACTGATAAGGGAGCAATTCACCGATATTAAGAACAAGGGTCCGATTGTGAATAAAAGAAAATTAAATACCTATTAGAATATTTATCATTAATTAGAGAGTAATTTGTAAACAATGTATATAAAAAGGGACTAAAAGGGAAATAAAGTAAGCCCACCAATGACATAAATGGGTCCACCTTCCAACACTATAAAAGGAGATTCTTTATTCTTGGTAGGTGGGACATTCCACATTATTCTATTCTTTTTGCACTTTCTCTCTCTACACTCTCTCTCTAGTCACATCAGATTCAAGATCCGAAATATTCCTTAGTCATTTATTCTCTCATCAATGCTGAATTTCATTTAGTAGTACAAAAAAATTAATTTTTTGATGATATTCTAACAAGGAAGGGAGATAACGGCCTGTATAATCATGTAATTCATTCAAAGACGAACTTCTTCTTTTTTTGAGTTTCACAAAAGCAAGAGCGTATTATTTCTACAACTTAAGATCATATGCAGTCCACGTACTGTAATAGATGAAATGGACAAAACTAAATACCAACTACAACTATATCTACGTTTGTTTCAATACCTACAACATCTAAACTCGGGCAATAACATCTTGAGGTACTTTATGAAACTATTTCATTATTGGGTACTAGTTTGGCATTAGACAAATGAGAAAGTATTTATCGGTAGTTTTCTCTTCTTTTAATACTGCTAATTAATAGTATTAAAAGAATTAATACGACTAATTATGAGTATTAAATTTTCCACATATTAGTTTAATTTTTTTAACAGGTTTAATTTTATTTCCCAAAACATATAATTTAGACCATTTGTTTGATTAGTCTCGTAAATATAAACACAACGGTGGTTTCGATTTTATTTTTGAAATTATTATTTAAAAGATACAAACTTTTAAAAAACACTTCTTTTTTTTAGAGTTAGTGGACAACATTACAAATAGTGATATTATAGTATTTTGTTAAGTGCGAGGTACCAAATATGGATAATCATCTTATTTGATAATCAAATGCTGATTTTGAACTAATATTAAGATTTATATGAGAGTCAGCCTTTTTTTATTCATAAACATTAGTTTTTTAAAACTAAATTAATTGATTTCACATTTATAAAGACAAGTTTATATTACGTAACATATTATTAGGTTTTATACGTTTTGCATGTTAGGGTAGATGAGATTTTATGTAAGGCAAGTCGGATTTTATATAAGGCAAGTCGAATTATATTTTATAACATTTGACTCCATTAACAATTTCGCATGACATATTTTCTTAATCGATATAAACGATTCAATGCATGTTTTGTTTTGTTTATGAACAAAATGGGATATGAGGGATTTTTTAGGTTAAAAATTGAATTAGTTATATTTCAACAATGTTGTATTTTAGTCCCTTATGTTTATCCAATGTCATCAAATAATCTTTTATGTTTTTTTGATATCACCAACTAGCCTCATGTTTCAACATAGTTACAATTTTAGTTCTCGTTAATTACCCCCAAAATATTAAACTACAAAATTTTAAAATATAAAAAACTAATGAAAAACAAAAGATAAATATAAAGAACTAATTTGAAACAAACCAAAAAAATAAAAGAGTAATGATGAATTTTGTCCGTTAATTGTAGTTCGTGAATAAAAGATGGTAAAACAAATATTCTCAATAGGGAAAGTTTAGTATAAATATCAGTGGGCTGGTTGTAGTTTATTAAATACGTGAAGTTTATTGAATAGGTGAATGATCACGACCAATAAACAATTAGCACCAAAAAGACCACAATATTCAACTTGGTGACACGCCATAAAGAAGTGCGTATTTAATAAATTTGTCAACCATAATTAAAATAGAAGAACGGAAGGATGTGAAATGAAATTGTCGCCGGGTCTTACTGTGATCACATAATGCTACATCCATTATTGGGGCCTGTCATCGACTGTTTTGCATTACCGCCTTGAACCGTTTCCTTGTAAACAATTATTTGGTCACACATTTCTTTATTTACGGGTTGTAGTCTTGTAATCATATCTGTCTTTATTTCTTCTTCGAGTTTTTTTATGGCCTCACGTATCCTGGACTCCACCTGATTAGAGTCATAACTGTTAAAATAAGTACACTTTGGAAGAAATCAAGAGCAGAAAAATGTTAGAGCTACCATCTTCGAAATCTGATTGAGGTGTTGGTTCAATGATTTTTGAATATTTTGTTTTAACTCAGATAATTCTCCCTGAAAACGAACTTCTTTTTCGTCAGTATCAGACTTAACCTGTGAATGCATAAAAATATATATATAAATAACTCGTAATTTGGTTATAACATGCTAAAAATAGATTAACTAAGAACTTGCATTTCTAAAGTGCTTCTTTATATTGAGTACTCCAACATTCTCCATGACTCCATCAACCAGGCGGAGGAGTTTCTGAACTTGATCAGAATTTTTGGATTGATCCTTGTTATTAAAAAGCACCTTACGATCTCCACATAGTTTAAGAATGTCCTAAAACATCATAACAATATATGTATTAGTGAAAGCGTATGTTAGTCAACAAACTTAGTGGATATAATCAGAACTAACATCAAAACTCTTTGTGCAGTTGTCACGTAAATAATCTTCCAAACGTTTGTCAGAAACACTGTCATCATCAGTTTCCTCATCTACTATGTCCCCGCCAGTGAATACAATAATCACGTAATCAAATATTTGTCTTCCAAAACGACCTTGCAGGAACTGCACTGCATCTTTTTCCTCTTCCGA
The DNA here is from genome assembly GCA_036936605.1 of Limnanthes douglasii subsp. nivea. NCBI lineage: Eukaryota > Viridiplantae > Streptophyta > Magnoliopsida > Brassicales > Limnanthaceae > Limnanthes > Limnanthes douglasii. Next base: position 588,961 of record JAUPFV010000004.1, on the reverse strand, counting down.
GAATCCATTCTCCAACGAAAGAACTAATAATATGGCATGAATACCGTTTGAGACTAAATCTTTAAACTTTAAAATGTCTTCACCAACGGTTTCATAACTCCAAGGAGTATTGAATAATCGACCTGCAATACTTACAATCATAGTATAAATCTTGTGCAAAGCTGGTATAACAAGTAATCGTGTATTAGTGAAAAATAATAATATTCATTTTACCCGGAGTGTCGATGATTTCAATATTTTTGCCTTGTACGATATCGCTTTTCCGTGCTAAAACAATTTCATTAACTCGTTTCGTTTTCGTGGAGGTTGTTGACTTGAAACTCTTTTCAGCCATAATGCTGTTGCCCGTTGCACTTTTTCCATTGCCGGTTTTCCCAAATAGTACCATTCTCCGTATTTCGTTGGCAATAGGTTGCGTTTTGCTGTTATTCGCAGAAATATACTCTTGCTCTCTTATACCTACAGAGTTAGCTTCCGTCTTTTCAATAATTGGTGGCATTTGCGACTTTAGCTTTGTAACTTGATCTGCCCTTATATTCTCTTCCAATTTTCTTATCTTCTCAGCATTCTCATATTCCATCTGATGTATATAAGTATAACATTAAATTTGAAAGAAATCTAGATGACATAAACTTCTTTTACCAACCTTTAAAGTATTCTGCACCAGTTGTTTGTTATATGATTTTTGAATCCTTTCTCTGTACAATGATGATTCTCCGAATAATCTACCAGCCTCCTTTACTTGGGGTTTTATGGGACCAACCTATGAGTTGATGAAAAAGAATGTTAAAAGCACACATTTCCAACTGACGAACAAACAAAGATTCAATGCTAATGTGCTTGCCTCTTTATCACGATGTGTATAAGGCTCTCCTCCGTTATCTGCTAGAACTTTATCAACAAGGGACAAAAGTTTTTGAACTTGAACATATTTTTTGGATTCATCTTTTGTTTTGTTATCAAAAAGAACCGTACGATTACAACACAGCTTTAGAATATCCTGTACATCACAAGAATATATTAGTGAATACATAGTATAGCCAACTTAAGGAGAACTTAAACAATCGACTCAGAACAAACCTGTAAACTTTCTGGGCAGTTTTCACTTAAATAATTGTTTAAAAACTGATCATCATCAGTATTAACACTGTCATCTTCAGCTTCTTCAGTTAAACAGTCTCCACCAGTGAAGACAACAATCGCATAATTAAATATGTCCCTTCCAAAGAGATCTTGCAAGTAATAGAATGCCAGTGCTTCCATTTCCGAAAACCGATTCTTCACCGAAAAAACTATCAGTATTGCATGAATCCCGTTTCTTGCTAAATCTATGCACTTGAGGATTTCATTTCCAATAGTTTCATACCCCAAAGAAGTATCAAATACTCCTGCAAAACATAAACATCGTATCAACCTTGTGCAAACATCGTATCAACTTTGTGCACTGACAGCATAACAAGTAAATATGTATTGATGAAATGTAATAAAAGTGATTTACCAGGAGTGTCTATAATTTCAATGTTTCGGCCTGTTATGATATTACTTCTCTGGGCTACAACCTTTGGAGTTTCACTATCCATGCTTAGAGTTGATTCAAACATTTTATTTCCCAAAATACTATTTCCGGTTGCGCTTTTTCCGTTACCACTTTTCCCAATTAATAACAGTGTCTGCATTTCGTTTGGAATATGCGGATTTTTGCTTGTATTAGCAGACGTAGGCAACGTTTTGTTTACATCCACAGGTTTAGGGTCCACTATGTGTATATCCCCTGAAATATCAGCCAATTCCTTTGTATCCACAGGAGTAGGCATCGCGTCTCTTATACCTACAGTGTTAGGTTCCTTCCTTGCAGTAAGGCTTCCAGGTATGCTGCCCTTGTTCGTTTCAGTAGGATCATAAAGTAGTTGGGATGGCTCCTTAACCTCTACAACTTGATGCACATTTATTTCTTTTTGGGCTTTTCTAGTCTTATGGCTATCCGCCACCTCAATCTAATGAAGCATATAAACATAAGAAAACAAGTTAAAATTTAACAAAACCAAAAGGAAATGATGGTGGTAATTACCTTTGTAAGCAGCTTGAGTTTTGCATGATTTGATTTTAGAATTCTTTCTTTTAAAAATGATTTTTCTCGAAATGTTAATTTGTTATAAAGTGATCTTTGTAACTACCTATATTATTTTTACTTTTTTCTTTTAAATATAAGGAAAATGTTGTACACTGACTCGGGGCATTCCCGAGTCAACTACCTATGTTTTTTTGTTATAACTTATAACTATGTGTGGTGTTATTACTATCTAGCTAAAAAAATTCTGAACATCATACCAATAAATTAGTGAATGCATGTCAGTCAACACAAACTGAGACAATATAAGCAGAACAACCGACCTTTTGACTCTCTTTCACGTTGTCGTCGCGTAAATTACTTGTTAAAATTTCGTCACTATTAATTTCATCTTCAACCAACACCGGCTCTTTTATGTTTGCATCTGATACAGGGTCCGTTCTGCTTATTTCTAGAAGCATAGTATCTGTTTCTTTTGTATTCACAGAACTATGCACGGTTTCGTCCATGCCCATAGCGGTAGGATCCTTGTCAGCTGTATCCACAGGAATAGTCTTCATTTCTCTCGTATCAACATAGCTACAATCCGTCTCCCTTACACCAACAGGGTTGTCCTCTAAATTCTTTGTATTTACATTTGTAGACTTCATTTGGTTTTTATCTGGTACCTAAAACAAAAAATAATGGAATTAATTTTGAATCAAGTTTCGTCAGCATATATCTGTCGTGTCTCTATGTTTCGTCAGCATATATCTGTGGTGGTTATTCAATCTGTACTTGGCCACGCCATTTCTTATCAATAATTTGAGAGCACAGGTTATTCAATCTTTGTTTCATTTACCGTGAGCGAAACAGCTTCAACTTCTTCTGTCTCCCAAGTATTAGGCTCCATTTCGCTTGGACCAACAACAGTATTAAGCTCCATTTCGCTTGGACCAATAGTCTTATGCTCCATTTTAATATCTGAATAAAGGAAAGGGTAAATAATGTTTTAGAAAATTGATGCAATACTTACTGAACTCTGAAATAAAAAATTACTTGATTCTTTTTCTTTTTCAGGACATAAAAATTTAAATGGAGGATGAGTTTGAGGTTGATTAGCATGCCAATATATACAGAAAACATAGAGACATGGTCGGGTTTAAAAACATTCATTGATAGACACACTTGCTCGCAATAAATTATATAAAAATATCTTGTTTGGTGGATCCAAACATTTTAAAATGTCATTTGACAACTTCACCCATCGGTCATTTTTTTTATTAAACTGTATTGTTCCTCTTTATAATATTGTTTCCTAATTCCAATAATTTTTAACAAGTAAATATTAAATTAAATATCCAAAATCACACATTTTGCTTTATTATTTATTTTTGGTTGATATGTATAAACAGGCTTAGCAAGAATCAACAAAACGTTAGGATATATAATATTTCCTTTATTAAAGTACAAAAAAAGTTTGATAGCTAATTCCGGTGCTTTACCTATAAGGTTTTTTACCAATTTTAATTTTGTTTGTCATCAAATTTACTCTTCAAACATTTAATCAAATATCAATGAAATCTTCTTAATAAAATGTCACATCTTTAATTATCTCAACAATGACTATTAAATTATTAAAATTAAAAGAATGGAATTAATTGGAGTTGCTCAAGTCAATGACATCGAGCACCTCACCTCTTTCGTTAGAGCAGTTCGTTAAAATTAAGAATGAAATTAATCAGAGTTGCTCAAGTCAATGACATCGTGCACCTTACCACTTTGATCGGAACACTTCATTAAAATTAAAAATGAAATTAATTAGAGTTGCTCAAGTCAATGACATCGAGCACCTCACCTTTTTCATTTGAGCACTTCACCGTCCCTAATTGTGTTTATGACAAAATTCACCGTCCTTTATGGCAAAAGGTCGCAAAATACTGTCCGCTTTGGATGATTAGTTCCGCACGGTTTTACTTTTTGTATACTCTCAAAAGATCTCTTACTATTTGAGAGGGGTTTACGCTTATATATACTATATTCTTTTCAATGTTAGCAACATGGGACTCTGGACCAAATAGAGGATGAAGTTTAATCTCCAACACCCCCTAAAACTTGATCTCATTAATCGGCGGAAACAACATTGTCGGGCGGAATAAACGTCGCTCAATCATCAGCGGAATAAAAAATTGCTAGATGTGTTGAATGGGCAGAAACACTTCGTCAAATCACAGCGGAAACAACATCGCTGGATATTCAACACATTTACATCGATCCCACATTTTCTAAGAACTTGGCTCTGATACCATATTAAGAATATATAAGTGTGCCTCACATACTAGCAAGATATTGTCCGCTTTGGGTGATCAGTCCCGCACGGCTTTGCTTTTTGTACCCTCCCAAAAGGCCTCTTACTAGTTGGGGTATCCCTCAACAAGTTGAGGTTGATAAGGGAGAATAAAAGACAAGGGAAGAATTGTAAAGAAATAGTTTTATTGGGAAATAAGTGTAAAGAAATAGTTTTATTGGGGAAGAATTGTAGAGAAATAGTTTTATTGGGAAAGAATTGTAAAGAAGAAGTTAGAATAGGGGAAATTGTATAGAACACAATATAAGTGGCTATTATTGAAAAGTAAAAGGATATAGGGACCAAAGATGTAATAAGTAGAGATTAAAGCGTATGGGGCCCGCAATTGTACTATATAAGGACCACATGCGCTTCACAGATTCCAAGACTGAATATAATATTACTTTCTCTCTCTACTTAACCTAATCCGCACTTTCTCTCTCTAAGAAAGACTCCTAAACAGAATACTACAGACTATTGTGAGACTAAAAGATCTTCGTATCACAAAATCACCCCCAGACATTCTAAAAACTCTTCAGTGGCGCCGTCTGTGGGAAACAAAGATTGTTCTCACGACAATCGTTTCTTGGAAATAATTCTTATTCCGAGGAAAGTTATGGAAGAGCAAGGGGACGATTTTGTTAACAATTGCGAGGAGAATCTTGTTGGTGACGATTACCGGAACGACATGGAGTACGAGGCACGTGGGGGCCACAGAGTCGGAGATACATTTAACGACTCAAATCTTTTGGCTCGAAGGAATGAGCTGTTGTTAGAGATCGAAAGGTTGAAGGCAGAAAAAGAAACCGTACAGGCGAATCTTCGTTCCGAGATAAGGAGGGAACCAGATGGTGAAAAAGATGATCGCGAAATCGATTTTCGTCCTAAAGCCAGGGACGACAGATATAGGGGGACGAACGACGATCATCGAGGAGGAAAGAAAAACGACATGTGGATTCATCTGATTCAATCGACTATTCTCGATACAGCTCGGTTGAGTCGTCTCCTAGGAAAAACCGAAGAAAGAAAAGGCATGGTCGAGGACACATAGATCATCGAAGGGGGAGAAGCTCGTAGAAAAGAAATCCGAGGGAGAAGAATTATCATGATCAGGCTGATGAACGGGACTATGGCCAGATGAAATTCCATTCTGGAAACCAAAACGCCGGCCCGCGAAATTCGGAATGGCAGCATCAGTATACCCTGCCGACTGAGGAGGGATTATATTTTCCAAGCCATGAAAACTTGAGATCCAATGTTTATTAGATGAGTCATAATTGGAGGGCTTCGCCTTTGGCCCCGGAAATATTAGTGGGCAATCTCCCGAAGCACTTTGATATTTCGAAGCTGGAGAAGTTCGATGGAACACAAGACCCCGATAACCACATCGAGCAATTTAAAAACTTCATGATCAATTTCGACGACGATGATAAATTGTTTTGCAGAGATTTTTCTCAGACCTTCAAAGGGGTGGCTTCCAAGTGGTATAATAGGCTTCCGCAGGGTTCGATAAAGAATTTTGATATGTTATGGAATATTTTCAGACAGCATTTTGTGGGGAGCAAAAAGTTCAGGGCCAATGGCGATATGATAATCTATTGTAGACAAAAAGTGGGGGAGAGCTTGAAGAACTATACCAACCGATTTGTCAAGACAAAAACAAACATGGAGTATTGTAAAGACTCAGTGGCACTTGCAGCTTTCCGAATGGCCTTGCTCCCCGGATTATTGAAGGACACAATAGCTGAGAGTCAAGCCATGACCTTTGGAGCCTTGTTGGATCAGGTGGAAAAGAGAATTTTGGTGGAGGAAACTCAAGTTTCGGAGAAGGGATCCGAAGACCAATTGGATCAGAACCAATTTCAGAGATCCGAGTCTAGCAATCAAGAGGATCGTGCCAATGTTCAGATCAAAAGCACGAGTCAGTATCCGTCAAGGCAGAAAACAAATTCACAATATTATGGCAACTAGCAAACTTCACAATATCAGGGGGCCAGACCAATGTCGAATAAGTGGGTTCGACCGGACTACTTTGCAGAATTTACGGAGAATGTTGCTGCCATATTTGATAAGGCAAGACCGACGGTGTCGTTCAGAAAGCCTTTTCCTATTCAAACTCCGAGGGAAAGTCGAAGTATTAACAAGTATTGCAAGTTTCACGAGGATATCGGGCATGACACCAAGGAGTGCATAGCTTTGAAAAAAGAAGTGCAATCTTTGATCGAAAATAGAATGTTGCTAGAGTTTGTGAAAAAGCATTCCCAGAGAAATGTTGTGGTAAATACTGTTCCAAAAAACACTGACACAGCCATGGTGATTTCCGAGGAAGTTGATGTTCTTGATATTGAGCAAGAATATCTGGATCCCAAGGAGGGCAGGAACAATGTCAATTTGGTGGAAGAAATCGTCACGAGGGGGAAAGTAAACAGCCTCTGCGCCCTCTTCGAGTCAATGGCAATCTTTGGAGGGGATACCATAGCGGGGAATTCCAATAGCTCGCGGAAGGGACACATGATCAATCTAACTACCTAGATCGAGGTAGGGGTGTCAGCGCAAATGCACCGCTTACCCTCGTCAATCATATGTTTTGATGATGATAATATGAGAAATATCGCGGGACCACACGAAGATGCGGTAGTAATTGCTGCATGTATTGCTGGAGATCAAGTTCAGAAGATACTTGTTGACACAGGAAGTTCAGCGAATATCCTATTCATGAGAACTTACATGCGAATTTCTGACCCACCGGTTATACGACGTTCAGACAGAACTATAGTAGGTTTTACTGGTGACACGGCGTTGGTGGTAGGAGAATTCCAGGGTGTGGTTGAGTTAGGTCGAGGGCCATTCAAGAAGGAAGTGGAAGTCTTGTTTATTGTAGTCGATGCACCAACTTCATATAATGCTATTCTGGGACGCTCTTGGTTATCCCGAATCTATGGAGTCATTTCAACGGTATATCAGTGCCTGAAGTATGTGATAGGGAACAACATCAGAACAGTTAGGAGCAGCCAAAAAATGGCCCACGAATGTTACCAAATTGCTTTATCTTCGAAGGAGAGTCGGGGAGGAATTTCGGATAAGGCATAGCAATTAAGGAGGGCCTCCTCGGACATCATCCCATGTGATGATCCGAGGGAGACCCTCGGGTTTCTGGTCCCGGAAGAGGATTCCGAGGGATATGATTATGGACATGGAAAAATTCTCAAGATCGGAGTTAAACTCTCTTTTGAGTTCAAAGAGAGATTAATTAAGTTTTTGTCTAATAAACTCGATATGTTTGCTTGGTGTGCACAGGATGTTACGGGCGTACCACCGGAAGTAATATGCCATAAACTTGCAATACGACTTGATGTTAGACCCATTGTCCAGAAGAGGAGACCAATTTCTCAGGAAAAAGGCTTCCGCTATTCTTTTGGAAGTGGAAAGGCTATTAAGCGTAGGCCACATTCGCGAGTCGCATTATCCCGTATGGGCTTCAAATCCAGTCTTCGTACGGAAGAAGAATGGCAAGTAGAGAATGTGCGTTGATTTCACAGATTTGAACAGAGCTTGCTCTAAGTATCCATTTCCGGTGCCCCGCATCGATCAGTTATTAGACTCAACCTCTGGCAATCGACTGTTATCTTTCATGGATGCGTACTCAGGATATAACCAAATTCGGTTAGATGCTCGAGATGAAGAAAGCACTTCTTTTATTACCATGAGAGGGTTATATTGCTACAAGGTAATGCCGTTTGGCTTAAAGAATGCAGGTGCGACTTATCAGCGCATGATCAATAAAGCTTTTGAGGGACAAATTGGTCGAAATGTGGAAGCATATATTGATGACATGCTAGTCAAAAGTTCGCAGGACGAGGATCACCTTACTGACTTAGAGGAAACTTTTCACAATTTAAGTAAGGTCAATTTGAAACTAAATCCAGATAAATGCGTTTTTGGGGTGAGGTCGGGCAAATTTCTTGGATACATGATCAGTGAAAAAGGTATCGAGGCTGACCCAGAACAGATAAAAGCTTTAGTCACAATGACTCCCCCTCGGAATATGAAAGAAGTCCAAGTCCTGACAGGAAGATTGGCCGCTCTAAATATATTCATATCTCAGTGTTCGGATAAATGTGCACCTTTCTTCAAGGTGTTGCGGAATGCGAAACAGTTTCATTGGACCGACGAATGTTCAGCCGCTTTTCGCCACATCCAAAAATATTTGGCATCACCTGAGGTATTGTCTAAACCATTGGTGGGGGAAAGATTAATTGTCTATGTAGCAGTATCCGATTGTGCGGTCAGTGTTGTTCTACTTCGGGAGGAGGACACTTTATTAAAACCTATCTACTATGTCAGTAAAAGTTTGCTGGAAGCAGAGAAGCGATACCTCAAATTGGAGAAGGTTGCTTTGGCTTTGGTCACAGCTGCTCGGAAGATGAGGCCTTATTTCCAAGCACACCACATAGTTGTCCGAACGACATTTCCCCTAAAAGGTTTATTACAAAGGCCTGATATTTCTGGGAGGATGACCAAATGGTCGGTGGAATTGAGAGATTTTGATGTAGTATTTGAGCCTCGAACGGCGATAAAAGCCCAAGTTTTAGCTGATTTTTTGGTTGAGTTTCATTCCGATAGAGAAGACATGGAAATCGTTGACCATCTTGATGAAATGGAATGGTCAGTTCAAACGGATGGAGGGTCGAACAACTCTGGAAGTGGTGCGAATGTCCAGTTGGTTTCTCCCGAAGGGATAGCTATGTTCCAAGCTATTCGATTTGGTTTCAAGACAACTAACAATGAGGCGGAGTATGAGGCAGCATTGGCGGGTTTGCGCTTAGCTCGAATTTGCGGGGCTAAAAAGATTAGACTGATCAGTGATTCACAGCTGGTGATAAACCAAGCGTTGGGAGAATCTGAGGTCAGAAAAGATAAGATGATACAGTATCTGAGAGCACTAAAAGACTTGGTTTTTGAGTTCGATGGGGTCCAATATGAGCATGTTAGAAGGGAGGCAAATATCATCCCAGATTCCTTGGTCACGGCCTCTCGAGCGGAGGGATACCCATAGGTCTTGATTCAGGAGCACCCCTCGATCATAACCGATGCAGACCATTATATGAATATTCAAGAGGAAAGTAATGTACTTTCACATGATTGGAGGTCGGAAATTATTGACTTCTTGGCAAACGATACTTTACCTGAGGGAAAGTACGAGTCAAGGAAGATCAGATTTAAGGCCCACAGGTATATTTTATTGGGAGGCATTCTGTATAAGAAATCGTTGAGTCGCCTATTATTAAGGTGTTTGACCAAGGATGAGTTGCATATTGTCCTATCTGAGTTACACGACGGGGAAGGTTCAGCCCATTGTGGTTATAAGGCGTTAATTCGACGGGTGTTTTTAGCTGGGTATTATTGGCCAACTGTTTCTTCTCGACGCGAACGAATTGGTCAAGCGATGTGATACGTGTCAGCGTTATGCTAACGTAATCCACCGTCCTGGAGTGTCAATGGAGAGTATATCTGAGGCAGTCCCATTTGACAGATCGGGCATCGATCTCGTTGGGCCCCTACCAATGGTGTCTGGGGGCAGACAGACCATAATCGTAGCGGTTGGTTATTTTCTAAATGGGTCGAAGCGGAACCATTAGCAGGGACAAAAGCCAAAGATGTTATCAAATTTATCCTTTCAAACATTTGCTGTCGCTTTGGGGTGCCGCTGCAGGTTACGACGGATAACGGACCTCAATTTGATAACAAAGAGTTTAATAGTTTTTGCCTTTCGAGGGGCATACGACAATGTTTTTCCGCTCCATTCCATCCTCAGGCTAATGGTCAGGTAGAAGTAACCAATCGAACAGTTCTGGATGGGTTAAAGAAGAATTTGGAAGGAAAGGCCGGGAAGTGGCCTGATTATCTACAAGAAGTACTATGGGCTTACCGGACAACGCCTCGAACCGCCACTGATGCATCTCAATTTTCCTTAGTATACAAGATGGATGCAATTGTCCCTTCAGAAATTGTCTTCCCATCTTATCGGGTGGCAAGTTATGCAGAGAACACAAATGACCAAAGCCGAAGCTTGGAGTTGGATTTAGTTGAAGAGAAAAGTCAACGCGCGCGATTGAAATCTTTACACTATCAAACACTTATGAGGAGCCGATATGCTTCCAAAGTAAAATACAGAGACTTTAAGGTGGGTGACAAGGTATTACGTAAAGTCTTTCTACACACCAAGGAAAAAATTCTTGGAAAATTAGGAGCCAACTGGGAGGGCCCCTACGAAGTCACTAGAGAAAGTTAAACAGGGCACGTACCGATTGAAAGACAATGAGGGGCGATATCTGCGTCTCCCATGGAACATCGAACACTTAAAATTGTATCTTGAATGAGGAGCTAGTTAGAAAGTAATGTTTGTACCTTTTTTGTATTTTCCAGTCACCGAACATAGCGAGGGCATACTTTTTCTAACACTGTTAGGCACAAAAAGGTTTTAATGAGGTCTTTCTATGAGCTACTTAATACAAAGAATCCTTTGCCTTAAACTATTATTTGGGTCACAACAAGCAGTGCCTCGAATTGTTATCTCTTCGAATTACTATTTGAGTCACATTAATCTGTGCCTCGATTTTCCCGAGGCGTTTGGATCAGAAAAGGATTTCGAAAAGGTATACTCGTCTTAGTTTTTTCAAAACTTTCTGAGACACGTTTTGTTAACTCTACAAAATAAGCGGGTCGGATCCATTTGATATGGGTCGGTTGTACGCGTGACTACTACTCTTCGATTTCGACGTCGAAGTTCCCGACCCTTTTTTGCAATATTGTTGTGTCGGTGGTGGGACGATGCGTATCGGTTGAGGCTGTGGATTCGAACATAGCTTCTGCAAGTTCTGCTGATATGAAACTATTGTTGCATGTGCGGTTTGCTGAGCTTGAGCTGCTAGTTCCAAAGATGCAGTTTCTTCAACTAAAATTTGCTTTTCTACTTGAGCCAACAGAGCCGAAAAAGTGTAAGCTTGCTTCTTTGCGACCGCTTGTTTCAGTGGTCCTGGTAATAATCCTAACCTATAGCTAGCCAAAGCAACACTTTCTTCACAGTAATCCAAATCGGTATTTGCATTAACAAAGCGTCGGGTATAATCTCGCAGACTTTCCCCGACATCTGTCAGAATTTTTTTATAGTATCGCCATTGGCTCGAAATACCTTGCTTCCCACAAATTGCTGTCTAAACAACAACCAAAACATATTGAAATTTGTTATACACCCCTGGGGTAAACGGTTATACCACTTGGGAGCCGGATCCTTGAACGTCATTGAGAAAGCGCGACAAATTAGTTTGTCATCGTTATCGAAACTCAGCATAAAATTCTTGAAAGCCTCCAAGTGATTATTAGGATCCTTCTTTCCATCATATTTTTCTAACTTAGATATGTCGAAGCGCTTTGGGAGATCCCCTGCCAAAATCTTATCGGAAATTGGCGACGCTCTCCAATTATGCCAAAGTCCAAAAGCTCCGCTTCTTAATCCCTCCGTGTGCGTCATATACTGACCCTCCTCATTTGGATTAGCAAACTGGCTCCCAATCCTGTACCCATGGGTCTGATTTCCGGAAGGAAATGGAAAATGCGTTGCATTATGTTGCTCAGTCTTGTCGATTGCCAAAGCTCTCCCTTTTTCTACTGAAACAGGGGTTATCTTTTCGACACTATTGTCGTGATGCTTCGACACTCTCACCCGTCGTGACTTGTGATGTCGGTTCTCCCGACTTCTCATTGTTTGTTTTTCTTTTCTACAGGGGAGGATGATTTGTACTCATCTTCCTCGGTTGAGAACTCATTTTCAAGTTTGGTTTGAAGTCTGGGCCTTCTTTTTAAAGCATTGTCATGTTTTCGCGCTCGCGCTCGACCTTTATAGAAATCCATTTCATATGACTTTTCAACTTGGCCATTTACGAGCTGCTTTCTTCCACTTAAAGCTTCTTCTTTTTCAGCACTAAGCCTATGTATAACATCCAATAATTGTTGCCTAGTCATGATTAGTGTCGAACGTCTATCATGACTTCGCTCGCGTCGAGCATGATCATCAAGTTGATCTTCAGAGCATCGACCTCCAGAATAGGAAATATCTCTATCAGAAGAGACTTTTCCCTTCGACTTTATGCTTTCTCTCGCCTCTATATTCATTTTTCAAAACACACTTTGTAACAATGACTGAAGATTGGGTCGGTATTTTGTAGAACCTGATCTCCGAGTACCTTGTTTCCCACAGACGACGCCAATGAAGAGGTTTGAAATACTCAGGGAGCTTTGTGTAATTAGTTGAATGTGAGTTCTATTATGTCAGTGTGTGCAGAAATATAAATATAGAGAGAGAAACTTGTTAAATCAAGTACTAATCATTAAAAAGTGTCCTTTCTCCTAAAAGGAATGTCCCCTTATATAGTAACAGTAGTAGGACCCCCTTGTCACATGACCTTTACTATTTAGTCCTTTTAAATACAATTGTTTCCTACCCGGATCCTATAGTTACAAGTTGGTTCATATTTATATATTATTTACTAATTTGGTCCTAGTTTAATTTGGTAACTTCTTCATTTAACAACTGTCGTAACGTCAACCATTAACCCTCACACAATCTTGGCATCGTTTCAATTTATCACCATTAATCCAACCATTTATTTTATTCCCATCTAACGAACCAAATACTTTAACAAATTTCATAACTCATCATTCACCTTGTTACTTTTAAAGAAAACATGTTCATCATTTATCATTATTCTTTATCCTCTTCTTTCTCAACACAATTGTTTTCTCTACTCATATCGACTACGTCAGAACTCCAATACTGCAAACTTCAAGTTTCTCGTAAACATGTATCTATCATATCTACTTTATCCTTTATTTATTTATTTTCTTTTACCTAAATTTTTTTCTGCATAAAAACTGCATCCCCTTAACTTTTACTAGAAAATATTACCTATATTCCATAGTCATAGTATTGAAAGTCTAATATAACTCCACATTTATTGTATCATGACTTTTCTTGATACTCATCCCTCTATTCTTAATAAAAAACTATCAGAACTAAAAAAAAATATACCGAAAAAACATTCCCAAAAAATTACCCATTATAAAAATTTCAAAGACTTAGACCCTAAAGAATTTCCAAAACAAATGTAGTAGAAGACCAAACTTTCCTATAAATATAAGTTTGAAGAAGAGCATAAATATTTTAGGTATGAATATTTTATACCAGACTATATAACAACACACCGACCAAAATTGGCAACTCGCTCGATCGTACTGAATAATATGAAATCTTCTTTTTTCTTGCTCGATTTGAATGAAGTCTTCGATTACCATTTCATATTTATATTGTTGACTTATTTAAGCATGTTTGAATCTCCCACAACCAACTAACAAGCAGTGAGTGGTGTGTACTACTTAGTGTGTTACAGAGTTCAAAACCTTTAAACATAGACATTCCGTTATAATTTTTTTTTGAGTGTCAAAATCAAATTACTTCAAGATCAACTATTCTATTTTTTAAATTTGAAATACTTTACTCGAATTATAAATCCACCCTCCTCTAATCATAACTGATTGTAGCCCAGAAAGTCCAAACAAAAGCCTTTTTTAATTTTATTTTATTTTATTCAAATAACCTACGTATTTAAATCAAATTTGATTAATTAAATTATGAAAATTATTTTTCTGAGTCTCCTTATTTATCTAACCCAGGGTTAGGATATTATCATTGTTTCTTTCTTCTATTTCCGCCGCGTCATCAGTTTGGTATCAGAGCCTCAATTCCTGCTATGGGGAAGCATGTTTCTAAAGTCTGACTATTCTTATTCAAGGTTTAAAGAAAAGAACAACACACATGGTCATGAAGATCAAGAAGATCATTTGAGTATGAGGGGGCATACCAAACGTTTCAACGATGATCGTATTGACCGGTTACTGAAAGAGTTTCAATTGGCTACCAATCGTCGAATCAAGATAAATATTGCTTATCGAGATGATGTCTCATGCTATGAAACAGTTTTCAAAACCATCTTTTTTCATCAACTGGACATGGGGATGTTGTCTTCAGGCTATGAAAAGGTTTTCGAAATTATTATATTTTCATCAACCGGATGGCTTCAATGTGACTTCGAATAAGGAACACTCGAGAAGAATTTATCTTATTCAGATAAGGGAAACAATTATAATTCTCAATGTAACGATTGAATAAAATAAAATAAATAATATGGATTCTTGATGGTGATGGTGATGTGAATTCGAGGACGAATTCTTGTCAACCTAGAGAGGATGATGTAGCCGAGAAAGTCCAAACAAAATCATTTTTTAATTTAATTTTATTTTATTCAAATATCTTATGTATTTAAATCAAATCTAATTATATTAAGTTTGATTTTATTTTATTTTCAAATATTTATTTTATTTCCTTATATTATAATTTAGGGTTTTGAGAAGCAATTATATAAAGCCTCATATACCCTATTTTAACCACGTTGTCAATAAAGAAAGGATGATGTAACCCGGAAAGTCCAAACAAAAGCCTTTTTAAATTTTATTTTATTTTATTCAAATATCTTATGTATTTAAATCAAATCTAATTATATTAAGATTTGATTTGATTTTATTTGATTTTAAAATATTTATTTTATTTCCTTGTATTATAATTTAGGGTTTTGAGAAGCTATTATATAAAGCCTCATATACCCTATTTTACCGTCAGACTTTGATTAATTGAATTATGAAAATTATTTTTCTGAGTCTCCTTATTTCTCTAACCTAGGGTTAGGGTCTTATCATTGTTTCTTTCTTCGATTCTTCCGTCACGCTATCAGTTGGTATCAGAGCCTCAGTTCCTGCTATGGTGAAGCATGTTTCTAAAGCCTGGCTATTCTGATTCAAGGTTTAAAGAAGAGAACAACACACATGGTCATGAAGATCGGGAAGATCGTTTGAGTACGAGGGGGCATACCAACCGTTTCAACGACGATCGTATTGACCGGTTACTGAAGGAGTTTAAATTGGCTACCAATAGTTGAATCAAGGTAAAAGTTTCTTATCGAGATACTGTCTCATACTATGAAAAAGTTTTCAAAACCATCTTTTTTTCATCAACTGGACATGGCGATGTTGTCTTCAGGCTATGAAAAGGTTTTCAAAAATATTATTTTTCATCAACCGAATGGCTTCAATGTGACTTCGAATAAGGAACACTCGAGAAGAATTTATCTTATTCTGATAAGGTCAACAATTACAATTCCCAATGTAATGATTGAATAAAATAAAATAAATAATTTGGGTTCTTGATGGTGATGGTGTTGTGAATTCGAGGACAAATTATTATCAACCAAGAGAGGATGATGTAGCCCAAAAAATCCAAACAAAAGCCTTTTTTTAATTTTATTTAATTTTATTCAAATATCCTATGTATTTAAATCAATCTAATTATATTAAGATTTGATTTTATTTGATTATTATTTTATTTTAAAATATTCATTTTATTTCCTTGTATTATAATTTAGATTTTGAGAAGCTATTATATAAAGCCTCATATACCCTATTTTACCGTCAGACTTTGATTAATTAAATTATGAAAATTATTTTTATGAGTCTCCTTATTTCTCTAACCTAGGGTTAGGATATTATCGTTGTTTGTTTCTTCTATTTCCGCATCGTCATCAATAACTAGACAAAATATTTATTTATGTCACAGAATTTTGAGAGTTTAGAAATTCTACCGACGTTTTGGTCAGATAGAAATAAACGTGAATGCAAACACATAAGATATGATCTATTGAACTTAATTTTAATCTCTAACCAATTTATCTTAATTTTATAATACATTCCTTTTTTTGTTACTATTTCTGCAGACCCACACAAAATACTCAAATCTTTCAACAAATTCTTTCATGATGACAAGTCGTTAATAATTTTATATGTTGTTGCTTGATCCATCTACCAATATGATTTCCACTATCTATTCATACTATAATACGTTATCCAAGTTAGACTATGGTCTATACCCGAAATCATCTTGAGCACCGACGAAAGACCAATAATTTATAAAATTAGATAACAAATAGTAGTATAAAGTTCCTTGGCTATCTTCGCCACGAAATACAATTAAACAACAAGTAATCGACATAGGATTTCCAAAAAAAGACCATGAACTTGGAAAATTCAATGCTACTAGTGGTTTTCCAAGCAAAGCTTCCCCAAGCAAGAAACATCTTACCATTGACTCAAATCTTGCCTTGAAACATTATACTCTCAACTAGATTTTTTCAAAAACATCATCTCATTAAGAAAAAAATGTACTTTGATGATATTGAATAAATAGATCCCTTTTTAGATGAAGAACCCTTACAGAAAAAACAATAACTCAAAATAATAAAAAACCGCACTGCTTATCCAACACCAATACTAATCGCACCATCAATACTATTACTCCTACAACAAAAACAAAAACCAACAATCCCCTCAACAAGAATGCTTGCAAAAATGTACTCCCTCCCTCTAACTAACCTAGCCAAGAAACAGACCGGGAAAAAGCCCCAATTGGAAAAGTGGACCCTCATTCGACCTAAACCAGGGAGAATCATCAACTCAAATTTTTAACACAAATTTTGGATCTAGTGGAAGCCCCAATTGATATCGAGTAAAAACAACCCATTCTACCACATGATCACCTATCTTTGTATCTATTTCATCCCCAAACTTAATAACATCATATAAAATTTCACATTGTCCCAACATGGTCCAATACAACACTATGAATACATTTGATATCATTGAGAGGCAAATTGAAATACAATTAGATCTTCACTTTCTATACTAAATCCTCTTTTTATTTATTAAAAAAATATTACACTTTGTCAACATATTTTAATTCATAGTTAATATCATAATTTCCAGAGTATTCATAAATCTGTAAAACTTGCCTACATGACAATGACTCCTCTTGATATTGATACTATAGCTAACTGCCAACCCAAAGACATTGTTAGCAAATCCAACACATAAAGGAGAGAATTAATAGCAATCCAGCACGACTTGCACAACTTCAAACAAGCTCGTGACAAAATCAAAAAAGATAAAATATATTGTGTTTACTTTATTGTTACCATCGTAGATGAGAATAATACGGCTATTATTGAGAAGAATCCAATACTCACTCAAAATAAATAATTGATCAAACAAAATACCTCTTGGACCACTCTAAACACAATGTCTAAAAACATTACACTCTACAACCGAAACAAATATCTAAACATTGAAATTAGGAAGCTCGTTGCTCAAATTTCTACTTTGAATTTGGAAATTAAAATTCTTGAACGAAAATTCATTGATTTGGAAAAAACTAAATATGAAGAAATTAAAAATATTGCAAAAAATATCCAAAGGTTCTAATAAAATAAATTTAGAGAGAGATTAGCTTGTGGATTTTAAATGCAAACCCTGACATCCAGCTTAGAAACCTATATGAACTATTACCTGAATACGATCGCCTTAACCAAACGCTTGAACAATCAACTTTAGCAAAGAGGGATGAAATTTAGAAAAATATATTAAACCTATGAAATAACCCTCTGCTATGTTCCTTATCGAGAAAGATAAAAAATACTAACCATGTTAAAATGTAGTCTGTGACGATAAAGAAACTAAGAAAAAATATGAAAAAGCTCATCATATGGTAAACTATCCACACGTCAAGACTATCAACAACACTGATCAAGTAGTAACTTGAATGAACATTTTATCCATTTGAATGTTATTTATAATATTTTTAGAAGACATTTCTGCATTAATTTTTTTTATTATGCTTTATGTTTTGTATAAACTTAATTATCTTAAATTTTATCCCATGTCATTATATTCCCTCTTACTTTTAATTCTATTGGTTATATATGTTTTATGGGTAAAAAACACCACAGGTCCTCCATGTTTGTCACTTGTAACACATTAGTCCTTATTCTTTGTCTCTGTAATAAACCGGTCCCCTATATTTTAAAAATGTAACAAACATATCCTTTTTTTAAATAAATAGGTCCTTCATGTCTGTAATAAACAAGTCCCTCACTTTTTTAATTTGTAATAAACAGGTCCCTCAAATTTTCAAAAAATGATCTATTTGTTACATTTTTAAAACATAGAGGACCGATTTATTACAGAGACAAAAAATAGGGACTGATGTGTTACAAGTAACAAACATGGAGGACCTGTAGTGTTTTTAACCCTATGTTTTATTGTTGACGAGAATCTAAAAAACAGTTCCCTCATACTTAATGATTAGTTAATATCGATTAACTTAGTTTTCGCCACCTTTTCATATATATTATTTCTCCTATGATGGTTGCATAAATATTTAGTATGCTACGTCAAAGTTCAGTATGACAACTTCCATAACCTTTCAGTTTTGTTAGCTTTAGGCTTGGTTAAATAACAAATAATCACGATATTGACTATTATGTCAGGACACAATATTGTTATTTACATAACTTTTTGGTCTTTCAACCTTAGCCTTGGTTTATTAACCATAATCATTGATTTTACTATTATTTTCGGGTATAGTATGACCAGTAGGTTAACCGTTTTCTTTTTTCAACTTTAGGCTTGGTTTATTAACCAAAAATTTCAATTAAACTATCACGTCAGGTTACTGTATGGGCCACTTATGTGACCATTCAACCTTTTAACCTTGGGCTTGGTTTAGTTACCATAATCTTTTATTTATAATTATATCTAAATCTCGTCTATTTAGCTTGACTTACGTATTCTATAATTTATAAGAGGATTTTTAACTAAGTCATGAGAGATAGAAGTAGAGAAAGAAAATGATTGAGTGATAATATGTATTTTTATTATTCTGGAATCATGCTATTTTGTCTAAGGCTTTTATTCTATTCATACATCATAACTGGATTCGATTACTTCTTTTATTTAATGGGTAAAGGTTTCTTCCCACATTCCCTTAGTGACACATATCATGGTCTTACATGCTTTTTTCCAAGTAACTGTGATTTATATTATTTTGTTAAGTGTCCTTTTTTTTCAAATACTTATTTCCTTGAATTATATTATTTTGTTGATCGCATTCTTCCTTAAGGTTTGGTTCTGGATATTTATTCTTCCACTCAGTCGTCTTTCTTGCTATTGATCGATATATATTTAGCGAGGGCTTTCTTGATTGTTAAATCATCATTTGACTGCTTTGTTTTTGTCTTTTTTTTACCTGGCTTACCTCGTTTTTATGAGGAAGATACCCTCTTCAAAGGATATATCATTCTGAGGACTTCCCATAAACCTTTAAGTACATCTTTTTAGAAACTATTTCTTAGAGGAATAAAAGTAGACGAACATGTAATCGTTCTGTGTATAGCACGTATCTAATTTATTTTTGATATATTTTTTAATATAATATTATTGTGAGACATGCATGTGCTTTCTTCTTAGTTTGATATGTCCACATGTTATATGCTTTTTATGTTTACCATGAAATCACTCTAACATCCCAAATGTGTATTTTACACTATCATTAGGATGGTGTTACGAGTTTATATCATTTGGTATATTTTTTTTGTTTATATGTAAAAATTATGCAACATTGATCATATCTTCATCGAACGGTTGGTAATTGCTAATGTGGATTATATAAAATTTGAGATAGAAAATATAAACTTAATATTTTTATTTCTACACTACATGAGAGAGAGTGCAGAGCCCCTATATTTTTTACGTTACTGGCATGGATCGTATTCAGCTACCACATTGACTGTTGCTTTCACTATAATTATTCACAAGTAGGATATTTTATATATTTCTTAATTATATTATCTTTAGTGATTTGGGGTTTATAATTTGGGCTTAGGTTGATATAATAGGAGGTGGAGTAGGATGTTTAGTGTTCATTGCTAGAAAACCCTGGGTAGATCAGATTTCAAGTGTTAAGGTGGCATAACCCTTAATGTCATTAAACTCCATATGTGTGTTTGATTTTAAGTTGACAAATTCTCTTCTTGCACATCAGAAATAGCTCGCAAGTGGGGTTTGAATAAGAATAATACGTTATAAGAAGCGACCCCCAACCTTCCACTAGAAGATAAGGTGGAAGACAAAGTATTTTTAGACCTATTTTTTGATCGGTTATCTCACACTTATAAAAAACTTACCAAAAAAGGACAACATTGGTTTAGAATAGAGTACAGTTTTCCTGACGTGGTTATTACTCGAGTACCTAAGCAAGTCAAGCATCCTCATATATGTCGAGAAGGGGAGACTTGTTTTTACACCAATCTTTGTTACTGTCGACTTTCCTTACCGCTTCACCGGTTCATAATTGAATTCTTTATATATATATATATGCATATTTCCCTAACCGAGTTAATGACAAATAACTGGCGAATCATGCCTAATATATTTGTTAGTTTGAATGTGTTAAAAAATACTCATCTTGTTGGAAAAATTCTTATCTAGTGTTGATGTGTACAAGTCGTTGTGGACCCATTTTTATTACATATCACTGTGGAGTGAGAATAATATTTTCAATTTTGCCTCCTCGGAAAGACATTGGATACTTTCTTATCTTTGTGTCGGGTAACTAGGAACAACTAATAAAGAAAGAAAACCACCAGTTGGAGAGGATGCGGGTGTTGATATGTAAGCTAGGTTTGATGTTATTTTTGTTCTTAAGTAATGTTATAATTAATATAATGATATATGTCTATATACTGTTGAAGGTATAACCTTGGGAAGTTATCATAGGTTATGGAGAAATATATACGAGGGTCCCATAATTAACCCTTTCAAGATGTTATCTGATGTGGTGTACTCGATGTGGTCGTTATAATATCACTGCTTGTTTACGCTAGTAAATTCTCTTTTTGTTGGGTTGTGGCTTGTATCCGAGCTGAAAATAGACGAAGATGGAGTTTCCACGCTTTGAGTAACATGGGAGGAGGCCGGTGGCGATTGGTAAGTTGTCTTTTACTGTAGTGCGGTTATAGTAAAAAAACTCGTTGATATCGGCTTAGATGCTGGTAAAAATAATTGGTAAAGAGAAGGATGTAACATACCCTTGATAGGGTGTAAAACATATATGAACTAGTGAAGATATCGACACTACTCAGCAGAATCCAAAAGAAGAAGAAGAAAATAGTCATTAAAATTGAACCTGCTACTTGGGTAGAGGAGCTCAAAGATACGCCCAACCAGTCGGAACAGAATAAATCGAGTAACTATGTTCTGGTTTTACCCCATTAAAGGTGGACCACAGAAGTAAAACCCGGTAGCCCTAACCCTTTGATTCTTTAGAGGTAAATAAAAGAAGAATGCTGAAAAAGATGGCGTCCTAGTTGGTCAACGAAGGAGTTTTTTTACATTCTTGAGTTAACTTGCTAGGCAAGGGCTATCCATTGTTGCTAGCCTAAACTTTTCAATTAAACGAGAGGATGTTGGTGTAACTAGTGTACAACCTTTATACACTTTTTGATGATATAATTTCAATTGATTAAAGTTCTAGTAATACTTTAGTGTGTTACCATCCATGTCTTGTAGTCGATAGGCCTCCTGGTGTCTTTTGGAGATTATTCTGTATGTTCTCTCCCAACCGGCAGCCAGCTTTCCAGCATTCTTGTCTTGGACACGTTGGAATATCTTTTTCATGACCACGTCATCTATTTGGAAAGCCTCAAAGTTTAATTTGGAGTTGAAGTGCCTTCTTTTTGGATTTTGTAGGGCTCATACCCAACACCTCACCTGATCTTGTCGATCTTGGTTTGAGTCAAGAGATAAAACCCTTTTTACTGAGCTTTATTGAGTAATTCGTTATATGGTAGGTGAGATTGATGATTTCGGCAAGGAACACAACTTCACTTCCATACACCAAATAAAAATGAGTTTCACTTGTGGATGATTTGGGGGTCGTCTCATATGCCTATAAAACCTCAACTAATTTATCAAGCCATTTTCCTTTAGCCCCTCTAATTTCTCTTTACCCGTTCCATAATAGTACGATTAACTACTTCGACTTGACCGTTAGCCTGCAGATATATGGTGTAAAAAATTATTGATCTATCTCATGCGTGTTGTAGAAAGCAATTACCATTGCATTTTGGAATTGGAGATCATTATATGTCATCAATATGTGTGAGATTCCAAATCGTGATAGAATTTGATTTTGAAGGATTTTACATATCTTTTGGGCTCTAGTCCTAAATACAACCTTTGCTTTTACCAATTTGGTAAAAATAGTCGAACTCTACGACCAAGTGTTGCATTTTACATGTGGTCATATGGAGAGGTCCGACCAGGTCAATCCCCGCTTATTGAAATGACAGGATCCGAGTATGATACTTATCGCCTCACTTAAGAGATATAAAAACCATTCTTATACTCACCCATAAACCATAAAAGGAATTAGGATACGCTGTGTCCCTCAATATTGTGTCTTTTGATCAATTATAAGGTTGAAGCTTTCCTAAAACACAAACTTATGTTATTTATCGATCTTGTGAGTTAAACTGTAAATCATTATTCAATGTCAAATATTCTATACCACATAACACCAAGACTAGGGATATAAATATAAGACAAGATTTACCCTGCACTCTTAGTTTATCAACGTTCAGAATCTTGAATTCTTCAATGCATGAATGGATATGTATCCCTTATAAGATCGTAACCTCCAGACAAGATACACCCTTTATATAAGACAATATAGGAACAATTAGAGAGGAACACTCAGTTAACATATTATCCTCGACAAGGTAAAAAAATTCAAACCGAGCGAAAATGTGTATACTCGATTTCGGTAAAATAGATCCAGATCAAATGAAGTAAGAAGCAAATTTTTAGCGCCGATGGAGCAAATCAAGAAGTTATCGAGGGAAAAAATCTCTTCGTTGAGGCTAATTGTAACCGTCGTGCCTTATGTTGACCATCGTAAATGGACATGTGACTTAACAAGGACATTCGTGCGTTCTAGAATTTATTCCACTAGTTCCCATTCAACTCCAACAGCCCACTATCAATATGATAGTTACTTGTGAAAGAGAAAAAACTCATCTCAAAATGTATAAATAGGGCTATAAACATAGAAATTGTATGTTTTTTTTATTAATAAAATTATCTTTTTACAGTCATTTGTGAGTATTTTTTGCTAAAATAATCGGCACCATCTGTGAGAAATTCTAGTCACAAGGACCTTGCTTAGTTTTAAGAAAACCAAAACCATAAGCTATGAGGATTATAACTGAATACAACTATGACCGAACTATACTCCATATTTTTCTTTTAGTGCATGTTTAATGAAAATTCAACGTGATAAAATCTTTAATCCCAAGACTTAAAATTTCTGGCCACCTCTACCCATACCATATTTAGTCATTTTGGTTTGTCCATCTGTTTAAGGGTGACATGCACTACTAATTCTCAACTTTGTATTCGTGAGACAACATAAACTTCAATAAAATAACACCAAACCTTGGATCTTAGTCAACAATGATATTTAAAGGTAGATCATGTATATGATAGGCCTCTCGAGATTACAAGGTAACAATATTTATAGCATCTGTTATTTTTTTGCACGCAATAAAATAAGGCATCTTAGAAAAATGATCTACAATTTACAAAAATAGAAATGTTACCTCTCTGTGTCGGACGTAACCCATATAACAAATTCATGCTTATATTTTTCCAAAGATGATCTAGTATAGGTAGCGGTAAGTATAAACCCGCAATGGAGCTTGTGTATTTTTCCATCTAGCAAGTCATGCACCAGTCACAAAGCATATAATATCTTTTTACAAATAAGCCCAAACTAATTGACTAGATATGAACTTTAGAGTTTCATCTCACCAAAAGAATCGACTTCAATAAAGTATTTTCTCCAATGATGAGGCACAGTTTGATTCGATTTTTGTTAGCCATGGTAGATTTGTAAGATTTAGAGCTTGGGCAATTGGGTGTGAAGACTATGTTTTTACATGGTGAATTGGAGGAGTGAATCTACATGAGACAACCATAGGGATTTATCGAACCTAATATGGAGGACAAGGTTTGTCTACTGAAAAAGCCATTGTATGGTTTGAAACAGTCATATAGGAAATGGTACAAATGTTTTGATACATTAATGGTGTCAAAAGGGTTCACAAGGAGTCCATATGATAGTTGTGTTTATCATCAAAGTATGTCAGGCGATTCTTATGTTTACTTGTTGTTGTATGTTGATAATATGCTTATTGCTGCTTGTAGTATGTCACACATTGTGCAGATAAAGAAGCAGCTTAGTGCCGACTTTGAGATGAAGGATCTGGGTAGAGCAAAAAAGATTCTTGATATGGAAATTATCAAGGACAGAAGTTTAGGATCATTACACTTGTCTCAAAAAAGCTATATTAAGAAAGCAGTACAACGATTCAACATGTTTGTAGCTACTCATTTCAAGTTGTGTGCAGCAGGATCAACCAAAGACGATGTTGAGTTGGAACAAATGTCGAAGGTTCCATATTCAAGTGCAGTTGGTAGTATCATGTATGTTATAGTATGCACATGTCTTGATATTTCACATATGGTTAGTGTAGTTAGCAGGTACATGGGATGTCATGGGAAGGAACATTGACATGCAGTGAAATATATACTTCAGTATCTTAAGAATATTGTGAATGTTGGCTTAACTTTTAACAAGACCGATATTGGTGGATCGCTGAATGATATTTTACGATCAGTGGTTGGTTTTATTGTTTGTGTTTTTTTGGGTGATATGGATAAAAGAAGATCTCTGACATGATATGTATTTACTTTAGCTAGGAGTGCGATCAATTGGAAAGCACAGTTGCAAGCTACAGTAGCTTTGTGTACAATAGAGGCAGAGTATATACCGGTAACAGAAGCGACTAGAGAGGCAATATGGTTGCAAGGTTTGGTGGTAGATTTTGACTTGAATATGACTACTACAAATAAAAATTATGACATTCAAAGTGCCATACACCTTACAGGGAACCATATGTACCACTGGCGTACAAAGCACATAGATGTCAGGTATGAGTTTTTTTGTGATATAGTATAAAAAAGAATTTTTGATGTGAATAAATTGTCTACACACGATAATCTAGCAGATATAATGACCAATATAGTATCAGTTTGGAAGTTTAGGGAGGGCCTAAACTGGATTGATATTCGCAGTATATAGTGCATGCCTTAGAGGTATTTGGTGAGCTAGAAGAAGAAAAGTTTCTTTATTGATATTGAATAAAGGATATCCGCCTCGAGAGGAAGATTTGTTGAGAATAAGTCGAATAATGCCTTGACAATGTACCGTGTTTGACGGTACCGTTTTGTGTCATTAACAGTGAAGCTATAATGAATAGTATGATCTTTAGACTTGTGGTATTAGCCCATTAGGCCAATTGTCTAGTAAGTGTATTTATTCCTTGTAAATAGATCACTAGGACTACACAAAAATATAATCTAAAATATGTAACCCTTTTCTATCATAGTGAAACACTTTTCTCTAGCGGCGCCCGTGGACGTAGACAATTGTCGAACCACGTTAAATCTTATGTTCTATTCTTTTTTGTCCTTTATTTGTGTTCTATTTTATTTTTGTACAGTGCTTGAGAAATTTTGTGATAAATTGCATAGTAATTTCTAACAAAATTGGTATCAGAGCTTTGGTTGTGAAATTAAGTCTTGCAATTAGGGTTTTACAATGGGGTCAACAACAACAAAATACAAGACTGAAAAAGTCGATGGGGGATCCAGTTTTGCATTGTGGAAGATTAAACTGAAATCTTCATTGGTACTGCAAGGGTTGTGGAGAATAAGTTACTAGAAGAGATGAAAGGAGAAGAGAAGCAAGATCTTCAAGAAAGGGCTTTGTCTTGGATTCGAATAAGTGTGAAAGACAACGTTCTTCGCGAGATTAGAGGTGAGAAGACTGATGGGTGTGCATAGAAGAAGTTGGGAGAACTCTACTTAGAGAAATCAGTGGTGAACCGATTATATTTGAGGAAAAACTTGTATGATTTCAGATTGAAAGAATGTATGTCTATCAGTGAACACTTAGATAATTTTAAATTAATTATAATGGACTTGAAGAATATTGACATCAACATTGAGGACGAGGATCAAGCTTTGTTTATTTTGATATCGTTACCGACTCCCTATGTCAAAAGGACGCGGAAAAAAAAAACAAGATCTTCATTTTCTTTCTATTAAAGTTTTATATATTTTTTCGAAATATATCTCATACATTTTTAGAATTATTATTATTAATATATATATATAGATATATATATTGATTTAATTTTAATTTCAAATTTTAACCATTATAAAATAGTGTTCGAAAAACAAAAGATGGTAAGCACTAAGCATGATAAAAAAAAAAACTAAGTCTCACGAAAACAATAATAATTAAATAAGATTTGAATAAGTAAAATTAAAAAGATGGTTATTATAATTAATTGAATTAGATTTTTTATCTTTGAAAAATATTAATCTCTTGCATTATTGATTATTTAACATTAGATAAATGACTAGTAAAATGTCTAATAGCCCTATATAATTCGTTTAGTGGATCCATTTAATAAATAGAGACTTATGTCACCGAACAATTGAATATAAATTTCGGACAGTGTATATAGTGTCGTGCAAAGCATTATTGGGCAGATTCGAATCCTACCGTAAAAGTGGTGTACCATATCAGTACTCTTTTTTTTTTTGGGTAAATATGGGTGTATATATATATATATATATACAAGGTTACAATCGTCTAGAGAGTCATATGATCTCTCAAGTGAGTACAATTCAGGGTAGTAATGTACCTAAAAGAAAAAGACATGTCCAAGAGTGCCTTGATAAAGGTCTAGAGCACTTGCCTCTTTAAAAAACCTTAACCACCGGTTGGATAAAAACCCGGTCTAAGGAAAAAGAGTACAAGTCTCCAGGCCGGCACTAATGGACTATTACATAGAAAATCCGAAAAACTGAGTGTATCAATGAAAAAGGACTCTAACATGTGAGTCGATAATGCGGATATAATCTAAATAAAATCTTCAAGGTCATGAGAGTGATTCGGATAACGATGGTGTCTTGAGTCACGGTCTCTTCATCAAACACAAGGCGGTTGCGGGCGCGCCAAATCTCTAAAACAGTTGCTTGGAAGGCAAGATTGATGGCGCGGGATTGGTAGGATGTTCCTCGATGCTCCTTCCTAGCCATGATCGGATACGACTCCAGATTTCCTTAGTGAACCTGCAAGCAAAGAAAAGATGGGCACCAGACTCATCTGAGTGCCTGCAAAATGGGCAGCTGATGTTAGGCAAGTCCATGTAGTGGAGAGTGTCTTTCGTGGCAAGACGACGATTGAAGGCTAGCCAGACGGTGAAAGAAAACTTAGGTGGGATGAATCTCTTCCATAACTTTGATAGATTTGGGCATGCCTCACTTTTTGTTCTCATGGCTTCGTATACACGTCTAGTAATTAGTTTTCCGCCCAAAGTACAGCTTTCAAGACCCAGAATGGCACTATCTCGACCCCCAAATATCTGTATCCAAGAGTCTCTAATATCAAGAAGATTCCGAACAAGATGACTGTCTCTATCTCGTCTTTGGTAGTCCCATATAGTTTGTCCTCGAAGATAATACTCATGCACCCATTTTATCCATAACGACTCAGAGTCAGAATGTAATAACCAAATCGAACGGGTAAGAAGGGCACGATTCCAAACTCTGATATCCATAAGGCCAAGTCCTCCTTCATCTTTGGGTTTACAGATTTTGTCCCAAGCAATCCGAGCAGGTCTACCCCCCCTGAAGAAGTTGAGGCAGAGCGATCGGATCGTGTTAAGCACTGCCGAGTGCAAAGGAAAAGCGCGGAACCAAAAGGATTCGACCCCTTGAAGCACGGAGGTGATCAATTGAAGTTTTCCCGCGTAGGAAAGTTTCATATGTTCCCATTTTTGAATGTAACTCGAGATAGCCTCTGTCAAAGAGAAAAAATCAGTAACTGAGACGGTCATAGGAGCGAGAGGTATCCCCAAGTAACGTACAGGGTAAGTGCCAACTTCAAATCCGACTCTTTCCATGATCCGATCATAAACAATACCTTTAACCCCGGCTAGGTATATTTTGGATTTAGAAGGATTCAGTGATAGTCCTGAAACATCTTCCAAATGGCTCAAGCATTCCATAAGGATGTTAACCGATGTCTCATCTCCGTTTGAAAGTAGTATCAAATCGTCAGCAAAAGCGAGGTGGGTAGTGTTAGTGCGGGCGCATTTCGGATAGAATTTAAAACTCGGTTCGCTCGATTTCTTCTTTAACAAACGAGACAAATATTCGAGGCAAATGATAAATAAAGTAGGGGACATGGGATCACCTTGACTTAAGCCCCGCTGCCCACAGAAGAAGCCATGAAGCTCGTCGTTGATAGAAACCGAGAAGGACGATGTAGTGACACAAGCAAGAATCCATCCCAAAAACTTTGGAGGAAACCCGATACCATGGAGAATATCCGATAGGAAGTCCCATGAAACTGTGTCAAATGCTTTGCGAAGATCCACCATGAGCATACATCGCGGAGAAACTCTTGCACGGTTCGAACCTCTAACCAACTCTTGGGCAAGGAAAACATTATCAACACGATTTCGACCACTCACGAAAGCACCTTGTCCTTTATAAATGAGATTCGGAAGTAAAGGGGCCATTCGGTTAGCCAAAATTTTGGTAATCACTTTGTAAGTAACATTTGTGAGCCCAATTGGCCTAAAGTCACCCACCTTAGGATCGTTGTCTTTTTTCGGAATAAGGGCAAGGATGGTGTGATTTGTTGCACGAAGGAGTCTACCAGTATCAAAGAACTCACGAACACAATCAACCAAATCTGTTCCCACAAGTTCCCAATTATTTTTGAAGAAAGCCGAAGTGTAGCCGTCCGGTCCCAGAGCCTTATCATTCCCGATATCAAAGAGGGCATTATGGATTTCATCAACTTCAACAGGTTTGAGAAGCTGCTCAATTTGTTGATCCCCGACGAGGGATCCGTGACTCATGACTGTCGGATCAATGGGGGAGCTTGGCCGAGATGAGCCAAAGAGGTGCGTGTAGAAATCTACAAGGAGGGAGGAAACTTCTGTAGGGGATGTAGTGCGGGTGCCATCATCTCGGACGATGTAGGAAATGTTATTTCTTGCATTATCTCGTTTGATTAAGCTGTGAAAGTATTTCGTACCTCTTTTGCTGTCAACTAAGTGGGTGGTCCTCATACGTTGTTGAAGAAAGCTCTTTTCTGCATTAAGTAGGAAATTCGCACGATCCCGTAATCTGTGTACCTCTTCTTTTAAAGAAACGTTATCATGATTAGCCATGAGTGAGGAGATCGCCTCTTTAAAGGCCGAATTTGCAGTAGTTGTACGCTCTAGAATGCCACCATACTCAGCTTTATTCAAATCTCTTAACGGACGCTTTAAGGATTTCAACTTATGCGCAAGTATATACTGCTTTGTACCATCAATAGACTGACCCATAAACTTTCTAAAATGCTAGCAAATCTGGGATGATCGAGCCACATGTTGAAGAATTTGAAGGGCCGACAACCATGCTGAAAATCTCGAATAATCGAGACAATAACTGGACAGTGATCGGAAACGGGTTCCATCGGAAGGAACGTGGCTTTGCATAAGAGATCTTTATCACTCCACCCATGGTTTATAAGGACTCGATCAAGCTTGGCCCAAGCAGTACCATTTGTCCAAGTAAAGAAAGGACCTGTGGAAGGAGCATCGACAAGACCGTGAGATATCCGAAAATTATTTAAATCAATTAACTCACCATTTCGAAGTGGGGCAGCCCTAATTCGGTCTCCTGAAGCACAGTAGGTGTTATAGTCTCCCGTAATCATCCAAGGTAAACGAATGTTGGTCCCTATAGTGGTTAGGTGCTCCCAAAGAACTCTCCTTTGTGGTACAATATACAAAGGGTAAACAAACGTAACATAAAAAATTTCTTGAGTGACGTTGCAATGGACTTGAAAATGGATGTGTTGTATTCCAATTTTATTCACCCTACATGCCACCCTGATAGCATCCCAAACAACAACGATGCGTCCTCTACTTATAACATCAAGATTAGAAACATGATTCCAACTTATGAAACGAGAAGACATAAAATTATCTAAATGTTCTTGCGAGAATTTAGTTTCTAAGAGGCAAAACATGGGCAAATAATTTTGTTTGTCGAGATTACAAACCTTGGAGAGAGAAGCGCCTAGATCTGTACTCCCACATAGGCCACTGATGTTCCAAATAAGTATCTTCATTTATCAACCAAGGAGTTTGTGGGCACTCCGCGCCTCACATTTTTCTTTGATCGTTTGCCTTGTACTTTTTGCCATGGAACGGTTGATGGATCATCTGCGTTGCTGGTGAAAGTTATGGTTTCATCTTTGTCTTGCGGATGGTCAAATATGGGTTCCTGGTCATTAACATAAGTCATCGGTGTATCAACTAGGGGGCTGATTCGGCTAGGCAAGTAGTCAGTATTATTTGAACGGACGTGTTCTTTATTGGTGTTGTTCATCTCTTCTCCAATAAAAGGGGTGGGAATTTCAGATGATCTGGGGCGTGCGATGGGCTTAATAGTCACTTTCTGAGATGGTGTAGAAGTGATAGGATTACCTCTAAGGCCGCTTGTTATGTCACTTGCGTTCTTGCGTAGGTTTTGAGCTGCCCGGGATGGTCGTGTCGAGGTTTTTTTCTGCTTCTCGCTGATTTTAGTTTTACCCTGCTCTGTAGATGGACAAGTAGAGTGATTGTGTCCAAATTTCTGACACACATAGCACAAAAGTGGGTAATTTTCGTATATAACAGATTGAGTATATCGCCTACCACAGGGAAGCCTCACACCAAAACTCGTAATTAGTTTTTTTCTAACATCAATTTCTACTAGAATTCTAGCATAATTCATCCGAGTCTTTTCGCATGTAAATTGATCAGTAAAGAGAGGCGTACCAATCTTTGAAGAAATCTTACTTAAACCTGTTTCACTCCAAATGCTAATAGGGACATCATTTAGCACTATCCATGTTGGAATTGTTGTGAACAGATCATCTGTCAGCATGACATCTTTATCAATTCTTTTAAGCATAAGAGTTTTACCGTAAGTAATGTAGGGTCCGTTAGCTAGTACATGGAGCAGATCTGATTCGGTGAGGAATTTAAAAACCGTCCATTCTTTTCCATACGGCTGAGTTTTGCAATTAACACCCCATCTTTTGACAATAATATCAAGAGCAATTTTTCCCGGGAACTTACCAGTGAAGCATCCGATAAGACAATGGCCCCAACTTTCGATGAACGGAACTTCATCTGCCGGATCAAGGATGATATCGCCATCATCTGAAGGTGGAGGGATAAATTGGAGCTTGAGGCCTTTTGAAGCTAAACGAGAACCTTGGAACAAGCTGGAGAATGATTTAGTAGGAATGGCGGAAGAAGGAGTTTGTGTTGTAGGAATGGCGGAAGGATTCTGAGCATTCTTATATAATAGATCCCTCTGCTCTACATTAATAGCATTATATGCTGCTGGTCCATTATTTCCATTTTCGTTACTGCTTTGAAATGGATTAAATGCTGCTTCTCTAGACAAATTACCTTCTTTACTGATATTATTAGCTATCACGTTACTTGTTTGAAAAGAAGAAAATCGGTCTTCTCCTTTCCGTTGTGCATTTAATGGGTCTGATTCTTTATTACCATTACCGGATTTACTTACCTTTCCCATGTTCTTTTGAAGAGAACCGTTTCTTTCTTCATGCGCTTTATAAGAATTAAAGTCATTTCCATTTGAATTCAAATTCAAACTTCCTTTATTTGAATTCAAATTTATATTAGCTTTAAATTGATTTGCTCCCTTTCCATAAATATTCTCGTTCCCATTTTTAAAAGCATTAAGTGAACCGTTACCTTCCAATGCAGTTTCGTGAATGTCGGTAGCAACATTCCGGTCACCGGAAAAGGTTCCGTTTACAGATTTTGTTACCTCTTTCGATGGAGAGTTCGCCACAATACTTTGATTTGCCAAGAACGGTTCCGAAGACAGATCTGCAGGCGTCAGAGCTAGTTGTTTATTCTTTTGTTTCTTTCTTTGCCCCAATTTTCCATGAACTGATTTGACACCTTGCCTTAACAATGGAACACCAGTAGCAGCAGTCGCCGGAGAAAAAAAATTGAAATCAGTAGAAACAACAATCTGTTCGTCGGAGGCAGTTAAAAGTAGTTTTCCCGTTTCACGAACAACAATGATGTTTCGATCTTTATTCGTATCCTCTTGTTCATCGCTTAGTTCTCGTTCATCATCACAAGTATCATCATTGAACAACATTTCTCTAGTCACCGATGGATCGAACGGAACTAAAGCGTTAGGAGAAGCAATAACAAATCTACACTCATACCGTAAATTTTAGAAGCACTCCGTCTTCTCTTGAGTACAGTTTTCTTCTCGCCGGCCGGAACTTCATGAACATTAACTTTCGCTAGATCCTCCAATGAAGAAATTAGAGATCGAACTACATTCTTACCGGAAACTTTTGAATCACTTCGTCTTTGAACATTTTCTGTCTTCTTACGAACCAGAATTCTCTCAATATTATCTTGTGGTGAATCTTCCATTTAAATAGAAAAATTGATAATAATCATTCCTGCTTATAATATGAACGAAATCTGGATTAATCTACTGTAAGGTCGTCTGATTCACCAAAAGCATAAATCGTCCAGAAAAACTTTGTTTATTTTTGGAGAAGATGTATGATTCGGAAGAAACAGTAGTGGGTGAAAAAGCGTCTAGAAAGAAGACAAAGTGTTTTCTTTCTAGAGAGAGAAACTTCCCTCTAACTTTTCCAATATAAGGAGTCCTTTTAAATTCAGTACTCCTTTTATATGTGATGTTTTAGGGAAAAAAAAATTTAATTAACGTTTTCAAATACTGGTATTAATAGTTATATACCAATTTTATCATTCCTCATTTAATTAATTTACTTTAGTTTTGCTCTCCCTATCTATTATTCATAAAGGTTATTTGTTGCCCCCAAGGGGGTAGCCGAGTTGGTTGAATATGGTGTGCTTGTGACCAAAGGTCATGAGTTCGAGTCCCTCTACATACGCTTTCTCGACTGAGCCTGTCACCTTGTGTGGTTTACCTTCTGACGTTAGTTTGCAGGCTATCGCGTCAGACTGAGGGTTTACCCTATGTGCACGCATTGCACTCTGAGTAGCGGCTGCGAGTTCCCTCCGAAAAAAATAAAAATAAAAATAAAGGTTATTTGTAGAAATTATTCATAGATGTCTTTTTTAATTATTGTGCATACATATTTAAAGCAATAAAGGACAGAGGAACTATATACATAAAATTTGGCATGACCGCTATTTGGAATTGGTTAAGGTCAAACAAATAATATAGCAGGAGTCGTTATAAAATAGGAGTAATAATTTTTTTATAGAGATGGTATGATTGGGTTTCGAAAATGACTTTCATATAGACGTACACGCTTGCAAAAATTATATAGAGACGTGTAACGTGTTGGATCCGAACATTTAAAAGCTAAGTCAATCACACTGAAAACTTCGCCATCTTTGATTTGAACATTTCACCATCTTTCATTTTATTTGGTTGACCTAAGCGAATTTTATATTAATTTAGAATACATATATTAAAATTATTGAGAATATTATAAACAATGAGTTATTAATATAAAATCCGTATAAATTAAATTTATATTTTGATTTACCGATAATATTTTTTAAATAAAATTTATCGATAATTATTTCTTTAGTTCTTTTTTATAAAAATATAAATTCTTATTTTAAAAAAATAAACAACAAAATTTATAAAAGTAATTTGAAAATTTATTTTTTTATTTTCGCAACCAAAATACTCTTAATTATAATTATAGTAATTTGGACACATTTATTTTCTTCGCATCCAAATCACTTTTAGTTACGCAATGGGAACACATTTATTTTTTCTCCGTCAATTTACTTTTAATTACGCAACTAGAACACAAATGTTTTTTTTAAACTAATTTTGCAACCAGATTACTTTTGTTTGCGCAACCAAATGCAATACAAAAATGGGAAATGACACTCTAAGTACCTCTTTTCCATATTTATTTGTATTTGATGCACCAAAATGGGCTAATGCTCACTTAATACCCACCTCAATAAATAACTCCTTATGAAGACCTAATTTTTTATTAATACCCAAAGTACCCTTAACCTAGTATATAAGACAAATTTTTAGAAATAATGGGTATTTTCACCCAATCAACAAATTTGAATTTTGAATTTATGACCCAACTGTCAGTCTCTCTATTAACCTACCAAAATACCCGTTTTCCAAGGAGGGTCAGAATTTTTGAATTTCTGTATCTCCAATAAGTCGCCGGTAGCCAGTGTTAATCGTCGGCGATTAACACAACCACCTTATCCACCGTCGAACACCGGAGAAACACAATCTATAGCCATTCACCACCATCGACAACCATCAACCACCATTATCGGCTTGAAAGCCCCGATTCCGGAACCTGTTTAACCTCTGTTCTTGGAAAGACGACGCCAAAATCAAAATTCCGTCGACAATTTCAGGCTAACTAAAGTCGAACACTTGCCTTCTTCCTCAACGTCAACCAACGCTTTCCACTTCGAAGGTATGTAACGTACCGATTTTGTCAGCAGTTTCAGAGTTGAGTTTTCCCAACTTCGACCTTAGATTGAACATGTTGGTTTCATGTATTTAATTGATTATCATTGTTTAGAAGTTCTTTAGGCCCGTTTTCTGGTGTATTTTGGTATGTTGTCATTGTTCAGTAACGTTCTGGTCATCTTTAACAGGCATATGTAAGACTGTCTAACGGGATGCGATTCCCTTGAACATGATGCGATTGTTGGCATCGTTGTATACATTGCTAGATTTGAACAATTTACTGGTCGACATTGCGATTTACATGTCAGTATACTTGTATTTGCTATTATGTTTTGTGGTTTATTAGATACATTGCTAGACACCTTATGAGTCATTGCGTGTTAATTTTGTCAGTCTTCGTGGATTTTGTTAGCTAGGTTTTTGTGTCTTCAGTCTGTTCGATTTGTAGCACCAACAGTTTTATACATTGCGAGATATGAACATTAGTCATGCGATTTACGAGAGATTAAATTTGTATGACATTGTGATTGTTAGGACATGGGATATTGCTAGATTGGTAACATTTCTAGGTTGGGCTGGTATAATGTTCTAGATATATTCGTGTCACTAAGGCCTCTGCTTTATACCTTTCACTACTACAAACTAACCTAACCTTGTACAGTGCAGGTTACTATATGTCGAAAACTAAAGTTTGCATTTTCAAATTTGGCCAGGAAACAACTATTGTTCCATTGTCCGAGTTTGAAAACTTTAAAACCCTTCAAGAATATATTGAAGGCAAGTGGCCGGATCTTGTTAGGGGTCACTACACAAATAGTTATTCGTGTGGTGGTCAGAAGAACTGCTTGTTCAATAAGGAGACAAAATTTTATTGGTTTGGAGGTATATCTTGAGGTCGAGCGTCTCAAGAGTGTTAATTTTGTTATTGAAGAATAGGTGGTCGATAAAGGATCGGCGATTAAACGGAAGTTTCCTAGTCAAATTTGAAAAGAAGCCTCCTATAACCAACGAACCAGCAGTGATAATAATAATTATTTATTTAATTCAACTCCGAAAAAAGCATCTTGCTACAACTGAATAGGCATACGCTATCATCGGTGTTGGTCAATCATTTCTTGACGGTGTTGCAGGTCTTAGGGTATCCTTGTTCCGATATGCATTAGAGAATGGTTTTGCCTTTAAGTACATGCATAATACATTGAGGAAGATCACAGTTTTCTGTGTCAACAAAGAATCTGACGGTTGCAAATGGAGGCTCTATGCATCAATTGATTCTAGTACCGGTTTAATGATCATCAAGACGTTTGTTAATACCCATAATTTCAGCCCGGTATTCACCAAAAAAAGAGCACGAATTTGACATCTGATTTGATTGCCGATGAGATTCATAATTCTCTTAGGAACTGCCACAGTGTGACAACTAAAAGTAATCAGTCCTCTATCAAGCAAGACTATGGTTTAGACATATCTTATCGTCTATGATGGTATGCTTTAGAAAAGGCTAGGTGTGTGGTCTTTGGAGATAGCCATACTTATTTCGGTATGCTAAAAGTATACTTTAAAATACTTAAGAGTCGTGATATTACTACGGACTGCCATTTGGATTTAGCTCCCGTCAACGTTTTCTGGCGTTATTTTATAGTATTCGACGCGTGTCTACATGGTTTCCATTCTTGCCGACCTTTGTTGTATGTTGACGAAACACATCTAATCGGGAAGCACAGTGAGGTGCTGCTCTCAGCAATGGTAAAGGATGGCAACAACGGTTAGTCACACTATAATTTTACATGTCGCTTTATATGATGTTTCGGCATTTGCTTATATATCCTAAACATACACTGCTATGATGAGATTTATTACTACTTGCGTGTTGTTATATAGGCTGACAGAGGTTGCTAGCTATGACCCATTGACTTCGCTAGACATTTGTTATCCATATGAATTGTAATAAAGATGGCTGCCTACATTCACAATTATGCTGATATATGTTGCTAGATACGATGATTGACTTTGCTAGAGACGTTGGTAGAGGTTGCTAGGCATGTTGAGAGAGTTTACTAGACACCAACTAATTACAAGTTCCAAATAACATTTTTTCCAGAATAATGTATCATACTTCTGCAGGTCTTTTTCCCGTTCCTTTCGGCATTTTTGGTAGTGAAGACTCGGACAACTGGTTCTAGTTTTTGCAACTTCTACAGCCTCATCTGCTAGGTCGCCACATAATGTTTATTTCCGACCGTCACCCTGAGATTATTAATGCGGTAGCTGTTCTCTATCCCAATGACTACCACGTTTATTGTATCTTCCATCTACAGCATAATTTGAATAAATATTTTGAACGCACAAACAGAGTTTAGACAAATAATATGTTGATGCTGTTCACTAGTTGTGCCTACGCCCCGATGGTGGACGTTTTTAACGAAAGACTATCACAGTTACAGTACCAAGGTGGTGACCGAATCGCTAGACTTCTAAAACATTTGCCACCATAAAAGTATGCTCAGGAATACGTCAAAGGCAAACGGTATGGGGCAATGGCATCAACAACTATCGAATCCTTCAACGAGTAGATAAAGAAATTGTGCAATCTACCTATAGTGGAACTGGTCGACAGGATAAGAGATCTGCTTATGAATGAAATGTCTAGACGTCTATCGGAAGGTCTAGGCTGGAACACCAACTTATGCCCTGAGTTTGAGAAGTTGTTTAAACATAATATACAATGTGGTCGAACCTAGGTAGTACGGAAGTCCTGTGCAACATTCTTTGAGGTTTTATTGAACCCAATAATGTTGGTAAACATGATAGACTTCAAATGTCCCTACGGTGCTTGGCATCAAGAATGTTTCCCATGCCCACATGCATTGGCTGCAATAGCATCTATAGGCGAAGATTCGATGACTTTAATATAACTATTTTTCACTGCGGCAAATATCAGGTCTAGTTATTCATTTAACATACCGCCTTTAACAGATTTTGGTGATTATTCTATCGCTAACGATGACGTGGAGCCAGTCGTTAACCCACATAACGTTAAAAGACGACTTGGACGTTCGAAAAAAAACGGATTCCATCGAGAGGAGAAGTAAACCCCAGCCAGTGGCGGTGTGGCCGCTATTTCAAATTGGGACACAACAACAAGTGTTGCGATGCTCCGTTCTGAACATATCAAACCTGCAGACTTAAGTTCTTTTTTTGCTGTGTATTTGGATAAGTACTCATTATCGTGCGATTTGTAAGTTTTAAAACTTTTAATATTGATAGACACAACCTCTGTCTGACTTGTTAATTCTCTTATTTTCTTGCTTTACATGGCTAGATACCCTATAATGACATGTCAAATGTACTTGTTATATCATTCGTAGTTACACTTAACTTAAACTTCTGATGCTACATTGCTCGATACAGTTTAATATCACCGCGATTGTACGCTTAAAACAACATTGCTAGAGCCTGTGCAATCACCCTGCGATTGTAAGCCTAAAATCAAATTGCTAGATACATTGTAATAACACTGTGTTTGTAAATCCACACTGACAATGCTAGATACAGTATAAAACACTGCGATTATAGGACTAACTTGATATTGTTAGATACAGTGTGATATTGTTGCTCTTGTAGGCCTACAATTCATATATACTGCGTGATAACACTACACTATAAGCCTAACTTGACATTGCTAGATACAGTATAAAAACACTGCGAGTAGGCCTAATATGTCATTGCTAGATACAGAGTCCTCACACATCGACTTTAAGCCTGTTGTGACATTGCTAGATACAGAGTACTGACACTGCAATTTTAAGACTGTTGTGATATTGCTCGATACAGAGTACTGACACTGCGATTGTAAGGCTATTGTGACATTGGTATATATAGTGTACTAACTTGGTGCTTTTAAGCATATTGTAACATTGCTAGACACACCGTAACAACACTGCGATATTAAGCCTAAGATTACATTGGTAGATAGAGTGTACAGACACTGCGATTGTAAGCCCAAATTTAACTATTAATATCAAATTGGTAGAGACACACCTTATTCGTACTTGACAGCCAAATATGGCAGAATACATAATAAAATAAATGAAAGTTATGCTTCATACCTCATTGCTCGATACATTTACCCATGTAGCTAAACTAATTGATATTCCTAGATTTAGTAGTATTTCGTTATTATAAACCTTATTTTAACATTATAAAGCAACTGTCATATAAGCCATACATTGCGATATACTAGTTAATTTGTATGTTTACATTGCGATTTGGCCTGGTAACTGTCTTTACAACTGCTTCATCAAACCAATTACTCTCTAATATTTAATTAATCTGTTAGAATGGGAAGAACATGTTATCTAATATAGATCACACAGATTATCGACCACACAGAAACTGAAGAAGGAAACATCTTGGTAATATTACAACATCATCCTTAGCAGCATAACTTCCCCATACAACAACCCTCGCAAAAAATAGAACTTCCGAGAGGGTTGGTTTTGTTTACAATCAATCAAAATATAAAAACAACGTAATAAAAATAAAATAAAACTGTATGAACTCATATAAACCTAATCATAATCATTGTCTTCCTCCTCGTCATCAGACCTTTCAGTTTCCTCCTCCTCATATTCTTCTTCTTCTTCTTCTTCCTCATCCTCTTCGTCTTCCGACTTCTCATCATCAACTTCTTCTTCATCATATGCTTCTTTTTTATCGGCTTCCCATCTATCCCGCTGTTTCTTCCATTTTGGAAGTTGTTCTGGGTGAAGAAGGGGCCATTTACTACTGAAAACTTTGAGTTTTATAAAGTGGTGTAAGATAATTAGCCTATACTCCCATTCGGAACTTATAGCCAAATGCAATCCCAACGCTACGTCTAATCTAGCAACCTTCTATGCATTAGTAATGTTTTTTTTATCTACCGTTGTCTTCTCAACTAATAAATAAACCAATAGGAAACAAGACCCGTGTTTAACTATTTACTTATATAGGTAAGAGTCATTTCGACGTCATTTAATGTATTCGTCTCTCAATAAACCTATGTAACAATGTATAAATATAACTTGCGCCATGTACGAACCATCTGGTCTATCTTTAATGTCATTGCGAGTTAGAGTTATATGACATTGCTAGACATGAGTCAATGTACAATGCGATTTACATGCTATAACACATTGGGATTTACAAGTTATATAACATTGCCTTATAGCACGATTTCAAACATGATTTGTCTTACACCACTTTTATTACTGCAACATCAACGCTACATCCAATTTAGCAACATGCCATTAATTGCACACGTCTACTTAATGCATTGGTAATACATCTTTATATACCTTAGTCTTATCAGCTAATAAGTAAACCAATATGAAACTAGAGCTTTGTTTAATTACTTGTAGATATAGGTGGTGTGGTTAATTTTCGTCTAAGGGTAAATTTGTAATTTGTTTACAATTTGTGGAGGTATGTAGGTATTTAATGTTCGAGTAGAGAGTAAAGGGATAATTAAGCAGCATGGTTGTATTTAATTTTTATTACCCATATTTAATGCGGGTGGTTGGGTATTTATACCCTTGTATTTGGGCTTTATGGGCTTTCGGGTCATGTTTAATGGACCCGGGTCATGTTCAAGGACCCATGAGCTCTTAGTAGGAGAGCTAGCAGCTTAGTCAAGAAGTGTTTAAGTTTTTAAGTACTTTAGTCCTTGTTCGAACAGTCCAATGGGTAAGGTGTTCGAACTACCCTGTCTGGTCTGGTGATCTTAGTTCGAATTGTCCTTGTCTAGAGAGGTAGCAATATTCGGACTCATCATAGGCCCCTTTTTTAGGCGTTTGTTCAAATACCTTTGTCAAAAACCTAAAAAACAGTCCGATGTCAGTGGCAGTTATACCCGGACAGGTTTTCAAATTATGTTATGGCTTTATCCGGACTAAAAAAGCTCTGTGAATCTAAACGGTTTTCTGCCAGATTTTATGGGGCACGTGTCACTCCTTGGTTGGTTGTTTCAGCCGTTTTTTTATCTTGAATCTCGCACCCACCTTCTTTGAAAAGTAACCTCTTCATTAATGAAGTTAACATCAGCGCCGTCTTTTAATCATTACTAATCTTTTCGAATTCTCCTAGGAATCAAGACTCCCTTTTGAGATTTACTATAAATTGACATACTTTTCTACTGTTTCACTATCACTTTCGTTTTCACTCTGCAAATCTTCAAAGCTTTCTCTCTTAAAAAACAAATTCTTACTTAGGTTGTTTATGTTCACGGCTAGGAACACTCTGATCAAAGGCGGGTGGCTCAACATATCTGAATTAGAAAAAGTGCAAAAAGTCGAAAGAGAAAGACGCATTGCAGCAGGCTTACCCACTTCCCCCATCGACAAACCAGCAACTTCAGCCACAGAGTCAGACCAAGGTTCTTCCTCTACAAAGGATGTTAAACCGAAGAAATTGTTTCAAACCAGTCTTTCCCCTATCATCTCAGGTTCTTCGGTTCAAGAGTCGGAACCCGTCGTTGAGCCAGGTTTAACAGTCACCAGCCTTAAAAAACCCTCCCCATTTTTAGCCATGGGGTCTGATGCTGAAACCTCTCATCACAAGCTAGTTGATCGGAGAAAAGGCCGGCTGGTCAAAGGGCAGGCTTCTAAGGGCACCCCTGTATCAGGTGCCAAGGACAATAGTACTGGGTCAGAAGTACCCATTAGGGCACCCAGGGACAGGCTGTCTGGTCCGGAGGGCACTGGCTCAAGTCCCCGAAGAGAAATGTCTATATCAGAGCCCCAACCGGAGGCCATGAACCAAGAGAATATTGAGGCTCATCAGTCCGGAAGTCAGGCTGAGCCAAATCAAACCTCCCTCTCACCACTGCGACTGAAAACCCTTCCTCAATTATGGAGGAAATAATGGAGGACTCTATCGAAGAGGCTCCATTTGAGTCCGAGCCTTCTGGATAGACTAGTAGTGCTGTTGCTGCCCAAAAGGATAAAGGCAAGGAAAAGTTGTGCTTGAGGCATCCGGATCTGCCGGAGTGTCTTGAAGGAAGGGTGGGGCCTTGTTTCCACAAGGTCAATGTTAAGTATCTCCTTGCCCTGCAAAAGATCAACTGC
The DNA here is from genome assembly GCA_036936605.1 of Limnanthes douglasii subsp. nivea. Lineage (NCBI taxonomy): Eukaryota > Viridiplantae > Streptophyta > Magnoliopsida > Brassicales > Limnanthaceae > Limnanthes > Limnanthes douglasii. Next base: position 546,759 of record JAUPFV010000004.1, on the reverse strand, counting down.
GCCTTAATCCACACAGGTCATCTGGGCCGGATGCGTACGAAGTGGGGAATTCCAGAGAACATGAAGATAAGAATCCCCATAAACCCCGAAACCCCCATTGACTTCAAGCTGAGCGAGATAGTTATCTTCACGTAGCTGTTTAACTGGGGGCTCAGATTTCCCTTGGACCCACAGATTGTCAGATACTTTCATCTGATAAAGCTTTGTCCAAGCCAGCTGAGTCCTAATGCTTGGTACACCCTCATGGCCTGCATCATGGCCTCTAGGCTCTCCGGGATCCCTCTACCAATGGAGGAGTTTGCTGCTGTGGCCAGTCTCTGCAGAAATCACCACATCCCCTTCTATCACTTCAACATGAGGGATAACTTCAAAGAAGTGGATGACCTGCTAGAATCGGAGAGAAATTAGAGGACTCAATTCCTGTTCGTAAGTGGTGCTTGGGAGAACGGGAGGAAAATCAAAGCCGGAGTCAACCCAAGTCTCCTCACCAGCAGATGGAGGAGTGATCGTAAGGCTCATACTTTATATTCTTATCTTCTTCTTCTATCAAATTTGCTTAAACTGATTGATCTTGTCTTTTCCTTAGCAGAACTACCCAAGGACTTCAATGACTACCTAAAGTCCGGGCAGACCACTTGCACCAAGATCAACACTTGGGCTGCTGAAAGGTGGGGAAACCGATTCCATGATGCTTTCACAGGAGGCAACTTAGCAAGGTCTCACCTCTGGAACACTACTGGCCGGAGGGACTTATCCTGGGAAGAACTCACTACTCCTCCCCCTCCGGATGTCGTCCTTAAGAGAACACACGAACCGGATGGGACACTTTACTTGCCAGGCCGGGCCAAAGCCCCGAGTAAGATGAAGAGGAGGAAGAAGAAGAAGGGCAAGAAAGTGTTAGGTGGAACAGACCCTGCTGAGGTGGAGGAAACTATTTCAACAAATCCGGAGGGCCCAGCCCCAAGCCAGATTGATGCTGCTCTCTTAGAAGTGGTAGAGCAGGAGAGTGTTAGGCAAGAGGTTCACTCCCCAAAACCTCCAAGGGCTCCCAAAAGAGACCGAAAACGGGGAGCTAAAAGCAATGAGAGAGAGGCCAAGAAGAAGAAGACCTCTAAGGGTGATGAACTTTCTCTCCGGCCTCCGGAGCCTCTTCCCCATGTCGATCCCACTGATCTAACACAAGCAGAGGAGATCCCTGGTGACTTTCAAACCGACGAGGTCGAAGGGGGAGGCCTTAGCATTGATGGGGTTGACATCACTCGTCTTGGTGGGCTTGGTGACTACTTTGTCAACCTTCCCAGAGACGATTTTGCTGGGCCTTACCTCCCTCCAAGTACTTCAAACACCGTCACTTTTAATGGTAAGACTTTTACTGTTTCGAGTGAAAGAGACATTATAGCTCACTCTATATTAAGTAGTGTTCAGCCGGTGGTTGTGTTGGAGAAGCAAGTTCGAAGTCAGGCAGATATTATCAAACACCTCAAGTCTGATAAGGAGAGGCTGTCCGATGACCTTCTTACTGCCACTCAACATACTGAAATTCTAAAGGGGGAGAACGAGGAGCTGAAAAAGAACCAAGAGGGGTGGACCACCAAAGTTGCTACTCTGGAAGATACTATCAAGGAGCTCCGGGAGAAGTTGTCCGGAGTAGAGAAAGATCTCACTTCTTCAAAAGAGGATGTCAAGGACAAAGATCAAGTCATTCACAACTTGACAGACAAGATTGAACTTGAGAACACAGTGTCTGAGGCTGCAAAGGAGAAAGCTGATCTGCTAAGGGAGCAAGAGGCCAAAATCCAGGCCAAGATCGATGCTTATGCCAACAACGTAATAGATACTCAAGAGAAAATGTATGCCAAGGTGAAATCAGACATGGTCCTGCTCTTCCATGAGAAGTTTCCAAAGAGGAACTTGGGAGATTTGTGGCTTCACATAGAGTACGAAGACCTTCCCTTCCACACCATGGCTGACGGAGACTTGCATGACTATTCCAGTGCTTCCTCTTCTGACGAGGCAGAAGAAAATGCCGGGGAGGACCCTCCTGAAGAGAAATACGATCCCAAGAGGAAGAAGAAGATGAGTGAGGATGAGCCATCTTCAAAGGCTGAGTCCTAAATTATGAATTATCTTTCTACTTTTATGTTATCTAAACTAAAGTCCTTAGAAGGCCAAGGCATTCTTCTTGTTATTGTGTCCGGTATCTGACCGGATAGATCTTTTGCTATGTTTGACAATTTAAAACTCCTTGGAAGGCCAAGGCACTTAAGTTATTTTAATGAATACTTTTATTTTGCACAATTCTCACATCCTTTTATAGTTTGTTTCAATTTTGGTGGCTAGTGTTTAAATAGCCCTTAGTTATTTCATAAACAATCTAAAGTGAGAGAGTTTAAGTTCTCCGATGACAAATCTTTAAGTGGTCATCATTCTTTTACTTCAATCTGGATGGTGTGACAAAAAACAAAGTAAGCACACCTCAGAAATTTTTAAGAAGGCATCAAATTTTATTAAAGAACCCGGACACCTCATTAAAACCTCCCCGTGCCACCAGGGTAGGAAAGAGTATGCCCCCAAATATTTACATGGATGTTTAAACAAGTAAATATTTACACAGATGCTACTCCAAGTACATCTGGAGATATTCAATATTCTAAGGGTTGGTCAAAATTCTTCCATCCTTGTCTTCTAGCCAATATGTTCCAGGTTTAAGCCTTTCAACAACCATATAAGGTCCTTCCCAAGTTGGGGCCAGTTTGCCGAGCAGCTTCTCTTTAGTGTGTAAGAAGACTTTCCTCAATACCTTGTCCCCCGGCTGGAAATCTCTTCTTTTAACTCTAGAAGCAAATCTGCTTCTCATCAAACCCTGATAGTGTGCAGCTCTAAGGTGAGCTTTGACTCGTCTTTCCTCTACCAGGTCAAGCTGACCTCTGATTGCTACTTCGTTAGCGCATTCAGAGAAGTTGTGAACCCAAAATGATGGGAGAGTTGCTTCTATGTGAGCTATTGCATCCATCGCATAGACCAAATCAAAAGGTGATTCCTGTGTTGCAGCCTCAGGTGTTGTCCGGTAGGCCCACAAGACCTGTTGTAAATAGCTAGGCCACTTCCCAGCAGCTCCTTCCGAATTCTTCTTTAAACCGGACAATATAGTTCTGTTAGCCACTTCAACCTGACCATTTGCTTGTGGGTGGAAAGGTGAAGAGAAACAATTTTGTATACCCCTTGAGTCACAGAAACTCTCCATTTCCCTATTGTCGAACTGTGGCCCATTGTCTGTCGTTATATTTTGTGGAACACCAAATCTGCAATAGATGTTGGATAAAATGAATTTTATGACAGCTTTTGATGTTGTTCCTGCCATAGGGGCTGCTTCAATCCACTTCAAAAAGTAATCTATAGCAACAATTATAGTTCTGCGCCCTCCGGACGCCATAGGGAGAGGGCCCACTAAATCCTACCCCCATCGAGCAAAAGTTATAGGCTCAGAAATTGACTGTAAAGGGATAGCTGAGACATGAATTTCATTGCTATATCTTTGGCATGGATCACACCTTCTTACCAGCTCTTTAGCATCCTGCAGGATAGATGGCCAATAGTAGCCGGCCAGTAAAACTCTCCTTGTTAGATCCCTAAATCCACAGTGAGCTGATCCCTCATCATCATGCAATTCAGAGAGGACTACTTGAAACTCATCATCCCCCAAACACCGCAGAACAGGTTTACTGTAAGACTTTTTATACAGAATGTCTCTTAGTATGATAAAACCACGAGCCTTGTGTTTCATTTTTCTCGCTAGCAATTCATACGGAGGCAACATGCCATCAGAGAGGTATTGCAGGAGAGGAAATCTCCAATCTTGAGGTTTCTTCATCTGTACTTCAAAAGTTTCTTCCTCCTTACCCACATTAAGTTGAATGGAGGGGCTCTCCAGTACATGGATCCATGGATATGACTCTGTGTAAGATATGGTTGCCAATAAATCTGCTAATTCATTCTCTGTCCGGGGTATATGCTCATAAACAATGCTTTTAAACTTGAGTGCTTCATTTTTAAGAAGAAGTAAATACTTCACTAGTTGCTCCTTTTTAGCCTCAGATTGACCTTGAGCATGGTGGATTAGAAGCTGGGAGTCACTCATTAGCTTGACACTTTTAGCCCCACAAATATAAGCTAACTTTAAACCAGCTATAGCTGCTTCGTATTCAGACTCATTATTGGAAGCCCTGAAAGCAAAACATATAGCCTGGTACATTTTGTCACCATATGGAGAAGTTAAGCACACCCCTGCACCACATCCCATAGTGCTGGATCCACCATCCGTCCGGACGACCCAGACCTTTTTGTCTTTCATCTCACTAGTCTGCTCCGAATCTCTGTCATAGTGGAATTCAACTAAAAAATCAGCCACGGCTTGGGCCTTGACTGTTGTTCGGGGAGCAAAATCTATATCGAAATCCCCCAATTCTACCGACCACTTAGTCATTCTACTTGAAATGTCTGCCTTTTGGATAACATTTTTCAAAGGAAAAGATGTCCAGACGATAATAGGATGAGCCTGGAAATAAGGCCTCATCTTCCTTGCAGCTATTACGGGCTAGCGCTAATTTTTCGAGTTTTAAATAACGCTTTTCTGCATCTATCAAGCTCTTGCTGATGTAGTATACGTGATGGGGGTAGTTATCCACCTCTCTTACCAACACAACACCAATGGAACAACTTGAAACTGCCAAATATACGAAGATTGTCTCTCCGTCAATTGGTTTAAATAAGGTTTTGGGGGAGGACGGATGTTTCTTAATCTCATTGAAGGCCTCATCACACTGTGAGGTCCAGTCAAATCCCCTTGCACCCTTCAAAGTTTGAAAAAACGGGGCGCATCTGTCCGATGACCATGAGATAAATCGGTTTAAAGTAGCTAACCTCCCCGTCAATCGTTGCACTTCTTTAATATTCCGAGGAGGCTCCATTTGGAATAGAGCATTAAGTTGGTCCGGATCGGGCTTTATCCCTTGCTGACTTATTATATAACCTAGGAATTTCCCGGATTGCACTCTGAACACACATTTTTCTGGATTTAGCTTCAAATTCACTTTTACCAAGTTGGTAAAAGTTTCTTGGAGGTCAGCCAAGTGCAATTTCTCATCCACACTTTTGATCATCATGTCATCGATGTATACCTCCATATTCCTTCCAATTTGATCAGCAAAGGCCTTGTTCACCAATCTCTGATAAGTAGCCCCAGCATTTTCAACCCAAATGGCATTACCTTGTAGCAATGAAGACCCCTGTCAGTGACAAATGTAGTATGCTCATGATCCTTCGGATCTACTTGGATCTGATTGTATCCGGAGAAAGCATCCATAAAGGATAGTAGCTTATTTCCAGAGGTGGAGTCTACTAGCTGGTCAATCCGGAGAACTGGATACAAATCTTTTGGGCTGGCCCTATTGAGATCTATGAAGTCAATGCACATACGCCACTTGCCATTTTTCTTTTTCACCAAGACCGGATTGGCAGTCCACAAAGGATATTGAGATTCGTTGATATGCCCCATCTTTGTGACCCTGTCAACCTCTTGCACAATAACATCAGCCTTTTCCTTGGAAAAAGCCCTTCTCTTTTGTACCACTGGTGCTATGTTACTCCGGACGGATAGGTGATGTGATATAACATCTGCTGGAACCCCAGTAACATCAGCATTGCACCAAGCAAAAACATGCTGATGGTTTTTCAAAAACTTTAACATCTTATTTTTCAGGTCGGGTGGAATTTTAGACCCTATCTTGACACTTTTACCTTCGTCTAAAGAATGTGTTTCAACCTCTTCGACTGGTATCAATACTCCATGGGTCTCTCTAGGGTCATCAATTTCACCATCACCCCCAGAAAGCCCCTCAAACTGCTATTGCTCGTTGATACGAACTGCCCACTGGTAAGAATTAAAACTGAAATGATAAAATCAAGAACACAAATCTGCTTAGAGAATTTTAGGAAGTGAAGAGTGCTTCTGATTATTTCATAGGCATAACTAACTTCTTCAGCCTCTTTAAATAGACTGAGTGAGTTAGTTAGAGAAACGGTTACATAATGGTATATTTGCAGTTCAACCCTTTACATTTCTCCTAAAGCCTAATTTGACCTTATATTTACAGAACTTATCACTTTAGTCCCTATCAATTACACTTAGGTCCCTGAGGAATATCTTTCCTTATCAGTAGCCCCCCTAGTTCTTATACAGATATTTATAAGAACTACTAGCTCCTCGAACTTTATCTTGAGTCAATACAACTTTCTTCACTTTATTTATTTATTATGATTGAAACCAATGATTTGTGACTTCTCCTCGAATTTATGAATAAGTGCAAACAGATTTCCCCATCGCTTCGAACTTGCCAACTTGAAATATAGCTTCGCCTCAACTTCGAACATTAATACTAGGAACGTAGTTTTGCTAATACTTCGAAATCTCTAATCCCTACTTGATAGATTGATTAGACCTTTAATAGTAGACCCATGACACTACACGCTTTCTTTTCGTTTCATATTCCACCCAATGAGAGCAACTCACTGGTTTTGCCTCTCCATATTCTCAACGTCACTCCTTTATCCTATAAATACCCAACTCTTCATTCACTAAAAACTTTTTAGAGAAATCACCTCTTGAATCATCTTCAACCTGTTCTTCATCTTCAACCTGTTCTTAAAGCCATCTTCAACCTGTTCTTCACAAATCTTTAAATTACTTCATCTTTTTCATCCACCAAAGCAACCTCTTAGATCGATACCCTTGTATGAGAAGATATCCTAAATACAAAAGATCTAAACCCAGAAAACCAGTAAAATCAAAGAAACCTCTTGTCCTTGGTTCCAGCAATCAAGTATTTAGGGCCTACGATTATCTTTGTATTTCACAAAGAGCCAAAGAATACAAAGCTGCTGGGTTGATCTACAACGGTCCTCACTCTTCTTGTACCACTTTTGAATATGGTAATTTCGACCCTAACCTTGCCACTTCGTCTTCACCCTTAGCTTCAAACCCAGAGACTAACCCAACAACCTCTCCTCCTCGAAATCCAGCTAATTCTTCATTGCTAAGACCTCATCGGAAATCTAAAGTCGTTACTTTAGACAAGCCACCAACTGATAATAAATCACAACCCAAATCACATGTCCTTCAAGTCGAAGCGACAAAAGACCTTCAATCCAACACACTCCCTCCTCAATTCGAAGCTATCAAAGTCAAACGTGCCAAAAAATCACCTTTCCTAGCAATGGGTGAAGAAACAGAAAACTCTTCTCCTCCCCTACACTCTTCTCCTCCCCCACAAGAAGTGGATGACATTACACCAAAGTGTAGTCAGCCAATTCCTGTGACTCAACAGGAGACTCAAATCCGAAGTCGCTCTAATGAAGTCACTGATGAAGATAACAAAAAAGACGATTCTGAAGATACTGAATCTGATGCCGAAGAGGAATCCGAGGCTGATGGTGTAGCTCCTCCAAAGAAGATTCGAGGGAAAAAAGCTCTTATAACACTTCCCGAGAGCGTTGCTGCCTTAGTTCAAGAAAATCTTAAACCTCTTTCTGTTTGGTATATTCTTGCCTTAAAGAATGTACCTTACAGCTACTACCTCGAATCAGAGAAAGAGCAGCTCAGAAAGTTATGGGGACTGACTGTAGTTTTTAAATTGTTCTATGTGGTCATCGGGATCTTGAGTCCCATCAAACTTATCAACTTTGGAAATATCAAACCGCCTCGGAAGCGGCACAGATCTGATCTCCCTGATCAATGGTGAGTCCCTCAAGTCGACTCCCTGAACATATTGGTCCTCATTTCTCATCCCCACAGTTGCATATAAGCTGGACTCACCTTCATATTTTCGAGGCGAATATCTCCGAGGCGAATATTTTCGAGGTGAATATACTCGCCTCTCTTTCTTTTTCCTTCCTTCCTTATACACCCTAGCTGGCCGGAGCTCATGCTCTGCTCCTCTTGAATAGCCTCGAGAACGTTCGTACTTCGGTGTTTCATCAGACTCAGAATCTTCGAAATCCTCTTCATCACTAGAGTTCACATACAATCGCTTTTGTAATTTTTCTTTCCTCTTTATCCCACTATACTCTTTCTTTTGCTCAAAACGTGCTTTACGCTGTTCATATCGATCGTCGCCATCGTCCATCGACTGATCCGACTGATCATTCTGATCACCCCCTGCTATCTTAGACCTAAGCCTAGCACCATCATTATTTCCCTTCTTTTTTACTAATTCGTCAAGCTCTGCCACCTTCCTTATCATCTCATTCATTTTCCCTTCAAAATCAAATTGGATTGATTGAGTTGGAATCGATTTACCTGCCTCTTGCATATCGGATTTCAGTGTTTCCATAGCTTTGCGAACAGATGGATTGTCACCTTCCTCAGTATTCATCCTCAATCAGCGAAAAATCAAACAAAATATGAAAATTCGAACGGAAAATTTTGTAAAACGAAAACTCGAACGTCGATTTCTGATCTGTTGATCAAGGTATCCTCGCACCCCCTCTTTCTAGCGCCAATTTGGTAAGAATTAAAACTGAAATGATAAAATCAAGAACACAAATCTGCTTAGAGAATTTTAGGAAGTGAAAAGTGCTTCTGATTATTTCATAGGCATAACTAACTTCTTCAGCCTCTTTAAATAGACTGAGTGAGTTGGTTAGAGAAACGGTTACATAATGGTATATTTGCAGTTCAACCCTTTACATTTCTCCTAAAGCCTAATTTGACCTTATATTTACAGAACTTATCACTTTAGTCCCTATCAATTACACTTAGGTCCCTGAGGAATATCTTTCCTTATCACCCACAACGTCCGGGGAGCCAGGGCTGTAGCATAACATTCTCTTGCAACCTTTTGACTGCTTCAGACAACTCCCACTTGTCCTTGAACAGCATATTTCAAACATTGGTGGACTGTCGAAGCCACTGCATGCATCCTAGAGAGCCAAGACCTCCCTAAAATAGCATTATAGCAAGTGGGACAATCTACCACAATAAAAAGTATACTGACCATCTTCTTGAAAGGGCCCTTGCCCAACAAAACTTCCTCTTTGAACTCCCCGATCACATCGGCTGAGCTGCCAGTAAAGCCCACAATTGATCTGCCCGAACGCTGAATTACGGCTGGATTTTTTATTTTCTTGTAAGTGGTTAAAAAGAGGATATTGGCTGAGCTTCCAGTATCCACCAAGATTTGTCTTATGTCATTTCCCCCAATGGATTCTCCTATGACAACAACATCTTCAAGAGGGCCAGCTATATCTCATAAGTCATCTTCATCGAAAACAATGAAGGGGAATGGAATTTGCGATTGATAGGAGGTCATGCCTCCTTCTAGATGGGTGGCTAAAGTATGAACGTGCCTCTTCCTCGAAGAAGCAGTAGGAGCTCTCTTCGTATCCCCTCCGAAAATTGTAAGTGACTCAAAAAACTTAATGAGCCCGGAGACTGTTCTAGAACATTCCTCAATAGTACCCACTCTATTTAGAGTTGGATCCGGATCCAAGTATTCTGATTCCACAACAAACCTTTCGATTATAACCATAGCTCCCTTCGGAGCAGCATAGCTTGGACCAACCCGGTGAGTATTGTCAGGCCCATTACCTCCTCTTCTTTTGACATATGCCCCCAGCTTTCCTCTTTCAATCAAGTTCTAAACTTCTTGTTTCAAGGATATACAATCATCGGTGGTATGGCCAGTATCATTGTGATACTGGCAGAAAGAGTTATTACGATGTTCTCTAGGAGATTGCAGTGCGGCCGGTCTTCTATAGTGTACCTCTTCCTTTGTTTTTCATAAATGGTGGCCACACTTTCTTTCAATTCTGCAAACCACTCTGGTTGAACCCAAGGCCCTCTCTTATTTCTGGATTGTTGACTCTGAGCAGGTGCAGCTGGCTGAGATTGAGCTTTAGCCCTGTTATGCCCCTGTCCGGTCTCCTTTGCCTTGTTCCCGGACTGATTCTGATTGGGGTTTGGTGCAACCGGGGCAGACCTCACCTGCCCTTGCACCCTAGTTTTCTTTGTTTCATCAACGTTAATCTGCTTTCCAACCTGATTCAACAAACCTCCCAAGTCATGGCTTTCGTTCTGGTCACCGAATCAGCCAAATTCCCAGGGTTTAAGCCCTGTCTCAATGATGCTATTGCTATTTGCTCGAAGCAATCAGCCAACCCATTCTTGGTGTTTACAAAACGACTTATGTATTCTTTCAATTATTCGTTCGGTTCTTGGGCACAATGGATTATTGTGTCCCTGTTGCCCTACAACTCTTTACTCCCAACAAACTGCCTTCGAAAGGCCATCCAAAAGGTATCAAAATTCCCGATGCAGCCTTGTGGTAGGTTATTATACCATTTCAGAGCACTCCCCGTAAAGGATTGGGAGAATGCTCTACAAAGTAGCTTGTCGTCATCATCAAAGTTCATCATGAAGGTTTTAAATTTCTCCAAATGGTTGTCCGGATCAATACTGCCATCGTACTTTTCCATTTTAGTGCTATGAAACCTCTTAGGGAGGTGTTTGGACAGAATTTTGGAAGACAATGGAGATTGTCTCCAATTTCGGCCACGACTGAACACAGTATCCTCCGGCTGTGAGATGACCCTTTGCCAATATTCTTCTTCAATTTCCCATGTCTATCCATTTTTCTTGAATATTTTTTTATCAATTTTTGCTTCTTTTTAGTTCGGCCCTCATCACTGCTAGAGGAAAAGGACTCTTCAACTTCCTCCTCATCCGAGGAGCTATCAGAAGACTCTGAGTCTGAGTCTGAACTCTCCACTGGCTTAGACCGGTAAGACATTTTGGAGCTGGCATGAGTCTTTTTGGTACTCACATGAGTCTTTCAAGGCTCATGCTCTCTAGGCTTATCCGTATGATAAGAAACTGATGCTTTTGATTTTTCTTCCATGCCCATCTTAGCCTTTTCTGCCCTCAGAGCTTCTATCTCGCCCTTTAATCTATCACGCTCTTCGATGGTGTATGCATCGTTTTCACCCACCACTTCAAGCAAAGCTGGTCGTAATTCCGGGGCGTCCGGATTCATTCGGACTGACTTTTCTTGTTGGTTTCGAATGCTCGAACTACCCTGTCCGGTCTGGTGATCTTAGTCCGAACTGTCCTCGCCCAGAGAGGTAGCAATATTCGGAATCATCAATAGGTAAGAGTCATCTAGACGTTTGGTCCATGTTTAATGTCATTGTGATTTACAGTTATATGATACTGCTAGACATGAGTCAATCCATATTGTGATTTAAATGTTATATGACATTGCGCTTTACGAGTTATATAACATTTCCTTATACCACGAGTTCAAACGTGAATTTCCTTAGACCACTTCTACTACTGCAGTAGCTTCACTATTCTGACATTGCGAGTTACGAGTTATTCATCTTAGCGATTTCCAATTTCTACGACTTTGCTAGACAGGAGAAACTTGGCATTGCTAGACACGGTGATTTTGACATTGCTAGGTACGCGTTAATTTATATCCGTTGACATTGCTAGACATGATTTATATGCCATTGCAAGACATGAGTAATTAGACATTGCTACATACGATTACATTTGCATTGAAGTTATCATTCATTTGACATTGCTAAAATCTAGGAAAAAGAAAAAAGACTCTCTACAAACAGCATCCACACAAAATGAATTACACAATCAGTAATGGTTATTTTTCAAATACAACTACGTTACTAATAATTAAACTACCAGCGCCTGTTTGTATTTGAATCATTGAGGAAATGCTTAAACATTTCACTCCTCCTTTTAGCTTTCATATCCTTTCCGTATTTTTTAGGTACATGCCCATTTTGAATTATGTTTTTTGCGTACTCACAATCAAAAATTCCGCATTCAAGGCTTTTGTCGAGCAGATGTGGTATAACTCTCATTGTCTTTATATTGTATTCACCATTCACAGCGACAATGTCTTTTTTTCACGTAGTAGGACAACTGTAAAAACAGGCACCCCATTAACATTTCTATTTTAAGCTACCTTTGTATTGCTAGCTACATGCAAATAGAACGTTGCAATATAAATACAACTAGAACACTGCTATAAGCATTGAAATGAAATTCATTATTACCAGGCCAGATGTTGTATATCTTGTCCAGTCTGGAATGTGTTTGCTCTACGGCAATGATGAGTTGTAGCTACTTGTAGTGCCATTTTCAATGTCAATAACTAGCCAAGTCCAGTGATTGAATCCAGCCGTGTTAATTGTGCAGAGAGGAGCGAGGGCAATGTACGTGTCCACTGCCATTATCTCAACTACTTTATCCACGATGTTTGACATATCTTTCTTCGCAGCCAGCATCTCCTGGAGTTTGTAATATTATTATATGAAGTAGTTTGTTTTTAATAATATAAACAATACCTCATGCACTTACCGTAGCAACTCCAGTAATTTGAATAGCGCCGACCATGTGTTGAAAATTTATAAGTGTATGAATGTATGCAGATAATTAACAGAGAAACTGAAGTGAGTTAAACTCGCTTTTTGTATTACAACTGCTGAAAGAAGAGTACAAACTGATTTTCTACGAATGAACTACATGAATATATAAGAAAACTGAATAACTACTTAGAGCCACTACTCCTAATAAAATGCAACTACTACTACATGTTCTGGTCACGTTGTAGACACATTCAGATTAATATCTCAACATACTCCCCTTTAATCAGAACGTGCCTGGAGATTTTTGACGCTAAGCAAACTCCTCATTTCTTCAAACTTAGTTGGGTGCAATGCCTTTGTTAGAACATCTGCACGCTGCTCACTAGTACTCACATGCTTGATGACAATTGTTCAATTTTCAATACACTCACGAATAAAGTGATAATGCACATCAATGTGTTTACTCCTCCCGTGAAATATTGGGTTCTTCGTCAAGTCAATTGCAGACCTATTGTCGATGTAAAGAATGACAGGACCTGCTTTCACTTTTGATATATGACTTAGCACCTTCTGTAACCAAATACGTTGACAAGCCGCGGCGGTGGCAACCATAAATTCTGGCTCGCAAGAAGAAAACGCAACCTTCTGTTACCAAGATTTCTCATCTCGAACTCTCTGTTCATTTGTTCCATAAACTTGTTGATGCTTGAAATGTTTGAGCCTGTGACCAAAAGATCGTCAACATACACGCCGGTAATAAGTGTTTCACCTTCTTCTTGTCTGATGTAGACGGCGTGTTCAAACGGGCATTTTATGAAGCCAAGCTTGGTGAGACACTTATTCAAACGGGTGTACCAAGCCCTTGGCGCCTAACGTAAACCATATAGATCTTTTATGAGTTTGTAGACCTTGTATTCCTCCCCTTTCTTCTCGTAACCTTTTGGCTGCGTTACGTAAACCTTCTCCTGTAATTCCCCGTTTAAAAAAGCTGACTTTACATCAAGATGATGTACTTCCCATTCATTTTTCGCTGCAAGAGCCAGTAAAATTCGCACTGTTTACATCCTTGTAACCGGGGCGGACACCTCTTCATAATCTACTACATATCTCTGAATATAGCCTTTCGCCACGAGTCTAGCCTTGTGTTTGACCACCTTTCCTTCCGTATCAGTTTTTAATTTAAAGATCCACTTTAGATCAATTGGTTTGTGGCCTGCATGCAGCTCTGTTAACTCCCACGTCTGGTTCCTCTCTATAGCCTCGATTTCATTCTGCATTGCCACCCTCCAAGATGTTTCTTTCACTGCCTGATCATATGTAACAGGTTCATCAATGTCTGCCAGCAATAGCTCATCTGCAGCTTCCACTTCTTCTGTCTCAGTGTAGATATCTCTGAGTGATCTGAACTTATGTGGTTCACTGGATGCACTGCTTGACCCCTCAGATATGTAACCTCCATCTTTGTGATCTCTGTTTGTTTCTGACATGGTTGAACTAGGAGAGACTGCGTTTCCTTCCACATTAACATTCTCTTGTGTATTTGGCTGAGCTCCAACTACAGTCAAAGGAGTGTTCACGTATGCGTTAGAGCTCACATACGCATCTTCTGCCTCAGTTTTATCCCAGGGCCAACTCTTTTCTTCCTCAAAAATCACGTCTCTGCTCACATGTATAGTACCTGTGCTTGGATCAAACAAGCGATATCCCTTAGTTCTGGTTCTTTTCCGAGATGAACAACAACCTTGCTACGATCGTCCAGCTTTTTAATATTTACTCCAGCCAATTTCATGTGAGCTAAACAGCCAAAAATCCTTAGATGCTCAAGGTGAGGTTTCTTACCTGTCCATGCTTCGTATGGAGTCCTTTTAGTTAGAGATCGAGTAGGTACCCTGTTCAACACATAGATCGCATGCCTGACTGCTTCCCCCCAGAGATGTGATGGCATGTTCCTCTCTTTTAATAGGCTTCTTACCATGGCAACCACAGTTCTGTTTCGCCGCTCAACAACGCCGTTTTGTTGTGGCGAATACGGGGTTGTGTAGTGTCTCATAATGCATGTTGTTTCACAGTATGATGTGAACTCCTTGGATAAAAATTCTCCTCCCCGGTCTGTTCTGAAAACTTGTATCCCTTGTCCAGGCTTTTTCTCGACCAAAGCCTTAAATGTTTTGAAAGCGCTCAAAGCTTCGTCTTTAGCCCTGAGCATGAAAACCCACATCATTCTACTAAAGTCATCAACTAAGAGCAAGAATTACCTGTTACCAGCTCGAGTCTGAGGTGAGATAGGTCCACAGAGGTCTCCGTGTATCAGTTCGAGTGCTTGTTTCGCAGTAAAATCGGACTTTGCTGTAAATGGTTTTCGAGTTTGTTTTGAAAGTAAGCACCCTTCGCAGACTCCTTTTGGCTGACATAATACTGGTAAACCAAAAACCATATCATCCTTGGACATGAGTTGCATTGCCTGAAAGTTTACATGCCCGAGTCTTGAATGCCACATCAATGTTGTCTCCTCTGTTTTTGTCAGTAGACATTCTGCCTTGCCTCCTTCAATGATTACTTTGTATAATTGATTCGTGGATTTCTTAACCTTCATTAACAGCTTACCGCTTTTCTCATATACCCACAGGTGCTCACCACTCAGAATAACCTTGTTGCCATCCTCCGATAGTTGACCTAAACTTATAATATTATTACGAAGTGTGGGAATAAAATACACACCTTTAAGGACTCGCTCTTCACTGTTATTGCATTTGAAAACCATTGAGCCCTTCCCTTCAATGTTTAGGGTAGACCCATCTCTAAACTTTACTTTTCCTGTCACTGTTTCGTCTAGATCTTTAAACTTGGAGCGGTGCGCAGTCATATGGTTACTGGCCCCGTTGTCCAAATACCAAACATCCATTTCGCATTCTTGACCACAGATTTGTCCCTTATCTTCCTCTCCACACCCAGCCATCAAGAGTGTAGGTTCATCATCGTTAATCTGATTCAGGCTTACCTCAGATTTTGATTCCCTCTCTCTATGAGGTTTGCGACATTCCGCCATGTAATGTCCAATGCCATTACAGTTAAAGCACCTCAGCTTGCTTCTATCGCGTCCCCCTCAACCCGGTTCTCTTCCTCGGTTGTCACTACTGCTCCTAATCCTATCCCTTCCTGTTTTCTTCAACCACTATTCCCGAGTGAGTAAGAGATGTCCTTCGCTTTGTTCCCTCTTTCTCCATTCTTCCTCTGTTAGCAAAAGCTTCCCTTCGTTGACTTCAGATTGTCCACGAAGCCTCTCCTCATGTGCCTTGAGAGAACCAATTACCTCCTCAACAGACATTTCTTCTAGATTTCTGAACTGCTCAATAGCCGATGCAATCTGTAGGAACTTTGGTGGGACTCCTCTAAGCACCTTCTTCACCACGTATGCCTCTTCTACCTTCTCTCCTAAAGCTCGGATATTAGTGACCAAGCAGTTCAGTTTTAAGAAAAACTCATCCAATTTATCTGTTTCCTTCAATGTCTGAGCCCTCGCCTGCTTTACCTTGTCTGCACCCAAACACAAAGTTTTGATTACCTCCCATTCTTCCTTGGCTGTTTTCTTCTCCGCGAGGGTTAGCAACGTATCTTCAGGGACCCCTTGGAAGATGGCGGCTAGTCCTAGCTTATCAGTTCTGTCTTCGACACATGCCTTAGGATCCTTAGGTTCGATTGCCTCCCATATGCCATGTGCTTGCATGAATACTTTCATCTTCAGAGACCACGCGGTGTAGTTTATCTTGGTAAGCATCGGATAGCTCAGGCCCACGAAATTCTCTTTGCTTTTGTTTATCTCCATTGATACTTTCTTGGGCATATATTTGGGCATCCGCAAGTAAGATGTAGCTCTGATACCAGAGTGTTGAAAATTTATAAGTGTATGAATGTATGCAGATAATTAACAGAGAAACAGAAATGAGTTAAACTCGTTTTTTGTATTACAACTGCTGAAAGAAGAGTACAAACTGATTTTCTACGAATGAACTACATAAATATATAAGAAAACTGAATAACTACTTAGAGCCACTACTCCTAATAAAATGCAACTACTACTATATGTTCTGGTCACGTTGCAGACACGTTCAGATTAATATCTCAACACCATGCATGAATACTTATCATCAAAACCTTTCACGGGTACTCTCCAGTTTGCACCCTGGAGCAGCTTATATATCCAAGTATCTATGATCTATGAATTAACAAATAATTTCGTAAAAACATGTACATTGCTAGACACGTTAACCTAGACATTGCTAGATATCAAGAATAACATTGATAGATACGGCTAAGTTATCATTGAGATTGCTATACAAATGATTATTACCTTGAAGTCTACTTAACTTTGGTTTGGGAGCTTTATTATCTTCCTGACACTTATTGAAATCCTATACGAGAACTCCAAGGTAGACAAGTACCATACTTCATGATCTTCCTGTTCTTCTACCCTGGTTAATTCCAACACCTTGTTGTACACAGTGAAATCTACAAGCTGCGTCATGGCTTTATGTTTCGGCCAATCTTTGTTTGCAACTTCCGGTTCTCCCACCTGCGTCTGACTAAGCAAGTTCCACCTTGGAAACTCGTGAGTGACCCCCTGTTATATATCAAATTAATAACCTAAAATAAGTTTTGACGGTGACGGTTTGACAAAATTCTACTGACATCGATATTTATTTAACATTCGTCGATGGTTTCCACGTACGATGCTTCTCATTAGAAGTTTCTACAGCCTTGTCACATTCCTCATAAAAAGATTGTATGCAGTCTACAAAAATTTCGTCAGCCAACGATATAACCGAACCTACCGGTAGTGTGGAAGATGCTGCTTTATCCTTTATCAGTGTTCCATACAAAACTCCCTCTATTTGCAGGTTCTCTGATATAACTGCCCCTCATTGTTCTAATTGTTCTTCTCTTTCCGGCTGCGTAATAGCTTCGTTAACATTAATTGGTGTTCACACTTGATCTATAACATTAATTGTTCTTTGAAATTGCTAGATGTCATGCGCATGCCATTTGATTTTAACGCAGGCATTGCGAGTTATATAAGAAATTGAAATCTGTTTTCCATCATACGACCATGCAGACACTGCGAGTTATATAGATATGTTTGATTGTGTTTGCTAGTTACCATGCCTTAGAAATTCCGATTTAAGAGACATCTACATATTACTAGACAATGTTGTATCCTCCATTAGAAATATCATGCTGCAACATACGGGAGGAACAATTTCAAGTCTAAAAAAGTTCTTACAAGTTGAAAACAATATATTTTTAAAACAACAATCAATCATAGTCATTATCAAACCTAGATTTCGAACAATTCAAAACATGCCAACAAAATATACCACTAAATATTGTTGAATCTGAATGAATTTAAGATCCACTTACATCTTCAACTCTAGGCTCCACCATCTACTGAACCTCATGTTTGTTGCATTTTATGTATTTAATCTAAACATGTTTTATTTATTTAAGTTATAATAACCGTTAGTATTAAACTGAGTCTTAGAGTTTTACGTGGGTGTAGGAGTTACGTAACGGGCATTAAGTGAAGAGAGAAGTGGGATTAGTGGATCTTGTTTTGTAACTCCCACCTCGTTTATTGCCTATTTATTTCCTTTGTACGCTGCATTTGATCAATCAAGAAGTACCACAGTTTTACTTTCTCAAAAAGGATAATAGATTTGTAGGGCGACATACACTTTCTCTGTGTACCCACGGTCTATCACATTGAACACAAAAAGGGTTTATACTTGGTATCAGAGCGTCAGGAGGTGTTCATAACTTCAGATGGAGAGGACAAGCAAAAGCTCCTTTGGTCTCAGCTACCCGATGTTGAGCAAAACCAACTACACTGCATGGGCTCTCAAAATGACGGTATTCATGCAAGCCCACGGAGTGTGGGAGGCAATCGAACCCAAGGACCCTAATGCTCCTGTGGAAGACAAGGTCGACAAAAAGGCACTCACTGTTATTTACCAGGGAGTTCCAGAAGATGTCCTGATGTCACTAGCAGAAAAGAAGACGGCCAAGGATGCGTGGAAGGCTGTCAAAACCATGTACCTGGGAGCAGACAAGGTAAAAGCAGCTAGAGCCCAGACCCTCAAGAGCGAATTCGAAGCTCTAAGCATGAAAGACGATGAGCCATTAGACGAATTTTATCTGAAGCTGAACAGCCTGGTTACCAATATTCGAGTGTTGGGAGAGAAAGTGGAAGAGACATATGTGGTTAAGAAACTTCTCAGAGCGGTTCCCACAAAATTCTTACAGATTGCATCTGCTATTGAGCAATTCGGAAATCTGGAAGAGATGTCGGTAGAAGAAGTCGTTGGTTCTTTGAAAGCCCACGAGGAAATATTGCGAGGGACAACAGAGAAACACCAGGGACAATTGCTGCTGACAGAAGATGAGTGGAGGAAGAAAGAAAGCGGCGAGGGGCAGCTTTTGTTGACTCGAGAAGAATGGTTAAGGAAAACCAATAGAGAAGGGACTCGAGGTGGATGAAGTACTCGTGGAGTACGAGACAGAAGTAGAGTGAGGTGCTTTAACTGTCAAGCACTGGGACACTTTGCTGCGGACTGTCGTAAACCAAGGAAGGAGAAAGACATGACGAGAGAAGCAAATCTCTCGAAAATCCAAGAAGATGAGCCAGCCTTGTTGGTTGTTGAGGTCGGACAAATGGATATCGAATCTATGCTTCTGAAGGAGGATGGAGTGGTTCCAAAGCTACGAACAAACGCAGGTGAACAAAAGGAGTCACAGGTGTGGTACTTGGATAACGGCGCCAGCAATCACATGACTGGGCAACGTGGAAAATTCAAAAGCTTGGATGAGCGTGTCTCCGGGAAAGTGAAGTTTGCCGATGGATCGACCGTGTGTATCAAGGGAAAGGGAACAGTGGCGTTCCAGTGCAAGAATGGTGAAGAAAGGATGCTTGAAGAGGTATACTATATCCCAAATCTCTGTAATAATATTATAAGCTTGGGACAACTTTCTGAGGCGGGGAATAAAGTCGTACTTGATGGGGATTATTTGTGGATTCACGAGGCGAGTGGAAGACTATTGATGAAGGTGAAAAGGACAGAGAATCGACTATATAAGATCAGTCTTGAAGAAAGTAGAGCAACATGTTTGTTTAACAAGGCCGAAGAAGATACTTGGTTGTGGCATGCTCGTCTTGGGCACGTAAATTTCCAAGCTTTGGAATTAATGTCGCGAGAGAAGATGGCATACGGGATTCCAAGCATGACTCAACCACTTAAAAGGTGCGAAGGTTGTTTAATGACGAAACAATCCAGAAAATCCTTCCCACATCAAACTAGCTCTGTGTCGAGGAAAGCACTCGAGATAATTCATGCTGATATTTGTGGCCCTATCACACCAACGACAACTGGAGGTAATCGTTATTTCCTTCTATTTGTTGATGATTTCAGTAAGAAAATGTGGGTCTACATGTTAAAGGAGAAAAGTAATGCTTTCGAGATGTTTACAAATTTTAAAGCTTTAGTTGAAAAGGGGAGCGAGAAAAACATAAAGATCTTGAGGACAGATAGAGGCGGTGAATTTTGTTCCAAGGAATTCACCTTGTATTGTGAGAAGGCTGGTATTTTGAGGCATTACACAGCACCATACACTCCGCAGCAAAACGGGGTGGTGGAACGAAGGAATAGGACTGTGGCTGTTATGGCAAGAAGTTTTCTAAAGGGAGCAAACCTACATGCGTATCTCTGGGGTGAAACGGTGCGTCATTCGATCTATGTTCTCAATCGACTACCAACTCGAAGTTTAAATGGAAGAACACCATATGAAGCATGGAGTGGGACTAAGCCGGACCTGACACACTTATGAGTGTTTGGGTGTATTGCATTTATGAAGATACCTTCGATACATGTCAAGAAACTGGATGATCGTAGTAAGAGGGTGGTGTATCTCGGTAAGGAGCCGGGAACAAAAGGGAGTCGCTTATTTGACCCACAAACAGGGACTGTACACGTCAGTAGGGACGTGGTATTTCAAGAGGAAGCCTTCTGGTCATGGGAACAAGAAACAGGTGGTGACGTAACTTTCCCTGGGAGCTATGTTGAGGTAACCGAGAACACGGAAACTGGGGACAGTGTGGATGCAGATTATGAACCCACAACTCCTCTGCAATCCATGACTTCACAGTCATCGGCATCGTCACAACAAACTACGACGACCAAAACAGCTGAAACTGTTGGAACATCATCTACCACGAGCAGTGAACCTAAGAGGTTCAGGCCTTTGGCAGATATTTATAATGACACTGAGGTCATTGAGCTGATTGATGAGCTGATGTTATTAAAGGCTGAGGAACCAACATCATATTTCGAAGCCATAAAAGAGAAGGATTGGCAAGATGCTATGAAGACGGAGTTCGAGACAATAGAGAAGAACGAAACCTGGGTACTCACAAGTTTACCACCTGGGCATAAACCAATAGGTTTGAAGTGGGTATATAAGTTAAAAAAGGACCCAGATAGGAATGTGGTGAAACATAAGGCACGGCTCGTCGCAAAGGGATACGTTCAAAGGAAAGGAATAGATTATGATGAAGTTTTCGCTCCCGTAGCACGACTTGACACGGTTCGACTCTTGCTAGCACTTTCAGCGAAAGAAGGTTGGGAAGTTTATCATCTTGATGTAAAATCAGCGTTTTTAAACGGAGAGCTCATTGAAGAAGTTTATGTCATCCAACCTGAGGGGTTCGTCAAGAAAGGACAGGAACAGATGGTGTATAGACTGGTGAAGGCTTTGTACGGGCTGCGTCAAGCTCCTAGAGCGTGGAATGCGAAGCTAGACAGATGCTTGAAAGAGTTGGGAATTGACAGATGCTTACACGAGCAAGCGGTGTACATGAAGTACAAAGAAGGGAGTATACTCATAGTGGGTGTGTATGTTGACGATTTATTGGTGACAGGTTCAGACAAGCAGGAAATCGAAGCATTCAAGCAGCAAATGAACAAACGGTTTGAGATGAGTGATCTGGGTTTATTGTCGTTTTATCTTGGAATAGAAGTAAACCAAGGAGAGATGCGTACTACACTGAAGCAGTCATCATATGCCAAGAAGTTACTGGAAAAATCTGGAATGATGAATTGTAACGCGTCCAAATTTCCTATGGAGCATAAGTTACAGTTGGACATAGATGAAGAAGGAGTAATTGTTGATGCCACTGAGTACAGATGTATCGTTGGAAGTCTGCGATATCTAACTCACACTCGTCCAGATATTTCATACGCTGTGGGAGTGGTGAGCAGATTCATGGAGAAACCCACAGTGAAGCTTCAACAAGCTGTGAAACATATCTTGAGGTACGTTCGAGGGACAATTGAGTATGGCCTGGTTTATGCAAACGAGAAGAGTAGTAGGATGTTGTATGGGTTTACAGATAGTGATCTTGCTGGAGATGTTATCGACAGGAAAAGTACTGGGGGCATGTGTTTCTACCTTAACATGAGTTTAATATCTTGGACATCGCAGAAACAGAAAAGTGGTTGTTCTATCTTCGTGCGAGGCGGAGTACATGGCCGCCACGACAGCAGCTTGTCAGAGCATATGGCTTCGTGGACTACTAAAGGAAATCTCGGGACAATCGGTTGGACCAGTGATACTCCACATAGATAACAGGTCAGCCATCGAGTTAACGAAGAATCCGGTACTACACGGGAGGAGCAAACATATCGACGTACGGTTTCATTTTATTCGAGAGTGTATTGAAAGGGGTGAGTTGATCATTAAGCACGTGGTGACTCAAGAACAGAGGGCAGACATCTTAACTAAGGCATTGGGGAAGGTTAAATTTGAAGAAATGAGGAAGGCAATAGGGGTTGAGGATCTTACTGCGAGCTCGGGAAGCTGAAGTCGAGGTTTGAAAAACATGTTGAGATTAGGGGGGGACATGTTGCATTTTATGTATTTAATCTAAACATGTTTTATTTATTTAAGTTATAGTAACCGTTAGTATTAAACTGAGTCTTAGAGTTTTACGTGGGTGTAGGAGTTACGTAACGGGCATTAAGTGAAGAGAGAAGTGGGATTAGTGGATCTTGTTTTGTAACTCCCACCTCGTTTATTGCCTATTTATTTCCTTTGTACGCTGCATTTGATCAATCAAGAAGTACCACAGTTTTACTTTCTCAAAAGGGATAATAGATTTGTAGGGCGACATACACTTTCTCTGTGTACCCACGGTCTATCACATTGAACACAAAAAGGGTTTATAATGTTCTTGCAGTATGACTTCTGGTGTTCTTGCAGTATGACTTCTGGTGCTGCATGGTCCAGCCCAGCAAATGATTCTTCAACGTCTTTGGTAGCTTCCTCTTGACCATCCCTCGTCTCTACTTATTTCGAATTTGTCACCCGTGACAATTTCTTCATTTCCTCCCTCCTTTATGTTCTCTTGCTTCTCCCCCTCGAGCTCGTTAAATGCAACTTCGTGTCCGTGTTCCCCCAAGACAACTTCAGATTGTACGCCCAGAATATGAGCTAAGGGTACTTCACATCCCCTTCCTCTTTCTCAGCATCACACTCACGTACAGTAGGCACTATCTGCTTCCCAACTATATCTACAACAGTAACATCATCCAAAAGAGTCTCCGACCTAGGTTCAACAAGTGTTTCGGAGTAACCCAACCCTGCAGCTCCTTCTAAGTTGGCCTCTACAGATCCTTCATTCTTATTTTCATCGACTTTATCAAACTCGTTTTTTTCTTCCGTTGTTTCCTCCACATCGACATGCTTTGGTTTATTTATTTTAGGGGTCTCTAAACATCTACGCCTTTCCTCGGAAAATATCCATGTATGCGAGATTGGTAAACAATTGTGTTCTTAATTACCTTCTCGCTAGTATTAGCAGCCATAATTTCAGTCTCCTCATTATTTTTCACAACAAAATAGCATTGATAAGGTTTTGAGTAGTCCAGCAGCATCAGCATCTCCATTGTCCTTTGCGACCTCAAGCCTCACTTTCAAACTATTTAACTCTAATTGCAGATCTTCAACGTTAGATAATATTGAACACGGTTATTATAAGTTATTAGGTCATTTATCTAGATAAGATCGGCTAACTGTTATGTATTAGTCTATTTAAATAAAGTTCTAGTAATATTTAAAGGATGGTGAAACAGTTCCATTTCAAGTATACTTTCATTTCTTAAGTCTGTCTTGTGTTGTCTGCATTTTTGTTTGATTACAGGGACCATAATTTACATTTGGTATCAGAGCATGTGTTGCCAAAGAAATGGATGACATCGATGGAGAACAATCAAAAGCAGTTACAGTCTTCAAATCGACGGCAAGATGAGCCTCAATACCGATCCAATATCCAACGTTAAGCGAAACAAACTACGGCATATGGGCTGTCAAGATGAAGATAATCTTACATTTGCTAAGAGTATGGTCAGTGATCGAAGATGAAGACACAGACGTCGACAAAGATCAAGGTGCCATGGTAGTCATTTCTCAAGTCGTGCCTAATGACGTGATGATGGCAATTGCTGAAAAGCAGACGGCAAATGAGGCTTGGGTCGCACTCAGGGAGATCCGAGTTGGTGAAGATCGTGTCAAGAAGGCACGCGTACAGGTACTGAAACGTCAATTGAATAAGTTACAGATGGAGGACTCAGAGACGATAAATGGCTTTGTAATGAAGCTTACTATGCTAGTAGGCGAGATCCGCTCACTCGGGACAACACTCGACGAAAGCGAAGTTGTTGAAAAACTGTTTAGTGTTGTTCCCGATAAATTTCTCCATATTATCGGAACGATTGAGCAGTTTGGCAATTGTGAGAACATGTCGGTCTCAGAAGCAATCGGTCGCCTCAGAACCTTTGAAGAAGGGATTAAAGGACAATTGAACTCAAGAGGCAGTGGAGATCAGTTACTTTATACCCATGTCGAGTCAGATGCAAGAATCCCAAAGGGAAAGAGAGATGAAGGTTCCAGTAGCAACCATAGAGGAGGACGTCATGGGAGAGGACGTGGTCGTGGGAGTGGTTATGGTAAAGGTCGGGGAAATGGTGAATGCCATAACGAAGACCAAAAGATACGTAACTTCGACAAATCCAGGATCAAGTATTTCAACTGCAATGATTATGGTCACTTTGCAAAAGAATGTCTCAGCCACGCGGTAAAAAACAAGCAAGTACTGCACGAAGAAAATGTAGTACCAAAGTTTAAAAGCACCCGAGAGAAGACTTGGTATTTAGATTTGGGCGCAAGTAATCACATGACCGGTTGTATCCAAAAATTTGCTGAAATTGACAGTGTTATTAAAGGGTCAGTCAAATTTGGTGATGGTTCGGCAGTAGAAATAGAAGGAAGAGGTTCGGTTTCGTTTGAAGACTTCACAAGTGAGCATCGAATACTTACTAATGTCTATTACATTCCGATGTTGAAAAGTAATATTATAAGCATTGGTCAGCTTGATGAAAACGAATGTAAGGTTATGGTTAAAAGAGGTGTTATGAGTATTTTTGACAGATCACAAAGGCTATTAGCAAAAGTGAACAGGTCAAGCAATAGGTTGTATGAATTTAATATAGCACCAGCCCTACCCGAATGTTTTATGGTAAGGAACAAATAAAATGCATGGAGATGGCATGCAAGGTACGGGCATGTAAACTTTCAAGCCTTAAAGCTTCTAAGTCATAAACAGATGGTCCACGGTTTGCCCATAATCGAGCATAAGGACCGCATCTGTGAAGGTTGTTTGATTGGAAAACAACAACGAAACCCATTTCCAGCAGTCGCAAAATTCCGAGCAAAAGCATCGTTTGATCTGTGGCATGGAGATTTGTGCGGGCCAATAACTCCTACCACACACGGAGGTAACCGTTATTTCCTACTGTTGGTTGATGATTGTACAAGATTTATGTGGCAGGTACCTATCTGAAACAAAGACGAAGCATCTGTGGCATTTAAAAAGGTGAAAGCTGCAACAGAAATAGAGAAAAACAGTAAGTTAAAAGCTTTGCGCACTGATCATGGCGGTGAATTCACCTCAAATGAGTTCATGATCTACTGTGAGGGGTTGGGAATTAAGCATTATATATCGGCACCGTATTCTCCTCCGCTGAATGGAGTTGTTGAACGAAGAAATTAGATAGTGGTCGGCATGAGAAGGAGCTTGTTGAAAAGCATGGGAGTCTCAGACAAATGTTGGGGGAAAGCGGTATCAACTGCCGTGTATCTCCTAAATCGAGCCCTAACAAAAAACGTTTTCGGCAAAACTCCTTATGAAGCATATTATAACTGCAAGCTAAGTGTTGATCATTTTTGTATCTTTGGATGTGTCGGACATGTAAAAAATGTTACACTTCACCTTTCAAAACTTGCAGACCGAAGCAAGCAGATGGTGTTTATTGGTTATGATTCAAATACAAAAGGCTATCGGATGTTTGATCCGAAGTCAAAACGAGTAGTCGTAACACGAGACGTCGTGTTCGAAGATGAGAAAAAGTGGTAGTGGAGCAAATTTCCAGTAACCGAAACAATAAACATTTTTTCCGCACCTTACTTTACCATAGCAAGCACATCTGATACGAAAAATCTCCAAGATAAAGAAGGTGTCAACGATTTCCGCATGGATTTCCCACAACCGAAACAGGAACTAAACGGTAACTGAAATCAGCATGCTACACCAGTGATGAACAAAAGATCCAAAACATCTGTTTTAAATTCACCATATACTCCAGCAGCAACGTTTGAAGATTCAGTATCAACTGAAAAACTACAACCCTCGACACTTGATGAGATTTCATCTAAAGGACCACGGGGTAAGCGTGACATCCAAGAACTTTACGATGGAACCTTCCCAATAGAATTGGAGTATTCGAGATTGTGTTTGCTTGGAGAAGAGGAGCCTTCAACTCTTTAAGAATCCAAGGCTGATCCGTGGTGGAGAAGAGCAATGGAGGAAGAAATTTCTTATATTCGAGAAAATGAAACTTGGAAGCTCGTTCCATTACCTGACAGCCACAA
This sequence comes from Limnanthes douglasii subsp. nivea, assembly GCA_036936605.1. Classification (NCBI taxonomy): domain Eukaryota; kingdom Viridiplantae; phylum Streptophyta; class Magnoliopsida; order Brassicales; family Limnanthaceae; genus Limnanthes; species Limnanthes douglasii. The sequence continues at coordinate 520,284 of JAUPFV010000004.1, read as the reverse complement.
ACCTATTGGTTTAAAGTGGGTTTCCAAGCTAAAGAAGGACACTCAAGGCAGAATAGTGAGGCACAAGCCGAGAATAGTGGCACAAGGGTACGTTCAACGACAAGGTGTAGATTTTGATGAAGTTTTTGCCCCTGTTGCTCGGCTAGAGACGGTACATTTTCTGATTTCTATCGCAGCAGACAAAGGATGGGAGGTGCATCATATGGATGTAAAGTCAGCCTTCCTCAACAAGGAGTTGGAAGAAGAAGTGTACGTTACTCAACCACCAGGTTTTGAAGAAAAAGGAGAAGAGCACAAGGTATTAAAACTGCACAAGGCATTGTATGGATTGCGACAAGCACCTAGATCTTGGAATTAAAAAATCGACAAGTCATTGAAAACACTATGTTTTGAGAGGTGTTCATTAGAGCATGTTGTGTATAAAAGAAGCCAAGGAAAAGAGAATTTGATAGTTGGAGTTTATGTTGATGATCTAGTCATCACTAGAGAGAGCATACAAGATATAAACAAGTTTAAATCTCAGATGAAAAATATGTTTAGTATGAGTGATCTTGGTTTACTAAGCTACTATTTGGGGATTGAAGTCTTTCAAAGTTCTAAGAAGATCATACTCAACCAGTCCGCATATGCAACAAAGGTGTTAGAAAAATGCGGCATCAAAGATTGTAACCCTTCACAAATTCCGATGGAACCTCGTCTACAACTGAGCAAGAAAAGCACAAGTCCACCTGTAGACACAACCCTATACTGAAGCATTATTGGCAGCTTAAGGTATTAACTGCATACGTGCCCAGATTTAGCATTCTCTGTCGGCATGGTGAGTAGATACATGGAGAATCTCACAACAGAGCACATGGTTGCAGTAAAGCATATATTACGGTACGTAAAAGGAAATTTAAATCTCGGCTGCGTTTATGAGAAAAAGAAAGGAAGCTTGGAGTTTTTAGGTTACTCTAACAGTGATCTAGCCGGTGATGTTGATGATCGGAAGAGCACTACAGGGGTAATATTCTTTCTTGGGTCAAACCCGGTTAGTTGGTGTTCACAAAAATAAAAGGTTGTTGCGTTACCATCTTGTGAAGCATAATATATGGCTGCCTGTGCTGCAGCATGTCAAGGAGTGTGGCTGGGACGATTGTTGGAAAATTTATTAAAGAATAAGCTTAATCAAGTGGTTCTAAAGATAGATAATCAGTCCGCAATCGCATTGAGCAAGAATTCAGTCCACCATGAGAGAAGCAAGCACATTGATACTCGATTCCACTATATTAGAGACTGTATTGAATCATGAATGATTGCAATCCAACATGTTTGCACAGAAGATCAACGTGCTGATATTCTCACAAAGTCGCTATCAAGGAAGAAGTTCCTGGAGATGAGAGAAAAGAGTGGTGTGCAGATGATCAAGTAGAAAAACAACAATTGTGTTCAATCTTAAGGGAGAAAATGTTAGATAATATTGAACATGGTTATTATAAGTTATTAGGTCAGTTATCTAGATAAGATCGGCTAAATGTTATGTATTAGTCTATTTAAACAAAGTTCTAGTAATATTTAAAGGGTGGTGAAACAGTTCCATTAAAAGTATACTTTCATTTCTTAAGTCTGTCTTGTGTTGTCTGCATTTTTGTTTGATTACAGGGACCATAATTTACATTCAACATGTCCAAACAATGAGTTAAATAGTATACATGATATGTTATAAGATGTTATTGTTCATGCAAATTATATGAATATTCACTTGTTTATTTTTCTGTTCAAGCAATATTTTCAGCTTCTTGTTTTCAACTACAAATCGGTGCCGCCTGCTTTGGCTTTTTCAGCCCCACCCTGTCTCGTAGCACCGACTGCGACAGTCCGCCGAAACTTCGAATACTTGAGCTGCGGTGCCTTTTCTTTTTCTTGCTTTCAGGTTTTGCCGTAGTCGACTTCTTCTTTGCCAAGAATTCATGTAGTGTAACATCATAATCCTCTAGTCCTGGTGGCGTTCTTGTGTTGTCTTCAGTCTCGATATCCGATCTCCTTGTACCACTAGGTCCAGCCTCATTATGAAATAATTTCTTCTTCTTCCTTACTGTTCTGTTTGCAACAGACTTCTTCCTTTTCTGATTACTAGGGGTACTCGTTTGTGCTCCACCTTCAGAGCTTCGCCCAAATCACGACTACCACCTTCAGAGCTTCCCCCCAAATCACGACTACCAAAATATTGACGTTCATCCTCTGTCAATTATAGCTCACCTTCCGCAACCTAAAAAATATACAAATAAAATTTATAGTTTTCTAATAGGTTGCGATTTACGAGCATTTAAAATTGCTAGACATAGGTAACTTTTACTACATTCCGAGACATGCTCAATCCACTCATTGCTAGGTACTTAGCAGGCTTACCATCGGCAACTGATGCATATTTGTATTACCTGGTTGTCCCTAAGTTCTGGGACCATTTGGATCATTTCCATTGTTGCTTCCTTTCCCTCCAATCCCCATCATTTATAACACTTGGGGATTGCGTTCGGCCGCGATATTTCGTATTTTAATGGAATTGTGTTCCAGCAGAATGGGTTGTATACAAAAGAACAGAAAATTCAAAAAACTAACGCGATAACATAACAACGTAAGCTGCACTCACAAATAGAAGAGCAACGCAACCGATAACTCTACCCGGCTTCCCGGCCTTGACACATTTATCTAGTGACTTCTCTATCTTCTCAACGATAGCTTTGGACAAGTCGTACTCGTTTATTTTACCCATATCATTAATGTAGAATACTGAGTTCCACCCGACCAAGTCGTCTGACACTGAAAAGAACAGTGTCGAGCAAATAAAAAGTATCAACAGACAAGAAACGTCCTTCGCCTCGTACTCCCCTCTTTCCCTGACTGCTTTCTCTATTGGTTCCTGGCAAAAACAAAAACATCAACCTACTATACTGTAACAACAATTCAGAAACAAAACAAATACGCCATCGTATATTTCACCTTTATCAACACGTTAGACAGAGAATTGTCATTTTTCGGCCCGCTCTTCCTTTCGTGGGACTCATAAAAAATTCCTTCATCATCGGGGATTCGTACTCAGCCCCATCTGCGTACCGACCGATAAACGCCCCTGTTTTGTTCAAAGGCATCACCTCTTTACCGTGTTTCAGGCCAAAAATGACCTTCACATCCTTTGTAGTCAGCTTAACATACTTTTTATCTATTTTGAAAGCCTTCTTCTTCACATCGTATACGTTTACAATTTCCTTGATAACATTGTGGAACGTTTTCTGTTTCAGATCCTTGTTCCTTACGTCGAACGATTTCTGTAGAAACGTGTAGAAAGGTGTCTCTTTAGTAGCCTCTATGTGTTCTGCTGTAATAATATTCCGTCTTAGCAGGTTGATAATACTCACTAACCTAGACCTGTAAAATACTTCACTCGCCGTCATGCTTGCCTGCATATATGCAATATTTTAATAACTTTCAAAACAATCCTTATGTTGCAGCCATAACATGAATCACTAACCAAACTAAACCATCAACTACCTATCACACATTGCTAGAAATATATGCACACATTGCTAGATATATAGCCACACATTCCTACACATATTACACACAGTTCTACGCATGTTAACCACATTGCTAGACATATATGCAGACCTTGCTAGACACATAACCACACATTCATACACATACTGTACACAGTTCTACGCATGTTGAACATATTGTTAGACATATATGCAGACATTGCTAGACACATGACCACACATTCATACACATACCGGACCCAGTTTTACGCATGTCGAACACATTGCTAAGCATATAGCAGACATTGCTAGACTCAAAGCTACGCGTTCCTACACAAAATGCACACAGTTCTATGCATGTTCAACACATTACTAGACATATATGCACACATTTCTAGACACAAGGTCACATATTCGTACACATACCAGACACTGTTCTACGCATGTTGAACACATTGCTAGACATATACGTAAACATTGCTAGATACATAGCCACACATTCCTACTCATATTGCACATCGTTCTACGCATATTACTATTGGTTTACATGTCAGTATACACGTGTTTCCAACCACGCTAGACATTTGCACAACAACTGCAAAGATTCCTAGACATGAACAATAATCCATGCATTCCTACCCATTCTCTGCCAGTACTCAATCTATGACACATTGGTAGATAAGGCAAACATAACATCGCAATATTGCAATTCGTGTTCAGATACCAACAACTTCATTTTCCTACGTTGACCAGTTCATACATACACACCTCTAGTAAACTAACACGAACACTCAAACCAGACAAACATCAACCGTTACCTGTTACTAGACATACAAAGACGCCAACATTCTAAAATTACATCGATACAAGAACTACATGCTTAACTGAACATAAAAAACTGGTGAACTTCGATAACGCAACACCTTAACACATGAATACTGTCTCTAACGTATTTACCAAATAAAAAACAATAGAAGCCACCACTTACCAACGTCAGATTATTCTGTCCGGCTATAAATAAGAGTCCCGACGATGGGTTACTTACCGTTTTAGGTACGACGATGTCGGTATGTTGCATCAAAGTAGTTGATTGAAGCGACGACCTTCACTAATCGATGATCGGAGACGGAATCGGTTTTTCTCGCTCATAAGGTTGCTTCACAGTGGTTAAGAGTTTTGGTTTCTGGTTCGGTTTCAGGTTTCGTGTTTCTCTCTCTTGAAAATTTGAAAGGTGCAATTTGAGGGAATTAGAAACCAAAAGCCAGCCTTATGAGACCCAAAAAGTGGCTTCTAACAAAGTTGGCCCCTTTTATACCCTAGCGGGTATTTTTGTCCAAATTGTTCTTTTAGGTACTTTCTGAAACTAGCCTAAAATTGGGTACCATTTGGTATTACATACTTGAGTGGGTAATTATGGGTACTTTTCTCTATAAAAATTACAAAAAGTATATTTTATGGATCTAGTTTTGTTCGTATTGAAAAAACAAAACCAATGACATTTACATTTTTTTTTTCAAATTATGGTTTAAAGATATGACATTTTAAATAAATAAAAACTATAACACAATTGTTTTTTCGCAACTAAAGTCTTATTTATGCAATTGTTTTTTCTTATTTACGCAACTCATTTACACTTGATTCTGCAACTGCAACTGATAGTGTAAATTTAGTGTGTCAGGGTAGTATAGGAATTATGTTGTGGGTATTAAATGTTTTGTAAAAAGTAGTGAGAGAAGAGAGGTGCTTAGTATATTAAATTCATCTTTAAAAAGTCCAACCCCATTAAATGATTTGGTTGGGCGTATTTATAGGTTTTTATGACCCATTGGCCTTATGGGTCGGATCTTTAGTTTAAATGTTTGATCCATGGGCTTTTGGCCCAAGGTCTTTTATGTAATATGGCTATGGTACAGGTTTATCCGATAGCCTTTATTATGAGTTCAACTATTCAAAAGATAATGGTGTGATAATGTCCGAACAGCCCTCCGAATATTTAAGCAAGGAGATGTTCAGATATTTCTGACCCTCATCAGAAAATAGTTATTTTTCCGCAACCAAATTACTATTAATTATGGAATTGGAATACTATTTTTTTTAAGAAAAATATTTCTAATTACACAATTTAAACCCAATTGTTTTTTCCAAACTAATTTCACAACTGGATAAAAAAATCATCAAAGAATATATACATCATGGATATAGTTTGTACGTCTTAAAATCATCAAAAAATATATACATCATGGATAGAGTTTGTTATTCGAGTTTAAATTCAGGGTATATATTTGATTTCGACCATTTTATATCTAACTTTTTTTCGTTTCTCCAACATTTTTTTCTACTTCTTTTTAAATAAATCTTATTATCACTCATAATTAAAGTTAAATTTAAAAAGGAAAAACAGTTTTTGAATATGCAATTTTAACAATATTTTATCGCCCCACTCTAGGATCAAATATATATATCATTGGAACATAGGGTATGTAAAGATTCATGCCTCTCCAATCTTTCTAGGGGCTTCTATAAATACATAAGATAAGAAAAATTTTGAATCATAATTATAAATTTTCAAATAAAATTAATTTTTAAACAAAAGGAATTTGCATGTCCTCCATTTTTCGGTGGTGCTGAGTGGAAGTTGGATTAGAAAAGTTAATATCTAATATTTATAATCAATTCCTAACTATATACGGTATAACACTAAAATGTACTTGCAAATACTAAATGGATAGTAGTGACAAATGTTTATCGTGACGGCATATCCGGTGTGATATGTAAAACGGTTATATTGTTCCGACTTGCACCATTATATAGACCGATTGCTATGTCCCATAATCTTTATTAATTTTTTAAATATAAATATTAAAAACTAATTTGAATGAAATAAATTAAAATAAATAAATTATAAATGAAATATTATTATTTGATAATATTTTATAGTTCGGTTTGTTTAGCGAAGTATGTGTACCGTGGATATAGCTATTCGGTTGTTGTGGTCTCGACTGTTATCATTTTTATTAAATTTCTTTGGGAATATTTCATTGAAGAGTATTATTTTTGTTATAGAGTAATAGTCCTATTCGTAATAGTGGATCAAGGTATGCAACGAGCCGAAGTCATGATAAAAAGCCATCAAGGTATGCAACGAGCCGAAGTCATGATAAAAAGCCATGGACTCGGAAGAGATGCAGGATTACGAACTATTCGTAGAAGCGGTATACTTTTAATTTTCGTACGAGATGTAACTCCTATACCACATAATGGTTGTAGACCTCCTAAAAAAAGACGTGTATAGAAATAAAATTAAATGCTCCAAAAATTTCAAGAAATATAAAAATAATCCTACGTCCACAAATACTCCACTTTTATTATAAAGGCATTGCAATACAAACTCTAGCGAACACAACAAAACTCAACACTCTCTTGGTTACAAATAACTCATAGATTACAAAATCATATTGGTCCAGAGTTTGCTCTCAATATTTATGTTATTTACTTCAATTTCACCATCCACCATCCACCGTTGAAATCCTATTTTGTTTTATTTATTTATAGATCTTAGAGAAGCAAAATAGAAATTTTATAAATACGAAATGAAGTTCAATTAAAAACAAAAACACGTCGTATCAATCAAAATAGAAAACTCTTAAATATAAAAAATTTAGTTAAAAAAAAAAACATTATAATAAAATACCAAATAAAATAAAATAAAAAACTCAGTCCATCAACTAGTTTTTTTTAAAAAATTTAAAAAAAATGAAAGGAAATTTTGTTTTGAATCGATTTAGAAGGAGCATATATTATTTGGTCAAATGAAACTCATTTTGTATAATAACTAAAAGTATTTAAAGATTTATAAAATGTTAGAATATTATATGGGAGTTGATAAAATTAGTGGTATATTAAATCCCAATATTGGGATATAAAATAGAAAGCCAGTTAGGTTTTGATATCTATTCTATTCAAATAAAATATAAAGAAATGGCCTGGTAAACCAAATGATGAAACATGGCGAGGTGTTTTATTAAAAGGTTGGGAACTTTTCATGTCCACCACTTAGATTAAATATTTTGATCAAACAAGTTATGTAATTTATTCCAATAAACCGGGTCAACTCTCTAGGCCCGGTATATATCGACATGCTAAATCAAACTCAAACATATTTTCGGCATTTACATTTTACACACCTCAAAAAGAATATCAAGTAATTGTTTTGGTTTTTATTTGCTAAATATGGCAGCATCATTCACAACTATTATTTTTTTCCCTTGTTTTCATGTTATTGACATTTACCTTTATATGGATTAATTTTATTCATTCATTATAAATACTCAATCTTCTGTAGAAGAACGGCAGAATGGCTTATTCATATTTGGCTAGCTTACTATATTGATAGTTGTAACTCTAATTTTAGATTTTATATATATTTAAAGAGCAAATGTTTGCTCCATATGTAATTCGGTTATCTTGTTGTTTTCCTTTTAGGTATCGGATAATAGAAAAATGGAGACTATTTCTGTTGATACAAGCGAAACGAAGCCTCCGTCTGAATCCAACAGTGTTCGGACATTGGTATTAGTAGGTAAAACTGGTAATGGAAAAAGTTCAACGGCCAACAGCATTCTGGGTACAAAGCTTTGCCAGGCTAAATTGTCCATGAGTAGTGTTACCACAGTAGTTACAAAACATGCCAGCAATGACAATACCATTGAAATCATAGACACTCCTGGTAATTCGATTTTACTCATTTTCATATATTCCATTGCGTGGAATGAGCACAATTGAATTTTCTATTGTTGTGTTTTGCAGGTCTATTTGACACTTCCTTGGGCCATGATGTCATTGGAAAAGAAATAGTCAAATGTTTAGATCTTGCTCCAAATGGAATTGATGCAGTTTTGGTAGTTCTCTCTGTGAGGGGTCGATTCACAGAAGACGAACAAGCTGCCATCTATTGCTTGCAAGCTCTCTTTGGCAGCAAAATATTCGACTACGTCATTGTCGTATTCACCGGTGGGGATGATATAAAAGTAGAAGAAGGGGAAGATGATAAGAATGGTTTGAGTAATCATATACGTAGTGGCGCCCCAAGGAGTTTAACGGTACGTTAGCTCTTATTGTCGGGTCTAGTGGGCTACTAGCCACTTTCGGATAGTCAAAGAGTTCTCTAGTTATCTAATATATTGTTGTGTCTTTTAGGATATTCTTAAGCTATGTGGCAATCGGGAGGTTTTATTCGACAATAGGACCGAGATTCAATCCAAGAAATGTGAACAAGTTCAACAACTTCTCTCCGTTGTCGATAAGGTCTTAGAAGAGAATGGTGGTGAGCCATATTCACACAAACACTTTGGAAAGGCGAGTTTTGAACCAATGTCTATTTGTCTTATCTTATTTGTTGAAAATACCTGTTTTATTTTCATGTTCTATATACTCATAGGATGGTACTGTAAAACTCCATGGGAAGAACGATGGGATTTTGGGTGAAATAGCATTAATGAAAGAAGACATTCAAAAAAAATATGACGAGCAACTCAAGCAAATTACTGCCAAGGTACTTTTTAGATATTGTTTGGATTTTTACTAATAATGGTTTCAATTGTTATATTGAATGATTTATTTAAAAGAAAGTACCGGTAAATATCCACTCAACAATATAATTACCCACTATTATCCGTTTTTTTGGATAATGTCATTTGGTACATCGAATTGAAATTTGGACAAAAATACCCCCGACTATATACTCGTTGGTACCTTCCTGAGAGTTGTTTGCACCTCTCACGATTTCCAACTCTTAGAATTTTCTGAGACTTGTTTGCAACTCTCTTGATTTTCTGAGAGTTTTCCTCAGAATTGTTTGCAACTCAGCAACTCTTAGGATTTCCAATTCTTAGAATTTTCTGAGACTTGTTTGCAACTCTCTCGATTTTCTGAGAGTTGTTACTGGTGATTTTTTTTTAAATAAAAAACTATTATTAATGGATCTAGTTTTGTTCATTTTAAAAACACAAAAGCGATGATATTTTTATTTATTTTTTCTGAGCTCCGGTTTGAAAGATATAAATCTTTTAAAAATAAATAAAAAGAAAAAATAAAAGTAAAAAAGAATTTTTTTTGGTTAGATAGTTGTTGATGAAAGGTGAGGGTAGTTAGGGTATTAAAATAATATTAGGTATTAAATAGTAATTATGTAGTTAATATGAATATTAAGAGATAATAGATCAAACATTGGATAAATTGAGTAGTTAGAATTGGTATTTTAAATGTAATTTCCCTTTGTTTCATCAGATGGAAGCAGATTTACAAGAGGCCACCAAAGAGCTGGAGGAGGAAAATAAAAAGGCGGGTGAAAAGGCGGCAGAGCTGAATGCCCAAGCAGATGCAATGGCTGAAGAGCTAAATATCCTAAAAGCAATGGTTGAAAAGAGCAAAAAAAGAGCAGAGAAGGCCCATGAAAGAGTAGAGAAGGCAAATAATGAAATAGCAGAAAGGGATCGTAATATGGCTAAACAACTGGAAATCATACACGGAGTGGCTAAACAGAATGATGAAAGAGCTGAAAAGGCGCATAAGCGAGCAGAAAAAATGCAGGAAATATTAGAATTGGCACATGAAAGAGCAGAAAGGGAACGCGTGCAAGCAGCTAAGGAAGCTAATGAATTAATGGAGAAGGTGTGTACCAATCTGTAATTGCTTCAACACTGGCTTTCCCCCACCACCCAGCCCCAGCCTTGTGTATTCCTTCACTGCCGACATTTTTTTTAACTAATGTTTACTCCTCAACTCTTATGTATATTTATTTAAGATTGTCTTTTGTACCGCATTTCGTGATTTACAAGTTATATTACATAACTATTACCCTTAATAAAGAATCTAAATATCTGATTCAGAGTACGGATTTCATCTTGGTTTTTTAAATGGACAGGGTAGGGTTATGTTTAGGAGAATTTTCGTAAAACCAACTAAGAAGAATAAATGTATCAAATGCACCTACGAGTGTACTTAACCGTTCTTTTGTGTGGCCTGGCGTCACGTTATACATTTCATACCGTTACATCGCATTTCAAGAGTATGAAAAATTAACTTATATGTTAATTTATTTTAATTTGGGGACAAACTATAAATTATACACATTTTCTTGGATTTTCTACCGCCGGATTTACACTATTTGGTTGATCTCTCACTAATTTTTAGACAAATGTACCTCTCCAAAAAAACAAGGTATATAAAAAAATTGATAGATTTTGTTCTCTCATTTTCTCTTTTAAACTCACAAAACTTCTAAAAAACTCTCAGTCCCCCCTGAAGAGTTTCAACAAAAACCAGGGGTGATTATGCGATACGAGGATTACTTAGTGATAATTCGGTGATACAGAAATCTCTTAGTGTCAATTTTAGAGAGAGAAAGTAAGAGTTATTAGGTTAAGTAGAGAGAGAAAGTATCATATTATTCATCTCAGGATTTGTGAAGCGTGTGTGGTCCTTTTATAGTACAATTGCAGATCCCACACGCTTTAATTCCCGTTAATTACATCTTTTAGTCCCTACACTTCATTTTATTCCTATTCTGGCTATTTCTTTAGATAGCTTACACAATTTAGTCCTTACACAGTTTTCTCTATGCGTTTTCCTCCTATCATACTTTTTCTTTGCTATTTTCTCCTGTCATGTTTCTTCTTCACACTTTTCTCCTTGTCTTTTATTCTTCCTTATTAGTAGCCCTCCAGTCCTAGTAAAAGTTCTTTTACTGGGACTAAATAATTCTCCGATTGCTCACTTCACACACCCTCGAATAATTACCTTCGAAAGGCAAAAACCATTTTCCTCGAATCTCAAAAATCAACACATCTTCCTCGAGCAACATCTTTTCTTCGAATTTCTCCTGATAACCGAGTAGCCCCCCAATCCTTGCACCATTTTAGCCATATAAGCCCCTCGACTTTGACTGTATCAGTGCCCCGAATGATTTCAAATCAAGGCTAAAAGGGGTGCCAAGATTAATCGTTATCATAACGTCATTAAACAACTATATCTGTGAGCATATCTTTTTTGAAAACGTTCCCTATTCCCCTAACATTTTATGACAGAAAACTCTTCATCTTCCCCTGACATTTTCTGACTATGAAAACTCTTCATCTTCCCCTACGGCTCGTGTCAGGATAGTTCATACCTATATGGACCATAATGTTCCTAGCAAACACCAGAAAAAGTCCCCGGGCCTGATCTGTCATGAAAGCCCAACTTCACCTATAAATACTGACCTTCTCTCCTCATTAACTCAACTTTTGTTCAAACATTTCTAGAGAGATAAAGCTGGCGAATAAACCCCGTCGGATTCCTGATTGGTTGTTGATCAGTAAGAGGTTAGAAGAGAGAGTTGCTGCTGGAGAAAACGTGAGGCCTCAACCCCCACCATCGACTATTACTTTCTTTGGTACCTGGCCTCCCTCGGCAGATTCGACTGCAATTACCCCCCTCGAGGTCGCTCGACAAAGCCTTCATAGTGATTCTAACCCCCTCGGAAAGATGGGTAAAGACAGGCAGCACAAACACTCGTCCGGTAAGAGAAAGAAATCTCACAAGGCTAGGAAAGGCTCGCATGAACGAAAACGTGCCAGAGAGACGCCCCTGGTCATTTGGGAGCCTACTTCACCAGAAGCCCTCGAAAATCTCCCCCAAACATCTGCTAGCTCTCTTCAAACGTCTTCTAGACCTCCTCGAACCTCTGCCAGTCCTCCACGAATATCCACAAGCCCTCATCGGACCTCTAACAGTCCTCAACGAAGAACTGACGTAGATGAGTCGAGTCTGCCTTCTACTTCATCCATGACCGTTCATAGGACTCAATTTCCGCCTTCGAAAACGCTCATCACCGAAGAGGATATGCTAAATAGGAGAAATGAGAGTCGAGATGCAAAAGGGAAAAAACCTGCCACAATGCCCCTCGAACCAAAAGTGCCTGTGATCCCCTCTTTAGGTTCTTCGAATAATGCAACCTCCTCATCCCAAACAATATCCGAAGAGCAAGCCCGTCGGATTGCTCTAAAATCGAAAGGGGACATCGTGCTACCCTTGGAACTGAACAGTATTGCTGGTCGCAATATTCGGGGCATCGAAAATAAACATATGGTGGCTCTTTCCAACATCAGATACAAGTATTTTTCGAAAGACGAAGAGGCGAGGCTGAGGCCTCGATGGTGCATCCCTTCCTATATTACCATCAGATTTCCCTCGGAAGGAGAGACGCCTTTGTCAGTGAGGGACAACGAGTTGGTGGTATATACAGAGATGATGAACTGGGGGCTAAGGTATCCCTTAGACCCCTTCTTCATCAAATATTTGGCGAAGATAGACCTTTGTCCTTCACAGGTGGGTCCTATCATGTGGTTTACTCTGATGGCCTGCATCATGGCCTCGAGGCTCTCAGGTCATGAATTTTCGTTAGAGCAACTCATTGGCCTTGCTGGTTTGGCCAGGAATCCTTTCTTTCCCTTTTACTCACTAACTTTCAATCGAGGACAAAAAATCCTGAGAGATCTACTAGAGGCTGACAAGAAATGGAGGCAGCAGTTTGTGTTTTTCTCTGGTTGCTGGGAGACCGGATCAGACACCACTCCCTCGAATCCTCACAAGCCCTCTCTCATGTGGACTAATAAATGTAAGTGCCTATCCTTCGAACTTATTTATTCTTCCTTGAATTTTAGATCGTGACTGGTCTTGATATTGGCTACTTGTTGCAGCTATGACTGGGATATCAAAGCCCTATTCATAATACGTTGAGGGTGCCACAAGTGTGTTCACCAAACTTCGCTTGTGGGCAAAAGAACACTGGGACAACCGATTTCGTCTCTGTTTCACATCTAACAATCTCGCCAGGAGTCGATTGTGGATGCTCAATCCCCTCGACCGAATTAGCATGAGAGGATTGATGGCTCCTCCCTTAGAGCGAGAAGTGATGGAGCGTTGTAGCCAAAAATACATTGTGGTGTATCTTCCCAAGCGCTCGCGTTCGCAGAGTCATCTTGGGGATCCTCCAGAAGATGATGTTTCAATGAATCAACAGCTCAATCTTGAAGGAATGGTCAACACCCAAGGGCCTCCTCCCCCGAACAATGTTGGGTCGTCGAACACCATTCCTCGTCCACCGAACAATGCTGGGTTGTCGGACTCTATCCCTCCTCTCCCTGCTCCTATCCCTCCATCAAAAAAGGATGTCAGGACAAGAGACAGGAAAGGTAAGGGTGTCCTCGAACCCATCCAAGAGTTATCCGAGGATGGTGAGACGCATGATGACGATCAAGAGACCGCTCTAGACAAAAAGGTCCAAGAAATATCAAGTGAACCTGAGGACAGAGGTGGCCACTCACCCAAGGAAAGTTCTCATCAATCCCCACATTTGCCTCTTACTGAAGCTTCTCACCCTGTCCCCTTCGAAAATAGTCCAAGGTTAGCACCTCTCCCCATCCCTCGGAGCAACCCTCCTCAGCACATTGATCCAGACACTCTTGGAGGTGGGTTTTCTGAGTTTGATTCTGCAGCATTAGGGTCCCCATCGAGAATTGCTGCATACCTCATTTAATAGGGGAAAAAATATGCGGCACCTTGAGAAGCGCAAAAATCACTATAAGTTTAAGTTGCTGTTAGCTGCCTCTCAGCTTGAAGAGGCCAATAAGCAACATGCAGTAATCGACGGCCAAGCCGATGCCTTGTACGAGCGCCTATCTGCCTCCAAAAATTATGTGATAATGCTGGAGAGGTGTTGCCAAGAAGAGAGTGACTTGTATAAAAAGAATACTGATGCTCAAGAGCTATTGATAGCTGAGTACAAAAAAGGGAATTGTTTGGCCTGCGATGGATTCACAGAGTGTACCGAGAGCTTTAGGAGGGTGAAAGAAGATCGAGATCAGTTACTTAAAGGTGTTGAGAACTTTCCAAGTATAAGTTCAATCCAAGGAACCAAATATTATGTTCTTATCAATAATCTGAAGAGACAAACCCTTCGAACCAAACAAAAATACTCAGATGAAGAATGGGTCAGGAAAATGGAATTCGAGGAATGCACTATTGGGACCTACCTGATAATTTTGGAGAGACAATATCTTGAGTCACATTGTTGTGATCCAAATATTAATAAATTCAAATAAAATTCGACGCACACATTAACGTGACCCAAATATTAATAAAGTCAAATGAAATTCGAGGCACACATTAATGTGACCCGAATATTAATAAAGAAATAAAATTCGAGGCACACATTAATGTGACCCGAATATTGATAAAGTCAAATAAAATTTGAGGCACACATTAATGTAACCCGAATATTGATAAAGTCAAATAAAATTCGAGGCACACATTAATGTGACCCGAATATTAATAAAGTCAAATAAAATCCGAGGCACACATTAATGTGACCCGAATATTGATAAAGTCAAATAAAATTCGAGGCACATAATAATGTGACCTGAATATTGATAAAGTCAAATAAAATTCGAGGCACAGAATAATGTGACCCAAATAATAGTTCGAAGAGACAAGAATTCGAGGCACATGTTACTGTGACCCAAAAAATAGTTCGAAGAGACAAGAATTCGAGGCACATGTTACTGTGACCTAAAAAATAGTTTGAAGAGACAAGAATTCGAGGCACATGTTACTGTGACCCAAAAAATAGTTAAGGCAAGGAATTATTTGTATTGAAGCAGCTCATCGAAACACCTCATTAAAACCTTCCTGTGCCTAACAGGATAGGAAAGAGTGTGCCCTCGCTAAATTTCGTTCTATGGGATACAAAGAAGAAGAAAAAATACAAACATTAGTTGCTAGCTAGCTCGTCAATCAAGATACAATTTTAAGTGCTCAATGTTCCAAGGGAGACGGAGATATCGCCCTTCTTTGTCTTTTAATCGGTATGTGCCTGGTTTTATCTTCTCTGTGACCTCATAGGGACCTTCCCAATTCGGTCCCAACTTGCCCAGCTTGCGTATCGACTCCTCATGAGAGTTTGATAATGGAGGGATGTCAACTTTGCTTGCTGTCTCTTTTCTTCAACCAAGTCTAAAGCGAGTGCTCTACTCTGGTCATTCGTGTCGTAGGAATATGTTTCTACACGATGTGAGGGAAAAAGAATCTCTGGAGGGACAACGGCATCCATTCCATAGACTAAGGCAAATGGAGACATAGCAGTGACCGTTCGCGGAGTCGTCCGGTATGCCCATAACACTTCCTGCAAATAGTCGGGCCATTTTCCCGCTTCCCCTTCCAAGTTCTTTTTCAAACCATCGAGAATCGTGCGATTAGTCACCTCCACTTGCCCATTAGCCCGAGGGTGAAATGGTGCAGAAAAACATTTTCGTATACCCCTCGATACACAGAAACTTTGGACCTCCTTGTTATCGAACTGAGGTCCGTTGTCCTTTGTGATCTGCAATGGTATACCAAAACGACAACAAATGTTAGACACGAAAAACTTGATCACATCTTTGGCCCTTGTTCCTGCCAGAGGCTCTGCTTCTACCCACTTAGAAAAATAATCGACTCCTACGATTATAGTCTGTCTGCCCCCAGACGCCATTGGTAGGGGCCCAACTAGACCAATACCCCATCTGTCAAGTGGGACTGCCTCTGAAATACTTTCTAGTAACACCCCAGGTTTGTGGATTACATTTGCATAGCGCTGGCATGTGTCACATCGTCTTACTAATTCTTTTTCATCAGCAGCAACAGTAGGCCAATAGTAGTCAGCCAGGAACACTCTTCGAATTAATGCCTTATACCCACAATGGGCAGAACCTTCCCCATCATGTAGTTCAGACAGGACAATTTGTGACTCAGGCTTATTCAAACACCTCGATAACGGGAGACTCAGAGATTTCTTATACAGCACTCCTCCCAACGAATTATAGCCATGAGACTTGAACCTGATTTTCCTAGCCTCGTGCTTTTCGGCGGGTAAAGTATCATGGACCAGAAAATCGATGATGGACGACCTCCAATCATCCGTAATCATATTACTTTCCTCTGGGATGCTTATTGTATGCTCCTCATCAACCAAGATTGAGGGGCGCTCCTGAACGAAAACCCAAGGGTAACCCTTCGTTCGCGAAGCGGAGGCGAGAGAATCTGGGATAACATTTAATTCTCTTCGAACATGCTCATACTTAACTTCCTCAAAATCATATGCTAAACCTTTCAATATCTTCAGATACTGTATAAGCTTATACTTCCTGGCTTCGGACTCTCCCAAATCTTGGTTTATCACTAATTGTGAATCGCTGACCAGTTTAATCTTTTGAGCCCCACATATCTGAGCCAAACGCAATCCTGCTAGTGCAGCTTCATAGTCACCTTCATTATTAGTAGCCTTAAAACCGAAACGAATGGCTTGGAACATAGTTATCCCTTTTGGGGAGATCAAATGAACACCGGCCCCACTTCCCGTGACGTTCGACCCTCCATTTGTCCGTATCACCCATTCCGCTTCATCAACAAGGTCATGGATTTATTTTTCCTCCCTATCCGAATGGAACTCGACCAAGAAATCAGCTAAAACTTAGGCTTTTATCGCCGTTCGAGGCTCAAATGTTATGTCAAAGTCTCCCAGTTCCACTGACCATTTAGTCATCTGACCAGAAATATCAGGCCTTTGTAATAAACTCTTCAGGGGAAAAGTCGTCCGAACAATTATAGGGTGGGCCTGGAAGTACGTTCTCATCTTTCGAGCCGCCATTACCACAGCCAGAGCTACCTTTTCCAACGTGAGATATCGCTTCTCCGCATCCAGTAAGCTCTTACTGACATAATAGATACGCTTCAAGAGAGACTCATCTTCACGGAGTAAAACGACACTGACCGCACATCTTGATACTGCTACATAGATAATTAATGTCTCCCCCACCAATGGTTTAGAAAATACCTCAGGGGACGTCAAATACTCTTGGATTTGATGAAAAGCGGTCGAACATTCCTTGGTCCAACAAAAGTGTCTCGCATTTCGCAATACCTTGAAAAAGGGTGCACATTTGTTGGAAGATCTAGAAATGAATCTATTCAGAGCGGCCAGTCTCCCTGTCAGAACTTGTACTTCCTTAATATTTCGGGGGGGGGGGGGGGGGGGGGTCATCGTGATCAGAGCTTTTATCTGTTCTGGATCTGCCTCGATGCCTTTTTCGCTAATCATGTAACCGAGAAATTTGCCTGACCTCACCCCGAAAATGCACTTCTCCGGATTGAGTTTTAGATTGACTCTGCTTAAATTTTGGAATGTCTCTGCTAAGTCGGCGAAATGGTCTTCGTCCCGTGGACTTTTGACTAGCATATCATCGATATAGGCCTCCATGTTCCGCCCAATCTGCCCCTCAAAGGTTTTATTGACTAGGCGCTGATAAGTTGCCCCCGCGTTTTTTAATCCGAACGGCATGACCCTGTAGCAGTATAAACCCCGCCCGGTAATAAAAGAAGTGCTTTCCTCATCGTTAGCGGCTAATCAGATTTGGTTGTATCCTGAGTAAGCGTCCATAAATGACAACAGTCGATTTCCGGGGGTCGAATCCACTAACTGATCGATGCGAGGCACAGGGAATGGATCTTTAGGACAAGCTCTGTATAAATCCGTGAAATCAACACACATTCTCCACATGCCATTCTTCTTTCGTACCAACACTGGATGCGACGCCCACATGGGATAATGCGACTCACGAATATGGCCTATGCTCAGTAGCCTCTCGACCTCCAACAGAATTGATGTGGCCTTTTCCGGGGAGACAAGTCTTCTTTTCTGGACTATGGGTCGGACATCAAGTCGTATCGCAAGTTTATGACACATGATTTCCGACGGTACTCCAGTGACATCCTGTGCACACCAAGCAAACATATCAAGTTTATAAGATAAAAAAGCAATTAATTTTTCCTTAAATTCTGGAGAGAGGTTGACTCCAATCTTCAGAAATTTGCCACTTGCAGATTCATGTATCACAGAATCTTCTTCTGGGACCTGAAATCCGGGGGCCTCCCTCGGATCATCGCATGGGATGATTTCGGGGGGAGGCCCCTTTAATTTTTATGCTTTGTTTGAAGTTTCTCCCCGAACCCCCTTCGAAGACAGGGCTATCTGGTAACATTCACGTGCCATCTTCTGGCTACCTCGGATTATCCCAATATTGTTTCCTACTACGTACTTTAAGCATTGATGTACGATTGAGATTACGCCATGCATCCGGGACAACCAAGAGCGACCCAAGATGGCGTTATACGATGTCGGCGCGTCAACAACAATAAATAGTACCTCCATCTCTTTCTTGAATGGTCCACGGCCCAATTCGACCACACACTGAAATTCTCCAACCACCATTGCTGTAGCGCCAGTAAAGCCCACTATAGTCTTGTCGGATCTTCGGATAACAGGTGGGTCAGAAATTCTTCGGTAAGTGCTCATAAACAATATATTCGCGGAGCTCCCTGTATCGATGAGTATCTTCTGAATTTGATCACCAGCGATGCCTGCCGTAATCACTACCGCATCCTCATGGGGGCCTGCAACATTTCGCATATCATCATCAAAACAAATAATGGGGGAAGGCGATCGGTGCATTTGCGCTGACACCCCCGCTTGGATCTGGGTGGTCAGGTTGACCATGTGCCTTTTTCGGGAGCTGTTGGAATTTCCCGCAATAGTATCTCCCCCGAAAATTGCCAAGGAATCGAAAAAAGCACAGAGGCTATCCACTCTCCCCTTCGGAATAGCTTCTTCTACCAGATTTAAATTGTTCCTCCCCTCCTTAGGATCTAAATATTCTTGCTCAATGTCGAAGTCATCAACCCCTTCGGAAATCACCATAGATATGTCAGCGTTCTTTAGGACAGCTTTTACCACGATGTTTTTCTCGGAGTGCTTTTTGATGAACTCTAATAACATTCCATTCTCTATCAAGGCTTGCACTTCTTTTTTCAAAGCTATGCAATCCTTGGTGTCGTGTCCAATATCCTCATGATATTTGCAATACTTATTGACACTTCTGCTTTCCCTCGGATTTTATATGGGGAAAGGATTCCTGAACGGTACTGTAGATTTAGCTTTGTCGAATATTGCAGCAACATTTTCTGTCAACTCCGCAAAATAGTCGGATCGAACCCACTTATTTGACATTGGTCTCGCTCCCTGATTGTAATTTTGATGACTGCCATAGTATTGCGGGTTTGATTTCTGCCTCGGCAGGTATAGACCCGCACTTTTAGCCTGAACATTAGACCGAGGGCCCTGGTTACTCGACTCAGATCTTTGGAATTGATTCTGATCCAACTGATCCCCCGACCCTTACTCCGAGGCCTGGGTCTCTTCCACCAGGATCCTCTTCTCAACCTGATCTAATAACGCACCAAAAGTCATTGCCTGGCTCTCCGCCACCGTATCCTTCAACAACCCGGGGAGCAGGCCTATCCTGAAGGCTGCAAGCGCCACTGAATCCTTGCAATACTTCATGTCAGTTTTTGTTTTAACAAAACGATTAGTGTAATTTTTGAGGCTCTCCCCCACCTTCTGTCGACAATAGATGATTGTGTCTCCGTTAGCTATGAACTTCTTGCTCCCCACAAAGTGTTGTCTGAAGATGTTCCAGAATATATCAAAATTCTTTATCGAGCCCTGCGAAAGCTTGTTGTACCACTTAGAAGCCACTCCTTTGAAGGTCTGAGAGAACACTCTGCAGAGAAACTTATCATTGTCGTCAAAATTGATCATAAAATTCTTGAATTGTTCGATGTGATTATCCGGGTCTTGTGTCCCGTCGAGTTTTTCTAGCTTCGAAATGTCAAAATGCTTCGGAAGATTTCCCACCAAAATGTCCGGGGACAGGGGGGAGGCTCTCCAATTGTGACCCGCACGATAAACACTAGATCTTAAGTTGTTATTATTTGGAAAGTACAAACCCTCCTCGGATGGCAAAGTATACTGGTGTTGCCATTCCGAAGTTCGAGGGCCCATATCATCTTTCCTCTCAGGGTACTTCGGCTGTCCATAAGATCGTTCGACACTTCGAGCATGGTGACCCTTTTCCCTCGGAGATATCCTCTCAGAGCTTCTCCCTCTTCGAAAATCGGTGTGTCTACGATCATGCTTTTTCTTTCTGTGGTATTTTCATGGGGACGAATCCGAGGAGCTATATCGAGAGTAATCACTCGAGTAAGCTGAATCCACATATCGCCTCTCTCTTATCCTCGGCGATTGTCGCTCGCGTCCCCGGTATCTGTCGTCTTTTTTCTTGGGACGAAATTCAGTTTCGCGATCCTCCCTTTCACTAACTGGCTCCGTCCTTATCTCGGATCGAAGATTCTCCTGTACGACGTCCTTTTCTGCTTTCAATCTTTCGATTTGTAGCAGGAACTCATTCCTCTGAGCCAACAGATCTGGGTCGTCAAAGGCATTTCCGACTCGCTGGCCCCCTAGTCCCTCGTACTCCATGTCGTTCCGGTAGTCATCTCCCACCAGGTTTTCCTCGCAATTATTAACCAAATCGTCCCCTTGGTCTTCCATAGTTCTCCTCGGAATATGAATTATTTCCAGGAAGCGATTGTCGTTAGAGCGATTTTCGTTTCCCACAGACGGCGCCACTGAAGAGTTTCAAGAAAGTCCAGAGGTGATTATGCGATACGAGGATTACTTAGTGACAACGGTGATACAGAAATCTCTTAGTGTCAATTTTAGAGAGAGAAAGTAAGAGTTATTAGGTTAAGTAGAGAGAGAAAGTATCATATTATTCATCTCGGGATCTGTGAAGCGTGTGTGGTCCTTTTATAGTACAATTGCGGACCCCACACGCTTTAATTCCCGTTAATTACATCTTTTAGTCCCTACATTTCATTTTATTCCTATTCTTGCTATTTCTTTAGATAGCTTACACAATTTAGTCCTTACACAGTTTTCTCTATGCGTTTTCCTCCTATCATACTTTTTCTTTGCTATTTTTGTCCTGTCATGTTTCTTCTTCACACTTTTCTCTTTGTCTTTTATTCTTCCTAATCACCCCCAAAACAAAAGCAGTTGTTTTTCAAATCCGAACTCACAAGCGAAACACCTGATGAGTGTAAAAAAAATGTTACAAATGGACGTGTATGGCTCAAACATCATGGCACATACTATTATTGTGATATATGGTGGGACACTATTATTTTTTTCAGTATCAACATAAGATAGTTAGATGTTATATATACTACATATAAGAAAATAACGATTTGACAGTGTTGTTAAGTATATTAATTAATATTGCAAATAATCAACGAAACAACAGAAGCACAACAACAAAATACGATACTATCCAAACTACACATCAATTTTCTATAATACATGGGATAATGATAATTGTTACACACATATACAGTATTACATCAAAAATAAAAAAAATAAAAACTTCAATAATATGATGAATCAATTATAATTAAACCAAATCACAACTTCAATCAAATGAACTAGATTATTAAAGACAAAAGAAATCGTACATCATTCTTCGTTGACAAATTTATTTTCGACTATCTATCACAATCGCGAATTAGTTAGGCATTCAAAACAAGGGTGAGAGGCACGATTACTCGGAAATTTATCTTCGTCAACCGAGGAAATTTATCTTCGTCAACCGAGGATTTAACAGCTATTCTACTATGAATCGTTTAACCTTCGTGCTGCCAGTTTCCAATTTTCTAGTCCATCAAGTGAATTATAATCCACTTGTTTATAAGATCGACCACATTCTTGTAAAGCAAGATTGTGACGATGTTTTGATAGCCGACTACGACTGTTTAGTAAACCTCTGATCGCACTACTCTAACTATCGACTTAGGCCTTCCCTCTCCCTAAATAATTTTTTTAGCTTTTAACATGTAGAAAACCCATCCTGATTACAAAAATATTATCTCCACCACCTGGAACCTTTTTATTATATTTTTTGGAATGTCGATCATCTGCATTAAGTTAGCTCGGCTATTAATATATCTCCTCTCATTTAGGTACAGATATTTTAGTGACATTTCCAAGTGATTTGAATATACCCAATCAGTTCTCTAACAAGAAAAAACTAGCCTTTCTACCGACCTCCAAATATTCATTGATCGCTTATTTGATTAAAGCTATGAACGTATTTATCTTTGTTAACCGAGAGGTACAATATTCTTCAAACAAAAGTCTCGAGAAAAATGACTAAAATTAAGCGATCATAATGCTATATTTTTTCATAATAGTCTAAAAATGTGTATTACAAAATAAGATCATCAATATTTCTGATACCAATAGTATATCTACCAAATCTCAACCAACTATCACCAAAATATTTAGATATTACTTCACCGACCTCCTTGACAGACGTAGTTCAAACATCTACTTGGGAAACCATCGTATTGTCTCTCTAATATCTATAAAAGTATCCACGTCATATCAAGTGTCTATGGTCTTACCTGTTTAGGACTCTAAATAAAAATATTATTTTTAGTATTGATTTGTGAAAGTTATTTGGACCAAACGAGTTCAACGTGACATTTCTTTAAATATTTTTGGCTCGTTATTGCAATGAATTCTAAAAAAATGTTAACATGTTTTTCATCACTAATATCATCCTCATCCCCAAAACAAATTATCCTTCCACCCCGAGTGACTAGATGCTTATTGTTTGTTGTAGTATCATACATAAGATCATCTCTAAAATCACATCCAATATACTTAATGGCTCATTCTTCTTATTAATCAACCATTCTCAATATTCCTCTATTGGTGGTTGAAATATCTCAGAAAATATATTTCTTACCAAATAAATTTTTTGCGAGTATCAAACTAATAGCAAAATTTCAAGGGTCACCCTCAAAATCGACTTCATGAAAGCCTTTGATAACGTTTAATAGCATCTCTTCCTCTGCATATTGGTTTATATAGATTTTCTCAACAAGATGATCATCTAGATCATCTAGTGCTTATCATCACATACATATAATGTTATAATGAATGTGGACCCTCTCTTTTAGGACTGTTATAATGAATGTGGACCCTCTCTATGGTCTGACCTGTTTAGGACTCTAAATAAAAATATTATTTTTAGTATTGATTTGTGAAAGTTATTTGGACCAAACGAGTTCAACGTGACATTTCTTTAAATATTTTTGGCTCGTTATTGCAATGAATTCTACAACAATGTTAACATGTTTTTCATCACTAATATCACCCTCATCCCCAAAACAAATTATCCTTCCACCCCGAGTGACTAGATGCTTATTGTTTGTTGTAGTATCATACATAAGATCATCTCTAAAATCACATCCAATATACTTAATGGATCATTCTTCTTATTAATCAACCATTCTCAATATTCCTCTATTGGTGGTTGAAATATCTCAGAAAATAT
This sequence comes from Limnanthes douglasii subsp. nivea, assembly GCA_036936605.1. Classification (NCBI taxonomy): domain Eukaryota; kingdom Viridiplantae; phylum Streptophyta; class Magnoliopsida; order Brassicales; family Limnanthaceae; genus Limnanthes; species Limnanthes douglasii. The sequence continues at coordinate 496,403 of JAUPFV010000004.1, read as the reverse complement.
ATTTCTTACCAAATAAATTTTTTGCGATTATCAAACTAATAGCAAAATTCCAAGGGTCACCCTCAAAATCGACTTCATGAAAGCCTTTGATAACGTTTAATAGCATCTCTTCCTCTGCATATTGGTTTATATAGATTTTCTCAACAAGATGATCATCTAGATCATCTAGTGCTTATCATCACATACATATAATGTTATAATGAATGTGGACCCTCTCTTTTAAGGTAACAAAAGTCTCCACCAAAAAATCTTGATTTCCCCATTCCTCGTCATGCTTACGATTCAAGTACTAGCTATCATTCTCAAAGATAATTTGTGGCACTAACTTTAAATTTCTGTGGAAGTGTCACAAAGTCTTCATTATAAACATTTAATTTGCTAAAAAATTACTGATCTTCTATAACGTGAAAATTAACTTCATAAACTCTATTAAATAAGGCCTTGAAAAATTCCATATTATCTCGAGTCTCATTACCAATACATTCAATAGCAATATCTAATATTTTTCATTACCTCTCTTTGTGAATGACTCATCAATATCTTAAGTTATATACCTTAGACACAATAGGGATACAACTTTAGCGTTTCTCTTACTCTGAGGTAGTTTTAACTTCAATAACTATAAACTATTATCGATCATACCCTCAATCGTTTTGGGAGTTAGACATAAAAAACCTATCCTACATAAGCCTTTCATAATGCATTAATGTTTTCTATTTTTCGGATAAAGTATATTGGTTTTTAATTTTCATCATCCCTTCTAGAGTGCTCAAAGAAATCTCATAAACCTTTGTCGCTTCTTTTGGTTTGACGATGAGATGAAAATCTTTGAAGTCAAAATGGTTTGCCCTACCGTAACTTTTCTCTCAAAAAAGGTCAACCTCGGGGTTCTCTAACAAAATGCTTGGAACGAAATGGTCTCCCTTAAATACTCTACATCTTATCTTAAGGAAATAGTCTCTCCATATGTAACGAATTAGAAATAAAAAGATGAAAAAATAAAAACATTATTTTAATCTACCTATTTGGTCCTCCCTGTTTGAAGTGGAGGAAAATCCTTCGTCTAAGACATTTAGCTTAAAAAATAATATAATCGTTGTGGTAATAAATAATTTACGTTCTTATGGCACGAGCATTGGCTACTCCCCACTTTGCTAGTCAATCACTACAAATATGGTGTGATCAACCTCTCGTATGAACCACCACCAAAATTGTTAGAATATTTGACTAAATTTGGAAAGCTGGATTCATAGAGTAATAGTTGGGGTGAACTATTGACCACAATAATTTGGGATTTCACATACTGTCCTTAATCTTCTCCCTATAAATCAGTGTATTAATTTTCCTTGTATAGGGCTCTAAGTGTTCTATATATTGAGAGCCTTACTTGGGTTTGCATTATAAAACAGTTCAATACAAAAAGAACATAATAAAATCCTTTGATTACCAATTCAACATGGTATCAGAGCACGTGTGATTCCTGGGAATTATGAACATCCTCAACAAATATGGCTGGCAATGAAGTCGTGGTTAGTCAAATCCATGGTGAATTAACAATGCAGATTGCTGCCATCTGAGAAATGGTCTCAGAAGTCAGAACACAACAACAAACAACTAACCCCGAGAATTTATCATTAGGGATTAAACTCAGCGGTGACAACTATGCCCTATGGGCAAACCTGATGAAGAAAGAAATTGCGGGAAGTGGGAGAGGTTCTCACATTACAGGGGAGCCGACACCTCCATCTAAAACTGACAAAACATATACAAGGAGGGAACAAGATGATCAATGTGTTTTCACATGGATTATCCAAAATCTTGAATCCAGCTTGGTAAATAATGTCTCGCAATATCCCACTGCAAAAGCCCTCTGGCATGGGTTAGCCACCACATACGGTCTGGTATAGATTCGTTATAGGTGTTTGACCTTCATGAGAGGGCTAATTCATTAAGGCAAGGGTCCGATACACTAGAAGACTTGTGGAACAAACTACAGAACATCTGAATGTCTATAGATAGGCGAGATCCGAACCCTATGAAAGACCCAGAAGACATTCAGATCTACAATAAGAAGACTAAAGACCAAAGACTCTATCTATTGCTAATGGCGATTAATGACAAGCTGGAACCAGTCAAGAGAGATATCCTGAAAAAGGATCCTCTTCCTTCCGTGGAAACTGTCTATGCTAAAATACGAAGGGAAGTGGTCAGGCTTAATATACTAAAATCAATTTCTTCTGATAGTGAGTCGATTGAAATTAGAATGGGGTTGGCTGCTAAAGATTCTGCACAGAGGTTTAAATTTTGATCCAAAGAGAAAGAAGATAAATCCAAGTTGTATTGCACTCATTGTGGGATGAAGAAACACAATAAAGAGACATGTTTCCAGCTGGTTGGCTATCCAGAATGGTTGTAGGACGGTCATAAGGAGAAAAATAACCAGTGTTTCAGATCTAATGTCAAATGGGCTTCGTCTACAAGTGGCGGTGAAGATCCCACTAAAAATGAGCAAGGAAGTGGCACTGGTTTTAGAGGAATGGCGGCGAACTCCTATGAAAAACATGGAGGTAAAGGGTTTGAGAGTTACACCTCAAACCCCTCCCTTATTAATTTCAAATATTTTCCATCAGACGCATCTTTCTTTGACAGGCTTGACTAAAGGTGTGTAAATGAAACGTATAAAAAGCCCAAAGCTTGCCATGTTCACCCCCAATCTAGGAAATCAATGAATTGGGTCTTTATTGCGGGGCTACGGACACCATGTCTTATGATCCTAAAGACTTTGGTGACATGTCATCTCCAAAGAAGTCCCATATTGAGACTGCTGGTGGAGAAATTTGCGAAGTCAAAGGGGGAGAGTCAATTATTTTTTCGGAAAAAATGGAAATTAGAAACTGCCTCTACATTCCTTCACTATCCTTAAAGTTATTATTTGTTAGTCAAGTGACAAAACAACTTAACTGTGTGGTTCTTATGTATCCATTTTTTGCATTTTACATGACATTCGTACGAATGAGATCATTGGGCGTGGCACTGAACAAGGAGGTCTTTATTATGTTGATGAGCTAGTTCATAAGGAACATGCCATGCTTGCTCACGGAACAACCGAAAGGCAACTTTAGTTATGGCACCGAAGACTTGGTCATCCTTCTTTTAGCTATCTTAAAAGTTTGTTTCCTAGCATTTTTTTTGAATAATTTCATTCATGAGAAATGGGAAACCTGCATTCTTGCAAAAAATCGTAGGGTCTTATTTAATCAAAGTAATACTAGAGTTGATTATACTTTTTCGCCAATCCATTCTGATGTTTGGGGTCCAGCACCAAATTCCACTAACAATCAAATCAGATACTTTGTTTTATTTGTGAATGATTTCTCAAGAATGACTTGGATATACTTCATGAAACATAAATCGGAAGTGCCAAAAATATTTGTTTGTTTTTACAAAATGATTTTGACTCAATTTGAAAAAAAAAATAGATTCTTCATTCTGATAATGAAATAGAGTTTATCAACCAAACAATGCATAATTTTTTCAAAACAAATGGTTTTATCCATCAAACCCCTTGTCCAAACACACCTCAACAAAACGATACTTCAGAATGAAAAAATCGTACTTTACTTGAAAAAACTCGTGCTATTATGATTGAATCTGTAGTTCCTCATTCTCTTTGGCCAGAAGCTCTTGCTACAGCCACGTATCTTGCAAATTGTCTACCAACACGAAGTCTAAGAAATAAAACTCCATTACAAGTGCTTGCCACCCAAGTTACAATTCCATTTGTTATGACCTTACCACCTCGTGTCTTTGGCTGTTCGGTGTTTGTTCATATCACTAAAACTAGTCGAAACAGACTTAATCTGTGTGCTGAAAAGTGTGTATTCGTTGGGTATGGTGTCCATCAAATGGGCTATCGGTGTTACAATCAGGTTACTTGTCGAATCCATGTCACCATGGACTATGACTTCTTAGAATCCGATTATTTTTTTGACCACCAATCTCGTGCTCAGGGGGAGAAAGTAAGTGAATCATTCAACTGGTTGCTATATGAAAGTTACTTTTAGGATGTGCCGACAGAGTCGGTAGATGGCGCTTCCGGACACGCCTCTTCCAACATAAAGGAGACTGATGAGGCAGTTCTAACCACCAATAATTCTCCCGAAGATAATGTCCAACAAGAAATAAATGCCATGGATACTACCAGTGAATCAAGCGAAGAAAATTTCCATCAAGAGGTAAACAATTTACAATGTCATAATTCACAAAATTCTACTGACCATTACATTTCAAGAAGTTCATTTGTTGAAACTCAAACTCTGGTTCTTCTCCCAAGAAAAAATAGAGGGGTTCCTCCTAACCGGTATTCACCGGAACACGTTCCTCGTGCTTCTACATATCCGGTAAAAATAGACTAGAAAGGAATGACAAAGATTGCAAAGGCGTTTTTCAGTTATTATTTTCTCTAGAACAAATCCCTAAAACAGCTCAAGAAGCTAAGAAGATGACTGAATGACATGAGGCAATGAATACCGAAATGGAAGCTCTAAAATGGATTGGTACATAGGAGAAGTGTGTGTTACCAAAAGGGAAGAAAGCAGTCGGGTGTAGATGGGTATTTAATATAAAATATAAATCTGATGGCACCATTGAGCGACACAATGCAAGATTGGTTGCCAAAAGATATACAAAAACATATGGTATAGACTACTCTGAAACGTTCTCTCCGGTTGCAAAGATTGACACTATCAGAGTTTTACTTTCAACAACCGCGAATAAAGATTGGCCTCTTCATCAATTTTATGTAAAGAATGCTTTCTTACATGGAGACTTGGAAGAATAGGTATATATGGAACCCCCACCAGGGTTCTCTGATGTTTTTCAAGAAAATGAGGTATGTAAACTGAAAAAGGCATTATATGGGCTCAAACAGTCTCCTCGTGCTTGGTTTGATAGGTTTACAATGGAAATGAAACAGTATAGCTACAAACAGAGTAATGGGGATCATACCTTGTTTTACAAAAAGAGAGGAGAATTAGTCACTTGTCTTATAATATATGTCGACGATATGATTATAACGGGGAATGACAAAGAATAAATTAGCTCTCTCAGTAAAAACCTCTTCAAGGAGTTCGAAATGAAAGACCTTGGGGGATTGAAGTATTTCCTAGGAATCGAGGTTCTTAGGTCAAGAGGAGGGATTTATATCTCCCAACGGAAATATATATTGGATTTATTAACTGAAGTTGGCATGGTGGATTGCAAACCAAATGACACTCCTATGGTTGTGAATCACAAACTAAAGATAATTGAAGGGGCCAAACCAGCGAGTAAAGAAAGGTACCAAAGGTTGGTTGGAAAATTGATTTACTTGGCTCACACTCGACCCGACATTGCATACGCGGTGGGAGTAGTTAGCCAGTTCATGCATCATCCGGAACACCATACGGAGGCAGTAATGAGAATTATTTGATATCTCAGAGGCACACCAGGAAGAGGCATAATTTTTAAGAAAAATAGACACCTTGATCTAAAAGTATTCACAAATGCTGATTAGGGAGGGAATCCTAACAACAAGGGATCAACTGCTGGCTACTTTATTCTTCTTGGAGGTAACTTGGTGACTTGGAGGAGTAAGAAACATAAAGTAGTATCATTGTCAAGTGCTGCATCATAATTTAGAGGAATCTTAAGGGGATTACCAAGATACTTTGGTTAAAGAAGATAATGAAAGAAATCGGATCCCCTCTGAAGTGTCCAACTCAGTTAATGTGCGATAATAAAGCTACGATTAATATTTCAGAGAATCCGGTACAGCACGATAGAACAAAGCACGTTGAAATAGATTGACACTTCATAAAAGAAAAGATTGAAGATGGGACAGTTGAACTTCCGTTTGTTAGATCTGAAGACCAACTGGCAGACATATTGACAAAAGCGGTTGCTGCAAGAACCTTCGAATCAGTTTTATCCAAGTTGGGTATTGGTGATCTCACTACACAACTTGAGGGGGAGTGTTAGAATATTCGACTAAATTTTGAAAGCTGGATTCCTGGAGTAATAGTTGGGGTCAACTATTGACCACTATAATTTGGGATTTCACATACTCTCCTTGATCTTCTCCCTATAAATCAGTGTATTAAGTTTCCTTGTATAGAGCTCTATGTTCTCTATATATTGAGAGCCTTAATTGGGTTTGCATTATAAAACAGTTCAATACAAAAAAGAACATAATAAAATCCTCTCATTAACAATTCACCAAAAACGTCACGCTAATCATCACCAATGACGTTTGGTCTTGGCCAAACATTAGTACTCATTCTAGCATTCTTCAAATCTCAAACCTAATAAACCTTCCACCATCTTCAATAATAAATAATAAATGGTAAGAACTTTATTGCCAATAGAGAGATTACTTTATTCTTTACCACTAATACATATAATGATATCTACCAATAGGCTCCAACAGTAGTTTGGGCCGCTGTCATTTGCATTAAATTTAGTGTTCTTTGATATTATTTTGATCTTATGATTTTCTATTAGAGGTAAGCTTTCCACCCGTGATAATTTGATCCGTGCCCTTCACAATTGTGCTTTTTTAATATGGCGTAAAATTGAGTATATGATTGATTTTTCTCCATAGTAAACTCTGGAAGACTTCCACTTCGAGTATTTTGACCCCTCCATGTTGGGTTTTTAAAGCGTTCAGTTGATTTTCTTGGCTCAACTTTTTGCGGTTGCGCTTTACTTTAGTTACCCATAATGTTTGGTTAGAAAAAAATATACTAAAGTCTTCAACTAACAATCTTAATTTTTTTTTCGGCTATCGCTAAGTGCCTTTTTTATGACATTTGTAATAGATTTTTAGGCCCAAACTAACAGTCTCGGTGTAACATATTTCTAAAAATACCATTCACTTATTATTCTCTTCGATTTTTTACAAATATTTTTTTATGAGCTAATTCTCATAGTTTTTTTATTGTACTCTCTTGATTTTTAAGTATCACATATTTTATTTTGTTTATACTAAATTACTAATTTGATAACGAGAATTTCTCATTAATATCAATGGATGTTATATAGGCGATTATATTGGAGGTATGTCTCTAAGACAATCTTATTTAGCATTTATATTTTTATTAAAAAAACGTTTAAATTATAAAAATATTAAATAGTAATTGTCAACCGTATTTAGCATAGTTGGTGGAATAAGCCGAGCTTGTAACTAAAAATCATGAGTTGGATTTACTTTACAAACTTTTTCTGAATCTATCACTATGTGTGGTATGTGTGGTTTATCTAGTTCGTAGGCTATTTCAAATCGAAGAGATTTACTCAAAAGAAAACATACACAAATCAATGCTTATTTAGATATTAGAAAGTAATATAAAGGAGATAAAAGACAAACATAAAATTAGTTTTGAGTACCTTTGTTAACACCCGAGTAACAAAGAGTTAATTTTCATTAAAATATTTGATTATATAATATTAAAAACTCGACCTTGGTCCCGAGACAGAATTACACACGGTGAAGTACTCAAACGAAAGACGTGAGGTGCTCGATGTCATTGACTTGACTAGTAATTCTAATTAATTTGATTATTTTTAACGAAGTGCTCGAATGAAAGAGATGAGGTGCTCGATCTCATTGACTTGAGCAACTTTAATTAATTTCATTTTTAATTTTAATAATATATTAGTCACTATTGAAATAACTGAAGATATGCCATTTTTAAAGAAGATTTCATTGATATTTCGACAATGTTAGAAAAGTAAATTTGATAACGATCAAAATGAAAGATAGCCTAAAACGTTACAGGCAAAGCACCAGATTTAGCTATCAAACTTTTTTTTTATTTATCAACATTTTGTTTTGTGATTCTTCCATAGTGTACTTATACATATCAACCAAAACTAACTAATAAAACAAAATGTGTGATTTATAATATTTAATTTAATATTTACGTGTTAAAAAATGGTTGAAAGCAATAATTTAAATAGGAACAAGATGGAGTTTAATAAAAATATATAACTGATGGGCGAACTTGTCAAATGAAAATAGGAACATCATGGAGTTCAGTAAAAATATATAACTGATGGGCGAACTTGTCAAATTACATTTTAAATGTTTGGATCCCCAAAGTCATATATTTTTATATAATTTCATGCAAGCTGGGGTGTCTATGGATGAAAGTTTCTAAATATGGTTTTTTTTTTGGTGAGAAATCGCAGTCGCTCTTCAATGAGTGCGCATAGAATAAACCTCAATCTCATGCAATAGCCTGCAAACCAAACCATATAAGTCAGCAAAAGAAAGTGTTTATATAAGGATTTGAACTCATGACCTTTTGGTCACAAACATGCCTTGCTCGGTTACCCCTTTGAGGGTGGACTATGGCGCTGTTTTTTTTTTTCGGAGGGAACCCGCAGCCGCTACTCAGAGTGCAATGAGTGCGCACAGGGTAAACCCTCAGTCTGACGCGATAGCCTGCAAACCAACGCCAGAAGGTAAACCACACAAGGTGACAGGCTCAGCCGAGAAAGCGTATGTAGAGGGACTCGAACTCATGACCTTTTGGTCATAAGAAAGCCATACTCAACCAACTCGGCTACCCCCTTGAGGGCTGGACTATGTCGCTGTGTTTCGTGTATATATTGAGATGCTACATCAACCTCAAACTCATCCACCATTAAAAATTCATGTCCTGCAAAGAATATCAAGTAATATTTTTCCCTAAAAACTTGCTTTTATTGATGTTGAAGATATTACCAACAAAGTTTGAGATCTCTAAGTATTACATTACAACTTAGAGCAGTAAATCTAAGATCGAAACAATTGAAATGTTTAGGTAACATTTCAAACATTTGACTCTTGATCTTCTTTTAAAGAATACATCCTTGTCAATCGTTCAAAATATATATTGTTCTTGTTGTACTTGATGTGATTTTAAGCTCCAAATTCCTGTTCTTCATTCTACTGCTTCTTGAAATCTCTGGAATAGATAAGTCTTCTACTTGAATCTCCTTTTTTTGTACCTGCAAAGTGAAAACAGATTAAATGGTCAGGTTGATACCTGCCGAAAAAGGTTAGTATATTAATTTGAAAATCTGAGATAGCCAAAATTCAAGCTTTCTAACAGAAGAATAGCATTGAGAGGGCTAGGACAGTTCAATCCATTGAATAAACAGTCCTGCTTCTTTTCAAAAGCATACTTGGCTATCCAATCTGCAGATACATTTTCTTCTCTAAAAACATGTTTTAATATCATCTTTGATGAAAACAATTTTCTGCAACATGTTAATACTTTAGCTAAATACCAGGAGAACTTATTATAAGCTAACATATTGAATAATTGAAGGGAATCAGTTTCAATATCAATCTCAGTCAGGTTGTTCTTGAGACAATGTTTTAATCCATATAATAAAGCTAATGTTTCAGCAACAACAGGTGAACTCTTGCCTATTAGAATACTTTGACCCTCAATTAACTCACCACTATGGTTTCTTAGAATAAAGCCACTGCTAGATTCTCCATTATGCAATGAAGAACCATCACAATTGAGCTTAAGTCTGTTGACAGAAGGGGGGTGCCATTTAATATATAGACTGGTTTTACTATCAGAACTATGGTTGTGACACTCTAGTTCCTTAGCTATGTGTAAATCCTTCACGTTTCATCTTATTTCTAGCTATCCAAGTAGAACAGACTATCAAAGAAGGAATTATAGTTCTAATATATATTCTGAATTGAGTAGAAGAGAACCATTTATTAACTATATGATTAATTTTCATATGTTTCCCAACTACAATTTTGAAAGTATTAGAGAAATAGGACCAGACATTCCATAGCTTGGGACAGCTAACAAACAAGTGATTAAGTGATTCATATTCAGAACAGAATTGGCATTTAGAGACTAAACTTATACCTATGTTTTGAATATTGGTGTTAACAGAAATGAGATTATTTAAGACTCTCCATAGGGTTATAAAGTATTTTGTAGGTGTTATGTTGTTCCAAATTTTGCTTTTAAAAGAGGAGTGGACATGTTTGATTCTTAAACTATCAACAGTCTGTTTTAGATTGAATTTTCCATCTGGAGAGAGTCTCCAGATGATCAAATCATCATTATTTTGATTGATTCTAATATGGACTATTTTATTAATAACTAAGTCATCAATGATATCATCCTTAAGTTTTATCAAGTTCGAGGAGTGATTAAGCCAATATTCATTTACCTTAGTATAGGTGTACCAGGTGTTTGATTCATTAGAGTTCAATTGAATAATTGGGTTACAATTAAACCATCTATATAGGTAGAAGTCTACATTCCCTTTCCCTATTTCCCAGTAAATATTTTCTTCTGTTTTGTTCCTGACTTTTAGCATCCTTTTCGAACTTTGTGAATCAGATTGCTTAGATAAGACTTGTATTGGATGAAGTTTAGAACAATACTTGTTATTTAGTAAGTTAGCCCATAAAGATTTGTTAGACATAAAATTAAACCACAATTTGTATGATAAAGCTTCTTGAACTATTGAAAGATCTCTAAGATTTAAACCATTTTCACTAAAGGGTTTACATAGACTAAACCAATCTCTCCATATGATGTTTTTATTATTTTCAGTGTGACCCCATAAGAACTTATTAAGAAGCTTATTCATCCTATTAATGATGGATTTAGGTATTGTGATACATTACATATAGTATAAAGGGTATGCTAATAAAACAGATTTGATTAAAGTCAATTTACCTCCAAATGATAATGCCTTATAGTTCCAATGATCTATACTAGTTCTCATCTTATTTATAATTTCATCATAGTATGAATTCTTATTCTTTAGAAATATTGGTATTCCTAAGTGTTTAAAAGGTAAAGTACTGTGATTGAATCCAAGTAAGAGTTCTAAAGTTCTAATTCTAGTCCTAGTTAATATTGATGGAACCACAAAATAAGTTTCCTGTAAGTTTATTTGTTGACCTGATAAGATTTGATAAGTTTTCAAAAACATACATATCTTTTTTAGAATTTTACAGAACTATTTAAAAACAAAAGTACATCATCTGCAAAGGCTATTCAGTTTATAGTTATAGAACTTCTGGTTTTAAAATTTAGAGAGGGATCTAAAGCTATACTCTTATTCACTCCTCTAATAAGGAATTCTTCAGCTAATATGAAAAAAGGGGGATAAAGGATCCCCCTGCCTAATGCCATTAGAAGATTTAAAATAACCATATGCTAAACCATTAATAATCACTAAGTGTTGAATATGCTCTATACTCTTTTTGATTAAGTTAATAACTTGATAACTAAAACCAAAGGATTTTAAAACTTGGTATATGAACTTAAAATTCAGTTTATCAAAGGCTTTTTTCATATCCAAGTTAATAATAATATTCCTTCCCCTCTGTTTTTTATTTAAATCATTGACCAACTCTTGTGTAATCAGTATATTCTCTTGTATAGTTCTATTAGAGACATATGCCCCTTGTTCTTTAGATATTAGTTTAGGCAATAATATACTTAGTCTATTATTAATAAGATTAGATATAATTCTGTTAAAAATAGAGCATAGGTTGATTGGTCTGAATTCAGACCATGATTTAGGATGTAATTTCTTTGGTATTAAGCAAATGGAAGTGGCAAACATTCCTTGAGGGAAGCTAACTTTATTAAAGTAATTAGATATAGCTTTAACCAGGTCCTCTTTAATTATAAACCAACATTCACTATAGAATCTGGAGTTGAAACCATCAACTCCAGATACACTAGTACTATTTAAACCTTTAATAACACTATATACGTCATCTAAAGTAGGCTCAGCTAGTAAGGATAGTTTATCTAAGTCATTAATTAATTTTGGTATAATATCTAGAGGGAAATCACGTATAGGTTCATCTGGTACATCTTTGGTATTGAGGAGTTCTGTAAACTAAGTAACAACTGACTCACCTATAAGCTTTTGGTCATCTATTATTACATTATTGTCAATGATTTCATCTATCCTATTTCTAGACCTTTTCTTTTTAACATAATTATAAAAAGTCTTAGTGTTTTTGTCCCCATCTTTTAACAATTTAGATGCACTCTTTTGTAACCAGAAAGTTTCTTCCCTAGTTAATAAAACCAGATGCTTAGACTTTAGTTCAGAGAGTTTCCTATTGTTTTCTATAGAGTAAGAAGCCTCTAACAACCCTTCCAATATACTAATTTCCTCTTCAGTTTTTTCAATACAATAAAAAAGTTACCAAAGATATCTTTATTCCAAGTTTTTAAATGAGTTTGAAGTCTTTTAAGATTAAACCAGAATAAATGAATGAAATTAAAATGATGTGGTATATCTAAAGTATTCAACCAATTACTTTCATATGTTGATAAAAAAATAGGGTGACTTAACTACATGTTTTGAAATCTAAAAGGAGGTTTATGATCAGTTAACACTGATGAGACTGAGATTATTAAAGGTGAGTGATCTGACCCTGTTTTCGTCGGATGCCTCACCCTAGTTACATTAAAAGTATTCTCTCCATTTATCATTGTGCATTTCTCGGTCTAGTCTCTTCTATTTATGGCTGTTAGTCCATGTGAAATTGGAACCTGAGAATCCTGGATCCTCAAGTTTACAGTCAAGTATCATATTGTTAAAGTGCTCCATTGAGTTCATACACAGTGTAACACAATTTATTTGTTCGCTATCATTGGAGATAGTGTTAAAATCTCCAACCACTAGCCAAGGATCATTACAAATGTTTGATATATCTCTCAATTGGTTCCACAGGGTCATTCTTTGAAGCCTATTACATTGCATATACTATGGTAACCAGAAACTCTTTAATAGTGTCAGAATGGTTTACCATTGCATGGACTAATTGATGAGAATCTAAAACAATGTTGATTTTGTAAGAGTTTCTCCAAAATATCCAGTTTTTATTGTTTATATTACCAAAGTATTGATCAAAGCCTAATTTTTTAGAAGTTTTTTCAATTTTTTTTATTAGACATCATAGGTTCTTGAATAACTATAAGATCAATTGAAAACTTTTTATTTATATTTTTAATTCTTCTAATGGTGTTAATATTAACAACGCCTCTTGCATTCCAATTCAAAAAGACACTGTCATTTTTTAAAGATTTTTGAGGATTTTACAGATCCTTTGAAGGATAGAGGTTTGTTGATTAAATTATTCTGAAGGCCTTTAATTTTAACTTTAGTATATTTTTTATTCATATCTTATCAATCACATCTATCTGTCTATTCATTGGAGAGTTAGGGAGGCTTAAATTTAGTCTATCACTAGAAATATCACACAGTTCTTTATCAGAAATATTGTCCTCATTTTATATGTTGAAAGTATTGCTTAGGTTTATAGATTGTAAAGCCTCAATAACATCACTATCATTTATAACACGAGGATTTATATTTTGATTGAACACTAAGAAATTATCATCTGACTTTTTAGATAAAGAATTAGAAGTGTTTATTCCAACATCTTTATTAAGTAGTTTTTGATTATCATCAACATGTTCATTAGTTTCAATTTCATTAGGGATTATCACACATTTAAGTTTAGAAATCCATTTTTCCTTATGTTTTATAGCATTTAATTGCAATTCCTTAACTTTACAATTAGATTCACTGTGTCCTAGATGTCTACATTTTTTACAGTAAGCAGGTTTGTCATTGTAAATGACATCTTTCCAGTAACCGTCTCGATCCTCAAAGCTTATCCAAAGTCTTTGGGGAAGGAGACTTGAGGTATCAACAACAGTCCAAGCTTTACAAAGGTTATAACTAGCCCTATTTTTGTATGGTATCCATATTGTCAAAGGAAATCCAATTGCCTTTGCAATATGCTCTATGGTATGAGGGTTATACATATGCTCAGGAATTCTAGGAAAGGAAATCCAAACGGGAGTCAGTGGAGACTCCCGTTTGGGGTTAAAATCTGTCGACCACCTAAGGATTCTAAAGGTAAATTGACCTACAGTTCTAATAGTTCGTTTCCAAAAGGTTTTGACATCAATGATATCATCAAATTCAACAAAAATATGCCTATAATCCCATTTAAACATATTAAAATTCCCTATGAATCTAAAAGATTCTAAGAAAACCTTAAAATCAGACACAGAAGGGGATCCAAACGAAAATTTAGCAATTAACGTAAATTTAGATAGGGAAGAGAGTTTGATCTTATCTGATTCGTCAAATTTGACGAAAGTGTAACCATCTTCCACTCCTGTTGAGACATTTGAATGCACGAAAGCTCGATCTTTTCTTGGATTTTCTTCTGAGTCGATCCACCCCGTATTCGTTTTCAGCATCTCAACATAAGTCGGTCTTGAATCTTGCTTCTACCCCTTTGAATCATCCATAGATCGATTTCGGATTGATAGTTCCTCTTCCAAAATAGAGTTTTCGAAGATATTGTCTTGAGCAACATGATGTTGCAAGACATTGATCGATTGATTCCGATCTAGAGTAAGATTTGGAAAGTGTTTTTGATTTTGTAGGTGAAGCTTTGATTTAGGGTATTGGAGCTCTTCGAGAGGAAGAGTCGATTATGTTGGCTGCATTGATGGAGAGATGGTAGAGATAGATTAGGGTTGAGATGCGCCTCCGGTTAGGCCTTGAAATCAAGAAGCCCAAGGCTTAATTCTTGGAGCGTTTCTTGGGCCATCCCTCTTTCGGTTCATATCATATCAAGTAATTTTATATTTCATAATTTAGTAAATATGACATCAATTATCAGAAACATTATTTAGATTTTCTTTTATACATATTTTTTTAAATTCAATCTTCTATATTGTTAATTCAATTCTATGCATAGTACATGTTTTTTAAAGCCATGTTCCCTTGCTTAATTTTCTGATGGACGAAGTTATTCAAATGTTGTGCAAAAATCTCAAACCGTTATACTGTTGATTGTAGTTTAATATATCAGGACATTGATTTCAAGAACAAACGTTTAGTCAGAACTTGATTCTATTTTCTTGTTGGTTTAGGTATTGATATGAGCAAATCGAGTGATCGTGCTATGGGCACAAACACACAGAAGTCTAGTTCGGCCAATATAAGGGAAACTAAGCATAATGCAGTGGATATATTCCAAAACGACTATATTCTTATGAGTACAGACGAAACAGAGAATATGGAGTCTAGTATTGTAAATACAAGGAAAAGAGAGCTTAGCTCTGGTTGTAGGAGGCAACCCGATTCTGACTATGTAGGTACAAGCGAAATGCAGCCAATTTCTGTGGATACAACTGACTATGGTGCATAGTTCTGTGAAAACAATAGAAATAGATACTATGTCAATCGAAATAAGCCAAAAGGACCCTCTATCTGATGCCATCATAAAAGAGCCTATTTCCGTGAAAGAGGAAGGTTCGACTCACGTTAATCGAGAACATTCCGACAACAATTCCCCTAAAAACGGCCAAAAGAGATCTGGTTATTCAGCTTATATATTCTGAGTTATTCTTAAGTTGACTATAACATATGCCTTCACTATGATATTTGTATTTTGTTTCGATAATTCTTTAACTATTTAGTAATAGTTTCACATTTTATTATCACAAATTAACATAGGTAGTTACTGTTGGAGAAAATGGGTTGGGTCCGTATATTCCTTCTCTATATACAAGTAAGAACCGTTTTGGCGTAGAAAAGCCGTACGGGTTTTCTTTTGGTCCACCTCTAAAATACCTTAGACTAGTTAAGATATGTTTTACTTATATACCACTGATCATTCTCATGTCTAACCGATGTGGTATGTGGCAATTTGGTCGCCATCCTAACAAATCCTCCTCTCAAACAAAATCCCACTTTAGCCTCCTCTCAATTGACATCCATCCGCTGACTCTAATCAGGTTTGGGCTGCCTGATTTCTAGAGCCTTTATAGTGGATCTATCTGTTCTCGACCACCCTGCCTTGTTCCTTAGCTCCACTATCCACTCCAATCAAATCCAACCGCGTGATGAGTTATGAACGCTCCCAACTAGGATCTCTAGAACATAGATATCACCTTAGGCATGGCCTCCGTATATATGCAAGAACGACATGATCTCACCACTCTTATAAAATTGTCACGGCTTTGGTTTTGGTCCACTTCTAAAAAGCCTATATGTTCTTATTTACATACCATTAATCCTTCCCATATCTAACCGATGTAGGATGTGGGACTTTGGTCGCCACCTGAATATAATTTATGTTGATTACAACTAGAGCTGATTACTACATAGGTTATTATAACGATCACTGTCTCTTGGTTTCTTGATTTGTTATATTATATATCTCATCAGATGCAATCAGAGAATACGGAAGAGACTAGAGATCCGAAGAGAAAAAAATGGATTGCAATTTACAATGATAAATGCACAAAACCAAGCAATTCCTGAAGAAATTAAAAAGAGTGTGGGAATGCCTGAAAACAGTAATGCACGAACCGAACCTAACAAGGAAAATAAGGAAAATATAACAGACACAAAGCCTATTCCTACAGACAAAAAGGAATCCGACCGTATTCCCAGCGAAAAACGTACGTTGTTAATAATTGGGAAACCTGGTAATGGAAAAAGTGCAACTGGAAACACTATTTTGGGAAATAAAATGTTTTACTCAAGTCTGAGCATGAATAGTGTAGCTCAAAATGTTGAACCGTAGACAAGTGATCTTATAACAGGTCGAAGTATTGAAATCATTGACACTCCTGGTAATTCTTTTTTTAAGCAAATGAATCGCATTACTGATAGTGAAAAGCTTACAACAAATGGGTTTCTCAAGAAAAAGCCATTAAAATTGGGGACTCAATTGAGAAACTAAAAGTAGTAGCCCTAGATTCCCAAATTGGGAACCTTAATTCAAGACAGCGAAACATTTTTCAAAGAAAGGAGGACAGAATATGTTGAAGAATCTTTGAAGACGTAAGATCAAACATCACCATGGAGCAATACTAATCATAAACAAGAGTGATGAAGTCTTCCATCTCAAACGAGAAGAAGAGAAATGGAGCAGAGTCAGATCGCTATCTTTAGCTGAAGGAGGAACTGCGAAATCAACATTCTAGGCGTGATCTATGTATCCGATGCCAAGACTTTCTAGTGTAGCTATGGCCAAGAGAGGGACTGGGGCGTTGGTGATGGAGAAAGTCGGTTTTTGACGCTCGAGCAAAATCCATTTGGTGATCCAATCAACAGCGACATTTTGGGTTCGAGGGATGTGTCGAATGCTCATGGAGGGGTGGATGAGACTGCGCCATATGGAGATGCTTGGAATGGAAGCTTTGTTTCCAGTTGCCAAGATGTTGATAAGAGTGAGGCAGTAAGACTCTAAATCAACTTTGTGCCAACCTATCTGATTGCAGAGAATCAGAGCTTCTAACAGAGCCTTATTCTCAGCCTCGAATGGACCCATTTTCCAAAGAGATGACCAGCACCAGCAGTGATATTGCCATGTTCGTCCCTCACAAGGATACCACCGCTGCCTTCACCAGTAAATCTGCTAGCGCCATCCACGTTGATTTTTATTCTTACTGGAGCTGGATCAATCCATTTCAGGTAAGTGGGTTTCCGGTTGTTGTTGTTGATTGATAAGTATCCTAAAGCAGCACCTGCGTCAGTCACCCCATACCAGTCCTTAGCTTTAAGAATGTTTTTTGAGTCGATGCCTAGTATGACTTTGGTGATTCTGTTAATAGCACTAGTGAAGTTGTCATTGGTGCTATTAAATTTGCTGGTAATATGAAACTTGCTAGGAGAAAACCAGAACCGGCAATGATACATATGTTCTAAGGGTCATAAAGCGTCTTACTGGGATTGTAAAAATAAGGCCAAAATAGTTCCATAGAGACCATGCAAATCTGCAATCGATGAAGAGGTGATTTATCTCTTCACAATTGTAGCAAAATTGACATTTAGAGACCAAAACCAGGTGTTTTTTGGAGAGAATGCTATCAATAGGCTCAAAGTTTTTTATCAGCTTCCAGCTTAAAAAAGAGAGTTTGGTAGGTATGAAATGGTGCCAGAGTTTTTTAAAGAAAGAGAGTTTATTATGTTTAACTCTGATGTTTTCCGAGGTTGATTTAGTGCAAAACTCTTTGTCTTTAGAGAGCTTACACTCTATCTTATCATCTTGGTCATGAAAGATCTTGACTTTATAAATATGAGTAAGTCTTTCATGAGACAAGAAGGTTTGAAGAGTGGGAGTATCCCAATTTTCATGCTTCCAGAAAGAATTCACCTTAGCAGGAAGGTACCAACTGTTAAGGTTATGGTTGCTGCTAATGGGAGGCAAATCATGTCAGACATCTCTCCAAAAGTTAATATCTCCTCTACCAAGTTTTCAAGTTATATTATGATCTGCCTGATCCTTTATAGCAGATAGCCTTTTCCAAATTATGGAATCAGAAATTTTGCAAGTAGTATTTGAAGGGTGAGAGTTAGGGCAATAAGGTGAGTGAGTTAGATCAGCCCAAAGAGAATTTTATTTTCTAAACAAGTACCATAATTTGTGAGAGAAAGTGAGTTGAATATCAGACAGTTGTTTGAAATTCAACCCACCTTCATCAAAAGGCTTGCAAAGGTGTTTCCAAGAAGCCCAATGAATTGCTTTATTATTGTATTTAGACCTCCAGAGGAATTTTCTAAAACAAAGCTCAATTCTGTTAATAATTGAGTTACGGAGTAGGCTGTTCTGAATCCAAAAATAGATGATAGGGTAGAGAACATTCTGAATAAGAGAAAGCCTACCTCCAAAAGATAAATTCTTCATATCCCATTCCTGAATTTTATTTGTATTTTAGCAAGTAAAGATAAGTAATTCTCCCCTTTGTTATTTGCAGCTATGGTGATGCCCAAGTATGTGAAATGAGCTTGGTCAATGTAGAATCCAGTAGCTGATTTTAGTCTGGTTATAGCTATCTGAGCACACTTGGTGGAGGTAATTATTTTTGTCTTCTCTTTATTAATCATTTGACCAGACTCATATTGATATCTTTCAAGCATGTCACTCAGGTTGTCAATTGCAGCAGGAGAGCTATTGGTGAAGATGATGATATCATCTGCAAAGGAAAGACTAGGTAAGATGAAGCCTGATTTTAAGTAGAATTTCATATTGTTGTTGGTATTATAGAGGTTGGAGAGGCCTCTTAAAAGGGCTTCCTCAACAAGGATGAATAGAAAAGGAGACAAATGATCTCCTTGTCTTAGTTCATTCTTCTCAGGAAAGTAACCTATGATGAGGCCATTAATTAAGATAGAGATCATGACTTTAGATATCAAATTCTGGATTATAGTCACCAGCTTATCAGAGAAACCAAAACATTTCATGACATTAATAACAAAGGCATGAGACATTCTGTCATATGCCTTTGACATATCTAATTGCATTATAATGTTTCCTTTAGAGGGCATCCTATTTATATTGTGAATCATTTCTTTAATGATAAGAATGTTATCATGAATAAGTTTGTCTTTCACAAAAGCTCCTTGACATTTAGATATGATGTTAGAAAGAATATGAGAGATTCTTTTGTTGATTAAGCTAGAAATCAGTCTGTTGAATATGGTACACAGACTGATGGGTTTGTAATTATTCCAAGATATAGGGTTGGTGCCTTTAGGGGTGAGGCAGATCCCTGTAGCAAAAGCACCACTAGGAATATAGTGGCCCTTAAGATAAGAGTTAATGGCATTACATAAGTCAGAATTAATAATATCCCAACAAGATTTATGGAAGAAACAGTTAAACCCATCAGTGCCAAGGGCACTATCATTCTTCGTAGCTGTAACTATTGACCACATTTCATCCTTAGTAGTAGGTTTGAGGATAGCTTCATTGTGCCTGTCCATATCTACATTAGCACATTCATTTAAGTGAAAGTATAAAACAATAAAATAATATGAAAATAACACACTAAAATTAAATATTGGAACAACTCATACACAAAAACCGTAAATTATTGTAAAGACACACACATACACACAAATATAAATTACTGCAAGCACAAACACACACACAAAAAAGCATAAAGTATTGCAAGCACACACAAATTAAAACATTAAACCTTAGTGAAGTTGAGTAACTCAATCAAGGGTTTTCCAAATCTAGTAGCCTCTCCAAATCAGCCACATTAGGATGTCTTAAGTATTTACCTATGTAAAGCTCTACTATAAACTCGCAGAAATACTCAACAAAATACCATGCAGTTGTTTCTCCAATATTGATATATTCATCGCAAGCATCCGCTGCATTACCATATGCAAGAATTTGTATGGCAGTTATGATTTGCTAAGTCTTCTACAATACGGAGAAATAAAGGCCTCTTCATGCGAAACCTTATTCTAAATGTTTTATTGGTGTATACGCATGGTTCGTCAAATAGTTGGACATTATCTTCCGATGAGCAGACAGATGATTTTGCATAATATGTATTCTTGTATGTTTAATATTTTCTAACATCTGAAGCTCATCGATAAGTTATTTTTGCTCATGGAATATAGCTTCATGGAGATCTTATTCTGCTTGCATATCCTCAATTTTTTTATGTGGAAGTTTAGTTTTGGTGCTATTAAAAGTGTACAAGCTATGAAGAAGAAGATATGTAAAAGAAAATATGATGATCAAATATTTGAGGTGATTTTCATACTATGTTGGATAGCCTATTTATAATCCAATGTTGTCTCTGAATTCCAACATGGGTGGGTGAGTTGTCTTATCATTTCAGTAACTAATAGGTGAGTTTTGTCTTGTCATGCCTTAGTTGGTGGGTGAGTTGTCTTATCAATTCATAAAACTAGTGGGTGAGTTTTATCTTGTTATGCTAGAAAACTAATGGGTGACATTTTTCTTGTCATGCAAAAGTTGGTAGGTGAGTTGTCTTATCAATTTTGAAGACTAGTGGGTGAGTTGCCCCAAAACATCTGACAATGTATTTTATTATTATGCCAAAATTCAACTAGTGAGTTATTTGTTTTATCAATAAATTAGTGAGTGAGATGCTCCAAAAATTTAGACGATGCGTTTTATTATTATTCCAAAATTTAACTAGTGACTTTTATTTTGTTATGCTAGAAAACTAGTGGGTGACATTTTTCTTGTCATGCGAAAGTTGATGGGTGAGTTATCTTATCAATTTTGAAAACTAGTGGGTGAGTTGCCCCAAAATTCTGACAATGTATTTTATTATTATGCCAAAATTCAACTAGTGAGTTATTTGTTTTATCAATAAATTAGTGATTGAGATGCTCCAAAAATTTAGACAATGCATTTTATTATTATTCTAAAATTTAGCTAGTGCAGTTGGGGTCAAGGGGTGAAGCCCTTTGCGGGGTCCAAGAAGCAGAGCCCCTGGTTGGGGTCGAGCTGACCTGTGAATTGTTTTTTTTCCAGAATGGTGTTGCTATATCGAAAATGCATTTGAATTTGAATTTGGTCATATTTTGTCTACAGCCGGATTGCAAGGAAAATGATTAAATACTACTTTAGTTGTACCTAGTGGGTGGTGAAAGTTTGAATAATTAAAACAATATCTTATGACCAAGCCATTATATTATCATGTGAGAAATTAATAAGTGAGTGAGTTGCATTTGAATTTAAATTTGGTCATATTTTTTCTACAACCGGATTGCAAGGATAATGATTAAATACTACTTTAGTTGTATTTAGTGGGTGGTGAAAGTTTAAATAATTCAAACAATATCTTGTGACCAAGGTATTGTCTTATCATGTGAGAAATTAATAAGTGAGTGAGTTGCATTTGAATTTGAATTTGAATTTAAATTTGAATTTGAATTTGAATTTGGTTTTTTGTATTTGGACACCACAATATTTTGAGATCTATAAATAAAGGCTGTTATTGCTGTATTTGGGCACCATAATATTTTGAGCTTATTTCCCTCTTATTTCACTACTTCTTAGTTTTTTCTTGTTATAGTCATGGATACTTTAAGAGCCTACAATTTCTATCCATCACAATATGGTTTAAGTGACCAATCCCAGAATTCAAATACCCGACCATCTTACCCAAGACCTCAACATCCTAAAAATCTCCAACCTAATGAGTGCAATCCTAATGTTGGCACTTAATACGGCATGCCTTATAATTTCTCAATTTAAAACCCGTACAACCTACCTTATATTCCATTTGATTACCCACATATGACCAAAAATAGTTATGCTCCCGGTCATACGTGATAAGGAAGTAAATTACTAAGGGTATAAATGTAATAAATAAATACTCAAATGATAAGTTTAATATGTTAAGTATAAGTTTTGAGTTTTATGAAAAGAAAAAAAGACTTAAATGTAAATAACCCAATTATGTAACTGTTTTTGCTACTAAGTCACTTGGCCTATATAAAAAGGCTAAAGTTGAGAATAACACCATAAAATATTATGAGGAGAAATAAACTAGATTCTTTCTCTCTAGATCTTAATCAACAATCTCACTTTTCTTAATCAACAATCTCACAGCAACTTTTATTCTTACCAAATTGGCGTTAGAAAGAGGGGGCGAAGATACCTTGATCGATTGATCAAAAATCAAGAAGTGGAATTTCATTTTCTGAAGTATTTTACTTGTGTTTTCATTGACCGGGGATCGATTCGGGGGAAGGAGATGATCCGTCAGTTCGAAGGGCATTGGAAACATTGAGATCTGATCTATAAGAGAAAGCGACCGATGAGTCGGTTCCGGTTCAGCCTAGCCAGTCTGATATTGAAGCAAAATTGAATGAGTTGTTAAAAAAAATAGCAGCTCTCGATGGAAAGTATGTCCATAAGGAGCATGATGTTCGTGGTAATAAGCTTAGATCTGAGATAACGAGAGGTGATTTTGGTAATCAGTTAAATCACCCAAATTATTTTAACTATGTACAAGATGATCAGCGCAAAATACGTTTCGAATCTGAAAAGGAGCGTAGCGGAATGAGAAAGAAGGAAAAATTACAAAAGCGCAGGTATGTTGATTCTAGTGAGGAGGATTTTGGAGATTCAGAATCCGAGGAGACGCCTAAGTATAAACAGTTTCGAAGTTATTCTAAGGAAGAGTTTTGGCCAGCTAGAAAATTACATAAATAAAGTAACTCAAAAAAAGAAAACTTGCTATACTCTTTGGGGGATCCGAATTGGAAACGGGAATGAATTACAAATCGGAGATTTGAAGTAGGTGAACCAAGTTTGTATGCACCGGTAGGAATGGGAACTAAAGACCAATACGTTGAAGGTGTGGATTGGAGGAATTTGTCGTTGACTAGCGAAATTAGATCTATACCACTTCCAAGGCGGTTTGATATTTCTAAGGTAGATAAGTTCGATGAAACTCAAGAGCTGGATGATCACATCGAGTAGTTTCAGAATTACATGATGAACTTCGATGATGATGATAGATTGGTTTGTAGGGAATTTTCTCAAACGTTCAAGGGAACAACTCTGAAATGGTATAACAAGATTCCAAGAGAGTCAATTGCAAATTTCAGAGGCTTTTATACGGCTTTCCGAAGGCAATTTTTAGGGAGCAAAGAGATGAGGGACAACGGTGACACGATTATACAATGTAGGCAGGCTATATGGGAAAAGTTAAAGGATTATAGTAAACGATTTGGGTTGACAAAATCAGGGTTAGATGATTGTGAGGAAGTGGTGGCAATTGCAGCTTTTAGGCAAGGTTTGTTGCCAGGTGATTTGGCCAATGAGACTACGAGGCGCAGGGCGCTGACTTTCAGAGCTCTCATGGCTCAAGTTGAGGATCAGATTAAAGTTGAAGAATCTACTCGAGTCCAAGGAGCGAATAATGGAACTCAGAAAGGAAATAACCAAGCGGGGAGTAATCAAGCAAGCGCTTGTGAAAGGTTGTTGTGTTTTTCTGTCTAAAAATTTGGATGTTTTTTCTTGGAGGGCAGAAGATGTAGTAGGGGTTCCAATTTAAATAATATGTCATATCTTGGTTGTAGATCCAAAGGTCAAGCCATTTATACAAAAAAGACAAGTCTTTTCTGTTAAAAAGTAAGAAGCGATAGTTACCGAAGTGGATCGGTTGTCTAAGGTAGGACACATCACGGAGTCAAGATATCCGAGGTGGACAACTAATCTTATGGTAGTGAAAAAGAAGAACAGAAAATGGAGAATGTGTGTGGACTTTACAGATTTGAATAGAGCTTGTCCAAAGGATCCTTTTCAAGTTCCTCGAATTGATCAGCTAGTGGATTCTACTTCGGGAAATATGATTTTGTCATTTATGGATGCGTTTTCAGGATATAATCAAATTCAACCTGGAAGATGATAAGAGCACAACCTTTGTTACTGATCGAGGTTTAAATTGTTGTCGGGTAATGCCATTTGGGTTGAAAAATGTCGGCTCCACATATCAAAAGCTAATGAATAAAGCGTTTGCTTCGTAAATTGGGAGGAATATTGAAGTGTACATCGATGGCATGCTGGTTAAAAGGAAAGGATGTGATGATCATCTTGAGGATTTAGAAGATACATTTTTGAATCTCATAATAATTGAGTTAAAATTGAACCCAGAAAAATGTACGTTCGGTGTTCGATCTGGTAAGTTTTTGGGGTATGTGATAAGTGAAAGAGGAATTGAAGCAGATCCAGAATAGTTGAAAGCTTTGGTATCAATGTCATCACCTCATAATATCAAAGAAGTGTAGATGTTGACAGGCAGGTTAGCAGCTCTTAACAGATTCATTTCCCGATTTTCAGATAAAGGCTTGCCTTTTTTCCAGGTGTTACGTAGACCAAAAGAATTTGAGTCGACCTCGAATTGTGAGGAAGCCTTTGTTAGAATAAAAAATCTTTTCTCATCTCCTGAAATTTTATCAAAGCCTCGAATAGGGGAAAATTATTTTTGTATATAGCAGTATCAGATTTCACAGTAAGCGCAGTTTTGATAAGTGAGGATTCAAGAATTTTGAAGCCCGTGTATTATGTTAGTAAAAGTTTGGTGGCTACTGAGAAACGGTATTTGAAGCTCAAAAAATTAGCATTGTGCATAGTGGTTGCAGCAAGGAAAATGCGTCCTTATTTTCAAGCACACACAATAGTAATTCGGACATCGTACCCACTTAAGAATGTGTTGCAAAAGCCAGATATTTCAGGAAGAATGACCAAGTGGTTGGTTGAGTTAGGAGATTTTGATATAATTTTTCTCCTTGAACAGCTATAAAACCTCAAGCTTTAGTAGATTTCTTTGTGGAGTTTCATTCAAGTAGGTTGGAGGAAAAAGAGTGTGAGGAGATGCTTAAAAATCCGATGTGGACAATCCAAAGTGATGGAGGGTCTAGTATTAAAGGGTCAGGTGCAGGGATAGAGCTAGTAGCACCAACTGGAGAGTATATGTTCCAAGCTATAAAGTTTGGTTTTCATGCCTCGAATAATAAAGTGGAGTATGAAGCGCCATTAACAGGATTATGCTTAGCAAAGATTTATGGGGCAACATTTGTACAATTGGAAACAGATTCACAGTTGGTAGTTAATCATGTAAAGGGAATATCATAGTTTAAAAAAGATCGTTTGATTTTATATCTGCAAGAGCTTCGAAACTTGATATCTCTATTTGATAAGGTTGTCATAGAACATATTCGAAGAGGAAATAACACAATAGCTGATTCTTTGGATACAATGGTTTAATCTGAGGAATATCCATGGATATTAACACAACAAGTACCATCGATTATATCTAATTCAGAGCAATGTGAATGTGTAGAAGATATAGTGGTTGATTTAGTGCTAGTTCGAAGTGATTGGAGGACTGATATATTAAATTTTTTAACAGATGGAACATTGCCTCATGATAAACATTCTCTTAAGAAGATAAAGAATAAAGCTCATTGCTATGTGGTGTTAGACGGGGTGCTGTATAAGAAATCTGTTTCTAGACCTTTGTTGCGTTGTTTGAGTAGACAAGAATCTCAAAATGTATTATCCAAACTGCATGATGGTAATAGATCAGCTCATTGTGTTTTTAAAGCTTTGACGCATCGAGTATTGTTGGCAAGATATTATTGGCCTTCTATCCTGGATGATGCTAGGTCGTTAGTTCGAAGTTGTGAAACTTGTCAACGATTTGCACATTTAATTCATAAGCCATCAATTCCGCTTATGACAATTTCTGAAGTTGTTCCTTTTGATAGGTGGGGGATAGATGTAATAGGACCGTTGCCAATGGCTTCAGCTGGAAGACAGATGATTATTGTCGCGGTTGATTACTTTTCGAAGTGGGCAGAAGCAGAGCCTTTAGCTGGGACAAAAGCTAAAGACGTAATCAAGTTTATTTTGAGTAACATTCTACCGTTTTGGGGTGCCTCGAAAGATAACGACAGACAACGGTCCACAGTTTAATAACAAGGAAATGGATTCTTTTTGTTCTTCGAAAGGAATATAACAATGTTTTTCTTCTCCATTTTATCCTCAAGCAAATGGACAAGTGGAGGTTACAAACAGATCTATTTTGGAAGGTTTAAAGAAGAACTTGGCAGGGGCAGCGGGTAAATGGCCAAATTATCTTCAAGAAGTATTATGGGCTTATCGCACAACTCCTCGAGAGGCTACAAAAGAGACTCATTTTCCTTAGTATATGGTATTGACGTCGTGTGCCCTGCTGAATCAAGATTGCCCTCCTATAGGCTTTTGCATTATTCCGAAGAATGTAATAAAGATGCTAGAAAGGCAAAACTTGATTTGTTAGAAGAAAATAGAGTGAAAGCGCATTTGAATGTAATTTATTACCAAACCTTAATGAGAAGCAGGTATGCTTCTAGAGTTAAGAGAAGGGAATTTTGAGTTGGTGATAAAGTGTTGCGAAAATTATTTCTTCATACTAAGGACAAGCGCCTCGGAAAATTGGCTCCGAATTGGGAAGGTCCTTATGAGGTTAAGGCAAAGTTTAAGCCATGATCTTATCAATTATATGACAGTGAGGGGAGAATGCTCCAACGCTCTAGGAATATAGAGCACTTAAAGTTGTATTGTGAATGAATTTGAATAGAGAATGATTGTGAATAGACTGACACACTCTTTCCTACTCTTTTGGCCTATAAAGGTTTTAATGAGGTGTCATGTAAAATTCGAAGTTCATAATAAAATATTTTTTGGCCATTGGTTGGTTAATATGATTGGAGTATGTTATTTTGGTAGCTTTGCAAAGACTGATCATCTTTGAAGGTTGACCAAGATTAATTTTTCCAAAGCATTTGCTTTGAAGAAACAACCTAATTCGAAGTGCCACGTTTTATGAGTGCACTGAATTTTCAAAGTGTCACGTTTTATAGTTGTGTTATATTTAAACGACTACATAACAAACAAGTATTAAAAAAGATTGCCATATTCAGAAAATAAATTTCATTAAGCCAGTAAATACATATTGTACCAAACAAAGATTATGGCTTAAACAAAACAAAAAGGAGGAAATACATAACGAAAAGGAATAGTTGCAATATGGTTCTTAGTTATCTTCTGTTAAATTGTCCGAGGACTCAGATTCCTCTGATGATTCAGGTGTCACTTCGAACGCTTCCATTGGAAGGTTTGCCTCAGAAATTTGCTTCCCAAATTCTGACAAGTTTAACTTTGGATATGCAGCATGGATTTCCCGAAGAAGATCAATAGTGTTCTGTTCTTGAGATTTCTTGATACCGTCAAGCATCAAGGATCCAACTCTAAGGGAAATATGCTAATTTCCTGTCAAATCAGATCAAAAGAAAAGGGAAAGGAAAGCACAAAACAATAGTGAAATCAAAGACACAATTGTTAACGGAGTTCAGCAAATTATGCCTACGTCTCCGGACCTGCTGCAGATCGATTTTATTAGGAAGAACATAGTGACTCTGCCGTTTCTAGTAAATACACAAAAACCCTAACGCTAGGTTTTGTAGAGACTGTAACACTTAAAAAAGGGAAAAATATTACAGTCCTTAATGTGTAATTTATAACCCCCTAAAATTACACTGTCTTTTCAATTCACTCCAGTTCTTTTTAATGTGTTTAGCACTTGCCTCATCTTCCACTGTCTTTTGATCTAGCATCTCTTCTATCCAATAATAACATGTTGAATAATGCTGGATTATTATGTCAAAATAACACATTCTACTTGAAGGTTATGATGCATTTTACTCAAGTGATGGCAAGCACCGGCTTCATTGGAAATGCAGATAATTTCAGAAAAAATTAACAATCTCCCACTTGAAGACTGGTTTCAACCTGTCTTCACACCTTGATCTATGCAGCAGATATTTATGGTCTTATTACTCTTGCAGACCAACTGAAGCTGAACACAACTTCAGTTTTTCAATGGTTATTGTCTTTGTCAACATATCAGCTCGATTCTCGCTTCCTTGGATCTTTTCCAGTATTAGCACCTCATCTTCCAATAAAGATCTAATGAAATGATAACGAATACTGATGTGCTTGGTTCTTGAATGAAATGTTGAATTCTCCGCCAATTGAATTGCACTTTGACTATCACTATGCAGAACGTTGTTCTTCTGTTTGAATCCCAACTCGGTTAACAAACCTTGAAGCCATATCATCTTTTTACTGGCTTCGGTCACTGCTACATACTCGGCCTCTGTAGTTGATAAAGTGACAATATTCTGTAATTTTGACATCCAACTAACAGCTGTAGTTCCAACAGTAAATATATAACCGGTAGTGCTTTTCCGGTGATCAACTTCACCTCCAAAATCTGCATCTACGTAGCCTTGTACCTTTAACTCACCCTTACCAAAGTACAAGCACTTTTCTATGGTACCTAGTAGGTACCTCAAAATCCATTTGACAGATTCCCATTGAATTTTCCCTGGGTTGACATAAACCTACTCACAACTCCCACTGCATAACTAATGTCTAGTCTCGTACAGACCATTGCATACATCAAACTTCCAATAGCTGAGGCGTAAGGAACCTTAGCCATGAAGTCTTTTTCTTCATCCATCTTAGGGGATTGATCATTGGATAAACGAAAGTGACCTGCCAATGGTGTACTAACTGGCTTTGCATCACATATGTTAAATCTCTTCAAAACGCGATCGATGTACTCTGACTGAGATAACTGCAAAACTTTTCTATGCTTATCTCTTATGATTTGCATTCCAAGAATCTTCTTCGCCGGACCCAAGTCCTTCATGTCAAATTATTTTGACAATTGTAGCTTCAATCTTCTAATATCATCCATATCTGAACCTGCTACTAACATATCATCAACATAGCGTAACAAAATGATATAACTGGACTTACATTTTTTTAAATAGCAACAGTGGTCCGCATTACACTTCTGAAAACTCTCTTTGTGCATAAAACCATCAAATTTCTTGTAATGCTGTCTTGGAGCTTGTTTTAAACCATACAAACTTTTCTTAAGTCTGCATACCATTTTTTCTTTCCCTTCTTTTAAGAAACCTTCTGGTTGATACATTTATATCTCCTCATCCAAATCCCCGTGAAGAAATGCAGTCTTCATATCTAACTCTTCAAGATAAAGGTCTTCAATGACAACAATACTCAACACTGATCTAATAGTATTGAGCTTCACAATTGGAGGAAAAATATCGGTGTAATCAATTATTTCCTTTTGCTGGAACCCATTGACAACTAGTCGTTCTTTGTATCTCTTAGAGCCATCATGCTCATCTTTCACCCGATACACCCATTTGTTATGAAGTGCCTTCTTACCCATTGGTAACTCAGATAGGTCCCATGTATCATTTGAGATTAAAGAATTCATCTCATTTTTCATAGCAAACTCCCACTTACTAGCATCACTGGTCTGGCAAGCTTTATCATAGCATTCAGGTTCTCCTCCATCGGTAAGTAACAGATAGTTCAAGTATCTCCTGTTGGGTACATAGGGTCGGGAAGATCTTCGCAAAACAGGAACTGGCTCGGTCGGCTGTAAGGTATCGGATTGGCGTCGATCGGTCTGTCCAACGGACTCTCGTTGTTGAGGGGTTAATTTGATCGGCTCTAATTCTTGACTATCTGGGACTCCCTCGATATCTGCAAATACTGATTCATACGACTTTGAGTCATTTGCTTCAGTTTTATGTCTGTCCTTGTACATCAATGTTTCATTGAATATCACATCTCTGCTTCGTATCATCTTCTTGTTCTCCTCATCCCAAACACGATAACCAAACTCATCTTCGCCATAGCCGATCAGGAAACATTTTTTTGATTTCGGATCAAGCTTGTTCCTACCTTGTGCACTTATATGAACATATGATGTACAACCAAAAACTCTTAGATGTGATAATTTTATATCCTTACCACTCCATACCTCCTCGGGTATTCGATGTTCTAAGGGAAACGTCGGGCCTCGGTTAACCAGGTAAGCCGATGTATTGATTGCTTCTGCCCAGAACTGCTTTGGTAAACCAGACTGTATTCGAATGCTTCTGGATCTTTCTGACAACGTTCTGTTCATACGTTCGGCAATACCATTGTGTTGAGGCGTACCTGGAACGGTTCTCTCCATCCTGATACCATGCTCATAGCAAAAGTTCTTGAATTTGGTGTCCTCATATTCACCATCATTATCAGTTCTCATCTTTTTAATCTTCAGACCTGTCTCATTCTCAACCATAGATTTCCATCTCCTAAAAACATCAAACACATGCTTCAGAAAATAAACCCATACCTTTCGAGAATGATCATCGATAAAGGTCACGAAATAGTGTTTCCCTCCTATAGATGAAACAGTTGTTGGCCGCCAAACGTCAGAGTGAACAAGCTCCAGCCTTTCTTTCTTTAGGGTTCTACCACTCGTCTAAAAACTGACTCTTTTCTGTTTTCCAAGTATGCAATCTTCACATATGTCTATATCGACTGACTTTAGACCTGGAAGCTTCCCATTCGAGTTCATAATTTGCATACCCTTCACACTCATATGGCCAAGCCTCTGGTGCCAAACATTTGGATTTTTGTTTCCTGCTGCTATTGCAATTGAACAGCTCGTCTGCTGTCTTGTAAAGAGTACCACTCTTCTTTACGCGAGCAACTGTCATTGCTCCCTTTGAAATTTTCCAATTGTCACCATGGAAGATCGTACTATAGCCTTCACTAGCCAACTTCCCTACGGAGATTAAGTTCTTTCTCAGACTGGGGATATGTCTGACATCTTTCAGTTCCCATACAGACCCATTCAACTTAATCTTCATAGTACCTTTACCAATAATATTACCAGGTTGATCATCACCAAGATATACTTTTCCAAGGTTACCAGGGACATACCTCTCGAAGAATTCTTTCTTCGAAGTCGCGTGAAACGATGCTCCAGAGTCTAATACCCAAGACTGTTCCTTGCTTTCTAAAGAGCATATTAACGCATCGTCTCCTTCTGAAGTGATATTTGCCTCTGTCTTCTTCTACTAGTCCTTTGGTTCTCTCTTGCACTGAAATTTAAAGTGTCCGGTCTTCCCACAATTCCAACACTCGATGTTTCTCAATCCAGTCTCTTGATTTGCCTCGGTAGTTCGATTTACCGCGTCCATATACTCTGGTTGAATTTCTTCCTCTCGATTCTGTATGTAAGACTGAGGAGATTGATGACTCACCCGATTCTCTCCTTCGAATCTCTTCACTGAGAACTAGGTCACGAACATCATCAAATTTCAACTTATTGCTTCCTGATGAGCTACTCACCGCAGTGACAGTAGCATTCCAACTATCTGGTAGTGAAGACAACAGTATCAATGCTCGTATTTCTTCATCAAAATCAATTTCATTGAACTCAACTGGGCTGTGATTGT
Organism: Limnanthes douglasii subsp. nivea; assembly: GCA_036936605.1. Lineage (NCBI taxonomy): Eukaryota > Viridiplantae > Streptophyta > Magnoliopsida > Brassicales > Limnanthaceae > Limnanthes > Limnanthes douglasii. The sequence goes on along the minus strand of JAUPFV010000004.1, from coordinate 464,657 downwards.
ATTGAGTTCATTGAGGTGTTGAGCTACCAAAGCGCCTTCCATCATTCGCAAATTGAATAAACGCCTCATCAAGTGAACTTTGTTAGACGCTGATGGCTTCTCATACATACCGGGAGAGAGCCTTCATAAGACCCGCCGTGTTTGTTTCCTTTATGATATTAAAAGCAACGTTGCGGGATAGCGTCAATCGGATGACTCCAAGAGCTTGTCTATCAAGAAGGGTCCATTCTTCATCTTTCATACCTTCTGGTTTCTTTTCTGAGAGGGGTTGATAACGTTTTTTCTGGTACAGATAATCTTCAATCTGCATCTTCCAGAACCTAAAATCTACACCATCAAATTTTTCGAGTCTCACCTTTCCTTCGTCTGTAGCCATTTCTCCCACTCAAATCTGATTTCTTTTGGATCGCTACCAGGCTGGCTCTGATACCAGTTCTAAGGGAAATATGCTAATTTCCTGTCAAATCAGATCAAAAGAAAAGGGAAAGAAAAGCACAAAAACAAAAGTGAAATCAAAGACACAATTGTTAACGGATTTCAGCAAATTATGCCTACGTCTCTGGACCTTCTGCAGATCGATTTTATTCGGAAGAAGACACTGACTCTGTCGTTTCTAGTAAATACACAAAAATCCTAACGCTAGGTTTTGTAGAGACTGTAACACTTAAAAAAGGGAAAAATATTACAGTCCTTAATGTGTAATTTATAACCCCCTAAAATTACACTGTCTTTTCAATTCACTCCAGTTCGCTTTAATGTGTTTAGCACTTGCCTCATCTTCCACTGTCTTTTCATCTAGCATCTCTTCTATCCAATAATAACATGTTGAATAATGCTGGATTATTATGTTAAAATAACACATTCTACTTGAAGGTTATGATGCATTTTACTCAAGTGATGGCAAGCACCGGCTTCATTGGAAATGCAGATAATTTCAGAAAAAATTAACAATCTCCCACTTGAAGACTGGTTCCAACCTGTCTTCACACCTTTATCTATGCAGCAGATATTTTTGGTCTTATTACTCTTGCAGACCAACTGAAGTTGAACACAACTTCAGATCAAAAGACACAATTTCCAACTCTAAGGTAAATATGCTAATTTCCTGTCAAATCAGATCAAAAGAAAAGGGAAAGGAAAGCACAAAAACAATAGTGAAATCAAAGACACAATTGTTAACGGAGTTCAGCAAATTATGCCTACGTCTCCGGACCTGCTGCAGATCGATTTTATTAGGAAGAACACAGTGACTCTGCCGTTTCTAGTAAATACACAAAAACCTTAACGCTAGGTTTTGTAGAGACTATAACACTTAAAAAAGGGAAAAATATTACAGTCCTTAATGTGTAATTTATAACCCCCTAAAATTACACTGTCTTTTCAATTCACTCCAGTTCTCTTTAATGTGTTTAGCACTTGTCTCATCGTCCACTGCCTTTTCATCTAGCATCTCTTCTATCCAATAATAACATGTTGAATAATGCTGGATTATTGTGTCAAAATAACACATTCCACTTGAAGGTTATGATGCATTTTACTCAAGTGATGGCAAGCACCGGCTTCATTGGAAATGCAGATAAGTTCAGAAAAAATTAACACCAACAGCATCTTCAGCCTTCTTGACAGCATCTTTCTTTTATTGTTCCGAGTTTAATCGAACTGTATCCATCTCGGTGGTGCGACGTTGTAAGTCTTCCTTTTCTTTAAAAGTTGCTCAACCTCCGAACGTTTTTTCTAGTTCGTCGGAAATAACTAGAGTATGTTTTGAGTTTAAAAATTGAACGTCTTGACGGTGGGTTGTTTCCATTGCTTGAATTTTATCCTTGTGATCGGTGAGACGTTTTTCCTTCTGTGCTTTGAATTCTTGAAGTGCTTTGTTTTTTGAAGATTTCTCACCTTCGGTTTCTTTCCTAGCCTTGATCAACTCTTGTGCTAGAAGCTCTAGTTGTGCGTGATAAGCATTTACTTCTTCGCATTATTTCTTTGCTGCACCCCTTAATTAGCAAAAGGCTGAAGGATAGAAGTTACCTCTTCGGATGTGCCAAGTGTGGGAATGGTTGAAGTACGGCTAAGAGGAATAATCGCATTGGAAGTTGAAATTGGGTTAGCTTGGACAGGTATTGAAGGAATGGTATTGGTAGGATGAGATTCTCCGCAGATAGTTACAAAGTCGCCACTCGAGTTGAAATTGTCGTGGTTGAGATAATCATTCTCTTGGCTGCCTGCAAGTCTTAGTCCTCCTTGAGGGTTTTCTTCGATGAATGTCTTCTCGTGTGCCTCAGATGCTAGCACCTCTTCAAGAATTTCAGCTTCGTTTTTCTTATTTTTTGGATTTGGAGATTTGCCTTTTTTCTTTTTGGAGGCGTCGTTATTCTTTTTCGTTTTTTGAACAGGTTCGCCCTCTTCTGCAATTGAAGACAACTGCGATTTAGCTACTTTTCTTTTTCCTATTTTGGTGGACTTTGAAGTTTTGGGTGGACTAGTACCAGGTGTGTTAGCTTTTTTCTTTGCCAATTTTTCTTTTTTACTTTTAGGGCAAATGACTATCAGATCGGTTGCGCGTGGGGAGGTAGGTTTTACCGTCAGGAGCAAGGATCCTCTTTACAACAACAATGGCATTTGGAGGAAGCATCGGATTTTAAGAGAAGTCAGCTCCAAAGGTTATGCGCCATAAATGACTATTTATGAAGTTGACTGGTTTTAGCCCACTCTGCTAACTTCGCAAAGATGTTTTTAGCAATTTTTCGACGAAGCTTATAACGCCTCGGAATTTATGGCAAAGAAAATACAAGTTAGTCGTACAGATTCAAGATAATTGATGATACACAAAAAACATTTCACTTACTATTATCTCTCCTGACGAGAGTGAGCATTGAAGGGTTCTCCTCAGAAATTTCTTTGCCATTCTCCCAAGCTCCTCATATAAAGACAAATCTCTACCTCCAGAATTTTTCAGCCTCGAGAAAGTCATCGGTAATCTCGAGATCATCCTCAACTGTTAAATAATAAAACGGAAGAACTTGTCCTTTGGAAAGTTTGGTAAGCGAAATGAAGTCTTCGATTTATAAGGGGATCTGTGCTAGCCTCGACACCATAATGGCGGATAGAAGGGTTAACCATTGGTTAGGGGTAACTTGGGTTGGGCACAATCCTAGAATTTCGAAGTACTCTACGATTATGGGATCGAGAGGAAATCGAAGTCCCTAGTTAATAATTTCTGGGTACACTACCAGTTTATCTTTTTTACAATCTAATGGGGTTTCTCTTTCCATTGGGAGACGAAGTACAATGTTATCAGTTCAACCCCATTTTTTTCTAAATGTTTTTTGTCACTCTCACGGTAATAAGAATAGGGAATATTCTTGAGAGAGAGAACACACCGAGGACTAAGTGGCTTCATGTTTTCTTTCACAGAGGCAACGATGTCCTCGGTAAGAACAATATGAGTCTTTTTTCTATTCTTTTTCACTTTTGATAAGAGGCCTTTTTCTTTATCAGCCTCGGTATCGGTAGAATTTGCCTCTTCAGCCTCAGAATTTTCTTCCTCCTCAGAATTTTCTTCCTCCTCTTCGTCAGAATCAACTTCGACATTTGATTTAGTCGCCTCAGAGTCAATTTCCTCTTTGGTGGCTTCGTCGCGAAGTGTGGGGGGTTGTGATTCAATCTGTGAGCTATTTTATTTTTCTAAGGGAATTTGTTGACTAGCTTTGACCGAAATGTCAACTATTTCCCTTAGGGGAGGAGGTGAGGTTGATGGTAGTGTATTTTCTGAAGTTTTTATATCATCACCCATGGCAAGGAAAGTTCTTTTATTGAGAGTAATGGGTTGAGTCGCTTCGACTTGTGGGCTAGGTAGTTTGATGGAAGAGTTAAGTTTGAGTTGAAGAAGAGGTGTTTTGGATTTTAGTTTTTTGGTCTTTGATGTTTTGGTGGAGGAAGAATTTTCAGAACAGGAGTTCCGATGTGGTTATAAGAATGGAGCAGAGGAATAATTCTGAAGAGGGTTAGTTTGAGGAGTTGAAGAGTGGTGGCTAGATTCTGGGTTTGATGCATGAGAAAATGATGAACTAGTAAGGTTGGGATTAAAATTATCGCAGTGGAAGGTTTTATTAGAGAGATGGGGAGCGTTGTTGATTAATCCTGCAATCTTGTATTCTTCAGCTCTATCTCCAATGCAAAAATAGTCGTAAGCGCCAAAAACTTGATTACCAGGATCAGGGAAGGGAGATTTCTTTGGTTTTCTTGGTTTTCTGGGTTTTGTTCTTCTGTATTTGGGATACTTTCTCATACAGAAGACAGAAAATCTGAGGAATTGCTCTTTATGATTGAAGAAGTTAACGTTTCCGGTGAAGATAGCTAACGTGGCTGAAGGTTGAAGAAGAACCAAATGAAGATAGCTTAAGAACGATAATCTCTCTAAAAAGTTCTCATTAAGTTGGAACTAATTATTTATACATGGGTAAAGATGACGAGGGGAATTGGAAGAGCATAAATGATAAACAGTTCTAATTGGGTAAAATGCAAAACGTTGTTCTAGAAAAGAGGGCTTGCCACGTCATAGACCTACTAGGAAAGGTCTAATCATTCTTCCGAGTAGGGATGTAACTAAGGGTGGCAAACGGGTTGAACCGGGACCAACCCGCACCGTTTAAATCAGAACCATGGGTTGCAGTCCTGCCGGGTTGCAGTCCTGGCGGGTTGCGGTCCTGCCAGGTTGCGGTCCTGCCGGGTTGCTCTTATGCGGTCCTGACGGTCTGGCGGTCCTGCCAGTTTGCAGTCTTAATGGGCCAGTTTCACAGTTAAACCGCCAGTTCAAACCACCAGACGAACCATTTAAGAACCGTTTATGAGTTCAAACCATCAGCCAAACCATTTAAGAACCGTTTATCAGAATATTTTATAATGTTATTTAAAATTAATTTGTAAGTGTTAATTGAATCTAATTTCAATAATTGAGATATGTACGATATACACGAGTTAATTATTCTATTTCATGTATTTTAATTTAAATATGTTATCATTTTAATCGAAATTTTATAATCATCAATTACATTTTAAAAAAATAATTGTAATTTGATTTTGATACGTTTGAATAATATATACCTATTAAATAATATATGCCTATTAGACATATAATTTTATTCTAATTTTAAATTATTAGGTGATTCTTTAGATTCTTTCAAGCTTGAAGTGTTTATGGTTAGATGAATTATATAGTTTATTGTATTTTCGAACAATTCAATATTAGAAGTTTATATGCATAAACATAAATTACTTGTAAGTTGTAAAGAACAAAATAAAAATTGAAAGCGAAAGTGATTTAAATAACATTTAATAAAAAAATAATTGTAATTTGATTTTGATACGCTTTCTTTTCAATTTATATTTATGTATTTAAGATATTTTATTTAATATTATGTAGATATTAAATAAAATAATTACTTGTATTTCGATTACAAATTTACAACATTTGAAGTATAAATTTAATATTTGAAGTATAAAATTAAAGTTTTAAAAATTGTATAAATTTGGATTATGTTCCAATTGCATAAACAGATGTAATTTGGTTGTGAAATAAATTCAAAAATACCAAATGTGTTTTAATTAACTATTTGTAATTTGGTTCCTAAAATGGAATTATATTATGATGGCATAATTAAATATAATTAATTAAATATATTTATTTAGGAGATTAAGATCATCAACAATATAAACTATCTATTATGTTCCAAATTAACTTGTTAATAATATAAATTTTTTTTTCAATAAATTAGAAAAAAAGGAAGGGTTAATAATATAAAATTTCTTTCATTAATCTAGATAATTTAATATATATATTTTTCATAAAAGTACTAAAATTATTAAAAAACTAATAGTTCGAAAAATCTATTTATAGATTTTTATTTTTTTTAAATAATAGTTCGAATTTCCTATTTATATAATTTTTTTAATTTTTTTTTAAAATATATTTGTGGAATCCTATATATAGAGTTTTGATTTTTTTTAAATAGTTTAAAGTGCATAACTTTTAAAAAAATTAATTTTTTTATAAAAAAAATATTTTTTTAAAAACAAAATCATTCACGGATGACGTCAGCAAGTGACGTCATCCGTGACGTACTAATTATGGCCTAATCTAAAGTTCCATACTAATTATGGGCACAAACCTTTCTCAGAACTACCTACCTTATAGATAGACTACCAATACTTAGAAATTATATCTCCCTATTATTTCCATACTAATCTAAAGTTCCATACTAATTATGGGCACAAACCTTTCTCAGAACTACCTACCTTATAGATAGACTACCAATACTTAGAAAATATATCTCCCTATTATTTCTTACTAAAAACCTTTCGGTGTGCTTCCTTTCCATGTTTAAGCACTTACTACCCTTACAAGGTTTGCTTTCACTCAATTAAGTGTATTTTACTTGGTTTTAGTGAAAACCACAAAGGCTATAAATGCCTCAATTCCACTTGTAGGGTGTACATGTCTAAAAATGTCATATTTAATGAAATAAAGTTTAATTGTGCCTCAAGTTTCCTAAACATGAGGCCTCTACAATGAGCTACAGGTGAGAACTCTGCTCTTGACAGACCAGACTCAACTCCTAAACACTTTTCTACTAACTATGTTCAAACAAGACATAGACTGAACACCCCAAACACACTCTCCATATAAAAAATGACCATCCTCGACTATGCACCCCAAACCATACACAAGATACACAGTTTACCCAATACAATACATACACATACCAATACAATACATACACATACACATATACTACAATAAATCATGCACCTATGGATATCACTACTTAGATTCACCCTTCATATCCTCATAAAGACTCTGTTTTACCCACACAATTCACTCAAACAAACACTTTTCCTTTGATAATTGATATCACTCTGCCTCACTCTAACACTACCCAGCCATAACCTGTAGGAAACTACCATCATTTGACAACAAAAGCTAAACATGGAATCTCTAAACCTAATATAATATACTATAGGCTCGCCACTATCTCGCCATTATTGTTATAAGAGCCTACTAAGTTCGTTGACGGCTAATTATGTTGTCTTAATCAAGAATTAGACTTGGTCATTAGTCTCTTTATCATTAAAATGAACATAGTTGGATGTAAATGGGTCTACAAGTTCAAGGCTTTCACTGCTCAAATTTTACAGCCTTAATTGTGTTACCTCTTAATTGTAGTTAGATCAATGGCTTGGCTTATAGTCATACTCTCTTTTGAAAATAATTTGACATATAGTCATATTTGCTTTCAAAAATCACTTGCCTTATAACTTCATTAATTATGCCACTTTATAACTTTTCCAAACTTTAAGTCATAATATTATTGTATATTTTAAAACCTTTATCACTTTTTAACATTTTATATGATCATTTGTCTTTATTTTTATTAGAACATTTACTTAAATGTTATTTTATCACTTGTAGAGCATTTAATAAATTGTGTAGCTCTCATTTTGTAATATTTGTAATACATTTTCTTGGAGACATATGTAAATAACTATTATATCTGGTAATACTTAAAGATATTAGATCTTATATTTGGTACGTTGTCTTTTTACTTCATCAAAAATATTACTCGATGAAATTTCTTAATGACAAAAATATGTATTAGAAACTGGTCTTATAGGTTTCTCGTTAAAAAACCCTTGGCGTGAAACGTTTACACCATTTTTGTTTAGTATAAAACTTGTATAATTTCAAGTGTTGAGCATCCCATAGTTTATTTAAATAATTTACATCCACATTAGTTAATTCATATGCTTCATATTGTGCCTTAGATGTCACTTCAAATGGGTCATCATAATTCGTTACAAATTTACCAATATTCTTATCTTCTGTTCCTCGCAAAACTTTCCTCAAAACCAAGTCTTCCTCTTGAAAACTAATTTTCTTAAGCTTTGAATCATATATACGTTTCATCAGTTTATGATAATTCTGAACTCGTACTTGGGATTGGTCCATACGTTCTTCAATAAAATCAATAACCATTTATTCCCATTCGTCTTGTGAAGAATAATACTAAATTATATAACTTAGAATCAAAAGAACAGGTGAATTATCCATACGTCCATACGTCCATTGTCCATACGTTCTTCAATTAAATCAATAACCATTTATTCTCTACTGGACCAATCTTCCGGGCGGCCAGTTTGTTGTATTCACTAGCAGGGTAACGATTCTTTGTTAAAACTGCCCACACATAGTCACCAACCTCGAACTGAACAGGACGACGATGAGAATCTGCCTGAGACTTATATTTGGCAGTGCTCAAGACCAACTGATCATGAGTCTGCTGGTGGGTTTGGCGAATCTGTGAGACAAGTTCCTCAGCAGTTGTATGAAGACGAATCTTGCTAGGCAGTGCTAACAAGTCTACTGGACCCCGAGGCACAATACCATACATCACCTGAAAAGGACAAAAACCCGTGGATCTGTTAAGGGCGTGGTTGTGGGCGAACTCCGCCTGCGGTAAGCGCTGATCCCAACCTTCGGATGATCTCCCACCAGGGATGATCCCAAGCCGTCGAATCCACGCTGAGTCCGGGGTAAACCAAGAAAAAATTCCATACTGATGTCGGTCCAGGGCTGAGCAGGAATCGGCAGGGGCAAATAAAGACCTGCATTTGTGGATGTTCCCTTGGCCAACTGACAAATTCGACAACGGGCGACAAAACGACCAACTTCCTTCCGCATCGAAGGCCAAAAATAAGATGAGGACAGCAACTAGTATGTTCGATCACGGCCCACATGACCTTCATTATGCAGCTCCTTGATCAGCTGAGGACGCAAACTAAAGTCAGGGATACAGAGTTGTACGCCACGAAAGAGAAAGCCATCCTCTAATAAAAAATCAGAATGTTCGTCCTGCAGAATCAGTTCAATAACCCGAGAGAAGAATGAGTCAGTAACATAAAAGTCAACAAAAGAATCAAAGCCAGGAACCTGAACGCGCATCTCAGTCAACAGATTGTGACGTCGGCTCAAAGCATCAGCAACCCGATTCGTAATACCGGCCTTGTGCTTGATGACAAAAGTGAATCGCTGCAAGTAAGCTATCCAAGAAGCATGTCTATGAGATACTTTGTCTTGACTACCAAGATACTTCAAAGAATCATGATCAATATATAACACAAATTCCTGCTGAAACAAGTAATGACGCTAATGCTTGATAGCCTGAACTATCGCATCAAATTCAATATCATAAGTACTAAATCGCAGCTTGGCACTTGCCAATTTCTCACTAAAGAAAGCCACAGGACGCCCTGACTGGGAGAGAACTGCCCCAATACCAAATTTAGACGTATCACAATGAAGCTCGAATGGCTGTGAAAAGTCGGGTAGCACCAGAATAGGCGCTGTGGTGAGACGCCGTTTAACTTCTACAAATGCTGCATCAGCATCTTTGGACCAACCAAATTTTGTGCCCTTCATGCAATCCGTAATCGGGGCCATAATACTGCTGAAATGGGGAATAAAATGCTGATAAAGCGATGCTAAACCATGAAAACTACGAACCTCAGTGATGGAAGTAGGTCGAGGCCACTGGTCCACAGCAACAACTTTGCTCGGATCAGCTCGTAACCCTTCAACAAAGACAATATAACCGAAAAATTGGACAGATGGGGACATAAATGAACATTTGGCAGTAGCAGCATAAAACTTTTCTCGACGCAACACCAATAACACCTCACGTAAATGGGATAGATGCACAGAATGGTTAGAAATATAGATCAGAATATCATCGAAGTAAACAACAACAAATTTACCGATGAAAGGCCTCAATGCCTGATTAATGATACGCATGAACGTGCTAGGTGCGTTGGACAGACCAAACGACATCACCATCCACTCAAACAAACCCTCACGCGTCTTAAACGCCGTCTTCCACTCATCACCAGGACGAATCCGAATCTGATGGTATCCACTCTTCAAATCAAGCTTATTGAACACAGAAGCACCACCCAACTGGTCTAACAGATCATCCAGGCGAGGTATTGGAAACCTGTAGCGAACAGTGATCTTGTTGATAGCTCGGCTGTCCACACACATACGCCAAGAACCATCCTTCTTCGGTGTCAGTAATGCCGGGACTGCACAAGGGCTGAGACTTTTCCAAATATGTCCCTTATCCAACAAATCATCCACCTGTCGTCGTAATTCTTCATGCTCCTTCGGGCTCATTCGATAGTGGGGTCGATTTGGGAGAGCAGCACCAGGGACCAGGTCGATCTGATGTTGAATATCCCTCAGAGGAGGTAACTCGGGCGGCAAATCCACCGGAAACACATCTGCAAACTCCTGCAAAAGAGACTGAATGACAGGGCTATGGTCCGCATGGGAATTAGGCACAACAGGATCACAAAACAATAGGAAAACCACACCAGCCTCTTCCATGGCTGTCTGAAAAGAAGCACGGGACATCAAAGTCGATGTGGAAGGAGTAGAGTTAATGCTTAGGGGTCGAGGCTTTGCTGGCATAAAAACGATCGTTTTTCCCCGAAAGAGGAATGAGTAGGTATTTGCACGCCCATCATGCATAACAGACAGATCATACTGCCAAGGACGGCCAAGCAGGAGATGACAAGCATCCATAGGTACAATATCACAAAACACTTCATCCTGGTATGTTTTCCCCACAGAAAAAGAAACAAGCACGCGCTTAGATACAGTGGCATCAGTACCTTTACTTAGCCAAGCGAGCTTGTATGGCTTGGGGTGCGATTCTGCCTTCAACCCGAGCTTCGAAACCACTGTCTCGGAGACGACATTCTCGCAACTGCCAGCATCAATGATGAAGGTGCACACCTTCCCGCCGATTGTACAAGTCGACTGGAATACGTTACTCCGCAGCCAGTCACTCTGCTCAGGAACGCGAGGAGACAGGAAAGTGCGACGCAGCATCAGCGCTGCTCCAACATCGCCAGTCACAATTTCTTCCGCAGCTTCAGGCAAGTCATCATCGTAGGTATCAAATTTTGGAGGACCGTCAAGAACAATAGGATTCAGTTCAAACCCCTCCTGAGAGAAAAGACCCCTAGCACCCGCAGCATTTGGACACTCTACCTGACGATGCCCTAATTCGCCACAGCCATAGCACCGTAAATTGCTTGAAGAACGACTTGGCGCACCACGCCCAGGAGGGATCTGATCAGGTGTTGGACTGGGAACTGGTTTGGATGCTGAAATCCCTGAAGGAGCACCGGTCCGTACGCCAGTCTGGGTCGGGCGAGCCGACTGCTTCTTTTCCTGGAGGGCACGCCGACGGGCTTCGGAAACAGAGGACGGGTCGAACATATTCAGCACATCTTGAAGCTGAAGGCGTAACCCACCAATATAGCGGGATACCCGCTGATACGGCGACTCGGTCACATCTGTGCGAGCCAGCAGCTGATAGAATTCTTCGGTATATTCATCCACAGATCTGGGTCCCTGACGAAGATTCTGAAGTCGCTGGTAGAGTTCCCGCTCGAAGTTGTAGGGAAGGAAAGCCTTGCGGATTTTTCTTTTGAATTTCTCCCAACTGCGGACTTTATCCTTGCCTTCACGCGCGCGGTTCTGCTTCACCTGCTGCCACCAAGCCTGTGCCCTACCGCGTAGGTGGATGGTGACCAATGTGACCCTTCTCTCCTCCGGAACTTCCTTGAAGTCCAGTACTTCCTCAATCTGGGATAACCAATCAATAAGTGCCTCCGCCTTAAGCCTACCATCACAATATGACCTTGTAAAAAATAACAAATATCCTTGGACCGAATTCTTAATAATGGTTTCGCTCTACCCACTTTGTAAAATATTCCACAACTACAATTAAACAATACACTCATCTTGTTTCCATTTGTAATAGTCCATTCAAATCAATCTCCTATATATCGAATTGATAAGGAAAATGATTTGACCCCATATTTTCACTTGGTATATCACTCATATGATTAAACCTTTGACAATGATCACATTTTTAAGTAGATATTTAGCCCCAACTCTTAATGTTGGGCTATAAAATTCTGCCAAAAAGAATCGTCGAATCAGCTCCTCAATAACCATAATCTGGCCCAATTATATCTTTATACAAATCTGTCAAAACCAATGGCCTCATCTTTTTTTTGAGCCAGCAACTCATCTTTTAGAAATAAAAAATATTTTTTACACTAATAATCAATATCATTAAATGATAACAATTCTATATTCTTTTATTTATTCTTATTAACACTTCTTTACTCTTCATATAGTTTCAGATTCTCAGCCGGTGGTCAGTCAAGTTCAGGGAATGTATAAAAACAATGAATATAATAATTTGAAAGAGTATTTAAATATCAATAAATAAATGAAAGAAGTTTTTGAAAGAATAAAATAGGAGAATATGGAAGTGTTATCATTTTACCGGGGTATTTGTTGAAATATTCTCTTTCAAAATTTCTTTCATTTGTTTAACCATATCAAATACTCCTTAATATTATTATATTTATTTGCATCATACGTTCTCTGAACTTGAATGACCACTAACTGAGAATCCAAAACTACATGAAGCATACTTGCTCTACAATATGACCTAACTTCATGCCTACTAAAATTATCTCATACTCGACTTTGTTGTTAGGAGTATCGAAACAAAACTTAATAATTTATTTTATTTCCTCACCACATGCAGTAACTAACATAATCCTAATAGCACTGACATTCAATCTTAAATCTCCATCCGTTCTTATAATCCATTATGTTTTTTATAAATATTTTCCCTTAACTTGTCACTTTCGATATCCAAACTTTCGTGTTGAACTCATTTATAAAATCAACTATTGTTAGTACCTTTATCATTTTTTGGATTCTTATTAAAGTTCAGTTGACAGCCTCATCAATCAAAATGATATATGAGTTATGTAAAACATTTTTTGAAGTAAATGAAGTTCATAGAACAATAACATGACCCTAAAAATATGGTCATATCTTTCATGCAACTACTACCAAATCAGTAGCCAAGTTTTCCAAATTAAGATACCTCATTTCAAAATCCACCAGTATTTTACTTACATAATAATTATTTTGCTAAAATCCATTTTAGCATGAAAATTAAAGAGCTTTTGATAAGTTACATGAAATTTTTTAACCTATATATAATTAATTTATAACAATACAACCCTCGTTTTGTCATAAACGTTCTGATCTTCTCGTCGTTCGATGCATTTTGATTTGATTATACCATTAAGAATAATCTATGAATGACAACACTTCATTACATATTGTTGCCTCTACTAACTGATCAATATGAGGTAAAATAAAAACATCTTTTGGATAAGTCCAATTTATGTTTGAAAAATCGACAGGCCCATTTATGTTGTAACCTCATATGTAGAAAAGACTTCTTCATCTACTGCCTAGATTCAAATAAGAGTTGAACTCGGCACACTCAACATATACAGTCGTATCCGTTATGTCTTATACCTCATTCTCATGCTAAGTTTTGTGGTCTTTGCGAGACTCTCTCATAAACTCCCTCTCTCCTTAAGATCTTGAGTGTCACGTGCATCTGATATGATGGTGATTTACTAAGCGGGGTCTCCATTTGTGATGGCTCAAACACTCCTCATTGTCACTTGTAGTTGGAGATACGTACCTAGTTCTTACTTGATAGTATTTATTGAGAGAGCTACTGGATCGGTCTGGTCTGTATGGGTCGTTGAACTCGTAGTCATTATCATATGCCATATTCATGTCTGTTTTGACGTGTATACCAGATCGTAAGCCCGTATGCCTATTAGTTAAATAGTTTTTCTCAGCCGACGGCTACTTTGGTCAATGTTTGGGTTTTAGCCTAAAATGATGCGAGTTTAGACATAAGTTGTTGTCTCTGCTCATCTCCGTGAGTTTGTGAAAGAATGGAACCGAGAGGTTTTCTTGATATTTCTCGTACAACCTCACTCCTCGGGGTGAGAGATATACATGTTGTTACTTTAGTAGCTATACTAATGCAAAACGCTCTTAGAGAAACAGAGGTTGACAGTTAGGTCAGTGATCAAATTTTGTAAGAAAATCTTCTACGCTAGTTAGAATATCACTCTCACTGTGACCCCCATTAATGAGTCGATGTTCAGTAAGGTTACTTCAAACATACATGAATTGATTGTATGGTTTATCTAATTATGAGACATGCTTACCAGATAAAGTTGGTGGTAGCTAAAAAGAGAATAATAAGTAGTTTGGAATAAAATAATAATTATCTACCTTCACCAAGTAAGGTAATGAGGTCAATAAAAAATATAACTTCAAATTTATCAATGCATGGGCTAATGATTCTGACTTGCAAAAATATGTTAAGCAGAATTGAAACAGGCAGTGTCAAGGTGATGTAAATGTTTTGTTTTGGCTAAAGCTCAAGAGACTCAAAAGGTTTCTTAAAGGATGGAACTTAGATAAATTTGGAAACATTTTCAGTAAGGTCAAAGAAGCTACTGAGGATGTTAGAAACAAAGATCTTATTCACCAAAGGGATAACAACAAAGAGTCTAAAGATGAGCTTTCTAAAGCTAACAACATTCTCATTCTTGCCCTCAAGAATGAAGAAAACTACTAGAGGCAAATATGTTACAATACATGGCTAAACGAAAGTGATGGTAACACTAAAATTTATCATAATTATGTATCTAAAAAAAGGAAAAAGAATACCATAAATGGTATTAAGGAAAATGGAATTTGGCTTACTAACCAAGATGATATAGCTAGATCTGCTGAATCTTACTTTAAAAGCATTCTATCTACTATTTCCTGTACTTGCACTGACACAACTACTCAGAATTCTATTCTAAACAATATTCCAAAGTTTATTAATGAAAGGTACAATTCAGCTATCCTAAGGCCTGCTACTAAAGAGGAGATATGGAACATCATTTATGCCATGAAAAATGACAGTGCCCTAGGCACTAATGGGTTCAATTTGTTTTTTCCTTAAAACATGCTGGAATATCATTTGTTCTGATTTGTGCAATGCTATTTACTCTTACCTTAAAGGCTATAAAATCCCTAGTGGTGTGTTTGCCACTGGGATTTGTCTTATACCCAAAAGTCCTAATCCAATTAACTAGAGTAACTTTAGACCAATCAGCCTGTGTACAATCTTTAACAGAATGATTTCTAGTCTTCTTAATAGCAGAATCTCACAATTTTTACCTAGTATTATCTCTAATAGAAAAGGGGCTTTTGTAAAAAATTGACTCATACATGACAACATTCTCATAAGAAAAGAAATGATGCACAACATTAATAGAATTCCTTCTAAGGGTAACATTATGGTGCATCTAGATATGTCAAAGGCATTTGACAAGATGTCTCATGCCTTTGTTCAAAACATATTGAAATGTTTTGGATTTTCTACAGATCTTATTACTCTTATAAACAGCCTAATATCTAATGTCATACTACCTATTCTCATTAATGGGATGAATGTTGGGTACTTTCCTCAGAAAAATGGTTTAAGACAAGGAGACCCTCTGTCTTCAAGTCTTTTCCTTATTGTTGAGGAAGGTCTTACTAGAGGCACTCAAAACTATTTAATGCTAACACTAGCATGAAATTTTACCTGAAATCTGGCTATATTCTTCATATCCTTGCATTTGCTGACGATATTATTATTTTTACAAACAGCAATCCATCAGCTATTGATAAGCTTAGTAACCTGTTAGATAATTGCCAGTCAATTTCTGGCCAAATGATTAATAAAGGAAAGACAAGAATCATTACCTCAGCTAAAAGGACTCAGGCTACCTCTGCTAGATTGAAAGTAGACACTGGATTCAGCACTGATCATGCTCCATTCTCCTACTTGGAAATCACCATTGCTGCAAACAACAAAGGGAAGAACTTTTTACCTTTAATGGAAACAATTCACAATAGAATTATTGAGTGGGACATGAAAAATTTGTCATTTGGGGGCAGGCTATCCCTTATAAAGAGTGTTATGTATCCTATTGTATATTATTGGATGCAGAATAGTCTCATCCCTAATGGCATCATTGCAAAAATTGAGAAGTATTTTAACAAATTTCTTTGGAGATCAAACTTCAATGAGAATGCCATTCATTGGACCACTTGGAGACAGCTTTGTAAGCCTTATGAGGAAGGTGGATTGGACATCAAAGCATTATCTGATATCCAATTCACTTTCTCTCAAAACCCGTGGTTTCAGTTTAGGAAGAAATCAAGTTTATGGGCTGAGTTCATGTATCAAAACTATTGTCCTAACTCTCACCCCATTATCTTTTCTTGTAAAATCACTGACTCCATAATATGGAAAAGACTCCATTCTATTAAAGATCATGTTGACCCTAATATAGTATGGTCATTGGGTAATGGGGATGTAGATTTTTGGTTTGATGCCTGGCATGTGACTCAGAGTGAAACGCAAGAGAAGCCAAAAGGGATAAAAACCCTAATTTTATTAAATAAAAACAACTCCCAGAACAGTGTATAGAAGATAGGTTTATATAAGGGTTCAAGCGAAACCCTAAAACTAAAAATATGAAAATTACAAAAATAGCCTAAAGTATTAAAATTGCAAAACAAGAGGATAGATGAGCCCGAATGCATAAAAAAGCCCATAGCTCAAGAGCAAAGCTGGTGACTTGTGTTCGTGACGTTGTTTCCTTCGAAACAAGGTGTTGTGGGTCAAAATCTGACACCAGAGCTCCAAATTGTCAATTCATCGAACTGTCTGCATCATTCCCGCCGGGGTAGAGAAGATTCGCCCTCGAATCAGAACCGGTCTCCCCATCAGAAGAGTCACCTGCATAAGGAATCAGATGCTTAACATTGAAGACATCAGTCATGCGGACATGGCTAGGCAAACGTAGTCGATAAGCATTCAGATTGATCCGCTCCACAATCTCTACTAGACCAATCTTCCGGGCGGCCAGTTTGTTGTATTCACTAGCAGGGTAATGATTCTTTGTTAAAACTGCCCACACATAGTCACCAAACTCGAACTGAACAGGACGACGATGAGAATCTTCCTGAGACTTATATTTGGTGGTGCTCAAGACCAACTGATCATGAGTCTGCTGGTGGGTTTGGCGAATATGTGAGACAAGTTCCTCAGCAGTTGTATGAAGACGAATCTTGCTAGGTAGTGCTAACAAGTCTACTGGACCCCGAGGCAAAATACCATACATCACCTGAAAAGGACAAAAACCCGTGGATCAGTTAAGGGCATGGTTGTGGGCGAACTCCGCCTGCGGTAAGCGCTGATCCCAAGCCTTCGGATGATCTCCCACCACGGATGATCCAAAGCCGTCGAATCCATGCTGAGTCCGGGGTAAACCAAAAACAAAATCCATACTGATGTCGGTCCAGGGCTGAGCAGGAATCGGCAGGGGCAAATAAAGACCTGCATTTGTGGATGTTCAGTTGGCCAACTGACAAATTCGACAACTGGCGACAAAACGACCAACTTCCTTCCGCATCGAAGGCCAAAAATAGGATGAGGACAGCAACTGGTATGTTCGATCACGGCCCACATGACCTTCATTATGCAGCTCCTTGATCAGCTGAGGACGCAAACTACAGTCAGGGATACACATCTGTACGCCACGAAAGAGAAAGCCATCCTCAAATAAAAAATAAGAATGTTCGCCTTGCTGAATCAGTTCAATAACCCGAGAGAAGAATGAGTCAGTAACATAAAGGTCAACAAAAGAATCAAAGCCAAGAACCTGAACGCGCATCTCAGTCAACAGATTGTGACGTCGGCTCAAAGCATCAGCAACCCGATTCGTAATACCGGCCTTGTGCTTGATGACAAAAGTGAATCGCTGCAAGTAAGCTATCCAAGAAGCATGTCTATGAGATACTTTGTCTTGACTACCAAGATACTTCAAAGAATCATGATCAGTATATAACACAAATTCCTGCCGAAACAAGTAATTACGCCAATGCTTGATAGCCTGAACTATCGCATAAAATTCAATATCATAAGTACTAAATCGCAGCTTGGCACTTGCCAATTTCTCACTGAAGAAAGCCACAGGTTGCCCTGACTGGGAGAGAACTGCCCCAATACCAAATTTAGACGTATCACAATGAAGCTCGAATGACTGTGAAAAGTCGGGCAGCACCAGAATAGGCGTTGCGGTGAGACGCCGTTTAACTTCTACAAATGCTGCATCAGCATCTTCGGACCAACCAAATTTTGTGCCCTTCATGCAATCCGTAATCGGGGCCATAATACTGCTGAAATGGGGAATAAAACGCCGATAAAACGATGCTAAACCATGAAAACTACGAACCTCAGTGATGGAAGTAGGTCGAGGCCACTGGTCCACAACAACAACTTTGCTCGGATCAGCTCGTAACCCTTCAACAGAGACAGTATAACCCAAAAATTGGACAGCTGGGGACATAAATGAACATTTGGCAGTAGGAGCATAAAACTTTTCTCGATGCAACACCAATCGATGAAAGGCCTCAATGCCTGATTAATGATGCGCATGAACGTGCTAGGCGCGTTGGACAGACCAAACGGCATCACCATCCACTCAAACAAACCCTCACGCGTCTTAAACGCCGTCTTCCACTCATCACCAGGACGAATCCGAATCTGATGGTATCCACTCTTCAAATCAAGCTTGCTGAACACAGAAGCACCACCCAACTGTTCTAACAGATCATCCAGGCGAGGTATAGGAAACCTGTAGCGAACAGTGATCTTGTTGATAGCTCGGCTGTCCACACACATACGCCAAGAACCATCCTTCTTCGGTGTTAGTAATGCCGGGACTGCACAAGGGCTGAGACTTTCCCGAATATGTCCCTTGTCCAACAAATACTCCACCTATCGTCGTAATTCTTCATGCTCCTTCGGGCTCATTCGATAGTGGGGTCAATTTGGGAGAGCAGCACCAGGGACCAGGTCGATCTGATGTTGAATATACCTCAGAGGAGGTAACTCGGGCGGCAAATCCGCCGGAAACACATCTGCAAACTCCTGCAAAAGAGACTGAATGACAGGGCTATGGTCCGCATGGGAATTAGGCACAACAGGATCACAGAACAATAGGAAAACCACACCAGCCTCTTCCATGGCTGTCTGATAAGAAGCACGGGACATCAAAGTCGATGTGGAAGGAGTAGAGTTAATGCTTAGGGGTCGAGGCTTTGCTGGCATAAAAACGATCGTTTTTCCCCGAAAGAGGAATGAGTAGGTATTTGCACGCCCATCATGCATAACAGACAGATCATACTGCCAAGGACGGCCAAGCAGGAGATGACAAGCATCCATAGGTACAATATCACAAAACACTTCATCCTGGTATGTTTTCCCCACAGAAAAAGAAACACGCACGCGCTTAGATACAGTGGTATCAGTACCTTTACTTAGCCAGGCGAGCTTGTAAGGCTTGGGGTGCGATTCTGCCTTCAACCCGAGCTTCGAAACCGCTGTCTCGGTGACGACATTCTCGCAGCTGCCAGCATCAATGATGAAGGTGCACACCTTCCCGCCGATCGTACAAGTCGACTGGAATACGTTACTCCGCAGCCAGTCACTCTGCTCAGGAACGCGAGGAGACAGGAAAGTGCGACGCAGCATCAGCGCTGCTCCAACATCGCCAGTCACAATTTCTTCCGCAGCCTCAGGCAAGTCATCATCGTAGGTATCAAATTTCGGAGGACCATCAAGAACAATAGGATTTGGTTCAAACACCTCCTGAGAGAAAAGATCCCTAGCACCCGCAGCATTTGGACACTCTACCTGACGATGCCCTAATTCGCCACAACCATAGCACCGTAAATTGCTTGAAGAACGACTTGGCGCACCACGCCCAGGTGTTGGACTGGGAACTGGTTTGGATGCTGAAATCCCTGAAGGAGCACCGGTCTGTACGCCAGTCTGGGTCGGGCGAGCCGACTGCTTCTTTGCCTGGAGGGCACGCCGATGGGCTTCGGAAACAGAGGACGGGTCAAACATATTCAGCACATCTTGAAGCTGAAGGCGTAACCCACCAATATAGCGAGATACCCGCTGATACGGCGACTCGGTCACATCTGTGCGAGCCAGCAGCTGATAGAATTCTTCGGTATATTCATCCACAGATCTGGGTCCCTGACGAAGATTCTGAAGTCGCTGGTAGAGTTCCCGCTCGAAGTTGTAGGGAAGGAAAGCCTTGCGGATTTTTCTTTTGAATTTCTCCCAACTGCGGACTTTATCCTTGCCTTCACGCGCGCGGTTCCGCTTCACCTGCTGCCACCAAGCCTGTGCCCTACCGCGTAGGTGGATGGTGACCAATGCGACCCTTCTCTCCTCCGGAACTTCCTTGAAGTCCAGTACTTCCTCAATCTCGGATAACCAATCAATAAGTGCCTCCGCCTTAAGCCTACCATCAAAGTCTGAGATGTCTATCTTAAATCCAAGCTCCCAGCGTCGGCCGTGAGAAGTATTCTGTTCGAACCCTTCCCCAAAAGGGTTATCGATACCTTCAACCTCTGTGCCTTGTTGCCTGGCGTTAAAATCAGCCATCTAACTGGTTAGATCGGCTACCTGACGGCGTAGGTCAGCAACTTCACGATCATCTAAATCACTTGTATCTCTAGTCACTGTAGCGCCACCGCGACCGCTGGTTCTTCCTCACACCATCTCGCAGGACTGTGTGTGTCTGATACCACTATGACTCAGAGTGAAACGCAAGAGAAGCCAAAAGGGATAAAAACCCTTAATTTTATTAAATAAAAACAACTCCCAGAACAGTGTATAGAAGATAGGTTTATATAAGGGTTCAAGCGAAACCCTAAAACTAAAAATATGAAAATTACAAAAATAGCCCATCATGTTAACCCTAATATAGTATGGTCATTGGGTAATGGGGATGTAGATTTTTGGTTTGATGCCTGGCATGGCATGAACCCTATCATTAGTAATATGGCATTCTATTCAAAGTTCCCATTAGACGTCATATGACCCTTACTCACATTTTTTACTGTTGGTTCTGGTTTACTCACAACAAATTTCACATAACCCATATTGTCCCTCAAATAATTTGTTGGACAATATGGTTTAATTAGAACAACTATAAGTTCAATAACACTCATGACACCTTCACAAATGCTATTGACAGAATTAACAGAATCATTAAGGGTATAGATACTGGTAACACTCTTAAAGCTAAGCACTGGTTTCGTGTTATAAATGCAGGGTCGGCATTAAATTGTACCAGCATAAACAACACGAAAAGAAAGGCATTGTACCTGATGTGATTAGCTCCTGAGGTGGGAAGGCTTAAAATAAATGTTGATGGGGCCAGCAGCTATTATGGAGAAGGAAGCGGAGGTGTTCTGGTTAGAAACGATTGTGGAGACATCGTTGCTGGATATGGCTTCCTTTTTGGAAAATTGGATCACTTCCACGCCGAATGTAGAACGTTAATGAAGGCCCTCATTCTTTGTAAAATGAATCATTGGGAAAAGGTCGATCTTGAGTCGGACTGTCTGAATCTCATCAACTGCCTCGCCTTTGGGAATGTAGACAATCCGATAACTAAAATCTGCCGCAGCTTAATCACGTCTAACATGAAACTTCGCCACATCTCTAGAGCACAAAATAGAAACGGACTTGATATCAAAGTGGATCTTTTCTGAACACTCGAACAAATCCTTCAACACCAGCAATGCTCCGACTCCTTTACTTGATATAACGACCCTTGAAAGCTTTGGAGTCGGGTACATTGACTCTGGTTAGATCGTCGCCGGCGGCCGTCCAGAACACCGATTATTTTCTATCTGTACAACAAGGGTTGAGGATAAAAAAATTAGGGTTTAATTCATGATTTGGGAAAGGTTGTAATAATGAGGCTTGATATTTAACCCTTAAATTTACACTCTTATAACAATTGAGTCCATCAACTTGTAATTCTTTCATTTTAGTAATAAAATAATCGTTTGATAAAAAAACGTAGGGTAGTGAAGTATATATATATGTTGAGCAATGTGAAAATTTTAAAGGTTTCATAACCAACGAATGCATAAACCAGATTAAACTTAATTTTTTCCAGATTAATTAATACAAACAAAAACTCGAAAGATATTCAAAACCTAATGAATGGTTCCTTTATGACCTCTCACTCTAGGCATTTTGTGATAATAAGTAATATGACATAGTCATTATATTTTGATTTTCAAATTCTATCTATAATTTTTTTAATGGCTTTTTTAATATTCGAATTCCATCTTCGTTTATGGAATGGATTAGCTAAATCTTTGCTTTTTTTGAGAGTTACTCTAAAAACAATATAACATGAATTTTTAAAATTTTCTTTTAGAATTTAATCAAGTTTCTAACATTTGTTAATCAATGTTATTGAGTTCGAAAACAATGGCTTTCGCTTTTACTTTTTTTTTTTTTTTAGAATTTAATCAAGTTTCTAACATTTGTTAATCAATGTTATTGAGTTTGAAAACAATGGTTTTCGTTTTTAAAACATATGGGATCAGTTTATTACCGATACAAAGAATAGAGACTGATGTGTTACAAGTGACAAACTTAGAGGACTTGTGGTGTTTTTAACCCAATGCCACGTGAACAAATCAAAATCAGTAAAGAACCATGACAAACTAGCAAATATATAACTCCCAATGTTCAAATTTGATGAAAACCTCAAAAGTACATAACCGGAGGTTTTAGGAATTTCGCAAAGAAGATAAATAAACACAAAATACATACTGTTAGAACGGGTAAAACACCCGAAACGAGAACCGGAAGTTTTTAATCGTATGTAATATTTAAAATAACACCGGGGTCTGAAATAAATTTGTCACCCACTCAAGATGAAATCAGAGAATGCTACATGAGCCACAATTTCTCTGCTTACTCATCTTTGACACACCACGCATCTCCCTCTTCAACTCGCGCCTCAGTTGCTTCTCCCGTGCAGTACGGTTTTTCATAGCCTTCTTGTATTCCCTCCTATCCTTCTCCTTTGCCATACCGATTTCGTTCAATTCCTTTACTATTTTGGGTATCCTATCATATTGGAGCTCTCCCGTCTCGGGCAACTCAGATTCCTATTGGAGATGCATAATTAGAAAAATGGCAATATTAGAAAAAAATCATATTTTAATAGATCTCAAACTTAAATTTCCCAAATTATTATTTTCACTCTATCAAAGTATTTATATACTTGCAATTTTGGTAGGGGTAAATTTGGTGAGAGATAGATGTAAGATTCAACCGTGTAATTATCAAAATATAGCTTTTTTTCTAGTCTCACTTAAAAAAAAGTAAAATATTAAAATTGATACACTATATGAAAAAAAAACACATATATCCGACAAACAAATAAAAATTGATTGCTCAAAAACTTGCCTTTTCAGCAAGCTCCCGTGTCGCTGGATCTCCACCATTCTCAGCAACTACTTTATTGATAAGGAGAACTTTAGGAATGTGGTCTGTTTTTATATTGAACTTTATTATACCATATAAAATAATAAAGCATGAATTAAAATGATAAAATTAGTTTACCCGGAGTGTCGATGATGTTAATGGGTAGGACTTCTATGTGATCATTTGTCTCGGCTACAACAGTTTTCGCATCACTTGTCAGACTCAAACTTGGAACAAACACTTCATTTCCCACAGCATTATTGCTGGTTTCACTCTGCGCATTACCAGCTTCCCGGACTAATTCTACTGTCTTAGATCCCACGTTAGGAATCTCCGGTGTACTACCTTTAGGAATTTCTATGTAGCTTTTTATTTGTTCAGGTATTGGTTGCTTTGCCGCAGTTAGCTCTTGTTGAGCACTAGTTTCTCCTCGGGGTTTACTCTGAGTCTTGCTTAACTTGGATTCCATCTGATGGGATATGCAATTGTAATAAATAAAAATCAAAAGAAATCAATAGCAAATAATCATTACCTTTGGAGTAAGTTGAAATTTCCTTGCTGACTGCTTTGCCGCAGTTAGTTCTTCCTGTGGTTTTTGAATATTTCCTTTTGAGCGAGATGATTCCCCATAGAAACCATCTTCCTGTCCTTGGTCTTTCATGCTAGCATTCAGTTGCGTCTCTGGTGCAGTATGGTTTTCCATATCTTTCATACCCTTCTCGTTTGTCGTGCTGATTTCATCCGATTCCTTCCATATTTTGGGTATAGTTTCATATTTGAGCTCTCCCATTTGGGGCAACTCAGATTCCTGTTGACGAGCTGAGATGCTAGCATTCTATAAATGCAATGCAAAAAATATTAAATATACAAATATTTTGGAAGAACAAACCAAGATTCACTACTAAAAAACTTGCCTCTTCCGGTTTCCTGTATGTATATGGCTCTCCGCCATTTTCAGCTAGGATTTTGTGAACAAGGGAGAAAAGTTTCTTAACTTGATTTGATTTTTTTGATTCATCTGTTGTTTTGTTATCAAAAAGTACCTTCCGGTTACCACATAGTGTGAGAATATCCTAAACATCGTAACAATGTGTTAGTGGATGCATATGTTAGTCAACATAACATAAATTCAGGAGACTAGAACAGAACAAACCTCTAAACTCTTTGAGTGATTCAGACGTAAATGATTGTCCAAAACCTTATCTTCGACAATTTCATTAGAGGCTTCTTTGTTTAGACTGTCGCCGCCGGTGAGTACGACAATCATGTAGTTACATATTTGTTTACCAAATAGAACTTGCAAGGCGTAGACTAGTGCCTTTTCTTCTTCATAAGATTTAGTCTTCAATGAAAGAACAATCAATACTGCATGAATCCCCGTATTTTCTGAATCTATACTGCTGAGAAACTCATTGGCAACAGATTTATGCGCCAATGCAGTTTCAAATAATCGACCTGCAAAACTTACGATCACTCGTATCAATATCAATCTTGTGCATTGCGATTAATTAAGTAATCATGAACCAATGGAAAAAACAAAAATTAATCTACCTGGAGTGTCAACAATTTCAATCGATTCGTGTTGTACAGTATAAAATCCCGAGGTTACACCATGTTTAGCATCACTTTTCTTACTCAAACTTGGACTGAGCTCTGGTTTTCCCATAATACTATACCCGGTGGATGTTTTTCCACTACCCGTTTTCCCGATTAATACAATTTTCTTTATATCCTCGACCGCCCTCTCCCTTGCCTTACTGCTCTCAAGCAATTCCTTGTTCTTTTCTATTTCGTTAGCCAATGCTTTATTTTCTTCCATTAGCTTCGCAACTTCTTGTGTTCTATTTTCATCTTGGATTGTTTTGATCTCCCTTAAGTTGGAATCATTCTAATCACAAAAAATTATTACGAGAGGTACTACTTATCTATAATAATTGTTTTTACTATGTACTCTCTGGTTTAGTTGGTGGAGCCGTGGTGTGGCTAAATCTAATGAAGTTAGTAATGTGAAGATTCTATCTAGTGTATGGCCTTGTTTTTTAGTCTTTTACAAATGGTTAAAAATGCTCATTGTTTGTTTTACATATCAAAATTCTAATGCTAATATATTGGGCTATATTTTGTTATGTGTTTATTTTGGATATTTGAGTTTTAAGCGGCTTCTTATTATAGAGAGAAGTATGTTTAATGAAGGTGGGCCGAAAGAGAGTAACAGCAACCAGTCATTACCTTTGCAGTAGTCTGTTTGAGTTGTTCTTCATAAGCTTTCTTAAACTTTGCTTTTAAGAATGATGAGCCCCCCCCAATAGCAACCTCCTTTCCTTGGAGTCTCATGGTGACTTCCTATAAATATATGGGAAACAGTATTAGATATATGCGAAGAACAAACAATCATACATAGACTACAAAAACTTGCCTCTCCACAGTTCTGTTTTGTATATGGCTCTCCGCCATTCTCTGCTTGGACTTGATCAATAAGGGAGAGAAGTTTATGAACTTGATTTGAATTTTTGGTTTCATCTTCCGTTTTGTTATCAAACAGCACCATACGATTACAACATATTCCAAGAATTTCCTAAAGATCAGACCAATATGTTAGTGAAGGCATAGGTTAGTCAAACTAAAAAAACCTCAGGACTATAAAATTTGAACCAACCAGTAAACTATCAGGGCAGTTGCCACGTAAATAATCAGTCAAACGATCACCCTCTCCATTAGTACCACGGTCACCTTCTTTGTCTTCTGCATCTAGATCATCCCCACCGGTGAATACGAGAATCACATATTTTAATATATTAATTCCAAAGAGATCAAGTAAGTAATAGACGGCATTGGCGTCCGCATCTGAGAATCGGCCTCGCAGCGTCAGAACGATTAAAAGTGCATGAATCCCATGTGTGGCTAAATTTATACTGTTGAGAATTTCGTTGGCAATGGTCTTATGTTCCGAAGAGGTATCCATTACACCTGCAAAATGTGTAATCACTCTATAAATCTTGTACATTGCAAGTATGATAATTAATCAGTCATAAATGAAAGGAGATTTATATACCAGGAGTGTCAATGACCTCAATAGTTTGGCCTTTTACAGCAACACTTTTTCTGGCCCAACTTAAACTGAATGTTCCTTTTCCGAGTATACTATTGCCGGTTGCACTTTTTCCATTACCAGTTTTCCCAACTAATACCAGCGTCCGTATATCATTTACAGTAGAACTGTTTCCGACTTTTGGAGCAGAGACGGACATTTTGCTTATATCCAACACCTAAACCATGAAGATATTGGAATTATTTGTGCGCTAAAATTGAATTGGTTCTATAAATCTGTATAAAACCTACCTTATTTTGGACCAATATCATTATATATTTATAGTATAGCTCTAAACTACATTTACAACAACCAATAGAACGGTATGAAATCTTAGAACAAAATTTGTAAATATTCTTCGAAACATGATCAGGAAAATTTGTTATAAATGCAAAAAAACTTAAATCAATAATGTATAGATAGGTCATGACAAAAACATATAAAAAGAATCGAAGAATGATTCGGATACTTGTAGAAATTTACTTGATATTATTTCCAGGACTGCAAAATTTGATCGGAGAGGTTGAGTTTGAGGTTGATATAGAATGTCGTAACACAGACAAGCTAGATAGTTGACAAGGTTTCTGAAATGTCATTCATTGACCATGGACACACTTGATTGTAAGAAATTATATAAAACTATGTGATTTGTTGGCTCACCAACATTAAAAACTAAGTCAATCACAATTAACAATTCATCATTTTTTATTTGAACACTTCGCCAGTTTCATTTTGTTTCTCTGAAAGAATCATAAATTTTTATAATACATATTGAATTAGTTAAGTAACATTACAAATCAAGTGTGATAGTTTAATTACCTTATACGTGATCAACTACTTTCTGACAAAGTAGTCGACATTTTCTAAATGTAAAATATCTTTTACACCTCTATAATAATTCTATGATTCATTTATATTGAAATTTCGGTAAGACTATTTGAAATGTTTTTTTAAAAGATAAAATATCATTAATTCGTTATTAATATCTAAAAATAATTTATTTGAGTCTAATTATCCATGGTAAATTATCATTTTTTTTATAAATATCATTATTGTTTTTTTTCAAAAATATTTTTATTATTATTCTAAATCGACAATACCATCCAAATATAGAAAATCGTCCAAATCATAAATCAACATCATATGCGCACCTAAGAAAATACAAGTACGATTACAAATAATATGTATCCAATAAGAAGTGATCTTCATAACGAGTTTTACAAAAACGATCAACTTTTCATTGGTGTAGTCAAGAGCTCTAATAATTTTGATATTATGTATTGTCTTTAGAATATAAGATTATTAACATTCTTAGAAGCGATAATATCCAATTTCTCCTTACACACCTCGTGGATTTGTGGGAATGATAAAGGGTAGATGTCTTACGTTATTCGGAAAGTAAATGGTTACACCAATCATCCTTATAATCCAACCTAATTTTACTAACGCAATGAATACAATTAAAGAATTATTCAATATTTGAGAGTATATCAAATGCTTCAAAAATTAAATAAATACTTTAAAATTTTACTTTTGTGGGATAAGTACTAACGCAATGAATACAATTAAAGTATGATTTAATGTTTGAGAGTATATGGAAATGGTACTTCTTTCCATATACTCTCTCGTGAGTATTATGAATTTCTAATATGAGAGTTTGAGTTATATTTTATATTTCTTTTTCTACAAAGAGAACATAAAAGATAAAGTTGTAGTGAGAGAAGTAGAAGAGAAACTTAAGATCAATGTCCAATTTAGAAAGTAAACGTTTAGAACTTTATTCGTTGTCTCCTGCCTTATTTGTAAGAATGCATGAAGACTTTAACTGATTCAGTTATACAAAGAGATAAATGCATTGTGGTCCTGTATATTTAAAAATAACATAAATCTCCTCTCATGACTTTACAATTTATTTAAAACAAACTTAATGTTATTGTATTAAGTCCCTCTTAATTGGTGTCCTTATTAGTAGCCCCCTAGTTCTTATGAAAAATGATGAATAAGAACTAGAAATGTTCGAAGTCATTTTAGACTAAAATTCCGAACCGTCAAACTCTAGGTTGCCTCGAATACAAACCACCCATCATTACAACGAAACTGCTTATTTCTATACTTATTATCTTCTAATGAAAATGTATTTAAGTATGCCTCGAATCAAAGCTTCTTAATATTATACTTTAGGTCTCCTCGAATCTTTATGCAATCTTTTTAAATCTGCCATGAACGTACACGTTGTTATTTACTCATATTTCTGACGACAGCTAGAAACGTATGGAGTACCCTAGTGCGCGTGTAACACATTATTATCTCTCAAAACTTTACAAGTGTCACTCTATTAAGTATATGTTACCTTTTGGAGATTCACCTTTCAATCAATAGTTGTCATCAACCCTTCATCTTCTCTGCCCACTCTCTCCTTCATTTATTCTTGTATAATTATTCATTTCTTATCTATTTTTTCCTCATACACAACTTCTATAACTTCTAGTGAGAGAAAGTGAGAACAGTCTGAAAACTTTATTCCACTGCCACCTTCACCGGAAAACTCAACTTTTCTGTTTTACCTTCAACAAACTAATTTAAGGATTTTTATTTATTTAACCAATAGTTGTCATTAACTCTGCATCTTCTCTGCCCACTTTTTCCTTCATTTATTCTTGTACAATTATTTATTCCTTAGTTATTTTCGCCTCATATACAACTTCTATAACTTCTAGTGAGAGAAAGAGAGAATAATATGAAAACCTTATTTTACTGCCACCTTCACTAGAAAACCCAACTTTTCTAATTTACGTTCAACGGACTAATTTGAATATTTTTCCTTTATTTTAGTTTATGAAAAAATCACCATCGACTAAAAAATCCATTTTGGTATATATGATTATTTGTGTATCAGTGAAAATGCTGTTGAATATCGTGTTGCAGGTGTAACAGAAATCACCCAAGATCTCAATTCATAACATAGTATATGAAAATTTCATCCCGAGCCATAGTTCTTATGGGTTCCAAAATCCATCCAACCCAGTTCTTGATACCTGGTCACCGAAATATTTTCAACAATGACCGCTTCAAAATCCTTCACCAACATTCTCTCGCAACATATCAACTCCTCCTCAAACTAATCGCAAAGAAACACAAAGTAAATGTGTTAAAAAAACATCAGAAACTTCTCATGTAGTTATTACTAAATCTTCTCGAATTGCCCGCAAGGAGACACCTTGAATTCAATCAACAATTCACCCTTTAAAGAACCAAACTTCTCGAAAAAGCTCATTTATAGCCATGAGAGATTTCGACGACGATAATACTTCACAAAATCCTATACATTCTTCTCCTCGAATGAGTTAGTTGTGATTATAAAAAATTCATAAAAAACTCATTCGAAGACTCACTAATAGAACATAACTGGTGCAACCTCTAACTTACCAGATCGCACTAGCGATAGATCCCCACCTCAACTCTGAGATGAAGCCTCTGAAGAAAATTTTGAGTATGATTCGAGGAAAAATATAGATTATAACATTAAAAACACAGCAGGTGTAGCTATCTCAGCATCTGAAGATGGCGGCTCGAGAAATCTAATTGTATAGAAAAAAGCAAAGCAAAAAAAACAGCCAAGCAAATTTCCAGAGGACCTTACTGCAAATTATAATGTACAAGAAAGTACTCCCTGAATATGTTATTGCATTGAAAAATTCCATATAAATACTACAGTGAAATGCATGAAGAATGATTAAAAAGACAATGGGGTATGCCAGACAATGTCGTGCTTCGCTTACCACAAGTAGGGGAAACTTCACTCTATTGTCAAGCAAATGAATTTGTGGTCTGCCCTGAGATCATCAACTAGGGACTTTGATTCCCTCTAGATCCGATGATAGTGGAGTACTTCGAACTCCTTGATCTGTGCCCAACACAAGAAAGCCTAAATTTATGGTTCATTCTTTTATCCATCATCATGGCTTCAAGACTTGGCCAAATTCCTATGTCTATAAAAAAATTCATTGCGATGACTGGCCTTTCTAAAAATTTGGTGCTACCATTTTACTATCTCATATTTAGAGATTTCTTCAAAGTAATTGACGATCTCCTCGAACCTGAGAAGTTTTGGAAACAAAGGTTTTTCTTTATCTCTGGAGCCTCGGAAAACAACAGGAAAATTTCTGAGGTGAACTCATTAAGGCTCCATCTTGAATGGAAAAGTACAATTTATTTAATCAATCTATTTTACTTTTCATATCTTTTTTTTTAAATATGTATTGTTGTTGTATGTAGAAATGTTGAGGAGGTACAAAGCTCATAAAAAACTACCAAAGATATATTTGCCAAGCTGTCTACATAAGCAGAAAGTGCATGGGGGAACGAATTCCACAACGTTTTCATACCTATGAATTTTATCAACAACTACTTATGGAGGATCCCCTCGAATGCTTTCATTCTAGAGAAGAGTTAGTGAAACCCTCGAACCGAGACGATATTGTGAAAAGACTCTTGGAACTTGACACAAATGTCATTCCTCTAGTTCGAAATAGGTGACAAAGCAACTTTCCCTTGAATAAAAAAGAAAAGAATAAAAAAGTGGAAGCCAGCTATTCGACAGATTTGAAGCCGAAGAAAATTCAAAGAAAACCCAAGAGGAAGCTAAGCGAGAGTAATCTTTCAACCATTATTTGAAGGAGTTGAAGTTGAACCATCTAAGCAAAAAAAAGACCGCCGCTTCGAAAAAGAGCAAAAAGTTCTTCTAAAACATATCCTACAAAAAATGTAGAGAAAATCATCCTCCTTCTTCCCTCAAATTCAAATCTAAATGTCGAAGAGATGGGAGAATTTATGGTGATGGATCACCAAGGAAATTATAAATTCATCAACAAAAAGATTATTGGTGAAGATGAGAATCAAGATTTTTATAAGGACATGGATCTTGAACTTCAACGAATCGAAAAACAAATTGAACAAATTAGTCGTCAAGTTACCACACCTCTTTTGCATCAAATTGTAAGTTCAAATATTTCACCAGGTTCCTCATCATCTGCTCTTATGATTTTGAAATTTCTCATACTATCCCTATTGAGGAGCCCTTTAGAGAATTATCAAATGCATTTCAACCATTCTTTAACCTCGAAGAAGCATCAAAATATTTATGCACAGAAGTTAAGTCTAATCGAAAGAAAAACTAGAGGTTATGGCTAACGATCAGATCCTGCGGAGAAAAAAAGACTGAGAGTAATAAGAAGATGAGGGAGATTTTTGGTCAACATATCCTCGAACAGTTTTAGGTCTTCCGCGTTGATAGATCAGACTTCATAAAAAGGGCCATTCAATTTAATTTTCGATTGAAAGAAATTAATGAACAAGAAATAACAAAGCTAAGACTTCATATCAAACTGAGTTGGATGAGCTTAAAACAAAGCATGAAAAGGAGATATCCGAAGAACAAACAAAATACTATTCCTTAAAAGATTCACTTAACTAGAGTGAAGTAGAAAAGAAAATAGGGGTTGATGAGTTGGAATCACATAAGGTAAGGTTCGACGAAGAAAAACGCATTGTTGTAAAATATGCCAAGACCCAAAGCGGGCTAGAAAGCCTTGCTCGTATAAAACATTCTGAAGAGAAAAAACAACTGCTTTGCTCCGCCAATTCCATGCGGTGTTTCTAAAGGCAAAAATTTTAAGCTTTTGAAAATCAATTCCTATAAAAATCGTCCAAGTGAAGCTTCCAAACCTATACCAAGTGATTCATCTGAAGAAACTAAATCGGAAAAACATGAAGACGCCTTTGATCTGGAAAGGATCTCTTCTAAAGGAAGCTCAGACCACTCTCCCATTGAAGATCAAGATGATTAAAAAGATGCATTTTTTTGTCTTTTGTGTTGTTGAATCACTAGTTGTTGTTGGTGCACTATCTTTTGTAAGTTCTTAAGCCCTTGGCACTTGAACTTATCTTGTTATAAGGCTCAAAGATGTCTTTTTATTTCTCTAAGGAATAATGCATTCTTT
Organism: Limnanthes douglasii subsp. nivea; assembly: GCA_036936605.1. Classification (NCBI taxonomy): domain Eukaryota; kingdom Viridiplantae; phylum Streptophyta; class Magnoliopsida; order Brassicales; family Limnanthaceae; genus Limnanthes; species Limnanthes douglasii. The sequence continues at coordinate 432,177 of JAUPFV010000004.1, read as the reverse complement.
TATTCTCCAAATACTTTCCACTTATGTGTGTCATATCAAAATAGTGTTTTAAAGAATGTTAGCACTTTAAATCTAACCCTTACCTCGAACAATGCTTTAAACACACGTCTACCACTTCGAATAAAAGAGTGTGTTTAAAGATCGTAAGTGATAGTGAAGAATAAAGGATTAAGGGTAAAAGTTAAAAGTTAAAAGAAATATTGATAACTGAGAATAAAGTGTTAGTGTAGAAAGAAAGTATTAAGTTCAGGAAAAGTGTAAAGTTAGGTACCAAAATGTAATATCAATAGAATTAAGCGTGTGGGGCCCATTATTGTACTATAAAAGGACCCCACACGAGTTGGAATGAGATTTTGGATCATTATTCAAATATATTTTCTCTCTCTAAAAATGCGGAGCTTCTCTCTCTAGAAATTATAGCCAAATTATCATTACTTCGATTTAGATCCTCATAAAGTAATTTTCATCTTGAAAACTCATAATACAACACAAAAAAGTCTTTCTAGGAAATATTCATCAGTGGCGCCGTCTGTGGGAACTTTTTCTGAAAATAGTTGAAAGGATGGATGAACATGAAGATTTAAACGTGAACTATTGTGAGGAAAATTTTGTTAGCGACGATTTCCAAGAGAGCGAAACCCTCGGAAAATTTGACGAACAATGTTCTGGGGAGGCAGTTGATGACTCAGTTTGAATTGCTCAAAAGAATGAATTGATAATGGAAATTGAAAAGTTAAAAGCAAAAAAAAAGAGGCTGTACAAAGAAATATTCGTTCAAAAATTCGAGGGAAAGATTAAAAAGAAAAAGTTGAGGGAAAAATTATCAACGTATTACTAAAAAGGAAAATCGATATAGGAGTCGTGATCGGTACTCTCCAGGAAGGAAGGGGAAGAGTCTTACTGAGTCTTCCGATTCGAGTGATTGTGTTTTCTTTAGTTCGTCTGATTCTTCTCCAGAAATGAGTTATCACAGGAAAAAAACGTGGAAAGGGACGTGAGGAGAAACGTAGAGGTAGGAGTGTGGAGAAGAAGGCTACGAGGAAGAATAACACACAGATTGATGAACAAGTTTATAACAAGCAGAATTTGCATGGGAGAGTCCAAGATATTGATTGGTAAAATTCTGAATGGAAGCATCTGTATACCTTACCTTTCGAAGAAGGATTTTATTTCCCGAGTAATGAAAATTTGAGGATGAATGCTTACAGAACGGATCATAATTGGAGGGCATCTCCATTATCTTCGAAATACTGTCAGGCAACCTCCCAAAACATTTTGATATATCAAAGTTAGATAAATTCGATGGAACACAGGATCCTGATAACAACATTGAGCAGTTTAAGAATTTTATGATCAATTTCGATGATGATGATAAGCTTTTGTGTCGGGTATTTTCTGAGACATTCAATGGAGTTGCCTTTAAGTGGTATAATAGATTACCACAGGGTTCTATCAAGAATTTTGATATTTTCTGGAATATCTTCAGACAACATTTTGTAGGGAGTAAAAAAATTAGGTTAATGGGGATACGATTATTTACTATAGACAGATTGTTGGAGAAAGTTTGAAAAATTACACAAATCGTTTTATTAAAACAAAGACGGATATGGAATTTTCCCAAGATTCGGTGGCAATAACGGCCTTTAGAATGGGACTTCTCCCCGGATTTTTGAAGGACACTGTGGCAGAAAGTCAAGCAATGACTTTTGGAGCTTTGCTGGATCAGGTGGAAAAAAGAATCTTAGTGGAATAAACTCAAGCTTCTGAAAGAGGGTCAAGTGATCATTTGGAGCTAAATCAGTTTCAAAGCTCTGTGGTTAATAATCAAGCTCCTCGGGTTAATGCTCAGACTAAAACAGTGGGACAGTATCCGCCGAGACCTCAAGCAAATGAACAAAATTACAATAGACAGCAGGAAGCAAACCTAATTTCGAATAAGTGGGTTCGACCCGATTATTTTGCTGAGCTAACAAAGAATGTGGCTACAATATTTGATAAAGCAAAGTCGTCTGTGCAGTTCCGGAAGCCTTTCCCTATCCAGACTCCTAGAGAACATAGGAATCCCAATAAATCTGTAAGTACCATGAAGACATTGGGCATGATACTAAGGAATGTATTTCGTTGAAAAAAGAAGTGCAAGCTTTGGTCGATAATGGTATGTTGTTGGATTTTGTGAAAAAACATGCACAAAAGAATGCTACGGTGAAAGTTGTTCCAAAAAACTCTAATACAACAATGGTGATTTCTGAGGAATTACCTTTAGAAGAGATAGATGCTTTTGATGTTGAAGCTGAATATTTGGATCCTAAGGTTGGGAGGAATAACGTAACTTGGTAGAGGAAATTATACCGAGGGGAAAAGTAAATGATTTGTGTGCATTTTTTGAGTCGTTAGCAACTTTTGGAGGAGACACGATGTCAGGAAATTCTAACAGTTCACAAAAAGGCATATGGTTAGTTTGACCACTCAATTGGAAATAGGGCTTTCGACAAGGATGCACCACACACCTTCTCCGATCATTTGTTTTGATGATGATGATTTGAGAAATGTAGGTGGCCCACAGGAAGATGTTGTAGTAATTGCTGCAGGGATAGCAGGGGACCAAGTACAAAAGATATTTGTTGATACTAGAAGCTCTGCAAATATCTTGTTCATAAGCACTTACAAACGAATTTTCGACCCACTTGTCATCCGAAGATCTGAAAGAACGATAGTGGGTTCTACAGGGGAAATATCAGTAGTTGTGGGAGAATTTGAATGCGTAGTGGAGCTTGGTTGAGGGCCATTTAAGAAGGAGGTAGAAGTTTTGTTTGTGGTGGTTGATGCGCCCACATCTTATAATGCTATTTTTGGTCGTTCTTGGTTTTCTAAAATGCATGGGGTAATCTCTACGGTACATCAGTGCTTGAAGTACGTAGTGGGAAACAATGTTGGAACTGTCCAAAGCATCCCAAAGATGGCTAGAGAATGTTAATAGATAGCTTTATCTGCAAAGAAAATTCGGTTAGAGGCTTCAGGGGAGGCATAGCAATTAAAGGGGACCCTTTCGGCAACTACTCCTTGTGATGACCCGGTGGAGTCCCCCAGATTTTTGGTTCCGGATAATGATCATGAAGAATATAAATTTAGTGATGGAAAAGTCTTAAAAATTGGGTTACAACTTACTATTGAATTTAGGAAAAGGTTGATTGAATTTTTGTCGACTAATTTGGATATGTTTGCTTGGTATGCAAAAGACGTTACAGGTGTGTCTCGAAAGGTAATTTGCCACAAATTGTCAGTCTGTGAAAATGTTCGGCCGATTATACAAAAAGGCATCCCGTTTCTCAGGAATAATCTGCGATAATACTTTATGAGATCGATAGATTACTACGCATAGGACATATTCGAGGGTCACAATATCCGGTATGGGCTTCGAATCCGGTGTTAATCAGAAAAAAGAACGGTAAGTGGAGAATGTGCACGGGCTTCACTGATTTGTGCAGAGCTTGTCCTAAAGATCCCTTTCCCGTACCACAAATTGATCAGTTAGTAGATTCCACATCGGGAAATTGTTTAATGACATTTATGGATGCGTATTCTGGTTATAATCAAATCAGATTAGAAGTGAAATATGAAGAAAGTACGTCGTTTGTTACTGGCAGGGGGCTGTATTGTTATAAAGTAATGTCGTTTGGATTAAAAAATGTTAGAGCGACTTACTAGCAATTGGTGAACAAGGCTTTTGAGGGTCAGATTGGTCGGATTGTAGAAGTTTACATTGATGACATGTTGATAAAGAGTTTATTTGATGAGGATCATTTTGCTGATTTTAAAGAAACCTTTAATAACTTCCGGAAGGTCAATTTAAAATTGAACCCCAAAAAATGTATTTTTGGAGTTCGAACAGGAAAATTCCTAGGGTATATGATCAGTGAAAAAGGGATTGAAGAAGACCCATAGCAAATAAAAGCCCTCACAACAATGACCCCTCCTCGAAATATTAAAGAAGTCCAAATTCTAACTAGAAGGTTGGCGACGTTAAATAGATTTATATCTCGTTCTTCAGATAAGTGTGCTCCTTTCTTTAGGGTGCTAAAAAATGATGGAAAGTTGATCGGATTGTCGGGGAAAGTTTCATCGGATTCAAGAATATTCGTTGTCTCCTGAAATACTTTCCAAACCGTTGATGGGAGAAAAGTTGATCGTCTATTTGTCAGTAACAGATTGTGCGGTCAGTGCGGTATTACTCCAAGAAGAGGATAACTTTCTAAGTCCAGTCTATTATGTGAGTAAGAGTTTGTTAGATATGGAAAGACAATATTTAAAGTTAGAGAAGTTATTTTTGGCTCTGGTAATAACTGTTCGAAAAAATGAGGCCATACTTTCAAGCTTATCCTATTGAGGTTCGGACGACGTTCCCATTAAAAGGTCTATTGCAGAAGCCCGATATATCTGGAAGAGTAACAAAGTGGTCAGTCGAGTTAGGGGATTTTGACATACGTTTTGAGCCCCGGACTGCAATAAAAGCACAAGTTTTGGCTGATTTCTTCGTCGAGTTTTATTCGGAAAGGGCTGATACGGAGGTGGATAATCGACCAGATAAGTCAGAATGGTTAGTCCGAATGGATGGAGGGTCGAATATATCTGGAAGTGGAGCTAGAGTTCAATTAATTTCCCCTGAAGGGATTGTAATGTTTCAAGCCATATGTTTTGGTTTCAATGTAACTAATAATGAGGCGGAGTACGAGGCCGCATTGGCTGGTTTAAGGTTGGCCCGAATTGGTGGAGCAAGAAGAGTGAGGTTGATTAGCGATTCACAATTAGTGGTAAATCATGCTTTGGGAATGTCATAGGCTAAGAAAGAACAGTTAGTGATGTACTTGAGGGTTTTGAAGGATTTAGTGGTAAACTTTGATGAAGTCCAGTCATAATGAGGGTACTCTTGGTGGATTTGTGTGATTAAACCTAATCGAGTAATAACATCTCTAGCATTGAGGTTGTTTATGCATATTGCTGCATAAGCATCCACATCTGCATCTTTTTCTTTCTTATGCTGTGCAGGAAAATCTTTGATGGTGTTTACCAGACGTTTCTTTTCTTCTATAATGGCTTCAAAATCAGCCAAGCAATCTTTGAAGCCTCTCCCTGAATTCTCTTTCAAGCTCGAGGAGATGGTAAGAGGAGAGTTTGGGACCTGACCTGAATTCTCTTTTTCTTCATCTTCACCGTCAGTAACAATTTTCTTTGAGCCCGGGTCTTCAGAAGTTGTTGGGTTGTTCTCTATAACTTTGAATTCTTCGGATATTTCTTGGATATGTTCCAAGATCAGTTTCTTCTTGGCCTTTTTTACTTCTTTCTTTTTTGGATAAATAGTTGTCCGAGGAGGAGAAGATAGTGAGGTGATGGTTGTAACGTCTGGTGTTTTGGCTAGTTGATCGGTGGTAGTTGCAATGTTTGAAGAACATGGAAAAATCTGAGGAGCCAGTCCTTCAGAATCTGATTGAAGATCCTTAGTGGCCAAATCTTCGTCGGAATCATTGAGGTGGATTTTTTCTCGGGAACGTTTAGGAAGATAGATGACAATGTCTTTCTTTTCTACTCTCTCTAGCACCTCTTGTTGCGAGGGGGGTGTCATAAGTTCTTTCATCGAGAGCCTTTCAAGGGGATTTAATCTCCACAATCGACTTTTGGCCAAGTTGTTATTCATGAAGCAGAGGTGGAATATGTTATTCCAATTTAGCTTGGCCCATTCGTTAAGCTTGGAGAAGATAGTTGTGTCACTCTTGACATAGTCCGAGTAGGGCTTCAAAATTCCAATCGTAGCTGGCAATATTCGAGGAGGAAGATAAGTAGATGTTAATCCGAAGGTAATTTAAAAGAGTTTAAAAAAACTTACATCTATTGGACCACAGTAAGGATAGCTTGTGTGGATTTTCTGTAGTGGACTCAGATCCTGTCTTATAGTGCCCAAAAAAAGAGAAATTGCTGCCTCTATTTTTTATCAGCTTCAAGAAGGTCTTTCACTATTTTTTATACTCGACCAAAGGTTAGTGAATAGAATGGGAAGAAGGTATTCTTGGCCAACCCAGATATTCTGATAAACTACTCTAAGGAGAATTCATGACCAGAAATTCGAGAGGCCATGATGCATGCCATGAGGGTAAACCACATATTAGCTCCAGCTTGGGAGGGTCATAGACCTATCTTGGAAAAATATTCGATGAAGAAGGGGTCTAAGGGATATCTTAGCCCCCAATTCAGAATTTCCGTATAGACGATCAACTCATTATCCCTTACTGATAAAGGGGTCTCACCTTTTTTGGGGAATCATAAAGTAATATACGATGGAATGCACCATCGAGTTCTGAGCATGGTTTCTTCCGAGGGCTGGAAGTACTTGTAAGAAATATTGTAAAGAGAAACCAGGTGTTTGTTTTCGATGGGCCGAATATTGTTCCCTATGATAACATCAAGCTCCAAAGGCAGAATAATATCACCCTTAGATTTTGGGGAAATTCTAAGGGAAATCTCTTGGGAAGTAGATTGGATGTCAGAAGAAGTTGGATACAAGGGGCCCTCGGATTTGTTTTGTGTCATTATGGTCTCTTCAGAATTTGTTCGCGGGACGTCAGAAGTTTGATGTGAAGGACCTTCGGATTTATTTTCCTCTTTGGAAAGATTCTCTTTTTGATTTTTCGAAGCAGTGATTCTATCATTGTTCCTTTGTGCTTCTTCTACCATAGATTGAATTTATTCCTCAGAAATAGTAGTTTTTGAAGGAGAGAAGCGATCCCTTCCTTGAGAAATTATTAAAGGGGTAGCATGAAGGTCGGATCCAGAAGTGTCTTTTTTTTGAAGGAGGGTTATTGGTAGTTAGAACTGAGGTTGTTACTTGAACTTCCGAAGGGGAATCTTTGAGACGTTTATGCTCCTGGGAACTTCTCCTATCTTTGTGATGTATTTTTCACTTACTAGAAGAGTGTTTGTGATGTTTATCTTTTCCCATTGATCTGATGAGAGTAAGATTGGGATTAGGGTTTGCAAGAGAAATATTCGAGGGGATGATGGCATTAGAATTCTCTGAGGGAGGCCAAGTACCAAAATGTGAGACGACTAGTGGTTGAGGAAAAGGTCTAACGTAGGTTCCAGCTGCAACTTGCTCTTCGTATCTTTGACTGATGAATAACCACTCCGAAATCTGACGAGGCTTAGGAAGCATAGGCCAGACTGTCTCTCTCTAGAAAATTTGGGAAAAAAACATTTGTAACAAGAGGGAGAGAGATAGGAATTTATAGAGAATTATGGGCTTTTTAGAGTGTCTGAGGCCGACGTCTTTTTTCTGATGTTTGTTTATGGGCGTTATGGGTAGTGTAGGTGCATTTGTGTGGAATCGAGAATTTGAAGAGGCAGTTCAGTAGGAAAGGGCGTTGGGAAACGTGATAAGATCTTTAAAAAGATTTGGTGACAAAATAGTTTGTCTCGTGACGTCAGAGATAAAAGGGGGGAGGTTTTCTATTGATATGAAGAATTTCGACGAGGAAACCATTGAGGCATTATTTCAGTCTCAGTAAAGGTATTTTTACTGAGACTGGGGGGCTACACAGAGGGGTTGTAATATGACATGTCAACTGGATTCAAAGGAAGTGTTTGGATTCGAGGAAAGTAGTTGGATTCGAGGGAAGTGTTTCGAAAGAATTAAAGCTAGACTTAGTATTTTCTAAGAGACTTGAAGGGTTAGAAATTTTTTATTTTTATGTTTAGAATAATTATTTAAAGAAGTTTCTTTGTTGGGATCACATAGTATCTGAGGAAGGGTTATTCGACGGACCCATCGTCGGAGATTGCTCGAAAAGGTGTGGTCACTGAAGATATTTTGAGGTATCATTACAGTCTGAGTAAAAATATTTTTACTGAGACTGGGGGGCTACTAATAAGGAAGAATAAAGGATTAAGGGTAAAAGTTAAAAGAAATATTTATAATTGAGAATAAAGTGTAGAAAGAAAGTATGAAGTTTAGGAAAAGTCTAAATTTAGGGACCAAAATGTAATATCAATAGAATTAAGTGTGTGGAACCCATTATTGTACTATAAAAGGACCCCACACGAGTTGGAATGTGATTTTGGATCATTATTCAAATATATTTTTTCTCTCTCTAGAAATTATATCCAAATTATCATTACTTCGATTTAGATCCTCACAAAGTAATTTTCGTCTTGAAAACTCATAATACAGCACAAAGAAGTCTTTCTCGGAAATATTCATCAGTAAGAACTTTGAATCTAGCCCTCACTTTGAACAGTGCTTTCAATGAACGTGTAGCAATTCGAATGAAAGAGTGCGTTTAAAGATCGTGGGCACTTTGAATATAACCCTGACTTCGAATAGTGTTTTAAACGAACGTGTATCACTTCGAGTAAAAGAGCGTGTTTAAAGATCGTAAACACTTTTAATCTAATGCTCATTTTAAACAGTGCTTTAAATAAACGTGCATCACTTCGGATAAAAGAGTTACTTAAATTATATTTTGTTAACTACTTCAAAAATGATCAGTCTTTGCGTAATTCCCAAAATAACTCAAGTGTTTCTGTCTACAATACTTACTTGCCAAGGAAAATAATTTCATTGATATTTACGAATGTAAATGTGGTACATCATTAAAACTTTCCCGGGCTAACAGGGGATAAAAGAGTATGCCACTAATACATTAAAAATAATATTATTATCATAAATATCTGTAAAAAAAAAGAAAATATTACTACCAATATAATTTAAAGTGGTCAATATTCCACAGATGTTGTATAAGTCTCCCATGTTCATCGTGGAGGCGATATGTATCTGGCTTGACTCTCTCTACTAGCACGTAGGGACCATACTAATTCGAAGACATCTTCTCACCCACCTTATAATCTTTCCATTTTATCTTCAAATTATCACAAATCCTCATCAATGTTTGATAATGTGTTGAATTCAAGTGTGCTTTAACCCTTTTCTCTTCGATCAAATCAAGGTTTGTCCTCATTGCCTCTTCGTTTGACTCCTAAGAATAATTAAGTATTCTATAAGAAGGTAAAGTTAATTCTGCAAGGCTTACAACGTCCATTTCATATACTAAGGTAAAAGAAGTTTCATGAGTAGCTTCTCGAGGACTCATTCGATAAGCCCACAACACCTCCCAGCAATACCTGTCAAATGTTTCTTTAAACCTTCTAAAATAAACCTATTAGTTACTTCTACTTTGCTGTTTGCTTGAGGTTGAAAAGGTGTTGAGCAATCAACTGAACCCCCGCACTGGATCCCAACATGCTAGATCCACCATCAATTCGAACTACCCATGTTGAAACTTCTGGCTATAACTATTTAATGGTCCCATCATCTGATCGACTTGAATGAACCTCAACCAAAAAATATGATAAAACTTGATTTTAATTTGTGTTTGAGGAGCAAAATCTATATCAAAATCTCCCAACTCAATCTACCACTTACCAAAATCTATATAAAAAATATTGAAATATTTGTATCTCAAATATGATATTTCAATTTCGTTCAGGTATGTCCACGAGAGAAAGATAAGATGAAAGCTTCATTCGGCTAGCTATAGTACTAAATTGAGTTACTATCTATTGAATTTTCTCTAAAGAAAAAACCAATGGCTTTGTTGTAAGGAAAATCTCAACGAAAAAAGGATCAATTCTAGAAGAACCATTAATGGATCAGGAATAACAACTTAATATTCTATATTTAGATGTATTTGCAAAGGCTTCTGGCTCCGGACTTAAAAACATTTGCATCTTTGGTAGGATTACAGATCAGGGTCCGAAATTGAAAAGGAAATAACGAAAAATTTAGTGGTTTTCATATCATTTTATGGCCTAATGTATGCTTATATTTATATAATAACCAAACAATTATCAAGTTGTTGCATTATATGTTGTAACATCTATATTTTTTATTGAAGTTTTAACACTATGTTCATTAGTAGTAGGAATGGCATTTTCGAAAGAAAATGTTTGTCTCACTTAAAAGAACTTATAGACTCAGTCTTTTGAAGCTTTTATTGTAAGAATTCCTCACATTGTTCATTCATCCTTTGATACTAAATACTTATTTTATCTTTTATAATAAAAATATTAGGCTCTAGGCTAATCTCAAACAGAGTGTTTTTTGCTTCCATACAAAATCAAATGTCTCTTTCTAATATTAATTGTAAATATAACAACTCATTTCATCTAATACGGAGTAAGGAGATCCATAGCTAACATCTCATATCCAACCATGTTTTAGAAAATGAACAAATTTAGTAGTAGAACATTTAACAAAAACAATTGTAGGAGTTGAAGACTCATGGATTATGGCGCAACAATAGGTTTTAAAATAATTGGAGATTCAGAGTCTAGAGAATATATAATTTGCAAAACTATCTTGCTCAATAACATCATAAGTTAGAGTTCTACCTTCTATTGTCAAAGTTTTTTATGTTTGATCAATGTAATATCTGATGAGTTAATAAATGATTGATGGAATATTTCGGATCTTGTGTCTGATGTGACTAGAGAGAGAAAGTGTAGAGAGAGAGTGTGCAAAAAGAATAGAAAAACATTCAATGTCCCACCTACCAAGAAAGTGGGTCACCTTTTATACTAAAGTAAGGTGGACCCATTAATATCCTTAGTGGGCTGATTTTATTTTCAATAAGGCCCCTTATTAAATACATTGTTTACAAATTGGTCCCTAAAAGATCATAAATACATTAATAATCACACCAAGTATCTTTTATTCGTAATCAACCGCTTGTTATTTATTCCGGAAAATTTTACCCTTATCAGTAGCCCCCCATTCTTCGGGAGTATCAGGAGCGGAGACTCATAGCAGAGCCTAAGCATATCAACCGCGGTCTCCTGCACTCCGGGCCGATGGTCATCCTTCTTCGGACGAATTACCCCTTCTCCTGAGCGTCAGGCATTTTCAAAACGTTGCCCGTCCCAGTCTGCCTTATGGATGTTGTTTTCCTCCCGCAGCACTTTCTAGCCGACTTTATCCGAAGGCAATACTCGGGAGCTACTAGAGAGTCCTTGTCATGGGTTCATAGTTCTAAACAGATCGGTTCCCGCGCCTTCTTGGGGTTTTATTCCTGGGCCCACCGTGGTGGGCCGGCTCTCGCGGTGAATCAGGCTGAGAAGGCCCATCTTACGTTTTGGTTCGAAGAGGCTAGCGTAGGTAAGCCCCTGTCAGAAGATGGTTAACACGTGTCATCCGTTGACGCGACGCGTTCTCGCCAACATAGTTTTTCTTATGGAGACTCTTCGCCTTCCCGTTGCTTTTATCGGTTGGCATTCCCCGGTCATGAAATGTTGCCTATAAATACTCCACAAATCCTCATCTCTGTCAGAAGCGTTCTAGAGAGAGAAAGTGTTGTCCGAATATTTCTAGAGAGGGAATGCTTGTTTTATGAAACCCAGACACCCGAAGCAGCCACCAACAAAGAAAAAAGAAGAAGAAGCCCGTGTTCGATTTCAAAGAGTGGGCGAGTATTGGTGACCGAGCCGAAGAGTACCGACGCGCTGGCTTGATTTGGGGATCTAATTCCAAACCATTCTGTCCCGTTCCGCAGCCCTACGACCCTGTCTTAGCTACTCCGATCTCTGCCGAATCCTTCTTTTCGCCCGAACCAACCGGCTCTCTATCCCCTGAGATTAGCCTATCTCCAAAAACCGTTGTCATCTCATCTAGTAGCAGCTCTCCTCGTTCCCCGGTAGTTCGGTCAGAGAATCCGACCCCGTCGTCTGTCAACTCGTACGTCCCTTCGCCTCCATTTCCGCCCCGACGCGTTCATAAAACCAAGTTCTTAACTATGAGTGAAAACAGTACTCCTACGTCTCCCTCAGGAGGTAATTATCTTAAAATGGTTCAGCTTACTCCCTTCATTTCAGGATACCAGACTGGTCTTAACACTGCCGTAACTTTTTTAGGTCTTAATAAGCGTCGGGTGACGCCAGAGGAACTGGATGCGGCTAATCTGGCGCATACTGGAAGCAGTGCTGACCCCACAAGTTCTCGGGTACGGTCGTCGGATCCAAATGTTGCCGCTGCCCAAAGTTCTGATCAGGCTCCGAACTCCAATTTTGAAGAATCGGAGGTGGATATCCTTCCCGCGGAGGTTAGCACTGCCATGGCTGGGAACACTGCTAATCCTCCTGATGATCCTCTTCCCGAGGAAGTAGAGGCCGCAATAACCACAACCTACTTTCACTGGCCTCCCTTAAAGGAAGTTGTCTCTCTCTTCGAAGGCAAGTACCTCTATTTCCCAGAGGCTAGTCATAAAGAGCTGCTGATTCGCTAGGGGATACCCGAGAACATCACCGTTCGGTTTCTGGTCCCCGGGGAGACCCCTGTGCATGTCCGATCGCGGGAGATAGTTGTTTTCACCGAGCTGTTCAACTGGGGCCTTCGGTTCCCCCTCGACCCCGAAATCGTGCTCTACTTTCGCACCCTCCAGATCTGCCCTTCTCAGTTGACGCCCAATGCATGGTATACCTTGATGTCCTGCATAATGGCTTCGCGTCTGTCGGGTCGGGTCATGCCCATGGAAGAATATATAGCAATGTCTGGTCTGTCCAAGTCTCCAAATCCCCGTTCTTCTATTCTTCATTGGGAAACAAATGGAAGATAGTTAACGACTTTCTTGAGGGGGATAAAGGCTGGAAGCATCGCTTCGTATTTTTGGGCGGCTGCTGGGAAAATGGCCTCCCTTATAGCAAGGAGAATCAGAGGAAGTTGCTCCGAACCTGGGTTCCCGATGGTAACCCCCCCTTTTGTACTAAAAAGGTCCGATCCCTTGTGCAGTGACTAAGGAGTTCATGCAGGAGCTGAAGAAAGACCACTCTAAAGCTGGCGAAGCCACGTTCCAGGTGCTGAAGGACTATGCTAGGAAGCATTGGGGTCGGGCGATGCACCGCACCTTCAAGGACACCAACCTGATCATGAGAAATCTTTGGCGTTGCTCGTCAGAGGTGCTTTCCATTGAACAGTTGCGATAGCCCCCGAGCATGTAGGATCTGATCGCGAAGACCGACGCGCCCGGGTCCCAACTCTATCTCCCTAAATGCAACAAGGCGCCTAGCAAGAGTCAGTTGTGGTGGCTCGGGAGGAGAGAAACGTTGCTAAAGGTGGTGCGGCCGATCAGACCCAAGTTCCTGTGCAGAAGCAAAAAGGTCGAGCCGATGCAGAGGGGGTCAAGTTGAAGAAACCTAAGCACTCCAAGAAAGGGAGTGGGCCTGTCTCTGGCGCAGACGGTGTCACCGTGCCGAATCTATTTGACCAGTATAGTGGTGCTAAGGGAGAATCGGTGGTTGATCCCGTAATAGTGATTCCAGACGATGTTAACCCAATGCCGGACCCTGCCGTGGCTTCGTCGAGTGGTACGAAGTACCCGGTGCTGACCATGCTCGGAAGTCCGCATACTTTCCCGCTGCAGGGGTCCGACGGACTGGCTTTATCCTTGTACAATCTGCTTATACCAGCGGCGATGAAGGAGCGCCGGGCAATCGAGTTGAGCCGGGAGCTAGAGGGCGCATAGGCTAAAATCGCTGGTCTGGTAGGGGAGGTAGAGAATGCCAAGGCGGCTCAGGCACTGGCGGAGGGGCGGGCTGCCAAAGCTGGTCGTGCCGTGGAAGAGACAAAGAAATCCGGGGAAGATCGTGCTGCTATCTTGACTCAAGAGGTCGAAAAGTTGAAAGCTTCGAACACTACCTTCGCTGACAAGTGTAAGAAGTGGGCGGAGAAGGAAGCAACCGATGCTAAGGCCTCGTATGTGCTGTCGTTTCATAATCGTTTCCCCGACATTCACCTCGGGGTGATGTGGCTGGATGTGCCGGAGGAGGACCGCCCCGCTGATGTCGTTTGCGAAGATGAGTCGGACGACACTAAGTCCGAGGAGGATGGCGAGTGACCCGGATACGCTGTCTTTGTTGTTTTAAGTATCTGACGTATGGCTGTTTTTTTGTATGACTTTTGGGGGCGCGGGGTTCCCTATCAATATTCCCTGTGAACAATGTTTTTATCTTTATGTTTAACATGTGATCAGTATTTCTTGCCATAATACTTTGTATATTTTAACTAAGCAACCTATATTGGATTTGCGGATCTGTATGGAAACCGAAAAACCTAAGTAGGTTCTGTAGATCAATATAGTATTGAAAATTCCTGATAGGATCGGGAATCGTAAGATGTGGATCAGTTCGGTAACTGAAAAACCAAAGTAGGTTCTGTAGATCAATATAATATTGGAAAATTCCTGATGGGATCGGGAATCGTAAAATGTGGATCAGTTGTGGAACTGAAAAACCAAAGTAGGTTCTGTAAATTAATATAGTATTGAAAATTCCTGATGGGATCGGGAATCGTAAGATGTGGATCAGTTGTGGAACTGAAAAACCAAAGTAGGTTCTGTAGATCAATATAGTATTGAAAATTCCTGATGGGATCGGGAATCGTAAGATTTGGATCAGTTGTGGAACTGAAAAACCAAAGTAGGTTCTGTAGATCAATATAGTATTGAAAATTCCTGATGGGATCGGGAATCGTAAGATGTGGATCAGTTGCGGAACTGAAAAACCAAAGTAGGTTCTGTAGATCAATATAGTATTGAAAATTCCAGATGGGATCGGGAATCGTAATATGTGGATCAGTTGTGGAACTGAAAAAACAAAGTAGGTTTTGTAGATCAATATAGTATTGAAAATTCCTGATGGGATCGGGAATCGTAAGATGTGGATCAGTTCGGGAACTGAAAAACCAAAGTTGGTTCTGTAGCGCAATCTAGGATTGCAGGGACAAACGCAGACGAGCTCGTCAGCTGATCAAGTTTGTAGTACTTCAAAATTTAGAAGGCAAAATCAAATTTTGATTAGTTTAATCAAGGGGTGGGGTGTTCATGATGCCTCATTAAAACCTTCTCGCGACACCGAGGTAGGAATGAGTGCATCCCCGACCAATAAATTTTTACAGACTATGTCTAATGAATTACACAGATTTAAAACTATTCTAAAGACAACTTTAGATGTTCGATGTTCTATGGTAGCCTCAAAGGTTGCCCCAGCGGGACTTGTTCTGCAGGTGATATGTCCCGCTCTTGACTTTTTCTATGATTTCGTATGGTCCTTCCCAATTTGGGGCAAGCTTCCCGAGGATTTTGTCTTTGGTGTGAAGAAAAACGCGCCTCAAAACCTTGTCACCGACTTTAAACTCCTGACGGCGTACCTTAGAGGCGTATCAACTTCTCATCAGGGTCTGATAGTGCAAAGAGTTCAACTGGGCGCGATTGCGCTTCTCTTCTATAAGATCGAGATCGGGTCATCTGCTGTCGTCGTTTGTGTTTTACTCATAGGTACCGACTCTGAAAGATGGAAAAATGGACTCTGCTGGGGTAACCGCGTCCATACCATACACCATAGCATAAGGTGATTCCTGGGTTGCCGTCCGAGGGGTGGTTCGGTAGGCCCACAACACTTCTTGTAGGTAGTCTGGCTACTTTCCAGCCTTTCCTTCAAGGTTCTTTCTGAGTCCGTCCAAAATGGTTCGGTTGGTGACTTCGACCTGCCCGTTTTCTTGAGGATGGAAAGGAGCGGAAAAACATTGCCTGATCCTATGAGTTGTACAAAAAGCTTTCATTTCCCCGCTGTCGAACTGTGGTCCGTTATCCATAGTTAACCTCTGCGGCACCCCGAACCGACAACATATGTTAGACCAGATAAATTTGATGATGTCTTTGGTCTTGGTGGCGGATAACGGCTCAGCTTCGACCCACTTGGAAAAATAGTCTACTGCCACGATAATTGTTTGTCTTCCGCCCGATGCCATTGGTAGTGGTCCGACAAGGTCGATTCCCGATCGGTCAAAGGGTAGACCTTCGAATATGGATTCTAGAGGAACTGCGGGAACGTTTATCGCGTTTGCGAATCTTTGACATGTGTCGCAAGTTTTCACTATTAGTCGTGCATCTGCTGTTATCGTAGGCC
Organism: Limnanthes douglasii subsp. nivea; assembly: GCA_036936605.1. NCBI lineage: Eukaryota > Viridiplantae > Streptophyta > Magnoliopsida > Brassicales > Limnanthaceae > Limnanthes > Limnanthes douglasii. Next base: position 416,181 of record JAUPFV010000004.1, on the reverse strand, counting down.
AATAGAACCCTACGAGAAAAATCCTTCTAATTAAGGCCTTGTAACCGCAATGTGCCGCAGCCTCACCGTCATGTAGTTCGGATACAATTATTTGTGACTCGTGGACCCCTAGGCATCTAAGCAGGGGGCGGCTGAAGGATTTCTTGTACAGTACTTCACCTAATAGAACGTAACCCCGGGCCTTATTGCGTACTTTCCGAGTCGAGGCGCTATTGCTAGGTACCTACCTTCGGCTAAGAAGGCGATAATATCACGTTGCCAATCCGAGATCGTTACCAAAGAGATCTAACAGGCGATTTTAGGTCGGTTATCAAGCTCGTGCCGTTTGATGATAGACGGGCTTTCTTGCTCGGTTACCCAGGGATAGTTGCTTGAGCAGGAAATTGTTGCCAAGGAATCTGCCACTATGTTTTCGCTTCTCGGGACATGGTCGTATATGATTTTGATGAACGAGGCAGCTAGCACCCTGAGTGCTGCTAGGTATTATACCAGATGCTCTTTCCGAGCTTCCGCAACTCCCGAAGCTTGGTTTATCAAAAGTTGGGAATCACTTACGAGGCGTACTTTCTTTGCCCCACATACCTGCTAGCTGTAGCCCTGCCAGAGCAGCCTCGTATTCAGCCTCATTGTTCAAAGTATGGAAACCAATTCGAATGGCTTGGTGCATACTAATGCCCGATGGGATAATTATCTGTATCCCTGCTCCGCATCCACTGACATTAGCCCCCCCCCCCCCCCCCCCCGTCGGTTCGGACGGTCCATTTACTTAGTTCGGCCTTTAACGACTGTTCGAGGTTCGAAGTTGATGTCGAAATCGCCTAACTCGACCGACCATTTGGACATCCTCCCGGACATGTCTGGTCGCTGGAGGATGTACTTGAGTGGGAACAAGGTTCGGACTACGATAGGGTGGGCTTGAAAGTACGGGCGCATTTTTCGTGCTGCTGTTACCAAGGCGAGAGCCATTTTCTCCAATCTTAAATATCGAGTTTCTGCATCCAGCAGGCTTTTCCTTACAAAGTAAACCGCTGTAGGGGCTGGCCCCGACTCATTGATTATAGTCGCACTAACCGCAAAGTCAGTAACCGCAATGTAACGAAAAAAGGTCTCGTCGGTTACGGGCTTTGTCAAGAGGTTCGGGGACGACAGATACCGTTTAATTCCTAAGAACCCTTCATCACATTTGGGCGTCCACACAAAATTTTTGGCTTGTCTCAAGACCTGAAAAAAGGGGGCGCACTTATCAGATGAACGAGAAATAAATCTGTTTAAAGCAGCCAGACGCCCAGTTAGGATTTGGACTTCCTTGATGTTCTTGGGCGGAGTCATGTCGGTCAGAGCTCGAAGTTGGCCGGGATCGGCTTCAATCCCTTTCTCGCTAACGAAAAAACCTAGAAATTTTCCCGACCGGACCCCGAAGGAGCATTTTTCTGGGTTGAGCTTGAGGTTTATACCCCGTAGGTTATCAAAAGTTTCTCGCAGATCGGTAAGGTGAGCTTTGTCCGTGCCGCTCTTGACTAACATGTCATCGATGTACACCTCCATATTCCTCCCAATTTGACCCTCAAATGTTTTGTTAACTAGCCTTTGGTATGTTGCCCCGGCATTTTTTAGCCCGAACGACATCACTTTGTAACAATATAGTCCTCGGCCTGTGATGAACGTGGTGCTTTCCTGATCCGCAACATGTAACTTGATCTATTTATAGCCGGCGTATGTATCCATGAATGACAGTAGCGTGTTTCCCGAAGTCGAATCTACCAACTGGTCAATTCTCGGCATCGGGAAAGGGTCCTTCGGACATGCCCGATTGAGGTCGGTGAAATCCACGCACATTCTCCATTTCCCGTTTTTCTTCTTTACCAGAACGGGATTCGAGGTCCACAACGGGTAACTAGCTTCCTTTATGTAACCGACGCTGATCATTCTCTAGACTTCTCGAAAGATAATGTCTGCCTTTTCCGGGGAAAAAGTCCGACGCTTCTGGGAGATCGGTCTGACGTTTCCGTTGATAGATAGTTTGTGAATGACAAAAGATTCCGGGACCCCGGTTACATCCCTTGAGCACCATGCGAATAAATCTAGGTTTTCCCGTAGGAGGGACAGTAACTGTTCCCTGAAGGCTGGTGACAAGCATACCCCGATCTGCAGGACTTTCCCTTCGGCGAATTGGTGTTGCTCACATTCTTCGTCGGTGGTCAAATTTCTTGGGGCTTCCCTAGGGTCATCAACGGGTAATGATCCCGGGGCGAACCCCTTTAATTGTTATTCTTGAGCTTGAATCATCTCTTGATCTTTTTTAGGTGCCAATGCTGCTCGGTAACACTCCCGTGCTGCTTTCTGGCTGCTTCGGACTACACCCACGTTGTTTCCGACCACGTATTTCAAACACTGGTGGATTGTAGAAGATACCGCATGCATTCGTGATACCCACGATCGGCCGAAGATTGCATTGTGGGAGGCTGGTTCGTCTACCACCACGAATAAAACGGTAACTTCTTTCTTAAACAGGTCGCGGCCTAATTGGACGATGCACGACTAATAGTGATGACCGGTGGTGTCCTAAACTTGGAGAAAGTGGATGCGAAGATTATGTTGGCCGAACTACCGGTATCCACCAAGATGCGTCAGACTTCCTCCCCCGTAATGGCTGCCCCGATCACAATGGCATCCTCATGGGGGCCGACTATGTCTCTCATGTCGTCATCGGAGATGGGACGCTTCTGGACTGGGAGTAAGGTCGAGCCTCTAACTGAGTGGTTAGGTTTACGATGTTCCTTTTCCAGGATGAATGCGTGAATGTATCGTGCTTGTTGGGCCGGCTCGTCTGCTTTGGTTTACGATGGGCCGGCTCGTCTGCTTTGGTTTCTGGCTTGTTGGAGCCGAGGGTTTGGCGGATACTGGTTGGGTCGGATGTATCGTGCTGACCGGTTGGACTGCCCGAGCGTAGTCTGATCGAGTACCCTGCCTTATTACTACCGACGCTTGGGCATTTTGCTGAATTTGTGCCGCCAGCTCGGATACTTCGGTCTCTTCGATCAATATCTGCTTTTCTATTTGAGCCAGAAGCGCGGAGAACGTGAATGCCTGTTTCTTTGTTACTGCTTGCTTCATATGTCCTGGGAGCAAACCCAAACAGAACGCGGTTAGGGCCACATTCTCTTCGCAGTGGTCTAGGTCGGTCTTCGCATCAATAAATCATCGGGTATACTCTCTGAGGCTTTCCCCCAATTTCTGTCTACAATTCATTATAGTGTCTCCGTTGGCTCGGAAACTCTTACTTCCAACAAAATATTGCCTAAACATTATCCAGAACATCCCAAAGTTTTTGATGCAGCCCTATGGTAAACGGTTGTACCACTTGGACGCCCGGTCCCGGAAGGTCATGGAGAAAGCTCTACATAGGAGTTTATCATTATTGTCGAGACTCAGCATGAAGTTTTTGAAGGCTTCCAGGTGATTATCCGGGTACTTCTTCCTATCGTACCTTTCTAGCTTGGAAATATCAAATCGCTTTGGGAGCTGCCCTTCTAATATGTCGTCGGACAATGGCGATGCCCTCCAATTCACTCTGAATCCGCACGCTCCTCCTCCAAGTACTTCTGTCTGAACTCCATAGAGTCCCTCATCCCCTGGGCTGATAAACTGGCTGCTGGTTCGGTAACCTAGGTTCTGGCTGTTCGACGGTTGCCATGGCACTTGAGGAAGCGCTCCTCGCTCTTCACGACTGGCTGTGGGTACTTCTTCCTTCTCAAACGACACCGGAGTTTGTTTCTCGGTGCTACCTTTCTTTTACTTTGGGGAGTCCGTCCTGGGTCCTCGGAGGCGTCGGGAACGATTTTTATGTGTGCGTTGGACTCTTTCCCGTCGCCGGTACTCCTTGCCCGATGAGTCATCCGAGGTGTAGTCAGCTGACACGCCGCGATGGTCCTCTGGGTACCGTTGAGTCTTGGCATTTCGCCCTTCCTCGGGATGAGGTTCGCGATAATACCTGACAGGTCGGGCTTCGATGCGAGGCCCAACGGTGGGGTCGGCCTCCTCCCGGTCCTCCAAGAGTGGTTCTTTGCCTTTCCCTTCCCGGACCCTTTTCTCGTCTAGTGCCCGCTCTCTTTCGGCGTTGAGCCTGGCAATGTCTTCTAGGAGCTGTATTCGGGTCATTATTAGGGTCGACCGTTTGTCCCGACCCTGGTCGTAGCGCCCCCGACCTGGGGATTCTTCGCCTTCTGACACCGAAATGGCTCGGATTACCTCTCTACCGACCCTCTCTCCCACAGCTTCGTCGTTCATCTTGTAAAGCGTGATTTTCAAAGAAAAAAGATTCCTTTTTGGTATCACGGGTTCCCACAGACGGGGCCAATGATGAGTTAATAAATGATTGATGGAATATTTCGGATCTTGTATCTGATGTGACTAGAGAGAGAAAGTGTAGAGACAGAGAGTGTGAAAAAAGAATAGAATAACATTCAATGTCCCACCTACCAAGAAAGTGGGTCACCTTTTATACAAAAGTAATGTGGACCCATTAATATCCTTAGTGGGCTGATTTTATTGTCAATGAGGCCCCTTATTAAATACATTGTTTACAAATTGGTCCCTAAAAGATCATAAATACATTAATAATCACACCAAGTATCTTTTATTCGTAATCAACCCCTTGTTATTTATTCCGGTGAATTTTACCCTTATCAATATCATCTTCCTCAATTTAAGATCCATCATTTGTAAAATTTCGAAAATGGTCTCTCTTCTTACCCAAACCAAGATCATCAATAACAATGTATTTGTAGGTAGTGTGAACTTCGGTTTGGACCTTCTTAGTTTTAGAACTTGTAACATATACTTTATTGACAACTATGTTTTTTATCCGAACATTTAACTTTTTTGTTGGAGAGTATTTTTTCAGTATATTTTTCTTTGGAAAGTGTTTCTCCACAATCTTCTTCCTTGGATAATGTTCCTCCATAATATTCTTCATTGAAAATCGTATCTCCATTGTTTATTCTCCTCCTCTGAGCTTGAACATACAAAATATTTAACGCGAACTTCATTACCCAACTGCTATCCACATCTAATTAGTTCTCACAACACCATATTACTGTTAGAATTATTTAGAAGCTGTTATTTTATGTTAACAGTGTGTGTCTTTTGGAAGTCCTCTACTTGTATCTTTTATTTAACTTTTGTCAGTCACTTAACGTGTGTTAGTGACCTTTATATGTATTTAAACAAGTATTTCTATTGAATGAATTAAGTCTTCTCTTTTCACATTCCAGTAACTCCTCTGCCTCTCTCATTTTCATTTACTCTTACACTTAAACCTTTGTCTTCTGCACTAACACAGTGGTATCAGAGCCTTCTTCTTAAGGGATTTGTAAGGTTAAAATGGAAAGATATTTTTCAATCGCTGCACCACCAGTCTTCGATGGAGACAATTATCAAATGTGGGCAGTTTGTATGGAGACTTGCTTGGAGGCTTTAGATCTTTGGGAAGCGGTAGAAGAGGATTACGAAATCCCTCAGCTTCCAGCAAACCCTACTATGGCACAGATCAAAGCACGTAAGGAAAAGAAGATGAGAAAATCAAAGGCAAAAGCTTGTCTATTTGCAGCAATATCTCAAATGATTTTCACACGAATTATGTCCCTCAAAACCGCGAAAGAAATTTGGGATTACCTCAAGGCTGAGTACGAAGGAGATGAAAGGATTCGTGGAATGAAGGTCATTAATTTAATTAGGGCTATTGAGTTGCAGAAGATGAAAGAGTCTGAGTGCGTGAAGCATTACTCTGACAGACTTCTCAACATTGCCAACAAGGTGAGATTGCTTGGGTCTGAGTTAACAGACTCCAGGATTGTCGAAAAAATATTGGTGACTCTTCCAGAGAGGTTCGAAGCCACCATTACTACTTTGGAGAACACCAAAGATCTGTCAAATACCTCCCTTACAGAGCTCTTAAATGCCTTGCAAGCACAAGAGCAGAGAAGGTCTATGAGGCAAGAAGAAGTAATTGAAGGTGCCTTACCTGTAAATCATGAAGACAGAAACAGGTATAAAAAAACAAACTTCAAAAATCACTGGAAGAATGGAGATTCATCTAACAATTTTCAGAAAAGAAAAGAAGCAGATGCGAGAAAATCCTACCCGCCTAGCCGGCATTGTAAAATTAAAGGTCATCCACCACACAGATGTTGGAGGAGACCTGATGATAAATGCTCCAAATGTAATCAAGTTGGACATGAAGCTGCAATTTGTAAAGTAAAGGGTGAGAAGGAGATGCAGGAAGCAGATGCACGTGTAGCTGATCAAGAAGAAGAAGATCAAATGTTTGTGGTCACTTGTTTTTCAGGCAGAGAATCGAGTGAAAGCTGGTTGATTGACAGTGGGTGCACAAATCATATGACATATGATAAAGAGCTCTTTGAAGAATTAAAAGATAACGAAGTCAAGAGAGTGAGGATCAGAAACGGGGAACACCTAGAAGTTAAGGGAAAAGGTACAGTAGCTATAACGAGCTATAGAGGTACAAAGTTTATTTTAGATGTTTTATTTGTACCGAAAATTGATCAAAATTTGTTAAGTGTTGGTCAATTGCTTGATAAAGGCTACAAAGTATTGTTTGAGAATAAACAATGCCTGATCAAAGATGTTAGCGGCAAAGACTTGTTCAATGTTGAAATGAAAGGAAAAAGTTTTGCTCTAAATCCAATAGAAAAGGAGCAGATGGCTTTTAAATCCAGACCTTGTGCTACTGAGATTTGGCATACAAAAAGGTGCTTTGTGATGTGTATTTGGTTAAATTGGATGGAGAAGATTTGTCAGATGGAAGAATAGTAAAGCTCTAAGTTAGTTGAGTCAAAATTTTAACGGTAAGTTGATAGATTTGTTAAGATAATTTAGATTTTTTTGTTTAGAGTGTTGATGGTGTTATTAGGGGAAGTTTGCCAGTTATCAGTCTTGAATTGGAAATTGGGAGAAGATTAAGAGTGGAGAAGTTTTTGAAGTTTGGTCATATAAAAGAATCAAAGTATGTGACGGATATTTAATCAAGTTTTTTATTAAGAAGAATAATTGGCATCTTGAGGATACATTTCCATTGCGACAAATTGATTAGTTAGTTGATACATCCCATGATGTAATAAAAGTTAGAACATACAACTTGTCAAACCAAGAGGGGTTTGTATTGTTACAAGGTAATTTATTTTAATCTAAAGAATACGGGGTCAACTTATCAAAATTTAGTTAATTAAGTTTTTTAGAAGCAATTCTGAAAAAACATGAAGGCTTATATTGATGACAGAATTGTTAAGAGTAAGATCAACGATCGGTAAGTCTAATTTTTGTATGAATTTTTTAGGAGTCTGAGGAAATTTGAGCTTTAGTTGAATTATTTCAAGTGTTCTTTTGGAGTTTGTACTAGATATTTTCTTGGATATATTGATAGCAAGAAAATAATTAAAGTTTATCATGAGAAACTTAAACTATATTTGGTTTTGTTTATTTTGGGTTAGGGGTAGTTTGGTAAAGTTTTTGGGAATTTTAAACTATTTAGTGTTTAATGTGGAAAGTAGTGAGATAATTTAGTAGCCTGCTTGTATTAAATGTTGATCACCCTCGTTAATGAGAGTGATTGAGGTATTTATTCTCTTAATCAATGACCCATGAGCTAACCGGGTCAAGTTATGAAACCGGGTCAAGTTTAAGGACCCATTAGTCTTTTAAGTTGATTAATAAGTAGCTTAGTCAAAAGGTGTTTTACATTTGTCCTGTTCGAATTTTTCAGTGGAGTGTTATGGTCTGAATTACTCGTGTCCGGATTAAGCAATGTGTTGTGTATGAAGTATCTGAACTCATCAGTAATCCCTTTTTAGGCCTCACAAAATGTTTTTGGTTGGGCTAAAAAATCTATCAATCCAGTGTCAACATCATCCGATCTGCTCGTGTCATCTGTACTAAAAAGGTCATTTTCAACGTCAACCCAGTTCAAAATTTATCAGGACTGGTTTCTCTTCCCAGAATTCTAAGAATTTTCTTCTTGGATCGTGGGACTCGTGTCAATATTTGGTTTGACCTACCAGCCGTTATTTTTCCTAGACCGGCGCATCCACTAAGTCTAGAAAGTTACCTAGGTATTTTTATTCTTCACACGTTTGGGCAGCCTTTAATCATTGCAAAACCCTCTTCAACTTCTCCTAGGTAACTGTTACTTTTCTTACTGTTATATGAATTCGCTTTCAGTGTTTTATTGTCTTCCACACTCAAGTCTTTTTTTAGAAAGATTCCCATCTTTATCTTCAAATTGTTCTTGAAAGGTTTTATGTTCACGGCCAGAAACACACTAGTTAAATGCGGCTATTAAAATTTATTAGAGTAGAAAGAGCAAAAAAAGTAGAAAGAGAGAATCGTACCGCTGTCTGTTTCCCAGTTTCTCCAAGTGAGAAATCCAGTCAACCAACCCAGGACGCCAATCAAGGGTCTTCCTCTTTCAAGAACCCTAGGCACAGACACCTCTCATTCAAACCAAAACTTTCACCTTTGCCTTATGGTTCTTCTGTTCAATAGTCTAAACCTTATGTGTCTAAAGGAAAAAACAGTTTCAAGTATCAGAAAACCTTCTCCCTTAATTGCTATGGATTCTGATGCTGAGAAGTCTCCGGAGAAGATAACCACTCGCCGGACGACCCACCAAACTAAAACTCAATCCACACCTTCACTACCAAAACCCTCCAGATGGGGGGTAGCTAAAGTGGCTCCACGGGCCAAGCCCTCTGGTTCCCAAGCTCAACCGATACCAGACGTTCAAAGGCAACAAGGGCTCAACCATCCAAATAGCCTTCGATGCCAGAAACTAACCTCCCTTCTTTTAAGGGAACTGATAAACCTTCTACAGTGATGGAAGAGATAATGGAAAATAGTATTGAGAAGGCCCCTTTGAAACTGAGGCACCAGGTCAAACGGGGGATGCTGCTTTTGATAAGAAGGGAAAAAGTAAGGTGAAAGTCTGCATGACTCATCCAAACTCGATTCCAGAGTGCTTAGAGGGAAAAGTTGGACCTTGCTTCAAACATGTTACTGTCAAATACCTAATGGCCCTACAAAACATAAATTACATCTACACGCAACTGTTGAGTTGGGCTGAATACGAACAAAATAGGGGATTCCGTAGTCAGTAAAGGTAAGTATATCTATCACTCGGAGACTCTTATGGACTGCAAGCTTAAGGAGGTGGTAATTTTCACCGAAGTGCTAAACTGGGGACTCCGGTTCCCATTGGACCCAGAAATCGTCAGGTACTTTCACTTAGTTAAACTCTGCCCTAGTCAGCTAAACCCCAATGCCTGGTACTCTCTCCTTGCATGCATCATGGCATCAAGGTTGTCAGAAAATCTCACTTCTGATGGAGTAGTTTGCTGCTGTGGAAAGCTTGTGCAAGAATCATCAGATTTCATTCTACCATCATAATATGGGGAACAACTTTAAATTTATGGATGACTTGCTGGAGTTTGAAAATAACTGGAGGACCCAATTCTTGTTTGTCAGTGGGACATGGGAGAACGGCAGGAAGATTAACGCAAACACCAATCCTAGCATGCTCACTAGCAGGTGGAATAGTACTGGTAAGTTCCTTTCTTCTCTTTGTCTTTATGTTTTTCCTTTTAAAGTATAAGTGTTCCCATCTTGATTGATTTGTTAATCCTTTTTAGTGCTACCGAATGAGTTCATCGGACACTTAGAGGAGGGGAAAAAGACCTGTGCAAAGCTCAACACATGGGTTGCGGGGCATTGGGGGAATGCCTTCCACAATTGCTTCACATCGGGCAATCTTGTGAGGTCCCATCTGTGGAACACAACATGTCGTAGAGACGTCACATAGGAAACGTTAACTACCCTTCCTACTCCTGGTGTAATTCTCAAAACTATAGAGGCCAAATATGGGAAATTTTTCTTTCCTTCCAAAGTAAAGGCTCCCACCAAGATGAAGAACAAGAACAAAAAAGGTGTAACATAGTTGGTTCAAACAGCCACAAAGGGGACTGGTTCGGGGAACCAAAAGGGAATTGATGTTGCCCTGCTCAAAGTAGTAGAGGCTGAAAAAGTGAGGGAGGCTAGAGAGTCGTGAAACATACCAAACCCTCATAAAAAGGACAGAAAATGGAGGGCCAGCAGCGATGAGAAAGCTGCTAAGAAGAAGAAGCTCACGATGAGAGAATAAATAATTCTTCGTCCTTCGGAAATCCAACCTCCACCAGCCCCTTTTGATCCTACCTTGCAAGAGAAATTTGCAGTCCGTAGAGATTGTCGGGGGAGGGAATGAAGAAGTGCACATAAGTGCCCTTCAAGACATTGATTTGTACTTCAATGATTCTGAGAAGGATGACTTCGCAAGTCCCTACCGCCCCTCCAGCTTTGCCAATATGGTGACCTTTAATGGAAAATCCTTCTCTATTTCCGGAGAGAAGGACGTCCGGAGCGACTCCCTCATTGGTTATATCTGGCCCAAACTTGATCTGGAAAGGCAGGTGAAACGTTAGACCAACCTCATTAAATCCCTCACCTCTGACAAGCAATCTCTATCAACCAGCCTCTTAAATGCTAACCAAAGCATAGAGGAACCAAAAAAGAGATGAAGGCATTGAAGAATGACAAGGAGGACTGAACAACTAAGTTAGCGACATCAGAGGCAGCCAAAACTGAGCTCCAAACTATGTATTATGGCTTAGAAAAAGACCTCACAATATTGAAGGAGGAACTGACGACCAAAGATGGTGTCATTCAAACCTTAACTGGTGAGAAGACTAAACTTTAGAGCACTGTATTAGAGACGGTCAAGGAAAATGAGGATTCAAAGAGCCAGCATGAGCAAGCTATTCATGTAGGTATTGATAAGTATACCAATGAAGTGATAGACTCCTTAGAGAAAATATATGATGGAGTCAAGTCCGACATTGTGCTGCTCTTCCACGAGACTTTTCCAAAGATGACCCTTGTCCATATTTCGAAATATGTGGAATACGAAGAACTCATATTTCATACTATGGCAGATGGTGATAAGCACAACTACTCCAGCGGAATTGATTCTACTACTGATGATGAAGAGGGAACCGGTGTGAGTTAGAGCACCAAACTCAAAAGTCATAAAAAGGTGACGGTGGTGAACGAGCGTCCGAAGGGAACAAGCCCTAAGGTCTTATATTATTTTTTGTATTTTCAAATAGTTAAAGTCCTTGGATGGCCAAGGAATATTTTGTTCTCCTTTTCGGTTCAAGTCCGAATAGGTTTCATTTATCACACTTTGCTTTGTTTAATACTGTCTTTTCTTTGAATTTTTTATGGTTAATATTTAATTCGCCCCTAGAATTTCAGAAGTATTAAAGTGACAGTGCTTAATATCTCCGATGACATATATTTAATGGTCATCACTTCACCAAGTTTATCCGGTCTACTAAAGACCCAAAGTTATGAACACGTGATTTATACTTGAATTAAATTGTAGTACAACCACTCTGGATATTTTAAGAAGGGATATGATTTATACTTGAATTGAATTTGTAGTACAACCACTCAGAATATTTCAAGAAGGTATCATATATTATTGAATAAAAGACCGGACACCTCATTAAAACCTCCCCGCGCCACCAGTGTAGGAAAACGTATGGCCCATAATATTTATATTGATATTTAACAAGTAAATATTTACACAAATGTTTTTAATCTAAATATAACATGAGATACTGAATATTCCATGGGTGCTTCAAAACTTTCCCCTCATTATCCCGAAGTCTATATGTCCCAAGTTTTCGCTTTACACAGACCTCATAGGGGCCTTCCCAGTTCGAAGCTAACTTACCGAACTGCTTCTCCTTGGTGTGTAAGAAAACTCTTCTTATTACCTTATCTCCTGGTTAAAAATCTGCTCGTCATCAACCGTTGGTAATGATCTATTCTTAAATGAGCTTTAACCCTTCTTTCTTCAATCAAGGCCAACCGATTCGTAATTGTTATCTCATTAACTTGTTCAGAATAGTTGTGAACCCTGTATGATGGTAGGGTAGCTTCTATGGGGGTAATTGTATCCATCCCATATACCAAAGCAAAAGGAGACTCTTGTGTAGCAGCCCGAGGAGTAGTTCGGTACGCCCACAACACTTCTTGTAAACAGTTTTGCCACTTTCGTGCAGCTCCTTCTAGATTCTTTTTTAATCCGAACACAATAGTCATGTTGGCAACTTCAACCTGGCCATTTTCTTATGGATGGAAATGAGAAGAAAAACAATGCCGAATTCCCCTAGAAGCACAAAAACTTTCCATATCATTGTTATCAAAACGTGGCCCATTGTCTGTGCCAATATTTTGAGGGATCCCAAATCTACAACATATATTGGATAAGATAAATTTAATTACAGCCTTCAAAGTGGTTATTGCAAAAGGAGCTACCTCTATCCATTTTGAGAAGTAATCAATAACAACTATAATAGTTTTGCACCCTCTGAACGCCACACGCAGAGGTCCAACTAAATTCATTCCCCATCGGGCAAAATGTACTAGTTCAAAAATAGATTCAATAGGTACCGCTGGCACGTGAATTTCATTGACATACCTTTGACATGGATCACACTTCCTTACCAATTTTTAGCATCTGTTATTATAGATGACCAATAGTACCTAGCCAATAACACTCTCCGAGTTAGTGCCATGTACCCCCAATATGCTTTCTCCATCTTGTAGTCCGGATAAAACAACTTGAGATTCTTCAACCCCCAAACAATGCAGGAGAGGTCTACTAAAATATTTTTTATAGAGAACTCCCGTTATGATAAAAAACAACAAGCTTTATGTTTAATTTTTCTTGCTATAGCTTTATCAGGAGGCAAAACCCCATCAGAAATATATTGAAGAAGGGAAAACCTCCAGTCTTTAGGTTGAATCACCTGTATGCTCAAGCTTTCTCCATCTTCTTTGTTTTGACTTGGTTGTATGGGTGGGAATTCTTGTATGTGAATCCAAGGGTAAGACTCAGAATATGCTATGGTTGCCAAAGAATCTGCCAGTGTATTCTCTAACATAGGAATATGCTCATAACAAACCCTTTTAAAGTTGGATGCCACCTCTTTGAGGATGAGTAAGTATTTGATCAGTTGTTCTTTCTTGACCTTAGACTGACCTTGAGCATGATGGATAAGAATCTGAGAGTCACTCATCAACCGAACTCTCTTAGCCCCATATAGGAAAGCTAATTTAAGACCAACTATAGTTGCTTCATATTTAGACTAATTGTTAGAATCCCTGAACCCAAAGCATATAGCCTGGTATATATTGTCACCATATGGAGAGGTTAGGAAAATTCTAACTCCACACCCCATTGTGCTTGAACCACCACCAGTTTGGACTACCCATTCTTTCATGGCTTTCTCTTCTGAAGTTTCTTTGGAATTTATATCTGAATGGATTTGTACTAGGAAATCACCTAATGATTGAGCCTTGATAGCCGTTTGTGGGGAAAAATCAATGTCGTAATACACCCAACTCTACTAACCACTTTGTCATCTAGCTTGATATGTCTGCCTTTTGATGAACATTCTTCAATGGGAAAGACGTCCAGCCAATGATGGAATAGGACTGAAAATACGACCTCATATTTCTTACCGCAATTACTAAGGCTAATACCAACTTTTCAAGCTTTAAGTACCTCTTCTCAGCATCTATTCATCGGACGAATGTAGTTGTCCACTTCTCTCAGCAACACTGCACTTATAGCACATTCTGACACAGCCATGTATACATAGAGTGTTTCTCCTTAAATCGGTTTAAAAAGAGTCTTTGGTGAAGATAAGTGTTTCTTTATTTCAACAAAATTTTGGCTTCACTATGGAGGCCTTTTTCTAGATCGAACCCCAAAAATACATTTTTCTGGATTCAGTTTCAGATTCACAACTGTCAAATTAACAAATGTTTCTTGAACATCAATTATCTGCAAATCCTCCTCCAAGCTTTTAACCATCATGCCATCTTTGTATACCTCCATATTTCTACCAATCTGACTAGCAAATGTTTTGTTCACTAGCCTCTAATAAGTAGCCCCAGCATTCTTTAACCCAAAAGGCATCACCTAGTAGCAATGAAGACCTTTGTCTGTGATAAAGGTAGTATGATATTGATCCTTCAGATCCACCTGTATCCGGTTATACCCAGAGAAAATATCCATGAAGGACAACAACTTGTTTCTAGACGTTGAGTCTACCAACTGATCTATCCAAAGGACTGGATAAAGATCTTTTGGACAAACTCGATTAGGTCAGTGAAATAAATACACATTCACTATTTCCCATTCTTTTTCTTGATCAACACCAGATTGGTAGTCCATAAAGGATACTAGGATTCATTTATGTTTCCTAACTTGGTAAGTTGAGAAACCTCTTGGACTATCACATCAGCTTTTTCCTTAGAAAAAACTCTCTTTTTCTGTACAACAGGTGCAACATCACTGCGGATCGACAACTTGCGTGAGATAATTCTTGCAGGCACTACGGTTACATTACCATTGCACCAAGCAAAGACATGATGATGGTTTAGTAAAAAGGACAACAACTTCTTTTTCAATTATGGCGCCATTTTGGAACCAATTTTGATATTTTTACCCTCTGCAAGGGAGTGGGTTCTAATCTCTTCAACCAGTATTTTAACACTATGAGCCTCTCTAGGATCATCAATCTCACCCTTTCCCTCAAAAGGCTCCAATAACTGCTAATCTTCATTAATGTGTACTTATCCACAACTTTTAGGAGCAAGAGAACTTGCATAACATTCCCTATCTATCGTCTGACTACTTCGGACAACACTTACTTGCCCTTAAACTTCATACTTTAAACACTGATGGACTGTTGAGGCCAGATCATGCATTCTGGAAAGCCAGGAACTCCCAAAATTTGCATTGTAGGATGTGGGGAAATCAACCACAACAAATAACACCCTCACCATCTTTTTAAAGGGCTCCTTGCCCAACAACACTTCTTCCTCAAATTCCCCAATTAAATCTGTAGAGTTCCTTGTGAAGCCCAAAATGGTTCTATTTGAGCGTTGAATGACGACCGAATTCCTCATCTTCTTGTAGGATCTTAACAAAAAGACGTGTGCCAAACCACATATGTCTATTAAAATCTTGCGTATATCATTACCCTCAATAGATGCTCCTATCACCACCGCATCCTCACGAGGCCCAACAATATTTCTTAAATCATCATCACCATAAACCATGAATGGAAAAGGAATTTGGCACTGATGAGAAGATATTCCTCCTTCCAACTGAGTGGCTAAACTATGTACATGTCTCTTCCTTGATGAAGGGGTAGGGGCTGTCAAAGTATCTCCTCCAAAGATTGTGAGTGACTCAAAGAAACTGATCAATTCAGACACCATTTTGGTCTGCTCTATTATGACTCCCACGTTGTTCCGAGTTGGATCAGGATCCAGGTATCCAGAATCAGCATCAAATCTTTTCAGAATCACTATTGCCCCTTCTTGAGCAGATGTTGCTACATTGTTTGTAGGGCCCGTCCGAGGAGCACTATCAGGCCTGTTTCCACTCTTTGTTTTGACATAAACTCCCAGCTTGCATCTTTCAATAGGTTTTTTCACTTCTTGTTTCAATGCTATACAGTATTGATTATTATGGCCTATATTATTATGATATTGGCAAAAACAAGTATTCAGGCTTTCTCTAGGAGACTACAGTGCCGCTGGTTTCCGGAAATGGACTTCATCCTTGGTCTTGGGCAGAATGGATAATGGTATCCCTATTTCCATTCACTTCCTTACTTCCAACAATTTCCTTCAGAAGGCAACCCAGAATGTATCAAAATTTCTGATACACCACTGAGGTAAGTTGTTTTACCACTTAAGAGCACTTCCCGTAAAATTTTGGGATAAGGTTCTGCATAAAAGTTTTTCATCATCATCAAAATTCATCATGAAGTTCTGAAACTGCTCTAGATGGTTGTCCGAATCTTTACTTCCATCATACTTCTCCATTTTGGAACTTTCAAACCTTTTCGGTAGGTTTCCGGACAATATCTTGGCAGACAGGGGTGACTATCTCCAGTTTTTATTACGACTAAACACTGTGTCTTCATTAGGTGTTACAAAAAGGATCTATCAGCAACTGATCATTATACTTATGGTTGTGGGATGACCCTTTGCCCAGATGCATTTTAAGCCTCCCATGCATATCCCTCTTTCTTGAATATTTTTTAATTGTTTTCATTTTTTTCTAGATATCCCTTCATCACTACTCGAGGATAAAGATTCCTCATGCTGAACCTCATTCGAAAAGCTACTGGAGGATTCTGAATCTGAGCTTTCAACAGGTTTGGACCGATGCGTCTTCTTAGAGCTTATGTCAGTCTTTGTTTTAAAACTCAAATGAGTCTTGATCGATGGATCATTCTCCCTAGGGTTATCAGTATTTAGTAAAGTGTTTTGGGAAGTTTAAAGTATTTAGTGTTTAGTATGGAGAGTAGTGAGATAATTCAGCAGCCTGCTTGTATTAAATTTTGATCACCCTCATTAATAAGAGTCGTTGGGGTATTTATACTCTTAATTAATGACCCATGGGATTACCGGGTCAAGTTATGAAACCGGGTCAAGTTTAAGGACCCATTAGTCTTTTAAGTTGATTAGTAAGTAGCTTAGTCAAAAGGTGTTTTACATTTGTCCTGTTCGGAATTTTCAGTTGAGTGTTATGGTATGAATTACCCCTGTCCGGATTAAGTAAAGGGTTGTGTGAGAAGTATCCAAACTCATCATTAATGAACATGGAACCTCCAAGAACCATCAAAGAAGTGAATAAATTAATTGGGCGTCTAGTGGCATTATAGAATTTTATTTTTGAAGATTCTGAAAAACATTATTCATTTTTTGAAACCCGTAAGAGGGCTAAGAATATTTTAGGAATAAAGAGTGTGATAATGGGATATCTTGAGGGTTTATAAAATGGGTCAAGAAATTTCAAAAGGTGGAATTTGAGCAGGTGCCTTGTATTGAGAATTCGATATTCATTGGAGAAGGTAGCAGTAGTAAGGAGAAATTTGTTCATTATTAAGCACCAAAGTTTTTATATTGCTGCGGAAGATCAAGGATATGAATTATTTGTCGAGTGAGCCTATTCGTATTGTCATAGTATCTTATCCTTTTAATAACCATGTAACTGATTTACTAGGTCATTTCCATATGGCTACGGGTAAAATACAATTTTTGGTGGTCCTTGTCGATTATTTTACAAAATGGGTTGAGGAAATAGATTCATTAAAAACAAGGGCTCAAGAAATATTTGATTATTCGCAGCCTCAAATTATATCTCGATTTGGTGTTTGAGAGATATTAAAGACAAATAATGGATTCGGTATTAAAATGCGACCATGACAATATTTTATAAATAATACGGGGTTGAGCAATATTTTTCAACACCTTATTATCCTCAAGCTAATAGACAAGTTGAGGTAACAAGATAGAAAAATTATTGATAGAATAAAAAAAAGGTTTAGAGGGCTAAATAGAAATATTCGAACAAGTTATGAGAGGTATTATTAATTTACACAACAACTCTAGACTTACTACGAGAGTTACATCTTTTTCATTGGTTTTGTGAGTTGGATGTTGTGGTGCCATCTGAGGTGATCCTCCTCTTAACCGACTTGCACAAAAGAATTCTTAAAGCTTGTTGTGGCTAGAGAAGCTTTATGAGGTGATTCATTTATACATGATTATACTTTCCCAAGCTAATAACTGATGCAGAACCCTCGTACATCAGCGTTTAGTGAACAAAATTTGGAAGTTTACATTGATGATATGCTGGTTAAAAGTTTAAACGATGAAAACCATTTTGAAGTTGAATGCAAAAAAAATGTACATTTGGTGTTAGATTTGGGAAGTTCCTCAGATATGGGTGAGTGAAAGAGAAATTGAAGATAATACCTTACAGATAAAAGCTTTGACAACCATGACTCATCCTCAAAATATCAAAGAAGTCCAGATATTAACGGGAAGATTGGGTGCACTAAATAGATTTATTTACCGCTACTCGAAGTATGCCCTTGCTTCGAAGTACTTAGAAACGTGAACAATTAAAATTGCACAAAAGAGTGTTCAGAAGTTGTCACTCAAATCAAAGAATACATAACTTTCCCGGAAATAATTTCTAAACCATTACCGGGGGAGCGATTGATGATTAAAATAAGAGTCTCCTATTGTGCAGTGAGGGCTGTGTTAGTTCGAGAAGAATAAAATACTTCCAGACCCTTGTACTACATCAGTCAAAGTTTGTTAGATGCAGAAAAAACGATATTTGAAATTGGAAAAGGTGGCTTTGCTTTAGTAATAGTTGCTCGAAAGATGAGACCACACTTTCAGGCACACTCTATAGTAGCTCGAACAACTTTTCCTCTGATGAATTTTCTTCAAATGCTAGATATTTCAGGAAAAATGACCAAGTGGTCTGTAGAGTTATGAGATTTTGATATTGAGTTCGAGCCTAGTAGAGCTATTAAAGCTCAACATTTGGCTGATTTCTTAGTAGAATTTCACTCTGAGCGATTAGACATGGAGATTGATGAACATAAAATTAAGGCAGAGTGGTTAATACGAACAGATGGAGGATCAAATATGTCTGGAATTCGGGCTAGAATACAATTAGTTTCATAGGAAGGAATTGCAATATTCCAGGAAATCCAATTTGGGTTTAAAGCAACAAATAATGAGGCGGAGTATGAAGCAGCTTTAGCGGGCTTAAGATTGGCCCAAATATGTGGACCAAAGAAAGTTTAGTTGTTAAGTGACTCACTCATTTTGATCAATGATGCATTGAGACAATCTGAGGCGCGAAAAGATCATATATTCAAGTACTTCAAACTATTAAAAAATTTAACCCTTGTTTTTTAAGGTATTAGATATGAACATGTTTGTAGAGAGGAAAATTTGGTGCCAACTTCTTTAGCAGTGGATTCGTATTCAGAAGATTATTCATAGATTATAACATAGGAACATCATTCGATCACTAAAGATTCAGAGCAACTAGTTGTATTTGTTGAAGAAAACTTTCACGGGACAAGTGTTAAAGCAAATGATTGGAGGCCAGAAATCGTTAAGTTCTTGGATAAATGAGCTACCTAAGGATAAGTCTCCTGCTAGAAAAATACGTTTCAAATCCCATGGCTACATAGTTCTTGGGGGAATTTTATAAAAAGAATATTTGAGTATGCCTTTACTCAGATGTCTAGATAAGAGTGCATCGCAAATTGTTTTGTCATAATTACACGATAGAGAAGGGTCTGCATATTGTGGGTATAAAGCTTTGATTCGAAGGGTATTCTTAGCAGGTTATTACTGGCCAACTATATGTGGTGATGCAAATGAGTTAGTGAAAAAGTGTGATACATGTCAAAGGTATGCTAATATAATTCATAAGGCTATGGTCCTATTTGAAAGTATATCTCAGGTATTGCCATTCGATTGATGGGGTATTGACTTGGTTGGCCCATTGCCAATGGTAACTAGAGGAAGACATACGATAATAATGGCAGTCGATTACGTTTCTAAGTGGATAGAAGCGGAATCTTTAGCTGGGACTAATAAAAGAAACTCTATCGAATGGAATGGATGAAGTAGTTCATTTGGACATAATGTTTCCATTTTATCGAGTGACAACATATACCGAGGAGCTGAATGGTGAAAGATGAATAACCAAACGAAGTTTGATTGAGGAAAAGAGAAGATGCGTGCAGCTAAGTACTTTACATTACCAAACATTGATGAGAAGTAGGTACCCCTCCAAAGATAAACGAAAGGAATTTAAGGTTGAAGATAAAGTGTTGAGGAAGATCTTTTTGCATACCAAAGAAAATCACCTTGGAAAATTGGATCCAAATTAGGAAGACCCTTATGAAGTAATTGAGAAAGTAAAACCAGGAACGTACAGACTCAGAGACAAAGAAGGTCGAGACCTTAAGAATGCTTGGAATATTAAGAATTTAAAGTTGTATTTCAAATTATGGTATTATATAATTGCGCTTATGTATAATATCGGTGACATAATGTTTCATACCTTGGTGACAGAGGAAGGTTTTAATGAGGTGCCTTATTAGCCGATTTTTATATGAAATATTTTTTCCAAAAATATCGACTATTAACCATTGGACCTTATGGTCTTCCAACAAAGTTGTCCTCTAACTATTATCTATTGGACCTAAGGGTCTTCCAATAAAGTTGGTCTCTAACTATTAACTAATGGACCTTATTGTCTTCCAACAAAGTTGGTCTTGAAATATAAACTATTGAACCTCAGGGTCTTCCAACAAAGTTGGTCTCCAAGAATTAGCTAATTAGACCTTGTGGTTCGCCAACAGAGTTGGCATTCAAATATTAATGATTGGGTGATTTTGCAACAAGAATTAAGAGTTGAGCATTATAAAAAGAATCATAAATAAAGAGAATAATTTATTAAAAGGTATCCTCGAACTTGATAAGGATTGGGTACAAAACGTTTCGTCGAATTTTATAAAGATTGAGTACAAAATGCCTTCGAACTTAAGGACTTAATGAAATAAATACTAAATAATTCAACACAACTTCCATTAACAGATTATTTAGTAGATTTCGAGCAGCCATTCTCCTTTTGTGATTCACTCTCACCTACAACTATCCCAGATAAACGAGATTCTGGAGGGACAAGTTACTAAAAACGGCCTAAGTCTAATCCGGGGAAGCACTCGTGAATTTCCATAATCCACCCAGACTTGATGGTTGCATCCCTCGCATTTAGC
This sequence comes from Limnanthes douglasii subsp. nivea, assembly GCA_036936605.1. Taxonomy (NCBI): domain Eukaryota; kingdom Viridiplantae; phylum Streptophyta; class Magnoliopsida; order Brassicales; family Limnanthaceae; genus Limnanthes; species Limnanthes douglasii. Next base: position 395,374 of record JAUPFV010000004.1, on the reverse strand, counting down.
TTGTTAACACATTTGGCTGCGTAAATTTCAAGGGCAACAATTTTTTCTTTCTCAACGTTACTCAAGATGAGTTATTTTTTCTTAACCACTTGCTCGAAATCTTCGAAGCACTCATTGAAGCTTTTGTAACTAATTGATTTGTTTCCTTGTAAGCTGCTAAACGTTTTTCCCGAGTAGTTGTTTTTTCGAGGTAAAGATCTCGTTCCTCTTAGCAGCAATTTTCTAGAAGCATGACGTCATTTCCCAAGGCAACTAGCTTCTCAAAAATAGTATCAGTTTGATTCTTTGTTGTTGAAAGCTGTTTTCGAACCTTCTTGACTTTTGATGAGGCAAAGATTGCTTGAGACTTTTAATACTCTTTCCTCTCTCCCAGATATTACAATTTCTTCCCAAGGGTGACTGAGGAATGAATTAATGCTCGGATGAGGCAATAAAATTCATCCACTTTGAGAATTTCGAAGGAGCTAGAAGGGGAGCTAACGTGTGTTGAGTTAAAACCCGAGGCGTCACCTGTTTGAATGAATTTTTCAATAGTGTAAAATGGTTGACCTTTAGGGATAGGAAGAGGAGATAAGTTGGGATGAATATCATTGGTTAGCGTATGATTTGGTTGGAAATCTTGCACTTGATTAGCAATGACCTCCTCCTGATCTCCAGCACCTTCGAAGATTTCTTGAATAGGTTCAAGAGAAACCTTTTTTTTCTTCGGTTCTTTTTTCTTCACTGGGTGAACAATTGGTTTACAATTACTGAAAGTATAAGTTTCAGATTTATTAGCTTTTGGTACTTCTGAGTCAGAGGTATCATCCAGATGACTCTTAGCCCTAGAGCACTTTGGAAGATAAATGACGATGTACGTACCTTCTAATCGTTTGAGGACTTCATGTTGTGAAGAAGGAGTCGTCAACTCTTCCAAAAAGAACATTTACAAAGGATTCAGTCTCCAGATATGGCTTTTAGCTAAGTTGGTGTTCATAAAATAGAGTCGGAATTTAGTTTCCCAAACCTATTTGGCCCATTCGTTTAATTTGTTAAAGACATTTGTGGTATTTGGGAAAAAGTCGGCATAAGGTTTGGAAATACCGGCCATGGTTGTATAAACGTTCGATGAATTAACACTTAGGTAATCAAAATTATATAAGAAACGTTCGAAATACACATACCTTTATTTGTCCACAATAGAGACAACTTGTGAGGATACAAAGGGGATGGCTCCGAGCCTGTCTCCTAATGTCCTAGGAAGAAAATGAATTGTTGATTCCACTTCTTTTCAGCTTCAAGTAGATCTTTCACTAATTTTTTATCATCGTTCGAATGTAAGGGAGTAAAAGGGAAAGAATGGATTCTTGGCCAAACCATAAACCCAATAAGCTCTTCCAAAGAAAAGCGATACCCAGAAGTTCTTGATGCCATGATACACACCATAAGCGTATACCACATGTTGGGACCTGCTTGTGTGGGGCGAAGGTTGATCTTGGCAAAATACTCAATGAAAAGTGGGTTTAAAAGATATCTTAAGCCCCAATTCATGAACTCTGTATACACAACCAACTCGTTGTCTTTTACAGACAGAGGCGTCTCTCTGGCGCTTAGAAATTTGATGGTAACGTAGGTAGAAATTCCCCAACGAGTTCCCAACATGGTTTTATCGGAAGGATTGAAGTACTTATACTTGATAATGTGTAGAATCACCAAATTTTTATTCTCAATGCCCCGGATATTGTTGCCAACTAGGGCATCAATTTCGAGGGGAAGGGTGATGTCTCCTTTAGACTTTGGAGCCCTTCTTGAAGAATGTTCGTCGCTAAGTCAAGAAGAGTGGCATCAATATAGGTTGTTAGGGCTAATGAGGACTCATCGACATTCCCCTCATCGGATTTACGGGCAGATTGTTTATCTGACTCAGAGGATTCATCAAATAATTTCATCTTGTCTTTTGGCTTAGTGGCAGTTGGTTTTCATGACTCGACCTCCTCATAAGATAATGTCATATTTTGGATGATTTCTTCTTGTGTTAAACTTTGAGAGGGAATATCTATGGTGAACCTAGGACTTTCTAGACCAGTCATGGAAGGAGTAGCATGTAATTCTGATAACGTTTGTGTTCCTTGGAATGCTTTCTATCTTTGTGATGCCTTTTCCTTTTGGCAAATTAGATTTTCTGACGCTTATGTTTTCCCATTGATTTGAGGCTACGTGTGCTAGAAGTTTAACAAATAGGGTTGAGGGATTAGAGAAGATATTAGAGGGGATAATGCCCCCAAATACCTTTGTAAGAAATAACTGGTGGTTCAGGTTCAAGGTTGAGATAAGTACCAACAAAATTTTTATCCTCGAAATTTTGACTAATAGACAACCATTCTGAAATCCAATGGACTCTTGAGAGCATAAACAACACTTTCTGTCTCTATAAACATTTTGCAAAACTTTATCTCTCTAGAAAATATGAATAGAGAATGGTCAGGATGACTTATATAGTGGGGTTGAGCTCTAAAAGGTGTTGAATACCAGGAGCACATAACTTGTTTGCCTATGGGCATAATGGGTGGAGTAGGTGTAAAATAACACGGGGAATTACAAATGTTGGGCTCAAATAAAGCTATGTCAGGAAAAGAAACACGCGAGGGAATTTTAATCGATTTATGATTTGACAGTAGAACTCTTCATTGATGGTGTCACAAATTTTATGATGTTATTAGTAAGATAAAAGTGGGAATACATTCGATATGGGTTAATAGATTTAAACAAAACTCGAAGAGATCTGTAAGATATAACCAATAAATCTGACAGCCCTTCGAATTTTGGGAGCAGAAAAATGCTTCCTCAAGAAGATAAGTCGAAAGAGAAGTTCGTGGAAGATACTTTGGAATATTGACAGTCCTTGTCAAAAACATCTTCACAATAAGTGGTACGAATAACATATAATTTTTAAAATAATTTGAGGACAAATAAACTTTTCATTAAAATATTTGAAGACTTGATGAAATTACTAGCGCTTAAAGACTACTTAGCGTCCGGGGGTGGAAAACATTGTCAAAATGCGATTGTGAAAATCCAAAGAAAGTTAAACTTGCCAACACTCAAAGGACTAGTCAGAATTCGACGGGAACAACAATGGAGGGAATCTGACAAGGGCACTTAACAGTCTTTGTTAAAAACATTTTCACAAGGACTGGGGGTTACTAATAAGGGATAATTAAAGATCTATGAACGATTAGGGGGTTTATTTGATTACGAAAGTTTCTCAGGAGAAATTGTTGATAATGTAATATAAAAGGACCAATTTATAGCAACGAATAGAGTTGAGGATAGACCCACAATTAATGAATTATTAGACTTGTGGGAAATACGTTTTCTACTACAAAAACACCACCCTAATATTGGAAGGGGATGATTGATTAATGATTACACAATTATTACATTTAACTTTCTCTCTCTCTAACAAATTTACTAAGTAATCCATGTCACGAATTAAGTCCTCTAAACATTATTTTACTCTAAAATCTCCTTCAAAGGTCAAAAGGTTGAACATTCACGCAAGTGGCCCATACTGTAACCTAAGGTAATAGTTTAATAAAACAAATTGGTTAATAAACCAAGCCTAAGATTGAAAAATTAAAAGGTTAAGCTAGCGGGCCATAATCACTAATTTGACTATATTATGGAATAATAGTCAAATCAGTGATTATGGTTAATAAACCAATGCTAAGGTTGAAAGCCCAAAAGGTTATACAAATAACAATATTGTGCCTTGACATAATAGTCAATGTCGCGATTATGGTTAATTAACCAAGCCTAAAGCTAACAAAATTGAAAATTTATACAAGTGGTCATACTGAACCTTGACACAGCATGCTAAAACTTTATGCCACCATCATACAAAAAATAATATATATGAAAAGGAAGTGAAAGCTAAGTTAATCGATATTAACTAATCATTAAGTGTGAGGGGGATTTTTTTTAGATTATTGTCAACAATAAAACATATATAACGAATAGAATTAAAAGTAAGAGGGAATATAATAACATGATGATAAAAAGTAAAATAATTAAGTTTTACACAAAACATAAAACATAGTAAAAAAATATTAAATGAAATAACATTAAAATGGATAAAATATTCATTTAAGTTACTATCTCATCATTGATGTTGTTAATAGTCTTCACATGTTGATAATTTGCAATATGACGAGCTTATTCGTCCTTTTTCTAAGGTTATTTCTTGTTACAAACTGCATTTTAACATGGTTAATATTTTATCTCTTTTTCGATAGGGAACATAACAGAGGGTTATTTCATAGGTTTGTTATTATTTTCTACATTTCATTCCTCTTTTCTAAATTTTATTATACAAGAGTTTGGTTAGGGCAATCGTCTTCAGGTAATAGTTCCTCTAGGTTTCTAAGGTGGTTTTTAGGGTTTGCATTTAAAATTGACAAGATAATCTCTCTGTACCTTTCTTTTATTAGAGTTTCTTGATATTTTTTGTAATATATTTAATTTATTCATATTTAGTTTTTTCCAAATCAATGAATTTCAGTGGAGAATTTTAATTTCCAAATTCAAAGTAGAAATTTGAGCAATAAGACTCCTAATTTCAGTGTTTAGATCTTTGTTTCGGTTAGAGAGTGTAATATTTTGAGAGATTGTATTTAGAGTGGTCCAAGAGGTATGTTGTTTGATTAATTATTTAGTTTAAGTGAGTATGAGATTCTTCTCAATAATAACAATATTCCTCTCATCTACGATGGTAGTAGTAAAGTAAACATAATATATTTTGTCTTTTTTGACTTTGTCATGAGCTTGTTTGAAGTCGTGCTGGATTGCTATTAATTCTCTCATGTGTGTGCTGGATTCGATAAAAATGTATTCGGGTTGGCAGTTAGCCTTAATATCAACATGAAGAGGATTCATCGTCATGTAGTAAAATTTTACAATTTTATGAATACTTTGGAAATTATTATATTAATTATTAACTAAAATATGTTGAAAAGTATAGAAAGTGAACCTCTAATTGGATTTCAAGTTGCCTCTCAATGATATCATATGCGCTCATAATGTTGTATTGGACCATGTTGGGACAATCTTAAAGTTCATGTGATGTTATTAAGTGTGAGGATGAAATGGATACAAAGATAGGTGATCATAGGGATGGGCTGTTTTTACTCGACATGAATTTGGATTTCCACTAGATCCAAAATTTGTGTTAAGAATTTGAGTTGATGATTCTCCCCGGTTTGGGTCGAAGGAGGGTCCACTTTTCCAATTGGGGGTTTTTCGCGGTCTGTTTCTTGGCTAGGTTAGCTAGAAGGAGGGAGTACATTTTTGCAAGCATCCGTATTGAAGTGATTGTTGGTGTTCGTTTTTGTGGTAGTAGTAATAGTGTAGATGGGACGATTAGTATTGGTGTGGGATGAGCCAGTGCGGTTTTTATTGTTTTGGGTTATTGTTTTTTCTGTAAGGGTTCTTCATGTACAAGTGGATCTATTTATTCGATATTATCAATATACTTTTTTCTTAATGACATGATGTTTTTGAAAAAATCTAGTTGAGAGCATAATGTTTCAAGGCATAGTCAATGGTAAGATTTTTCTTGCTTGGGGAAGCTTTGCTTGGAAGCATTGGTATAATTGAATTTGTTCGATTTTATGGTTTTTTATGTGAAAGTCTGTGTCGATAAGTTGTTGATTATGGCTTTGTATTTGGTGGCGAAGGTACGCAAGGGAACTTTAAGCTACTATTGGTTGTTTAATTTTATAAATTATTGGTCTCTCGTTGGTGCTCATGATGATTGCGGGTATAGATCAGATTCTAACTTGGATAAAGTTTTGTGGTATGAATAGATAATCTAAATTATATTGGTAGATGGATCGAGCAGCAACATATAGAATTTCTAACGGCTTGTCATCGTGAAAACATTGGTGAAATATTGGATTACTTTGTGTGGGTCTGCAAAACTAGTAACAAAGTAAAGGAATATATTGGAAAATTAAGATAAATTGGTTAGAGATTAAAATTAAATTCAATAGCTTATATCTTACGTGTTTGCATCCACATTATATCTATCTGACCAAAGCTTCAGTAGAATTTCTAGACTCTCAAATTCATGTTACATAGATAAAACTTTTTTATAATTATGATCAGAGGGGGTGGATTGATAATTCGAGTAGCGTCTTTCGAAGTAAAGAAATAGAAGAGTATATCTTGAAGTATTTTGATTTTGACATTGAATAGAAAAATTATAAGGGAACGACTATGTCTAAAGGTTTTCAACTCTGTAACACACTAAGTAGCACACACCACTCATCACTTGTTAGTTGGTTGGGGAAGATTCAACATGCTTAAAGAAGTCAACAGTATAAATATGAAATGGTAATCGAAGAATTCATTCAAATGGAGCAAGGAAAAAGCAGATTTCATATTCTTTAGTATGATCGAACGAGTTACCAAATTTTGGTCGGGGAGTTGTTATATAGTCTAGTATAAAATATTCATATTTATAATCTTCTTCAGACTTATATTTATACGAAATTTTTGTCTTCTACTGCATTTTTTTGAAAATTCTGTACGGTCTAGGTTTATAGAATTTTTGGAGTGGGTAATTTTTGGGGAAGGCTTTTTCTTGGTATATTTTTTCTTATTGCCGATAGTTTTTCTTAAGAATAGAGGGATGAGTGTAAGAAAAGTCATGGTACAATAAATGTAGAGTAATATTAGACTTTCAATACTATGGCTATGGAATATAAGTAATATTTTATGGTAAAAGTTAAAAGTTAAGGGGATGCAGGTTTTGTGCGGGAAACAATTTAAGTAAAAAAATATAAATAAATAAAGGATAAAGTAGATGTGATAGATACATGTTTGCGGGTAACTCGAAGTTTGCAGTTTTGGACTCATGTAGTCAATATGAACAGAGATAACAGCTATATTAAAAAAGAAGATGATAAAGAAGAAGGATAAATGGTAAACATGTCTTGTTTAAGAGTAATATGGTGAATGCTGAGTTGTTAAATTTGTTAAAATATTTGGTTCGTTAGATGAGAACAAGATTAATGGTTGGATTAACGGTGGAAAATTGAAATGGTGCCAGGATTGTGTGAGGGTTAATGATTGACGTTATGACGGTAACTATGAAAAATGTCAATTTAGTTGTGCAAATGGTTACTTCCAAAACTTGTTTATATTATTTAAGTTATTTTAACCTCATCTAATTTTTATTTTAGTCATTCTTAGAAATTATCCAAAACTAATTTGCTTCAAGGATTAGAGAGATTGATCATGACGTTATTAATCACATATGAAATATTCATTATCAATACGCGCTAAATAAATCTAATAAAACAGTGAGATAGACAAAAGTAACGTGTAGTATATACCAAAGGTTATAGGATGAGGGGTTAAGACGATAACAGGAAGTGAAATATGACGAAAATCATATTTAGGAATATGACAAAGATGGTGTGCCAAACCGTGACATTACGACGAAGGTCAAATTTTAAAATATAATGAGAGACATATATTAAATAATCATGAAAATTACATTCAAAAATACAAAAAACATGACGAATGATCATATTTAGAAATATGACGAGGTCATGTACTCAAGAATAATGATTTAAATGAAATTGAAAATTATGAAAGGAACGATTTGAGATGAATAGAAAATTTGTTGCTACATAATTATATAATATTGTAATAAGTTATTAAATTTGTTTATTAAATAGTTATAGAAAATGACATTTATAATTTAGTGATCGGTATAATATTTTATATAAATTCTATAAATCCAAGTTAAATCTCTATTTTGAAACGTGATCACATATTTAAATAAAATTAGATATTACTTATTTTTTATTTTAATTCTTGATTTATGTTACGTTTGTTTGTGGCTAAATTGTTTTAGAAAAAGATTTCCGTTAACCATAATTGTCGGCACAAATTCGGTATTAGGTGGAAATTAGGTAATATTATGGGCGAAAATAAATTTAGTTTTAAATACGCTTTTACTGCACCCATAAGAGAGACTTAACTTTCACCAGAAGATATCATTATACATAGTAGAACCTCGCCTTTTCCCGTAAACACAATTAGGATGGTGAAGTGGTCAAATGAAAAAGGTGAGGTGCTCGATGTCATTGAGTTGAGCAATTTTAATTAATTTCATTTTTAATTTTAATGAAGTGTTCCAATCAAAGTGGTAAGGTTCACCATGTCATTGACTTGAGCAACTCTGATTAATTTTGTTGTGAATGAGTCGAATAGTGCCTTGACAGTGTACTGTGTCCGGCAGGACAGTTTTGTGTTGGATAGTGATATTGTCCAATTACTTCGAATAGTGCTTTGACAGTGTACTGTGTCCGAAAGGACACTTTTGTGTTGGATAGTGATATTGTCCAATTACTTGAGTTAGTCTTGTGGTATGAGCCCATTAGGCCCATAGTCTAGTAAGTCTATTAATTCCTTATAAATAGATTACTAGGGCGACACAAAACACAATCCGAAATCTGTAACCTTTTCTATCATAGTGAAACTCTTTTCTCTGGCGGCGCCCGTGGACGTAGACAATTGTCGAACCACGTTAAATCCTGTGTTTCATTTAAATCTTTCATTTGCATATATTCTGTGCTTGAGCCATTTTGCGATAATTGCATAGTATTTTATAACAAAATTGGTATGAGAGCACGTGGTGAAATTAGGGATTTTTGCAATTAGGGTTTCACAATGACGTCTACAGCAACAAAATACATGATTGAAAAATTTGATGGGGGATCCAGCTTTGCGTTGTGGAAGATTAAACTGAAATCTTCATTGGTACTGCAAGGGCTGTGGAAGGTTGTGGAGAATAAGTTACCAGAAGAGATGAAAGAAGAGGAGAAACAAGATCTTCAAGAAAGGGCTTTGTGCTGGATTTTAATGAGTGTGAAAGACAATGTGCTTCGCGAGATTAGTGGTGAGAAGACTGCTGCCTGCGCATGGAGAAAGCTAGGAGATATTTACTCAGAGAAATCAGTAGTAAACCGATTATATTTGAAGAAACGTTTGTATGATTTCAGATTGAAAGAAGGTATGTCCATAACAGAGCACCTAGATAATTTTAAATCAATTATAATGGACTTGGAGAACATAGATATCAATATTGAGAATGAGGATCAAGCTTTGTTTGTATTGAGATCGTTACCAGCTCCCTATGAAAACTTCGTAGATACCATTATGTATGGTAAGGATAAGTTATCGCTAGCAGATGTCAAAGGAGCACTGAAATCAAAAGAGATGAGACAGTTGCAGCCAGACAATCAAGCTGAAGGGGAAGGTCTTATGACTAGGGGAAGATCTAAAAGCAAAGCGAGTTCTTTAAGAAGGAAGAACTTGAGGTCCAAGTCAAGGATGAAGCACTCAAACTGTTATGAATGCGGTGAGCAGGGTCATTATAGGAGAGATTGTCCGAAACTGAATGGTAAGAAGGGAAATCAAAAGGAAAATGGAGCAAACATTGTTGAAGGTGTGAACGATTCCGACGATAGTGAAAACAGTGGTAAATGAGATGTATTGTCCGTGAGTTCAGACTTTGGGAAAAACTCTTGGGTACTTGATACTGGCGCTACATATCACATGTGTCAGTTCAAGCAGTGGTTTGATACATACAAGCCAATGCAGGGAACTGTCTATTTAGGGAACAATCATTCGTTGACTGTTGGTGGTATTGGTAACGTCAGAATCAGAATGTTTGACGGGGTTGTTAGAATCTTGACGTGCTGGCATATTCCTGGGTTAAAAAGAAACCTGATTTCTCTTGGGACTCTAGACTCTCGGGGTTACAAGTACCATGCAGAAAATGGTGTAATCAAAGTGACAAAAGCCTCAATGGTATGCATGAAAGGTAGTTTGCAGAAGGGTCTTTACATTCTCCAGGGGAGTGTTGTTATGGGCGATGCTGCAATAGCATCATCAGGGAGTAATAGCCAAAGTAGGCAGGATCAAAATAAGTTATGGGATTGGCGTCTTGGTCACATGAGTGACAGAGGATTAGCTGTTTTGGGAAAGAGAGATTTGTTGAAATGGTATAAAGCAGAATCATTGGGATTTTGTGAGCATTGTGTGTTTGGTAAACAAACTAGAGTCAAATTTAACAAATCGGCTGTAAGAAAGACTAAAGGCACAGTGGACTACATTCACTCAGATCTTTAGGGTCCAAACAGAATTCCATCCAAGAGCGGAGCCAGATACTACATGAGTTTGATTGATGATTATTCAAGGATGGTGTGGGTTTACTTTCTGAAAACGAAAGATGAGGCATATTCAACCTTTGTCAAATGGAAGACGATGATTGAGAAGCAAACAGGAAGAAAAATCAAACGTCTTAGGACAGATAATGGGTTAGAATATTGCAGTCGTGAGTTCAACGAGTTCTGCGAAGCTGAGGGAATAGTGCGCCATCGCACTTGTTCTAGAACACCACAACCGAATGGAGTCGCAGAAAGAATGAACATAATGCTTTGTGACAAGGCACGAAGTATGCTCTCACATTCCGGTGTGGGAAAGGATTTTTGGGCTGAAGCTATCAATACAGCGTGTTACTTGGTGAATCGGTCTCCATTAACGGCTATTGATTGTAAAACTCCTTTTGAGATTCGGTCTGGATCGTCGGCTGATTATGAACATTTGAGGGTGTTCGGTTGTCCTGCGTATGCTTATGTTAGAGATGGTAAGCTTGAGCCGAGGGCAAAGAGATGCATATTTCTAGGATATGATACTGGAGTGAAGGGATATAGTTTATGGTGTAACTCTCCAAAGTCTCCAAGTTTTCTCATCAGTAGGGACGTTACTTTTAATGAGTTTGCTTTGATAGACAGTCAGAAGGAAGTAGGAGAAATGGTCGAATCAGGATCGGTTGTGAGTGAACAGGTGGAGCTTGAAGTAGAATCAGTTCCTAGCAGGTCCAATAATTCAAGTGGTTCTGAGGTGGATCCAAAATCAAGAGGTGAAACGTCAGCATCAGATGATAGTGACGATGATGCGCCTGAACCAGAACAACAACCTTATAGCATAACATTGGGCAGAGAAAGAAGAGATATTAGACTTCCAAAAAGGTATGCGAATCTAGTTGCATATGCTCTGTTAGTTGCAGAAGAAGTTGAGATGCAGGAACCTAGTAGCTACAGAGAAGCTATAGCGAGTTCAGAGGCAGATTGACGGATTTGTGCTATAGGGGAAGAGATTGAATCTCTTCAAATGAATACTGTGAACGTTGGCTTAACTTTTAACAAAACCGATATTGGTGAATCGCTGAATGATGTTGCAGGATCATTGCTTGGTTTCGTTGATTCTGATTTTGCAGGTGATATGGATAAAAGAAGATCTCTGACAAGATATGTATTTACTCTACTGGGAGTGCGAACAGTTGGAAAGCACAGTTGCAAGCTACTGTAGCTTTGTCTACAACAGAGGCAGAGTACATGGCGGTAACAGAAGCAGTTAAAGAGGCAATATGGTTGCAAGGTTTGGTGGGAGATTTGGGCTTGGATAGGACTACTACAAAAGTGTTTTGTGACAGTCAAAGCACCATACACCTTACAGGGAACCATATGTACCATGAGCGTACAAAGCACATAGATGTCAGGTATCATTTTATTCGTGATATAATATCAAAGGGAATTGTTGATGTGAAGAAAGTGTCTACACACGATAATCCAACAGATATAATGACCAAGGCAGTATCAGTTCGAAAGTTTAGGGAATGCCTAAACTGGATCGGTGTTCGCAGTATAGAGTGAATGCCTTAAGGGCATTTGGTGAGTCAGAAGAAGAGAAGATTCTTTGTTGATAGTGAAGAAAGGATATTTGCCTCAAGGGGAAGATTTGTTGTGAATGAGTCGAATAGTGCCTTGACAGTGTACTGTGTCCGGCATGACAGTTTTTTGTTGGATAGTGATATTGTCCAATTACTTCGAATAGTGCCTTGATAGTGTACTGTGTCTGGTAGGACAGTTTTGTGTTGGATAGTGATATTGTCCAATTACTTGAGTTCGTCTTGTGGTATGAGCCCATTAGGCCCATAGTCTAGTAAGTCTATTAATTCCTTATAAATAGATTACTAGGGCGACACAAAACACAATCCAAAATCTGTAACCTTTTCTATCATAGTGAAACTCTTTTCTCTGGCGGCGCCCGTGGACGTAGACAATTGTCGAACCACGTTAAATCATGTGTTTCATTTAAATCTTTCATTCGCATATATTCTCTGCTTGAGCCATTTTGCGATAATTGCATAGTATTTTATAACAAATTTCATTCCTAATTTTAATGAACTGCTCCAATGAAAGATGGGAGGTGGTCGAGGTTATTGACTTGAGTAACTCTAATTAATCTCATTCTTTTAATTTTAATAATTTAATAATCATTGTTGAGATAAATAAAGACGTGACATTTTTTCTAAGAAGATTTCATTGATATTTGATTAAAGTTTGAAGAGTAAATTTGATGACAAACAAAATGAAAGTTAGTAAAAAACTTTATAGTTAAAGTACAAGATTTAACTATCAATATTAAGGAGGTTGGTAGATTATTCGTTTAAGGTCTTTTCATCGATATTAAGAAAAGTGATAATGATTTTGAAAGAATAAAAAAATTGATGGGTAGAGTTAATAACTTGTGGAGAAGGTTAACTATTTTATTTGTTCAAAATGGAATATATGTAACATGTATTATGAAACAACAATTTTTTTCTTAAAAGACTTATATTATGAAAGAGATGGAATAATAACACCACAAATAGTTATAACAAAATAACATAGGTGGTTGATTCATGAATGCCCCTGGTCCGTGTACAACATATTCATTATATTAAAAATAACATAGGTAATTATAAAGATGACTTCATAACAAATTAACATTCGGAGAAAATTCATTGTTAAAATAAATAGTCCTAAAATCAAATCATCTAAACTGAAGTGGCTTACAAAGGTAATTAGTACCATCATTTCCTGTTAGATTGGTTAAAATTTAATTTGTTTTCTTATGTTTATAAACTTCATAAGATTGAGTTCGAAAATAGCATTAAGACTAATCCCCAAAAGAAATAAATGTGCATCAAGTTGTCGAGGTTAAGGAGCCATCTCAACCAATTTGTGATCATAGTTAAATGAACGAGGTCAGCATACCTTGAAGCCTTACTGAAAGGAAGGAACCTAACACTGTAGGTACAAGAGACGCAATTCTTACTCCTGCGGATACAAAGGAATTGGATGATATTTCTGGGGATATTCAGATAGTGGACCTAAACCTGTGGATGTAAACAAAACGTTGCCTGCTTCTGCTAATACGAGCAAAAATCAGCATATTCCAAACGAAGTGCAGACACGCTGTTATTAATTGGGAAAAGTGGTAATGGAAAAAGCGCAACCGGAAATAGTATTTTGGGAAATAAAACGTTTGAATCAACTCTAAGCATGGATAGTGAAGCTCCAAAGGTTGTAGCCCAGAGAACTGATATCATAACAGGCCGAAATATTGAAATTATAGACACTCCACGTAAATCGTTTTTATCACTTTTCATAATACATATTTACGTGTTATGCTTTCCTTGCACAAGGTTGATACGATGTTTACGTTTTGCAGGAGTATTTGATACTTATTTGGGGTACGAAACTATTGGAAATGAAATCCTCAAGTGTATAGATTTAGCAAGAAACGGGATTCATGCAATACAATAGTTTTTTTGGTGAAGAATCGGTTTTCGGAAGTGGAAGCACTGGCATTCTATTACTTGCAAGATCTCATTAGAAGGGACATATTTAATTATGCGATTGTTGTCTTTTGAAGAATACATGACCGGTGAAGTTTCAAGCCAGCTTTGAATTGCTTGAAACCTCGATCGAATCTTTCATGGTTGTTGGATTAAGTGATAGTGAAGAGAGAAGAGGATTTAGAGTTTCTCCAGACAACACTCTACTGTGTCGTAGTGGTCACAAAGGTTCTAGTGTTACGGGTCTTCTACTGGGTCGAAGCGGTCACAATGGTTCTAGTGTTATGGGTCTTCAATCTGGTCGTATTTTCTATAAGGTCAGGCTCACGACGTGTCTAGCAACTCTATGGACTACATCACACGCTATGATGTGCTTTGGTCTAGTAACACTTATTAAAATATCTGCTGGATAAATAAATGAGTGTAACAAACTTTGTAACAACTTACAATAGGTGGCAAAACTGCCTAACCAATTAGATTCCTAGTCTAATTATAAAGACTGTACTATTAGCTACAATTTGAGTATTGAATCAGAAATTTACAATAATAAATCCTTCTCTCTTCTCTTTCAATCTTCAACTTGGTATCAGAGCCTTCAATGGCAAATCCTGATTCACCTACACTAAGTAATGAGTCGTTAGGCGCAGTTCTTCCTGGCTGCTTCTCCAGTGCTACCAAAAGTGTGCACATGCAAACAATCAGCAACAACAACAGTAATCAGATCAGACTTGACATAAACAATTATTTACTATGGAGAACAATGGTACAAACTATTGTCAAAGGGAACAAATTGGGAGGCGTTATCACAGGGGACAAGCCCGGTCCTCCTAAGTTTACTAGTGATTTTGAAGGAAACTTTACTGAAAATATTGATTATGAAGATTGGATAGCAAATGATCAGCTTCTCCTTGGATGGTTGTATTCTACTATGAGTTCTAAAGTGGCCAATCAACTGATGCAAGAAGGTACTTCAAATGAACTGTGGGATACCGCTAGCAAGCTTTGTGGCTCACAAACAAGAGCCTAATTTACTAACTACAAGTCTGAGTTTTAGAGGACACGTAAATGTACCTCTAGTATGACTGATTATCTAAGTAAAATGAAGAATATAGATGATAATCTTATGTTGACTGGTTGTGGTGTGTCTATTGATGATCTTATGACTCAAGTCCTCGCTGGTTTGGACTCTGAGTACACGTCTATTGTGATTCGTCTAGCAGATAAGGAGTTAGTTAGTTAATTGGATCTCCAGACTAGTCTGCTAACGTTTGAGAGCAGACTAGATCAGCTTTTTAGTCTACAAAATAATGTTTCTAGCTTAAACCTAGCTTCTGCTAATTTTACTCAAAAGACATAGTAAAAACCACAATGTAACAACAACAACCAGAGGAATTCGTATGGACAGTACTAAGGTGCTTACAGAAATAACAGAGGAAGAAACAACTATTCTAACAATTTAAGAGGAAGAAACAATTTGTTTACAGGGATATATGGAATTTTTCCCCAAAATAAACCTAGTTGTCATATATGCAATCGGTATGGACATACAGCTCCATTCTGTTACTATAGAGATTGATGAGTCTGAATTCTGCTTACTCCCCAGACAGGGACAAATCGGTCCAAGGCCTCCGGACCGGACAGAACACTTCGAACACTCAGCCTATTGATTTGTTCGGACTATGACAAAAGTACTAAAAAACCTAAACACTTCTTGACTAAGCTGCCTGCTCTCCTACTAAGAGCTCATGGGTCTTTTAACTTGACCTGGGTCCATTAAAGCATGACCCAAAAGCCCATAAGGCCTAGAGGTAAGGGTATAAATACCCAACCACCTGCATTAAATGTGGGTAATGAAAATAAAATACAATCAGGCTGCTTAATTCTCCCTCTAGACTCTACTCTAAATATTAAACACCCACATACTTCCACAAAACACCAAACTAATTACAAGCCTACCCTCAGGCGATAATTATCCTCACCAAATTGGCGACCACAGTATTTGTCAAAAACCTAAAAAGGGCTCCTGATGAGTCTGACTTCTGCTTACTCCTCGGACAGGGACAGATCGGTCCAAGGCCTCCGGACCGGACAGAACACTTCGAACACTCAGCCCATTGAACTGTTCGGACTATAAAAAAAGTACTAAAAAACCTAAACACTTCTTGACTAAGCTGCCTGCTCTCTTACTAAGAGCTCATGGGTCTTTTAACTTGACCCGGGTCCATTAAAGCATGACCCGAAAGCCCATAAGGCCCAAAGGTAAGGGTATAAATACCTAACCACCTGCATTAAATGTGGGTAATGAAAATAAAATACAACCAGGCTGCTTAATTCTCCCTCTAGACTCTACTCTAAATATTAAACACCCACATACTTCCACAAAATACCAAACTAATTACAAGCCTACCCTCAGGCGATAATTATCCTCACCAAATTGGCGAACAGATGGTGGATCTAGCACTATAGGATGTGGTGTAGGGGTGTGTTTGACTTCTCCATATGGTGACAAAATGTACCAAGCCATATGTTTTGCTTTCAAGGCATCCAATAATGAGTCCGAGTACGAAGCGGCTATAGCTGGATTAAAATTAGCCTACATTTGTGGGGCTAAGAGGGTCAGGCTACTAAGTGACTCCCAGCTTCTTATCCACCACGCCCAAGGTCAATCTGAGGCTAAAAAGGAGCAACTTGTGAAATATTTACTCCTTCTTAAAAATAAAGCACTCAAGTTTAAAAGTGTTGCTTATGAACATATACCCCGGACAGAAAATGAGTTAGCAGACTCATTGGAAACCATAGCATACACGGAGTCATATCCATGGATCCATGTGTTGGAAAGCCCCTCCATTCAACTTAATAAGGGTAAAGAAGAGGAAATTTTTGAAGTACAGGTGAAACAACCTCAGGACTTGAGGTTTCCTCTCTTGCAGTACCTCTCTGATGGTATCGTGCCTCCGGATAAATCATTGGCAAGAACATTGAAACACAAAGCTCGTGGTTTTATCATATTGAGACACGTTTTGTATAAAAACATCTCACAGTAAACCTCTTCGACGCTGTTTGGGGGCTGATGAGTCTCAAATAGTCCTCTCCGAATTGTGGATTCATGGCTTTAACGAGGAGAGTTTTACTGGCCGGTTACTATTGGCCATCCATCATGAAAGATGCTAAAGAATTGGTAAGAAGATGTGACCCATGCCAGAGGTATAGCAATGCAATTCATGTCCCAACCATTCCTTTAGAGTCAATTTCTGAGCCTATACCTTTTGCTCGATGGGGGTTGGATTTAGTAGGGCCTCTCCCTATGGCATCCAGAGGGCGCAAAACTATAATTGTTGCTATAGACTACTTTTCGAAGTGGATTGAAGCAGCCCCTCTAGCAGGAACAACATCAAAAGCTGTCATCAAATTCATTATATCCAACATCTGTTGCAGATTTGGTGTCCCACGAAAGATAACAACAGACAATGGGCCATAATTCGACAATAAGGAAATGGAGAGCTTCTGTGCCTCAAGGGGTATACAACATTTTTTCTCTTCACCTTTCCACCCACAAGAAAATGGGCAAGTTGAAGTGGCTAACAGAACTATACTGTCCGGTTTGAAGAAGAAATTGGAAGGGGCTGCTGAGAAGTGGCCTAGTTATTTACAAGAGGTCTTGTGGGCCTACCAGACAACACCTGGGGCTGCAACACAAGAGTCACCCTTTGCTTTGGTCTATGGGATGGATGCAGTAGCTCCCATAGAAGCAACTCTCCCATCATTTCGTGTTCACAACTTCTCCGAATGCACTAACGAGGTGGCAATCAGAGGTCAGCTCGATCTGGTAGAAGAAATACGAGTTAAAGCTCACCTTAGAATTGCACACTATCAGGGTTTGATGAGAAGCAGATTTGCTTCCAGAGTTAAAAGAAGAGATTTCCAACCGGGGCACAAGGTATTGAGGAAAATCTTCTTACACACTAAAGAAAAACTGTTCGACAAATTGGCTCCGACTTGGGAAGGACCTTATATGGTTGTTGAAAGGCTTAAACCTAGAACATATTGGCTTGAAGACAAGGATGGAAGAGTTTTGACCCACCCTTGGAATATCGAACATCTCCGGATGTACTTGGAGTAGCATTTGTGTAAATATTTACTTGTTTAAACATCCATGTAAATATTTGGAGGCATACTCTTTCCCCCCTGGTGGCACGGGGAGGTTTTAATGAGGTGTCCGGGATTTTGAATAAAATTTGATGTCTTCTTAAAAATTTTCTGAAGTGTTTTAGTTTTGTCCTTTGTCACACCGTCCAGATTGAAATAAAAAAGTGATTACCACTTAAACATTCGTCATCGGAGAATTTAAACACTCTCACTATGAAATAACTAAAGGCTATTTAAACTCTAGCCGGAGAATTTAAACAGTCTCACTATAAAATAACTGAAGGCTGTTTAAACTCTAGCCATCAAAATTGGAACAAACTATAAAAGAAGATGAGAATTGCACAAAACAAAGATATTCATTAAGATAACTTAAAGTGCCTTGGCCTTCCAAGGACTTTTGAATTGTCAAAACAGAACAAAAACCTATTCGGTCAGGTACCGAGCACAATTACAAAAAAGAGTGCCTTGGCCATCCAAGGACTTTAGTTTGGGTAAACAAGTAAAACGTAAATCATGAGTTAAGGTTGAGCCTTTGAAGATGGCTCACCTTCACCTGTCTTTTTCTTCCCTTTGAGATCACTTTTCTCTTCGTTGGGGCTCTCCCCGGTGTGTTCTTCGTCATCCGATGAGGAAGCACTGGAGAAACCATACCTGTCGCCTTCGGCCATTGTATGATACGGGAGGTCGTCAGACTCAACGTGAAGCCATAAATCCCCTAGGTTCCTCTTCGGAAACTTCTCATGGAAGAGTAGAACCATGTCAGACCTCACCTTGGCATATATTTCCTCCTGGGTGTCGATCACGTTGTTGGCATAAGCGTCGATCTTGGCTTCAATTTTGGCCTCCTGCTCCCTTAGCAAAGTAGCTTTCTCCTCGGCAGCCTTGGACACTGAATTCTCAAGAGCAATCTTGTCATTGTTAAGTTGGTGATGATTTGGTCTTTGGCCTTAGTCTCCCCTCTTGTAGTGGCAAGATCTTTCTCCAATCCGGACAGCTTCTCCCGGAGCTCTATGATAGAGTTCTCCAGTGTGGTGACTTTTGTGGTACTCACCTCCTGGTTTCTCTTCAACTCTTCGTTCTCTTCCTTTAGAGTGGCAGTATTCAAAGTGGCAGTAAGGAGATCGTCGGACAGTCTCTCTTTGCTAGACTTGAGGTCTTTGATAATGTCTGTCTGATTTCGAACTTGCTTCTCCAACGCAAGCACCGGTTGAACATTGCTTAACAAAGAGTAAGCTATAGCATCCTTATCACTAGAAACAGCAAAGGTCTTACCATTGAAAGTGACTGAGTTTGAAGTGCTCGGAGGGAGATAAGGTCCGGCGAAATCATCCCTGTGAAGATTCATGAAGTACTCACCAAGCCCACAAAGACCAGTGATGTCCACACCGTCAATACTAAGATCTCCCCCTTCGACCTCATCGGTTTGGAAGTCACAAGGTATCTCTTCTGCTAGTGTTGGGTCAGAGGGGTCAACTTGGGGAGAAGGCTCCAAAGTCCGGAGAGAAAGCTCGTCGCCCTTGGAGGTCTTTTTCTTCTTGGCCTCCCTGTCTTTGCTTTCTTCGCCCCGTTTACGATCTCTCTTTGAAGCTCTTGGAGGATTTGGGGAATGCACTTCTTGCCTTTCAGTCTCCTGCTCCACCACTTCCAAGATAGCAACATCCATTTGACTAAGGACTGGCCCCTCCGGTTGTATGGGAGCATCCTCCTCCGCCTCTCCAGGGTTAGCTTCACCAACCACTTTCTTGCCCTTCTTCTTGCCTTTCATCTTGCTTGGGGCTTTGGCCCAGCCTGGCAAGTAGAGTGTCCCATCTGGTTCATGCGTCCTTTTAATCACAACGTTCGGAGGAGGCTGGCTGGTGAGCTCCTCCCAAGTTAAGTATTTCCGACCTGTGGTGTTCCACAGCATGGAACCGGTTCCCCCACCTCTCAGCAGCCCAAGCATTGATCTTGGTGCAAGTAGCCTGCCCGGTTTTCAGGTGGTCGCTGAAGTCCTTGGGCAGTTCTGCTAAGGAAAAAATAAAGACAAATTAATTTAAACTTAACTTTAAAAAAAATATTACAGATAAGAGTGTAAAGCAAGAAACTTACGATCGCTCCTCCATCTACTTGTGAGAAGGCTTGGGTTGACTCCAGACTTAAGTTTCTGCCCGTTCTCCCATGCACGACTTACGAACAGGAACTGAGTCTTCCAATTCCTCTCCGACTCCAGCAAGTCATCCACAGCTTTGAAGTTGTCCCCCATGTTGAAATGGTAGAAGGGGATGTGGTGGTTTCTGCAAAGACTGGCCACAGCAGCAAACTCCTCCATTGGTAGAGGAATCCCGGAGAGCCTTGAAGCCATGATACTGGCCATGAGGGTGTACCAGGCATTGGGGCTCAGCTGGCTCGGACAGAGCCTTATCAGATGGAAGTATCTGGCAATTTCTGGGTCCAGGTGGAATCTAAGTCCCCAATTGAACAGCTCTGTGAAGATGACAACTTCGCTAAATTTGCAATCCATGGGAGTCTCTTGGTGTATGGGGATCCTGATCTTCACGTTCTCCGGTATTCCCAACTTCGTACGCATCCGGCCCAGCTCAGCTGTGTGGATGAATGCGTAGTTAATTTTCTGCAGGGCAAGGAGGTACTTGACATTGACCTTGTGAAAACAAGGCCCTACCCTTCCTTCGAGACACTCCGGCAGATCCGGATGCCTCAAGCATAACTTTTCCTTGCCTTTGTCTTTTTTGGCAGCAATGGCACTACTAGTCTGTCCGGAGGGCTCAGACTCAAATGGAGCCTCTTCGACAGAGTCCTCCATTACTTCCTCCATAATTGATGAAGGATTTTCGGTAGCAGTAGTAGGGGGTGGGTTCAAATTTGGCTCAGCCTGGTCTCCGGACTGCTGGGCCTCAGTGTTCTTTTGGTTTCTGGCCTCCGATTGGGGCTCTGGTGCAGATGCTTCTCTTTGAAGGCTTGGACTGGTGCCCTCCGGACCAGACAGTCTGTCCTTGGGAGCTCTGATGGGCACTTCTGACCCAGTGCTGCTGTCTTTAGCACCCGATTTTGAAGGAGTGCTCTTAGAAGCCTGACCTTTAACTAATCAGCCTCTTCTCCGGTCAACTAGTTTTTGAGGGGAATGCTCAGTGTCTGACCCCATAGCTATAAAAGGGGAGGGTTTTTTGAAACTGGTTACAGTGATTCCTGGCTCAACCACAGGTTCTGAATCTTGAACCGAGGAACCTGAGATGATGGGGGAGAGATTGGTTTGAAATAACCTTTTCGGCTTGGTACCTTTAGAGGAAGAAGAGCCTTGATCTGACTCTGTGGCTGAAGTTACTAGTATGTCGATGGGCGAAACAGGTGGTCCTGCTGCGATACGTCTTTCCCTTTCGACCTTCTGCACCTTTTCTAATTCAGAGAGGTTGAGCCACCCACCTTTGATCAAAGCGTTCCTCGCTGTAAACATAAACTATCTAGGTAAAGTTTTGTTTTAGAGAGAGAAAGTTTTAAGAAGTTGCAGAGTAAATTTCAGAGAGATGGTAAAATAGTACAAAGTGTTTTAAATTTATAGTAAATCTGAAAAATGAGTTTGATTCCCAGGAGAATTCGAAAAGATTGGTAATGATTAAAGAAAGCACTGATGTCACCACCTTTAATTAAGAGGTTGCTTTTCGAAGAAGGTGGGTTCAAAATTCAAGGTGAAAAAACGGCTGAAGCAACCAACCAGAAAGCGACACGTGTCCCACAACCTCTGGCAAAAACCGTTTTGGATTCACGAAGCTTTATCAGTCCGGATAAAGCCATAGCCCAAGTTGAGAGACCTATCCGGGAAAAACTACCTCTGACTTCGAACTGTTTTTTAGGTTTTTGACAAAGGTATTTGAACAAACACCTAAAAAGGGGCTCCTGATGAGTCCGAATTCTGCTTCCTCCCCGGACAGAGACAGATCGGTCCAAGGCCTCCGGACCGGACAGAACACTTCGAACACTCAGCCCATTGAACTGCTCGGACTATGACAAAAGTACTAAAAAACCTAAACAGTTCTTGACTAAGCTGCCTGCTCTCCTACTAAGAGCTCATGGGTCTTTTAACTTGACCCGGGTCCATTAAAGCATGACCCAAAAGCCCATAAGGCCCAGAGGTAAGGGTATAAATACCCAACCACCTGCATTAAATGTGGGTAATGAAAATAAAATACAACCAGGCTCCTTAATTCTCCCTCTAGACTCTACTCTAAATATTAAACACCCACATATTTCCATAAAACACCAAACTAATTACAAGCCTACCCTCAGGCAATAATTATCCTCACCAGAGATGACCCATCTGTTATGGGATCCACCTCATCAGAACAAACTAAAAGCGATGGAGATCATGCAACTTATCTAGCAACTCAAGACTCAACTGGAGACTCTGCCTGGTATGCTGACACTGGTGCTAGTCACCATGTCACAGGAAATTCAAATGTGTTGACTCATAAAACTGAGGTAACAAATGTATCATGGTTGGTAGTGGTCACATGTTGCCAATCCATCATATTGGGAATTCTAGTTGGCAATCTCTCACTAAAACACCTATTTCCCCAAGAAATATTCTACATTTGCCTAAAATAAATAAGAATTTGTTGTCTATCTCACAACTCACTAGTGATAACATGATATTTGTTGAATTTCATAATGTTTTTTTGTCTTGTGAAGGACAAGGTGTCATGGACTATGCTTCTCAAATAGACTACTGAGAGTGGTTGTACAAGATAGAGAGTAATCCTAAGTCATAAGCACATGAGGTTTATTCTGCCATTACAAAGCCTAGTTCTCAAGTCACTAATGTTTTTCCCTATACTGTCGTGTCTGTCGGTGTTTCTAATTCCCTAAAGGATGGATGGCATATGAAGCTTGGCCATCCATCACAGAATGCATAAAACACTGTTGTTAAGATTTGTAATCTTACTTTTGTTTTAAGAGATGAGTGTAGCTTTTGTGAAGCCCGTCAGTTTGGAAAATATCATGTTCTACCTTATCCTATGTCTCATTCTTATGCTAACAGTGTGTTAGCATAAGAATTCTCCTATTCTCTCCACTCAAGGTCACATATATTATGTAATTTTTCTAGATGATTACACTGGATTCACCTGGTTCTATCCTATCAAGCATAAGAGTTATGTTGTTGGTGTGTTCAAAGTATTCAAATGCCTTGTTGAAAAACAATTTGACAAATCTCTAAAGGTTGTTCAGTGTGATAGTGGAAGGGAATATTTACCTTTGTCTACTATGGCTCAAGAGCAGGGTTTTATTCTAAGGAATTCTTGTCCTTATACTTCAGCTCAGAATGGTAGAGCTGAGCATAAACATAGACATCTTGTATAGACATGATTGACTCTCTTAGCACAAGCCAGTCTGTCCTACAAGTTTTGGGTACAAGCTTTTGAAACTGATATCTATCTCACAACCACACTACCTACTCTAGTTCTATCTAACAAGTCACCATATGAGTTGTTGTTTCATAAAGTGCCAAACTACCTAGTTCTGAAAACTTTTGATTGTTCTTGTTTTCCATGCCTTACGCCATATCAGATCACAAGTTTCAGTTTCATACTACAAAGTGTGTCTTTTTAGGGTTTAATCAGTCTAACAAAGGTTATGTGTGTCTCAGTTCTATATGCAAAGTCTATATATCTCGAAATGTGGTTCTCAATGAGATAGATTTCCCTTTTCAAGGAAACTTCTTACACAGTTCACAATCTGAGTCTTCTACAAGATTTCCACTAGAGTTGTGGCTTCCTAATCTACCTATAAGGCTTGTGAGTAATGAATGTTTATTCATATCTCCTACTCCTCTTGGTGTCTCTCAAGAAGCTAGCTCTCTACAATAGTTCTCATCACAATGAAATGATCTAAATTCATCTACCCCTAGTGCTGATACTTGTGTTGTTTCTACCGCTACTACTAGTCCCCACTCACCACAAATTCAGACAAGTTCTTCTCCTTATGCTAACACTTCAAGTAACACTAATCTACCTACTCACAAACATGTCTTAAATACTTCACTAAGCCCTGAATGTCCTCCTAATCCTAAAATTTATATATGCTTACCCTTTTCTCACGTTGATCACTTCCCTAAGCCATCTCATGTTCCCCACACACATCTTATGCAAATTAGGTCTCAAGATGGGACTGGTATACCTAAAGTTCCTTATGTTGGATCCTTCACCACTACTGACCTATATACCAGTGAGCCTACCACTTACTTTGAAGTTGTTTTTAGTCCATACTTGGTCACTGCTATGGAGGCTGAATATCAAGCTCTTATGTCTAACAATACTTGGTCATTGGTTCCCTGGAGTCCTAACCAGAATGTTGTGGAATGTAAATGGGTCTACAAGGTGAAACATCACATGGATGGTTCAATTCGGAGGTATAAGGCCAGTCTTGTTGCCAAGGGGTTTCATCAAACCACTGTCATTGATTTCTCGGAGACATTTAGTCATGTGATCAAACAATCTACAGTCAGGCTTGTTCTTACTTTGGTTGTGTCCAAATAGTTGGAGGTCAGATAGCTGGATAGTAACAATGCGTTTCTAAATAGGTTTCTCAGTGAGCATGTATATATGTGAAATAGGCCCTGTATGGTGTGAAATAGGCTCCAAGAGCTTGGTACTCTAGGTTGAGGGATACATTACTACAGTGGGGTTTTAAAACTTCTCAGGCTGACTGTTCCCTATTATATTTCATTTCCAAAGCTACTGTGATCCTAATTTTGGTCTATGTTGATGATATTCTTGTCATAGGCACACA
Source organism: Limnanthes douglasii subsp. nivea (assembly GCA_036936605.1). Classification (NCBI taxonomy): domain Eukaryota; kingdom Viridiplantae; phylum Streptophyta; class Magnoliopsida; order Brassicales; family Limnanthaceae; genus Limnanthes; species Limnanthes douglasii. The sequence continues at coordinate 370,710 of JAUPFV010000004.1, read as the reverse complement.
AACAGAGTGTTTGCAGGGTTTTGCTCACAGATTGAATGCTATGTTCTCACTCAAATACATGGGGCCACTCCATCTATTCCTTGGAATAGAGGTTCATTGTGACCCCACATGAATTTACCTAACACAATATCAGTACATTAAAAACTTACTGATTTCGTAGGGGCTCTCTCAGTCTAAGCCATGTCCAACGCCTATTGTTGCTGGTGTCCACCTTTCAAGAACCTCTGGGACTCCTATTTTTGATCCTACACCGTATAGAATATTATTAGGAGCTTTACAGTATCTAACACACACTCGACCTAATATTTCATTTGCCGTTAAAATTTAAGCCAATATTAGCATGCACCTACTACTCTACATTAGCAAAGCTTAAAAAGAGTGCTTCGTTACTTATCTGGGTCTAGCTAGGTTGGACTCCATATCAAACCGAGTTGTAACCTTCAACTTCATGGTTTATCTGATGCCGATTGGGCGTCTTCTCCAGATGATAGAAGAAGTGTAGGAATATATTGCGTTTACCTTGGAGAATCGCTGGTTTCGTGGACCTCCAAAAACCAGAATGTAGTCGCTCGTTCTTTAACTGAGTCTGAATATAGGGTTTTCACGAATTTTTCGTCATAACTCATTTGGTTCCGCTCTATCCTCACTAAAATTCAATTTCCAGTAACGCCTCCTTCTGTCATCTGGTGTGAAAACTTAGGAGCGAGATCCCTTGCATGTAATCTAGTCTTCCACATAAGAACGAAGCATATCGAACTCGATATCCACTTCATCTGTGACCAAGTTCTCCAGAGGTCTCTCAAAATTCGATTTGTCTCACCTCACGACCAGCTAGCTGACTGTCTAACAAAACCCTTCACTCACCATAGTTTCTCTTTTCTTAGAGACATGACCGGTGTCGTTTGTGGGGGGATCTGAAGAATACATGACCGGTGAAGTTTCGAGCCAACTTTGAATTGCTTGAATCTTTGATCCAATCTCTCTAGAAATGATTGAACAAACTTTGTAACAACTTACAATAGGTGGCAAAACTGCCTAACCAATTAGATTTCTAGTCTAACTATAAGGACTGTACTATTAACTATAATTTGAGTATTTAATAAAAAAAATTACAATCTCAAATCCTTCTTTATTTTCTTTTAATCTTCAACTGTCTTCACTGGTGGAGACTCTTTAAATGAAGAAGTTGAAGATGAGAGTGTTATTATTGATGATGATCAGTTTTTAGACAATTATTTAAGTGAAAACTACCCAAAAAGTTTACAGGTTTGTTCTGAATCGATTGTTCAAGTTCTTTTTAAATTGGCTAAAGTATGTATTCACTAATATATTTTTGTGGTGTACATGATATTCTAAAGTTGTGTTATAATCGTATGGTTCTTTTCTATAACAAAAAAAAGATGAATCCAAAAAATATAGTCAAGTTCAAAAACTTTTGTCCCTTGTTGTTAAAGTTCTAACAGATAATGGAGGAGAGCGTTATAAACATCGTGATAAAGAGGGAAGTATATTAGTATTGAATCTTGTTTGTTCATCCGTTGGAAATACGTGCTTTTAATATTGTTTTTCATCAACTCATAGGTTGGTCCCATAAAACCCCAAGTAAAGGAGACTGGTAGATTATTCGGAGAATCATAATGGTTCAGAGAAACGATTCAAAAATCATATGACGAACAACTGGTACAGGATATTTTGAAGGTTGGTAAAGAAGTTTATGTCATCTAGATTTCTTTCATATTTAATATGTTCTATATACATCAGAGGGAATTTGAGAATGCTGAGAAGATAAGAAAATTTGAAGAGAATATAAGGGCAAATCAACTTACAAAGCTAAAGTTGCAAATGCCACCAATTATTGAAAAGACGAGAGCAAGAGTCTATTTCTACGAATAAAAGCAAAAAACTGTTGGGGTAGAAGAAAGAAATTTCATGGTGAGAATAATTGAAAAAGAGAAAAGCAGAGGAGTTATAGGGATATGAAAAGAGAAAACTTAATTTATTTAACCGAATTGCTTGTTTAAATACATATAAAAGTCACTAACACACGTTAAATGACTGACATAAGTTAAATCAAAATCGCAAGTAAACTAAAGCGTGTTCAGAGAACTTTAACTGTGACTTTTCCTAGAAAAGACCCACAAAAGACCAACAGAAGACTATCGCATTTGGTGGCAGATAGTCCATTGACTTTCAAGTGTCTTTTGACAGTCCATGGACTATCGCGTTTGGATAAAGTTAGTCCACTAAATCCTCTGATCCATGAGAGGCTGCAACGTGTCACCATAGTCCCCATATTTTTGTATCACAACTATTCCTTTGAGTTTAGGTCAAACCCAAAATGTAGAAGATTCTGGATAACTAAACTCAAAAGACTAATGGTGATACAAAAATCTAGGAACTATGGTGACATGTGGCATCCTCTCATGGATCAGAGGATTTGGTGGGCTAACTTTATCCAACATCGATAGTCCAGGGACTGTCAAAATTCAAGGGACTATTTGCCACCAAACGCGATAGTCGAGGGACGATGTACTGTTCAAAACCCAAGAAAGACCCATAAACTGGACCATCATAAACTAACACTTCTAAATAATACCAACACTCCTCCTTGTTTAAAAACCGCAAACTCCAAGTCTCTTTCGCAAATCTTCAAACTTGCTAAGTGGCAGAGGTTTGATGAAAATATCTGCCATTTGATCTTCATATTTGCAGTAAAGTAGAGTCACATCACCACTCTTTTGAACCTGTCGAACAAATAATAGCTTGATGTTGAAGTGCTTAGTCTATCCATGAAAGACTGGATTGTTGGAGATCGCAATGGCAGCTTGATTATCAACTACTATTTCAGTTATTTGCTTTTGCTCCGTGTTTAGATCAACTAGAAGTTTCCTTAACCAAAAAGCTTGATTAACAGTAGCTGATGCAGCTATAAATTCTGCTTCAATAGTGGATTGAGCTACTGTTTCCTACTTCTTTGAACTCCAAGAGAATATACCTAATTCGAGGGGGGGGGGGGGGAAACAGTAACCGAAATTACTTTTCAAATCATCAAACGAGCAACCCCAATCACTGTCCGAAAAACCAATGAGGTTCATCTCTTTTTGCTTTAAAAATGTAACTCCATAATTTCAAGTCCACTTTACGTATCTGAGTACTCTTTTCGCAACTGTCATGTGAGTTTCGTTGGGACAAAACCTGAATCTGGAGAGAATACTTACATCATTTAAGATGTTAGGTCTGGTTGTTGTTAAATACATTAGACAACATACCAAAATTTTGAACTCAACTTCAATAACCTCAGGAGAACCATCATCGTTAACCAACTTCTCCTTTTGATTCATAGGAGTATTCATTGCTTTGCAATCTTCCATCTGAAATTTTTTAAGTATCTGTTTTACATAAGTTCCTTGACATATGAACACTTCATCTTTGTTTTGTGTGATCTCAATGCCGATGAAGTACGACATCAGAACAAGGTCTGTCATTTCGAAGACTTTTTCCATTTTGAGTTTGAACTGATTAATTTGGTCAAGATTGTTCCCTGTAATTAACAAATCATCTACATAAAGAGAAATCATTAAGCTATTTGTACCTTCATGCTTGACATATAATGTGAGTTCAGATTGACTTTTATGAAAGCCAAGACCCACAAAATGATCATCAATTCTTCTATACCATGCTCAAGGAGCCTGTTTTAGGCCGTATAAAGCCTTTTTTAACAAGTAGAGTTTATCTTCGTTCCCTCTGCTTACAAAAACTTCAGGTTGTTCAACAAAAATTTCTTCTTGCAAATCTTCATTTAAGAACGCAGATTTAACATCAAGTTGGAACACTTTCCAACTATTTTAAGCAGCACGAGCAAACAGTAACCTTACCGTGTCAAGCGTAGCAACAGGTGCAAATGTTTTCGAATAGTCCACTCCAAACACTTGTGTATATCCCTTTACAACAAGTCTTGCTTTGAATCTGTTAACTGAACCATCAAGATTTGTCATTGTTATGAAAATCCATTTTACACCAATTATTTTTCTGTTTAGAGGTCGATCAACCAACTCCCAAGTTTTATTTTTTACTATCATCGACAACTCCTCATACATTGCAGCCATCCAATGCTGACTGTCTTTTGCATCACAGAACACTGCAGGTTCACAAACAACTACATTACACCTTTGATAGATATTAGACAGAGACATAGTAGCTCTTACCGGAGCATCATCAACTGAAGCATCTTGCCCCTAATCTCTAGGTTCTTCTTATTCTAAAATCATGCCACCATTGATTGAAATGTTTTGTGAATTAAAAATATGGTTCACCTTGGTTGATTCTTCCCAATTCTATTTCTCATTTTTAATAAAATGAATATCTTTGCTCACTATAATTTGACCAGTATGTGGCTGGAAAACTCTATAAGCTTTGGATATAGTGTTATACCCAATAAAAATTTTGGGTTCTGCCTTTTTATCAAGTGCATCTCACTTGACCCGTGGAATATAAGTGAAATAAAGCCGACAAAATATTCTAAGAAAATTTAAAGAAGGTTTGTAACCATACCAAGCTTCAAATGATGTCAACTCTTTTACAGCTTTCGTCGAAATTGGATTTTGTAAGTACATAGCAGTGTTTGCTCCTTCTCCCCAAAAGCATTTTGGAAGATTTTTTTCATGAAGCATGCATCTCCTCATCTCCATTATGAATCTATTTTTTCTTTCACTGACTCGATTTTGTTGAGGAGAGTATGGTGCTGCGAGTTGATGTTCAATTCCAGCATCTTCACAAAACCTGCTAAACGTTTTTGAAGTGTATCCCCGTCATTATCCGACCTTATAGTCTGAATCAAACATCCACTTTCATTCTCAACTCTTGATTTAAAATTCCAAAACACACCAACAACTTCTGATTTTTCTGTAAAAAATAAATCCTACACATTCTTGTTAGATTATCAATAAAAAGGATGTAATAGACATTACCATTTAGTGATGGTGTTCGTTGAGGACCGCAAAGATCAATATGAACTAGGTGTAACTTTCTCGAGGCGTGTTTTGGGAAATGGTTGCATGTGTTGCTTCCCAAAATTACAAGCCCGACAATGAGACATGTCATCATCAATGTCAGTGAGTCCTTTAACCAGCTTATTTTATTGCATATGAAGCAACCCTCGATGATGAAAATGCCCAAGTCTTTTATCCCAAATCTCAGTAGCACAAGGTCTGGATTTAAAATCCATCTGCTCATTTTCTATTGGATTTCTTTCATTTCAACATTGAACAAGTCTTTGCCGCTAACATCTTTGATTAGGTACTGTTTATTCTCAAACAATACTTTGTAGCATTTATCAAGAAATAAACCAACACTTAACAAATTTTGATCAATTTACGGTACAAATAAAACATCTTAAATAAACGTTGTACCTCCATAGCTTGATATAACTACTGTACCTTTTCCCTTGACTTCCAGGTGCTCACCATTTCCGATCCTCACTCTTTTGACTTCGGTGTCTTTTAATTCTTCAAAGAGTTGTTTATCATATGTCATATGATTTGTGGGTAAAAAACACCAGAGATCCTCCATGTTTGTCACTTGTAACACATCAGTCCCTATTCTTTGTCTCTGTAATAAACCGGTCATTTATGTTTTAAAAATATAACAAACATATCCTTGTTTGTAATAAATAAGTCCTTCATGTCTGTAATAAAAGATCCCTCATGTTTTCAATTTGTAATAAACAGGTCCTTCAAATTTTTAGAAAATGATCTGTTTGTTACATTTTTAAAACATAAGGGACCGGTTTATTATCGAGACAAAAAATAAGGACTGATGTGTTACAAATTACAAACATGGAGGACCTCTGGTGTTTTTAACCCTATGATTTGTGCACCCACTGTTAATCAACCAGTTTTCACTCGATTCTATGTTTGAAAAACAAGTGACCACAAATAGTTGATCTTCTTCTTCGTGATCAGCTACACGTGCATCTGCTTCTTGCATATGCATCTGACCTTTTACTTTACAAATTGCAGCTTCATGTCCAAGTTGATTACATATGGAGCATTTAGCATCAGGTCTCCTCCAACACCTGTTTAGGGGATGATCTTTAATTATACAATGGCGGCAAGGCGGGTAGGATTTTCTGACATCTATTTCTTTTCTTTTTTGAAAATTGATAGATGAATCCTCACTCATTGACTTGAAAATTTTATTATTTTTATACATTATGATGTCTTGATGCTTTGTAGGTAATGCACCTTCAATCACCCCTTCTTGCCTCATAGACCTTCTCTGCTCATGTGCTTGCAAGGCATTTAAGAGCTGTGTAAGGGAGATATTTGAGAGATCTTTGGTGTTCTTCAGAGTAGTAATGGTTGCTTCAAACTTCTTTGGCATAGTTACTAATATCTTTTCAACAATCCTGGAGTATTTTAATTCAGACCCAAGCAATCTCACCTTGTTGGCAACGCTGAGAAGTCTATCTGAATACTTTTTCACGCACTCAGACTCCTTCATCTTCTGCAACTCAAAATCCCTAATTAAATTTAGGACTTTCATTCCACGAATCGTTTCATCTCTTTCGTACTCGCGTTGAGGTAATCCAAAATTTATTTGGCTGTTTTGAGAGACATTATTCGTGTGAATATCATCTGAGATACAGCTGCAAATAGACAAGCTTTTGCCTTTGATTTTCTCGTCTTCTTTACCTTAATTACTTTTATATGTTCCATAGTAGGATTTGGTGGAAGTTGAGGAATTTTGTAATCCTCTTCTACTGCTTCCCAAAGATCTAAAGCTTCCAAGTAAGTCTTCATACGAACTGCCCTTATTTGATAATTGTCTCCATCTAAGATTGGTGGTGCAGCGATTGAAAATTCTCTTTCTATTTTAACCTCACAAATCCCTTAAGAAGAGGGCTCTGATACCACTTTGTTGGTGTAGAAGGCAGATATTTAATGGTGACAATAATTGAAAGATAAAGAAGCAGAGGAGTTACAGGGATATGAAAAGAGAAAACTTAATTCATTTAATCGAATTTCTTGTTTAAATACATATAAAAGTCACTAACACGCGTTAAATGACTGACATAAGTTAAATCGAAACCACAAGTAAACTAAAGCATGTTTAGAGAACTTTAAGTATGACGTTTCCTAATAAAGACCAACAAAAGACTAACAGAAAACACAAGAAGGACCCATAAACTGGACCTGCATTAACTAACAACTTCTAAATAATGTTAAGAAAAACAACCTATTGCCAACGAAATACGGAGACTGGTAGTATTTGGGAAAACCGGCAATGAAAAAAGTGCAACAGGCAACAACATTATGGGTGAAAAGAGTTTCAAGTCAACAACATTCACGGAAACGAAATGAGTTAATGAAACTGTTTTAGCACAGACAAACGATACCGTACATGGGAAAAATATTGAAATAATCGACACTCAGGTTAAATGAATATTATTATTTTTCATTAATACACGATTACTTGTTATACCGGCTTTGCACAAGATTTATACTATGATTTAAGTATTGCAGGTCGATTATTGTCAGTCTTCAGAGAGAACCCGCCGCTGTTATTCAAAGTGCAATTAGTGCGCACAAGGTAAACCCTCAGTTTGATGCAATAGCCTCCAAACCAACACCAGAAGATAAACCTCACAAGGTGACAAGCTCAGCCAAGAAACTGTATGTATAGGGACTCGGACTCATGACCTTTCGTCATATTATTAGTTCTTTCAGTGGAGAAGGAAAAACATGTAGTGCAGTTTCTACAAGCTCCTTTTGGAAGACAAATATTTGATTACGTGATTATTGTATTCACTCGCAAGAACATAGTACATGAGGAAACTGATGATGACGGTGTTTCTGACAAACGTTTGGAATTGATGGGGAGATGCTACTGAAAAATCTCCCTGCCCAGCTTCAAAGTCCTCCTCCCCTTCCTAAGACGCCTCCCTCCGGTTGCCTAGAAGTGATGCCATTGAAAGATCTCCCTACCCAGCTTCGTTCCCTACCCCTGTTTTGCTTGTTTGCATGCATGCAGATTTTTTTCGCTTCTTCCTTCCATGGCCACCAAAACCCTAATGACATGCAAAACAATAATACCATTAATACCCTCTCCCCCTCCCACCCCAACCCAATGTTTACCTCGATATCTAGTCGCTACCTCTTTAGTAACTCATTTTCCTAAACCCTGCCTGCTTCCCTTCCTAACTCCAGTATCTTTACCACCGCCGTATTAACCATCCAACATGCCATCAAAGCAAGTAATGCCTCTCTTTTTAGTGACCAGCAACAATACTCCACCGTTTTCCATTCCTCCAGCCACCCTTTGGTTCAAGTGCCCCAGCTCAACCCCATCCCCTCATCCTCGCTGTTCCCAAAATATTTCCCTGGTAGAAACAGTAAGGGGCATTCCTTTTCCCGTCCCTCAAAAGCCTACAGACCGTTAAGATTCCGCCCATACCTTCCTTCTCCCTTGAAACCCAACAGTGCTTTCAAAATCAACAAACCCAGCAACAGTACCATTCAGCCTCACCTAGTCACTGAATCTGCCTCCATAGTTAACTTCCCTAAGCAAAGCCCTCTCCTCCCAACTCCGCTTCACCACAGATCCTAGGCTCAGGTTGTTTCGCACCCAGATACCAAATCCTCAATGATTATAGAAAGAGTGAGTTGATTTAAATCAACAATGGTGTTCTCGTATTCCCTGAAGATGCTCCAACCGGCGGCAAGGAACTAATGTCGGATCGAAGGGAAAACAAAGACCGCAATTCATCAATTCTATGTAAAGAACTATCTCATGGTTCCGAACAGACAAAGAAGTTTCACCAACAGTTGGGAAGCGGATTGTGACAATTTTAGGGATACACCACCGATCCCTCAACTTCACCTCTTCTTATGGATGAAATCACTTATATTTTATTTTGAAGAGAGGTAGCACATTTTTGGGTTAGATCCTGTGAAGATTATCTCCTAGAATATCTTCCAGATTCGAAGGTAAACCTAAGTTGGTCCTTTTTTTCCTTCTAACGTTTTTAGGGGTTGATGTGACTCTAACATCCGAGGGAGGAACGGATTTTTCTTTATTCACCAACGATAGTATGGGGGTGAGATTTACGGTAGAAATAGCTTGAATAGGCTCCACATTCACCACAACTACATCACTTATCTCATGGTCGCTTTCAGGTTCGTCTATCAATGTTCTTTTTGACAACTCAAAGATGCTCTTCAACACCTATTCCAGTTGGACACCTCTTGAGGAAGGTTTCCGAGGACTACTTTTGGGGGTAGTCTAAGGATACACCTGATGAGTTACCTGGGGGGTCATTGTGGATGAAGATATTTTTAACTCTAACCGATATCTCAACCACCTGAAGAGACCTTTTCCTCTTCGTTTGGTTTTTTTAAGCCACGAGACTTGTTCTTTTCTTCACCCATTGTTAAGAACGGAGATAATTTCGAAGATGAAGATGAAGGGTCAACCGTTTTATTCCTCAAAAAGCTTTACCAGGGGGATGAGCTTTATCACTAGTTTGGATGCGTTTCCGAAGAAGAAACCAGTTATCACGAAAATTCGAGTTTTAGATATCTATAGGGGTGGAAGAACCCCTAATTCTAGAAGTCACACGATTGGCATCCCAATTTGAGATATTAAACCACCTCCAAAGTTTATATCATTCAAGATTAATAAATTATTCAAGCATCAAGGGTTAAAAAGAAAATGAGTTTACTTTAAAACATTTTTACCTCTTAAGAACCAATTTCCTAGCCTTTGGAATAAACAGAAGAAAATGTGAAAACTTGAAAGGAAGAGATAAACTAAGTATTTATAAAGGAGAAATTGAAGGGAGGTGAAGGGTGTACTTAAAAGAAAATCCTAATCGACACGTTACCTAGGGTACTAGCATACTCACAAGTGTGTGTTTATGGGTGAATGACACTTGGCACAAGAAATGATGCATATCTAAAAGATCTTTGACGCTAACATACGTCAAATCCAAAAGGAGTTACAGTAAGATGAGGTCATTATGACCAAGAGATAGATTATACACCCAAAACAAACTTTATAAAGTATAAACCGAAGGGCAGGTAAAAAGGCTAATGCAAGGTAGTTAGTAAATAAAGCCCAAAATATTTCTTTATTAAAGTATAACAAATTTCCAAGGAGCCCGATCCGAGGAGGTGTGATGATCCGAGGAGGAGTGACGATCCGACGAGGTGTGATGATCCGAGGAGATGATCCCAGGAAAAAGAAACTCTGGATACCGATTAGTCATTGCTCATACATCTTCACAAGGACTACGAGGCTATTGATAAGAGAAGGAAAATATAGGATATAATAGCAAGTTTTATTATTATTATACATGTGGGGTCTTATTAAGGACTAAATTAGAGCGAACATAAGGATTGAGGGGGGTAAGTTGTTAGACCCATAAAAGTTGTTTACAAATAGTAGAAATGGGGGGTGAGAAAGTCCATTTATTAATGAAAAATGTGTAATTTCACCACCTAATCCATACATTATATTAAAGACCCTCCCTTTTTCGGAAAAGGGCCAATGATTAATGAATGATTGAGACATTTATTCCTTTTATCTACTTTTCTCTCTACATTATTCGTTTCTCTCTCTCTAAAATCACTCTCATACAAATATTTTTTGTCGTTGACTCTCATACGAACATTGCTTAGTGCAAATCGAGTAAGTCGAAAACCTTCAAGTAAGAAGATATGCGTGGATCAAGAGGAGAAAAAACTTTGCTAGCTAGAGGTAGTCTTTTTCAGAGTATTAATATCAGTATAAAACATAATTTTTCTTTGAGAATGAAACTATTGTATCTAAAATTCATGTAGTTCTTCAGCATGATACTCATGTACTTATATATCCTCTGGACCATCAATTTCCAATTGCTTCGAAACCTATTGTTGACCCAACTATCAATGAGTCTTCAACTCCTGCAACTTATTTTATTCAATATATTGCTACCGAATTTGTTCATTGTTTTCAAAAGTTGGTTGTACATGAGCTATTAACTATGGGTGTCCTCATTTTTTATCCTACAATATGAGTTTGTATTTCAAATAATAGTGTTTATAGAGAGGTTATGTTTGAGTTTAGCCCATAGCCTTATTTTTTTGGCTATGAGACAGAAGGAAATTCTTGTAAGTTGATAGAAAAACAACATTCAAAGTTTTTATGTCGAAAGCTAAAAATGTTTAGGTTTGAAAGTTCTTATAAGTCAGAAAATCCTTCACTTGTAAAACTGGCCTTCTATATTGATAATGACACTATTTTTAGCACATCTAATATAGCTGAAGTTATGCAAAATGAATATTCATACTTATTAATTTATTCAGTTAATGAATGAAGAAATCAAGCCTGAAAATGATATAATTGTCATTGGTGTGGTAAGATTATAGTATGAGGGTAGTTTTAACAATATGCAGGATGTTTTAAGTGTTTTGTGTAAGGTAGTGAGAGAAAAAAAGTGTGTGCTAGTATTAAATGTGTCTAGAAAAAGTCAAACCTCTAAAATGAAGTTGGTTGGGATATTTGTACTTGTTTTATGACCTATGCATCATACTAAAAAGGTCCTGGATCTGGGTCTAACCTTTATGGGTTATAAGCCTGAGGATAAACATGTAAAAAGGCTTAGTAAGTAGCTTAGTCATTAGTAGGTAGCTTATTCATAGTTAATCAGTTCAGATCGTTTTCTGTGGTAGTGGGTGCTAAATGTCCGAACAACCCTACGGATAATTACCTTGACATCGTCCTGAATAAATCTGATCCATATCAATAGCCCCTTTAAGTCTTTCAAAAGGATTTTGGTAGAGTTAACCAGTGAAGATTTAAAAAAAAATCGATGTTGCACTCTGATCGGATCCGAAGAGGTTACTTCTATACTTTGTGAATCTCAAAGGTCAGATTTTTTAATAGTGACATGTGTCAATCTTGGGTTGGACCTCTGAGGCACTTTTTCTCCTAGGTAATTGCACATATTTCACAAAGTTAATAGGGTGCACTTAATAGCCACTAATCATTATTTTAGATTGATTCATCTTCCCTAAACAAACCTTTGCAATTCTTACCTCTGTATGAAGACTTATCACCATTGTTTCATCCATTTTCATTTTCACCAGAGAAATTCTAGAGAGAGAAAGATTAAATCATTTCTTACCTCCAAACCTGGGCAATTATATGTTCACGGCTAGAAGCGCTCTAGTAAAAGGAGGGTGGTCAAATTTGTTTGAATTAGAAACAGAGAAAAGAGAGGCTCGTATCGGTGTCGGACTACCAGCTTCTCATGGTGGACTGATCGTACAAACGATCCCTGAACTTGACCGAAGTTCTTCGTCATCGAGGACATCAGTGTTTCCAAAACCACCTTTCTTCCCATCTTTATCCCCTGTAGCATCCGATCTTTAATATAAGAAACCTAAAAACAAGAAAACCAAAAACTAGAGACTCAAAAACCCGAAGTTCAAAAGCCATCACCTAAATAAAATGCAGTTTCTAGTGTTAGGAAATCTTCACCTTTTGCTTGCCATGTGATTAGACACTCAAGAAGCCATCCCACAAAGGGTCACCCGTCTTTTAAAAGCAAAAAAATAATCCACATTCTCCCTTAGGCATTAGTTTAGAGGCAATAAACCCTCCTTCAGATTCTAAGCCATCTGAACAACCACCCAACATCATTGAAGAAACTAGTTCAGGGGCTGATACACATTTTGAGGAGTCCGAACAAACTGAAGACACTACTTCAGGTCGAATGAACAGAGGAAAATTAGGTCTTCCAAACACTGAAACTCTTCCAGAGTGTTTGGAAGGAAATGCGGGGCCAAACTTAAAAAAGGTTAGTGTGAATATCTCTTAGCCCTTTAAATAATCGTCTACGTATACACTCATACTGCTGAGTTTGGTTAAATCAGGGCCAAGTGGGGCTTTCTGGAGTCCATTAAAGTGAGGATCCCCATCATTTCAGACACTCCCATGGACTGTAAGTCCAATGAGTTAGTAGTTTATACCGAACTAGTTAACTGGGGGCATAGATTTCTCTTGGATCTAGAGATTGTCCGATACTTTCATTTCATAAGATTGTATCCCAGTCAATTGGGCCTAAATGCATGGTACACCCTGATGGCTAGTATCATGGCCTCTAGATTATCAAACATCCCTCTCCCCATGGATAAATTTGCAGCTTTGGCAGGCCTATGTAAGAACCACCATATTCCTTTCTATCATTACAACATGGATAATGATTATAAGATGGTAAATGATCTGCTGGAGTCACAAAAGCAATGGAGGACCCAATTCTTCTTCATGAGTGGTGCTTGCGAGAATGGGAGGAACATCAAATCATAGAGAACCCAAGGCAACTTATCAATCGTTGGAAAAGTTCAAGTAACTCTCTACTTAAATTTATCTTTTAATTTTCTCACCTTATATTCTTCTTCTAAAATATTGGTTGTAAATGTTTTGTAGTTTTCTCCAAAATGTCCACAGACCATTTGGAGGCACGAAATAAACTTCATCAAGTTGAATGCATGGGCATAAGAAAAGTGGGGGCTCGAGTTCCACATGGTTTTCACCTTGGAAAACATGGTGAGAACTCACTTGTGGAATATTATTTGGAGCAGGGACCTCACCTAGGAACAATTGACAACCCTCCCCTCATCGGATGATATTCTGAGGAATACTTAGGCCACGGATGGCAAACTTTACCTGCCAGCCGGGAATAAATGCCCCAATCACTTAGACAAAATTATAAAGAAGAAAAAGAAGAAAACCGAGGCAAGTCAAATCCATCAGACTTCTGAGGGTGCTGATCCAGAAAATCCAGAAGGAATCAATGATGCTTTATTAGAGGCTGTTGCAGCAACTGTTGGAGAAGCTGGTGGATTGGAGCAGCAATCTCAACCCAAGAAAATGGTTCACAAAAGAGGTCACCAAGGAGGTCAACATGGGGCTAGGAAAAAGATATCCCACCCAATCCTTCCTTTCTAGTTTTCCCAACATCTGAACAACCTACTGTTGGAGGAAATATTATCTTTAATGAGTTCCGAGATATGTACTTCATTGACTTTGATAAAGATGACCTCAATTAGAATTTCTCTCAAACCCATATGGCCAATGGTCTGACCTATAATGGCGAGTCGTATGAAATATCTGATGATCAGGATACCTTGAGCCATGCAATTTTAGGCTACATTAGGCCAATAGTTGATTTAGAAAGGGAGATTAGGATGCAGGCTAATGATCTTCGCTCCCTCACCACAGAGAATCAGAATCTAAAGAACTCTTTTTATTTTGAACAACAAAAAGTAGAAGTTCTACTTAAAGACAAGGAAGAAATAAGTTCCAAACTGACTTAAGCTAAGACTGCCTACAAAGATCTCAAGTCCAAACATTCCAAACTGGAACCTACCACTTCTCAAGAGATCAAGTATTTCAAAGAGGAACAGACCAACGCTAGCACCATAAAGACTTTATTTGAAGATAAGGAAAAGTTGGAAAAGCTCCTCAAAGAAAAAGATGATGAACTTGCTTCCTTTCAGAATAAAAATAGAGAATAATTAGATGCAGCAGTAGAGATTTATGTTGCATGAGTGGTAAATTCCTTGGAGCAAAGAGATGAACTGGTCAAGTCTGACATGGTTTTACTATTCCACCAGACTTGCCTAAAGAAGAACCTAGGGCCTTTGTGGCAGTATGTGCCCATTAAGGAGCTACCTCTTCATACCATGCTTGATGAGGACAAATATGGTTATTCTTCAGTAAGTGATATTAATTTCGAAGGAGGAGAAAGCAGACGTTCCAGCTTGGATACCACAAGTCCTCCTAAAAACATATGTCGGAAAAAGAGCGAAGGGAATGAACCCTAAGGCTACTATAGTTGTTTGGTTTTTTAATCTTTCAAACTTAATTACTTGGAAGGCGAAGGTATTTTTTGTTCTTACCAGTCTTCTTAGTTAAACGATGTAAGTGTTTAATAGACTTTACAAAGGTGTTAAATAGACTCTGAGAAGATGAAATCCCTTTTTTTCCTATAACATACCTTATGAGGGATAATAAAAGATAAGTAGGAAAATTAAAAGGAAGTGTTTTCATTAGGGAAATATTGTAAAAGATATAAATAGAAGTAGTTATATGAGAAAGTAGAAATATATAGGGACTAAATGTGTAATAGGGACAAAATGTGTAATAAATAGTAATTAAAGTGTGTGGGGCCCGTGATAATGCTATAAAAGGACCACACACAAGCTGGCCAAGGGATGAATTATTATAATATTACTTTCTCTCTCTACTTAGTCTTGTTGTGAATTTCTCTCTCTAAAAAGGTGCATTCACAAGAGTCTAGGTTTTCACTGTTTAGTCCTCCAAACATTCACCTAACACAAAATTAGCCTAGAGCAATTTCTTATTTTATCAGTGGCGTCGTATGTGGGATTATGGAAGAGCAAGGGGGTGACTTTGTTAACGAATACGGATTATCGGAACGATGTGCGAGGCGCATGGGGGCAAGTGCACAGGAGAAACCTTTGATGACTCAATTTTGTTGACTCGAAGGGACGAACTACTGCTAGAAATTGAAAAACTAAGGGCAAAAGAGAAATCGTTCAGGCAAACCTTCGATCCGAGGTGAGGAGGGAGCCTGACAGAAGAAAGGAAGAGCGCGCGACCGACTTTCATCCTAGAAGCAGAGATGACAGATATAAAGGTCACGAGCGACGTTCTTCGAGGATGAAAGAAAAACGCTACCTGGAATCTGACGATTCAAGCGATTATTCTCGTTACAGTTTGTCAGAATCGTCTCCTAAGAGGAATCACATAAAGAAAAGACATTGTCATAGGCATTGGGGATCACCAGAGGGGGAGAATTTCGTAGTGAAAATCTCTAAGGCAAAGGACCTATCACGTTCATGCTAATGAGCAGGGCCATGACCACATGAATTTTCCCTCTAGGAACCAGCATGTCAACCAGCGGAATTCAGAGTGGCAGCATCAGTATACTTTGCCATCCGAAGAAGGACTCTATTTTCCAAACCATGAACATTTGAGAGCAAATATCTACAGGCCGTCCATAATTGGAGAGCATCTCTGTTATCCTCGGAAATTCTAGCTTGCAACCTCCGAAAGCCCTTTGATATTTCGAAGTTAGAAAAGTTTGATGGGACGCACGATACTGATAATCACATCGAACAGTTCAAGAATTTGATGATAAATTTCGATGACGATAATAAGTTGATGTATAGGGTGTTTTCTCAAACTTTCAAAGGGGTGGCCTCCAAGTGGTATAACAGGCTTCTACAGTGCTCGATAAAGAATTTTGACATGTTCTGGAGTATTCTCAGACAACACTTTGTGGGTAGCAAGAAGTTTCGAGCTAATGCGGACACAATATTCTATTGCAAGCAAAAAGTGGTATAATCTATTGAGAGCTTGAAGTACTACACCAATAGATTCTTCAAAACTAAAACGGATATGGAGTATTGTAAAGCTTTTGTGGCACTCGCGGTGTTCATGATGGGGCTTCTCCCCGGATTATTAAAGGACACAGTAGCCGAAAGTCAGGCAATGACATTCGGGGCACTACTGGATCAAGTCGAGAAGAGGATTTTAATGGAGGAGACTCAAGCATCCCATAAATGGTCAAGCGATCAGTTGGAGCAAAACCAATTTCAAAGGACTGACTCTAATAATCAAGGTCCGTGTACTAATGTTCTAGCAAAACCATTTCGAACAAATGGATTCGTCCGAACTATTTTGCGGAGTTAACGGAAAATGTGGGTACAATATTCGATAAGGCAAGATCAACGGTGCAGTTCAGAAAACCTTTTCTGATTCAAACTCCGAGGGAGAGTAGAAGTGTTAACAAGTTTTGTAAGTACCATGAGGTGGACAAAGATCCAGGGAGACGAGTTTCCAAAAGCTTCCTAAGTCATACTCGGGGTGCTCCGCAGGAATCTGGGTAATCAGGCCTGCTTGAACGGTAGTATCACGAGCATTGAGATTGTTTGCGCACTTAGCCGCATAGGCATTCACGGCTTTTTCTTTTTCATCCTCGACCTGCGTCGGAAAGTCCTCGATCTACTTTGCTAACTTATCATGATCTTCTTTCACTCTTTTATAATCAGCAACACAATCATAGAATCCTTGGCATGCGAGGCGGTGCGCTTTTTGATATTCGGCCAACAGTTTTTCTTGGGCCTCTGTCTTCTTTTGGTGAAGGTCTCTCTCTTCCTGACAACACCTCTCAAGCATCACCACGTAGCTTTCGGAGGCAGATAACTGTTCATAGAGCGCATTTGCTTGACTTTCTAGGATAGCGTGCTGTTTCTTCGCCTCTTTGAGTTGAGAAGCAGCTAACGACGCTTTGAATTTGTAGTGGTTATTTCAGTTCTCGAGATGTTACATCCTCCTCCCCATAATGACTGAACCATAACGTAGACTACGGATATTCAGGGAAAACTCGTCATGAGGAGGAATTTTGAAGGAGCTTGAAGGTGAGCCAAGCACCGTGGGGTCAAAGTCCGAGGACTCCCCGGTAATAATATTGATGTCAACACTCTGCGCAGGATAACTCTGAGGGACAGGAAGTGGCCCAAGTCCGGGGACTCCTTCGATTGGGGCGGGACTTGAAGCTTGAGTAAGGGGCGAGTTGGGAGTCCGACTCGAGTATTCCATCCTCTCTGTTTCTGGCTCATATTACTCATTTTTGACATCAGTGTCCTGCGCGTTTTCGGGGGCATCATTTGATATTCTCGCCTCCTCGGATGATCCTTAGAGTCTTTTTTCTTTCTCGGAGGGAGCGGTCTCCTCGGAGGAGAAGTTTCTACAGGTGTCCCAATATTTACCGATTAGGATGGTTCTTGGTGAGTAACCAATCTTTCGGTATCGAGGGGAAGCACTTGGGTGGATACCTCATCGTCGGACTGACCAAGGTGTTTTTTAGCACAAGAGCTCTTTGGAAGATAAATCACTATGTCCTTCTTGGTCACACGCTCCATAACTTCTTGTTCAGACGGAGGGGCCATTAGTCCTCTCATCCTAACCCGGTCAAGGGGATTCAACCTCCACAGTCGACTCCTAACCAGATTTTTGTTTGTGAAGCATAGGTGGAATCGGTTTTCCCAGTGTTCTTTGGCCCATAGGTGGAGTTTGGTGAACATATCAGTAGCGCTCTCCACATAATCTATATAGGGCTTAGACACCCCAGTAATAGCTGCAAAAACGAAAACATAAATATATTTTATTGGCACAACAATATTCGAGGAGGTCGAGTAGAATGGAGAGAAAGGTTCTTACATTTGTTGGTCCACATTAGAGAAAGCTTGTGAGGATTCGAGGGAGTTGCTTCTGACCCCATCTCCCAGTGTCCAGAGAAGAACACAAACTTTTGGCTCCATTTCTTGTCGGCCTCTAGTAGATCGTTTTGGACCTTCTATCCTCGGGTTGAAGGTCAACGAATAGAAAGGGGAGAAGAGATTATTTGATAAGCCATCCAGTCCGATGAGCTGCTCTAAGGAAAATTTGTGGCCCAAGATCCTTGAGGCCATGATACAGGCCATCAGGGTGAACCACATATTTGGGCCAACTTGGGAGGGAGAAAGATCTATTCTAGCCAAATATTCGATGAAAAAAGGGTCTCAGGGATACCTTAGCCCCCAATTCATGATCTCGGTATAAACGACTAGTTCATTATCCCTCACTGACAAAAGTGTCTCACCTTCCGAGGGGAATCTGATCGTCATGTAAGGTGAAATGCACCAACGAGTCCTCAGCATGGGCTCCTCGGATGGCGAAAAATACTTAATTTTAATGGTGTGTCGGGCCATCATATGTTTATTCTCGATGCCTCGAATGTTGCGACTAACGATAACATCCAGCTCTAAGGGTAGCTTAATATCTCCCTTCGATTTTGGGGCAATCCAACGAGCTTGCTCTTCGAAGATTGTTAGGGGGGGTTTCTTATCAACTTCTAGCAAGTATTTTAAAACCTTTTGTCCTCGGTTGAAAGTTAATGAGTAAAACGGGAAAGACGGATTCCTTGTTAAGCCAGCTAATCTGATGAGCTGTTCCAAAGAAAACTCGTTGCCCGAAATCCTCAAGGCCATGATATATGCCATGAGGGTGAACCACATATTTGGACCGGCTTGTGATGGGCAGAGGTCGATCTTAGCAAAGTACTCGATGAAACATGGGTCTAAGGGATACCTTAACCACCAATTCATAATTTCATTATAAACAATTAATTCATTATCCCTAACTGATAAGGGAGTCTCACCTTCTGAAGGGAATCTAATGTTCATGTACGAGGGATGCATCATCGGGTCCTTAGCATGGGCTTTTCCGAAGGTAAAAAGTATTTGTAAGATATGTTGTGCAGGGCAACCATATTTTTGTTTACGATCCCTCGAATGTTATGGTCTGCAATGGCATCCAGTTCTAAGGGAAGAGTGATGTCTCTCTTAGATTTAAGGGCGATCCGACGAGCCTGCTCTTCGGACATTGTTGGGAGAGCGGTAATCGTTCCACTAGAAGAGCTCGAGGGAAGGTTAATAGCCTTGCTCTGCTCTGTAGGAGAATTTTCTTGAGTTTCTGGTTCCAGATTATCCGAGGCAACTACTTTCCCTTTATCAGCTAAGGATTTGTTTCGCATTTTTTGAGCATCCTCTTCAGTAATGGTTGTTCTTAATGGGGAAAGTCGAGGGCTCCCGGTTGCCGTTATTGAAGAAGTGGTTGGAAGGCTTGACCCAGACGAATTAGTTTTCCGAGGAGGGTTTTTAACTTCTAAAGCCAAAGGGGGGTCTGGGGTTGCTGTGGGAGTTTCTTTGGAACGTTTGTGTTCCTGAGAGCTTTTTTTATCCTTATGATGTCTTTTTCTTTTTCCAGAAGAATGCTTTTGGTGTCTATCTTTACCCATGAGTTCGAGGGGACCGAGATCAGAAGCTTGGTTTTTTTGAGAAACTTCGAGGGGTATAATAGCAGCAGAGTTTTACGATGGAGGCCAGGAACCGTAGAATATGGTGACAGAAGGTTGGGGTTGAGGCTCAATGTATTCTCCAGCAACAACTCTTTCTTGAAATCTTTTACTGATTAAAAGCCACTATGGAATTCGACGAGGTTTATAAGCCAATTTTCTCTCTCCATGAATTTTAGAGCGAAATGTTTGGAGTGTGAATGAAAGAGCTCAATATTTATAGAGGATATGGGATTTTAGGGTAAGATAGGCCTAAGGATATTTCCCTTTGTTTGCCTAGGGGAATTATGGGTAACATAGGCACAAATATGATTGATTTGAAAAACGTGGGAGAAGATGAAGAGTCAATCGAATGATGAAAAGTATTGAGAAACGGGATAAGATCTCTAAAGAGATTTTGTGACAGGGAATTACGACTAATGATGTCATGAAAAAGGTGGAAGTTTTTTTATTCAGGTATGCAAGTTCGCACTGATATTTTCGATGAGTCCAATCCTTGCAATTTATTAACTATGTGTGGGAAGCTATATCATGTTGAGACAATTAATTTTGATGAATATTATTGATGAGAGGCATGGTTCAAGCTTTGTTAAAACATTGCAAGGATTTGGGGGGATACTAACCAGTACATATTGCATAAAATTTTCGAAGAGGGAAGATGTTTAAAGAGTAAAAGATGTTCAAAAAGAGATTTTTGAAGAGAAAAGGTATTTGAAGAGAATATTTTTTGCATAAGATGTTTAAAGAGTAAAATATTTTTGAAGAGAAAAAATATTCGAAGTGGAATTATACGACGACAGAGAGAGAATAGAAGATATTCGAGGAAGTGCATTTTCAAGAAGAACCGAAACGAACAAGATAAGATTCGGAGATGTCTTCGCAGTCCAAGTAAAAATATTTTTACTCGGACTGGGGGGCTACTAATGAGGGAGAATAAAATACAAGTAGGAAAATTATAAGGAAGTTTTTTCATTAGGGAAATATTGTAAAAGATATAAATAAAAGTAGCTATAGGAGAAAGTTGAAATGTATAGGGACTAAATGTGTAATAGAAATATATAGGGACTAAATGTGTAATAAATAGTAGTTAAAGTGTGTGGGGCCCGTCATAATGCTATAAAAGGACCACACACAAGCTGGCCAAAGGAAGGATTATTATAATATTACTTTCTCTCTCTACTTAGTCTTGTTGTGACATTCTCTCTCTAAAAAGGTGCATTCACAAGAGTCTAGGTTTTCACTGTTTAGTCCTCCAAACATTCACCTAACACAAAATCACCCTATAGCAATTTATTATTTCATTAGTACCCTTTTTCGCTTATAGCATACCCTAAAAGGTTTCCTAGTCAATGAATCCCTTTTAAACTTATAGAAATGAAATCTATGTGCCACCAGTGCCTAACAAATCACGTTGAATCCATTTTTTTCTTATAATATACCCTACATACTTTGCGGACTGAACCCCAAAGATACATTTCTTTGGATTTAACTTCAAATTTATAGCTTCTAGGCAAGGAAACATTTATTGGAGATCAACTATCTGTTCATCTTCTTTAAGACTCTTCACCATCATATAATCTATATACACTACCATATTCCTGCCAGTTTGATGTGCAAGTTTTTTGTTCACTAACCTCTGGTAAGTGGCCCCAACATTTTTCAACCTGAAGGATATTACTTGGTAGCAATGGAGGCGTCTATGAGTAATGAAGGCGGTATGATCTTGATCATTCAGATCTACTTGTATCTGATTATACCCTAAAAAGGCATCCATAAAGCATAAGAGTTTGCTGCTTGATGTAGAATCCACAAATTGATCTATCCAATGGAATGGAAACAAATCTTTTGGACATGCTCTATTCAAATTAGTAAAATCAATGCACATACGCCATTTGCCATTCTTTTTTTAACCAAAACAAGATTTGTTGTCCACATTGGATACTAAGATTCTTTAATATGGCCCATCTTGGTTAGCCAGTCGATCTCTTGCACTATTACCTTAGCTTTTTATTTTAAAAATCAAATTCTCTCTCAGAGAAAGAATAGCCACTTGCTCGAAATAGTTAGATCACCCATTTTTGGTGTTCACAAATCTGCACACATACTCCTTCAATGACTAATTTGGCTCTTTGGAACAGTGGAGGATGGTGTCACCATTTCCTTTAACCTTTTTACTACCAACAAATTTCCTTCAGAAGGAAACCCAGAACATGTCAAATATTCCAATGGACCCTTGAGGTAAAACTGTTATACCATTTGATGGCAACTCCTTTAAAGGTTTGGGGGAAAACTTGATAAATTAGTTTATCATTATCATCGAAGTTCATCATGAAGTTCTTGAATTGCTGAAGATAGTTATCTGGGACTTTACTCCCATCACACTTCTCCATATTTGAACTATCAAAAGTCTTCGAAAGATGTCCAGACAAGATTTTGAAGATAAAGGTGATTCCCTCCGATTATGACTACGGCTAAACACCAAATCTTCATTAGGAGTAGAACATCTACCTGGTTCGAATTGGCATGCAAAGGGGTCTATCAACATATGATCAATGTGTAGATGTTTCTTAATTCTGCCCCTTATATCCCTTTTTCTTGGGTGTCTTTTGGTCAACCTTAAGCTTTTCTTCACCCGGCCTTCATCGGTGTTGGATAAAATTGATTCTTCAAGCTCAGTCTCCTCTGAAAAGGTTATTAAAGGAGTCTGATGTTGTACTTATAGGTCGTTTAGACTGATGAATTTTCCTTGAGCTCACCCGAGTTTTAGTGGATTATTCGGGCTCACCAGGCTCATAATTGGGATGTGGTAGAGATCCCTCATAATTTTCCTTCATATCATTTCTTGGATGCCTCTGAGCCATCAACATTTCTAGCTAAGCCTTTAACTGATCATTTTTATCTTGTAAATATTGTTTATCGGTTGTGTTGTTGTTGACATGAGACACAATTGTGTGCTTATTCATATCCCTCGCCCCTTCATCATCCGAAGGAGGAAGGATATCTTGTACACTAGGATTCATCTACTTCGATGACATCCGAACGAATATTTCTCTTACTGGTTTTGAATTTGAAATTCAGGCACCGTCTTCTCCCACCGTGGTCGCCAATTCGGTGTGGTAAGATTGTGGAATGAGGGTAGTTTTGACAATATGCATGTTGTATTAAGAATTTCGTGTAAGGTAGTGAGAGAAATGAGGTGTTTGGTAGTATTAAATGTGTTTAGAGAAAGTCCAACCTCTTAAATGAAGTTGGTTGGGGTATTTATACTTGTTTTATGACCCATGGACCTTATAGATTAGGTCCTAGATCCGATTCTAACCTTTATCTGTTATAAGCCCAAGGATACATATGTAAAAAGGCTTAGTAAGTAGCTTAGTCATTAGTAGACAACTTATTAAGAGTTGTCAGTTTAGATATGTTTGCGTTGTAGTGGTTGGTAAATGTCCAAACAGCCCTTCGGATAAATACCTTGACATCATTCTGAACAAATCTGATACACATGAGTCATCAGTGAAGCTTGATTTAAGTTTCAAGGGGCTCTGGAGTATGCTAAATCTACTTTAAGGATATCTGATGTTGTAAATACTATTGATAATGCAGCCATATATATATATATATATATATATATCCATGTGGTGGCTTATCTAACAAGGATGCTTCTCCAACTGAGACGTTTCCTTCTTTTTGTTTAGAGCAGATTCATTAGATAGTAACTCAGTTTATAAATTTTACCAACTAAAAGACACTTTCAACCAAGCTCGCTTCCCTGTAATTGATCAAAAGATGGTTGAATTTAAGATTTTAGGTAACATAAACTTTTATATCTCATATTCTATCGCTTTTTTAAAAAAATCTATAAAATAATAATACTTTAGATAGTATAATTATGCAAGTTATATTTCTAATCTACAGACACTTCTTGAAGGTGTTGCTCAATATTTGATGAGGGCTCTAAATTTCAGAGTGTTGTTCAAACTAATATCGATGGTGAGAAGTAACTCGAGAACGAGCTTGGTCGTATCGATGAAGTATAAAAAAAATTATATTTTAATTGCATACCAAGACTGAAAGTTGAGACTCAAATGAATGAAGAACTTATGATTAAGTCGTTTATTTTGTATTAATTGGGTAGTGCATTGATTCACAGACGACAAATAATTGGAAGGGGTAGGTTTGGTCATTTTGTTAAGAATATTAATTTCACTAAAGGGAACATACTTTTCGCATATAAAGATAAACTATTTCTTTTTAAGACCAAGTTTAGAATTGTTGAAGATCTTTGGTTTTTTTTGTTATAAATAAGTTTATCGATTTCAATGTCAAGCTGACATTACAAATTCAGAGTTGTAGAAGGAGCTAGCTGCATTAAAGGTGAAATGAACGTGTTCCAATAGATGCTTCTTAGTGAATGGCATGTTAGGGTAAAATATTATGCTACATATATTAGTAACAAGCAATTAAAACTACTCGTGTAACCAGTCTAGAAGCTTAATGTAGGCTGGTTCTTTCTTTTCATAAAAAAAATGAAGTAAACCTTGGAAAATTCTAGTATAACCTTTATGATAAAAAAAATGGTCAAAAAACTAAGAGTGGAGTGATTATTCTCATAATTCATAAATTTTATTCCAATAGAAGAAGGATTATGTTATGAATATCGTTTAGAGATTTCCGAATAAATTCTGAAGTCTTGTTTTAACAATTTCATATTGAAATTATTTTGGTGGTTCTCTAAAATTTTCAACCGGATAAAATCAGAGCTTTTCTTTTGAACAACGAGAATGAATTTTTGTTGTTGTCATCTTCTATTACATAACCATACTTATTTATTCAACCAAAATACTCCAACTGTAAAACAGTTTTATGTCCAAAACAGTTAAAATTTCAAATGATAAACTGACTAAACATTCGAATTATTTTTCCAAATTCAAATTTCCATGAATTTTCATAATAGCCTTATCATTTAAAATAAGTCTAACCCGAACAAGGATCCGTCTATTGGACTCACTAATCATAATATATTCTAACAAGCGTGTACTCCACACTCTCCGACTTGCTCGATAATATATTATGACTAAATTGGTCGACTAGTTAATCCAATTACACTAAAATATCCAACAATCTTCCCCCATTTTAGTGCAATTCATGATTAACTAAAACAAAATCACAACAAATAACAAATTTATGCAGAAATGAAATATCGTGACGATTGAATTTCACATTAGTATATTACACATTCCAAATATTCGAATATCAAGGTGTCAGTAAGGATTGAACCTTTACTATCCATAATGAATACTCGAAGATAATATACACATAAATTTAAATTCTCAAATGTTCTTACTTGACACTATTTTTTATTAGCCTTAGGTCCTTATCCTTCTTAAGCATATCAAAGCCAAGTCCTAGATTCTTGAAGCGGCTAAAATTCATGCTTAAATGGGTCGATCTTTTACTCTTGCACATGCATATACAAATTTTCAAAAGAGCTATTAAGAAGATAAACTTCAACCTCCGTAACTTGCATGTCTGAACACATACTTTGGGATAATACTACTAATGTGTTCCAATCTCTAGATGTTAAGCTTTCCACATTGAATTCAACACCTAATGTCATATTAGATGAGAATTGGTTATCTTAACATGAGAAATTTCAAATGGACTTTAATCCCATCTCAATAGCCGATTTGTGCACAAAATATCTACTTAACCCTTTGGTTAAATTATCGGCTAAATTATATCGAGTTCTCACAAACTCTACTGAAATAACATCATGTGTGATGCACTCACGAATCATATCGTGTCTAACACCTAAGTGTCTAGACATACCTTTGTAAACTTGTCTATACACATTGGCCAAGCCAACTTCATTATCATATCCGATAGATATAGGTAATATCTATTCGGGCCACAATAGAACCCATACATTAAATTTCTTAGCCACTCAACTTCTTTACTAGTTGTTGCTAATGCCACAAACTCGGATTTCATTGTTGAATCAGTAATTCAAATTTGTTTCTTAGATGCCTAAGAGATAACAAGTCCTCCAAGTAGAAATACACATCCACTTGTGAAAGAGTGGGCTTCTATATTCGAAATATAACTCGCATCTGAATATACTACTAAGCTTTCCAACAACAAATCCAATATCCGGCGTAGCGCTATTCATGACATACATATACGAAGAAGCTTATTGACTTCTTCAAAATCTTTCATCTCAAAACTAGATGATAAGTATGTCTTGGTTCCATCAATTTGATTTGGTCAATGTCAAAAATAAAGATCTCATCCACGTATAAACAATGCATGGAGAAACTTCTAGTTGCATAAAAAAAGGCACTGCCATACATTTATTATTACTCAAAGGCATAAAAGCATATAATCTAAAGAAATCCTTAAATCTGTGGTATATTACTTACTTAAAGGCAATTTCATTCAATTATTTATGCCTTTAGCCTTCAATAATTATTATATTATTCAGACAGGTACATGAAAACTACAACTGCATGCAGCAGTTTTTCTTTATCAGTTGAATTTCTTTACCGTCATTAAATTATGTCATTCAAAAGTATAATTCCTATGCCTTAATTCGCTAAGCATGCAATATATATATATATGATTGCATGCTAAATTTCAATAACGCAACAACATATTAAAGCCACATGACAAGCCTATATACTAACGGCACATATATATATATATATATGACATGGCATGTAATACACTCTGTCTTTTTAATTTAAATTTCTTTATTAAATCAATTATCATAACCATATTAACCCTTCTTTTGTATACTTTTAATGCATTGGAGATCTTCATAGCACTTGAAAGTTACCATAGCTTACAAGTATTCATATCATTGTTTTGTATTTAGTATTATTGCAAACTGCATCAACTGTTCTATCAGGAACGGTAAAAGCATACATATGCAGTCAGTAATTACATTAATCATAAATGCACACTTGCATATAAATTCAAAAAACATAATTTTGTTTCTTCAATTTAGATTTGCTATAATATTCCTTGATAATTAATCAAGCATGCAACCTCTATAATTTTGTATATTTTTTTGTTATTAGGATTAATCTCTCTAATATCTCATCTGCGTGTATAATAATACACAATAGCAACCACCAAATATTTATGATTATCATGATTTTTAGTACTAGATACACACTTCTAACAACCAAAACAATAATTAATCCAATGTGTGTATTATTTACAGAGTTTAAAACAATCCACAAATTATCACCATTTTCATTGTCTCAAAAAACCAGACATCCATAAATAAAATAAAGGAGAGAAAAACTTACAAGAGGATGATACCATAGTTTCATTGATACTTCAATACTTGATGATGGATTCTTTTAAAATTGACAACCAATCTCTTCATTCCAATCTTCATACAAATCATAAAACAAGAACATTTTCGTACAAATCTTCACAAAACAAGTATAGAAAATTTCAATATTTTGTTAGGAATATCGTTTAGAGATTTCCGGATAAACTCTGAAGTCTTGTTTTAACAATTTCAGATTGAAATTATTTTGGTGGTTCTCCAAAATTTTCAACCGGATAAAATCAGAGCTTTTCTTTTGAACAACGAGAATGAATTTTTGTTGTTGTCATCTTCTATTACATAACCATACTTATTTATTCAACCAAAATACTCCAACTGTAAAACAGTTTTATGTCCAAAACAGTTAAAATATTAAATGATAAAATTACTAAAAATTCAAATTCGAACAAGGATCCGTCTATTGGACTCACTAATCATAATATATTCTAACAAGCGTGTACTCTACACTCTCCGACTTGCTCGATAATATATTATGACTACATTGGTCGACTAGTTAATCCAATTACACTAAAATATCCAACAGATTGTTCTTTTATCTTTGTACCTTCTCGAGTAGATTGAGGATAAAGAACATAAGTATGCTTAGAGGCAATGAATTTAGATGTTCATGAAGGTTATAGTTCAAAATGCTAATGTTAGAATAAATAATTTTGAACTTGCTTATACTCAAGCACTTACTACTGAAACTGATAGTAATCCAACCAAAAGTGTACTTTATTTAGATAACAATGCTCATCCTTAATCTTTAAAAAATAGTATTATATAACTCTTAAAGGATTTTTACTTGAAGGAACTTCTGTATCAAGCCTCTTATATTTTTTAATATTAATTTTATAAGTTAGTTAATGGATATAAGGGGCCTGATAGGTGGTGGTTTACCCTATGGCGGATGTCAGCGGTTCGAGTCCGCTTATCTCCAACTCGTGAACTTAGCCGATACAAAGCTATATATATATAATAGCACCCAATTTTTCCGATTCGGCAGTTCGATCTATGATTTCTCATTCATGAACGTTGATAAGATAAGATCCTTCCAATTGTGTTTTTGTTAACATTTTATTTATATGTTTGAGAATTTCGTTTGGGTTTTCTCCTTTTTTTTTTAACATTCGTGTTCCTTACTTTAATATATTCTAGAATTTTCAAGTATGCAAGGATGGCATGACTCTCGTTTGGGTTTTTTCCTCTTTTTGAAGCAATTGGAACTTGCTTACTCTTTAAGAAATACTTTGTAATCGTTCAATAGTTATTTTATTTTGATATAATTTATAAAGTCTTCGTTGTTTCTGTTGGAATTAATCATTTGTTATTATGTTGGCCTTTTATATTTTTTAAATACACTTTTAATGATAAATGAAACTTGATTTTTTTAAACGAAATATATTTTATTAATTTCCCTGTATTTTAATAAATATGTTTTACGGGTAATAGTGACGTATAAGATGATTTCTTAAGAATTTTGATAAAGTTTTAAGGATTTATGTTCTAGGGCTTCCGAACTTGGTTCCTTTATTCATATAATAATTTGTATGTTCTTGATTATGTTTTGGCCTCCATCGTGGAAGATCTTTACCAATTTGGGGTTATTTGTTTTTCTTTTGTTTGTAGGTAGAAGTCTTCACAAAACTTTTTCTTCTGGTTTATAACACATGGTTCATACATTAGAATTATATATAATTCTTCAATTTTTATCTGGCTCGGTGCTTCGGGCTTATACATAACTTAATTCATCATACATTATGATTTTATGGGATGACATAAACATATCAGCTGGTATTACTGTCTCCGTTCCATATTAAACCTATAGGCTCAAATTGATGGCGAAAAGGTCAATACCGAAGGTTTCACTTGATGTCAATTGTTATAACTTGGTCTTGAAGTTGTAACTTGCTGTCGTAGACTGTAACTTACAGTTGAAGATGGATGATCAAGTTGGGACTTAGTTATGAAGGCTTGAACTAAGGGTTAAAGGTAGAATTGAGTGTTATCATTAGAACTATGTATTATAGCTCAAGAAGTATGACCGGAGGCTAATAGAACCAGACTTGATTCTCAACCAGACGTAGTTGTAGAAGGAGTCTAATAGAACGTAAGAGTTGAGTAGCGACTGCAGTTTTCCTCCGAAGAAAAAAAAATAAAAAAAACAAAAAAAAACAATCACTTTATTAAACAAAAGAGTTAAGCTTTGAAGCTCAGGTATATATAAAATTAACTGTCATATGATTTGCCACTAACTGCGAATTTGTCTCCACATGGACTGTTATCCAACCTTAAATCAACTAATATAGCTTTGTATACTTGAAAGTCTTAAATCAACTAACATAACCTCGTTATTCAGTGCATGAAAACAAAATAGAATAGCTTGGTACATAACTTCTCCATAAGGAGCAATAAATCGAACCCATGCACTTGATCCCAATATGCTACAACCACGATCAGTTCGGACCATTGATGTTTAAACTTCTGGAATTAATTCTTTAACTATCCCTTCGTCTGATCGACTTGAATGAAATTCGACCAGAAAATATGTTAAAGTTTGAGCTTTAATTGTTGTTCGAGGAGCAAAATTGATATCAAAATTTCCTAACTCTACTGACCATTTGGTCATTCTACCAGAAATATCTGGTCGTTGTAACACGTTCTGTAGTGGAAAAGAAGTTCGAACAATAATGGTATGAGTTTGAAAATAAGGGCGCATCTTTCTAGCAGCCACCACTAAGGAAAAGCCAATTTTTCAAGCCTCAAATATATTTTCTTTTATGCCAACAAACTTTTGCTAACATAATAAACTGGTTTTGAATCTTCATTTTCCTCGCGTATCAAAACAGCCCTAACGGCAAAATGAAACATTACTATATACAAAAACAGGTGTTCTCTAATTTGAGGGTTAAACAAGATTTTAGGTGATAACAAAATTTCATTAATCTTTGAAAAAGCCAATTTGATGTCCACATAAACTCTTTGGGTCTTCATAAAACTTTGAAGAACACTTAAATAAAGCGATTGTGAGCAGTTAACCTTACTGTTAAAATTTGCACCTCATTTATAGTTCGAGGTGATGTCATTGATACCAAAGCCTTTAATTAATTAGGATCAGCTTGTATCCCTCTTTCAATAACGATATACGCTAGAATGTTCCCGATCGTACGCCAAAAGTACATTTTTCAGGATTTAGCTTCAATTGAATAACCTTTAAATTTAGAAACATCTCCTCTAAATCTTTCAATTATTCACCATCTGTTGGACTTTTAACCAGCATATTATCCATATAAACCTCCATATTTTTCCCGATATTAGAATCAAGAGCCTTATTCACCAATCTTTGATATGTCGCTCCAACATTCTTCAAACCAAATGGTATGACTGTAAAACAATATAGTCCCCGACCAGTGATAATGTAGACTTTTGGATCCATTTGAGACTGGTTGTAACCTGCAAAGACATCCATAAAGAAGACAATTTAATCCATGAAATAGAATCAAACAATGGATCTATTTAAGGAACAAGAAATTGATCTTTAGGGCATATACAATTCAAATCTGTGAAATCAACACATATTCACCATTTTCTATTCTTCTTTTTAACCAATTCTGAGTTTGCAGTCCATAATGGATATTACGCCTCCTGGATATGTCCGACCCTAAATAAACTATCCACATTTACAACAACAGCCTCAGAAGTCTCCACAGAAAAAGCTCATCTTTTTTTTATTACAGGCTTAATCCTCAGATTTAGAGATAAGCTATGACATATTATCTCAGATGGAATGCCTACTACATCCTCTATTTTCCAAGCCAATACATCCAAGTTATTGAACAAGAATTTTCACAACTCATAACGCAAAATAGATGACAGTAACATCCGTATCGCAGATTTTTCCCATTTAAAACCGTATAATCCTTGATATTCTCACTTACGTTAAAGGACCCGAGGTTTCCCTTGGATCATCTATTCCTTCTTCATCCGAGTTAAAGGACCCTGGTTGTTATTCAGTCATTTGATCTTCACAATTAGAACCTCACATACGAAGAGTTGTTGTATAACATTTTATGTCTACCTTTTCGTCACTTCAAACGACCCTAACGCGATCTGCAATGACATACTTCAAACATTAATGAACAATAGAGACAATAACATACATCCTTGAAAGCCAAGATATCCCTAAGATTGGATTATAACTCGTTGGACATTCAACTACCATAAACAAGACTTGAACCTTCTTTTTAAAAGGATGTTTTCTCAAACACACCTTACCTTCGAATTCACCAATAACTTGAGCTGTCATTCATGTAAATCCAATTATAGTGCTATTAGATAGACAAAATTGGGATGGATTACGCATCCTATCATATGTATACTTGAACAATACATTTATCAAAACTCGTCGAAATTAAGTTCCAATAATATTTGTTGTTATAACCAATGTGTATTTATGAGGTCCTGTTATCCCCTCCAATCATTCTCATCAAACAAAATAAAACGAGTGTCATTCACACTATATAAGTGAGTAGACATTCTTCCTTCTATTTTAGCAGCTAAACTCATTACATGTCTTTTCATAGAACTATAAGTGTTGACAGCATATAATGTCCCCCGAAAACTGCTAAACGTTCCAAATATTCACACACACACACACACACACACACACACACACACACACACACACACACACACACACACACAAACTTTATACTTGTTCTTAAACTGCTGGTTCATCCACAGCTAGTGAAATTAACCGATCCGGATCTACGTCTAAATATTTTGAGGTTGCATCAAAATGATCACATTTAGAATCCGGAATCATCAATGCACTTTCTTGCTTCGAATTTGAATTAACAATCGCTTATGTTGATATACTCGGGTTTTTTAACCAATTCTTTGTTCTTTAACAAAAGATGTTAACTTTCCATTTTTTATCAGAATATGTATCTCCTTCTTTAATGCTATACATTTTGTAGTGTCATGCCTAATATCATTATGATACTTTCAAACCTTATTAGTGTGCTCTATTCATGGTCTGTTTATAGGAGCCGACTTTCGAAAGTTTACATGACCTTTAGACTTCTACAACATAGCAACCACATTCTCACTCAAGTCTGCATAATACTCTAGTCTTATTCACTGATTTGGTTTTGGTCTATAAGACTGATAACCTGTAATTTAGGTTTGAAACCTTCCTGTTCGATGACGCAAATTATTGTTGACCCTCGGATGAGGTGGTTGATAATCGAGGAGTTACCTTGATTCTCCTGACTAGCGAATACATGCCCCAAACTCTTTTGAATATAACTTGTTCCTCCTCAAACTCTAGTTGACTCTTCTACTTTAATTTGTTCTTCGACTTGAGCCATCAATGCCCCAAAAGTTAGTGCCCTCTTTTTTTATAGTTTCCTTTGGTAAATCACATAAAAATAAACCTTGTTTGAAAGTTTCTATAAAACCTAGCTCTTCACAATAATCCAACCATACTTTTGTTAACATAAAACACTTAGTATAATCTTTCAGGTTTTCACCCATAACTTGTTTACACTGTATTATCGTTTCGTCATTAGCTCGCATTTCTTTGCTTCCCAAAAATTGTCTCCAACTATCCCTATTGTGTAACAGATATTTCTACTAAGCCTTGAGGCATATATATAAAGGCCAAGGCTGAAGTTGGCACTTATGGTATATTTATTTTGAGTAAACTACTTCTTCTTCCGTTTTTGTTTTCTCTCTCTAAAATTAATCTTACTTTCTCTCTCAAGAACCAAAAGTTGTATAGGGACTGGTTTTATCTTTTTGAAAATTTTATGAATAATTGACGACTAAAAACCTTGGTTAGCCACCAGACTTTGTCATGTGTATAAAAAATGCAACTGATATTTTTTTTGCATCAAAACAGTCATTTTTGTTGGTTTCATTTTCAGACGTGGTCACTTTTGTTTGTCTTGATTTATATCTGTGGTCACCCGTGAGTGACCATAGATGTAACAAAAAGTCAACAAAAGTGGTCGTTTTGATACAAAAAAACATCAATGACATATTTGATACACATGACAAAGTCTGATGACTAACCAAGATTCTTCTGAATAATTGACACATTCTTTCATACCTTGTTGGCACATAGAGGTTTTAATGAAGTGCTATGTAAATATTTGAAATTGTTAATAAAACTCTTTTTTGGCCAATGGTTGTTTAAGCATGAGTATTTAAATTATTTTGGTTACTAGTCAAAGACTGATCATCTTTGAAGTTAACCAAGAAGAAGTTTTTAAAAGTGTTATACGTTTATTATAAACACTTTTCGAAGAAACAACCATATTTGAGGTGCTACATTCTATGAATACATTATAGTTTTTGAAGTTCTACATTCTCTAAAGCACAAAATTTTCGAAGTGCTACGTTCTCTAAAGAACTAAATTTTCAAAGTGCTGCAGTTTCTAAACCCATTTTATTATTCGAAGTTTTACGTTTAATATATGCTTTATTTATGTTTAAGGTATTATGTGGCATATGCTACATTTTGAAGTAAATGTAACTTGGCTTATAAATTTATAAATTTTTAAAGTAAGAAAATAAGAATACTAGAAAACAAAGCAATGATGCATTAAATTAAATGTGATGGTTACAAAACGTTTTTAAATGATAAGTAGATACGCATTCACTAAAATCAAGTCACCTTAAGTAAAAGGATGACATAAACAAAAAACAAAGGAGGAACATTCATAAAATTATTATTCTTGAGAGTCCTCTTCGGAAGATTCTCCCTGCTCAGAGGTACTTTCTTTTGTCTCTACTTCTTCAGAATACTCGTTAGGAACAAGATCAAAAGCTTCACTGGGTTGATTCTCGATAGGAATTTACTCTCAGAAGATGGATAGATTGGCCTTTGGAAATGTAGCATGGACTTCATAAAGTAGATTGATAGTTCTTTGCTCATTGGCCTTCTTAATGGCAGATAGCACGTCTTTTCCATATTCGGTTTCAGCAACCTCTACAACATTTTTTTTCTCTAATTCAAACTTGGTGTTAAGAGTTGGCAGATCATTCACTAGATTCACTTTTTCTTCTTCACTATTTTTATAGACTCTTAAACATTGAACATTATTGTTTTTTCTAGGAGATGGCTTGTGCATGTTTGGCCATGAGTTATTTTATTTTAGTTTGGTGTGAAGTTTTAAGCTCCTTCACTTTTGGTTCATGATCAGAGCATAGATGTTGTCTAAGGTGAATGGCTCATTGGATGAGTTCTGATCTGCTAGATTGGAATTCATGAAAAAAAAATGTTGTTTATCTTCTTTTATGTTGTAATAACTTTTTTGTATCGGATCATGTCCTTGGCCATGGTTTCAAGATGGCTTCAAGCACAATCTACTTCTTTGCACAACTTATATGATGTAGCTCCAAAATCGGGGAATGGTTGCAGAGCAACTATGACATCTTTGGATGGTTCAACAAGGGTATGAAACTTTGGTTAATAAAATATATAAAAGCATAAGATGAAGGTGGCAAGAGAGTTTCTAACCTTGTCAATTCAGAAAAATGAGGGGCAATAACCTGATAGTCAAATAGTTGAAATTGGTTTTCTGTATTGATGAAATTATTAGGACCAAAACATGGAAGTTCATCTTCTTGTTCATCAGCCTCGAAAGAATGCATTTCCTAAGGGGTTTCTGCAGCCTTCTTTTTTGTCGTTCTCTATGTTGGTATTTTGGAGGCAATTTTCTTCTTTTTTGAAGAAACGATCTTCTTCCACTTCGGACATGGCCCCACCTCAGTTTCCTATTTTATAGTAGGAAATTTGTTTTCAGTTGTCTTTCTCTTCACCTTTGATTGTGGCATCAGATTCTCAGAGAGAGTAGCACTAGATGTACTAGTTATTTTTTTATTTTTTTTCTCTTTCTTCTCCAAGGGAAGGTAGCTCTCTGATTTGTCCCAGACTGGGAGATACGATATTCTATCACGAGTCACTAGTATTTTAACAGACAAGAGTGGATTGAGGAGCTATCAGATTCGGCGAGGTCAACACCTAATATGATCCTCTATAGATGGCTATTTATAAACTGATTGGCTTGAAAGCTGAGTGGAACCCGTTTCCCCTTTCTTTTTCTGCCCAAGTAGCCAGTTTAGTAAAAAAATCATTTGCATCTTTTCAGCAAAGTTTTGTACCGCCTCGAAAGTTCTGGGAACAACAAACAAAGTAATGAGAAGTTAAAATAAATTATTCAAAGAAAGTATAAGTAAATAAATGGAAAGCCAAATGACATATTGTTACTCTTTAAGACGAGGTTAAGTCGTGATGGGTTCTCCTCGGATATATCTTTTCGTTTTCCCATGCCTCCAATATGAAGACAAATTTTTGTTTCAAAAACTTGGCAGCCTCGAGTAAGTCATCGATAATCTTGAGGTTATTATAAAATGTGAGATAATAGAAAGGTATAACAGGTCCCTTCGAAAGTTTCATCAAGGTAATAAAGTCTTGAATAGAAAGAGGAATTTGGGAAAGTCTAGAGGCCATGATCACTGACAAGAGGGTGAACCACTGATCTGGTGTGGCTTGTGTGGGGACAGGTCTAAGATTTCAAAGTACTACACTATCATTGGGTCCAGTGGGAATCGAAGCCCCCAATTAATGATCTCATGATATACCACCAACTCACCATTTCTATAGTCTAGTGGAGTGTCCGCCTCTTTTGGAACTCGAAGCGTGATATTATCTTGCATCCCCCATTCTTTTTTCAGAATAGCAGCTTGAGACTCTAGGTAATAGGTGTATGGTATATTTTTATAACGCCATGAAGTATTTGGGGAGGAGTGGTTTCAAATTTCGCTAACTGAAGCAGCAAGCTCTTCGGGAAGTTCAACATGAGTTTTTTTTCCTTCCTCTTATCCTTAATGGGTTTTTTTTTTTAAAACATGCTTAACCTTTTCATTGTTAGTATCTTTCGAGGCGTTATCCTCATTTTCAACTTTAGTCTCTTTCAAAGCATCATCATCAATGTCAGCCTCGACATTT
This sequence comes from Limnanthes douglasii subsp. nivea, assembly GCA_036936605.1. Lineage (NCBI taxonomy): Eukaryota > Viridiplantae > Streptophyta > Magnoliopsida > Brassicales > Limnanthaceae > Limnanthes > Limnanthes douglasii. The sequence continues at coordinate 334,386 of JAUPFV010000004.1, read as the reverse complement.
TATTGAGTAGGTTCAGAATCATCTTCTTTCTCGGAAGATTCATTTTCAAAGTTATGGTGGATTTGATGTCGAAGTTGGTTCCCTTTGTTTTTTATTTGAGGGATTTTGTTGAAATTCTGTAGTTGTCTCAACAACTTCCCTCGCAGGAGGAGAAGATGGTAATGGGTTAATTGAAGTATTTTGGGTAGCAGAGGGTGAAGTGTTGTCAGCATCGTCTCTCACAACTATAAAGGTTTTTTATTGGGAAAGCTTTTTGGTTGGCGAGATTTTTGGACTTGAGGATTCGCTTTGCGCAGTTGTCAAGGAAATCATGTTTTTTTTTACCTTTTTGAAGAAAATGTGGTATGGGTTACTTTATGGTGAATTCAAAGATTGGGTGTTGTACAAGAGTTTCGAGATGGTGACGTTAGAGGTAAGTTTGGAGATGTCGCTGTTTTTGAGTTGGATGAAGGACGAAACACATGAGAACTTTGGTCTGGATCAAAATTATCGCAGTGTATCATTTCAATAGAGAATAAATAGTGTTATTTATTAATCCAACTACTCTATAGTCTTCATTTCTCATATTAATGCAGAAGTAGTCGTAAGCACCAAAAACCTTCTTTTTATAATTTGCATAAATTTATTTTTCAGTTTTTTGGTTCTTGGATACTTTAGCATAAATTGATTTGAAGATTGGATGGTGAGTTTGAGTTTTCTTATGGTGGTAGCTAAGATATTGAAGATTCAGATGAAGTTACCCAAGAAGTTTCTGGTTTAAATGTCTCTCTCTCTCTCTAAAACGATGTTTGTGAAGGGAACAACTCTTCATGAGAATATATATAGAGTGAAAAGAAGATTAAAAAATATTTAAGAAGTGGAAGAGGTGGAAGGAGTGAATTCGTAGAATCTGAAATAGTTGTGTAAAAACAGGAGTTTGACACCTGCTACATGTCAGGCCTAGGGGCAAATCTACTACCTAGTGAATCATCACACTTTGTAGTTTCGCTCCAAATGTTACTGACCGTTGGGGGAAACTAATTCATATTTACATATGAAACGATTTGAATTACTAACAAAAGATTGAGTTATTTTCAAGGTTATTGTATCCAAGGTTCTATTTAAGGGCGCGGAATATGTTTGAAAGACTATCAAAAGATTAGTTGATTTCGAAGTGACTATTTCCAGGGGATTATTTGAGGACATAAGGTGTATAACTAAAAAGTCTTGAAACAACATATGTTTCCATACAGGTCAGACTTTGGCAAGATGGATTCATTTACTGACGCAGATTTTTGTTGATATCTAGTTCTCATTCATTATCTTTCATAAGAACTAGAGGGGCTACTGATAAGGAAATGGAATATCAAGGGCCTAATTGTAATAAATAAAGACTTCAATAGTTAATAGATGGATTTTAGGTCTCATATAAGAATGAGGGACCAATGTGTAATTATCTCTATTTTGTAACCAATATTGTTACTAAGTCTTGGCGCCTATATATAAAGGCCAAGGCTGAAGTTGACACTTTTGATATATTTGTTTTAGCAAACTACTTCTTCTTTAGTTCTTGTTTTCTCTCTCTAAAATTGATCCTATTGTCACTCTCAAGAACCAGATCTCATCTTCACCAAATATGATCATCAGGATCTTACATTCTATCAAACTTTCCTACTTTTAAAATGTCAAATCTCCTCGGTAAAGGAATCGTCCTTTTCTTAGTAGACAAAAGAGAGTTCCTTTAATCTACTCCTTGCATATACTGATTATCCCCCTCTGATCCCATTACCGCATGAAGAGTTAAAAGGTGGTCCAAGGGTGATTTTGTTATGCGAAGATTTGTTGATAGAGGATTTAGTGATAGAGAAATGTTGCAGTGTCAGATCTAGAGAGAGAAAATATTACTTGCTAAACAACGTAGAGAGAGAAAGTCTCGTACTATTCATCTCGGTATTTGTGAAGCGTGTGTGGTCCTTTTATAGTACAATTGCGGACCCCACACGCTTTAATATGGTCTAATTACATCTTTTGGTCCCTACTTTTTGCTTTCTTCCTATTTTGGCTATGTTTTTATGATATAGACATTTTCGCCCTTACACATTTATTTCTATACATTTTCTTCCTATCATACTTTTCCTTTGTTATTTTCTCCTATCAAGTTTCTTCTTTATAATTTGGCCCTTGTCTTTTATTCTTCCTCATCAGTAGCCCCCCAGTCTTAGTAAAAATCGTTTTGCTAAGACTGAATAATTCTCTCGACAGGCCAAAATCATTTCTTCTCCGAACTTCATAAGTCCTTCCTCGAAAAGTCGCTCCACAAAACCCTTCGAATTGTCAGGGCCATAAACTACTTCTTCGAATTCTTCGAATATCTTCAAGCCTCTTCGACTGATTTGCAAACCTCGTCGAAGATCTACACACCTTTTCGAACTTCTGTTATTAACCGGGTAGCCCCCTCAATCCTTGCAACGTTTTGAGCAAAATGACCTTCGGATTTTTGCATACTTAGGCGAAAAAAAGGTGCTAGGATTGATGACATCATTGCATAAACACCTGTGTCAGCATACTTTTTAAGTAACGTTACCAATTCTTCTGACATTTTTGTCAGAAAACTCTTCCCCTTCCCCTGACAGTCTCTGACACAAAACTCTTCACCTTCTTCTATAGGTAGTTGGCAGAACAATGTCCACCTATGTGGACCATCACACCCCTAGGCAAACATCATGAAAATGTCCTCGGGCTTCACTCGGCAAAAAAGCCCACTAGTCTCTATAAATACCAAGCATCCTTCTTCATTAATGCAACTACTGTTCAATTATTTCTAGAGAGATAAAGTTGGCGAACAAGCCCCGTCGAATTCCTGAGTGGTTGCTGATTAGTAAACGGTTCGAAGAGAGGGTTGCCGCTGGTGAAGACGTAAGGCCTCATCCCCCACCATCGACGACAACCTTTTTTGGTCCCTGGCCTCCTTCGAACAACTCGACCGCCATTATTCCCCGCGAAATAGCTCAACAAACCTTGCTCATCGAATCGAACCCCCCACGAGAAATGGGTAAAGAGAGATCACACAAACATTCGTCAGGTTCGAAAAGGAAGAAATCCCATAGAGATAGAAAAGGCTCTCATGAGCGAAAACGGGCCAGGGAGGCTCCCCTAACTATTCGAGAACCAACTGTCCCAACCGATGTTGACAACCTCCCCCAAAGATCTGCAAGTCCTCGAAGGACTTCGAGGAGCCCTCCTCGAAACTCTGTTATCCCTCCTCGAAACTTAGACCCTCAACGTACTTGTGGTAGTCCTCCTTGAAACTTAGACCCTCAACGTACTTCTGGTAGTCCTCCTCGAAACCTAGACCCTCAACGTACTTCTGGTAGTCCTCCTCGAAGACAAGGAACAGATGTGTCTAGTCTGCCTTCCACTCCATCCATGACCATTCATGGAACTCAGTTCTCTCCCTCGAGAACGCTTATTACCGAGGAAGACATGCGTATTAGACATGAGGAAACTTTAGACCCCAAAGTCACAAGGCCTCTTAACAAGCCCCTCGAACAAAGATTACCAATCACCTCTTCCTCGGGCCCTGCGAATGCTGCAACCTCTTCTTCCACGACAATATCCGAGGAGCAAGCTCGCCGGATTGCTCCAAAATTGAAGGGGGATATTGTGCTGCCCTTGGAGTTAGACAACATTGCTGGCAATAATATTCGGGGCATTGAGAATAAACACATGGTGGCCCTTGCCAATATCAAATATAAATACTTTTCGAGGGAGGAGGAGACGATGCTGAGGGCTCAATGGGGCATCCCCACTTATATCAATATCAGATTTCCTGTTGAGGGAGAGACACCCTTATCTGTGAGGGACAACGAGGTGGTGGTCTACATAGATATCATGAACTGGGGGTTAAGGTATCCCTTGGACCCCTTCTTTATTGAATATTTCTCGAAGATAGATCTTTGCCCCTCACAGGTCGGGCCCAATATGTGGTTTACCTTAATGTCCTGCATAATGGCCTCGAGACTCTCAGGTCAAGAGTTCTTGCTAGAACAACTCATTGGTCTTGCTGGCTTGGCTCGAAATCCATACTTTCCATTTTACTCACTGACATTCAATCGAGGGTAAAAGGTATTGAAAGATTTACTTGAAGCTGATAAGAAGTGGAGGCAGCAGTTTCTCTTCTTCTCTGGTTGCTGGGAGACCGGATCATAAGCCACTCCTTCAAATCCTCACAAACTTTCTTTGAAGTGGACCATGAAATGTAAGTACTAGCTCTACTCTTTACTCCTCGAATTTTATAGTCCCCGAATAATATGTTCCTTCGAATTGTAAACTTGCTTCAAAATTTATATTTCTCTAAGTAAATTGCTTTCTCGAAACCACATTTGTCTTGGAACAATATGTCCCCTCGAAATCACATTTGTCTTCGAATAATATGCCCCCTCGAAATCACATTTGTCTTCGAATAATATGCCACTTGTAAACATGCTAATACTTAGTTATTTGTTGCAGCTATGACCGGCATATCCAAACCTTATACTGACTATGTCGAGGGAGCTACGACTGTGTTCACCAATCTTCGCTTGTGGGCCAAAGAGCAGTGGGATAACCGGTTTCGTCTTTGCTTTACCGATGAAAATCTGGTGAGGAGTCAATTATGGAGGCTGAATCCCCTCGATCGTATTAGCATGAGAGGATTAATGACTCCTCCTTCGGAACGGGAAGTGTTGGAGCGGTGTAGCCAAAAGGATGTCACAATCTATCTGCCCAAGCGCTCCCGTTCGCAGAGTCACCTAGGGGAACCTCCAGAAGATGAAGTTGTGTCAACCCAACCACTGAATCCCAAGATGCCCACTCACACTCAAAGGCCTCACTCCTCGGACAATGCGGGGACATCGAACTCTGAAGCCCCTCCACCAAGTGTTGTTGCTCAAGGAAATTCCATTCCTCCTCCCCCTGCTCCCATCCTCCCTCTAAGGAAAGATGGCAAGACAAAAGATTTGAAGGGAAAGGGCATTCTGCTTGAGCCCATCGAAGAACAATCTGAGGGAGGGGAAACCCCTGACAACAATAAAGAGACGAATCTTGAAAGAGAAGTCCATGAGAGTGCAAATGATGCTGAAAATAATGGTGGCCAGTCACCCAGGGCATCTTCGCATCAATCCTTGCATTCTCCTCTCACTGAGACTTCTCACCCAGCTTCCCTCGAAGACAGCCCAAAACTAGCTCCTATCCCTGCTCCTCGAACCAACCCTCCACTACTCGTTCATCCAGATATTGCTTGTGGTAATTTTTCCGAATTTGATTCTACAGCGCTGGGGTCCCCTTCGAACTCCTTTGAGGTCCCCTTGGATGATGAGTTCTCAATCAGTCTTCGGAGACTACTACACACTTCAGTGAACAGAGGAAAGAAGATGTGTCATCTTGAAAAACGCAAAAATTACTACAAGTTCAAGGCATCACTAGCTGCCTCTCAGCTCGAGGAGGCCAAGAAGGAATATGCAGTGATCGAGGGCCAAGCTGACGCCTTGTACGAGCGTCTTTCTGCCTCTGAGAGTTATGTGATTATGCTGGAAGACTGTTGTCAGAAGGAGAGGGATTTGTACAAGGAGAAGACTGATTCCCAAGAGCTAATGATAGCTGAATACAAAAAAGAGCATCGTTTGGCTTGCGATGGATTCAACCAATGTACTGAAGCTCTTGGAAAGGTAGTTGCAGAGCGTGATCAGTTGGAGAGAAAGATCAAAGGTTTCCCTGTAGAGGTCGAGGAGGCGAAGGAAAAGGCTGTGGATGCCTATGCAGCAACATGTTCGAAGACCTTACACGCCCGTGATGCTGCTACTCGAGCTGGCATGTTGACCCAGATATATGCTGAGCACCCTGAATATGACCTGGGGCCTTTTTGGAAGCTTGTCCCCCCCAGAACTTCGCCGTCCTCAAATAGTCGTAAGTGAGAGTGAAGACTCAGATGGTGAGGGGAGTGACTCCTCGAAGAATGCAGATTGAGTCAGTCAGTTTTTTTTTGTTCATGGCCCAATCGGGCCTCTTTTTGTAATGACCTGAACATGTTGTATTGTTCCATTCATGTGAGATTAGGTAAGTTTTGTAAGAGCAATGAATATTCACTTCTATATTTATTATGTTTGGAACAAGGTCTGCCAACATCCCACTATGTTGTCCTTCGAAAAATTATTAGTTAGTTAATATCAACACATATTACAAAATGAGGCCTTCGAACTCCAATTTTATTAGCCTTCGAACAATTTTAACTTTGATATATTAGTATTATGTTTGCAACAAAGCTTTCGAGTTCCCATTTTCTCGGCCTTCGAACAATTTTGACTTGGATAAATTGACAAATATTATTCTTGCAATGAGGCCTTCGAATCCCAATTTGATTGGTCTTCGAATCCCAATTTGATTGGTCTTCGAACAACTATAGGTTCTCCGAAAAAAAATTAGGAGAGAATATTTTGATTCACAATCGAGAGTGGATTCGAGGCATACTATCATATGATCCGAAGAATAATTTGAAAGTCCCAAAACATCGAGGCACACCGTAATGTGATCCGAAGAATAGTTTTGAAGGTCCCAAAATATCGAGGCACACCGTGATGTGATCCGAAGAATAGTTTGAAGGTCCCAAAATATCGAGGCACACCGTGATGTGATCCAAAGAATAAGTTAAGTAACAATAAAAATGGAGTAACTCGAAGAGACAACTAATCGAGGCACATTTTACTGTGACCCAAAAAATAGTGCGAGGGACAGCAATTCGAGGCACATGTTACTGTGACTCAAAAAATAGTTCGAAGGGACAATAATTCGAGGCACATGTTACTGTGACTCAAAAAATAATAGTTAAGGCAAAGAAACTTTGTATTTAAGGGGATCATCGAAACACCTCATTAAAACCTTCCTGTGCCTAACAGGGTAGGAAAGAGTGTTTCCTCACCAAAATTTGTTCCAAGGGATACATAGAAAGCCAAAAGAAATACAATGCTATCTGGCTCTGCTAATCAAGGTACAACTTTAAATGCTCAATATTCCAAGGTAAGCGGAGATAGCGCCCGTCTTTATCTTCCAACCGATATGTGCCTGGCTTTATCCGTTCGGTGACCTCATAAGGGCCTTCCCAATTAGGCCCCAACTTCCCCAGACTCTTATCTTTAGTGTGCAAGAAAACTTTCCGTAGGACCTTGTCTCCCACCTGAAAGTCTCTATGTTTTACTTTGGATGCATATCGACTCCTCATAAGAGTTTGATAGTGGAGGGAAGTCAGCTGTGCCCGCTGCCTCTTTTCCTCAATCAAGTCTAAAGCCAATGCTCTGCTCTGGTCATTTGCATCTGAGTCATAAGTTTCTATTCGATGTGAAGGGAAAAGGATCTCCGGAGGGACCACGGCATCCATCCCATAGACTAAGGCAAGTGGAGACACAGCGATGGCCATTCGGGGGGTCGTTCGGTATGCCCACAATACCTCCTGTAAATAGTCGGGCCATTTCCCCGCTTTGCCTTCCAAATTCTTTTTCAAACCGTCGAGGATAGTACGATTCGTTACTTCCACCTGCCCATTTACCTGAGGGTGAAATGGTGCCAAAAAAAATTGTCGTATGCCCCTTGATACACAGAAGCTTTGGAATTCTTTGTTATCAAATTGAGGCCCGTTGTCCGTGGTAATCTGCAATGGTACACCAAAACGACAACAAATATTAGATAGAACAAATTTGATTACGTCCTTGGCCTTTGTTCCCGCGAGCGGCTCAGCTTCCACCCACTTTGAAAAATAGTCGACGGCCACAATTATTGTCTTCCTGCCCCCAGAAGCCATGGGCAGAGGCCCAACCAAATTAATGTCCCACCTGTCAAACGGAACTGCCTCCGATATGCTCTCCATCAATACCCCAGGTTTGTGAATTATATTGGCATATCGTTGGCACGTATCGCAACGTTTGACCAAATCTTTTGCGTCGGCCGTGATAGTTGGCCAATAATAGCCTGTCAAGAATACCCTACGGATTAGAGCCTTATATCCACAATGAGCAGACCCTTCACCATCGTGTAACTCAGAGAGGATAATTTGTGATTCAAAGCCACTCAGACATCTTAGTAAAGGCTGACTCAGAGATCTTTTATACAATAATCCTCCCAACAAAATATAACCGTGAGATTTGAATCTAACTTTTCTGGCTTCATGTTTGTCGACGGTCAAAATGTTATGAGCTAAAAAATCATTGAGAGCGGTTCTCCAATCAGGCGTAATCACATGGCTTTCCTCCGAGACATTAACTGCATGCTCTTCGCCAATCGAGATCGAAGGGCATGCCTGAACCAACACCCACGGATATCCTTTTGTTCGTGAAGCGGAGGCGAGAGAATCCGGTATGGCATTTAATTCTCTTCGAACATGCTCGAACTTAACTCCATCAAATTCAGATGCCAAATTCTTCATCAGCTTTAAATACTGTATCAACGATTCCTTCCTGGCCTCGGACTCCCCGGAAGCTTGATTTATCACCAACTGAGAGTCACTGATCAATTTTACTCGCCGAGCACCACATATTTGAGCCAACCGTAAGCCCGCTAAGGAAGCTTCGTACTCAGCTTCATTATTCATAGCCTTGAAACCGAAACGAATGGCTTGGAACATAGCTATCCCCTGCGGGGATATCAATTGGATGCCTGCCCCACTGCCTGAAATGTTTGATCCGCCATCTGTCCGTATTACCCATTCCTCTTTGACAACTGCGTCATGTTCCTCCTGCTCTTCTCTGTCTGAATGGAACTCAACCAGAAAATCCGCTAAAACTTGTGCCTTTATCGTCGTTCGAGGCTCAAACGTTATGTCGAAGTCTCCCAGTTCCACGGACCACTTAGTCATCCTGCCAGAGATGTCTGGCCTCTGTAATAGACTCTTCAAAGGAAAAGTTGTCCGAACAACAATTGGATGAGCTTGGAAATAAGGCCTCATCTTTCGTGCCGCTGTCACCAATGCTAAAGCTACTTTCTCCAAAGTAAGATATCGCTTCTCGGCGTCCAGCAAACTCTTACTGACATAATAAATTGGCCTTAAAAGAGAGTCATCTTCGCGGAGGAGAATGGCACTGACAGCACATTCGGATACTGCCACGTAGACAATTAATGTCTCCCCGACCACATGTTTAGGTAAGATTTCCGGAGAGGCCAGATACTCTTGAATTTTTCGAAAAGCGTTTGAGCATTCTTCAGTCCAACAAAAATGCTTCGCATTCCGCAATACTTTAAAGAACGGGGCACACTTATCCGACGAGCGGGAAATGAATCGATTCAGAGCGGCCAATCGTCCTGTCAGAATTTGGACTTCTTTAATATTTCGGGGGGAGTCATGGAGATCAGGGCTTTCAGCTGCTCGGGGTCAGCCTCGATGCCTTTTTCGCTGATCATGTATCCGAGGAATTTCCCTGACCTTACCCAAAAATGCACTTCTCCGGATTGAGTTTGAGATTGACCCTGCTTAAATTGTGGAATGTCTCCGCTAAGTCAGCAAAATTATCTTCGTCTCACTCGCTTTTGACTAACATGTCGTCGATGTAGGCTTCCATGTTTCGCCCAGTCTGTCCTTCGAAGTTTTATTAACCAGACGTTGATAAGTTGCCCCCGCGTTTTTCAACCCGAACGGCATAACCTTATAGAAATATAAACCACGTCCAGTAATAAAAGAAGTGCTTTCCTCATCGTTGGCAGCCAATCGAATTTGATTGTACCCCGAATAAGCGTCCATAAAAGATAAGAATCTATTTCCGGAGGTAGAGTCCACTAATTGATCAATGCGAGGCACAGGAAACGGATCCTTAGGGAAAGCTCTGTTCAAATCTGTAAAGTCAATACACATTCTCCACTTGCCATTTTTCTTTTTCACCAACACTGGATTAGATGCCCATACGGGATAATGCGACTCGCGAATATGACCTATGCTCAATAGCCGTTCGACCTCTAGCAAAATCGCTGAGGCCTTTTCCGGAGAGACAGGCCTTCTTTTCTGGACAATTGGTCGGACATCTAATCGTATCGCGAGTTTGTGACAAATGATTTCCGCCGGCACACCAGTGACGTCCTGTGCACACCAAGCAAACATATCAAGTTTATCAGATAAGAAAGCAATTAACTTCTCTTTAAATTCTGGAGAGAGGTGGACCCCTATCTTCAGAACTTTGCCATTCCCAAATTCGTGTCTCGCAGAGTCGTCCTCTGGGACCTGAAATCTGGGGGCCTCCCTTGGATCATCACATGGGATGACCTCGGGGAGGGCCCCATTTAACTGCTATGCTGGGTCAGATAGTCCCCTTCGAACTCCCTTAGAGGATAGGGCGACCTGGTAACATTCTCGTGCCATCTTCTGGCTACTTCGGACTGTCCCAATATTGTTTCTGATCACGTATTTGAGGCATTGATGCACCGTAGAGATTACGCCGTGCATCCGGGATAACCAAGAGCGACCCAAGATAGCATTATAGGAAGTCGGCGCGTCAACCACAATAAAGAGTACCTCTACCTCCTTTTTGAACGGTCCACGGCCCAGCTCAACCATGCTCTGAAATTCTCCCACTACAACTGCTGTGGCACCAGTAAAGCCTACTATTGTCCGGTCGGACCTTCGGATAACCGGTGGGTCAGAGATGCGGCGGTAAGTACTCATAAACAAAATGTTCGCCGAGCTCCCAGTATCGATGAGTATTTTCTGAATCTGATCCCCCGCGATACCCGCCGCGATCACTACAGCGTCCTCGTGAGGGCGTGTAACATTCCGCATGTCATCATCATCGAAACAAATAATTGGAGAAAGCGAGCGATGCATTTGCGCAGAGACTCCCGCGTCAACCTGGGTGGTCAAGTTGACCATGTGCCTTTTGCGAGAACTGTTAGAATTTCCCGCAATAGTGTCTCCCTAGAAAATTTCCAGAGAATCGAAAAATGCACACAGACTGTCCACTCTTCCCTTCGGAATTTCTTCCGCTACCAGGTTGACGTTGTTCCTCCCTACCTTAGGGTCGAAATCGTCAACGCCCTCGGAAATTACCATGGCTGTGTCAGTATTCCTCGTGACAGCTTTCACCACGTCATTTTTCTGGGAGTGCTTTTTGATGTACTCCAACAGCATTCCATTCTCGATCAGGGCCTGCACCTCCTTCTTCAAAGCTATGCAATCTTTGGTGTCATGCCCTACATCCTCATGATACTTGCAATATTTGTTAACGGTTCTGCTTTCCCTCGGCGTCTGTATGGGAAATGGCTTTCTGAACGCGACCGACGATTTAGCTTTATCAAATATTGCAGCAACATTCTCCGTTAACTCCGCAAAATAATCTGGTCGAACCCATTTGTTCGACATGAATCTTCCTCCTTGGTTGTAGTTTTGTTGATTTCCATAGTACTGTTGGTTCGACTTTTGCCTCGGAGGGTACTGACCCGTGTTTTTAGCTTGTACATTCGACCGAGGGCCCTGGGCACTTGGCTCAGTCCTTTGGAATTGGTTATGGTCCAGCTGCTCTCCTGACCCCTTCTCCGAAGCATGGGTTTCTTCCACCAAGATTCTCTTCTCTACTTGATCTAACAATGCTCCGAAGGTCATCGCCTGACTTTCTGCCACTGTATTTTTTAACAACCCGGGGAGCAAACCCATCCTGAACGCTGCAAGCGCCACCGAGTCTTTACAGTGTTCCATATCCGTTTTGGTCTTGACAAAGCGATTGGTATAATTTTTGAGGCTCTCCCCCACTTTTTGTCGACAGTAGATTATGGTGTCTCTGTTGGCCCGGAACTTCTTGCTCCCCACGAAGTGTTGTCTGAAGATGTTCCTGAACATGTCAAAGTTTTTAATAGAGCCCTGAGGTAGTCTGTTGTACCACTTAGATGCCACTCCCTTGAAGGTCTGAGAGAATGCTCTAGAGAGAAGCTTATCATCGTCGTCGAAATTGATCATAAAATTCTTAAACTGCTCGATGTGATTGTCCGGGTCCTGTGTCCCGTCGAACTTTTCTAGCTTCGAAATGTCAAAATGCTTTGGGAGGTTCCCCACTAGAATCTCCGAGGAGAGCGGAGAAGCTCTCCAATTGTGTCCCGTACGATAAATGTTGGATCTCAGGTTGTCGTTATTCGAGAAGTACAACCCCTCCTCGGAAGGCAAAGTATATTGCTGCTGCCATTCTGAATTTCGAGGGCCCATGTCATTCTTTCCAGGGCCCTTTGCTTGTTCATGAGATCGATCACCAACTCGATCGTGGCGAATTTTTTCCCGCGAGGATTTCCTCTCCGAACTCCTTCCCCGTCGGGGATCAGTTTGCCTATGATCACGCTTTTTCCTCCTGTGGTATCTCCGAGGAGATGATTCAGAAGTGCTATACCGCGATTAGTCGCTTGAAGTGGCCGAGTTCGAACGGTATTTCTCTCTCCTCCTCGGAGACCGTCGCTCACGCCTCCGATATCTTTCATCCCTTTTTCTGGGACGAACTTCAACGCCGCGTTCCTCCCGTTCATCGACGGGTTCTCTCCTTATCTCAGATCGAACATTTTTCTCTGCGGCTTCCTTCTCCGCCTTTAACCTTTCGATTTCCAACAGCAGTTCATTCCTTTGAGCCAAGAGGGCGGAGTCATCAAAAATGTTCTCGACTCGCCGACCTCCTTCTCCTTCGGATTCCAAGTCGTTCGGAAAGTTGTCTGCCTCCATGTTTTCCTCGCAATGATTGGTCAAATCATCCCCTCGACCTTCCATGGTTCTCCTCTGAACAGGAATTATTTCCAGGGAGCGATTATCGACAGAGCAATTTTCGTTTCCCACAGACGGCGCCACTGAAGAGTTAAAAGGTGGTCCAAGGGTGATTTTGTTATGCGAAGATTTGTTGATAGAGGATTTAGTAATAGAGAAATGTTTCAGTGTCAGATCTAGAGAGAGAAAATGTTACTTGCTAAACAACGTAGAGAGAGAAAGTCTCGTACTATTCATCTCGAGATTCGTGAAGCGTGTGTGGTCTTTTTATAGTACAATTGCGGACCCCACACGCTTTAATATGGTCTAATTACATCTTTTGGTCCCTGCTTTTTGCTTTCTTCCTATTTTGGCTATGTCTTTATGATATAGACATTTTCGCCCTTACACATTTATTTCTATACATTTTCCTCATATCGTACTTTTCCTTTGTTATTTTCTCCTATCAAGTTTCTTCTTTACAATTTGGCCCTTGTCTTTTATTCTTCCTCATCACCGCAGACATGTTTTAATCTGTTGTATCAATGTACTGATTAGATTCATCATCTTCACACCATGAAGCTCCCCCCATATGTCGAGGTTCAATTTTTTTTTGGCTTATACTATTTTTATGACTTTCGATGTCAACTCCTTTCTTTTTTCAAAGAACCTTAATTCTTTTCTTGTCCAAACAAACATTCCTTGGAATTTGAACTTGACAATTCACTATCGCTAGATGAAATATACCGTTGTTTATCCTTTATGTCTCTCTCCAAAGAACGGTGTTCTTTGTCTGATTGAAAGTGTGATTTCTTAAGATCTCTTCGAATCCGATGATCTAGATAAGATTTGAAGAGTTTTAGAATAACTCGAAGGGTAATTTTGTGTAACGAGAATCTTTTAGTGTCAAAATAATCTTTAGGTTCATTATTGAATCGCCCGTTTATCGAGAGAAAGTAAGAGTTAGATTAAGTAGAGAGAGAAAGTAATATAATATTCAATCTTGGAATCTGTGAAGTGTGTGTGGTCCTTTTATAGTACAATTGCAGGTCCTACACGTTTTAATTCCCACTTATTACATTATTGATCCCTATATCCTTTTACCTTTCCATAATTGCTACTTCTATTGTAATTTATGCAATTTTCCCATATTCCAACTTCTTCTTTACAATTCTTTCCCAATAAGACTATTTCTTTACAATTCTTTCCCAATAAGACTATTTCTTTACATAATAGTCTAACAGGGTAAAAAAGAGTATGCCCTCACTCTTTTTCGTAAACCCGACATACATAATACATGCTAACTTGTTCCTCATTCGAGGTACAACTTTAAATATTCGATGTTCCATGTAAGCCTCAGACATCACCCTTCCTTATCTTTTAATATGTAGGTTCCCTGTTTTACCTTCTCTGTTACTTCATAGGGGCCCTCCCAATTTGGTCCCAATTATCCAAAACTTTTCTCCTTAGTGTGTAGAAAGATTTTGCGTAATACTCTTTCCTTCACCTTAAAATCTCGGCTTAAATCGTTGCTTCGTCCCTCGACTATCACGTTTTGTGTCATTTAGTCCTTCGACAAAAAAATCACGGGTGAGGGTCCCTTGACTATCAAAAATCTATAATTTCAGTCCCTGCACGTGGTTTTTGCTGTAATGCTGCCACGTGTCGCGATAGTTAAATGGTTTACGTTCCACATATAGTCCCTTGACTTTTAATTCCATTTTTACCCTCTAAATTTAATATTTTTTTAATATTTTATTTTTTTATTTTTTTTATTTTTTTCTCAAAACAGAGTATATCAAAATTTTCTATTTTTCATTTTCTTTCCTCTTCTACACTACTTCCAAGTTCTTTTCCAAACATTTGAGTTGCGGATATCATCATATGGGCGGTTAGAGGTGACGAAGAAAACTAATGGATCAATCACAACCGCTGATGCCTTGGATATTATTATTAACACTATCGAAGATGATAGTGAAACACTAAGCCGTAATGATCTCAAACACTTGTTCGTCGTAAGCTCTCTATAACTTTTTCTATCTATTATTGTTGAACAGACTAGCTCATCAATATATTCTACTTGTGAAGAGGATGAGTTCACACAAGTAACTCGCACAACCTCTTTTAGCTGTCGAAAATCAACCGTTTCATTTTGAAAATCGAATGGAACATGTATTTATAAATTACTAAAACATTTCATCTCCTTTTCTACAAAAGTCCAACTTAACATGGCAATTGTCTGGGTATTGCAAATACAATGAAAGAATCTTGTTTTGTATAAGAGGACTTATTTGTTGGTGGAAGTGACACAACTTCAGCAACTTTAGAATGGGCAATGTCAGAACTTCTCTATAGTCAAGCGCCTCTTTTTAAAACTAAAGCCGAGCTCAGCAATAATAATTGGCGAATGAAACACTGTTAAAGAATCTGACATTCAAAACCTTTGTGCTCTGTTTAATTAGGTTCTTCATTTATAGAGTTCATTTTATTACACCAAAGCTCTCAATTTTTTTTTGATTTTGTTTAAATTGACAGTGTGTTTTTTTAGGGAGTAATCAAAACCTATGTGGTTTGTTTTGAGAATCGGTGACAATACACTCACTAGCTCGATTCCTGCCTCATTCGACAACCTTGTTAGTGTGGACACTATTGCACTCGCATCATGCAGACTCACTGGGCCAATACCACCTGAACTGGGTCAACTCGACCGACTGCAGTCCCTTGTTCTCCAAGACAACGTCCTCGATGGACCTATTCCCTCTGAATTAGGTAATTGCTCAAGCCTCATAGTATTCACCGCCGCTTTCAACAATCTCAACGGCTCGATCCCGCCACAGTTGGGTCGGCTCAGAGACCTTCAATTTTTTAATCTAGTAAACAACAGCCAATCCGGTGAGATACCGACTCAACTCGGCGAACTGAGCCAACTCGTTTACCTCAATTTCATGGGAACAAGCTTGAAGGTGCAATCCCAAGATCACTGGCCAGCCTAGGTAATCTTCAGAACCTCGATTTGTCGAAGAACAGGCTGACCGGGGGAGTCTCAGAGGAGTTCGGGCAGATGAGTCAGCTAGTGTACTTGGTTCTATCAGACAACAACCTCTCGGGTTCAATACCGAAAGGCATTTGTTCAAACACAAGCAGTTTAGAGCACTTGCTATTACCAGCAACTCAAATGTCACGAAAAGAACGTCAAATTAGTGTAGAAGAGGAAAGAAAATGAAAACATAGTATATACTCTGTTTTGAGAAAAAAAAATATTAAAAAAATATTAAATTCAGAAGGTAAAAATGGAATTAAAAGTCAAACGACTATATGTGGAACGCAAACCATTTAACTATCGCGACACGTGGCAGCATCAGCAAAAACCACGCGCGGAGTCTAAAATTATAGATTTTTGATAGTCGAGGGACCCTCATCCGTGATTTTTTTGTCGAGGGACTAAATGACACAAAACGTTATAGTCGAGGGACGAAAGAACGATTTAAGCCTTAAAATCTCTGTGCTTTACTTTAGAAGCGTATCTACTCCTTATTAGTGTTTGATAAATCAAAGACTTCAACTGTGCGCGTTGTCTTTTCTCCTCAACCAAATCCAATTCCAAGGCTCTGCTTTGGTCATTCAACTTTTCAGTATAGGTTGCCCCACGAAATCATGGGAAAGCCAACTCTGAAGGGACGACTGCATCCATGCCATATACTAAGGCAAATGGAGACGCCTCAGTGGTAGTTCGAGGCGTTGTTCTATAAGCCCATAACACTTATTGTAAATAATCAGGCCATCTTCCTGCCTTACCTTCCAGATTCTTTTTCAAACCATCCAGAATTGTCCGGTTAGTCACCTCCACCTGACCATTAGTCTGGGGATGAAATGGGGCAGAAAAATATTGTCGTATGCCTTTGGACAAACAAAAGCTCTTGAACTCTTTGTTATCGAACTGAGGCCCATTATCCGTTGTGATCTGTATGGGGACATCAAAACGACAACAAATATTTGAAATAATGAACTTGATAACATCTTTCGCTTTCGTCCCTGCTAGAGGTTCTGCTTCCACCCACTTAGAAAAATAATCCACTGCCACAATTATAGTCTGTCTGCCTCCAGTTGCCATTGCTAAGGGTCCAACTAAGTCAATGCCCCCACCAATCAAATGGAACGACTTCTGAATATCTCTCCAAGAATACCCCAGGTCTGTGGATTATGTTCACATAGCACTGACATGTGTCACACCTCTTTACCAATTCTTTCGCATCAGAAGAGATAGTCGGCCAATAATAGCCAGCCAAAAACACCTGTCACATTAATGCCTTATATCCACAATGAGCCGATCCTTCCCCATCGTGCAATTCTGACATGAAAAATTGTGACTCGTCCTTGTCCATACACCTTAATAATGGTCGGGTGAAAGATTTGTTATACAAAACGCCTCCTAATTCGATGTAGCCATGAGACTTAAACCTGATCCTCCTAGCCTCGTATTTTCCAACGGATAAATTGTTTTTTTCCAAAAAGTCGATGAGTTCTGACCTCTAATCATTCGCGATCACATTACTGATCTCTTGAATGCTCATTAAATGCTCTGCATCAACCATGACTGAGGGGTGCTCTTGAATCAATACCCACGGATAACACTCTGTACGCGAAGCTGTAGCCAGAGAATCGGGGATGACATTTGCCACTCTTCGGACATGCTCGTACTGAACCCCATCGAATTAAGCAACCAAATCTTTTAACGCTTTCAGGTACTGTATCAACTTATCTTTTCTGGCCTCAGATTTTCCCAACGCTTGATTTATCACCAACTGTGAATCACTGATCAGTCTAATATTTTTGGCCCCACATATTCGAGCTAACTGTAAACCTACCAGCATCGTTTCGTACTCAGCCTCATTATTAGTCGCCTTGAAACCAAATCGAATAACTTGGAATATGGCTATCCCTTCTGGATAAACTAGTTTGACGCCCGCTCCACTTCCAGGGTTATTCGACCCTCCATCCGTTCGAACTAACCATTCTGTGTCAACAAAAGGGTCAATAATTTCCGTGTCCTCTCTGTCTGAGTGGAATTCAACCAAGAAGTCAGCCAAAACTTTGGCTTTTATCACCGTTCGAGGCTCAAATGTTATGTCAAAATCTCCCAATTCCACTGACCATTTAATCATCCTCCCATAGATGTCAGGCCTTTGTAACAAACCTTTTAGGGGGAACGTCGTTCGAACAACTATAGGATGTGCCTGGAAGTAAGGTCTCATCTTTCGGGCAGCTGTTACCGAAGCCAAAGCTAACTTCTCCAAATTGAGATATCGTTTCTCTTCATCTAACAAACTCTTACTGACGTAGTAGATAGGTTTCAAGAGAGTATCCTATTCTCAGAGTAAAACAACACTAACCGCACAATCTGAAACCGCCACAAAAACAATTAATCTTTCCGCCACCAACGGTTTAGACAGTACAGTAGGGGATGTCAAGTATACTTGAATTTGGCGAAAGGCTGCTGAACACTCATCAGTCCAATTAAATTGTTTTGCGTTTCGTAACACCTTAAAGAAAGGTGCACATTTGTCCGAGGACCGAGAAATGAATCTATTGAGTGCTGCCAACCTCCCTGTCAAGACTTGGACTTCCTTGATATTCGTAGGTGGAGTCATGTTGATTAAAGCTTTTACCTGTTCTGGGTCAGCCTCGATGCCTTTTTCACTTATCATATAGCCAAAGAACATGCCCGATCGCACCCCAAAAACACACTTTTCCAGGTTCAGTTTCAAATTGACCCTACTCAAATTACTAAAAGTCTCCTCCAGGTCAGCAAAATGATCTTCGTCCCGCAGACTCTTGACAAGCATGTCATCGATATAAGCTTCGACATTCCAACCAATTTTCCCCTCAAAGGTTTTGTTGACCAAGCGTTGATAAGTTGCCCCTGCATTCTTCAGGCCAAATAGCATAACCTTGTAACAATATAATCCTCTCCCGGTAATAAATGACGTGCTCTACTGATCTTGTGTATCCAACCGGATTTGATTATACCCTGAATATGCATCCATGAAAGACAACAATCGATTGCCCGAAGTCGAATCCACTAACTGATCAATGCAGGGCACCGGAAAAGGATCATTAGGACAAGCTCTGTTCTGGTCCGTGAAGTCCACACACATTCTCCACTTGCCATTATTTTTCCTAACCAAGACTGGATTCGAGGCCCATACGGGGTAATGCGATTCGCGAATGTGGCCTATGCTTAATAGCCTTTCCACTTCCAAAAGAATAACTGTAGTTTTCTCCTGAGAAACTGGTCTCCTTTTCTAGACAATGGGTCGAACATCGAGTCGTACCGCAAATTTATGGCTTATTATCTCTAATGGTACTCCTGTCACTTCATGTGCACACCAAGAAAACATGTCGAGCTCATAAGACAAAAACGCAATCAATCTTTCTTTGAACTCAAGAGAAAGTTTTACTCCAATCTTAAAAAAATTCCCGTCTCCAAATTTATGCTCCTCAGAATCCTCTTCAGGGACCAAAATCCGGAGGTGTCCCTCGGGTCGTCGTACGGAATGATTTCCGAGGAAGGCCTCTTTAATTTCTATGCCTTGTCTGATACAAAGCTACGTGGTAACATTCTCGAGCCATTTTCAGGCTGCTCCTAATTGTCCCTATATTATTTCCCACCACGTATTACAAACACTAGTGCACCGTCGAGGCCACACCATGCATTCGGGACAACCAAGAGCGGCCCAGAATCGCATTATACGAAGTCGGTGCGTCAACCACAATGAATAGTACTTCCACTTCCTTCTTGAGCGGCCCACGACCTAGCTCGACCACGCACTGAAATTCTCCAACAACAACTATTGTGGCACCGTTAAAACCTACTATGGTCTTATCGGACCGTCGTATAACTGGTGGGTCGGAAATTCTCCTGTATGTGCTCATAAATAGGATGTTCGCGGAACTTCCCGTGTCGATAAGTATCTTCTGTACTTGATCTCCAGCTATACCATCGACGATAACTACCTCATCCTGGTGAGGGCCCGCGATATTTCGCATATCATCATCATCATCAAAACAAATGATGGGAGAAGGTAAACGATGCATTTGTGCTGACACCCCTGCTTCTATTTGAGTGGTTAAGTTGACCATATGCCTTTTCCGCTAACTATTGGAATTCCCGGCGATGGTATCTCCTCCAAAGATAGCCAGCGACTCGAAGAAAGCACATAGATCGTTTACTTTCCCCCATGGAATAATATCTTCCACCACGTTCACGTTGTTTCTTCCCTCCTTGGGATCCAGATACTCTTGCTCGATATCAAAAACATCCACCTCCTCGGAAATCACCATGACTGTGTCAGCAATCTTTGGAACAGCCTTTACCACAGTATTTTTCTGGAAGTGCTTTTTTACAAACTCTAACAGCACTCCATTTTCGATCAAAGTTTGGACTTCTTTTTTCAGCGCAATACAACCCTTAGTATCGTGCCCGATATCCTCGTGATACTTATAATATTTTCTAGCACTTCTACTTTCCCTCGGAGTTTGGATAGGAAAAGGTTTTCTGAACTGCACCGTGGATTTTTCCTTATCGAATAGTGTGGCCACATTTTCTATTAATTACGCGAAGTAATCCCGTCGAACCCATTTGTTCGAAATTGGCCTTGCCCCCTGGTTATAATTTTGGTGATTGCCATAGTGCTGTGGATTTTTTCTCTGCCTCGGCCGATACTGACCCGTACTTTTGGTCTGAACAGCTCAGGGCCCTTGGTTTTCAGATCTTTGAAACTGGTTCTGATCCAACCGATCGCCTGATCCTCTCTCAGATTGCTGAGTCTCTACCACTAGAATTATCTTCTCCACTTGGTCCAACAATGCCCCAAAGGTCACGGCCTGACTCTCCGCCACCGTATCCTTTAGGAGCCCATGCAGTAGGACCATTCTGAAAGCTGCTAGTGCCACTGAGTCTTTATAATACTCCATGTCCGTTTTTGTTTTGACGAACCGATTGGTATAATTCTTCAAGCTTTCCCCCACTTTTTGCCTACAATAAATTATTGTATCTCCATTGGCTCGAAACCTTTTGCTCCCCATGAAATGATGCCTAAATATATTCCAAAACATATCGAAATTATTTATCAAGCCCTGTGGGAGCCGATTATACAATTTGTCATCGTCATCGAAATTAATCATAAAATTCTTGAATTGTTCGATATGGTTATCAGGGTCTTGTGTCCCATCGAACTTCTCTAACTTAGAGATATCGAAATGCTTTGGGAGATTGCCCACAAGAATTTCCGCGGACAAAGGAGAAGCTCTCCAATTATGACTCGTCCGATAAGCATTAGCTCACAAATTTTCATTACTCGGAAAATACAGTCCCTCCTCGGATGGTATAGTGTACTGATGTTGCCAGTCCGAATTTTGCGGGTCAGCGTTTTGGTTTCAAGCAAATTTTTTTTTTGACCGTAGCCCCTTTCATCGACGCGAGTATAATGACTTTTCTTCCTCGGAGAATTCCTCTTCAAGCTCCTTCCCCTATGGTTCTCTACATGTCTTCGCCCATGTCATCTCCTTCTGTGATTTTTCCTAGGAGATGATTCTGACGAACTGTAACTGGAATAGTCGCTCAAGTCAGAGGAATCCAGATGGCGTTTTTCTTTTCTTCTTAAGGATCGCCTTTCGCGTCCTCTATACCTGTCATCCCTGGTTTTAGGACGGAAATTGGCCTCACACTCCTCTTTTTCACTTTCTGGTTCCCTTCTCACCTCAGAATGAAGATTCGCCCGAACAGCTTCTTTTTCTGCCTTCGACCTTTCAATTTCCAACTACAACTCATTCCTCTGTGTCAACAAATCTAAACCATCAAAAACATCTCTGACGCGCCGACCCCCATCCGCCTCATACTCCATATCATTCTGATAATCGTCACCCACCTGATTCTCCTCGCAGTTATTAACAAAATTTCCCCTTTGCTCTTCCATAACTCTGTTTGGATTAGTAATTATTTCCAGAAAGCGATTGTCGTTAGAACAATCTTCATTTCCCACAAACGGCACCACTCAAGAGTTTTAGAATAACTAGAAGGGTAATTTTGTGTGACGAGAATCTTTTAGTGTCAAAGTAATCTTTAGGTTCTTTGTTAAATCGCCCGTTTAGAGAGAGAAAGTAAGAGTTAGATTAAGTAGAGAGAGAAAGTAATATAATATTCAATCTTGGAATCTGTGAAGCGTGTGTGGTCCTTTTATAGTACAATTGCGGGTCCCACATGCTTTAATTCCCACTTATTACATATTTGATCCCTATATCCTTTTACCTTTCCATAATGGCTACTTCTATTGTAATCTATACAATTTTCCCCTATTCCAACTTCTTCTTTACAATTCTTTCCCAATAAAACTATTTCTGTACAATTCTTTCTCAATAAGACTATTTCTTTACAATTCTTTCCCAATAAGACTATTTCTTTACAATTCTTTCCCAATAAGACTATTTCTTTACAATTCTTTCCTAATAAGACTATTTCTTTACAATTCTTTCCCATGTCTTTTATTCTCCCTCGTCAAGATTCACTTGATGTATTTTTCACCTCATCTTTTTTTTTCCAATTGGACGCACTTCAGATTTCAACGTACCATATATAATTTGTTGTTCTCTTCGTGTATATTCGTCATTCAAAACAGTGTTTTTTCTAGTAGTTCGTTCACTTGACTCTCAATGTTTGATGGATTACACTGCTTAGGAATTTGAAAATTTCCTTGGCACTCTTCCCTGACACTTACTTCCGTGTATAAATCTGATATAATAGCTTTGATTGCTTTACAAACTGTTGAATCACCTTTTGTCTTCTCTGTTTCCATTATAAGCAATATTGTCTTCTCTGTTTCCTTTTGTCTTCTCTGTTTCCATTATAAGCAATATTTTCTCTTACAGATATGTGGCGACTTTAACCAAATTAGTTACAGAAATGGACAAATTGCATAATAGTCCTTTGTATTTACAGCTACCACTAATCTTCTCTCGTAACTTTATAATTTATCTATAGTAATTTTAATACCATTATGGTAGTTTGTTGGTTCTACCATAATTTTCTTTCTTTCCGCTCTTAGTTCAATTATAGGTATATCATATTAAATTCAAAGATCATTAGCTAGTTGGTGAATAAGATTTACGAACATGACTATTCGACCAAAATGCTACTATTGTGATATTGTTCTTCGTCTCACGGACAATGATGTGAGTATCTTTGAAACAAATTAAAAATTGGATATTTAGTAGTTGAACTTTGAACTTTGAAAATTGGATTTGATAGTTGATTTTTGAATATTGGATTAGATAGTTTGTAAATAGGATTTGAAAATCAGATGTTTGTATGTGATTATTCATAGGTTATACCCGAGTCATATGCATATATGAAGGCTCAATTCCTTATAAAAGATATCAGACTTTACAACCATCTGATAAAAAATATAAATACCATTGAAGAATATATGTCTGATAGAGTGATGCGGGTATTTGTTATGGTTCAATATGAAGTCAGGTTCATTCAAATACCTATCCGCAATATTTAGAAAGAGAAACACGACATATATCATTTAAGGTTAGATTATTAGAATGATTGGTGTAATTATTTACTTCCCGATGAACGGAGGACACCTAATGTTTAGGATTGTCACAAGCCAACGACGTGTACGTTGGATATGTAAGAAACAATTTGTGGTATATCATCATTCTTAATTTTTTGTAATAATTTTAATATTCTATAAATGATACATAAGATTAATAATAATAGACCTCTTAACTACATTGATGAAAAGTTGATCGTTTTTGAACCCGTTATGAAGATCATTTCTCGTTGGATACTTATTGTTTTGAGATTTTTAAACCGTCTTTATATTTTTTTGGTCATTTGTATGATGTTAATTTATGATTTAGACCGTGTTTTGTATCTGCATGATGTTGCCATTTTAGGATAATAAAAAATATTTAAAAAGAACACTAATAATGATATTTATAAAAAAAACAGTAATAAATAACAATTTACAGAAGATAGGTAGATTCCAACATATTATTTTTAGATATTTAATGATATTTTACCTTTTAAAAAAAAAAACATTTCTAATAGTCTTACCGAAATTTCAGTAAAATTATAGAACTATTATAGAGGTGTAATACGATATTGTACATTTAGAAGGTGTAGACTACTTTGTAATGTTACTTAAATAATTCAATATGTATTATAAAAGTTCCTGGTTCTTTCAAAGAAACAAAATCAAATTGGCGAAGTCTTCAAATGAAAAATGATTAACTGTTAATTGTCATTTGACTTAGTTTTTAATGTTGGTGAGCCAACAAATTAGATAGTTTTATATAATTTCTTACAATCAAGTGTGTCTATGGTCAATGGATGACATTTCAGAAACCTTGTCAACTATCTAGCTTGTCTGTATACCGACATTCTATATCAACCTCAAACTCAACCTCTCCGATCAAATTTGCAGTCCTGAAAATAATATCAAGTAAATTTATTTGCAGTCCTGAAAATAATATCAAGTAAATTTCTACAAGTATCAAATTCATTCTTGGATTCTTTTTATATGTTTTGGTTATTACCTATCTATACATTATTGATTTAAGTTGTTTGCATTTATTACAAATTCTATTGTAGAAGAGATGCAGAATCATGTTTACTTTTCACTACTTTAGTGCATGATCATGTTTCAAAGAATATTAACAAATTTTGTTCTAAGATTTCATACCGTTTTATTGATTGTTGTAAATGTAGTTTAGAGCTATACTATAAATATATAATGATATTGGTCCAAAATAAGGTAGGTTTTATACAGATTTATAGAACTAATTTAAGGTATTGGTTGGAAAAACTGGTAATGGAAAAAGTGCAACTGGCAATAGTATACTCGGAAAACGAACGTTCAATTTAAGTCGCCGCAAAAAAAGTGTTGCTGAAAATAGTGTAGCAAGGACAAATGATCTCATAAAAGGCCAAACCATTGAGGTCATTGACACTCCCGGTATATAAATCTTCTTTCATTTATGACTGATTACTTATCATACTCTCAATGTACAAGATTTATACAGTGATTATACATTTTGCAGGTGTATTAGATACCTCTTCGGAATATAAGACCATTGGCAATGAAATTCTCAACAGTATAAATTTAGCCACAAATGGAATTCATGCACTGTTAATCGTTCTGTCAGTAAGAAACCGATTCGCAGATGCGGAAGAGACTGCCGTATATTACTTACTTGATCTCTTTGGAATCAATATATTGAATTATGCGATTCTCGTATTCACTGGTGGGGATGAACTAGATGAAGAAGACGAAGAGGATGACCTTGTTACTAATGGGGAGGGTGATTGTTTGACTGATTATTTATTATCCTTTTTGAGAAAGTAAGACTGTGGTACTTCTTGATTCATCAAATGCAACGTACAAAGGAAATAAATAGGCAATAAACGAGGTGGAAGTTACAAAATAGGATCCACTAATCCCACTTCTCTCTTCACTTAATGCCCGTTACGTAACTCCTACACCCACGTAAAGACTCTAAGACTCAGTCTAATACTAACGGTTACTATAACTTAAATAAATAAAACATGTTTAGATTAAATACATAAAATGCAACATGTCCCCCCCTAATCTCAACATGTTTTTCAAACCTCGACTTCAGCTTCCCGAGCTCGCAGTAAGATCCTCAACCCCTATTGCCTTCCTCATTTTTTCAAATTTAACCTTCCCCAGTACTTCTCCTGTCGATAACATCTCCAGTAAGATCACTATCTGTAAACCCATACAACATCCTACTACTCTTCTCGTTTGCATAAACCAGCCCATACTCAATTGTCCCTCGAATGTACCTCAAGATATGTTTCACAGCTTGTTGGTGCTTCACTGTGGGTTTCTCCATGAATCTGCTCACCACTCCCACAGCGTATGAAATATCTGGACGAGTGTGAGTTAGATATCGCAGACTTCCAACGATACATCTGTACTCAGTGGCATCAACAATTACTCCTTCTTCATCTCTGTCCAACTGTAACTTATGCTCCATAGGAAATTTGGACGCGTTACAATTCATCATTCCAGATTTTTCCAGTAACTTCTTGGCATATGATGACTGCTTCAGTGTAGTACGCATCTCTCTTTGGTTTACTTCTATTCCAAGATAAAACGACAATAAACCCAGATCACTCATCTCAAACCGTTTGTTCATTTGCTGCTTGAATGCTTCGATTTCCTGCTTGTCTGAACCTGTCACCAATAAATCGTCAACATACACACCCACTATGAGTATACTCCCTTCTTTGTACTTCATGTACACCGCTTGCTCGTGTAAGCATCTGTCAATTCCCAACTCTTTCAAGCATCTGTCTAGCTTCGCATTCCACGCTCTAGGAGCTTGACGCAGCCCGTACAAAGCCTTCACCAGTCTATACACCATCTGTTCCTGTCCTTTCTTGACGAACCCCTCAGGTTGGATGACATAAACTTCTTCAATGAGCTCTCCGTTTAAAAACGCTGATTTTACATCAAGATGATAAACTTCCCAACCTTATTTCGCTGAAAGTGCTAGCAAGAGTCGAACCGTGTCAAGTCGTGCTACGGGAGCGAAAACTTCATCATAATCTATTCCTTTCCTTTGAACGTATCCCTTTGCGACGAGCCGTGCCTTATGTTTCACCACATTCCCATCTGGGTCCTTTTTTAACTTATATACCCACTTCAAACCTATTGGTTTATGCCCAGGTGGTAAACTTGTGAGTACCCAGGTTTCGTTCTTCTCTATTTTCTCGAACTCCGTCTTCATAGCATCTTGCCAATCCTTATCTTTTATGGCTTCGAAATATGACGTTGGTTCCTCAGCCTTTAATAACATCAGCTCATCAATCAGCTCAATGACCTCAGTGTCATTATAAATATCTGCCAAAGGCCTGAACCTCTTAGGTTCACTGCTCGTGGTAGATGATGTTCCAACAGTTTCAGCTGTTTTGGTCGTCTTAGTTTGTTGTGACGATGCCGATGACTGTGGAGTCATGGATTGCAGAGGAGTTGTGGGTTCATAATCTGCATCCACACTGTCCCCAGTTTCCGTGTTCTCGGTTACCTCAACATAGCTCCCAGGGAAAGTTACTTCACCACCTGTTTCTTGTTCCCATGACCAGAAGGCTTCCTCTTGAAATACCACGTCCCTACTGACGTGTACAGTCCCTATTTGTGGGTCAAATAAGCGATTCCCTTTTGTTCCCGGCTCCTTACCGAGATACACCACCCTCTTACTACGATCATCCAGTTTCTTGACATGTATCGAAGGTATCTTCATAAATGCAATACACCCAAACACTCTTAAGTGTGTCAGGTCCGGCTTAGTCCCACTCCATGCTTCATATGGTGTTCTTCCGTTTAAACTTCGAGTTGGTAGTCGATTGAGAACATAGATCGAATGACGCACCGCTTCACCCCAGAGATATGCAGGTAGGTTTGCTCCCCTTAGAAAACTTCTTGCCATAGCAGCCACAGTCCTATTCCTTCGTTCCACCACCCCGTTTTGCTGCGGAGTGTATGGTGCTGTGTAATGCCTCAAAATACCAGCCTTCTCACAATACAAGGTGAATTCCTTGGAACAAAATTCACCGCCTCTATCTGTCCTCAAGATCTTTATGTTTTTCTCGCTCCCCTTTTCAACTAAAGCTTTAAAAATTTTAAACATCTCGAAAGCATTACTTTTATCCTTTAACATGTAGACCCACATTTTCTTACTGAAATCATCAACAAATAGAAGGAAATAACGATTACCTCCAGTTGTCGTTGGTGTGATAGGGCCACAAATATCAGCATGAATTATCTCGAGTGTTTTCCTCGACACAGAGCTAGTTTGATGTGGGAAGGATTTTCTGGATTGCTTCGTCATTAAACAACCTTCGCACCTTTTAAGTGGTTGAGTCATGCTTGGAATCCCGTATGCCATCTTCTCTCGCGACATTAATTCCAAAGCTTGGAAATTTACGTGCCCAAGACGAGCATGCCACAACCAAGTATCTTCTTCGGCCTTGTTAAACAAACATGTTGCTCTACTTTCTTCAAGACTAATCTTATATAGTCGATTCTCTGTCCTTTTCACCTTCATCAATAGTCTTCCACTCGCCTCGTGAATCCACAAATAATCCCCATCAAGTACGACTTTATTCCCTGCCTCAGAAAGTTGTCCCAAGCTTATAATATTATTACAGAGATTTGGGATATAGTATACCTCTTCAAGCATCCTTTCTTCACCATTCTTGCACTGGAACGCCACTGTTCCCTTTCCCTTGATACACACGGTCGATCCATCGCCAAACTTCACTTTCCCGGAGACACGCTCATCCAAGCTTTTGAATTTTCCACGCTGCCCAGTCATGTGATTGCTGGCGCCGTTATCCAAGTACCACACATTTGACTCCTTTTGTTCACCTGCGTTTGTTCGTAGCTTTGGAACCACTCCATCCTCCTTCAGAAGCATAGATTCGATATCCATTTGTCCGACCTCAACAACCAACAAAGCTGGCTCATCTTCTTGAATTTTCGAGAGATTTGCTTCTCTCGTCATGTCTTTCTCCTTCCTTGGTTTACGACAGTCCGCAGCAAAGTGTCCCAGTGCTTGACAGTTAAAGCACCTCACTCTACTTCTGTCTTGTACTCCACGAGTACTTCCTCCACCTTGAGTCCCTTCTCTATTGGTTTTCCTTAACCATTCTTCTCGAGTCAACAAAAGCTGCCCCTCGCGGCTTTCTTTCTTCCTCCACTCATCTTCTGTCAGCAGCAATTGTCCCTGGTGTTTCTCCGTTGTCCCTCGCAATCTTTCCTCGTGGGCTTTCAAAGAACCAACGACTTCTTCTACCGACATCTCTTCCAGATCTCCAAATTGCTCAATAGCAGATGCAATCTGTAAGAATTTTGTAGGAACCGCTCTGAGAAGTTTCTTAACCACATATGTCTCTTCCACTTTCTCTCCCAACACTCGAATATTGGTAACCAGGCTGTTCAGCTTCAGATAGAATTCGTCTAATGGCTCATCGTCTTTCATGCTTAGAGCTTCGAATTCGCTCTTGAGGGTCTGGGCTCTAGCTGCTTTTACCTTGTCTGCTCCCAGGTACATGGTTTTGACAGCCTTCCACGCCTCCTTGGCCGTCTTCTTTTCTGCAAGTGACATCAGGACGTCTTCTGGAACTCCCTGGTAAATAACAGCGAGTGCCTTTTTGTCGACCTTGTCTTCCACAGGAGCTTTAGGTTCCTTGGGTTCGATTGCCTCCCACACTCCGTGGGCTTGCATGAATACCGTCATTTTGAGAGCCCATGCAGTGTAGTTGGTTTTGCTCAACATCGGGTAGCTGAGACCAAAGGAGCTTTTGCTTGTCGTCTCCATCTGATGTTATGAACACCTCCTGAAGCTCTGATACCAAGTATTATCCTTTTTGAGAAAGTAAAACTGTGGTACTTCTTGATTCATCAAATGCAACGTACAAAGGAAATAAATAGGCAATAAACGAGGTGGAAGTTACAAAATAGGATCCACTAATCCCACTTCTCTCTTCACTTAATGCCCGTTACGTAACTCCTACACCCACGTAAAGACTCTAAGACTCAGTCTAATACTAACGGTTACTATAACTTAAATAAATAAAACATGTTTAGATTAAATACATAAAATGCAACATTATTTACGTGGCAACTGCCCTGATAGTTTAAAGGTTGGTTCAAATTTTATAGCCATGACTTTTTCTTAATTTGACTAGCCTATGCCTTTACTAACATATTGGTCTTTCTTTAGGAAATTCGTAGACTATGTTCTAATCGTATGGTGCTGTTTGATAACAAAACGAAAGATAAAACCAAAAACTCAAATAAAGTTCATAAACTTCTCTCCCTTATTGATCAAGTCCAAGCTGAGAATGGCGGAGAGCCATATACAAAAAAGAACTGTGAAGAGGCAAGTTTTTCCAGTCTATGGTTGTTTGTTCTTCTCATATATCTTGAGAAACAGGTAAAACTTCTTAAGAATACATTCTTGAGTTTGAATTCTTAGGTCACCTTTAACATATTTAATATTAGAATTTAATAATCAATGATTTTACAAATAGTTTATAAAAACATAAAAAATACATGATTTAAAACTCTTCAAGAATAATTTATGTATCTACGGATGCCACCAGAAAAAAAAATCTACTGTGAAAAAATAATATTACAAATTCGAATGTCTCTTTTCTATAATTTTAGAAGTCTATTTATATGAAATAAATAGATAATATGGAATTTCCACACGATGAACTTAAGGTCCCAAACACTATTAACAATTATGGAGATCACCAACAACACAAGAAGGTAGATTGTGAACACAAGTTACATCGTAAACAAAAGATATACAATATTATCAAACACTGTAAGGCGCATGGAGTTTTAACTGTCATTAAACTCATTTTTAGTAGTCATATTCAAACCCAAATCCGTCACCGCACTTTGCAATAATATTGACTCTTTGTTGCTTCCGTTACAACCATATATTAGTTCTTGTCGACAAAGCCATTATACCTTGTAAGTGTTCTTTCCAAATAATTTCCCTTACAAATAGAGTAAACATATACCATATCAAAGATCTCATTTTATCCATATCCACCTACAAAATTAGGATCAACAAAACGAACCACTAATCCTGTAATATATTTCATCGATCGACCAACATCGATCTTGTTAAAGTCAAAGCAAGCATTCACAATATTTTTAAGATACAAAGTATCCATTTCACTGTTTGCCACTATTATTTCCCAAGATATCCCATGTACCTGGTAACCACACTAATCCTAAGTGAAATATTAAGACGTTTGCGCACCGTCGCATATATGATGCTAAAACTAGACTTGCGAATGGAACATTCGACATTTGTTCCAACTTAGCATCGTGCACGGCCGATTCTACTCCAGACAAATTGAAAGGAGTGATAAATGGGATGTTAACTACCCTGACATCAGAATATGTTGAATCGTTGTAGTATTTTCTCAATGTAAGTACGTTGAGACAAGTTTAATGATTCCACACTTCTGTTCCTTATAGTTTTCATCCCAATAATATTCTAACCCTACCACGATAATCCATCTCAAACTTGGAACTAAACTACTTGTTTATCGTGACAACATCTGACATACTACAAGCAACAATTAGCATATCCTACACATACAACAAAAGATAATTATAAGAATCATACAACATCTTATAATGATACACACAATTTTCAATCGCTGGTATCAAAACTTTTGTACCATTACTTAGGTGATTGTTTCAAACCATTGAGTGAGGTGTTTAAAAGATAAAATTTATCCCCCATTTTAGTTTTGATAAATCATTATGTTATCTCATGCAGATTAGTTCCTCTAGTTCACCATGTAACGCAGTCCTCACATCCAATTGCTTATCCTCTAAATGTTGTAAAACTACTATGGCGAACCAAACTCAAATCGAACGTTGTTTCACTATTTGAGAAGACATTTTATTAATTTAATTTATTTTTTAGTAAAACCCTAAAAGCCCAGTCTTTCCTTGAGTTGTCTCAACCTCTGGATTACCTTTCCGTTTCTAGAATATGCACTTATAGCCTACTACATTTCCTCTTTTAGGTAAATCAACAATCTTTTATTTATGATTATTATGAGAAGATTTGATATTTTCCCCCATAACACCGATCCATTGATTTACTTCTGAACTTTCGATAGTTTTCTTATAGCTACTAGGTTGTTGCATCTCAACTTCTTCGAAAACTGATAAAGCATATGCAATTAGGTTCGAATATCTTTTTAGTCGTCAAATCTTTATTCTTTCTCTGCCTAATGCTATGATATAACGTTGTTATTATGGTTATGGTGCACCATCGCCTCTATCACCAGAAACTGATGATTATGATATAATATCCGGATAGTGATAAAACACGATGGATATTTATGTAATCATATAATATAAAGCCATTTACTATGTATTAAAGGATAATATACTCATTGATAAGGATATATTAGAATTTAACTCGTGTAACCACTTATGATTATATATATATATATATATATAGATAGGAGCACCCCGAAGGGAGACAATTCTGATTGATAGTAAAATATTGTTTTTTCTTAGTTCGTCTTTTTTTAAAGCTCTATTCTCTTTTAGAAAACCTCTTTTAGTACTCGATTAGGTGTATCATCTTGACTTTACCTCAAAACTATTCTAATTATTGGACCTACTAGAAACCAATTCTACTTTCAGTCCCACCTGTTTAATCATAACAGATGTTGATTCGACCATTTACCCTACATTCTTCGGTGACTCTAGCAAAAAAGACCTCTGAAACATTATGTCCCTACTTATAAGGAAACCTGGAGACGTTTTCTCTTTAAACCAAAACATATATTTGTTTACTCCATTAGCATATCCTAGAAATATACACCTTTTGCCTTTGACACAATTTTACCATCTTTCATGTGAGCATACTTAGGATAACTTAAAACCCTCAATTGTTTGTAATCAGCCAAAATTTAAACCAAATCTCAAAAAGAGTTTTACAACTAATAACCTTTGATGGAGACCAGTTCACCAAGTAACATATCGTCTTGCTGGATATTATCTTGTTATATTTTTTCAAACAACATGTTCAATGGCACACTATTCCCTCAATATTGTAGAATTTTTTGAACTCATGATTACAAAGTTCTAACCCATTATTTGTTTGAAGACTATTGATATTAATTTTCTTATGCTTCTCGATCATCGACTCATCTTCGATTTTCAGAAAATAAACCCACTATCCTTGAGTAATCAACGATCATACTTATGTAATATTTGTCTACACTTTTTGATGGAGGTATGTTTGGGCCCCAAACTTCTGAATGAATATAATCCTCTGTCCATCCAGTCTTTCTTTCATCAGAGTTGCTGAATTTGATTCTAGTTTCTTTACTACACAAACAATATTCACAAAACCTCAACGATTATGTTGTATAACCTTGTAATAGATATCTATTTTCTATAACAACTAATACTCTTTCAGTTAAGTGACCAAGACGTCAATACCACAACGTATTCTAATCCTACCGGCTTTGGATATTACTCCATGATGATGCAACTACAACATCACCCACAATAAAACTCATATGGAGAATGTAAAGCATATTTCGCAATATACCTCTCATACACACCACCAAGCCCTATATGACCTTGATTACACCATCGTTTCCACGATATTTGTAACCCATAGAGTCTCTTGTTCAAGATATATCAGGTTTCTTTTGTAACCAGGAACATGCCAACATATCACGATTTTGACAACATCATCGAACATTATGATCCAAACCTTACCTGTACCACAAGCAGGAAACGATTGGTTGTTCTTTTAAAAAATAAATGTTTAAATTGATGTGTAAACATCAAACAATTTCTTAAACTGACACATGTGGTATGCAATGCCAGTATCAATTTCTTAAATTGATGCCTTTTATGAATCAAGTTCTATTTGGTAAACAAATATGTGACTACATTATTGTCGTACTAACTGGCGCGAACAGTTTAAACAAAGAAGCCGATAATGAAATAGTTGAAGATGAGGTCTTGGACAATCAATTACGTCTCAATCACTCAAAGAGTTTAGAGGTTTACTGTGGTTCTAGTGTCTTGAGCTTTTTTTAAGTTGACTAACATATGCATTCACTAACATTTTGTTACATTAGGATATTCTCACACTATGTGGTAATCGGAAGGTACTTTTTGATAACAAAACAACAGATGAATAAAAAAAATCAAATCAAGTTATGAAACTTCTCTCCCTTGTTTCCAAACTCCTAGCTGAAAATGGCAGAGTGCCGTATAGATACAAAAAACGGCAAGAGGTAAGTTTTTTAAGTATTGAATTTTTTTTTGGCTACAAAAAGCTCTAAATTGTATTAATAAAAATAAGTATTGAATTTTGGTTTGTGCTTCCAAAATATATGTATATTTAATATTGCATTTATAGAAGGCTAGGGTGAAGGAACAATGGCAGAAAATGTTATTTATTTTAGTGGCATTGGATTGACCAGTCAGTCAATTTAATCATGATACATTATCAAACAAGTCGTAGATTGCGGAGTGCACGCTTGTTAGATTAGATCATGATTAACGGGTGAAGGGGCGGGGGCTTTAGCTGGGATAGAACTATTGGAAAAGGATATATCATTTTTTCATCCTGTCTATTCAATAGAATATCTCTGATTTTATCCAATTGAAATTTAGGAAAAACCCCAAAAATATTTCAATAAGAAATTGTTTACAAGACTTCAGAGATTATCCGGAATTGAAACACTGTTTCTACAGGAAGATGGTTTACGTTGGGAATCAACTCTCCGAGAGCCAAAGATTAAAAAACAACAGGAAGAACATCCTGCTCAACTTACTCCAAAAGGTAATCATTATTTGCTACTGGTTGCTTTGAATTTATATTTATTACAATTGTATATCCCATCAGACTGAATCCAAGTTAAACGAGAGGGAGAGTAAGCCCCAAGGAGATATTAGTGCTCATGTAGGAGATACTAGTGCTCAACAAGAGCTAACTGCAGCAAAGCAATCCAAGCATGAAGAAATAAAGAACAACATAGAAATTCATAAAGATAGTACACTGGAGATGCCTAGCATGGTATCTAAGACAATAGAATTAGGCAGGGAAAGTGGTAATGCCAAGAGTGAAACGAACAACAATGCTGTGGCAAAAGAAGCGTTTATTCCAAGTTTGAGCATGACAAGTGATGCTAAAACTGTTGTAGCCGAGACATATGATCACACACAAATCCCACCTGTTAACATCATCGACACTCCAGGTAAACTAATTTTATCATTTTAATTCATGCTCTATTATTTTATATGGTATAGATCAAGTTCCTAAACTTCTCCCCCTTATCAATAAAGTACTTGCGGAGAATGGTGGGGATCCAGCCGCACAGGAGCTTGCTGAAAAGGCAAGTTTTTGGGCAATCAACCTTCATTTATTTGTCCGATGCATGTGTTTTGTTTTATATAGTCTATCATGGATTCATAGGATGTTATCCCCAAACTCGGAGGATATGCGGTTCGCTTTCACAGACCAAAGCAAAGATAGAAAAATTGTACGAGGATCCAAAGGTAGTTTTAAAGACCGTTTGCTCTTGATTTCGTTAATATTTTACTTTTTCTAGTTAAGAAATAAAGAGAGAAACGAGAGAAGTAGAAAATTAACTTTTTCTAGTTAAGAAATAAAGAGAGAAACGAGAGAAGTAGAAAAAGGAACAAACCGCTAGACGGTTAGGGTTTTGTATTATTCAGAAGTATATAAATTAGTACAGCATATGCTCCTATTTATAATAAAAGAAAGCTAACGGGCTTGGGCTTTATATTCTTAACATTTCTAATTATGCATCTCCAATAGGAATCTGAGCTCCAATATGAAATGATACCCAAAATAGGAAAGGAATTGAAAGAAATCGGTATGGCAAAGGAGAAGGATAGGAGGGATATGTTGGAGATAAAAAATAGATACAAGAAAGATATGGAAAACCGTACTGCAAGGGAGAAGGAACTGAGGCGCGAGTTGAAGAGGGAGATGCATGGTATGTCGAAGATGGGTAAGCAGCCAAAATGTGGCTCATGCAGCATTCTCTGATTTCATTTTGAGTGGGTTATTTTAAATATTACATACAATTAAAAACCTCCGGTTCTCCTTTTGGGGTGTCTTACCCGTTTGAAGAGTACCTACTCTATTTGTGTTTATATATTTTCTTTACGGATTCATAAAACCTCCCGTTATGTATTTTTGGGGTTTAATCAAATTTGAACACTGTGAGTTATATATTTGCTAGTTTGTCGTGGCTCTCCACTGATTTTGCTTTATTCACGTGACATTTCTAGTTGATTTTTTAAAATAAAACAGAAAGCGAATTCAATAAGATTGATTAACGGGTCAGGCTAGAAATGTTACACATTTTGATAGATCTCTCACCCTACTCCTTTATTTTTTCAAACTGAAAGTCGAAATTCCAAAATTGCCCTTCCTCTCTCTAGATTTTGACATTTATGCAATTTAGTCTCCAAATCGGCCGAAACACTTAAATCTATCCGATATTACACTAGATCTACAAGGTTTATACAAACATCTACTAATCTAAACCCATTAATTCGAAAAAATTAGCGTTTTTTACCCAAACCCATCAAACCCACTTCGAAAAATCTTGAATCGGAGTATCTATGGACAACGAAGAGATGGGCATTTCTCTGGAAGACTTACTGAACGAGGAGGAAGCTTACCGGATGGAGGTAAGGACCGAAATTCATTTTTTCGGATTTCAGGCCTGTAGCACGTTGTTCGTGCGATGAACAGCATCTTCATCGCACGAACAGCGGGCGACGAGTCTCAAGTACCGTCGCAGGCCCAAAATGCGACGGATACAAAAGACCGTCTCATTTTGGGCCTGCGACGGTAGGCCAAAAATATGGCCCATTTTTTCAGACAGAGAGCCTCTGTCGCAGGCCCAAAATGAGACGCTTTTGTATCCGTCTCATTCTTGGCCTGTGACGGTACTTGAGACAAGTCTCATTTTCGGCCTGCTACTGCAACTTGTATATATAAACTCATAAATTTCGATTGTATATTTTGCAGGAGGAACCTGCCCAGCCTCTATTTATGGATGCCGATTACAGTAAAATATTCAACACGGATAGATTATTCACTAAAGACGAATTAGATGCTTTCGTGGAGATTGAATCAAAGAAGATCAAGTTTGTCACAATAAGAAAACTGTACGATAGTGGGAAATGGGGAAGGACTCCTAGGTTAGAGTACGTTTGCGAGCGATATGGTGTATACGTATCAAAGGCAAAGCCGGACACTTTGAAAAAGAGGAAGACATCGACGAAGAAATGTAATTTTCCGTTTGCGCTAAAAGGTCATCCGATCGACGTAATAGCCATGAAATGACGTTTGGAGGTAATAAACGGTACTCACAATCATGAACCCTACATTCGCCTAGACGGTCATTCCCGCGCTTGTAGGCTAAAACTGGACGAAGAGGAACTAGTTCGTAGTTTGTCTCACCTAGGTTCGCGCCCTAGGGAGATATACAGTGGTTTGAAGCACCAATATCCGGAAAACATTTCGAACATGCGTGCAATCTACAATGTCCGCCAAAAACATCGGGACGCTGAACTGAACACGGGGGACAAACCCAAATGCAATATCTATTGACGAAGTTGAAGGAGAATGGATACTCGACGTGGGAGCGTTTGAAAGATGATACAAAGGTGATCACTGACTTTTTCTTCGCACATCCTACTAGCATAGACTTATTACGTACATTCCCGAACGTGTTATTCATGGATTGTACGTACAAGACGACTAGGTATAAGATGCCGTTGTTAGAGGTTGTCGGTTTTACGTCCACTTCCATCACATTTACCGTTGCGTACGTGTTTATGAGCGGAGAGAAGATTGGAAACTACGTATGGGCTTTGGAAACTCTTCGTGGTTTTATGATGGATAGCGTTTGCGCATTTCCATCCATTATTGTTACCGATCGGGAGTTAGCTCTTATGCGTGCGGTTGATAGAATTTTTCCCGGAACGCACCATTTGTTATGCACGTGGCACATTAGTAAGAACATCCTTGGGGCGGTTCGGAAGATATTGCACGATGATGCGGTAGCGAAACAATTTGTTGAATTTTACGGCTACGTTACGGAGGCGAACACGTTTGAGAGTTACCAAAAGAATCTGGATACACTTAAGGAGATGTTCGCATCTAAACCGGAGTGCTTTGCGTACGTTATGGACTCGTGGATAACAAAATATGCTGACAAGTTCCTTGCGTACAAAACGAACATGATTAAGCATTATGGCCAAACAACTACAAATAGGCTAGTCCGTGTATCCTACTTTTCGTTGAGTTATTTTATTAAAGTTCAAGTATGTTGATAATTTATTACTTGTACTATGTAGGGCGGAGGGTGCACACTCGTCCCTAAAAAAATATCTTGGGACGAATCAATGCAACTTTGAGACTTTTTGGGAAAAAGTTCATAACTTGTTAACGAAGCAGCATGCGGGTATCGTCGAATCATTCGAGCGAAGTAAGTTTAGATCAATTCCCGGCTTCGATGGTGTTTTGACCAAAAATATTAAAGGTCATGTGTCACATGCGGGGCTAAAGATACTGACGGTTGCTATTGTACGTGCTCGGAATATAGGAGTAGATCGGGTGGCATGTGGAGGTTGGTTCCTTAGGAAAACGCATGGTTTACCTTGTGCATGTGAAATTGCCTTTATAGTTAGAGAAAGTAGGTGCATCCCTTTAGAAGATGTGGATATTTTTTGGAAAAGATTAGATATTGTGCACAGGGATCCTACCTCTCGCGAAGAGGAATTGCAAAAAAAGATTTCCTTAATTGACAACTCCATTCGTAGTTTCCGCCCCGACCAACAAGACCACATTATCAATAAAGTAATGCAAATATTGATGCCCGAGACAAGTCATATTCAAGATCCTAAAGAAGCGGTTAGAGCTAAGGGTAGACCAAAGGGAGGCGTTGATAAATCGACTAAACGGAACCCTAGTTCGTGGGAATATCCCATTGAACAAACCGCTAGTGCTAGTACTCCGGCTAACTCGGTAGGTAGTACACCCGTAAACATGTTAGGGAGCACGGCCGCATCCAAAGTGGTTCCCATCGTACCACCCAAACCTCCATTAGCAAAAAAGAAGGTTGGAAGGCCTAAGAAAATTGTTAAGGATGGGAAGTTAACATTGTATCCGGATTGCATCCCGACCTTTCTACACACTTACATTTCAAAGTTAGTTGACGTTCTTCCGGACGGACAATGCGGATATCGTTCTGTAGCGCATTCAATATACAACGACGAAGATAGATGGGAGGATGTTAGACGCGAGTTGTTGAAGGAGTTGCGGGACAACCGTGCATGTTGGTTGGATGTATATGGTTCGGAGAAGGTGTTTGACGATTTGATACAAAGGTTAGATTACTTCAAGCCCAATCCTAGTAGCCACTATTGGATGACATTTCCGGACATTGGACTAGTCATTGCGACAAGGTATCAATGCATGGTATACCATGTATCGCTCGCAGCCTCGTTAACGTATCTACCAATACGTGGAAAGCCACCCGTCAACAATTCGACGATCATAGAAGTTGGGATAGCTTTCGTGCATGGATGTCACTTTGTTAATGTAAGTATATTTTGTTTCCAATCAAATTTTCTTACGCTATCATTACTAATGCATTCGTTTATTTTATTTCCTTGTAGATTACTACTCCACCCGATGGACCGTTGCCTCCATTATACCCGTGTTGGGCCGCTTACGCAACCGAAGAAGCGAATCAATGGGCGCATCCATACTACCGGCGGTTGAACAAATTTACACAGATAATGCCCGCAAGGAAAATCAACTTGAACGAAAAACCCCATGTCACAGATTTGACTAGAGACGAGGACGTTTCAAATGTTTGAAATGTTTTTGTGCAACATTTGTAGTTTAAGTTAGTTAGTTTTCCTAGCATCTACTGTAACATATGTACTTTTGATGTAATTTTGATGTAATTTTGATGTACTATTGATGTAATTTTGATGTACTATTTATGCAATTTTGATGTAATTTTGATGTAATTTTGATGTAATTTTGATGTAATTTTGATATAATATTTATATAATGTAGTTTAAGGTGTTTTTCGATTTCATACGAAGGTGTTTAATGATTTTAAGTTTAATGTAAGTTTCCATTACAAACACATATCACATATCCGCTGTCAAAATTGGGCCTGGTTTCTCAAACATAAAGCTTCTGTCGCAGGCCCAAAATGAGACGTCTTTGGAGCCTCGTCTCATGTTGGGCCTGCGACGGTAGGCCAAATATTTGGCCTAATTTTGGCGACAGAAAGCTTATGTCGCAGGCCCAAAAAGCGACGTCTTTTGGGCCTCGTCGCATTCTAGGCCTGCGACACTAGGCCAAATTTTTGGCCTAGTTTTAGCGACAGAAAGCT
The DNA here is from genome assembly GCA_036936605.1 of Limnanthes douglasii subsp. nivea. Taxonomy (NCBI): domain Eukaryota; kingdom Viridiplantae; phylum Streptophyta; class Magnoliopsida; order Brassicales; family Limnanthaceae; genus Limnanthes; species Limnanthes douglasii. The sequence goes on along the minus strand of JAUPFV010000004.1, from coordinate 294,616 downwards.
TCTGTCGCAGGCCCAAAATGCGACGCCTTTTGGGCCTCGTCGCATTCTGGGCCTGCGACACTAGGCCAAATTTTTTGCCTAGTTTTTTAGGCAGAAGTTTGGCCTAGTTTTTCAGGCAGTTTACAGGGATTTCAAAGTCTTGGACATTTGTTGGAATAAAATACCAGTATAAGGGAGAAAACAACAAGTACATTTTGAAAGAGTTCAGGAAAACAACAAGTACATTTTGAAGAAATACAAGAAAACAACAAGTACACTTGAAGTGGTTAAAAAAAAGAGGAAAACATTAAGTTAAGACTTTTAACTTAACGAAACATAAGAAAATAATTAAACACCGAAATGCCGACAACCAAAATGCTCAATCATCGAAGTCATATCCCAAGTTGTCGTCAGAATCAACCCCCTTCTCCCTTTCCGCAATCCTATCCTGAAGATACGCCACCATATCCCTACTGATGTAGTCTACCACTGTCATGTTGAAGACGGCGGCCGCTTCTTGCTTAATTTTATACGGCTGAAACAACAAACGCTGGAGCGGTTGGCAAAAAAGATACCTCTGCTTGATTTGCTCACGGTTGCGCACGAGGAGACCTCCTGTTTGTAAACGGCCGTAGCCGTAGTACATCTTACAAAGCACCCGATCAAAAAAAGCATCACTAGTATCTTCCCCCATCTCTCGGCGGGCAATTCTCGCCGCCAGAAGCAAATGGTAGTCTTCATGTGGAATAAACTCCATTTGTTGAACTTTCTAAGTTTGAGAAGATTGTATGAATGTAAACGGATTTGTAGTCCCTTTATATAGTGAAGTGAATTTAGGTGGGACTTTATTTTATAGAATGAGAGGTAGTTTAGAATTTAGAGAATGGGAGGGAGTTTTGATTTTTTATAAAGAGCGGGATTTTTTGAATTTTGAAAATGGGAGGGAGTTTTGATATTTTAGAATGAGCGGGATTTTTAGAATGAGAGAGAACGAGAGGGAGTTTTTGAATTTTGAAAATGGGAGGGAGTTTTGATATTTTAGAATGAGCAGGATTTTTAGAATGAGAGAGAACGAGAGGGAGTTTTTGAATTTTGAAAATGGGAGGGAGTTTTGATATTTTAGAATGAGCGGGATTTTTAGAATGAGAGAGAACGAGAGGGAGTTTTTGAATTTTGAAAATGGGAGGGAGTTTTGATATTTTAGAATGAGAGAGAACGAGAGGGAGTTTTTAGAATGATATTTTGAAAATGGGAGGGAGTTCTTACTTTACACGTGTTACGTTTTCATTTGAATGTTTTTCTTACCGGTCCGTCTATAAATAGAAGCTTCATGCACAGTAAAACTTCATCATTAGTTGATAAATCAAGCTGAAAAATGGGTTTATGGACTGAGTTGGAAGATCAGTATCTGATGAGGGCATCAGTTGAAGTTGGTAATATGCACATTCCAGAGGGTGGTAAAAGGTACTGCGAGGCATTAGTATGCCAGATGTACTTTTTGTACGGAAAGGATGGTGTTCAGCCGCCTTACATTTCAAGGCGTGTTGATGAAGTGCGAGCTAGGTGGTCGGTCTTGGTCACATCCCGTCGACATCTTGTTTTTGGCCTCACCGAATTGGAACGTCGTGTTGCGGGTAACCGGTTCAACTGTCAGGTGACGAATTATATAACAGAGGACCGGCTGGATACGGTCCGCTCTGACATTATTGACATCCGGCTACAAGAAATCAATGACTACAAAGATGCGAAAGAAGAAAGGAGGTTGATGAAATGGAACTGGCCTGATAGATAAGTATGCTTGAGTGTGTGCTTCCGTTTTAGTATGAGTCTGTGTTTCATTTTAATTCTGCGTGTGTATTTCTGTTTGAGTGTGAGTTTCAATTTAAGTATGAGTGTGTATTTCTGTTTGAGTGTGAGTTTCAATTTAAGTATGAGTTTGTAATTCTGTTTGAGTGTGAGTTTCAATTTAAGTATGAGTTTGTATTTCTGTTTGAGTGTGAGTATCAATTTAAGTATGAGTACGTATTTATGTTTCATTATAATTTTGAGTGTGTATATCATTCGAATGTAAGCGAACCGATAAAATTGATAAATTTAAACCAAGCATACAATAAATTAAAATACAAAAATTAAAAAAGTCATACAATTAACCGATTACAAAAACATAGTGTTGATGTCCAAAAATCTAACAAAGTTATGCTGAGAGTAATAATCAATGTCGTCGGTACCTCTCAGCGATCCTACACATCATGAGGGCGGTCTCTAGAAGATCTGGGTGATCCAAAGTAGGTAGCGAAGGAGCAAACCTAGCAATCTGCTCGTATCCTGAATAATCAGCACCACCCTGCGGCTCCAACCGAGGACCTCTCTCCGGCGCAGGACGACTGACGATGTACCATAGCCTCTTCCTCGCCCAAATGTAGTACATCGGGTCAGCACTCGGTCCACTACCACGGTACGCCATGCTAAAAGGAGTGAACACGTGGCTTTCCCAATTCTGCCACAAGTGATCGTCCCACTTTAAGTCTGTGACAATCTTCTTCCCTACTTTTTTCGACTTAGGAGGGCGTATATCCTTAGGAATCAGCTGTACATACCTCATCTGTCGAACGACACGGTCTGGGTAGTACGCCACAACCACGTCGAACGAAGCAAGGTTCAACTCAACATAAGTCACCTGCTGGAACGGAAAAGGGTCCCGTAAATGTATGAAGGGGAGGAACATGACCTGTAAATAAAAAAATTTAGCCCATTTATATTAGTAAAAGTACTCATAATTAAAATAATTAAAATGCACGAATATGACTTACATCTGCCTCGGTGCAAGTCGCCAGTGCGTTTCTCATCTGCATGCGCACCTCATGGGAGACACCAATCTTCCGCGGCGCATGTCGGCACATATGGGGCATGGATACGTCGTAATCCGGAAAAAGTGGAGCTCGAAGCTGAACAAAGTGTGCAAAAATCCACGACTCGAGCAACGCTAGAAACCCGCAAATGCCTCCCGTACCATCGAGAGATCCCTGACTAAGGGCGTGGTACAGCTGCGCTAAAACCAACTGGCCCCAGTTGTACATATGCAAACTCTGGTACTGGTTCACGAACTGGAGGTAATCTAATGGAATGCTATTCCCGGTTTTGTTCGCACATATAGTGGTACCTAACAAATATAGTATGTAGGCACGGGTGGCATGATCTACCTGGTCATCAGTGATCCTCCTATCACTATACTGAGAACTACTAAAAGTACTCCGCAGCCACCCTAGGTTCACACTACCAGCATTCCTAAGGTTTTTACTCAGCTCCGATTGTCGCACACCTAGCATGGCACCATAAGTAGCAAGCCTCTCAACGTCAGAGTCAAAGGGTATAGCTGTGAAGGACCTACCTAAAATCGGTAGTCCAGTGATGACGTGGACATCGTCTAAGGTGACTGTCATCTCCCCGAACGAGAAATGGAAAGAAGAAGTCTCCTCATGCCACCGCTCTAAGAATGCCTCCACCAAGTGGAGGTTCGTATGCCAGCGGGTGAGTGCATCGACGAGTGGACCGAATATAGTCTCCATCACCCTAGCCCGTACCCTACTCTGCTTTGTAATGTCCCATCTCCGGAGACTGTCATACATAGCGAATCATCGGAGAGTGACCCTATCCTGCAATATGTATAAAATATGTAAATTCGTAAGACAATAATAATTAAAAACATGTGTATCGAACACGTAAGAAAATTCTAAAACAGTATAAAGGTGTAACACTTACATCTCCGTGATAGACGCTATAAGCCTCGTGCAGGGTGTCATCCGGGAAAAGTCCCGGAACATGCGACAGCACGGAATAAAAATCAACATCCTCACCCTCAAATGAGTGGGCAGCTGCCTCTGGCGCGTGAGGTGCATCGGCCTCCGTATAGTCCGGTACATGAGATGCATCAGCCTCCATATACTCCGGTGCATGTACATCGTCATCGTACTCCTCGTCAGGGGGATGCGACGTAGAAGCTGCCCCTGTGGTACCATCAGCAGGAGTAGGAATATAATCGCCGTGACGACGGAAACGTCGTCTACTACGTGTACCGGGAACATGTTCCTCGCTCGGAGCAGCCTCCTCGGCCTTGGCCCGCGCTCTAGCCGCTGCTGCTGCCTCCTCGGCCTCGGCCATAAGTTTTTTGAACGGGTTTTTTGCTTTAATCTTGAATCGTCCCATCCTGTAAATACAACGCAAAAAAATATGTATTAGATTGCAAAACACCAAATGAATAAAAACAAAAAAAAAACAACTTTGGGCCTCGTCGCAGGCCCAAAATGAGACTTCATTTGGGCCTCGTCGCAGGCCCAAAATGAGACATCTATTGGGCCTCGTCGCAGGCCCAAAATGAGACTGCATTAAGGCCTCGTCTCATTTAGGCCATGCGACGAGGCCCTATCTTCTTCGCACGAACGGCCTACGACCAGGTCCCAACAGCAAGCTCGATTCAAAAACTCAACAACACCAAAACAGCCTCATTTCTAACAAAACCAAGCACAAAAACATAGATCCTAGCAATACTAACAACAATATAACACTAATCTAACAAAACAACACCTAAAATCATACAAAAATCGAACTTTTGAAATCGAAACCAAAAAAACTAAAAAACCTAGATTCGACAGTTTAGACCGAATGAAATCAAAAACAAATTACACCATGATGTTCGTATCGTTTACCTTTACGTTTTCTTCAGTTTAGATTCTTCAAAAATCGAATTTCAGAAATGGGTCCCACGGGTGCTTGAGAGGTTTCTAGAGAGAGAGAAAGAGAGGAAAAAAGTGGTGAGAGATCTATCAAACGCTTTTATAGCTAGGTTTTCCGAAAAGGATAAAATGGTCAAAATTTAGGTGCGAGATCTATCAATTAGGTATAAGATCTAGCGGTTCAATATCTATAAAAATGTGTATTATTTCTAGCCTGGCCCTTGATTAACAAATGTCAGAAACTTGATAAAATTCTAAAAATAAATTTCAAAAATTCATATTATATTTGTTTTAGAGTAACTCCCCAAAACCAAAGCATTAGCTAATCCATTCCATAAACCAAGATGAAATTCGAATATTGAAGAAAATAGTTAAAAACATGTGAAATTTTTTCTGAAAATCAAAATATAATAGCTATGTCATATCACTTAGTATCACAAAATGCCTAAAATTAGAGGTAAAAAGAACCATTTAGTAAGTTCTTAATCGTAGGGATCGATTTTGTTTGTATTAATTAATCTAAAAAGATAAGTTTAATCCGGTTTTATGTATTCATTGGTTATGAAACTTTTCAAATTATCACATCGCTCACCATAAATATACATCACCACACTACTTTGTGAAAGGTAGATAATTAATATTTTATTCCGAACAATTTATTATTTTCTTTTTAGCTACCAACCACCGATTTATTCGGGTAAGCAAGTACATCGGTTTTTGACAGCGGTTACATTCGTGTCACTGAGCTTCCGTCATCATCAAAACGAGTCATTATCAAATTATTGCATTTTTACGACGTGCGAGTGCAAAATAACATAGAATTGACACGTGGCAATCCAATGTATCCAACTTCTTCGATATACAGCCACTCTCTTTTTCATTTCAAAAATACCCTCTTTATCATTTACCTTATTTACTTTACTATTTATCTTATTTACTTAACCTCAAACATCTTCGCTTGTCCCACCTTACAAATTGTGTTCTTTTACTGGTGAGCGTCACTAGTTAAAAATTTCGAATCAATCCCTCAAAAAGATAATAGTGTATATTACAACAGAGTTCCCTTCTTTTTCTTTTTTCAGTTTTTAAGTTTTTTTTTTCTTTCATAATTTTGATAATGTTATTTTTATGATCTAGATTTGGATTGCAAAAGCAATTGATGGTGGGTTTTGATGGGGAAGTGAAATACTGGATTGGGTTTAGCTCAAAATGGTTTTTTTTAAGCTTGTAGTTAGAAAGACGATGGAGATCGCAGAGATTTGAGGTTGAAGACGATTGCTGCTTTTTGAAGTTTTGGTTGTTAGACTTAGAAGATTGGCGATGAAGGATTTTTGTTAAATTTTGTGAAGATTTTTTATATCTTTTATACTGAAAATAGTTATCCGACGAGGTCATCTTATGTCGACGGCGTCGTCGGCGCCTACTTTAACTTCATCCGCTATTTCACCGATCTCCCCTCCCTCCTTCGGATGCCACTACAGTTTCTCCGCCTCCTACGACTGTCAACCTGACGCCTCAACCGCCGCCACCATCACCTACGCCTCAACCGCCGCCACCATCAACAACTACGCCTCAACCGCCGCCACCATCAACACCTCTGCCTCAACAAGCGCCACCATCACCACCTCAACAACCGACACCATCACCACCTCCGCCTCAACCGCTGAGACAACCACCACCTGCTCCATCTCCTCCGTCGCTTCCTCCACCTCAACCGCCGTCACCTTCTCCTGCGGGACCAACTCCAACAACACCATCGCGCGACTCTCATCTACCGCTGCCTTTTGCACTAGATCAGCCTGCTAAGCCACCGCCTCCAGTTCCACAAGCTAGCGCATCTCCTCCACCACATTCACCAAATTCACCACCATCGCCTACAACCAAAAACCCACCTGTACCACCTGCATCTCCGCCGCTACCACAATCAAGCCCACCACCAAATGCACCTCGACCGCCAATTCCAGTTCAACCTCCCAGTACAACACCAGAAGGACCACGGTCAATTCTATCTCCTCCTCCATCTCAAACTGATACTCATGCACAACCTCCACCACATAAACGATTCATGGTTAAAGATAAAAAGTAAAAGTATCTCAGGTAAAAAGTAAACTTTAAAGTAAACAAGGTAAATCGATTTAAATAAAAAATTAAAGTAAAAGATAAAAAGCTAATGTAGAAAACGTAAAACTAGTAACAAAGGTGGTTTTAGGTAGGATTTAATAGATGACCGTATGTGGAACAAGTAGGGGTACATTGGGGTCACACGTGTCAGCTTCCTGTTAATTTGCACGCGCCAGTGACAAAAATGTAACGATTTGAAACATCAATGACTCGTTTTGGGGATGACTAACTCTTAGTAGCACAAATGTAATAGGTGTCAAACATCGGTGATTAACCAATATTTTTAGCCTCAATACATGTAAATTTGAAGAAACTTTGTTGAACTTGCACTTATTAGTGGGGACCACAATGATAGTGGTATTCTAACTCGCACGGGAGAGCTTCTTTCAAAATTTGATCACTGGCCTAACTGTCAACCTATGCTCTAAGAGCGTTTTGCATTAGTATAGCTACCGAAGTAACAACAGGTATATCTCTCACCCTATGGAGTGAGGTTGTACAAGAAGGATCAAGAAGCCCTCTCGGTTCTATTCTCTTACAAACTCAGCGAGATGAGCAGAGGAAATCGCTTATGTCTGAACTCGCAACACTTCAGGCTAAAAACAAAACATTGAACAAATTGGTCGCCGATTGAGAAAAATTATTTAACTAATAGGAATACGGGCTTACGATCTGGTATCCACGTCGAAACATTCATGAATATGGCATATAATGACGACTACGAGTTCAACCACCCTTACGGACCAGACCGAACCAGTAGCTCCCTCGAGAAAGACTATCAAGTAAGAACTCAGTAGTATCTCAAAGTACAAGTGACAATAAGGAGTGTTTGTTCCCTCACGGATGGAGACACCACTGAATAAATCACCATCATACCATACCAGATGCATGCGACACTCGAGGTCTTATGGAGCAAGAGATTTTAGGAGAGAGTCTCGCAAGGACCACAAAACTTAACATGAGAATGAAGTGCGAGACATTACGGATATGATTATATATGTTGAATGTGCCGTGTTTGACTTGACAACTCAGTAGCACAGTCATGTTCCTCAAACTGTCATTCCTCGCAGGCTCAGCCCCAAGTTCACCCTCCCGCTCCTAGACAACAAGCTGGGTTTCAGCCTTCAATATAAAACTTTGGTCTGCATCCAAGTAGTCCCGATACACAGTTTTTGGAATTATATTATCAATTTATTATATCGAGCGTAGTAGCACGTGTACCTTTATTTGGATCCAGATAATCGATGAAAAAGTTTTCTCTACATATAAGGTTGCAAATGAAGAGTTTACCCTCGAATTCCAGAAATTGTAGCAGTTGAGTTACCGCATTGGTTTGATATTCATAAAATATAGAAGTACGATGGAAGTGGTGATTACGAACACCTTATTAGACAGTTCGAGAACGTTATGATGAATTTCCAAGAATATAAATTAAATTTGTTTCGAGATTTCTCAATGACCTTCAAGGGTATTATATTGACATGATTCAACCAGTCGACCCTGAGATCTATTACCATCTTTGGTAAGATTTGAAATCTCTTCATGCATTAGTTAGTTGTTTGGTATAGGAACAAAGGGTAATGGTGACCATGTTATGCAACGACAACACGAGAATAGAGAGAGTCTAAGAGATTGTAATTAGTGATTTGTACAAACCGAGAATAGTCTCAGGTATCTTTCCGAGAAGTTTATCGGTTATCTCGTCAGCGAGAAAGTTATTGAGGCTAATATTTCATAACCAAAGGTTTTTGCTTCTTTTGACCCTCGAGACGCAAAAAAGGAAGTGCAACTTGTTAACGTGAATGCTCGCGACAATCAACTGTTTTATTTCTCACTCCTCGGATAAGTGTGTATATTTTTTCCAATTCCACAGAAAATATACTAAAGAGTGCAACAAAGCATTGTTTCTAACTTCCAATGACCAAAGAGTGCCATGAAGAATTTGAGTAGATAAAGTAGCATTCTATGGGGTGATTCTCCAACCCAACATTGGGAGATAATTAGTATGTTGGATTGTCTATCTTTGATTATAAGGTAAGCAAGTTACTGATAAGAAAAGAAGGAAACTTCTCAAAGCCCGTTTATTATATGAGTAAAATCTTATTGCCAACAGAAACGAAAAGCATTCAGGTTAGAAGGTAGCTTTAGGTTTGATTATTGCAACAAGAAAGATGAGACCGTACTTCTAAAGAAATTTTATCATAGTCCGATGGTCGATAGAATTTAGGTATTTTGATATATCATACGAACCAAGTAGAAAGATTAAAGCTCGAAGTTGGTTACTTTTTTAATAGTGTATCATGTAGAATAACCCGTATCATCTTGTAAGATATTTAAGCTAGATTAGTTGATAACAATTAATGGTAGGTCAAACATCTTAGAATATGAAGCCCGAATGTAGGTAATTGAACCTTTGGAGGAAACAATAAGTTAGGTAATCCACTTCAATTTCCAAAAATAGAACAATAAAGTGGAGTACAAGGATAAAATTGTAGGCCTTTGTTTGGCACACTTTTATAAGGCAAAGAGGTCCTGTATATGAGGTCCTGAAGATGCTTGATTTTGATGAGGTCCTGAGGATGATTGATTTTGACGATGTCCTCTGAAGATGTCTGATTTTGTCAAGGTCTTCTAAAAATGACCGATTTTGACAAAGTCCTCACTAATTTTAGCAAGGTCTTCTAAAGATGATTGATTTTAACAAGGTCCTCTCATGTTGAACGATTTTGAGGAGGTCTTTTAAAGATGAATGATTTTGATGATGTCCTCTAAAAATGAGTTATTTTGAGGAGGTTCTCTGAAGCTGACTGATTTTGACGAGGTCATGAACTATCCCTCGTGTTTTATTACTATCCATGTATAATAACCTTATCGGGAACCCTCTCCCATTTGATGAATTAAGAGTTTTCTTGAGGGTAATTTTGTGTAGAATAACTATTTGAAGGACCAAACTGTTATAGAACAATTTTATGAAGATGTTTTTAGAGAGAGAGAGAGAGAGAGAATAACAAATCTAGAGAGAGAAAATAATACTATATTAATCCATCAGCCTTCTCAACTCGTGTGGAGTCTTTTTATAGCACTAACGGGCCCCACACGTATTAATTCCCAATTATTACATATTTAGTCCCTATACTTTTCCACTTACTCATAATAAATACTTTCATAATACATTCTTCAATCCTTCCCTTGTAAATACTTATTTTTCTAATTTCGCCATGTGTCTTTTATTCTCGCTTATCAGTAGCCTCTGAGTCCTTGTAAAAGAAATATTTTTACTAGGACTGTGATGATGTCTTCGAATGTTGTCTTATCTTTAAACCTTCTTCGAAAAATGCTTTTTTGAATCCCAACTTTTCTCCTCGAATCATGTCTCTTCAAAAATGCTAGGCTTCGAAAAATGCCCCCTTGAATTTGTTTCCTCGAATTTCTACTGGGATTCAAAAAATGCCTCCTCGAATGTGTTTCCTCGAATTTGTACTGGGATTCAAAAAATGCCTCCTCGAATGTGTTTCCTTGAATTTGTAATGCCCTCTCGAATTTGTTTCATCGAATTTGTGTTTACCTTTTAACTCTCTTTGTAAATATCGACCATTAGTAGCCGCCCAATCCTTGCAATTGTTTAGAAAATATTAGACCATAACTCGACATGGAAATTCTCTTCGAAAACCATCATATCAAAATATTGGCTAAAACATTGCAAGGGTTAAGGTCATCGAATTTTTCAGCATCAACTCTTCAACTTCCAATCAGCCATCTCCCGCCTTTTTCATGACGTCATTAGTCTTAATTCGTTGTCACCAAATCTTTTTAGAAATTCTATTACACTTCCCAACATTAGATTACCTCTTCAACTTCTCCCTCTTCAACATTAGACGAGCCTTCACTGCAATATTTTTCTGGGAATGCTTTTTCACGAATTCTAATAACATTCCATTTTCAATTAAAGCTTGCACCTCCTTTTTCAAAGCGATGCATTCCTTGGTACCATGCCCGATATCCTCATGGTACTTACAAAACCTGTTAGCACTTCTGCTTTCCCTCGGAGTTTGAATAGGAAAAGGTTTTTTAAATTGTATTGTTGACCTTACCTTGTCAAATATGCAGATCCTTCCCCAACATGAAGTTCTAATACACTTTTCATTTGTTTTTCTCCAAACACCGGAGCAAAGGTATACTAAAAGATTTCTTATACAGTACGCCCCCCAAAATAATGTACCTATGAGAATTAAAGCGCACTTTTTTAGACATTGACTTATCAATTGTTAACTCATCATTTTCTAGAAATTTAATTATTTTTGCCTCTAATATTTATTTTAACACCTAAGTTCTTGGTTGTCTTCATTAATAATCCTAACTATCTGCTCCGAATTTGTATTGATTAATCGATTTTACAATGTAATAATCCATGGGTATTTCTCAGAATATCAAATAGTAGCCAAATAATCTGCCGCTAAATTTTCTTATCTTCCAACATGTTCATATCTATTTTTTAAAAGCTTAGAGATAGATGTTTTGGTTCTTTCGAGCTCTGGATTTTCCAGATGCATGATTAATGAGTAGTTATGAATCGCTGCTTAATTCAACTTTTTAGCCCCATAAATTTGCGCAAGCCTTAACCCTGTTAAAGCTATTTAAGACTCTGCTTCAATGTTTGTTGTTTTAAACCCAAACCGAATGGCCTGAAACATTTCTATTCCTTGTGCCTAAACCAACTGAATCACAGCTCCATCTCCAAACGTACTCGACCCTCCATCCGTCTAAATTATCCATTCAGCCTCGAAATTATCCTTATCAACATCCATATTTGAACGCTTCCACTAAAGAATCTACTAGGGCTTGAGCTTTAATCACATTTTTCTGTTCAAATTCGATATCAAAATCTCCCAACGTAACCGATCATTTTGTCATTCTCTCCAAAACATCAGGTCTTTGAAGCATATGTTTTAGTGGAAAAGATGTTTGTACTGTAATTGAATGAGCTTGAAAATATGGCCGTATTTTTCGAACAACAATTACTAATGCAATAACCAACTTTTCCAACTTAAAATATGGTTTCTCTGCATCCAATAATCTTTTACTAATGTAATATACCAGGCTTGGAACATTTTTTTCTTCTCGAACTAGCACGTTACTTACAGCATAATCTGAGACAACTAAGTAAACAAATAATCTCTCTCCTTAAGAAGGTTTAGTGAGAATTTCCAGGGAGGAAATATATTCTTTAATCTGGTGAAAAGATTTCGAACATTCTGTTCTCCAATGAAAATAATTTCCATGTCTTAATACGTGGGAAAAAGGGGCACATTTATTCGACGAGCGTGATATAAATCTATTTAAAGCTGTCAATCTTCCCATTAATATCTGAACTTCCTTTATATTCTTAGGAGGAGTCATAACTATAAGATCTTTCAATTGTATAGGGTCAGCTTCAATCCTTTTTTCACTAACTATATATCCAAGGAAATTTCCTAAACGGATCCCAAACGTACATTTTTTGGGTTTAATTTTAAATTCACCCTTTTTAAATTGATGAAGGTTTCCACTAAATCAGCATAATGATTTTCATACTTCAAACTCTTAATCAGCATATTATCGATATATACTTCCACGTTTCTCCCGATTTTTGATTCGAAGGTCTTATTCACTAAACGTTGATAAGTTGCCACTGCATTTTTAGACCAAATGGTATTACTTTATAACAATATAAACCCCTTCAAGTAATAAATAAATTACTTTCCTCATCCTCTGGATGCATCTTGATCTGATTATACCGTGCATAACGTCTATAAAAGAAAGTAGCCAGTTTCCAGATGTTGAATATACTAGCTGATCAATCCGTGGGATTGGGAAAGGATCTTTTGGGGAAGCTTTATTCAAATCTGTGAAGTCTACGAACATTCGTCATTTGTCGTTCTTCGTTTTTACCAAAATCGGATTTACAATCCATTGCGGATACCAAAACTCTCAAATGTGTCCAACTAAAATTAAACGTTCTACCTCCGCTATTATCGCCTCAGATTTCTCATGGGAAAATGGTCTTCTTTTCTGAACTATTGGTCTCACATTGTCTTTAATTGAAAGCCTGTGACGAATAATTTTTGAGGGGACACCAGTTACATCTTCCGAACACCAAGCAAATACATCTAACTTTGACAATAAAAAATCAACCAACCTTTTCTTTAAACCCGAGGACAACTTTGTTCCAATTTTCAAAACTGGTGTCGATAAAAGTTGCCTGAGGGTAGGCTGGTAATTTTAAGTGGAGTTTTAAGGTGGCGTGAGGGTGTTTAACAGTGTTTAAAGGTGTTTCACAGTGTTTAAGGGTGTTTCACAGTGTTTTAAGGGTGTTTCACAGTGTTTTAAGGGTGTTTCACAATGTTTTAAGGGTGGAGAGAGATTTGTGCAGCTTGGCAGCAGTCAATTTTCCTTACCCATAGTTAATGCTGGTGGTTGGGCATTTATAGTGTGAAATTTGGGCCCTTATGGGCTTTCGGGTCAAGTTTAATGGACCCGGGTCATGTTTAAAGACCCATAAGTTTTAAGCAGATGTGCAGGTAGCTTAGTCAGATAGTGTTTAGGTTTTTTAGTACTTTAGTCATAGTTCGAACTGCCTTAAGTTTACAGTGTTCGAAATCATCTGTCCGGTAAAAAAGTCCTGTTCGAATTAAATACTTGGAGCCTGTCCGAATTCACGGGGAGATGTACTTTGGACTGCCCTTCCGGGGAGCACTTCGAATTCGGACTCATCAAAAACAATTCCTGATGAGAATATATGATCTTCATAATATCTATCAGGAACCAAAAACTGGACGACTCATTTGGATAATAAAAAAAGGTTAGTTCTAAGGAAGTCTGAACTAGCTAGTATGTTTTTTCTGACTCATTCCCTCGAATTTCTTGGAAGACAAAACAATTCGATAAGACTCTGTAGCTATTTTTTTGTTGCTTCTAATTGTTCCAACATTATTCCCCACGATATAATTTAAACACTAATGTACCGGGGCAATAACAACATGCATCTTTAATAACCACAACCTCCTAAAAATAGCATTGTATGATGTTGGTGCATCGATGATGATGAATATGATTTTAATCTCTTTTTTGAATGGTCCTCAGCCTAATTCCACCATAGTTTCAAATTCACCCACCACTTCAGTAGTTTCTCCTATGAATCATACAATAGTTCTATCATATCTTCGGATAACAGGTGAGTCAACAATCTTCTGGTAAGTACTCATACATAAAATGTTAGCAGAATTTCCTGTATCAATTAAAACCCTTTGCACATGATCATCAGTTATCCCTACTGCAATTACTACCGCATCTTTATGTGGGCCTGCCACATTTCTCATATCATCATCCTCGAAGTATATTATTGGAGAGGGAGCTCGATACTAATGTGTTGAGGGACCCACCTCTCACTGGGTAGTTAAACTGACTATATGCCTTTTTCGGGAACTGTTCAAGTTTCCTGCAACAATATCACCCCTAAAAAGTCCTCCACCATGTTGATATCACCTTTTTGTGGATCTAAATACTCAGTCGTAATATCAAATGAGCCAATCTCCTCGAAAATGACAAATGGAATATCCTCTTCCTTTGACTTTTCTTTAACCAACAGATTTTTGTTTGAATTCTTGTTTATAAAATATCTGAGCTTCCCATTTTCAATTAATGCTTGTATTTCTTTCTTGAGAGCAATGCACTCTTTGTGGTATGGCCAACATCTCCATGATACTTGCAAAACCTATTGTTTCTATTTTCCCTCAGAGTTTGAGTTGGAAAAGGATTTCAAAATCGTATATAACCACGAGTTTTATCAAATATAGTTGTTATGAACTCAGTTAGCTCTACAAAGTAATCTGGTCCAATCTATTTGTTAGATATAGGCCTACCAACTAGTTGTTTACTATATGTCTGCTAATACCCGTGGCCTTGGAGGATACCGGCGCACTGCTTCTATTTTGTGCATTAATTCGAGGAGGTTGAGTAGTTGAAAGAGATCTTTGAAACTGATTTTTATCCAATTGATCACTAGATCCTCTTTCAAAATCTTGAGTTTCTTCCACCAAAATCCTCTTTTCAACCTGATCAAGAATAGCTCCAAATTTCATTGCCTGACTTTCAGCCACGGTTTCTTTTAAAATTCCAGGGAGAAGCCCCATTCCGTATGGTGCCAAATCCACATAATATTTACAGTATTCCATATTAGTCTTTCCATTAACAAAACGCTTGGTATATTTTTTAAGACTTTCGCCAACCTTCTGTCTGCAATATATTATAATATCTCCATTAGCATGAAACTTCTTACTTCCCACAAAATATTGACGGAACACATTCCAAAACATATTAAAATTTCTGATATAACCCTACGTTAATCGAATATACCATTTTGAAGCAACCCCTTTAGAAGTCTGAGAGAAAGCCTTGCACAACAACTTATCATCATCATCAAAATTCATTATGAAAATTTTATATTATTCAATGTGACTATCAAGATCTTTAGTCCCATCAAAGTTTTCAGCCTTAGAAATGTTAAAATGCTTCGAAAGATTGCAAGAAAGTATTTATGCAGACAAAGGAAAAGACCTCCAATTATGACCCGCTCTGTAAACATTAGTTCTTGGACCCTCGTGAAGCATAGCGTAAAGACTTTCCTCGGAAGGCAACGTGCATTGGTTACTTATGCGATATTCAAAATTTTGACTTCCTGCCTGATTCTGTACATTCATATTATCTTTCTTAACATGCTTATAGGAAATCTGGCCTTTCCCTTTCAACATATTAGTACGATGATTTGATCCATGCTCATTTCTATACCTCTTCGAATATTTATTTTTCTCATCTTTCTTTTGACGATACTCTTTTTCCGATAAAGATTCACTAGAGTCATAGATTGAACAATCACTTGACTCAGATGATTCATACATGTAACTTGGTTTTAAATTCTTCTTCAGTGAATTACAATGATGAGTTCGATACAAATCTTCCTTAATAATCCGATGATAATGATCAGACTCATCTTTATCAGTCTCATTTTCTCTTCGGACTTCAGATTGTATTTTTCTAGCAGCAACCGCTGCATCTCTTTCAGAATTAAACCTTTCAACTTCTTCCAACAATTTATTTTTACGAGCCACCAGTATATACTCTTCCAAAATTTCACCAACGTGCTGAACATCATGCTGTTGATTGATTTTCATATTATTCTCCGTAGGGTTTTCCTCAAATTATTTTCCAATTTTCAAATCGTAACTCATGCTTAAATCTCCTCAGATTTATGTTACCGTTTAAAAAACAATCAGATGGTTTTTGGAAGCGATTCCTGGTACCAAATCGTTCCCACAGACGGCGACAATGATCGTTCCAGAAATATTTCGATGAGGTTTTTGGGTAAAACAATATTTAGAGGACTAAAGTGTTGTTTAGATTACTTAGACAATGTTTTAGAGACATAAAGACGTGTTTTTAGAGAGAGAAAGTCAATGTAATAATCTCTTAATCATTTATCAATCACTCATTTCCCAAAAAAGGATGGTCTATTTATAGTACAGATAGTAGGCCCCACATGTCTAACAATTAAATAATTGTGTTCTTGTCCTCAAGTCTATTGTTTGCTATACATTAGTCATTTTTCTTTACATATTGACAATTTCCACTAAAAAACTTTCTTTATTAATAAAATACTCTATCTTCCCTAGATATTTAATCTTCATTTATTAGTTGGCATATATTTAAGGATTTCAGATTACTTTTCATATATGAGTTAAATTTAAATTTTATATCAATAAAGAAGAGGTCGTGCAATAAACCTTTACAATCAAAATTGTCGACTCATTTGTCCAACAAGTTCTACGTCACCTAAACAATTGATAGTCCCTCAATAAATACTTTTAATTTGATTCAAGGATCGATGGGACCATATGGGTTAGACGAAGGTAATGAATATTCTGTATAAGTGACAATTTGTAATGTTTATAAATATCTCTCATATGACGGTTCTAATATTTCTCATGATCTTCAAAGTAACGATCTCTAAAGTTTCCAATTATTTCCAATGCGATAATTTTTTTTTATGTTTTTAATAATCTCAAAAGTGACGGTTTTTATTGTTCATAATAATCTCCAAAGTGACAGTCTCTAATTTTTCTAAGGATTTTTAAAGTGATTGTCTCTGAAGTTTCTAATGATCTTTAAAGTAATAGTTTCTAATGTTTCTTTTTGAAAATATTTCAAAATAACAAACGGAAGAAGTTGCATGAGTTATAAAATGATAATTAATTTATACCTAATAAGTCAATATGGTTTAAGCCAAGTCTAGCTTGCAAATATAAGAGATTATGCGTCCAATCAAAGGATATATAACTATAAGACAAGCTGGAGCTAAAAGTCAAGCCTAGATATTATGGCTAAAAGTCAAGCCTAGCTATTAAAGCATAAAAGATAACGTTATGAGGGTAAATTGAAAATTTTGGATATATTTTTATTACAAGATATTTTAGGATATATCTTAGGTACTAACTTATTTTTAAATATTATTGTATCCATTTATATTTAATTTAATTTTTTTGTACATGTTTGTTTTATAAATAATTTCAGAATAATTTTTAAGTCTTAATATTTTTATCACTATAAGGGTATTATATTCTCGTGAGGTCTTCTCTCTAGTCCTTGAGTTGGAGTATAATGAAACTTAAGAACTAATAATGGTCAAATATAATGCCCCGATAAAGTGATTGGTTGGTTGTGAATCTTGTTCTTCTCATTTTGTAGGATTTTCATAGCTTTGTTGTTATGGCTAAAGTTGTTATATTATTCGTCGAGGCGTCGTGTTTTTCATACTGAAGTAATTATGCTAGATATATCATGTACACTCTTACAAGTCGTAAGGCTTGTTCATTTTGATTTACCTAGCCGAACTGTTATCAAAGATGTCTCAAATTTGCTTCGTACATAACAATTACTTCCTCATGAAATCCCTTTAAAGACCAAAACCTCCTTCGAGGATAAAAAGCTATATTTTACCAAAGGAAAAAGAGTAAAACTAATAGTGATTAGGCTATTAGAGTGTTACCTGTTTCTTTGATATAATTTGATTGTTTAATGGATATGGATGAGTAGCCCCATAGTATTTGCTGAAGAATGAAGTGAATACTATATTTAGCTTTACAGTCAAACTACCTGTTTTTTCTATGTTTTATATTCGTACTTGAATCTACTCGTTATGCTTTATGTTGTCACACTTCATGTCATAATACTAAGCTTGATAAGGAAGAATAAAAGACAAGGAGGAAAGTGTGAAGAAGAAACATGATAGGAGGAAAACGCATAGAGAAAACTGTGTGAGGACTGAATTGTACAAGCTGTATAAAGAGACAGCCAGAATAGGAAGAAAGTAAAATGTAAGGACTAAAAGATGTAATTGACATAAGTTAAAGCGTGTGGGGTCCGCAATTGCACTATAAAAGGACCACACACGCTTCACAAATCCCGAGATGAATAATATGAGACTTTCTCTCTCTACTTAACCTAATAATCCTTACTTTCTCTCTCTAAAATTGACACTAAGATATTTCTGTATCACCGAATCGTCACTAAGTAATCCTCGTATCGCATAATCACCCTTGGACCATCTTAAAACTCTTCAGTGGCGCCGTCTGTGGGAAACGAAAATCGCTCTGAAGACAATCGTTTCCTGGAAATAATTCCTATTCCGAGGAGAACCATGGAGGACAAAGGGGACGACTTGGTTAATAATTGCGAGGAGAACATGGTGGGAGATGACTATCGGAACGATATCTTGGGAAATGCTTTTGACGACTTAGATCAGTTGGCTCAGAGAAATGAGTTGCTACTAGAAATCAAAAGATTGAAGGCAGAGAAGAACCTCGTACAGGAGAATCTTCGGTCCGAGATAAGGAGGGAGCCAGTTAGTGAAAAGGAAGACCACGAAACTGAATTTCGTCCCAAGAAGAGAGACGACCGATAACGGGGAGGCGAGCGGCAATCATCGAGGAGAAGAGAGAGGCGACATGTGGATTCAGCTTACCTGAGTGACTACTCTCGATATAGCTCCTCGGATTCGTCCCCGCGAAAATACCACAGAAAGAAAAAGTATGATCGTAGACACACCGATTTCCGAAGAGGGAGAAGCTCTGAGAGGAAATCTCCGAGGGAAAAGGGTCACCACGCTCGAGGTGGCGAACGATATTATGGACATGCGAAGTACGCTGAGAGGAAAGAGGATATGGGCCCTCGAACTTCGGAATGGCAGCACCAGTATACTTTGTCATCCGAGGAAGGTCTGTAATTTCCAAATAAGGAAGGCCTCCCCCCTATCCCCGAACATTTTGGTGGGAAATCTTCCGAAGCACTTTGATATTTCGAAGCTATAGAAGTTCGATGGGACACATGATCCTGATAATCACATTGAGCAATTTAATAATTTTATGATCAATTTTGACGACGATGATAAGCTGCTATGCAGAGTATTTTCTCAGACTTTCAAGGGAGTAGCATCTAAGTGGTACAACAGGCTACCTCAGGGCTCGATAAATAATTTTGATATGTTCTGGAACATCTTCAGACAACACTTTGTGGGGAGCAAGAAGTTCAGAGCTAACGGAGACACGATCATCTATTGCGGACAGAAGGTGAGGGAGAGCCTCAAAAATTACACAAATCGTTTTGTTAAAACGAAAACGGATATGGAATATTGTAAGGATTCAGTGGCGCTTGCGGCCTTCAGGATGGGCCTGCTCCCCGGGTTGTTGAAGGATACGGTGGCGGAAGGTCAAGCGATGACTTTTGGAGCATTGTTAGATCAGGTTGAGAAGAGGATCCTGGTGGAAGAGACCCAGGCCTCGGAGAAAGGGTCTGGGGATCAGTTAGACCAGAATCAATTTCAAAGGTTTGAGTCGAACAACCAGGGCCCTCGTTCGAATGTTCAGACTAAAAGTACGGGTCAATATCCTCCGAGACAGAAGTCGAACCCGCAATACTATGGCAACCAGCAAAACTACAATCAATGAGCGAGACTCATGTCAAACAAATAGGTTCGACCCGACTATTTTGCGGAGTTGACAGAAAATGTTGCTGCAATATTCGACAAAGCAAAATCTACGGTCCCGTTCAGGAAGCCTTTTCCCATACAGACTCCGAGGGAGAGCAGAAGCGTCAACAAATATTGAAAATATCATGAAGATATTGGGCACCACACCAAGGATTGCATAGCTTTGAAAAAAGAAGTGCAAGCCCTGATTGAGAATGGAATGTTGTTGGAGTTCGTCAAAAAACACTCCCAGAAAAACGCAGTGGTGAAAGCTGTCACAAAGAACACTGACACAACCATGGTAATTTCCGAAGGGGTCGACGACTTTGACATCGAGCAAGAGTATTTAGATCCCAAGGTGGGGAAGAACAATGTAAACTTGGTAGAAGAAGAAATTCCGAAGGGGAGAGTGGATAGCCTTTGTGCATTCTTCGATTCCTTAGAAATTTTTGGAGGAGACACTATCGCGGGAAATTCCAACAGCTCCCGAAAAAGGCACATGATCAATTTGACCACCCAGATTGAAGCGGGAGTGTCAGCAAAAATGCACCGATCGCCTTCCCCCATTATTTGTTTCGATGATGATGATATGCGAAATATTGCAGGCCCTCATGAGGATGCGGTAGTGATTGCGGCAGGTATCGCTGGTGATCAAATTCAGAATTATTTTTATCGAGCCCTGCCTCGAATTTTGGTCCCCTCGAATTATTTTTTGGGTCACAATAACATGTGCCTCGAATTTTTGTCCCCTCGAATTATTTTTTGGGCCACAGTAACATGTGCCTCAAATTTTTGCCTCTTCGAACTATTTTTTGGGTCACACTAACGTGTGCCTCGAATTTCGTTTAACCTTATTAAATATTTGGGTCACACTAATGTGTGCCTCAAATTTTATTTCACTTTATTAATATTTGGGTCACACTAATGTGTGCCTCGAATTTTATATGACTTTATTAAATATTTGGGTCACACTAATGTGTGCCTTGAATTTTATTTCACTTTATTAATATTTGGGTCACACTAATGTGTGCCTCGAATTTTATATGACTTTATTAATAGTTGGGTCACCCTGATGTGTTCCTCGAATCCAATTTGTCTTTATTAGTATTTGGGTCACAATAATGTGACTCAACATTGAAGAGTTTAAAGGTGGTCCAGGGGTGATTTTGCTAAGCGAAGATTGTTGATAGAGGATTTTGTGATAGAGAAATACTTAAATGTTAGTTTTAGAGAGAGAAAGTTTAAATTGCTAAATAGTGTAGAGAGAGAAAGTCTCGTACTATTCATCTCGGGATTTGTGAAGCGGGTGTGGTCCTTTTATAGTACTATTGCGGACCCCACACGCTTTAAATTGGATTAATTACACCTTTTGGTCCTTACACTTTGCCTTCTTCCTATTTTGCCTACTTCTTTACAATTAATACAATTCAGCCCTTTTGCACTTATTTCTATACATTTTCCTCCTATGGTATTTTTCCTTTGCTATTTTCTCCTATCAAGTTTCTTCTTTACACTTTTCTCCTTGTCTTTTATTCTTCCTTTTCAGTAGCCCCCCAGTCTTAGTAAAAATTATTTTACTAGGACTGAATAATCCTCCTGACCGGCAAAACCCATTTCCTCTCCGGACTTCACAGGTAGCTCTTCGAATTCCAACAGTGCTTCTTCGAAATTTATATAATGTTCCTCGAACTACTGACTTATTGAGATCGAACTCAACTTCTTCGAACGTTCCTCAGAGCTTCCTCGAACCTATTGAAGCCACAGTCAACTCTTCGAAAAGTCTCCCCTCGAACTGTTTCCATTATCCAGTAGCCCCCCAATCCTTGCACCACTTTGGATGAATCAGTCCCCGAATGATTTCATACTCAGGCGAAAAAAGGGGTGCCAGGATTGAAAGTGTTTCTGACGTCACTTACCGAGCACCAGTGTCAGCATAATACTTTGGAAACGTTACCAATTCTTCTGACATTTGTGTTAGAAAACGGTTCCTCTTCTCCTGACTTTGTCTGACATAACAACTCTTCGCCTTCCTCCATGGCTAGTGTCAGAACAATTCCCACCTATGTGGACCATTATGTCCCTAAGAAAACATCATAAAAATGTCCCCACGCCTGGTGTGTCAGGAAAGCCCATATCTGCCTATAAATACCAACCCTCTCACCTCATAAATTCAACTTTTGTTCAATTAATTCTAGAGAGATAAAGCTGGCGAATAAGCCCCGTCGAATTCCTGAGTGGTTATTAATTAGTAAGCGGTTCGAAGAAAGGATTGCTGCCGGTGAAGACGTGAGGCCTCATCCTCCACCGTTGACGACTACCTTTTTTGGTGCATGGCCTCCTTCGAACGATTCGACCGCAATTATACCCCGCGAAGTCGCTCAACAAAGCCTGCTTAGTGAATCGAACCCCCCCGAAGAGATGGGAAAAGATAGACAACATAAGCACTCGTTCGGGAAAAGAAAGAAGTCCCATAAAGACCGAAAAAGCTCGCATGATCGAAAACGGGCCAGTGAAGCTCCCCTAGTTATTCGAGAACCAACTATCCCAATAAACGTTGAAAACCTCCCCCAAAGATCTGCGAGTCCTCGAAGGACTTCGAGGAGCCCCCCTCGAACCTCTGTTAGCCCTCTTCGAACCGCAGGCCCTCGACGTACTTCGACCAGCCCTCCTCGAAGACAGGGAACAGATGTGTCTAGTCTGCCTTCCACTCCATCCATGACCATTCATTGAACTCAGTTCTCCCCTTCGAGGACGCTCATTACCGAGAAAGATATGCGCATTAGACATGAGGAGACTTTAGACCCCAGAATCACAAGGCCCCACAACAAGCCCCTCGAACCAAAAGTGCCAGCCATCCCCTCCTTGGGTCCTTCAAACCTGGCAACGCCTTCATCCACACCGATGTCCGAAGAGCAAGCTCGTCAGATTACTCCAAAGTCGAAAGGGGACATCACATTGCCTTTAGAGTTAGATAGCATTGCTGGCAATAACATTCGGGGCATCGAAAATAAACATATGGTGGCCCTTGCCAACATTAAGTACAAATATTTTTCGAGAGAGGAGGAAACAATGCTAAGGACTCGTTGGGGCACCCCTTCCTATGTTAATATTAGATTCCCCTCCGAAGGAGAGACACCCTTATCTGTGAGGGACAATGAGTTGGTGGTGTACACAAAAATCATAAACTGGGGGTTAAGATACCCTTTAAATCCCTTCTTCATCGAGTATTTGTCGAGGATAGACCTCTGCCCCTCACAGGTTGGGCCCAATATGTGGTTTACGTTGATGGCCTGTATCATGGCCTCGAGAATCTCGGGTCAAGAATTTTCACTGGAGCAACTCATTGGCCTTGCCGGTCTGGCCCGAAATCCTTACTTCCCCTTCTATTCGTTGACATTCAATCGAGGGCAGAAGATATTGAAAGATCTATTGGAGGCTGATAAAAAATGGAGGCAACAGTTTCTCTTTTTCTCTGGTTGCTGGGAGACTGGATCAGAAGTCACTCCTTCGAATCCTCACAAGCTTTCTCTGAAGTGGACAATGAAATGTAAGTATTCCCCCAACATTTACTCTTCGAATTTAGGCCTTCGAATTTTATGCTTTCTCACAAGTTCTTCGAAAACATAACGTCTTCGAATAAACATGCTCCCTCGAACTTGTGCTGGTATGTTGTTTTGATGTGTAGTTACTTGTTACAGCTATGACTGGGGTGTCCAAGCCCTTCACTGACTATGTCGAGGGAGCCACCACTGTATTTACTAGCCTTCGCTTGTGGGCGAAGGATCAGTGGGACAATCGATTCCGCCTTTGCTTCACTGACAACAACTTGGCTAGGAGTCGACTCTGGAGGCTCAATCCCCTCGATCGCATTAGTATGAGGGGGTTAATTACTCCGACCTCGGAGCGAGATGTGCTTGACCGGTGCAGCCAAAAAGATGTTGTAATTTACTTGCCCAAACGCTCCCGTTCGTAGAGCCACCTGGGAGAACCTCCAGAAGATGAAGTACCATCAACCCAACAATTGAACTCCGAAGGGCCTGTTAATGTTCAACAGCCTCCTTCGAACAATGCTGGGGGGTCGAATTCTCAACCCCCTCCACCTATTATTGCTACTTCAACTAACATTGATCCTCCCCCCCTGCTCATTCGAGGAAGGATGCCAAAGAAACTTCTACCAACACTAATCCTCCTCCCCATGCTCCTTCGAGGAATGTGGTCAAGAAAAGAGATAAGGGTAAGGGCATCCTTCTCGAGCCCATCGAAGAACGATCAGAGGGGGGCAAAACTCCTGACCATCATGAAGAGGCCAGCCTTGAGAAAGAGGTCCATGAGGTTGCATGTGATTCATAAAACAAGGGTGGCCATTCTTCCAGAGAACATTCTCAACAGTCCCGACGCTCGCCTCTTACTGAGGCTTCTCATCCAGCCTCCTTTGAACACAGCCCAAAGTTGGCGCCTGTCCCCATGCCTCGAAGCAACCCACCTCAACTCATCGATCCAGAAATTGTTGGAGGTAGATTTTCAGAATTTGACTCTGTAGCACTAGGATCTCCCTCGAGTTCCTTTGATATTCCTTTGGATGATGAGTTCTCAGTATCTCTTCGGAGATTGCTGCACACCTCAATGAACAGAGGAAAGAAGATGTGCCATCTAGAGAAACGCAAAAATTATTATAAGTTCAAGTCATATGTGGCTGCCTCTCAGCTCGAGGAGGCCAAGAAGCAATATGCAGTGATCGAGGGCCAAGCTGATGCCTTGTACGAGCGTCTTTCTGCCTCTGAGAATTATGTGACAATGCTAAAGAGGTGTTGTCAAAAAGAGAGGGATTTGTACAAGGAAAAGACTGATTCTCAAGAGCTAATGATAGCTGAATATAAAAAGGGGCATCGCTTGGCTTGCGACGGGTTCAACCAATGTACTGAGGCTCTTCAAAAGGTAGTTGCAGAGCGTGATCAGTTGCAGAGACAGATCAAAGGTTTCCCTGTAGAGGTCGAGGAGGCGAAGGATGAGGCTGTGGATGCTTATGCAGCAACATGTTCGAAGAATTTGCAGGCCCGGGATGATGCTACTCGAGCTGGCTTGTTGACCCAAATATATGCTGAGCATCTTGAATATAACTTGGGGCCTTTTTGGAAGCTTGTCCCCTCGGAACTTCGCCCTCCCCAAATAGTCGTAAGTGAAAGTGAAGACTCAGAGGGTGAGGGGAGTGACTCCTCGAAAAATGGAGATTGAGTAAGAGTACTTAAGGATTCAGTTTTTTTTTGTGCATGGCCCAATAAGGCCTCTTTTTGTAATGACCTGAACATGTTGTGCTGTTTTAATTATGTGAGATAGGTCAATTTTTGTAAGAGCAATGAATATTTGTCACTTCTATATATATTATGTTTGGAACAAGTTCTGCAAACATCCAACTACATTATCCTCCGAAAGATTATTAGTTAGTTAAATCACACACATTATGCTTGCAACAAGGCCTTCGAACTCCAATTTCGTTGGCCTTCGAACAATTTTTTCTTGATAAATTCATAAGTGTTATGTTTGCAATAAGGCCTTCGAACTCCCATTTCATTGGCCTTCGAACAATTATTACTTGGATAAATTCATAAGTGTTATGTTTGCAATAAGGCCTTCGAACTCCCATTTCATTGGCCTTCGGACAATTATGGGGTCGTCGAAAACATTTAAGGAGATGATATTTGGAGTCACAACTGAGTGAGAGTGGATTCGAGGCACACTATAGTGTGATACGAAGAATAGTTTGAAGGTCCCAAAACATCAAGGCACACCTTAATGTGACTCGAAGAATAGTTCAAAGGTCCCAAAACATCAAGGCACACCTTAATGTGACTCGATAATACATAAAATAACAATAAAACTGGGGACATACATTATTGTGACCCCATAGAATAATTCGAAGAGACAACTAATCGAGGCATATTTTACTGTGACCCGAAAAATAGTGCGAGGGGACAACAATTCGAGGCACATGTTACTGTGACTCAAAAAATAGTGCGAGGGGACAACAATTCGAGGCACATGTTACTGTGACTCAAAAACTAGTGCGAGGGGACAACAATTCGAGGCACATGTTACTGTGACTCAAAAAATAGTGCGAGGGGACAACAATTCGAGGCACATGTTACTGTGACTCAAAAAATAGTTAAGGCAAAGAAATCTTTGTATTTAAAGGGATCATCGAAACACCTCATTAAAACCTTCCTGTACCTAACAGGGTAGGAAAGAGTGTGTCCTCACCAAAATTTGTTCCAGGGGATACATAGAAAGTGAAAAGATATACAATGTCATATGGCTCTGCTAATCGAGGTACAACTTTAAATGCTCAATATTCCAAGGTAAGCGGAGATATCGCCCTTCTTTATCTTTCAACCGATATGTGCCTGGTTTTATCCTTTCGGTGACCTCATAAGGACCTTCCCAGTTAGGTCCCAACTTCCCCAAGCTCTTGTCTTTAGTGTGCAAGAAAACTTTTCGTAGGACCTTGTCTCCCACCTGAAAGTCTCTATGTTTTACTTTGGATGCATATCGACTCCTTATAAGAGTTTGATAGTGAATGGAAGTCAGCTGTGCCCGTTGTCTCTTTTCCTCAACCAAGTCTAAAGACAATGCTCTACTCTGGTCATTTGTGTCTGAGTCATAAGTTGCTATTCGATGTGAGGGGAAAAGGATCTCCGGAGGGACCACGGCATCCATCCCATAGACTAAGGCAAATGGGGACACAGCGGTAGCCGTTCGGGGGGTCGTTCGGTATGCCCACAACACCTCCTGTAAATAGTCGGGCCATTTCCCCGCTTTGCCTTCCAAGTTCTTTTTCAAACCGTCGAGGATAGTACGGTTAGTTACTTCCACCTGCCCATTTGCATGAGGGTGAAATGGTGCCGAAAAACATTGTTGTATGCCCCTTGGTACACAGAAACTCTGGAATTCTTTGTTATCAAATTGAGGCCCATTGTCCGTGGTAATCTGCAATGGTACACCAAAACGACAACAAATATTAGATAGAACAAACTTGATCACGTCTTTGGCCTTTATTCCCGCGAGCGGCTCAGCTTCCACCCACTTAGAAAAATAGTCGACGGCCACAATTATTGTCTGCCTACCCCCAGAAGCCATGGGTAGAGGCCCAACCAAATCAATGCCCCACCTGTCAAACGAAACTGCCTCCGAGATGCTTTCCATCAATACCCCAGGTTTGTGAATTACATTAGCATAGCGCTGGCACGTGTCGCAGCGTTTGACCAAATCTTTTGCGTCGACCGTGATAGTTGGCCAATAATAGCCTGCGAAGAATACCCTACGGATTAAAGCCTTATATCCACAATGAGCAGACCCTTCACCATCGTGTAATTCGGAGAGGATAATTTGTGACTCAGACAAACTCAAACACCTTAATAACGGCCGACTCAGAGATCTTTTATACAATAATCCTCCCAGCAAAATGTAACCGTGAGACTTGAATCTAATTTTTCTGGCTTCATATTTGTCGACGGGCAAAATGTTATGAGCTAAAAAATCAATGAGAACTGTTCTCCAATCAGGCGGAATCACATGGCTTTCCTCCGAGATATTCATTGCACGCTCTTCGCCAATCGAGATCGAAGGGCATGCTTGAACCAACACCCACGGATATCCTTCTGTTCGTGAAGCAGAGGCGAGAGAATCCGGGACGACATCTAATTCTCTTCGAACATGCTCAAACTTGACTCCCTCAAATTCAGATGTCAAACCTTTCATCAGCTTCAAATACTGTATCAGTGATTCCTTCCTAGCCTCGGACTCCCCGGAAGCTTGGTTTATCACCAACTGAGAGTTACTGATCAATTTTACTCGCCGAGCCCCACATATTTGAGCTAACAGTAGGCCCGTCAAAGCAGCTTCATACTCAGCTTCATTATTTGTAGCCTTGAAACCGAAACGAATGGCTTGGAACATAGCTACCCCTTGCGGGGATATCAACTGGACACCTGCCCCACTGCCTGAAATATTTCACCCACCATTCGTCCGTATTACCCATTCCTCTTCGACAGCCGTGTCATGTTCTTCCTACTCGTCTCTGTCTGAATGGAACTCAACCAGAAAATCCGCTAAAACTTGTGCCTTTATCGCCGTTCGAGGCTCAAACGTTAAGTCGAAGTCTCCCAGCTCCACAGACCACTTATTCATCCTACCAGAGATGTTTGGTCTTTATAATAGACTCTTCAGAGGAAAAGTTGTCCGAACAACAATTGGGTGGGCTTGGAAATAAGGTCTCATCTTTCGTGCCGCCGTCACCAATGCTAAAGCTACCTTCTCTAAAGTAAGATATCGATTCTCGGCGTCCAGCAAACTCTTACTGACATAATAAATTGGCCTTAGAAGAGAATCATCTTCACGGAGGAGAACGGCACTGACAACACATTCAGATACTGCTACGTAGACAATTAACGTTTCCCCTACCATAGGTTTAGATAAGATTTCCGGAGAGGCCAGATACTCTTGAATTCGTCGAAAAGCGGTCGAACATTCTTCAGTCCAACAGAAATGCTTCGCATTCCGTAATATTTTAAAGAATGGGGCACACTTATCCGACGAGCGAGAAATGAATCGATTCAGAGCAGCCAATCGTCCTGTCAGAATTTGCACCTCTTTAGTATTTCGGGGGGGAGTCATGGCGATCAGAGCTTTTAGCTGCTCGGGGTCAGCCTTGAAAATGCACTTCTCCGGATTGAGTTTGAGATTGACTCTGCTCAAATTGTGGAATGTCTCTGCTAAGTCAGCAAAATGATCTTCGTCTCGCTCACTTTTGACTAACATATCGTCGATATAAGCTTCCATGTTTCACCCAATCTGTCCTTCGAAAGTTTTATTGACCAGGCGCTGATAAGTTGCCCTCGCGTTTTTTAATCCGAACGGCATGACCTTATAGCAATATAAACCTCGCCCAGTAATAAAAGAAGTGCTCTCCTCATCGTTGGCAGCCAATCGAATTTGGTTGTATCCTGAGTAAGCGTCCATAAAAGATAACAATCGATCTCCGGAGGTCGAGTCCACTAATTGATCAATGCGAGGCACAGGAAACGGATCCTTAGGACAAGCTCTGTTCAAATCCGTAAAGTCAATACACATTCTCCACTTGCCATTTTTCTTTCTCACCAACACTGGATTCGACGCCCATACGGGATAATGCGACTCGCAAATATGACCTATGCTCAGCAGCCTTTCGACCTCCGACAAAATCGCTGAGGCCTTTTCCGGGGAGACATGCCTTCTTCTCTGGACTATAGGTCGGACATCCAATCGTATCGCGAGTTTGTGACACATAATTTCTGCCGGTACACCAGTTACATCCTGTGCACACCAAGCAAACATATCAAGTTTATCAGATAAGAAAGCAATTAACTTCTCTTTAAATTCTGGAGAGAGGTGGACCCCTATCTTCAGAACTTTGTCAGTCGCAAATTCGTGTGTCGCAGAATCTTCCTCTGGGACCTGAAATCCGAGGGCCTCCCTTGGATCATCGCACGGGATGACCTCGGTGGGAGGCCCCTTTAATTGCTATGCTGGGTCGGAGGGCCCCCCTCGAACCCCCTTGGAGGACATGGCTACCTGGTAGCATTCTCGTGCCATCTTCTGGCTGCTCCGGACTGTTCCAATATTGTTTCCGATCACATACTTTAAGCACTGATGCACCATGGAAATTACGCCATGCATCCGGGATAACCAAGAGCGTCCCAGGATATCATTATAGGAGGTCGGTGCGTCGACCACAATGAAAAGTACCTCCACCTCTTTCTTAAATGGTCCACGACCCAGCTCAACCGTACACTCAAACTCTCCAACGACAACTGCTGTGGCACCAGTAAAACCCACTATTGTCCTGTCGGACCTTCGGATGACCGGTGGGTCAGAAATGCGGCGGTAAGTACTCATAAACAAGATATTCGCCGAGCTCCCTGTGTCGATGAGTATTTTCTGAATCTGATCCCCAACAATGCCCGCTGCGATCACTACAGCATCCTCATGAGGGCCTGCAACATTACGCATATCGTCATCATCGAAACAAATAATGGGAGAAGGCGAGCGATGCATTTGTGCGGAGACTCCTGCTTCGATTTGGGTGGTCAAGTTGACCATGTGCCTTTTTGAGAGCTGTTAGAATTTCCCGCGATTGTGTCTCCCCCGAAAATTGCCAGGGAATCGAAAAATGCACAAAGACTGTCCACCCTCCCCCTCAGAATTTCTTCCTCTACCAGGTTTACATTGTTCCTCCCCACTTTAGGGTCCAGATACTCTTGTTCGATGTCAAAATCGTCGACCCCCTCGGAAATTACCATGGCTGTGTCAGTATTCTTCGAGACAGCTTTTACCACGACATTTTTCTGGGAGTGTTTCTTTACGTACTCCAACAGTATTCCATTTTCAATTAGAGCTTGCACCTCCTTCTTTAAAGCTATGCAATCTTTGGTGTCATGCCCTACATCCTCATGATACTTGCAATATTTGTTGACACTTCTGCTTTCCCTCGGTGTCTGTATAGGAAAAGTCTTCCTGAACGTGACCGAAGATTTAGCCTTATCAAATATCGCAGCAACATTTTCTGTCAACTCCGCGAAATAATCGGGTCGAACCCATTTGTTTGACATGAATCTTCCCCCTTGATTGTAGTTTTGTTGATTGCTGTAGTACTGCGGGTTTGATTTTTGCCTCGGAGGATACTGACCCGCGCTTTTAGCCTGAACGTTCGATCGAGGGCCCTGGGTGCTTGGCTCAGTCCTTTAGAATTGATTATGGTCCAACTGCTCTCCTGAACCTTTCTCTGAAGCCTGGGTTTCTTCCACCAAGATTCTTTTCTCAACTTGATCTAGCAATGCTCCAAAGGCCATCGCCTGACTTTCTGCCACCGTGTCTTTTAACAACCCGGGGAGCAAACCCATCCCGAACGCTGCAAGCACCACCGAGTCCTTACAGTACTCCATATCCATTTTAGTCTTGACAAAGCGATTGGTATAATTTTTGAGGCTCTCCCCCACTTTTTGTCAACAGTAGATAATGGTGTCTCCGTTGGCTCGGAACTTCTTGCTTCCCACGAAGTGTTGCCTGAAGATATTCCAGAACATGTCTAAAAAAATTATAGAGCCCTGAGGTAGCCTGTTGTACCACTTAGATGCCACTCCCTTGAAAGTTTGAGAGAATGCTCTGCATAGAAGCTTATCATCGTCGTCGAAATTAATTATAAAATTCTTAAACTGCTCGATATAATTGTCCGGATCCTGAGTCCCGTCGAACTTTTCTAACTTCGAAATGTCAAAGTGTTTCGGGAGATTCCCCACTAAAATCTCCGAGGACAGGGGAGAGGCTCTCCAATTATGTCCCGTACGATAAACGTTGGACTTCAAATTGTCATTATTCGAAAAGTACAACCCCTCCTCGGAGGGCAAAGTGTATTGTTGCTGCCACTCTGAATTTTGAGGGCCCATGTCATTCTTTTCAGGGCACTTAGCCTGTTCATGAGATCGGTCACCAATTCGGTCGTGACGACTTTTTTCACTCGAGGATTTCCTCTCCGAACTTCTCCCCCTTCGGAAATCAGTTCGCCTATGATAACGCTTTTTCCTCCGGTGGTATCTCCGAGGAGATGATTCAGAAGTGCTATAGCGCGAGTAATCGCTCGAGGCAGCCGAGTCCGATCGGTGTTCCTCTCTCCTCCTCGGAGACCGTCGCTCGCGCCTCCGATATCTGTCGCCTTTCTTTTTGGGACGAAACTCAACGTCTCGCTCCTCTTTTTCAATGACAGCTTCTCTCCTTACCTCAGATCGAAGATTTCTCTATGCGGCTTCCTTTTCCGCTTTCAACCTTTCGATTTCCAACAGCAATTCATTCCTCTGAGCCAGAAGGGCGGAGTCATCGAAGACATTCTCGACTCGCCGACCTCCTTCTCCTTCGGATTCCATATCGTTCTGAAAGTCATCCGCCTCCATGTTTTCCTCACAGTGATTAATCAAATCATCCCCTTGGTCCCCCATGGTCCTCCTCGGAACATGAATTACTTCTAGGAAGCGATTATCGACCAAGCGATTCTCGTTTCCCACAGACGGCGCCACTGAAGAGTTTAAAGGTGGTCCAGGGGTGATTTTGCTAAGCGAAGATTGTTGATAGAGGATTTTGTGATAGAGAAATACTTAAATGTTAGTTTTAGAGAGAGAAAGTTTAAATTGCTAAATAGTATAGAGAGAGAAAGTCTCGTACTATTCATCTCGGGATTTGTGAAGCGGGTGTGGTCCTTTTATAGTACTATTGCGGACCCCACACGCTTTAATTTGGATTAATTACACCTTTTGGTCCTTATACTTTGCCTTCTTCCTATTTTGCCTACTTCTTTACAATTAATACAATTCAGCCCTTTTGCACTTATTTCTATGCATTTTCCTCCTATGGTATTTTTACTTTGCTATTTCTCCTATCAAGTTTCTTCTTTACACTTTTCTCCTTGTCTTTTATTCTTCCTTATCAAACATATCATCTCTTCGAATTATCAGGTAGGTCATAATAATGGTTTAAAGGATTTGTCTCTTCGGATTATTGATGAAAACATGACATTTGGTGCTGTGGATTGAACTTGTGCATAAAAATAATAATTGATTACTGACCTTACAAAATCGAACCATGTCTCATAAAATTAGCGCAATACAACATGTCCCAGTCACATTACAAAAAGAGGCCCTATTGGGCCATACACAAAACATTAACACCTTATACATCAATCCGGGGGCCTCCCTCGGATTATACGTCTTCCCTCAGTCTGAATTTTTCGAGGAGATACTCCCCTCAGCCTCTGAATCTTCGATATCACTTACCACTATATGGGGAGGACGAAGTTCTGAGGGGACAAGTTTCCAAAAGCTCCCCAAGTTATATTCAGGATGCTCAGCATGGATTTTGGTAAGTAAACCAGCTCGAGTAGTGGCATCCCGGGCTTGCAGCTTACTTGTGCACGTCACCGCATAGGTATCCACAGCTTTGTCCTTCTCTTCCTCGACTTGTCTAGGAAAGTTCTCAACCCGTTTCAGTAACTGATCTTGGTCTACGCTCACCTTTCTAAGGGCCTCGGTACACTCTGCAAACCCATCGCAAGCCAAACGATGTCCTTTTTTGTACTCAGTTATCAATAGCTCTTGAGCATCAGTCTTCTTTTTATACAAGTCCCTCTCTTCTTGACAACACCTCTCTAGCATTATCACGTAATTTTCGGAGGCAGATAGGCGCTCGTACAAGGCATCGGCTTGGCCCTCGATCACTGCGTGTTGTTTCTTGGCCTCTTCGAGTTGAGAGGTAGCCAACAACAATTTAAACTGGTAGTGATTTTTGCGTTTCTCAAGGTGACGCATCTTTTTTCCTCTGTTAACTGAAGTGTGCAGCAATTTCCGAAGGGATAGGGAGAATTCATCATCCAAAGTAACTTCGAAGGAGCTCGATGGAGACCCTAATGCTGCAGAGTCAAACTCAGAAAACCCGCCTCCAAGAGTGTCTGGGTCAATGTGCTGAGGAGGGTTGCTCCGAGGAATGGGGAGAGGTGCTAACCTTGGACTATGTTCGAGGGGGACTGGGTGAGAACTTTCCCTGGGAGAATGGCCACCTCTGTCCTCAGGTTCACTTGAGATTTCTTGGACTTTTTCCTCTAGAGCAGCCTCCTGATTGTCCTCAAGAGTCTCACCTCCCTCAGATAATTCTTGGATGGGTTCGAGGATACCCTTACCCTTCCTATCTCTTGTCTTGGCATCCTTTTTTGCTGGCAGGATATGAGCAGGGGGAGGAGGAACGTAATCCGACGACCCAGCATTGTTTCGTGGAGGAGGAATGGAGTTCGACGACCTAGCATTGTTCGGGGGAGGAGGCCCTTGGGTGTTGACTGGTCCTTCGGGGTTTAGCTGTTGAGTTGTTGAAACATCATCTTCTGGAGGATCCCCAAGATGACTTTGCGAACGTGAGCCCTTGGGCAGATATACCACTATGTCTTTTTGGCTATAACGCTCCATCACTTCTCTCTCCGAGGGAGGAGTCTTCAATCCTCTCATGCTAATGCGGTCGAGGGGACTGAGCCTCCACAATCGACTCCTGGCGAGATTGTTATCAGTGAAGCAGAGACGAAATCAATTGTCCCAGTGTTCCTTTGTCCACAAGCAAAATTTGGTGAACACATTTGTGGCACCCTCAACATAGTCAGAATAGGGCTTGGATATCCCAGTCATAGCTGCAACAAGTAGCCAATATCAAGAAGAGTCACTATCAAAAATTCGAGGAAGCATAAAACATTCGAGGAGGCACTTACATTTATTAGTCCACATTAGAGAGAGGTTGTGAGGATTTGAGGGAGTGGCCTCTGACCCGGTCTCCCAGCAACCAGAGAAAAACACAAACTGCTACCTCCATTTCTTGTCAGCCTCTAGTAGATCTCTCAGGATTTTTTGTCCTCGATTGAAAGTCAGTGAGTAAAAGGGAAAGAAAGGATTTCTGGCCAAACCAGCAAGGCCAATGAGTTGCTCTAACAAAAATTCGTGACATGAGACCTTGAGGCCATGATGCAGGCCATCAGAGTAAACCACATGTTGGGACCAACCTGCGAAGGGCAAAGGTCTATCTTCGCCAAATATTCGATGAAGAAGGGGTCTAAGGGATACCTTAGCCCCCAGTACATGATCTCTCTGTATTTACCAACTCGTTGTCCCTTCCCGATAAAGGTGTCTCTCCCTCCGAGGGAAATCTGATGGTAATATAGGACGGGATACACCATGGGGTCCTTAGCATCGCCTCTTCGTCTTTTGAAAAGTACTTGTATCTGATGTTGGCAAGGGCTACCATATGTTTGATTTTATACCCCGAATATTGTGGCTAGCAATACTGTCTAGTTCCAAGGGTAGCACGATGTCCCCTTTTGATTTTGGAGCGATCCGACGAGCCTGCTCTTTGGATATTGTCTGGGACGAGGAGGTTGCAGTATTCAAAGAACCTAAGGAGGGGATCATAGGCACTTTTGGTTCGAGGGGCTTTGTGGCAGGTTTTTTCCCTTTGACATCTCGACTCTCATTTTGCCTATTGAGCATATCCTCTTCGGTGATGAGCGTTTTCGATGGTGAAAATTGAGTCCCATGAACGGTCATGGATGGAGTGGAAGGCAGACTTGACCCATCTACTTCGTTTCTTCGGGGAGGACTGTTAGAAGTCTAATGAGGGCTTGTAGATATTCGTGGAGGATTGTCAGAAGTTCGAGGAGGTCTAGTAGATGTTCGAAGAGGGCCAGCAGATGTTTGAGGGAGATTTTCGAGGGCCGTTGGTGAAGTAGGCTCCCGAATGACCAGGGGCGCCTCCCTGGCACGTTTTCGCTCAAGAGAGCCTTTCCTATCCTTGTGAGACTTCTTTCTCTTCCCGGACGAGTGTTTGTGCTGCCTGTACTTACCCATTTCTCCGAGGGGGTTCGAATCGTTATGCAAGCTTTGTCGAGCGACTTCGAGGGGGATAATTGCAGTCGAATCTGCTGAGGGAGGCCAGGCACCAAAGACAGTAGTAGTCGATGGTGGGGGATGAGGCCTCACGTCTTCGCCGGCATCAATTCTCTCAACGAACCTCTTACTGATCAACAACCACTCAAGAATCCGACGGGGTTTGTTCGCCAGCTTTATCTCTCTAGAAATGATTGAACATAAGTTGAGTTAATGAGGAGAGAAGGTCAGTATTTATACGTGAAGCTGGGCTTTCCTGACAGATCAGGCCCGTGGACTTTTTCTGGTGTTTTCCTAGGGACATTATGGTCCATATAGGTGTGAATTATTCTGTCACCAACCATAGGGGAAGTTGAAGAGCTTTCGTAGTAAGAAAATGTTAGGGGAAGTTGAAGAGCTTTCGTAGTCAGAAAATGTCAGGGGAAGATGAAGAGTTTTCTGTCAGAAAATGTCAGGGGAAGATGAAGAGTTTTCTGCCAGAAAATGTCAGGGGAAGATAAAAAGCTTTCTGTCAGAAAATTTCAGGGGAATAGGTAACATTTTCCAAAAGGATGTGCTGACACATGTGTTTGTTTAATGACGTCATTAATCTTGGCACCCCTTTTAGCCTTGGTCTGAAATCATTCGGGGCACTGATACAACCAAAGTCGGGGGCTTATATGGCTAAAATGGTGCAACGATAGGGGGGCTACTCGGTTATCAGGAGAAATTCGAAGAACGATTTTTTGAAGAACGATTTACAGGTTCGATGGTTCGAGGCGATTTTTCGAGGAGCGATTTACAGGTTCGATGGTTCGAGGCGATTTTTCGAGGAGAGATTTATAGCTTCGATGGTTTGAGGCGATTTTTCGAGGAGCGATTTATGGCTTCGATGGTTCGAGGGAAATTGTGGAAATTCGGAGAGAGAAAATATTCGAGGAAAATGGTTTCTCCCTTTCAAGAGTAACTATTCGAGGGTACGTGAAGTGAGCAATCGGAGAATTATTCAGTCCCAGTAAAAGAACTTTTACTAGGACTCGGGGGCTACTGATAAGGAATAATAAAAGACAAGGAGAAAAGTGTGAAGAAGAAACATGATAGGAGGAAAACGCATAGAGAAAACTGTGTGAGGACTGAATTGTACAAGCTTTATAAAGAGACAACCATAATAGGAAGAAAGTAAAATGTAAGGACTAAAAGATGTAATTGACAGAAGTTAAAGCGTGTGGGGTCCGCAATTGCACTATAAAAGGACCACACACGCTTCGCAAATCCCGAGATGAATAATATGAGACTTTCTCTCTCTACTTAACCTAATAATCCTTACTTTCTCTCTCTAAAATTTACACTAAGATATTTATGTATCACCGAATCGTCACTAAGTAATCCTCGTATCGCATAATCACCCCTGGACCATCTTAAAACTCTTCAAAGCTGAATATCTCTTAAGTCACTTTTCATCTATGCATCTCCTCCTCCTCATATTTATTGGTCAAGTGGACGAAGTTGATAATGAATGAAATCATATATCTTAACAAATTGTTTCCTCATAAATTAATTTTATCTTGGAAACATACTTATTTTGGAAACATATTTATATTTTCTTTCTCGTCCTAAGGGCACATATGTATTTGACTTGTGAGTTATGACACAATATGACCTCTTGAGCTACGTTATAGCATTGGTTTATTAACCAGTTCATCAGTTTTACATTTTAATTTAACGTTTAGTGTGGCATCTTGTGTGAACTTATACGTTTGGCTTGGTAACCAGACCGTTAATTTGACATTATAAGTCAGGACTCGGGATAGCCTTTTGTGTGCATTTATAGGCTTGGTTTATTAATCGATTCTCTAATTTGATATTTTAAGTCAGGGCTCAATATGGCCACTTTTGTGATTTTATATGCTTGTTTTATTTAAAATTTCTATTTTCACTTTATTATATAAGACCCCCAATGTCACTTACATGGAGATCACTTTGATTATAACCTTTCTATCATAGAGTTCACTTGGCTTATAACCTTACTATCATAAAGATCACTTGGATTATAACCTTACTATCATAGAGATCACTTGGCTTATAACCTTTCTATTATAGAGATCACTTGGCTTATAGCCTTTCTTTAATGGATAACTGAAAGCCTTTCTATAATGGAGATCATTTGTCTTGTAGTATTTTCTATCATGGAGATGTTTTGGCGTACAGTATATAAATCACCTGGAAAATGAATTGACAACTGTCATAATTGAGGGTTTATTGGATCGTACTTTTTCCTAATACAATGATGTATCCAATACATATCTGAATACTTTATAAAAGCTTATGCAACTAGTTTTTCAACTTCATCCTTAACGAGATGATTGAAATGCTTGTGAAAAATGTATACTTATTTGTCTCGTGTTTTCGATTTATTTCAAGATATATATACAGTCATTACAAAAATAAATATATTAACTTATATAATTTATCCAATTTTCAAATATTTAACGCATGGATCATATTATTATTAAAATGTTTTATTATTATATTATTTTTAATAACTTAACATATTTAAATATGTATCAATCAATCAAGCGTCTCTAAGAATTCAAAATAAATAGAAATATCAATCAGATAGCGAAATCAAGTCTCCAATATATGACAACCCTTCTGAATTTATCCCTAATATTTCAAAATAAATTTAACCTTAGTCTTAAATTTTAACCAACCTCATTAGTCTCTCATAAAAGTAGACTATGATTTCTATTCATTTGTATTTTCTTTTGTTAGTTTTTCACGTAAGTCTTTTTATTCGTCAAGTTAGTATTTTTCTCTTATTATTCTTCAAATTCTATACCAAAAAAATATCATTAAAATTAAACTAAAACAAGAAACCTAAAATGTATGGTTAATAATAATAGCCTAATAAAATATCGACCGTAAATAAACTCTAAAATTTGACCTCGTAAGAAACTTATACATAACTATCGTAATACTTTAATCATTTTATTTCTTTATAATGGAATATAGTGTTAATACTATACTATTTTACTTTTTTTAATTTTATAGATTTAAGAAAATCTAAAAAACTAAAACACTAAGAATTCACATCTACAAAAGTTTGAATTTTTGGATTGAAATTTACAAATACTATAATAGTTCTTTAAATTTTTTTACTATGGTATGTTTATGGAATGTCTCATTTAAATGTATTGAAAATATATACTAAAAATATTAAGGTCTCACTCTCTGTCATAGTATTTTCCCTAAAAGGATCCTAGTATACCGTTGAGTAAGAGGTGGTAGGCTCATGAAGAGTATTAATATAAACAAAAAAAAAACAAACAAACAAAAAAGCATATATCAATCAAGTATTTTTAGAAAAGTAGTGATAAGGGAAATGGTCTCAACATAATTAGAGATGCAAGAATGTTGAGAGGGAACATGTGTATAACTATATATTATTTCTTTATTTTTGTGTATGGATTAATTGGAATGGAGTCATGTTGTGACATATCGTGAAAGATAGGTGAAATAACGAAGAAGTGAACATACTCAATAAACAAAATATTTTGCGAAACAAGCAGTTCTTGCTGAAATTGGATCATGACAACAATGGCCCTTCTTTTGAATCTTGTATAAAAAATAGCAATGTGATGTGCGAGGATAACTTGGTACATTTTCCGTGGGAACGAGGAATAAAATAATTATAACAAAAAACCCTTAATAAACTACAAGGGTATGAGGACAAAATATGAACCATACGATTGAAATTCTGTAATTATGAGAGTTATGAATTATATTTATAAAATCAACATGTGTAACAACACTCTCTTCCCTAAATCAACATATCTAGAAAATAACATATACTATGTAGTCTCAATAATATGTTTTGAATTTCTCTCATAACCTTATTGTGATGTGGGTTATGACTACATAAAACTAATACATAGAATCATCTACTTCAAAAATATTAGAAAAATATCTACTCGTATACCTTCCCACCAAATTCAACCGTAAATACTTAATAATGACATAATGTTGGGTTTTGTAACTAAGTTGAGTTTTGAGTTTTATGCTCGATATAAAAAAAATCAAAAGAAGAGAATGTCTAGTAGATACATGCAATTGGCATGCATGCAAGAAACCGCGGTTTTTCCAAGGCATACAGAACTTTTTTATCTTTACGTTTGTCCCAATCATTTTTTTAGATTGCGATTTTGCACGTGGCTTAAATTAGAAAAAAATCCAACAAAACATCTAAAATCACATATTTGACGTACTAAAAAGATCCATATATAGTTTAAGAATGTAATAGAGATTAAGTGTCTAAATATAACTAATTCATTTTAAAGGTATTTTATGTGTTATCAAACATCACAACAAAAGCAGGTAGTGAGTCGCAAGATAAATATAAAATCATAATCATGATAATAAATATGATGTTTATTATCTAAAAGTTTAAATCAAGCATAAACGTTACGAGAACCAAAATAATATGTAGTGAAAGCTTCAAAATCATAAGACAAATTATCTTTAATAAAAATGATTTTTTTAGAATAATATTTCTGATATTCAATCCTATATTAACGTATACATGTTTATTTTTACTAATATATATGATTTATATCTCGTTATTTCTCTAAATAGTAGAATTCATTATTCTAATATCATGATTCCTTACCATACTTATAATTTCATACGATAAATACATTAAATTATCATGTAGAAATTGTTGAAATTTGTAAAGACGAATAGACTATTAAAATAAAATTTGTATCTGTATAGAATGATTTTATATTTTTAAATAATTTTTTGAACAAGAAGTTCATCTATAATATATTCAATTGAAAGTAAAAAATCACATTGTAAAAGATTATGATGATTTTAATTAAATTTTCAATGAGAACTTATCGCAGTTCCATTTTAAAGTTTGAAATTGATAAGAAACCGAACCGATAAAATTGATAAAAAAATCGAACCAATAAACCGGTAAAAATGACCGAATCGATAAATTCAATTGTTTCATTTAATTTATTTTTTAAATATTATATAAAAAATATTAAGTAAACGTCAATTTAAAAAATAAAAATAAAATTTAAGAATGTAAAATTAGTATAAAATAAAAAATAAGAGCTAATAGAAACACCAGAGCAATGGTAGTTGCCACAAGGGTGAAATATATAGCTACAAAATATAGAAAAAAACATCAAAACTTTATATTAATTATAGCACCGATAAAGGTTTTCCATTCATGTTGACGAACCTAACCTAAGGAAACAGAAAATTATATAGAATATAATATTCAACAACA
Source organism: Limnanthes douglasii subsp. nivea (assembly GCA_036936605.1). Classification (NCBI taxonomy): domain Eukaryota; kingdom Viridiplantae; phylum Streptophyta; class Magnoliopsida; order Brassicales; family Limnanthaceae; genus Limnanthes; species Limnanthes douglasii. Next base: position 253,966 of record JAUPFV010000004.1, on the reverse strand, counting down.
TAGAAGGAAGAAGAAAAAGTCTTTACAAAAGTGGTTGTATCACTCGATATCAGTCATTCGTCTAAAATTCCAAAAAAAAAACTAAAATGAGAGCATGAAAACACAAATGATGAAACAAATTTCTTAACAAAGATTGTGAATAGTAGATACCTCCATGTTTTTAGATTGTGATATCAAAGCTGAGTGTCAATAGTAGATACCTCCATGTTTTTAGCTATCCGGTATTGTAAAATGCAAAACAAATTTCTTTCAAAGTTGGCTATAAAAATAGAATGTGGTTAATCTAGAAATTGTATTTTATATCGACATCTAAAATGAAAAAAAAATGCTCTCTAACTGTCTAAAAGAGAACCACAAGAGAAATTGTGGTTTTTCTTAACAAATATATTTCTATGAACCTTTTTTATTTTGATTAAATGTATTAATTGTTAGGGTAGCGACCAAAGTTCCACATCCCACATCGGTAAAACATGGGAAGGATCAATGGTATATAAGTGAGAACATATCTCAACTAGTATGAGGCCTTTTGGAAGGGGACCAAATGCAAAGCCGTGCGGGCTTCGGGCACCAAAGCGGACAATATCATACTAGTGTTGAGATCGGTTGTGTTCTTATTTATATACGGAGGTGGAATATGCGAACCGGACCCCATATTCCCAACATGTGGTATCAGAGCTCCAGGCCCAGACAGTACGCGATGTGGTGGGTAAATTCTCATTAATCGAACATGATGAATTAGTAGCCATGCTCAAGATCCTTGTTTGGAGTGCCCGTGGAACATGATGAATTAGTAGCCATGCTCAAGATCCTTGTTTGGAGTGCCCGTGGCTCATCAAGCATTGTGGCTTGATGATTGGAGAGATCCTCGTTTGGAGTGCCCGTTGCTTATCAAGCAGTGTGGCTTGATTGGAATGTATCAAGACGGTGGTACTTGTTTGGAGTGGCGCTAAGGAACAAGGCAGGATGGTCGATATCAGATAGATCCGTTGTAAAGGCTCTAGAGATCAGGCAGCCCCAACCTGATTAGAGTGAGCGGATGGATGTCAATGGAGAGGAGGCTAAAGTGGTACTTTGTTCGAGAGGAGGATTTGTTAGGGTAGCGACCAAAGTTCGACATCCCATATCGGTAAAACATGGGAATGATCAATGGTATATAAGTGAGAACATATCTCAACTAGTATGAGGCCTTTTGGAAGGGGACCAAATGCAAAACCGTGCGGGCCTTCGGACACCAAAGCGGACAATATCATACTAGTGTTGAGATCGGTTGTGTTCTTACTTATATACGGAGGTGGAATATGCGGACCGGACCCCATATTCCCAACATTAATTTTTTCTTATCAGGTTTGGTTCTGTTTTGAAAGCTACCCGATCGTATAACAACCCTAACTGTTACACAGACATAATGGTGAATATCTAAATCATTTTGAACCACTACACAAATTTTAGATATAAGCTAATATTCAAATGTAAAGTTACTCTCAACAAATAGTTAGCAAAACTAACCTCAAAATATTTCAATCTATAGTTTTAAAATTAGAAAAATAAAGCACCAATTCTTTGGTCAACATAATTATCGACCAAAGTGTTAACATTTAATTTTTTTCCAAAGTATAAAACAACGCAAATAGTTTAGCATCACTCTCAACACTAAAGGTAGATCATTTACTTGTTTTACAAATGTATTCTCAAACCCTCTTACCCTTCGAAAAATAAATCATCAAATAACTCCAATATACTATTGTGAATCACTAATTCTATCTATTGTTAAAACTTAACAAAATCACAATTGAAGAGTTTTAAGATGGTCCAGGGGTGATTATGCGATACGAGGATTACTGATAGACGATTTAGCGATACAGAAATATCTTAGTGTCAGTTTTAGAGAGAGAAAGTAAAGATCATTAGGTTAAGTAGAGAGAAAGTCTCATATTATTCATCTCGGGATTCGTGAAGCGTGTGTGGTCTTTTTATAGTACAATTGCGGACCCCACACGCTTTAACTTTGGTTAATTACATCTTTTAGTCCTTATATTTCACTTTCTTCCTATTCTGGCTATGGCTTTACATAGTTTGTATAATTCAGTCCTGACACAGTTTTCTCTATGCGTTTTCATCCTATCAAGTTTCTTCTTCACACTTTTCTCCTTGTCTTTTATTCTTCCTTATCAGTAGCCCCCAGTCCTAGTAAAAGTTATTTTACTGGGACTACTGAATAATTCTCCGATTGCTCACTTCACATACTCTCGAATAGTTACTCTTGACAAGCAGAAACCATTTTCCTCGCCACAAGTCTTGGTACACCAATCTTTAATCAACTTTATGAATATTTGAACACATGCCTTTCTCACACTAATATCCTTATGTTTATAAGAGGTGTTTAAAAGCAACTGCATCAATGGGTCAAGGAAGGCACTACTTTTGGCGGAAAGGAACACTGAAGACAAATCATGTGTAGCTATCACGTGAAGAAATGTATATAGAGTCCTCTGAAGCTCTTGCTTTTCGCGGATCTCCTCAGTATTTGTTCCAGGACCAGAAGGAAACCCATCTCTTGGAATCAGACTATATACCCTTCCAGCAATAGTAGGATATACTTCATCCAATATGTTGCAGACCGAGGTATTAAATTTGCATATAAGCTGATTGAGTAGCACAAGGAAACCTGTCATTTCTTTTGGCTGGCTTTCTCCAAGTAGCTGCTCCAAAGCCTTTGGAAGGTATGGAAATACGGATGATCCTATAGTGTCCACCATCCGATGTAAGAATGACGTAACCTTACTCCGCAAAGGCTCCACCTGTGGGAAGTCAACAAGAATTTGGAGAAGTATATCCAGTGTCTGTTTAAACATCAGACCAATACGTGGTCGACTGGCATTTACCGTCCGCTCACTGAAGCCCTTGCTGAGTGTATTTATTGCCATGATTGTGTGCTGAATATTTGCGGTTCTAACCGGGCCGTCTTCCAGATTTACCACTTTTACTTGCATAAGTAATGCCTCAACCTGTTGACAAAGAGGAGTAAGTAATGAAGAGAGATATTCCAATTGCTTATCCTCAGGTACATCTTCCATTCCAATGAGCAAACCAATTGCCTCAAAAATATGACTGCAGTCCTCAGATGATGAGATTTCCTCCGACTCGAAATTCATATTTCTAAAGCGAGCAACTGTATCTTGCAGGCTCTGCAAGATTGTCTCAATGTAAGGCACAAGTTTTGCTTTCAGCAGTTTCACCACTCTCATGAACTGATAACTAGCCCTGCGGCTCACATGCATGTTTGTGTGGTGGATACCTCTTTCATCAAGAAAAGCAGCCATAATCATCGGGATATATTGGGTATTTTCCTGAATGAACTTCAAGTATCTTATTATGGTTTCCAAGTAAACCATAGCAACCAACCTATTAGAATGGCATGGGAACCGAGTTGACAAAAGCATCGGAATTAATTCGCCTAGAAGACCATTCCCTGCTCTCACTGTCTCCTCACACCTTGACTCGCCAAGCGAGTACAGCATGGAAAGTGCAGCTTCAACCTCTTCAACATTTCGATCCGATGAAGATGTGACTGAACTACCCAAAGAATTTCTAATAAAAACTTGAGTAACTTCAGGTGCAACACGGCCAACATTGCGCAGCAACACAAACAAATCTTTTCTAAACTCCGCCATCCTATCTTCCTCTTCCAAGCTAATTTTATCTAGGACATCAAGATTATTCCGGTACATAGGATCGTAACAGATCTGTATCCTAATAACCTCCAGGATTCGATTTACATGCAGCATTTGATTCCCCCTTATGGGTGAAAGCTTTTTCCAAGTAGAAACATAACCCGAAAGAAACTGGACAATACTGAAAGTTGCTTCGATCTCACAGTTTTGCATTACAAAAAGAACTGAAGGTATAACTTCATTCAGGAGTTCCATAGATACTCTTTGACCCTCTTCTGAGTACAACCGTTTATGGCACTCCAGAACCTCCACGGCATACCCAGTAAGCAGAGCTCCTACTTTTGAAACTAGCTCAGAATCAGTATCCTCAGATATTAATCCAAAAACACGACTAATATGCAAGCTCTGCAGAAGTGGAAGTTTGGCCTGTTGGTGCATTCGCTTAGATACAACAGCCAACACACAATCAGCTGCTGCCCCGCGAAGTTGTTCTAATGACCCATCAACCAAAATCAATTCAAACAATAGTGGAGTAAATTAATTATTGGCAACCAATCCAATATCGATCCAAGAGATATATCTCTTCCTACAATCGAGAACATTAGCGCAAAGCTCCGGATCTGAATTCTTATAGATTGACACAATGTCATACCATGCTCTCACAATGTCAGCTATGCATTGCTGTCTCGTTGAATCCTTAACCCTTGTTGCAACAGACATCTCTTCAGGCGTTCGAGGATAATCCAAGCTGATCAACTCGTCATCCAAGGCATTCAAAACTCGGGAAAACATATCGATCACCAATGCACTTTTGTTTAAATTAGACAGGAAATCAGTAAACACCGATGACCAAATTAACGGGTACTCCAAATAAATCAAAGTAACTAAAACCTGAGCAAGCTTGTTCTTTATGAATGCAGGACTCTCCAAAACACTAACAGCATTACTATTGGTGAGAATAGAAAATATTGACTAAGAATCTGCAGAGATTTTTAGATGGTGAATTTTATCTTTTTCCTCTTATTTTTTCATAGGTGTTATCAGTCTCCTTGACCTCTTTAAATAGGTCCAGTGAGTTAGTTACAAATTCGGTTACATAAAATATTTATTTACATTTCAGTCCATATTCTCCCTATAAAGCTTTAATCTTATTCTTTATTAATAGAAGTTATCATTCAAGTCCTTATTAATTACATTTAAGTCCCTTATAAATCTATTTCCTTATCAGTAGCCCCCCTAGTTCTTATAAAAGTAATTTTATTAGAACTATCTTATCCTTGAAAATCATCCCAAGTAGATAAAGCCTTCTTTCCTTTATTCCTCCTTCACTTCGAATATAAAATGGAGTGAAGATATCCATTCCACTCACTTCGAATTACTTCGAATTATATAATTTTCATGCTTTTAAATTGGTACACCCCTACTTGAGATAGCGATTTGACCCTTCGTCATAGCCCTACTACGTGGCAAACATTCTCAACGTTCCATATTTCACCCAATGAAATCAATTCAGTACTTTTGCCTCTTTCAATTCTCAACACCTTTTTGATTAGTATAAATACTTAGTTCATTTCTTACTGAAAGCCTTTTAAACACATTATCCTTCTTAGCCTATCCTTATCCATCCCCTTTAACTCACTTGGCTACCTTCAACCAAACCTTCATCATTCTAAGCTACCTTCCACCAAATCTTCATCATCCTTAGCTACCTTCAAACAACTCTACTACTCGAATCTATGTTCTCTGTATGAAAAAGTACCCTAAATACAGAAAATATAAATCCACAAAACCCAGAAAAACGCAGAAATCCCTCCTTCCTAAGCCTGGCAATCAAGTGTTTGGCGCTTATGATTATTTCAGTATTGGAGAAAGAGCTGAGGAATACAGAGCTGCTGGATTAATCCACAACGCTTCCCGCTTCTCCTCTACCACCTTCAAATACGGTAACTTCAATTCCAACCTTGTTAATTCGTCTTCGCCCCTATCATCAAACCCAGGATCTAGCCAACAATCTTCTCCTCCTCAAAATCAATCCACGTTTCCATCACTAAGACCACATTGAAAACCTAAGCCTGTCAATTCTGACAAATCTCCAACTAGCCCTCAAAAACTACAACCCAAATCATCTATCCTACAATCCGAAGCAGTTAAAGCTAAATTTCACAAAACACCAACCTTCCTAGCAATGGGTGACGATGCAGAAACCTCCTCTCCTCCCCCACAAGAAATAGTTGACGTTAGTCCAGAAAATAGTCAACTAGTTCTTATGGAAAACGAAAAACAATCCCAAACTGAGACTCAAACTCGCAGACTTCGCGATGAAGTTATTGATGAAGAAAATGATTCTGAAGCCACTGAATCCAATGCCGAAGCCGAAGCCGAGGCGGAAGAAGAAGTAAACCCTTCAAGGAATATTCGAGGAAAGAAAGCTCTTATTACCCTCCCCGAAGATGTTGCCGCCTTGGTTCAGGAAAACCTAAAACTACTTTGTCCTCGGTACATTCTAGCCCTAAAAAACGTACCATATACTTACTACCCCGAATCTAGAAAAAGAAAATCTTAAGAAACGATGGGGATTAACAGACAACATCGTTCTTCGTCTACCAATAGAAGGAGAAACACCTTTGAGTTGTCAGAAAAACGAATTGGTAGTTTACCCTGAACGTTTCAACTGGGGACTTCGATTTCCTCTTGATCCAATGATTGTAGAGTACTTCGAAATTCTTGGGTTGTGCCCAACACAAGTCACTCCAAACCAAATGTTCACTTTACTCTCCGCCATTATGGTGTCGAGGTTAGGAGACATCCCCCTCGAAATAGAGGACTTCATTTCACTGACCAAACTCTCAAAGGGGCCAGTTTTACCATTCTACTACCTAACTTTGGAGGATGATCTGAAGATTATCGATGACTTCCTCGAGGCTGACAAGTTTTGGAAGCAAAGGTTTGTTTTTTTATCAGGAGCCTGGGAAAATGGTAAAGAAATTTCCGATGACAACCCCTCAAAACTTACTCTCATCTGGAGAGATAATAGTAAGTAAATCATGGTTATTATTTTTAATACTTTCTTCCTAACTTATTAAGCCTAGTCAAACTAACCAGGCCTACTTATCTAATTATATACTCTTTTCCCAGAAATTTCGAGGCGATTCAAAGGTCGTCGGAAAACTGCAAAGACTATCTTCATGAGAATGGTTGAATGGGCTGAGAAAGCCTGGGGAAATGGCTTTCACTCCGCCTTTCAACAAATCAATTTCGTCAACAGCCATCTCTGGCGCATAACCTTGGGAGCTGACTTCCCTGAAAACCCGAAGCTCCCCCCAGATGCCATTGACGCGGTCAAAAGAATACTCGAACCAGATGGGAAAACTTACCTTCCCACCAGGAACCGATCTGACAGTCACCTGCCACCAAAAAAGAAGGGAAAACTGGCCCTCAAAAAGTCCAACACAAGTAATCCTAGCCGTTCTAAAAATTCGAAGCCTACAAGGAAACGAAAAACGCATGCATCTCCACTTCCCCCAATATCCGAAGAAAGCGAACCTATCCTTAAAAGGAAAAAGAAAGAAGATAATGCTTCAAAGAAGAAAAAGAACAAGTCCACTACCCCGAGGAGTAAGAAAAAGAACGAAGCTGAAATGCTCGAAGATGTATTGGCTTCCGAGGTCCATGAGAAAACCTTCATTAAAGAAAATCCTCAAGGAGGATTGGCACTAGGAGATAGCCAGGAAAATGAATATCTTAACCTCGACGATTTCAACTCGAGTGGGGATTTTGTAGTCACCTGTGAAGATTCTCAGCCTACCAATACCATTCCATCATCTTCTACCAGGACTGCCATAATTTCAACATCTAACGCAATTATTCCTGTCCATCGCCCATCAAACTTGCCCAACCCTGACAGATCCGATGAGGTAACTTCAATCCTTCGACCCTTTACTAACTTAGGTGCTGCAGCCAAAAAATTGTATGAAGAAGTAAGCAATTCACATACACAATTGGAGCTCCTTGCACAAGAATTAATCAAGCGCGAAAAGGAAACAGAATCTGAAAAAGCTTCGAAAGATAAAGCACTTCAAAATTTCGAAGCTGAAAAAAGAAAAATTCTTAACGAGCATAAAGAAAAAATCGAAGCTATGGAGACTTCTCACCGTCTGGCTCTTGAAAATATAAATTCTCAACATTCTATTGCCATTTTTGGTGAAAAGAAAAAATCTACCGAGGCTGAAGAACTTGTTAAGAAAACTCAAGAAAGCCTGAAAAATTGTCAAACTCAATTGACTACGCTTCAAACAGGATTCGAGCAGGAAAAGAAAGACGTATCAAGAAAGCCGAAGCTGCTGTTGGTTCTTTGATGCTTGATGGTATCAAGAAGGCTCAAACCCAAACAACTATCGATCTTCTTTGAGAAATTCATGCCGCCTATCCAAGGTTAAATTTAACAGAATCTTGGAAACAAATTCCCGAGGAAGATCGCCCAGACGAAGCATTCGAGGTTGCATCAAACTCTTCAGAAGAAGATGACGTTTCTGAAGGGTCATCAGAAGACAACTAAACAGTAGATTATATATGTCATGTGTTTATTGTTGTTGTTTTTTTTATTAAGTAGTTTTCTCCTTTTTGTAAGCTTCAAGCTTTATCCGATGAAACAATCAACTATCTTAATATTTCAAAGTTCTGGTGCACTCATAAAACGTGGCACTTGAAAATTTGATGCGCTCATAAAACGTGGCACCTCGAAAATTTGATGCGCTCATAAAACGTGGAACCTCAAAATTTTGATGCGCTCATAAAATGTGGCACCTCGAAAATTTGATGCGCTCATAAAACGTGGCACCTCGAAAATTTGATGCGCTCATAAAACGTGGAACCTCAAAAATTTGATGCGCTCATAAAATGTGGCACCTCGAAAATTTGATGCGCTCATAAAACGTGGCACCTCGAAAATTTGATGCGCTCATAAAACGTGGCACCTCGAAATAGGTTGTTTCTTCAAAGCTATTGCTTTGGAAACTTACTCTTGGTTAACTTTCAAAGATGATCAGTCTCTGCCAAGTTACCAAAATAACAAATCATTCATCATATTAAACAACCAATGGCCAAAAGAAATTTTATTATGAACTTCAATTTTACCAGACACCTCATTAAAACCTTTCTGGGCCAACAGATAAGGAAAGAGTATGTCTGTCTTTTACAAAAATTCTAAGTTCGATTTTATTCCCAATACAATTTCAAATGTTCTATATTCCAAGGGTGTTTAAGCATCCTCCCCTCACAATCAGACAACCTATATGACCCTGGCTTGACCTTCATTTTGACTTCATAAGGACCCTCCCAATTCGGAGCCAATTTTCCGAGGTGTTTATCCTTGGTATGAAGAAATACTTTTCGCAACACTTTATCACCAACTTTGAACTCCCTCTTCTTAACCTTAGCATCGTACCTGCTTCTCATTAAAGTTTGATAATGAACCACATTCAAATGTGCTTTAACCCTCTTTTCCTCTAACAAATCAAGCTCAATCCTTCTAGCTTCATCATTATCTACTTCGGAATAATGCAATAGCCTATAGGAAGGTAATGTAGATTCAGCATGGCATACAGCATCCATTCCATACACCAAAGAAAAAGGAGTCTCTTTTGTGGCCTCTCTAGGAGTTGTACGATATGCCCACAACACCTCTTGAAGATAATTTGGCCATTTCCCCGCTGCTCCCACCAAATTTTTCTTCAAACCCTCCAAAATAGATCTATTTGTAACTTTCACTTGCCCATTTGCTTGTGGGTGGAAATGAGTAGAAAAGCATTGTTGTATTCCTTTCGAAGAGCAAAAAGAGTCCATTTCCTTGTTATTAAATTGGGGACCGTTGTCTGTTGTTATTTTTCGAGGAACTCCAAAACGGTAGCAGATGTTACTTAGAATAAACTTGATCACATCCTTAGCTTTTGTTCCAGCTAAAGGCTCTGCTTCTGCCCACTTCAAAAAATAATCAACTGCGACAATAATGATCTGTCTTCCACCTGAAGCCATAGGCAATGGTCCTACTAAATCAATCCCCCATCTGTCAAAAGGAACCGCCTCAGAGATTATCATTAAAGGTGTCGCTGGTTTATGTATCAAATGTGCATACCTTGGACAAGTATCACAACTTCGAACTAATAACTTGGCATCCTGCAATATAGTAGGCCAATAATATCCTGCCAACAATACCCTACGTGTTAAAGCTTTGAAACCACAATGAGCTGATCCATCTCCATCATGTAATTCAGATAAAATGTTTTGAGATTCTTGCTTACTCAAACATCGTAATAAAGGCCTCGACACAGTCCTCTTATACAATACCCCATCCAACACCACAGAACCAAGAGATTTATTCCTTATTTTCTTGAGCAAATGCTTATCAAGAGGTAGTATTCCCTTTGTAAGAAAATTTAACAAGTCAGTTCTCCAATCACCCCGAATGCGCGCCGAATCATTTTCTACCTCCTCAACAAATTCACATTGCTCAGAGCTTAATATAATCAAAGGCAGTGGTTGTGTCACGATCCATGGATATTCTTCAGAGTAAGCTATTGTTGCTAAAGAATCAGCCATTGTGTTATTTCCTCTTCGAATATGCTCCACCTCAACATTTTCAAATTGTGCCATCATACTTTGAAGTTCTTGCAAATACAAAACTAAACGGTCTTTTTTAGCTTCTGATATTCCTTTAACATGGTTAACTACTAACTGCGAATCTGTTTCTAAGTGCACGAATATTGCTCCACAAATTTTTGCTAACCGCAATCCTGCTAACACTGCTTCATATTCAGCTTCATTATTCGAAGCATGAAATCCAAATCTTATAGCTTGAAACATATAGTCCCCTGTCGGTGCCACCAATTCTACCCCCGCACTCGACCCTTTATTACTAGATCCTCCATCAGTTCGTACCGTCCACACCGGATTCGTGTGTATTTTTTCATCTTCTTTCTCTTCGAATCTACTCGAATGAAACTCAACAAAGAAATCTGCTAAGGCCTGAGCTTTGACAGCCGTTCGTGGAGAGAATAACACATCGAAATCTCCCAATTCTACCGACCACTTAGTCATTCTTCCTGAGATATCTGGCTTTTGCAATACATTTTTCAATGGATAAGAAGTTCGAACCACAATTGTATGTGCTTGGAAGTAAGGACGCATTTTTCTCGCCGCCACTATTATACACAACGCCAATTTTTCGAGCTTTAAGTAACGTTTTTCAACATCAACCAAACTTTTACTGATATAATAAACGGGCTTCGAAACTCCCGTATCTTCACTTATCAGAACTGCACTTACTGCATAATCCGATACTGCTACATACAAAAGCAGTTGCTCACCTTCTCGAGGCTTTGATAATATTTCAGGAGAGGACAAAAGATTTTTTATCTTAATAAAAGCTTCTTCACAATCCGAAGTCCACTCAAACTTCTTCGGTCGACGTAACACCTAGAAAAAAGGCAAACATTTATCTGAAAAACGAGAAATGAATCTGTTCAGAGCTGCTAACCTGCCTGTTAATATTTGCACTTCTTTGATATTCCGAGGCAAAGACATTGATATCAAAGCCTTCAACTGTTCTGGATCCACTTCAATTCCTCTTTCACTTATCACATATCCCAGAAACTTACCAGATCGGACTCCAAACATGCATTTTTCTGGGTTCAACTTCAACTGTATTGCTCTAAGATTCAGAAACGTCTCTTCTAAATCATCAATATGATCATCATCACTTTTGTTCTTAACTAGCATATCATTGATGTATACCTCGATATTCCTCCCTATTTGTGAAGCAAATGCCTTATTCATCAACCTTTGATATGTAGACCCAGCATTTTTCAATCCAAACGGCATCACTCTATAACAATGTAAACCTCGATCAGTGATAAAGGTTGTGTTTTCTTCATCCTCTAGATTCATTCGAATTTGATTATATCCTGAAAATGCATCCATAAATGTTAGAATTTTGTTTCCAGAAGTAGAATCCACTAATTGATCAATTCGAGGTACTGGAAAAGGATCCTTTGGGCAAGCTCTGTTTAAATCTGTGAAGTCTACACACATTCTCCATTTTCCATTCTTCTTTTTCACCACTACAGGATTAGCTGTCCACTTCGGATATTTGGACTCCCTAATATGCCCCATTTTATACAATGTATCTACTTCAGCAATTATAGCCTCAGATTTTTCCAAAGAAAAAGCTCTCCTTTATTATTGGCTTGATCTTCGAATCCACAGCCAAACTATGACATATAATATCAATTGGGACCCCCACTACATCCTCAGACTTCCAAGCAAACACATCCAAGTTTTTAGACAAAAAATTCAATAACCTTTGTCGCACTAATAAAGACAATAAAGTCCCAATTCGAAGTACTCTGTTATTATCGAAGACGTATTCTTCTATTTCTTCACTTACTATCACAGAACTCGGGGTTGACCTTGGATCATCAATTCCTTCATCTTTACTACTAGAAGGAAACCCCCCAAATCGCTATTTCTCTATTGGATCATCGGTACTTTTATCACGTAGTCTAAATGCAGCAGCATAACATTCTCTAGCTAGTTTTTGATCACTTTGAACTACACCAATTCGATCCCCGACTACATATTTCAAACATTGATGAACTGTAGAAACTATAGCATACATTTTTGCCAGCCATGACCATCCAAAGATAGCATTGTAGCTCGTCGGACAATCTACCACCATAAAAAGTACTTGTACTTTCTTTTTAAAAGGCCCTTTTCCCAGAGAAATTTCACCTTCAAATTCCCCTACTACATTCGCTGTTGCGCCAGTAAACCCAATTATAGTTTTTTCTAACCTTTCTATCCGAGGCGGAGCGTTTAATCTATCATATGTTGATTTGAACAACACATTAGCAGAACTTCCAGTATCAATCAATACTCGTCGAACTTCTACCCCACACACTTCTGCTCCAATGACTACTGCATCTTCATGTGGTCCTGTAATTCCTCTCAAATCATCTCCATCGAAAATTATAAATGGGACATTCTTCTTATTGTATAAATGTGCTGATGCTCCTCCTTCAATTTGATGAGTTAAATTTACTATATGCCTTTTCCTCGAATTATTAGTATCATTAGTCATTGAGTCTCCCCCAAATATTGCCAATGACTCAAAGAACGCACATAAATCTCGAACACGTCCCTTACACATTGGCTCATCAACTGACATCAACAACAATCGACTGGGGTCTGGGTCGACATATTCCGAAGCCACATCAAATTCATCCTCTGCAACATCTAAAATCATCAATGCACTTTCATGCTTAGAGTTAGGATTACTTACCTTTTGAGTTATGGCTCTAGCGTTCTTCGGACCATTACTTTGACTTTTGACATACTCCAACAATTTTCCATTCTCTATCAAAACCTGCATTTCCTTCTTCAAAGCAATACAATCAGCTGTATCATCACCAACATCATTATGATAACTACAAAACTTGCTATTGCGTTCCTCTCTTGGTTTATTAATTGGTGCCGGCTTTCTAAAATTTACTGTTCCCTTGGATTTCTCATAAATCGATGCCACATTTTCAGTCAAATCCGCATAATGTTCTGGTTTTACCCACACATTCGATCTTGGTCTGAATTGGTGTTGATTATTAAAATTGTGCTGATTAGAACCCCCTTGATATGAGTTCGAACCTCCTCGATTGGAAACATTTTGACTACCCCTCGCCCGTGACGAGTTATTATTCGAAGCGCTCACTTGATTATTTCCCACTTGACTATTCCCTTTCTGAACACCACTATTTCCTCCTCGAACTCGAGTAGACTCTTCGACTTTGATCTGATCTTCAACCTGAGCCATGAGAGCTCCAAACGTTAATGCCCTACGCCTTGTTGTTTCATCAGCTAAATCTCCTGGCAACAATCCTTCTCGGAAAGCTGCCATAGCTACCACTTCCTCACAATCATCTAATCCTGCTTTTGTTAACACAAATCTTTTAGTATAATCCTTCAACTTTTCTCCCACAGCTTGCTTACACTGTATTATCGTATCTCCGTTAGCTCTCATTTCTTTGCTTCCCACAAACTGTCTTCGAAAAGCTGTGTAAAAGCCTCTAAAATTTACAATGGACTCCTTAGGGATCTTATTATACCACTTTAATGCATTTCCTTTGAATGTCTAAGAGAATGCCCTACAAACCAATTTATCATCATCCTCGGAATTAGTCATATAATTCTTGAATTGCTCTATATGATCATCTGGATCTTGAGTTCCATCAAACTTGTCAATTTTAGAAATGCCGAACCGCCTCGGAAGTGGTACAGATCTAATCGCACTAATCAACGGTGAATCCCTCCAATCTACTCCTTGAACAAACTGGTCTTCGTTCCTCATTCCCACAGTAGCATACAAACTTGGTTCGCCTTCAAATTTCCGAGGAGAATACACTCGTTTTTCCTTCTTTTGCCTTCCTTCCTCATACATTTTAGCTGGCCAAAATTCATATCCTCCTTCTTTTGAATAACTTCGAAAATGCTTATATCTTGGTGTTTCATCTGATTCCGAATTTTCAAAATCTTCTTCACTAGAATCTACATACCGTCGCTTCTGCAACTTTTTCTTTTTTCTCATTCCACTATGTTCCTTTTACGCTCAAAATGTATTTTACGTTGAACATCTTGAACATCGTCGACGTCATTCGATGGATCTGACTGATCATCCCGATTACCTCTTGCTATTTCAGATCTAAGTCTAGCGCCATTATTATCTTGTTTCTTTTGAGCAAATTTATCAAGTTCTGCCACTTTTCTTAACAACTCATTCACTTTAGCTTCAATATCAAATTGGCTTGATCGAATCGGAACTGATTCATCTGCTTCTTTCTCTTGCAGATCAGATCTCAACGTCTCCAAAGCCCTTCGAATAGACGGATTATCTCCTTCCTCTGAATTCATCTCCGATCAACGAAAATATAAACGAAATGCTTCAAAAAATGAAAAAATTCGAGACTCGATTTTTGATCTATCGATCAAGGTATCTTCGGCCCCTCCTTCTAGCGCCAATTTGGTGAGAATAGAAAATATTGACTAAGAATCTGCAGAGATTTTTAGATGGTGAATTTTATCTTTCTCCTCTTATTTTTTCATAGGTGTTATCAGTCTCCTTGACCTCTTTAAATAGGCCAAGTCAGTTAGTTACAAATTCGGTTACATAAAAGATTTATTTACATTTTAGTCCCTATTCTCCCTATAAAGCTTTAATCTTATTCTTTATTAATAGAAGTTATCATTCAAGTCCTTATTAATTACATTTAAGTCCCTTATGAATCTATTTCCTTATCAACTATGATTTTCAATTACCTCAAAACAGGCCATTGAGAACACCGATTTCCGAATAAAATCCTTCTCTTCCAAACTCATGGATCCATATTTAACATTAACGACCTCGTGTAAAGTCTATAGACACCAAAACTGAACTTGAACAAGCTTACAAAAACACAACTTTTCAATGCATATGGCACAAATCGATGAAGAATCTTTGATTTGCTGACAATACGTTGCTGCCTGAGAATTCAGACGTGAATCTACAATTCCCGGTTGATCAAAAGTAATGAGTATAGCCTTCTCCAGATCATCCATATTTACTCTCTTCTCAACAAACACCCTCTCCAAAAACCCTCAAGCACCCAGCAATAAATATTAGTCTCTCAGTCAAGTTCCTTAAAAGACTACTTTTTAAAAATAAAAAAGTAAAGGGTTTTGAGAGATTTGAGTTTCAAGACAACTTACCCTCTCTTTTTTTGATAAAAAAGACAGAGGAGAGATCTCGAAATTAATGTGTGGGATTGGGATTGGGATTGGGATTGAGTTAGGGTTTTGGGGATTGGGATTAAAATCGAGTAAACCCTAGGAAGCCTTTCTGTGGAGTGGACTTATGGTCTTTGGAGAATATTTATAGTTAATTCTCAAAACCTGAAAAAGATTATGTGGAGAGTGTGACAGGGAAGACGAAGAAGAAATAAATAAGAAAAAAAAAGGGGTTTGCTCATCGAATATCTTCTCTCTCTGAATTTCCACAATGCCTCTCGAACCATCGAAGCCATAAGTCGCTCTTTGAAAAGTCACTCTTCGAATTTCCACCATGCTCCTCGAACCATCGAGGCCACAAACTGCTCCTCGAGAAATCGCTCTTCGAATTTCTCCTGTTAACCGAGTCGTAGCCCCCAGTCCTAGTAAAATTTATTTTACTCAGACTGAATAATTCTCCTCGAACAACAATCATTGGACCATCTGAAGAACGAAAAGAATGGGTAGCGAAGCAGAGACGGTAAGAAAACCCAGGTTTCTATGCCTCCATGTATTTAGGACAAGTGCTGAGGTAATGAAAATATAGATTCATAAATGGCCTGATTCTGTTCTTTAAAAACTCGACCTCGTCTTTCTCGATGCTCTTTTTCCTTGTTAGGGAAAATCTGACGTCGATGGAATTTTCGATCCTCCTTTTTACGAGTGGTTTCAATTCCTCGAATTTTGATGAGTGTCTTGATTATTTAGTCAATTATATGATTAAACATGGACCGTTTGATGGTCTCATCGGATTTTCCCAGAGAGCGAACTCACTTAAAACCACCATGCCCTTTCTTTCTCTTTAAACCATTTCACACTCTCTTCTCCATCTTGGCGAACACCAAGGCCATCTGATAACTCCGGGTGAGTTGAATGTAACTATTAAAAGCCTTCGAATTCTTCGAATTCCGTGTCGAACAAGCACTGAAAACCCTAGAAATGGCGTTTCCGATGAACAAATTTTAGAAAGAGAGGTCTGGAGCCAACGAGAAGAAACAGCTTATGAATGTAAATCTCATGAATCGCGTGCTCGATTATCGTCCATGTCTTTTCGGCATACTTCGGATCCACCACGACCCGGTACTTGAACGCCTCAATCTGGAAATTCCTTCTTTTCGGATTACTCATCTGGTTATAAAGCTCTTCGAAACTGAGACCGCTATATAAAGCTTCTCGAAACTGAGACCGCTAGCATTATGATTGTAAATCTCATGAATCGCGTGCTCGATTATCGTCCACCACGGGGAGGAGAATACTCACGACCTCCTCCACGACAAGGTGAGCACCTCGGAGATCTATGAGATCCATACTCTTCACGTCCTGACCCTCCTCGGTACCTACCACCGCGATCACCTCCTCGATCACAACGGCAATAGTCCGTGGTACTTTTCGACCCAAGATAGTGTCCAGGTGTAGAAGTTTTAGGTCTTTTTCTCCGTGACTGTAACGAACAGCCATGTGTTAGTGGGATACCATATGGCAGAAGATATTGCATATTTATGTCCATTTTCATGCTGCCTGTCAACAGAAAATAAGCACTTGTGTTTCGCGACAAGACCACCTGCCTCGTAATCGGTGGCCCGCTGAATATCAAAGACAGCAGCTGATGCATCCGAAGCACCAAACAATAAATAACGACCCTCTATCAGAACTAAAAGCTCCATTCTGTGTATAGTTTTAGCTTCGAATATAAATTTCGACTTCTCAACTTGGAGGTCTAAGAGCAAAGGAGGCTGGATCTCTTCAACTTTTGCAGCGAGAGACAAACAAGCAACAGCAACCAGTGGAGTCATCCGGGGCTTGTCTCTTAAGAACCTGGGGCTTAAAACAAACCTATCAAAGTAGTTTAAAGCAAGAACAGCTGTTAAAGGAGTGAACCCATAGTGTGATATAACCCTAAAAATCCAATCAACAGCCTTTTTTCGAAAACACCCATCAGAGATAACACAAAGATTAGTCTCTTTCTCCTTCGAAATCAAACATAACAGCTCGTGTTCTTCCCAAATCAGGTCGTTTTCATGTAAAACTAAAGAAAAATCAGATTTTTCAATTTCGAGGCTCGAACCGTGATTATTCAGTGATAGGTATTCGACGAAACTCTCTTCCTCGCAATAAAGGTCGTCGAGGATCAACGATGGTTTTTGTAAAAGGTGAGTTTCTTCTTCGTGCAAAGCCATGCTTCTGTTCAGAAGAAGGTGTTGAATCTCGAGGTCATTACAACACAAAAACACTGAATCGGTTCATGTTGCTTTCTCTCTCTCTAGACTGGTTGTAGTGTGGTGGCGTGCGAGAGAAAATGATGTGAGAGAGAAATGGTTAGAGAGAAAGTGAAGGGTTTTATCTCCCATATTTCTCACGCTTGTCGTTCTCTCTCTCTATACATCTTTCCTCTTATTTATTCTTCTCCTCGAAACCCACAAAATGCTATTTCGGATATCAATGGCGGATGAAATTTACACAAATGACCTTAACTGATTGAGGAAAAGGTAGGGTTTTGATCAGAGAAGCCATCATTTTAAGGCGATTTTTGTGGTCCCTCGAATTCTATGTGAGGATATGTCTCCTCGAATTTCCTTGTATGCCCATTTCTAAAATATCAAATATTTAATTTTAACAATTTGTGTATTAGCCTAAGTGTTTTCCATTTCGTATTGTAACATTGTGACATAAACAATAATTTAAGGCATCAAGAAATTCGAGGCACGAAATATTGTGACTCAAATAATAGTGTAAGGGAGGAAAACATTTGAGGCACAAAATATTGTGACCCAAATAATATTGTAAGTGGTGAAACAATTTGAGGCACAAAATATTGTGGCCCAACTAATAGTGTAAATAAAAATTCGAGGCACAAAATATTGTGACCCAAATAATAGTGTAAGGAAAAAATTCGAGGCACAAAATATTGTGACCCAAATAATAGTGTAAGGCAAATAAAAATTCGAGGGACAATAGATTGTGACCCAAATAATAGTGTAAGGAAAAAATTCGAGGCACAAAATATTGTGACCCAAATAATGGTGGAAGGAAAAAATTCGAGGCACAAAATATTGTGACCTAAATAATAGTGTAAGGCAAATAAAAATTCGAGGCACAAAAGATTGTAACCCAAATAATAGTGTAAGGAAAAAATTCGAGGCACAAAATATTGTGACCCAAATAATGGTGGAAGGAAAAAATTCGAGGCACAAAATATTGTGACCCAAATAATGGTGGAAGGAAAAAATTCGAGGCACAAAATATTATGACCCAAATAATAGTGTAAGGCAAATAAAAATTCGAGGCACAAAAGATTGTGACCCAAATAATAGTGTAAGGAAAAAATTCGAGGCACAAAATATTGTGACCCAAATAATGGTGGATGGAAAAAATTCGAGGCACAAAATATTGTGACCCAAATAATGGTGGAAGGAAACAATTCGAGGCACAAAATATTGTGACCCAAATAATAGTGTAAGGAAAATAAAAATTCGAGGCACAAAAGATTGTGACCCAAATAAAAATGTAAGGAAAAAGTACGTTCTATTAAGCAGCTCATTGGGACACCTCGTTAAAAACCTTCCTGTGCCTATCAGGGTAGGAAAGAGTATGCCTTCACTATGTTTTCGAACTTTGAGATACAAAAAAGGACAACTATTACACTCGAACTAGTTCCTCATTCAAGATACAATTTTAAGTGTTCAATTGGTCGTCGGACACTTTCTCAGATGCATGAGTTTCCTCCACCAGGATTCTCTTCTCAACCTGATCCAACAAGGCTCCGAAAGTCATAGCCTGACTCTCCGCCACCGTGTCCTTTAATAGTCCGGGGAGTAGGCCCATCCTGAAAGCTGCAAGTGCCACTGAGTCTTTACAATACTCCATATCAGTTTTTGTTTTGACGAATCGATAAGTATAGTTCTTCAAGCGCTCTCCCACTTTTTGCCTACAATAGATTATTGTGTCTCCATTGGCTCTGAACTTTTTGCTACCCACAAAGTGTTGTCTGAAAATATTCCAGAACATATTGAAATTCTTGATAGAGCCCTGAGGAAGCCTATTGTACCATTTAGAAGCTACCCCTTGAAAGTCTGAGAAAATGTTATGCACAGCAACTTATCATCATCGTCGAAATTAATCAGAAATTTTTTGAATTGTTCGATGTGATTATCCGGGTCCTGTGTCCCATCGAATTTTTCTAGCTTTGAAATATCAAAATGCTTTCGAAGGTTTCCCACTAAAATTTCTGGGGACAGAGGAGAGGCTCTCCAATTTTGACCCGTGCGATAAATGTTGGATCGTAAGTTGTCATTGTTCGAAAAGTACAACCCCTCCTCAGATGGTAGAGTGTATTGGTGCTGTCACTCCGAATTTTGCGGGCCCATGTCCTCTTTCCTATCAGGATACTT
This sequence comes from Limnanthes douglasii subsp. nivea, assembly GCA_036936605.1. Taxonomy (NCBI): domain Eukaryota; kingdom Viridiplantae; phylum Streptophyta; class Magnoliopsida; order Brassicales; family Limnanthaceae; genus Limnanthes; species Limnanthes douglasii. The sequence continues at coordinate 234,063 of JAUPFV010000004.1, read as the reverse complement.
TGCATGTCCATGAGACCGATCGCCACCTCGAGCATGGTGACTCTTTTCCCTCGAAGATTTCCTCTCCAACCTTCTTCCTCTTCGGAAATCGGTGTGCCTGCGATCACGTTTTTTCTTTCTGTGGTATTTCCGAGGGGACGAGTCCGAAAAGATATATCGAGAGTAGTCACTTAGGTAAGCTGAATCCATATGTCGCCTCTCTCTCCTCCTCGGCGATTTCCGCTCGTCTCCTCGGTATCGGTCGTCCCTTCTCTTGGGACGAAGTTCAGTTTCGTGATCTTCCTTTTCGCTAACCGGCTCCTTCCTTATTTCGGATCGAAGATTCTCCTGTACGAGGTTCTTTTTTGCTTTCAGCCTTTCGATTTCTAGCAGCAACTCATTTCTCTGAGCCAACAGATCTGAGTCGTCAAAGGTATCACCGACTCGCTGGCCCCCTTGTCCCTCGTACTCCATATCATTCCGGTAGTCATCTCCCACCAGGTTCTCCTCGCAATAGTTAACAAAGTCGTCCCCTTGGTCCTCCATGGTTCTCCTCGGAATAGGAATTATTTCCAGGAAGCGATTGTCGACAGAGCGATTTTCGTTTCCCACAGACGGCGCCACTGAAGAGTTTTAAGATGGTCCAGGAGTGATTATGCGATACGAGGATTACTGATAGACGATTTAGCGATACAGAAATATCTTAGTGTCAGTTTTAGAGAGATAAAGTAAAGATCATTAGGTTAAGTAGAGAGAGAAAGTCTCATATTATTCATCTCGGGATTTGTGAAGCGTGTGTGGTCCTTTTATAGTACAATTACGGACCCCACACGCTTTAACTTTTGTTAATTACATCTTTTAGTCCCTATATTTCACTTTCTTCCTATTCTGACTATGGCTTTACATAGTTTGTATAATTCAGTCCTCACACAGTTTTCTCTATGCGTTTTCATCCTATCAAGTTTCTTCTTCACACTTTTCTCCTTGTCTTTTATTCTTCCTTATCAAAAATATCATCAACAATTCAAATTTCGATCAATACTATCCCAAAAAGCTAACAACATTATAAAAAGGCCCATTGGAAACCACCAACATAAGTCGAGTCAAAATATCAACAAAAATCCCATTCGCAAACAATAGTATCCACAAAACTAAGAATATCAATAAAAATTCGACTAAAACCAAAAAAACAAAAGAATTCACCTTTAAGAGAAATATTTCAATTAAAATATCAGTATGACGACCTCAAACGTGAACAACCATAAAACAAAAGAATACATTCACCCTAGAATGTTTGTAATAGCTTCGGTCAAAAAAGAAGAAGATAATAGACACATTTAACTCGAGTCCTAACATAATATTAGAATTTATATCACTTCTAAACCAAACAAATTGACAGTTTTGTTAGTGTATATAGTGGATACTAGAACATATAGTATATAAGCTTGCGTATCGTGATCAATCCTAACATTGGTAGCTTTACTCTCATTGTATAGCTTGATAAGGAAGAATAAAAGACAAGGAGAAAAGTGTAAACAAGAAATTTGATGGGGGAAAAACAGCTAAGGAAAAGTATGATAGGAGGAAAATGTATAGAAATAAATGTATAAGGGCTAAATTGTATTAATTATAAAGAGGTAGGCAAAATAGGAAGAAAGCAAAATGTAAGGACCAAAAGATGTAATTAATCCAAATTAAAGCATGTGGGGTCCGCAATTGTACTATAAAAGGACCACGCACGCTTCACAAATCCCGAGATGAATAGTACGAGATTTTCTCTCTCTACACTGTTTAGCAATTTGAACTTTCTCTCTCTAAATCTGACACCGAGACATTTCTCTATCATAAAATCCTCTATCAACAATCTTCGCATAGGAAAATCACCCCTGGACCACCTTTAAGCTCTTTAGTGGCGCCGTCTGTGGGAAACGAAAATCGCTCGGTCGATAATCGCTTCCTGGAAATAATTCCTGTTCCGAGGAGGACCATGGGGGACCAAGGGGACGATTTGATTAACCACTGTGAGGAAAACATGGAGGCGGATGACTTTCAGAACGATATGGAGTCCGAAGGATAAGGAGGTCGGCGAGTTGAGAACGTTTTCGATGACTCCGCCCTCCTGGCTCAGAGGAATGAATTGCTGTTGGAAATAGAAAGGTTGAAAGCGGAAAAGGAAGCCGCACAGAGAAATCTTCGATCCGAGATAAGGAGAAAAGCCGTTATTGAAAAAGAGGAGCGCGACGTTGAAGTTCGTCCCAAAAATAAAGACGACAGATATCGGAGGCGTGAGCGACGGTTTCCGAGGAGGAGAGAAGAACACTGATCGAACTCGGCTGCCTCAAGCGACTACTCGCGCTATAGCACTTCTGAATAATCTCCTTGGAAATACCATCGGAGGAAAAAGCGTGATCATAGGCGAACTGATTTCCGAAGGGGAAGAAGTTCGGAGAGGAAATCCTCGAGGGAAAAAAGTCGCCAATGGTGACCGATCTCATGAACAGGAAAAGTGACTTGGTAAGAATGACATAGGCCCTCGAAATTCAGAGTGGCAACAGCAATACACTTTGCCCTCCGATGAGGGGTTGTATTTTTCGAATAATGACAATCTGAGGTCCAACATTTATCGTACGGGACATAATTGGAGAGCCTCTCCCCTGTCCTCGGAGATCTTAGTGGGGAACCTCCCGAAGAACTTTGACATTTCGAAGTTAGAAAAGTTCGATGGGACTCAGGACCCGGACAATCACATCGAGCAGCTTAAGAACTTTATGATCAATTTCGACAACGATGATAAGCTTCTATGCAGAGCATTCTCTCAAACTTTCAAAGGAGTGGCATCTAAGTGGTACAACAGGCTACCTCAGGGCTCTATAAATGTTTTTGACATGTTCAGGAATATCTTCAGGCAACACTTCGTGGGGAGCAAGAAGTTCCGGGCCAACGGAGACACCATAATCTACTGTCGACAAAAAGTGGGGGAGAGCCTAAAAAATTATACCAATCGCTTTGTCAAGACCAAAACGGATATGGAGTACTGTAAGGACTCGGTGGCGCTTGCAGCGTTCAGGATGGGTTTGCTCCCCGGGTTGTTAAAAGACACGGTGGCAGAAAGTCAGGCGATGACCTTCGGAGCATTGCTAGATCAAGTTGAGAAGAGAATCTTGGTGGAAGAAACCCAGGCTTCGGAGAAAGGTTCAGGATAACAGTTGGACCATAATCAATTCCAAAGGACTGAGCCAAGCACCCAGGGCCCTCGATCGAACGTTCAGGCTAAAAGCGCAGGTCAGTATCCTCCGAGGCAAAAATCAAACCCGTAGTACTATGGCAATCAACAAAACTACAATCAAGGGGGAAGATTCATTTTAAACAAATGGGTTCGACCCGATTATTTTGCGGGGTTGACAGAAAATGTTGCTGCGATATTTGATAAGGTTAAATCTTTGGTCACGTTCAGGAAGCCTTTTCCCATACAGACACCGAGGGAAAGCAGAAGTGTCAACAAATATTGCAAGTATCATGAGGATGTAGGGCATGACACCAAAGATTGCATAGCTTTGAAGAAGGAGGTGCAAGCTCTAATTGAGAATGGAATGCTGTTGGAGTACGTCAAGAAACACTCCCAGAAAAATGCCGTGGTAAAAGCTGTCTCGAAGAATAATGACACAGCCATGGTAATTTCTGAGGGGGTCGACGATTTTGACATCTAACAAGAGTATCTGGACCCCAAAGTGGGGAGGAACGATGTAAACCTAGTAGAGGAAGAAATTCCGAGGAGGAGGGTGGACAGTCTTTCTGCATTTTTCGATTCCCTGGCAATTTTCGGGGGAGACACGATCGCGGGAAATTCTAACAGCTCTCGCAAAAGGCACATGGTCAACCTGACCACCCAGATCGAAGCAGGAGTCTCCGCACAAATGCATCGCTCGCCTTCTCCCATTATTTGTTTCGATGATGACGATATGCGTAATGTTGCAGGCCCTCATGAGGACATTGTATTGATCGCGGCGGACATTGCTGGGGATCAGATTCAGAAAATACTCATCGACACAGGGAGCTCTACGAATATCTTGTTTATGAGTACTTGCCGCCGCAGTTCTGACCCACCGGTCATCCGAAGATCCGACAGGACAATAGTAGGTTTTACTGGTGCCACAGCAGTTGTCGTTGGAGAGTTTCAGTGTATGGTTGAGCTGGGTCGTGGACCATTTAAGAAAGAGGTGGAGGTGCTTTTCATTGTGGTCGACGCACCGACCTCCTATAATGCTATCCTGGGTCGCTCATGGTTATCCCGGATGCATGGCGTAATTTCCACGGTGCATCAATGCTTAAAGTATGTGATCGGAAACAATATTGGGACAGTCCGAAGCAGCCAGAAGATGGCACGAGAATGCTATCAGGTAGCCCTGTCCTCCAAGGGGGTTCGAGGGGGGCCCTCCGACCCAGCATAACAATTAAAGGGGCCTCCCCCCGAGGTCATCCCGTGCGATGATCCAAGGGAGGCCCCCGGATTTCAGGTCCCAAAGGAAGATTCTGCGACACATGAATTTGCGACTGGCAAAGCTCTGAAGATAAGGGTCCACCTCTCTCCAGAATTTAAAGAGAAGTTAATTGCTTTCTTATCTGATAAACTTGATATGTTTGCTTGGTGTGCACAGGATGTTACTGGTGTGCCGGCGGAAATTATGTGTCACAAACTCGCAATACGATTGGATGTCCGACCCATAGTCCAAAAAAGAAGGCATGTCTCCCCAGAAAAGGCCTCAGCAATTTTGTCGGAGGTCGAACGGTTGCTGAGCATAGGTCATATTCGCGAGTCGCATTAGCCTATATGGGCATCGAATCCAGTGTTGGTGAGAAAGAAAAATGGCAAGTGGAGAATGTGTATTGACTTTACGGATTTGAACAGAGCTTGTCCTAAGGATCCGTTTCCTGTGCCTCGCATTGATCAATTAGTGGACTCTACATCCGGAAATCGATTGTTATCTTTTATGGACGCTTACTCGGGATACAACCAAATTCGACTGGCTGCCAACGATGAGGAAAGCACTTCTTTTATTACTGGGCGAGGTTTATATTGCTATAAGGTCATGCCGTTCAGATTAAAAAACGCGGGGGAAACTTATCAGCGCCTGGTCAATAAAACTTTCGAAGGACAAATTGGGCGAAACATGGAAGCTTATATCAACGATATGTTAGTCAAAAGTGAGCGAGACGAAGACCATTTTTCTGACCTAGCAGAGACATTCCACAACTTGAGCAGAGTCAATCTCAAACTCAATCCGGAGAAGTGCATTTTCAAGGCTGACCCCGAGCAGCTAAAAGCTCTGATCGCCATGACTCCCCCCCGAAATATTAAAGAGGTGCAAATTCTGACAGGACGATTGGCTGCTCTGAATCGATTCATCTCTCGCTCGTCGGATAAGTGTGCCCCGTTCTTTAAAATATTGCGGAATGCGAAGCATTTCTGTTGGACTGAAGAATGTTCGACCGCTTTTCGTCGAATTCAAGAGTATTTGACCTCTCCGGAAATCTTATCTAAACCAGTGGTAGGGGAAACATTAATTGTCTATGTAGCAGTATCCGAATGTGCTGTCAGTGTCGTTCTCCTGCGTGAAGATGATTCTCTTCTCAGGCCAATTTATTATGTCAGTAAGAGTTTGCTGGACGCCGAGAAGCGATATCTTACTTTGGAGAAGGTAGCTTTAGCATTGGTGACGGCGGCACGGAAGATGAGACCTTATTTCCAAGCTCATCCAATTGTTGTTCGGACGAATTTTCCTCTGAAGAGTCTATTACAAAGACCAGACATCTCTGGCAGGATGACTAAGTGGTCCGTAGAGCTGGGAGACTTCGACATAACATTTGAGCCTCGAACAACGATAAAAGCACAAGTTTTAGCAAATTTTTTGGTTGAGTTCCATTCAGACAGAGAAGAGCATGAGGTACATGACATGGTTGACGAAGAAGAATGGGTAATACGGATGGATTGTGGGTCGAACATTTCAGGCAGTGGGGCAGGTGTCCAATTGATATCCCCGCAAGGGGTAGCTATGTTCCAAGCCATTCGTTTCGGTTTCAAGGCTACTAATAATGAAGTTGAGTATGAAGCCGCTCTAGCAGGCTTACGTTTAGCTCAAATATACGGGGCTCGGCGGATAAAATTGATCAGTGATTCTCAGCTAGTGATAAACCAGGCTTCGGGGGAGTCCGAGGCAAGGAAGGAAACGCTGATACAATATTTGAAGCTGATGAAAGATTTGGCATCTGGATTTGAGGGAGTCAAGTTCGAGCATGTTCGAAGAGAGTTGAATGCCGTCCCGGATTCTCTTGCCTCTGCTTCACGAACAGAAGGTTATCCGTGGGTGTTGGTTCAGGCATACCCGTCGGTCTCGATTGGCGAAGAACATGCGATGAACATCTTGGAGGAAAACTACGTGATTACGCCTGATTGGAGAACGGTTCTCATTGATTTTTTAGCCCATGACGTTTTGCCCGCCGACAAATATGAAGCCAGAAACGTTAAATTCAAGTCCCACGGTTACATTTTGCTGGGAGGATTGCTATATAAAAGATCTCTGAGTCGGCTATTATTAAGGTGTTTGAGTGAGCCCGAGTCACAAATTATCCTCTCCGAGTTACACGACGGTGAAGGATCCGCTCATTGTGGATATAAGGCTTTAATCCGTAGGGTATTCTTGGCAGGCTATTATTGGCCAACTATCACGGCCGACGCAAAAGATTTGGTCAAACGCTGCGATACGTGCCAACGCTATGCTAATGTAATTCACAAACCTGGGGTATTGATGGAAAGTATCTCGGAGGCGGTTCCGTTTAACAGGTGGGGCATTGATTTGGTTGGGCCTCTACCCATGGCTTCTGGGGGCAGACAGACGATAATTGTGGCCGTCGACTATTTTTCTAAGTCGGTGGAAGCTGAGTCGCTCGCGGGAACAAAGGCCAAAGACGTGATCAAGTTTGTTCTATCTAATATTTGTTGTCGTTTTGGTGTACCATTGCAGATTACCACGGACAATGGGCCTCAATTTGATAACAAAGAATTCCAGAGCTTCTGTGTATCAAAGGGCATACGACAATGTTTTTCGGCACCATTTCACCCTCAGGCGAATGGGCAGGTGGAAGTAACTAATCGCACCATCCTCGACGGTTTGAAAAAGAACTTGGAAGAAAAAGCGGGGAAATGGCCCGACTATTTACAGGAGGTGTTGTGGGCATACCGAACGACCCCCCGAACGGCCACCGCTGTGTCCCCATTTGCCTTAGTATATGGGATGGATGCCGTGGTCCCTCCGGAGATCCTTTTGCCTTCACATCAAATAGCAACTTATGACTCGGACACAAATGACCAGAGTAGAGTATTGGCTTTAGATTTGGTTGAGGAAAAGAGACAATGAGCACAGTTGACTTCACTTCATTATCAGACTCTTATGAGGAGTCGCTATGCGTCCAAAGTAAAGCATCGAGATTTTCAAGTGGGAGACAAAGTTTTACGCAAAGTTTTCTTGCATACGAAAGAAAAGAGCTTGGGAAAATTGGGCCATAACTGGGAAGGCCCTTACGAGGTTACTGAAAGGATAAAACCAAGAACATATCGGTTAAAAGATAAAGAAGGGCGATACCTCCGTTTACCTTGGAATATTGAGCATTTAAAACTATATCTTGATTAGCAGAGCCAGTTGGCATTGTATTTATTTTTTCCTCTATCTGTATCCCCTGGAACAAATTTTGGTGAGGACACACTCTTTCCTACCCTGTTAGGCACATGAAGGTTTTAATGAGGTGTTTCGATGAGTCCCTTAAATACAAATATTTCTTTGCCTTAACTATTTTTTGGGTCACAGTAACATGTGTCTCGAATTGTTGTCCCCTCGCACTATTTTTTGGGTCACAGTAACATGTGCCTCGAATTGTTGTTCCCTCGCACTATTTTTTGGGTCACTGTAAAATGTGTCTCGATTAGTTGTCTTTTCGAATTATTTTATGGGGTCGCAATAATGTATGCCCCTAGTTTTATTGATACTTTATGTATTATCGGGTCACATTAACGTGTGCCTCGAAGTCTTGGGACCTTCGAACTATTCTTCGGGTCACATTAAAGTGTGCTTCGAAGTCTTGGGACCTTCGAACAATTCTTCGGGTCACATTAAGGTGTGCCTCGATGTTTTGGGACCTTCGAACCATTCTTCGGATCACACTATAGTGTGCCTCGAATCCACTCTCACTCGGTTGTGACTCAAAATATCATCTCCTTAAATTTTTTTGGAGAGCCCATAATTGTTCGAAGGCCTTATTGCAAACATAAAACTTGTGAATTTATCCAAGTAATAATTGTTCGAAGGCCAATGAAATTGGAGTTCGAAGGCCTTATTGCAAACATAAAACTTGTGAATTTATCCAAGTAATAATTGTTCGAAGGCCTTATTGCAAACATAAAACTTGTGAATTTATCCAAATAATAATTGTTCGAAGGCCTTATTTCATAATATGTGTGAATTTAACTAACTAATAATCGTTCGAAGGATAATATAGCTGGATGTTTGCAGAACTTGTTCCAAACACAATATATATAGAAGTGACAAATATTCATTGCTCTTACAAAAATTGACCTATCTCACACTATTAGAAGAGTACAACATGTTCAAGTCATTACAAAAAGAGGCCCTATTGGGCCATGCACAAAAAAAAAAACTCACTCCTTCAGCACTTTTACTCAATCTGCATTTTTCGAGGAGTCACTCCCCTCACCCTCTGAGTCTTCACTTTCACTTACGACTATTTGGGGAGTGCGAAGTTCCGGGGGGACAAGCTTCCAAAAAGGCCTCAGGTTATATTCAGGATGCTCAGCATATATTTGGGCAAACAAGCCAGCTCGAGTAGCAGCATCCCGGGCCTGCAATTTCTTCGTACATGTTGCTGCATAAGCATCCACAGCCTTATCCTTCGCCTCCTCGACCTCTACAAGGAAACCTTTGATCCGTCTCAGCAACTGATCACGCTCTGCAACTACCTTTCGAAGAGCCTCAGTATATTGGTCGAATCCATCGCAAGCCAAGCGATGCCCCTTTTTATATTCAGCTATCATTAGCTCTTGAGAATCAGTCTTCTCCTTGTACAAATCCCTCTCCTTTTGACAACACCTCTCTAGCATTGTCACATAATTCTCAGAGGTAGAAAGACGGTCGTACAAGGCATCAGCTTGGCCCTCGATCACCGCATATTGCTTCTTGGCCTCCTCGAGCTGAGAGGCAGCCAACGATGACTTGAACTTGTAATAATTTTTGCGTTTTTCAAGATGACGCATCTTCTTTCCTCTGTTCACTGAAGTATGTAACAGTCTCTGAAGGTTCATTGAGAACTCATCATCCAAAGGGACCTCGAACGAGCTCGAAGGGGACCCCAACGCTGTAGAATCAAATTCGGAGAAATCACCACAAGAAACGTCTGGATCAATGTGTAGAGGAGGGTTGGTTCGAGGAACAGGAATAGGAGCTAATCTTGGGCTGTCTTCGAGGGAGGCTGGATGAGAAGCCTCAGTGAGAGGAGAGTGCAAGGATTGATAAGAAGTTTCCCTGGGCGACTGGCCACCCCTGTTTTCAGCATCATTTGCACTCCCATGGACTTCTCTTTCAAGATTAGTCTCTTCATTATTGTCATGGGTTTCTCCTCCCTCGGACTGTTCTTCGATGGGCTCCAGAAGGACACCCTTCCCCTTCAAATCTTTTTTCTTGGCATCTTTCTTTGGAGGAAGGACGGGAGCGGGGGGAGGAGGAATGGGGTTTATTGGAGCAACAGTACTTGGTGGAGGGGCTTGAGAGTTCGACGCCCCAGCATTGTCCGAGGAGGGAGGCCTTTGAGTATTAATAGGCACTCTGGGATTCAGTGGTTGGGTTGATAATACTTCATCTTCTGGAGGCTCCCCCAGGTGGCTCTGCGAACGGGAGCGCTTGGGCAGGTAGATTGTAACATCCTTTTGGCTGCACCGCTCCAACACTTCCCGTTCCGAAGGTGGAGTCATTAATTCTCTCATGCTAATGCGATCGAGGGGATTCAGCCTCCATAGTCGACTCCTAGCCAGATTGTCGTCGGTAAAACAAAGACGAAATCGGTTATCCCACTGCTCCTTTGCCCACAGGCGAAGATTGGTGAACACAGTTATAGCGCCTTCGACGTAGTCAGTATAAGGTTTGGATATACCAGTCATAGCTGCAACAAATAATTAATTTTAAGTATGTTTTCAAGGAAGTATATTATTCGAAGGCAAGTATGTATTCGAGGAAGCATATTATTCGAAGGCAAGTATGTATTCGAGGGAGCATATTGTTCGAAGACAAGTATGTTTTCGAGGGAACATATTATTCGGGGGCAAGTACGTTTTCGAAGGAGCATACTACTTAAAGGAATATAAGTTTTCAAGAAAGCTTAAAATTCGAGGGAGCATAGATATTCGGGGACTATAAAATTTGCGGAGTAAAAAATTGAGACAGTACTTACATTTCATAGTCTACTTCAAAGAAAGTTTGTGAGGATTTGAAGGAGTGGCTTCTGATCCGGTCTCCCAGCAACCAGAGAAGAAGAGAAACTGTTGCCTCCATTTTTTATCAGCCTCAAGTAAATCTTTCAACACCTTTTGCCCTCGATTGAACGTCAGCGAGTAAAAGGGAAAGTATGGATTTCGGGCCAAACCAGCAAGGCCAATGAGTTGTTCTAGTAAAAACTCTTGACCTGAGAGTCTCGAGGCCATAATACAGGCCATTAACGTAAACCACATATTGGGCCCAACCTGTTAGGGGCAAAGGTCTATTTTCGAGAGATACTCAATAAAGAAGGGGTCTAAGGGATACCTTAACCCCTAGTTCATGAATCTGTGTAGACCACCACCTCGTTGTCCCTCACAGATAAGGGTGTCTCTCATTCGGAGGGAAATCTGATGTTGATATAAGAAGGGATGCACCATCGAGTCCTCAACATTGTCTCCTCCTCCTTCGAAAAGTACTTATACCTAATATTGGCAAGGGCCACCATGTGTTTATTTTCAATGGCCCGAATATTATTGCCGGCAATGCTGTCTAACTCCAAGGGCAGCACAATATCCCCTTTAGATTTTGGAGCAATCCGGCGAGCTTGCTCCTCAGATATTGTCGTGGAAGAAGATGCTGCAAAGTTCGCAGGGACCGAGGAAGGGGTGATTGGCACTTTTTGTTCGAGGGGCTTTTTGAGAGGTCTTGTGATTTTGGGGTCTAAAGTGTCCTCATGTCTAATGCGCATATCTTCCTCGGTAATAAGCGTCCTCGAAGGGGAGAACTGAGTTCCATGAATGGTCATGGATGGAGTGGAAGGCAGACTAGACACATCTGTTCCCTGTCTTCGAGGAGGGCTATTCGAAGTACGTCGAGGGTCTGTGGTTCGAAGAGGGCTAACAGAGTTTCGAAGGGGGCTCCTCGAAGTCCTTCGAGGACTCGCAGATCTTTGGGGGAGGTTTTCAACGTCTGCTGGGACAGTTGGTTCTCGAATAACTAGGGGAGCTTCTCTGGCCCGTTTTCGCTCATGCGAGCTTTTTCGGTCTTTATAGGACTTCTTTCTTTTCCCAGACGAGTGTTTATGTTGTCTATCTTTTCCCATCTCTTCGAGGGGGTTCGACTCACTGAGCAGGCTTCGTTGAGCGACTCCGCGGGGTATAATTGCGGTCGAATCGTTCGAGGGGGGCCAGGCACCAAAGAAGGTAGTCGTTGATGGTGGGGGATGAGGCCTCACGTCTTCACCGGCAGCAATCTTCTCTTCGAACCGCTTACTAATTAACAACCACTCAGGAATTCGACGGGGCTTATTCGCCAGCTTTATCTCTCTAGAAATACTTGAACAGAAGTTGAATTTATGAGGTGAGCAGGTTAGTATTTATAAGCACATATGGGCTTTCCTGACAAATCAGGCATGGGGACCTTTTTATGGTGTTTGCCTAGGGACATAACGGTCCACATAGGTGGAAATTTGATGTAGTTGCACAAGCCCATGACTATATGGCCCTTTTGGACAAACGAAAACAGGATTTATTTGGGGCCCAGATATCAGAATTAGGCAATGCGACCACTCAAATCGAACGCGTCGAGAAGCCCAACAATTTTCAAAACCATCACAAAGTGATGAAGTCCAGGCCCTAAATTTAGTCGTTTAAACCCTCGTTTTGCTGTTTTAGTAAATTTTCTGCAATTTCCTACTTTATTTAGATTTTATTAAACTACTTAACCAGCTCCAATCGCTTTGAAATTGGACTGGGCTTTATTTTATTGCATAAAAAAAAAGCTGTAATTTTGGGCTAGGGTTTCGAGCACTTCTATAAAAGGCTCTCAAACCCTAGTTTTGCCTCAGACTTTTTTTAATACAATTTTGATTTTCTTTAAAGTCTCCTTTAATCTAACCTAGGGTTAGAAATATCCATCGGTTATCTTGTCTTCTTCATCTTGATTTCTACAGCCGACGACTGTGTTTCAAAACCAGTCGCCACCATATTGGTATCAGATTCAGAGTTCCTACGGCGTGGGTAACGACGGTATGCCGCCAAAGCGATCTTTTCGGGGGAAGTCCACCATTCCGATCACTGAATCGATCGACCGTGATGAATTCGGTCAATTCCAATCCGAGGTTGGTGAACAGATGCACTCGTTGGGAAATCAGTTGAGAGACGTACAAGAAGCATCACACAGGCTGTTGAACAACCAAGCCAACGACTTTCGAGCTCCAGGTTCGAGCAACCAGCCGTCGGGATCTGAGAGAGAGATCGGCCGCGAGCAGAATCCGTTTGCTCCTCGGCGAGAACAAGTTAGGGGTCAATACTCACCACAAGACTGCCGTGACCAAGTCTTTGAGCAGCCGCCACCGAAAGATTTTGATCTGAACGCCAACAACCGGTGGGAATCTGGATTCAGATTGGAGATCCCAGAGTTCCAAGGGGGTCTAGCACCGGAGGAGTTTTTAGATTGGATCGCCTCAGTTGAAGAAGTTCTTGATTTCAAGGAGGTTCCGGATGCAAAGCGGGTACAGTTGGCTGCAACTAAGTTCTGAGGCCGAGCTGCATCCTGGTGGCAACAGCTCAAGCAGACCAGATCAAGGCACGGTAAGACAAAAATAATAACTTGGGCTAAGTTTGTGAAGCACATGAGGGCTGCGTTTTTGCCTTACAACTATAACCGCATAATGTATCAGTAGTTCCAAAACCTTAAACAAGCGTCAAAGACTGTTGACGAGTACACTAACGATTTTTTCACGCTACAAAACCGTGTATATATTACTGATTCAGCAGATCAGCTAGTATCTCGCTATATAGGAGGGATGCGACAACAGTTTCAGGACCAGCTGAATATGTTCGACCCTGTGAATGTGTCTGAAGCACATCAGCGCACACTGCATCTGGAGAAAGCCCTTTCACGAAGGCCTTATGGAGGAGACACTGCCAGACCAAATCCATTGACATTCCCCAAAAGGACGGTTCCAAGCCCTAACCCAGGAGTGCCAACTGCTTCTCCTATGCGCACAGGTGCTAATTTACAGGACCCTAGTCGCACAGTTACTTCCTCACAGGTCCGGTGCTACCATTGTCATGAACTAGGGCACGTTGCTTTACAGTTTCCAAAATTACGACAACAACCATAACACCCGAGGGGTCTGTTCGCTGACACTGCTGATTTTTCCCTGGAGGGCGAGCCGCGGTTTGATGAAGAACCAGAGGATGTTGTTGATGAGGTTCCAGAGGACCAGGTTACAGGAGGAGATATTGGTCAGGCATTGGTTCTAAGGCGTATCTGCTTGACGCCGAAAGCCAAAAGTGATGGGGATGATTGGCTACGGAACAATATTTTCCAATCGACTTGTACTATTGGGGGAAAGGTATGCAAATTCGTTATTGATTCAGGGAGCTGCGAAAATGTTATCTCTGAAGAAGTTGTCCAGAAACTGGCCCTGAAAACAGAAGACCACCCAGACCCCTACAAGCTTGCTTGGTTAAAGAAAGGTAGTGAGGTAAGTATCTCTAGAAGATATCTGGTATCTTTCTCTGTTGGTAACTATAGGGATAAAGCTTGGTGCGATGTCATTGGGATGGATGTGTGTCACTTGTTGCTAGGCCGACCCTGGCAATATGATAGAAGTGTCACATATGATGGTAGGAGGAACCGCTACAGTTTTATATGGAATAATGTCAGGTTCATATTAACACCAACTAGAGAGGTTTCTCCAAAACCTGCCCTTGCAGTATCAAAGGAGTCGGGTAAGAACTTTCTAGCTCGAAAGACGTTTATAGAACATGCTCACGAAACAGGGATTGTCTATCTTTTGGTGGTTAAAGAATTTAGTACTGATCCATTTGCTGGTATACCTGAGCGAGTTCGGCCGCTTTTAGCAGAATTCTCTGTTGTCTTTCCCGATACTTTACCTACAGGTCTTCCTCCATTGAGAGATATCCAACACCAGATTGACCTTGTACCGGGTGCTAGTCTACCAAACCGACCGCATTATCGGATGAGCCCAAAAGAGCATGAAGAGCTCCGCAGACAGGTGGAGGAACTGTTAACGAAAGGCCACATTCGGGAGAGTGTTAGTCCTTGTGCGGTTCCTGCACTATTAACACCAAAGAAGGATGGCTCAATGAGAATGTGTGTGGATAGCCGGGCTATCAACAAAATTACAGTCAGGTATCGGTTTCCTATTCCTCGCCTTGATGATTTACTGGATCAATTGAATGGTGCAACTGTGTTTACAAAACTGGATTTGAAGAGCGGATACCACCAGATTCGTATTCGTATGGGGGATGAGTGGAAAACAGCCTTCAAGACCCGAGAAGGTCTGTTTGAATGGATGGTAATGCCATTCGGTCTTTCTAACGCTCCTAGCACGTTCATGCGGGTTATGAACCAGGTATTTCGCCCATTCATCGGAAAATTTCTTGTTGTGTACTTTGATGATATTCTTATTTATAGTACCACGGAAGAGCTGCATCTCCAGCACTTACGCGAGGTGTTGGTTGTTTTGAGGCGAGAGAAGTTTTATGGAGGACTCGATAAGTGTTGTTTTATGACAGATTCGGTCGTCTTCCTGGGGTATGTTGTGTCAAAAGATGGGCTTTCAGTGGATCAGTCGAATGGTCTCTTTTTACAGACGGTTCATACATAACTTCAGCACTATTATGGCTTCCATTACAGAGTGTATGAAGGGCAAGACATTCTGCTGGACCCCTGAAGCAGCTAAAGCGTTTGAGAAAATCAAGGTAAGACTGACCACTGCACCGATTCTAGTTTTACTTGACTTTTCTAAAAGATTTGAACTGCATTGTGATGCGTCCGGATTGGGCATTGGCGCTGTACTCAGCCAACGAGGTCGTCCTGTAGCATACTTCAGCAAAAAGTTAAGTGGAGCTAAACTTAACTACACCACCTATGACAAGGAGTTCTATGCAGTTGTACGAGCTTTGAAGCACTGGAGTTCCTACTTGGCCTACAATGACTTTATCCTGTACACCGATCATGATGCCTTAAAACATCTGCAGAGTCAGGAGAAACTCTCTTCCCGCCATGCACGTTGGGCAGCATTTACGCAACAATTTACCTTTTCCATTAAGCATACTTCGGGGACAGTTAATCGCGTAGCTGACGCATTGAGCCAACGCAGCATGATGATTCGTATGGAAGGAGAAGTTGTAGGATTCGAGATGATGAAGGATCTACTGGCTATCGATCCATATTTTGGTCCTATTCTAGAGGACGTCAGCGCAGGTTTGAGAAAAGATTTTGCAGTGAGCAACGGTTACCTCTTCAAAGGTAATTTACTTTGTGTTCCTGAGGGCAGTTTAAGATTACTGATTGTACCGGAGAGAAATAACGAGGGGCATGGGGGTAGAGATCAAACCCTTCACTCTGTATCCAGTCAGTTCTTCTGGCCGCATTTGAGGCGAGATGTTATTCGTTTTGTAGCTGGTTGTCGGGATTGCCAGGTGGAAAAAGGTACATCCTCCAACGCAGGTCTATACCTACCACTCCCAATACCGGAAGGACCATGGCAAAGCGTCAGCATGGATTTCATCTCTGGGCTGCCAAGAACACAGAGAGGTAACGATTCTATTTTTGTAGTGGTTAACAGGTTTTCTAAGATAGCCCACTTCATTGCCTGCAAGAAAACCACATATGCTGTGAATGTTGCTAATTTATACTTTCGTGAGGTCTACCGCTTACATGGTCTACCCTTGAATATCGTTTCTGATCGCGATGCGCGGTTTGTGGGGCATTTTTGGAGGAGTTTGTGGCGCCTCACAAACACGAAGCTGAGTTTTAGGAGCGCATATCACCCACAGACAGACGGCCAAACTGAGGTAACTAATCGAACGTTAGGCAACATGTTACGCACAGAGGTCTCTGGGAACTTGAAAGCATGGGATTTTCGTCTTTATCATGTTGATTTTGCCTACAACAGGCACCACAAGCGCAGTACTAGGTATAGTCCCTTCATGGTAGTCTATGGTTATAACCCACGGGGTCCTATGGACTTAGCTTTCCCAACGCTTGATAAGGTCCCAGCTAAGGTCGAGAACACCATTGCTGATCTATGGGAGATCCATGCGAACACCCGCAAACACCTGGAGGAAACAACACAGAAGTACAAGATTGCCGCAGATAAGAAGCGCCGCCTGGTGGAGTTTACAGTGGGAGACTTTGTATGGGCTGTTTTGACCAGGGATCGCTATCCTGCACATAAGTACAACAAGTTGGCTGCAAGGAAGGTGGGTCCGTTTGAAATTATTGAAAAGATTAATCCCAATGCATACAGGTTGAAACTACCCAGCCACATGAAGACCCATAACGTTTTCAACGTGAAGCACCTGGTGCCATTTACCGCTGCTGCTGAGGATGATGAAGCTGAGAATTCGTGGGCGAATTCTTCCGAAGAAGGGGAGGATGATGTAGTTGCACAAGCCCATGACTATATGGCCATTTTGGACAAACGAAAACAGGCTTTATTTGGAGCCCAGATATCAGAATTAGGCGATGCGACCACTCAAATCGAACGCGTCGAGAAGCCCAACAATTTTCGAAAGCATCACAAAGTGATGAAGTCCAGGCCCTAAATTTAGTCGTTTAAACCCTCGTTTTGCTGTTTTAGTAAATTTTCTGCAATTTCCTGTTTTAGTAAATTTTCTGCAATTTCCTGTTTTATTTAGATTTTATTAAAATACTTAACCAGCTCCAATCGCTTTGAAATTGGAATGGGCTTTATTTTATTGCATAAGAAAAACAGCTGTAATTTTGGGCTAGGGTTTCGAGCACTTCTATAAAAGGCTCTCAAACCCTAGTTTTGCCTCAGACTTTTTTGAATACAATTTTGATTTTCTTTAAAGTCTCCTTTGATCTAACCTAGGGTTAGAACTATCCATCGGTTATCTTGTCTTCTTCATCTTGATTTCTACAGCCGACGAGTGTGTTTCAAAACCAGTCGCCACCAAAATTGTTCTGACACTAGCCGCGGAGGAAGGCGAAGGGTTTTTCATGTCAGACAAAGTCAGGAGAAGAGGCAGCGTTTTTTGACACAAATGTCAGAAGAATTGGTAACGTTTCCCAAAGAGTTATGCTGACACAGATGCTCGTTAAATGACGTCATAAACACGATCAATCCCGGCACCCATTTTTATTCCGCCTAAGTCTGAAGTTATTCGGGGGCTGAGTCATCCAAAGTGATGCCAGGATTGGGGGGCTACTCGGATAACATAAATAATTCGAGGGGAGATTGTTCGAAGAGTTGCTTTGTGGCCTCAGTGGTTCGAGGAAGCTCTGTGGAACATTCGAAGAAGTTGATTTTGATCTCGATGAGTCGATAGTTCGAGGATCATTGTACAAATTTCGAAGAGGATGATTTTGACCTCGATAATTCGAGGAGTGTTGTTTTCGTTCGAAGAGTAACATTGTCCCTTATAGTTCGAGGAACTACTTATGAAATTCGGAGAGGAAATGGGTTTTGCCTGTCATGAGAATTATTCAGTCCTACTAAAATAATTTTTACTAAGACTGGGGGGCTACTGATAAGGAAGAATAAAAGACAAGGAGAAAAGTGTAAAGAAGAAATTTGATGGGGGAAAACAGCTAAGGAAAAGTATGATAGGAGGAAAATGTATAGAAATAAGTGTATAAGGGCTAAATTGTATTAATTATAAAGAGGTAGGCAAAATAGGAAGAAAGCAAAATGTAAGGACCAAAAGATGTAATTAATCCAAATTAAAGCGTGTGGGGTCCGCAATTGTACTATAAAAGGACCACACACGCTTCACAAATCCTGAGATGAATAGTACGAGATTTTCTCTCTCTACACTGTTTAGCAATTTGAACTTTCTCTCTCTAAATCTTGACACCGAGACATTTCTCTATCATAAAATTTTCTATCAACAATCTTTGCATAGCAAAATCACCCCTAGACAACCTTTAAGCTCTTCATAGCTCATGTATGAATTTCTTACGCAACCAATTTAAGGTCAAATTAGTAATATTGCTAAGGCTGCTAACAATATCAGATCGATGTACACCTGACATACTATCGTATTTAATTAGACTCCCCATCTTACCCTCAAAAGGTATAACGTCAAAGGCCATACCTGTAACCAGCAAGCCGGTGATGACATAGACGTTGTCGATAATGTCAGTCGTCTCGCTGAAAGAAAAGTGAAATGAAAATGTCATATCATGCAGTGTTCGAGAAATACCTCTAACAGATGAATTTTGGTGTACCAACGAAATAACGCAGCAATCGGGGGCAGAAATAGTCTCCATAACCTTAGCTCGTTCCCTAGTCCAATGCCCCAAGTCCCACTTCGGTAGACTGTCGTACTTCGAGAAGCAACGTAAGTTAATTCTCACCTACAATATGTAGCAAACACAAAAAACAGTAAATCAACAAGTTGTTTATTAATATTAATTTAAAACTAATTATTAAAATATGGTCGAAAATTCTGAAGTTTTAAAGAAACTTACATCTTTGTGGTAAATGTTGAATGCCTCTTGTAGGGCGTAATCAGGATAAAGAACAAGGATGTGGGGCAAGACTAGCTCGTACTCCACCTCATGCACCGCATGGAAAGATGAACCCGCACCACTGTTGCCAGCCGCAACGAAACCAGCGTGATACTTGGTATCAAACTGCTACCGCACCATGACGCAAACGTCGTTTCCTACGAGATCCCGACTCCTCCTCATCTGCATGGGAAATCTCTCTTGGAACCGGTGTATCGATGACCATGCTGCTTCTTAGTGGTCGTTTCCGTACGCATCATACCTAAATAAAAGAAAATAAAACAGTGGTGCAGTAAGCGTTTAACCCAATTATACATTCACAATATTATACATTAAATTGTAGACATCAACCCAATCAATAGTTAGTGTAACGAATCAAATACCAAAAAACATGCAATTCAGAAGAAGAATAAAGTATTTTTAAATAGTAAAAATTGGGTCAGCATGTCGCATGCGACATACACCATTCGTTATCGCACGACATATACAAATCAAACCCACGTGGTCGCACATTTCGTGCAACGAGCATGAATCAAACAAATCAAGAGATTGAAACCCCAATCTTTCATCCATCCACAATTCTCCGCAAAATTAAAGCGGAAACACGGATGCACAACTCACAAACAACTCTATCCTATCAATTTAATATAACAATAACTACAACCATGCGAAAATCAAAGTTTTTAAAACAGAATGTAAAACCTAATTTTCTTCAACCTATAAACAATGAAATCGAAAAAGAAATACATTAGGAAAGTTGTATGGCATACCTCTATGTTGTTGTGAGTTTGGAATTGAAAAATAACTTCTTTTGATTTTGGAGGGATTGAGAGTTTTTGAGAGATTTTGAGTTTAAAAGAGAAAATAGGAAAAAAGCGAGAGATCTATCAATTTGCTTACATGCTTAAAAAAATTAAAATAAAAAGTGGTACAATAAGTGATTAACCCAATTATATATTCACAATATTATACATTAAACTCTAGAGACGGTAGCAACCCAATCAACATTTCGTGTAATTAATCAAATACCAACAAACATGCAATTCGGAGGAAGAATAAAGTATTTCTAAACAGTTAAATTTTGGTAAACCTCTCGCATGCCACAAACACCATTCATTATCGCACAACATATGCAAATCAAAACCATATGTCTCACATTTCATGCAACGAACATGTGTCAAACAAATTAGGGGACTGAAACCACGATCTTTCATCCATCGACCATTCTCTTCAAAATTAAATCCAAAACATGGATGCACAACTCACAAACAACCATATTTTATCAATTTAGCATAACAACAACTACAACCATGCGAAAATCAAAGTTTTTAAAAATAGAATGTAAAATTTAATTTTCTTCAACCTATAGACAATGAAATCGACAAACAAATACAGTGGCAAAGTTGTATGGAATACCTATATGTTGTTGTGAGTTCAGATTTGAAAAACAACTTCTTTTGATCTTGGAAGGATTGAGAGTTTTTGAGAGGTTTTGTGAGTTTAAAAGAGAAAATGAAAAAAAAGCGAGAGATCTATCAATTTGCTTATATACCTTGTTTTTCTGGAAGGGGTAAATTTGTCCAAAATTTAGTGAGAGATCAAATAAAATAGTGTAAAATCCGTCGATGGAAGATCCTCCAAAATGTGTATAATTTATAGTTTGGCCTAAATTCAAATAAATTAATGTACATAAATTAATTTTTGATAAACGTATAAAAAATACGATATACTATTTGGTGAGAATAGAAAATATTGACTAAGAATCTGCAGAGATTTTTAGATGGTGAATTTTATCTTTCTCCTCTTATTTTTTCATAGGTGTTATCAGTCTCCTTGACCTCTTTAAATAGGCCCAGTGAGTTAGTTACAAATTCGGTTACATAAAAGATTTATTTACATTTCAGTCCCTATTCTCCCTATAAAGCTTTAATCTTATTCTTTATTAATAGAAGTTATCATTCAAGTCCTTATTAATTACATTTAAGTCCCTTATGAATCTATTTCCTTATCAGTAGCCCCCCTAGTTCTTATAAAAGTAATTTTATTAGAACTATCTTGTCCTCGAAAATCATCCCAAGTAGATAAAGCCTTCTTTCCTTTATTCCTCCTTCACTTCAAATATAAAATGGAGTGAAGATATCCATTCCACTCACTTCGAATTACTTCGAATTATATAATTTTCATGCTTTTAAATTGGTACACCCCTACTTGAGATAGCGATTTGACCCTTCGTCATAGCCCTACTACGTGGCAAACATTCTCAACGTTCCATATTTCACCCAATGAAATCAATTCAGTACTTTTGCCTCTTTCAATTCTCAACACATTTTTTATTAGTATAAATACTTAGTTCCTTTCTTACTGAAAGCCTTTTAAACACATTATCCTTCTTAGCCTATCCTTATCCATCCCCTTTAACTCACTTGGCTACCTTCAACCAAACCTTCATCATTCTAAGCTACCTTCCACCAAATCTTCATCATCCTTAGCTACCTTCAAACAACTCTACTACTCCAATCTATGTTCTTTGTATGAAAAAGTACCCTAAATACAGAAAATATAAATCCACAAAACCCAGAAAAACGCAGAAATCCCTCCTTCCTAAGCCTGGCAATCAAGTGTTTGGCGCTTATGATTATTTCTGTATTGGAGAAAGAGCTGAGGAATACAGAGCTGCTGGATTAATCCACAACGCTTCCCGCTTCTCCTCTACCACCTTCAAATACGGTAACTTCAGTTCCAACCTTGTAAATTCGTCTTCCCCCCTAGCATCAAACCCAGGATCTAGCCAGCAATCTTCTCCTCCTCAAAATCAATCCACTTTTCCATCACTAAGACCACATCGAAAACCTAAGCCTGTCAATTCTGATAAATCTCCAACTGGCCCTCAAAAACTACAACCCAAATCATCTATCCTACAATCCGAAGCAGTTAAAGCTAAATTTCACAAAACACCAACCTTCCCAGCAATGGGTGACGATGCAGAAACCTCCTCTCCTCCCCCACAATAAATAGTTGACGTTACTCCAGAAAATAGTCAACCAGTTCTTATGGAAAACGAAAAACAGTCCCAAACTGAGACTCAAACTCGCAGACTTCGCGATGAAGTTACTGATGAAGAAAATGATTCTGAAGCCACTGAATCCAATGCCAAAGCCGAATCCGAGGCGGAAGAAGAAGTAAGCCCTTCAAGGAATATTCGAGGAAAGAAAGCTCCTATTACCCTCCCAGAAGATGTTGCCGCCTTGGTTCAGGAAAACCTAAAACTACTTTGTCCTCGGTACATTCTAGCCCTAAAAAACGTACCCTATACTTACTACCCCGAATCAGAAAAATAAAATCTTAAGAGACGATGGGGATTAACAGACAACATCGTTCTTCGTCTACCAATAGAAGGAGAAACACCTTTGAGTTGTCAGAAAAACGAATTGGTAGTTTACCCTGAAATTTTCAACTGGGGACTTTGATTTCCTCTCGATCCAATGATTGTAGACTACTTCGAAATTCTTGGGTTGTGCCCAACACAAGTCACTCCAAACCAAATGTTCACTTTACTCTCCGCCATTATGGTGTCGAGGTTAGGAGACATCCCCCTCGAAATAGAGGACTTCATTTCACTGACCAAACTCTCAAAGGGGCCAGTTTTACCATTCTACTACCTAACTTTGGAGGATGATCTGAAGATTATCGATGACTTCCTCGAGGCTGACAAGTTTTGGAAGCAAAGGTTTGTTTTTTTATCAGGAGCCTGGGAAAATGGTAAAGAAATTTCCGATGACAACCCCTCAAAACTTACTCTCATCTGGAGAGATAATAGTAAGTAAATCATGGTTATTATTGTTAATACTTTATTCCCAACTTATTAAGCCTAGTCAAACTAACCAGGCCTACTTATCTAATTGTATACTCTTTTCTCAGAAATTTCGAGGCGATTCAAAGGTCGTCGGAAAACTGCAAAGACTATCTTCATGAGAATGGCTGAATGGGCTGAGAAAGCCTGGGGAAATGGCTTTCACTCCGCCTTTCAACCAATCAATTTCGTCAACAGCCATCTCTGGCGCATAACCTTGGCAGCTGACTTCCCTGAAAACCCGAAGCTCCCCCCAGATGCCATTGATGCGGTCAAAAGAATACTCGAACCAGATGGGAAAACTTACCTTCCCACCAGGAACCGATCTGACAGTCACCTGCCACCAAAAAAGAAGGGAAAACTGGCCCTCAAAAAGTCCAACACAAGTAATCCTATCCCTTCTAAAAATTCGAAGCCTACACGGAAACGAAAAACGCCTGCATCTCAACTTCCCCCAATATCCGAAGAAAGCGAACCTATCCTTAAAGGGAAAAAGAAAGAAGATAATGCTTCAAAGAAGAAAAAGAACAAGTCCACTACCCCGAGGAGTAAGAAAAAGAACGAAGCTGAAATGCTCGAAGATGTATTGGCTTCCGAGGTCCATGAGAAAACCTTCATTGAAGAAAATCCTCAATGAGGATTGGCACTAGGAGATAGCCAGGAAAACGAATATCTTAACCTCGACGATTTCAACTCGAGTGGGGATTTTGTAGTCACGTGTGAAGATTCTCAGCCTACCAATACCATTCCATCATCTTCTACCAGGACTGCCATAACTTCAACATCTAACGCAATTATTCCTATCCATCGCCCATCAAACTTGCCCAACCCTGACAGATCCGATGAGGTAACTTCAATCCTTCGACCCTTTACTAACTTAGGTGCTTCTCGAGGCTTTGATAATATTTCAGGAGAGGACAAAAGATTTTTGATCTTAATAAAAGCTTTTTCACAATCCGAAGTCCACTCAAACTTCTTCGGTCGACGTAACACCTCGAAAAAAGGCAAACATTTATCTGAAAAACGAGAAATGAATCTGTTCAGAGCTGCTAACCTGCCTGTTAATATTTGCACTTCTTTGATATTCCGAGGCGAAGACATTGATATCAAAGCCTTCAACTGTTCTGGATCCACTTCAATTCCTCTTTCACTTATCACATATCCAGAACCTTACCAGATCGGACTCCAAACGTGCATTTTTCTGGGTTCAACTTCTACTGTATTGCTCTAAGATTCAGAAAGGTCTCTTCTAAATCATCAATATGATCATCATCACTTTTTCTCTTAACTAACATATCATCGATGTATACCTCGATATTCCTCCCTATTTGTGAAGCAAATGCCTTATTCATCAACCTTTGATATGTAGACCCATCATTTTTCAATCCAAACGGCATCACTCTATAACAATGTAAACCTCGATCAGTGATAAAGGTTGTGCTTTCTTCATCCTCTGGATTCATTCGAATTTGATTATATCCTGAAAATGCATCCATAAATGTTAGAATTTTGTTTCCAGAAGTAGAATCCACTAATTGATCAATTCAAGGTATTGGAAAAGGATCCTTTGGGCAAGCTCTGTTTAAATCTGTGAAGTCTACACACATTCTCCATTTTCCATTCTTCTTTTTCACCACTACAGGATTAGCTATCCACTTCGGATATTTGGACTCCCTAATATGCCCCATTTTATACAATCTATCTACTTCAGCAATTATAGCCTCAGATTTTTCCAAAGAAAAAGCTCTTCTTTTTTGTATTATTGGCTTGATCTTCGAATCCACAACCAAACTATGACATATAATATCAATTGGGACCCCCACTACATCCTCAGACTTCCAAGCAAACACATCCAAGTTTTTAGACAAAAAATTCAATAACCTTTCTCGCACTAATAAAGACACTAAAGTACCAATTCGAAGTACTATGTTATTATCGAAGACGTATTCTTCTATTTCTTCACTTACTATCACAGAACTCGGGGTTGACCTTGGATCATCAATTCCTTCATCTTTACTACTAGAAGGAAAACCCCCAAATTGCTCTTTCTCCATTGGATCATCGGTACTTTTATCACGTAGTCTAAATGCAGCAGCATAACACTCTCTAGCTACTTTTTGATCACTTTGAACTACACCAATTCGATCCCCGACTACATATTTCAAACATTGATGAACTGTAGAAACTATAGCATACATTTTTGCCAGCCATGACCTTCCAAAGATAGCATTGTAGCTCGTCGGACAATCTACCACCATAAAAAGTACTTGTACTTTCTTTTTAAAAGGTTCTTTTCCCAGAGAAATTTCACCTTCAAATTCCCCTACTACATTCGTTGTTGCGCCAGTAAACCCAATTATAGTTCTTTCTGACCTTTCTATCTGAGGCGGAGCGTTTAATCTATCATATGTTGATTTGAACAACACATTAGCAGAACTTCCAGTATCAATCAATACTCGTCGAACTTCTACCCCACACACTTCTGCTCCAATGACTACTGCATCTTCATGTGGTCCTGTAATTCCTCTCAAATCATCTCCATCAAAAATTATAAATGGGACATTCTTCTTATTGTATAAATGTGCTGATGCTCCTCCTTCAATTTGATGAGTTAAATTTACTATATGTCTTTTCCTCGAATTATTAGTATCATTAGTCATTGAGTCTCCCCCAAATATTGCCAATGACTCAAAGAACGCACATAAATCTCGAACACGTCCCTTACACATTGGCTTATCAACTGACATCAACAACAATCGACTAGGGTCTGGGTCGACATATTCCGAAGCCACATCAAATTCATCCTCTACAACATCTAAAATCATCAATGCACTTTCATGCTTAGAGTTAGGATTACTTACCTTTTGAGTTATGACTCTAGCGTTCTTCGGACCATTACTTTGACTTTTGACATACTCCAACAATTTTCCATTCTCTATCAAAACCTGCATTTCCTTCTTCAAAGCAATACAATCAGCTGTATCATGACCAACATCATTATGATAACTACAGAACTTGCTATTGCGTTCCTCTCTTGGTTTATTAATTGGTGTCGGCTTTCTAAAATTTACTGTTCCCTTGGTTTTCTCATAAATCGATGCCACATTTTCAGTCAAATCCGCATAATGTTCTGGTTTTACCCACACATTCGATCTTGGTCTGAATTGGTGTTGATTATTAAAATTGTGCTGATTAGAACCCCCTTGATATGAGTTCGAACCTCCTCGATTGGAAACATTTTGACTACCCTTCGCCCGTGACGAGTTATTATTCAAAGCGCTCACTTGATTATTTCCCACTTGACTATTCCCTTTCTGAACACCACTATTTCCTCCTCGAACTCGAGTAGACTCTTCGACTTTGATCTGATCTTCAACCTGAGCCATGAGAGCTCCAAACGTTAATGCCCTACGCCTTGTTGTTTCATCAGCTAAATCTCCTGGCAACAATCCTTGTCGGAACGCTGCCATAGCTACCACTTCCTTACAATCATCTAATCCTGCTTTTGTTAACACAAATCTTTTAGTATAATCCTTCAAATTTTCTCCCACAGCTTGCTTACATTGTATTATCGTATCTCCGTTAGCTCTCATTTCTTTGCTTCCCACAAACTGTCTTCGAAAAGCTGTGTAAAAGCCTCTAAAATTTACAATGGACTCCTTAGGGATCTTATTATACCACTTTAATGCAGTTCCTTTGAATATCTAAGAGAATGCCCTACAAACCAATTTATCATCGTCCTCGAAATTAGTCATATAATTCTTGAATTGCTCTATATGATCATCTGGATCTTGAGCTCCATCAAACTTGTCAATTTTAGAAATGTCGAACCGCCTCGGAAGTGGTACAGATCTAATCGCACTAATCAACGGTGAATCCCTCCAATCTACTCCTTGAACAAACTGGTCTTCGTTCCTCATTCCCACAGTAGCATACAAACTTGGTTCGCCTTCAAATTTCCGAGGAGAATACACTCGTTTTTCCTTCTTTTGCCTTCCTTCCTTATACATTTTAGCTGGCCAAAATTCATATCCTCCTTCTTTTGAATGACTTCGAAAATGCTTATATCTTGGTGTTTCATCTGATTCCGAATTTTCAAAATCTTCTTCACTAGAATCTACATACCGTCGCTTCAGCAACTTTTCCTTTTTTCTCATTCCACTATGTTCCTTCTTACGCTCAAAATGTATTTTACGTTGAACATCTTGAACATCGTCGACGTCATTCGATGGATCCGACTGATCATCTCGATTACCTCTTGCTATTTCAGATCTAAGTCTAGCGCCATTATTATCTTGTTTCTTTTGAGCAAATTTATCAAGTTCTGCCACTTTTCTTAACAACTCATTCACTTTAACTTCAATATCAAATTGGCTTGATCGAATCGGAACTGATTCATCTGCTTCTTTCTCTTGAAGATCAGATCTCAACGTCTCCAAAGCCCTTCGAATAGACGGATTATCTCCTTCCTCTGAATTCATCTCCGATCAACGAAAATATAAACGAAATGCTTCAAAAAATGAAAAAATTCGAGACTCGATTTTTGATCTATCGATCAAGGTATCTTCGGCCCCTCTTTCTAGCGCCAATTTGGTGAGAATAGAAAATATTGACTAAGAATCTGCAGAGATTTTTAAATGGTGAATTTTATCTTTCTCCTCTTATTTTTTCATAGGTGTTATTAGTCTCCTTGACCTCTTTAAATAGGCCGAGTGAGTTAGTTACAAATTCGGTTACATAAAAGATTTATTTACATTTGAGTCCCTATTCTCCCTATAAAGCTTTAATCTTATTCTTTATTAATAGAAGTTATCATTCAAGTCCTTATTAATTACATTTAAGTCTCTTATGAATCTATTTCCTTATCACTATTAAATGGGACACAATAACAACTAAATTAATTATTAATAAACATATAAAAAATACTCCCTCCGTCTGATAATATTAGACGTTTTAGGAGATTTTTTTTGTCTCATATTAATTGTCAGTTCTTTTTTTTCAAGGTAATATTAATTATGTTTTTTCAACTTTCAACCAATAGAATTTTTAATTGATTGCAGAAACGTTTCATCCCACCAATCAAATTTATTGTTGTTTATTTTTTCACACTAATTATTGCTCTTCTTAATATTGGTGAAACAACATTAAACGTATCAGAGGAGTAAGAAACATTGTTAAATGTATTAAATGCGCCGCCATAACTACTGTCGATAGTATAACGCGTGACTGTGTCATGTGTACCACGCCGGAAATGTTGTAACAGTATGAAATGTATTAGGTGGCGCACAAAAAAACGGTTAAATACGATGGGGGACGGGGATTTTCACGTTTACCACTCCTAGTCATAGGTGCCTTTAATACATTTATTCTTCTTAGTTGCTTTTCGAAAATTCTCCTAAACATAACCTTACCCTGTCCATCAAAAAACCAAGGTGAAATTCGTATACTGAATCAGATAGATTCCTTGTTAAGGGTAATATTTATGTAATATAACTTGTAAATCATGAAATGCGGTACAAAAGACAATCTTAAATATATATACATAAAAGGGGAGGAGTAAACATTAGTTAAAGAAAATGTCGGCAGTGAAGGAATACACAAGGCTGGGGCTGGGTGGTGGGGGAAAGCCAGTGTTGAAGCAATTACAGATTGGTACACACCTTCTCTAGTAATTCATTAGCTTCCTTATTTGCTTGCACGCGTTCCCTTTCTGCTCTTTCATGTTCCGCATCTAATCTTTCCTGCATTGTTTCTGCTCGCTTATGCGCCTTTTCAGCTCTTTCATCATTCTGTTTAGCCACTCCCTGAATGATTTCCAGTTGTTTAGCCATATTACGATCCCTTTCTGCTATTTCATTATTTGCCTTCTCTACTCGTTCATGTGCCTTCTCTGCTCTCATTTCGCTCTCTTTCACCATTTCTTTTAGGATTCTTAGCTGTTCAGCCATTGCATCTGCTTGGGCATTCAGCTCTGCCGCCTTTTCACCAGCCTTTTTATTTTCCTCCTCCACCTTTCTGGTCGCCTCTTGTAAATCTGCTTCCATCTGATTAAATAAATAGTTCAATATAACAATTGAAACCATTATTAGTAAAAATCCAAACAATCTCTTAAAGTACCTTCGCAGTAACTTGCTTGAGTTGCTCGTCATATTTTTTTTGAATGTCTTCTTTCATTAATGCTATTTCACCCAAAATCCCATCATTCTTGCCATGGAGTTTTACAAAACCATCCTGTGAATATATAGAACATAAAAATAAAACAGGTATTTTCAACAAATAAGATAAGATGAATAGACATTGGTACAAAACTCGCCTTTCCAAAGTGTTTGTGTGAATATGGCTCACCACCATTCTGTTCTAGGACCTTATCTACAGCCGAGAGAAGTTGTTGAAGTTGTTCACATTTCTTGGATTGAATCTTGGTCCTATTGTCGAATAAAACCTCCCGATTGGAACATAGCTTAAGAATATCCTAAAAGACACAACAATATATTAGATCACTAGAGAACTCTTTGACTATCCGAAAGTCGCTAGTAGCCCACTAGACCCTACAAAAAGACTAACGTACCTTTAAACTTTTTGGGGCGCCACTACGTATATGATTACTCAAGCCATTCTTATCATCTTCTCCTTCTTCTTCTATATCATCCCCACCAGTAAATACGAAAATGACGTAATCAAATATTTTGCTGCCAAAGAGAGCTTGCAAGCAATAGATGGCAGCGTGTTCGTCTTCTGTGAACCGACCCCTCACAGAGAGAACTACCAAAACTGCATCAATTCCATTTGGAGCAAGATCTAAACATTTGACGATTTCTTTTCCAATGACATCATGGCCCAAGGCAGTGTCAAATAGACCTGCAAAACACAATAATAGAAAATTCAATTGTGTTCATTGCACGCAATGAAATATAAAGATGCATAGATGAAAATTAGTTAAATCGAATTACCAGGAGTGTCTATGATTTCAATGGTATTGTCATTGTTGGCATGTTTTGTAACAACTGTCGTAACACTACTCATGGACAATTTAGCCTCGCAAAGCTTTGTACCCAGAATGCTATTGGCCGTTGAGCTTTTTCCATTACCAGTTTTACCTAATAATACCAATGTCCGAACACTGTTGGATTCAGATGGAGGCTTCGTTTCGCATGGATCAACAGAAATAGTCTCCATTTTTCTATTATTCGATACCTGAAAGTAAAACAACAAGATAACCAAATTACATATGGAGCAAACATTTGCTCATTAAATGTTTATAAAATTTAAATTACGGTTACAGCCATCAATATAGTAAGCTAGCCAAATACAGAAGGTTCAGTATTTATAATGAATGCATAAAATTAATCCATAGAAAGGTAAATTTCAAAAACATGGAAACAAGAAAAAGAAATTGTGAAGGATGCTACTATATCTAGCAAACAAAAAGCAAAAGCAATTACTTGATATTCTTTTTGAGGGGTGTAAAATATTAATGCCGAGAATAAGTTTGAGCTTAGTTAGCATGACAATATATACAGGACCTAAGGAGTTGACCCGGTTTATTCCAATAAATTACATAATTTGTGAATCTGACTTTGGATCAAAATATTTAATCTAAGTGGTTGACAAGGAAAGTTCCCAATCTTTCAATAAAACACCTACCCATGTTTCATCATTTGGTATACATGGCCATTTCCTTCTATTTTATTTGAATAGAATAGATATCAAAACATAACTGGCTCCCTATTTAATATCCCAGATTTTGCATACAACTAGTTTATCGATTCCCATATAATATTCGGCGTTTTTAAAAAACTTTTAATATTCATATCTTATAAAAAATTAATTTAAATTACCAAATTATTTATGTTCCTTTTAAATCGATTCAAGTATGCCTTCTTTTCTACTTTTTTTTTATCATTTTCTTTTTAAATGTATAAAAACTAGTCAATCAATTATGTTTTTTTTTTTATTTTGTTAGGTTTTCTATTAGGATGGGTGTTTTATTTAACTAAATTTTCTATTTATCAAAGTTTCCTATTTTGATTGATACAATGTGTTTTGTTTTTAATTGAGCTCGATTTTTTATATATAAAATTTTTCGCTTGTTTATGTGAATTCTATAGATAAATAAAATAAAATAGGGATTTAAATGGTAGATGAACAATTCTTAGACTTGAGGCACAAGAGATAAATATTGAGAGCAAAGTTTCTATTCATAATTTTTTGTAATCCGTGAGTAATTTGTAACAAAGAGAGTGTTGAGTTTTGTTGTGTTCGCTAGATTTTTTATTGTAACATCTTTGATAATAAAAATGGAGTATTTATTGTTCGTGGATGTAAATGAAGTACATCTACCCTATGAACCACGTTAAATATGTAAGGAATACTAGGTATGTATATTCCGTCTTTGTATATAAGTAAGAATAATCTAATCTTCACACTAGTGTGATATTGTCCGCTTAGAGTCCATTGGCCTGCACGATTTTACTTTTGGTCCACTTTCAAAAGGTCTCACACTAATGGAGATATATTCTTAACTTATATACAAAGATAGAATATACGGACCAAATATTCCTTACAAATGGTATCAGAGCTTTAAGCCCAAACATAACGCGATGTGAATAAAATTCTTGGAAGTCGAAGAACCATAAGACAGATGTCATGCTTAAGGTGATATGTTCTAGAGATCCTAGTTCGTAGTGCCCGTGACTTATCAAACGATGATAACTTGATTCGAGTGGGGATTGGTGCTAAGGAACAAGATAGTATGGTCTAATAGGAGGTGACAATGAATAAATCTCTCTGGAATTTACTTTCTTGATTGGATGGATAGCTTTTGTTTCGCTCACTATAATTCTCACTTACATTGTTTCTATAGGAATATAACTACAATTCAAACACTTACACTAGAAATTCATCACACAGATTTTTTCATGCTCTAGATTGGTCATACCAGTCAGCGATCTTACCATCACTTCTGGAATAATAATTGGGTTTTCTCGAGTTGGGTATTCGAGTTTTCTTTTTTATTATCGATCTCGTCATTACCACCGTTGGGTTAACACTTTTAAAGTATGAGAAAACATTTTCTATCATAATGTGCAAAATTTATTAAGGGATTTCTCTTCTCAAACGTAATAATAAGATAACAAAAATAGACTTAGGAAAGAAACAGGGTTCTCGCGAATAGTGTAAGTTCTTTTATGTATCAAATTCAGTTCAATATTTACATTGGGAAATCTTCCTTTATTTGTACATTTCATTAACTATCTTCTCCCTCCACATTTAATTGCATATTCATTACATTTTTGAATCATGTCAAAATAATTAAATAACGGTCATAACTCGTAATAGATGTTCGGGCACGTTACTCATAATATGGCGACATCAGTTGATCCTTTGTAACGGCTCAGAAGCTCTACACACTCGTCTCGTGTACTTAGGGTTGATCCTAGTCTATATTATTCGGTTCCCTCAGTTAATATTTGTACCTCCTCATTGTATTTCTCATCGCCATCGTTTTAGTACGTATCTTAATTATCTTTGTCTCATATGATCTTCATCACACCTTCATGTTTCTTTTCTAATCCTTCTCTTGTTCATTTTATATGATCCTTGTATACTGTTACATATTGTCCTTATCTTCTGGGGATTCACCTCTTATTTTAAATGTCCCTTACCTTTTGTTAGTCTTTTATATGAGCATACCCCGTCCGTATAGGGATTATATATTAGGTGCAAGACATATCTTTATTAATGATCATGACCTAGTGAAGCTTGAAATAGGTTCTTAGATTACATGACCTAATTTTAGTAGGTATAAGACTAAAGATACAACCAACCATACAAAATGTTTTTATTCTTAATCATCAAAAGAAAAAATCATTAGTAGATATTTATACATCTTTAATCATCATTGATATAAAATCTAAAACCAACTTAAGATAATAATATAAAAATCTGAAATTTATAGGAATAGTTTTGTTAAAATCTTTAGGGTACGATATATGAATCTCAATACTCATTATCACTACAACGATAATCGTGCTCTTTCTATTTTTATATCAAGTTCTTAGCAGTATTTTCATGGAATTTATTCTGTTTTTATACAAGCAACATTTATATTTGATTACCAATTTAATTTTTTGTTTTTATTTTTTTAGAATGAAACTAAGATATTTTCTAGCAAAACGTTACTTTCTTGTCATTTGGAATTTGGATCATTTTTTCACTAGTGAATAAGATAAATATGAAAATCGAAAACCATGAATGATACTAAAGTCAATGGAAACAATGCTAACAATATAGTAGTACAAGAAGGTGTGTATATGAGAAATTCAGTTATTATGCTAATCCGACACTTACAAGATTCACTCCAAGTATATTGAGACAAATAATGGATGTGATGCATTTTGAGATCAAACCAACATTAATCAATATGATACAGATTAATCACATGTTCGTCAGAAACTCTGAATAGTGCTCAAACTCTCATTTATCTCGTTTTCTAGAGATGTATGATATTTACAAGTATAATTATTTTCCAGTTGATGTCATAATTTTTGAGATTGTTCCCATTTTTTCTAAAGAGAAAAGACAAGGCATGGTTTCAATCAATACTTCATTCCTGCATCAAAACTTGAGAGCAATTGACTATACTATTTTTGTATGAATACTTTTTGTTACTTAATTCGGTTAAATTCTGAAACGATATCACCAATTACGCTCAACAAAACGATTCGTAATTGTATGACTCATGAGAAATATATAAGGAATTGTTGTGCATATGTCTTCACCCTAAGATTCCAACATGAATGATAGTTCAAACGTTCAATAATAGACTATTGAGGAATAATGAGTAGATTATTGACGTCGTACGTAGATGAACAAGACGCCTAAGGAAGTATACACATTATTGGAGATTTCGTCTAACAACAAATACAGGTTTCATGAAAAGAAGCAATCTGAAATGTACTCAGTGGGGAGTGAAACGATTCCTGTAGCAACATGTGGCTCAACTGAAAATAAATTCAGATGTTACAAATGAAGTTGAATCACACTATTCAACAAACATAAATCGATTCACATCATCAGACGATGCAATGTGTGTAAGTAACTTAAACCAAAAGTCTAGACCTTATTTCACTAACAACTTTTATCTAGTTGGTCGCATGAAGAATCCTTACTTCTCTTGAAATAATGACAATGTGTAGGAAGAAGAATGTGTGGACAAGCTGGACAAAAAATCCAATTTTCGAAAAGAAACTAAGCAAGTTCATTGAGTGCATGAGCGACCGTTTCAAGTGGAACAAGTCAAACACGAAAAAACTAAAAATTTTGGTACAAAACAAGTGTGCGTCTTCGAAGAATCTAGAGTTCAAAATGGATCAATTACATTCTATAATGGCTTCACTAGCTCAAGAGACAGTACCACGCAATATCAAAAAAAATCAATCATATTTATTTTTACATTGATTTGATTTATAGTTTGATTAAATAATGAATTATATACTCTTATATTTTTAATAGGAAAGAAAATAAAAAAAATACAAGAGTATATGATTAAAAATAACAAAAAAGGCAAAAATAAAAAATAAATAAAAAAAGAACCCCATAAAATACCTCTAGTAAATTCAAAAATTAACTATATTTCATTAAATTTATTAAGAACACAAACTAATATTTCATATTACTATTGATAGGATTGTAGATTAAGACTCTGATCAAGGACTAGAAGAGACAAAGAGATTTATGAGTAATCAATAAATTATCTATTTCACTAATGAATATCTCTTAGGTTACAACTTATATACATGAGATATGGCTTAGGAAAATAAATAAATTAGTTACATAATTTTGATGATTGCACATTAGTCCATTTCTTTTTTATTATACATCAATATTACCCTCTTACTTAATAAACATCCTTATAACTTTAAATACCTTTAAATTTAGCCTCTCTAATATTTCATATATTTATTAGTAGCACATTTTATTTTTATGATATTCGATGAATATGAACAAATAAGTCTTGAAGATATTTTGAAGTTATTCGTCAAATTCACCCTCATTTATTCGATCTTGATTTCTTTCTTGTAGCTCGAATCATTCAGTGAGCTTTGTTGATGAGATTTTTACCTCAAAGTTTTGTTTGGACATCGAAACTTATCATAACTTATTTGTTTCTTCTTTAGAAAATCCGAAAAGGAAAGGCTACTTGAAGAGATGATTAGCTACTCAAAGTAGGTCTGCTACTAGGTATAACGTGTTATACATCATTGTTCACACCATCGATTAGAATTTTGTCCAATTAAACATTTTCACCTCATACACTAGCCTTCTTGCCGCTTCCACTTCCTTCTACCACTTTTCCCTTTACTATAAATACGTTCTTCAACAATTTTAAATCTGAGAATTAACGATTTTAGATAGAGAAAAAAGCTTAACCAACCCATAAGTTACTTTCATCAGAATCCCCAAAACCTTCAAATTCTTCGGCTACCTTCACCAGAAACAACAAATTACTCAGGAAACTTCAACCTGTATGAGAAGGTATCCTAAAGATAGAATATCAAAAACCAAAAAACCTAAAAAATCCAAAAAACCTTCTTCTTTGAATCTTGGAAATTAAGTGTTTGCCTCCTACGATTACTTCTGCGTTGGTGAAATAGACGAGGAGTATAAACCAGTTGGGCTGATAAACACCGCCCTTTCTTTCTCCACTGAAACAACCTTCTACGTTAACTTCGATCCCAAACTTGTTTCCTCACCCCTTACTCAAACATCGAACCCTGAAGTAAATTAAAGTTCTCACACTCCTCGAACTCATCCTCTTCTAAATTCTACTTCCTTATCCATCCTTAGGGCACATCAAAATTTGCATCCCACAAGTTCTTCTTCAATAAAAAATCAAAAACCAAAAATCGTCAAACCCACTCTGAAACAACTCCTACTACTACTCAAACATCCACTCATCGTCCACCAAAAAGAACCTTCCTTGCCTTGGGAGACGATGTTGAAAGCACTTCACCTTCCACTACACAACCAACCTCACCTCCTCCCTAGAAGGAAATTGTTGATATAACAACAGAGTAGCCAACAAAATTACCTTCTGTCCTCCATAGCTTCCTCCATGATGTTTGGCTGCTGCTCGAATGACTTCGGATCCACCGGAGGGTTTATTACCTATGAAATAATATATTTTAGGGGTTG
This sequence comes from Limnanthes douglasii subsp. nivea, assembly GCA_036936605.1. NCBI lineage: Eukaryota > Viridiplantae > Streptophyta > Magnoliopsida > Brassicales > Limnanthaceae > Limnanthes > Limnanthes douglasii. The sequence goes on along the minus strand of JAUPFV010000004.1, from coordinate 197,985 downwards.
AGGGGTGATCTTTGCCTTTGAGAGGCGACTAACCCTTCGAGGGGTGGTTCTTCAGTATCTTATCTGATGGTTAGAAAGGGTGAAGGTTTCCCAAAACTGGAAACTATTTTTTCCTTAGTTATTTGTTTTTGGATTTCTTGAATTAAAGATTCAGACTCTAAATTGGATATGGTTGGGATAAATGATGGTTTTCAAATCAGTGATGTCCTAGATGATGAGGCACTCTGGTCTGGCTCAGGTATAGCAGGAGAGGCTGGCAGTCCGACAACAATATGAGCCTCTATTTTCTCTCTTTCCAACGCAAATAGATTCAACCACCGTCCCCTTACTAAAGCGTTTCTTGATATGAACATATAATTTCCCATATTTGAGTGTAAGATATGGAGTCAAAACTTCTCTCTCTAGAATTTTCTATTGAATTCTAATGAATGAAACAGTGGTGGTAGGTTTTATAAAGAGATTAGAAGCGCAAAGGATTACCTAAGTAAGATAAATCGATCCAAAGTAATTATTATGGGCTATTAAGTGCACCCTATTAACTTTTTGAAATAAGTAAAATTACCTAGGGGAAAAGATAGTTGAAAGGTCGAACTAGAGTTCGACACGTGTTAGAGTTCAAAAATTTGACCTTTGAGATTCTTATTGCAAAAACAACCTCTTCGGACCCGGTCAGAGTTTTTAATGGACACATGTTTGATTTTCTTTTAAGTTAGCTCTTCCAAAATTTCTTTGAAAGATCTTAAGGGGCTACTAATAGGGTTCATAATTATTTGCAACAACGTACATTATATCCTCCAAAGATCAGTTTGGACATTTTGACCCACTATCAAGATAAACAATTCGAACAAGTGAAAAGTCACTAAGAAGCCTATCGATGACTAAGCAGCATGCTGACCATTTACCATATCAAACAACTTCATTTAAAAGGTTGGGTTTTTCTAAAAACATCAAATACAAGCACACATCTCTTTTCTCTCACTATCCTATACCAAACACTTAATAAAGCTTACCAACTACCAAGCTTACCCTCAGCTCCCATATTATCCACACTAACACTGTATTATAGTATCACCATTTTCTCACATCTCTTTACTACCAACAAAATATCGTCAAAACGTTGTACAGAAGTCCCTGAAATTAGCAATAGATCCCTTCAAAATCATGTTAAACCACTTCAATGCAGTTCTTTTGAAGGTCTGAAAAAATGTTTTACAAACTAGCTTATCATCATCTTAGAAGTTCATAATGTAGTTTTTAAATTTTTGGACGTGGTCATCAGGATCTTGAGTCCCATCAAACTTTTCGACCTTCGAAATACCAAAACACTTTGAAAGGGGGGTAGACCTAATTTCAGCAGTCAAGGGGGAATTTCTCCAGTCTACTCCCTACACATACTGATCATCTCCTCACATTCTCACAACAATATATAACTTCTGATTACCTTCACATGTGTAATGGTTAGATATATTCCTATTACACCATTCTGATTCTCTTAAAGAATAAGGCACATTATCCCTTTTAGCTTTACTTTCCTTGCGTGAAGTTCAAGGTCGATTTCTTTCTTCCTTAGACGAACATCGATAACACTTTTTCCTAGATGATCCTCAGATTCTTAATTGTCAAACTCATCATACCACTTTCATTACTGATAGAGGGCTCCATTGCAACAAAGTAATATCATTTGGGTTGAAAAATGTTAGAGCTACTTATCAAAGGTTAGTAAAGAAAACCTTTGCATATTAGGTCGGTAGTAATATTGAAGTGTATATAAATGACATGATGGTAAAAAATCTTGAGGAAACTAAGCACATATCCGGTTTTTAAGAAACATTTTTCTCATTTAGAAGTTATAAATTTGAAATTGTATACAGAGAAATGTATCTTCGGGGTCCAGTCTAGAAAGTTTCTAGGATATGTTATAAGTGAAAAATGAATTCAGCCTGATCCCGATCAACTCAATTCCTTGTTAGCTATGGATTATCCTCGAAACAAGAAAAAAGTCTAGAGACTAACCGTTTCTTTATCCGCATTGAATAGGTTTATCTTATGGTCATCAGACAAGTGTGCTTAGTTTTTTCAAGTGTTGAGAAATGCCAGAGATATTGTTCAAACCAATGTGATCAAGTTTTCCTTGAGATAAAAAAGTAATTTGTCTTCACGTAAGACATTGTTCAAAATAATTTAAGGGGAGAAGCTTTATATGTACTTAGCTGTATCAGATTATGCGGTAAGTGTTGTGCTAGTAAGAGAGGTAGATAATTACCCCCGTTTGGTGTACTATATAAACAAGAGTTTGTTAGAAGCAGAAAATATATATTTAAAGTTAAAGAAGTTATTTTTGGCATTGGTAATAGCAGCCAGGAAAATAAGACCATAATTTCAAGCACATTCAATTATCTTCCGAACATTTTTTCACCTTGAAAAAATGTTTTGCACAAGGGTGATATATCAATTAGAATGACCAAGTGGCCAGTTGAGCTGCAAGATTATAATATTGATTTTGTACCTTAGACTGCGATCAAGGCTCAAGATATGGCTGATTTCTTGGTAGAATTTCATACTAAAATACGTTATGATCAAAGACATGATAACCAATCTAAAAACTAATAGATGATTCGCACAGATGGTGGGGTAGTACCATAGATTATGGAGCTGGAATGTGTTTGACCTCCCCTTATGGTGATACTATGTATCAAGCTATATACTTCAGTTTCAGAGCTTCCAACAATGAATCAGAGTATGAAGAAAAAATGAATCAGAGTTTGAATCAACGACTCTTAACTACTTATCTGTCAGGCTCAAGTATAGTTCGAAGCTAAAAGGAGCAGTTGATGAAATGGTACTACTAATAAAATTGCTGCAACTTTTAAAAGTATATGATACAAACATTTTGCTACCATAACATATTTAGAATCATATCGATGAATTTTTTATGCTAGAATATCCCTCAATAGGCCCAAGAGAAAGGAAAAAAAAGATGAAGAATACGAGAGTATATTTGTCATACAACCCCAATACTAGAGATATGAAATATTTCAATTTATTTCTGATATAGTCTTACCTCTAGATAAATCTAGATAAATCCTTAGCCAAGAAAATTAAATGAAAAGCTCATGGGTTTCTGGTTTTGAGGGAGGTTGTTTACACAAAAATTCTTCAACAGACCCCTACTATGTTGCATAGGGATTCAAGAATCACAAAATGTTCTATCTGAACTACATCATGGAGAGGCCTTTGCACATTGTGACTCTAAGGCATTGACCATGAGATTTTTGCTAGCAGTATACTACTGGCCTACTATAATGGCGGATGCTAAAGATATGGATAAAAGATGTGATCCTTCTCAGAAGTATGGAAATGAAATCCATGTACCAGGAGTGCCCATTGTGACTCTTCCAATGGCATCTGGAGGCTTCCAAATTATAATAGTGGCGATAAATTTCTTCTCTAAATGGATAGACACTACTCCAAAAGTGGGGACTACTTTAAAAGCAATCATCAAATTTATTTTATCAAAAATTCGTTACCGATTGGGAATTTCCCATAATATTACTACAGACACTAAGCCACAACTTCATATTAAAGATATTGAGACATTTTGTACTTCTATAAAAAATCAACATTGTTTCTCATCTCATTTTCATTCTCAGTCTAATGGGTAAGTTGAAGTTGCTAATCGAACCATTTTAACAAGGCTTAAAAATAATTTGGAAGGGGTTGCATAAAAATGGCCAAGTTATTTACAAGAGGTAATGTGCGCCTACCGAACTACTCCAAGAATAATTGTCCAAGAATCTCCCTTTCCCCTTGTACAAAATTATGTCGAACAAGCCAGTGAAGTGGTAATAAGAAGACAGTTGGATCCGATTGAAGAAAAAAGAGTAAAGGCTTTTATGAGAACCATGCATTATCAGTGCTTAATGAGAAGTAGGTATGCATCGAAAGTTAAAAGAAGGGCTTTTCAAGTAGAATAAAATATCTTGGAACATCACACATATCAGGTTATACTTAGAATAAAATATCTTGTAAATATTTACTTTGTCAAATATCAATGTAAATATATGGGGGCATAATTTTGCCTAACTCGGTGGCGCACAGAGGTTTTAATGAGGTGTCCAGTTTGGAATCTCTAAATACTTTATGCCTTTTTAAAGTTTGTGTTTTGTAAAAAGTGATCGGGTTTATTAAACGCTTTCCGGATTTATTAAACAACCTCCGGATCTATTGAACACCTTTACAGAATCTATTAAAAACCTTTCTCTAATTTATTCACCACCTCCATCATTCAAATAAGCTATTTTTGAGATGATCAGATTTATTGAATACCTTTTTCAACAATCCAATGAGTTAAATAATTATTATACATATAAAAAATATTAAACACTAGTTAAAGATAAGCATGAGAAGAAAGGATATATAGGAGTAATGTAAATAATAAGTGTTGATCAGAAAAATTCTTATCCAACCCACAACAAAATGCTTTGACCATCCAAAGACTTTAGTTTTGCAGTAAACTAATCTGATCTGTTACTTAAACAATATACATTGGACATCCAAGGACTTTAGTTTTGAAAAGAAAAACAACAACAATCGTAACAACCTTATGGCTCATTTCCTTTGGTCTTTTCCTTACTATTGTCTTTGGTAGGACTTGTGGTGTCAGTGTTGGAACCCTCACTTTCTCCTTCTTTAGAACTACTTTCACTCATTGATGAATAACTGTATTTATCTCTATCTGACATAGTATGAAAAGGTATCTCCTCGGAGGGCACATACCTTCATAAAGGCCCCAGGTTTTTCCTCGGCAAGTCTGATGAAATAACAGAACCATGTCTGACATGATACCTTCATCTCTTGCCTCCAAGGAATTTACCACTACTGCAACATACTTTCTTATTGATGCATTCAATTTTTCTTTTTTATTCTTTTGGAAGAAAGCAATTTCATACTCTTTTTCTTTGAGGAGTTTCTCCAACTCTTCCTTCTCCACGGATAAGGTGCTGCTAGTGCTAGCATCAGTGACCTGTTATTTATTTAGAAACTTAATCTCTTTTAGAGTGGCAGATTCTAAATCATAATAGTTGGTCTTGACATAATCATGAGCAGCATTGGTTTAGCTGAGTTCAAAGCCTAACTTTTCTTTCTCTCTAAGTAGGTTTTCCACTTTCTACTGTTCGGCAGAAAGGGAATTCTTCAAATTCTGGTTATCTCTGGTAAGAGGGCTTATATCATTGGCCTGAGTCCTCACCTCTCTCTGCAGATCAACTATCAGCCTGATATAACCCAAGATCGCGTGACCTAGTGTATCCTGCTCACTTGATAAATCATATGACTCACCATTATAAGTAACAACATTGGACATGGGTTTTTGAGGGAAGTTCTGATCGTAGTCGTTTTTATCAAGATCACTAAAGTACATGTGTCAGAATTGGTCCAAAATAATGTCCCCTTCAGTAGTAGGTTGTTCGGCTGTGGGAAATGCTTGAGAAGGAGGATTGGGTGGGACATCTTCTTGTTGAGAAACTTCCTCTTGTGGAGGAACTTCAATTGTAAGAGGAGGAGGTACATCCGAAGGACGAAGTATTATCTCTGATCCCATATCAGTCTTTTTCTTTTTTCTAGCGCCAGGATCACCCTCTATGTGACGCCTTTTATGACTTTTTTTCTTGTGTTGAGGATGCTGATTTGATCCACCAGAATCATCATCTGTTACAGCAACTGCCTCTAACAAAGCAGCATTAATTCTTTATGGATTCTCCAAGTCAACACCCTCGGAGGTTCGATGAGATTGATCTACTTCATATTTCTTGTTCTTGTTGTTATTGATCTTGTCCAGCTGACTATGGGCTTTGTTTCGGGCTGACAAGTACAGTTTGTCATCCTTAGCCCCAATCTTCTTTAAAACATCGTATGATGAGAGGGGAGTAGTTAGTGTCTCCCAAGGGAGGTCTCTACTCCTAGTGATGTTCTATAAGTGGATTCTTACAATCTTTCCTTAAGTGAAAAGCAATCCCAAAATTCTCTGAAGCCCATTCATTCAGCTTGGTGAATGTCTCTTTTCCTGTCTCCAAGTGTTCTGTGAACATCTTGGAGAAAGCTGCAAAAGATCACAACAATCATTTTAGAACGTAAATATAAAATATTAAAATTGGACAGAAAATTCGAGAAGAAATTACTTGAACTCTTCCAACGCTTGATCAGTTGGGTTGGATTGTCTTGATATTTTAACTTTCTCCTATTCTCCCATGCTCCACTGATGAAGAGAAATTGAGTCATCCACGGCTTCTCGGACTCCAACAGGTCATTCACGACTTTATAATCATTACCTATGTTGTAATGATAGAAGGGAATATGATGGTTCTTGCATGGACTTGCCACATCGGCAAACTGTTCCATAGAAAGGGGGATCTTTGACAATCTAGAAGGCATAATACTGTCGATCAGCGTATACTAGGCATTTGGAATCAGTTCGCTGGGGCACAATCTTATTAGGTGAAAGTAACTAAGCATCTCTTTGGTCCAAAGGAAACCAGAGCCCCTAGTTAAGTAGTTCGGTGTAAACCACTAAGTCTTTAAATTTACAGTTCATAAGGGTTTCCGGAGTGATTGGGATTCTCACTTTAATGAACTTTGGAAAACCCCACTTAGCTTCAATCCTACCCAACTCAGCATTATGGGTCTACACATAGATAATGTTTTGAAGAGCTAGAAGATATTTCACACTAACCTTACGAAAGTTAGGTGTACACATAGTAAACCTTTTGAAGAGTTAAAAGGTATTTCACACTAACCATGCTAAAGTTGAGCCCCACTTTCCATTCTAAGCACTCTGAAAGTGACTCAGTATTGGGTAGACTCACTTTTCCTCTATTTATCTGATCTGAAGTAGTATATTGAGTCTATTCAGACGCCTCTTGTCCTCCATAGCTTCCTCCACGATGTTTGGCTGCTACTCGAATGACTTAGGATCCACCGAAGGGTTTATGACTTGAGGGGTGATCTTTTCCTTTGAGAGGCGACTAACCCTTCGAGGGGTGGTTCTTCAGTATCTTATCTGATGGTTAGAAAGGGTGAAGGTTTCCCAACACTGGAAACTGTTTTTTTCTTAGTTATTTGTTTTTGGATTTGTTGAATTAAAGATTCAGACTCTACATTGGATATGGTTGGGATAAATGATGGTTTTCAAATCACTGATGTCCTAGATGATGAGGTAATCTGGTCTGGCTCATGTATAGCAGGAGAGGCTGGTAGTCCGACAACAATATGAGCCTCTATTTTCTCTATTTCCAACGCAAACAGATTCAACCACCGTCCCTTTACTAAAGCGTTTCTGGATATGAACATATAATTTCCCAGATTTGAGTGTAAGATATGGAGTCAAAATTTCTCTCTCTAGAATTTTCTATTGAATTCTAATGAATGAAATAGTGGTGGTAGGTTTTATAAAGAGATTAGAAGCGCGAAGGATTACCTAAGGAAGATAAATCGATCCAAAGTAATTGTTGGGGGCTATTAAGTGCACCCTATTAACGTTTTGAAATAAGTAAAGTTACCTAGGGGAAAAGATAGTTGAAAGGTCGAACTAGAGTCCGACACGTGTTAGAGTTCAAAAATTTGACCTTTGAGATTCTTATTGCAAAAACAACCTCTTCGGTCCCGGTCAAAGTTTTTAATGGACACATGTTTGATTTTCTTTTAAGTTAGCTCTTCCAAAATTTCTTTGAAAGATCTTAAGGGGCTACTAATAGGGTTCATAATTATTTGCAACAACGTACATTATATACTCCGAAGGTCAGTTTGGACATTTTCACCCACTATCAAGATAAACAATTCGAACAAGTGAAGAGTCACTAAGAAGCCTATCGATGACTAAGCAGCATGCTGACCATTTACCATATCAAACAACTTCATTTAAAAGGTTGGGTTTTTCTAAAAACATCAAATACAAGCACACATCTCTTTTCTCTCACTATCCTATACCAAACACTTAATAAAGCTTACCAACTACCAAGCTTACCCTCAGCTTCCATATTATCCACACTAACACTATATTATAGTACCACCATTTGCTCACATCTCTTTACTACCAACAAATATCGTGAAAAAGTTGTACAGAAGTCCCTGAAATTAGCAATAGATCCCTTCAAAATCATGTTAAACCACTTCAATGCAGTTCTTTTGAAGGTCTGAAAAAATGCTTTAAAAACTAGCTTATCATTATCTTAGAAGTTCATCATGTAGTTTTTAAATTTTTGGATGTGGTCATCAGGATCTTGAGTCCCATCAAACTTTTCGACCTTCGAAATATCAAAACACTTTGAAAGGGGGGTAGACCTAATTTCAGCAGTCAAGGAGGAATTTCTCTAGTCTACTCCCTACACATACTGATCATCTCCTCACATTCTCACAACAGTATGTAACTTCTGATCACCTTCACATGTGTAATGGTTAGATATATTCCTCTTACACCATTCTGATTCTCTTAAAGAATAAGGCACATTATCCCTTTTAGCTTTACTTTCCTTGCGTGAAGTTCAAGGTTGATTTCTTTCTTCCTTAGACGAAAATCGAGAACACTTTTTCCTAGATGATCCTCAGATTCTGAATTGTCAAACTCATCATCAGTAATATTCAATAAAGTTATGTTTATTTTTTTTCTCCTTTCTCAAAGTATTATGCATTTTATCAGATTCAAAATGTATTTTTCCATGATCACCTCGAATCTGCCGAGTTGTATAAGATCGATTAGAAAGACATTCTAATTCATATTTCTTCTCTATCATTTGTACCTCAAATTAAGCATTTCTGAATGAATTTCGTTTTCTCATTGAACATATTTCTCATTTAACATTATAATCTTATCAAATAGCTGATTCATTCGCGCTTCGAGACCTGAGTGAGTTTGATGAACTGCAGTTGGCATTTCTCCTTCTCCTCCTTGCAAATCAGACCTCAATGTTTCAATTGACTATCGAACCAGAGGATTATTTTCATTCCTTGGCTTCATTATCGATCCAAAACAGTTACAAATAATCGATTAAGAACAACCAAAACAAATACAAGAACTCAATTGCTCCTGGTTTTTTATTACAAAATCAAGGTACCAATAAAAAATCACCCTTCTTCTAAGGCCAATTTGGTGAGGATACGATTTGGGTTTTTGAGAGAGAGAGTAAGATTGATTTTAGAGAGAAAAAACAAGAACCAAAGAATAATTAGTTTGCTTAATAGAAAATATCATAAGTCTTATCTCCAACATTGGCCTTTATATATATATATATATATATATATAGGCGCCAAGACGTAGTAACATAATCATTTACACAATATGGATAATTGCACATTGGTCCCTCATTCTTATATGAGACCTGAAATTCATTCTTTAACTATACAAACTATCATACAAGTCTTTATTTATTACATTTAGGTCCTTAATATTTCATATACTTATCAATTGTGATACTCGCAAAACGTATTATTACGTTCTTCTCTTGGTCTGTTTATAAGAGTTTGTTTTCTAAAATTCACTTCATCTTTAGATTTCTCAAATACAGCAGCTACATTCTCAGTTAGCTCTAGCCTTATTGACTTATTTGGTCTTGACCAATCAGGTTGATAACTATGCACATGAGTAGTAGGACATCATGTTCGAGGTAGCAGGTTAGTATTTGTCGTCGGACGAGGATATGTTTAGGAACTCGAGTTATTTACTTGACTCTCTTGTCCACTAAATTCATGTCATGAACTTCTTTGAGTAGAACTTGAATTGTTTCAAACTCTAGTGGACTCTTATACTTTAATTTGTTCTTCAACCTCAACCATCAAAGCTTCACATCTCAAAGCTTTTATTTTAGTAGTCTCATGTGTTGGATCCCCCTGAAGTAGTCATTGTCTAAAAAATTCCATAGCAACAAGTTCTTCACAATCCTTTAACTCTGTTTTTGTCAATACGAAACGTGTGGTATAATCTTTCAATTTATCTCCGACCACCCGTTTGCACTGTCTGATCGTATGATCATTTGCACGCATTTTCTTGCTTCCTAAAAATTGTCTTTGAAAGGCAATGTAAAAAATATTAAAATCGGTTATAGATAATGTGAGACTATGATTGTACCATTTTAGAGCAGTGTCCTTAAAAGATTTGAGAAAATGCTCTGCATACCAACATATCGTCATCTTTGAACTATATCATATAGTTCTTTAACTGTTCGATATGATCATCAGGATCTTGCGTTATATTAGTTTTTTCTAACCTTTAGAGATCAAAATGCTTCAGAAGAGGAATTGACCTGATTTCAGCACAAAATGGATAATTTGTCAATTCAACTTCTTGGATATACTGATCATCTCCCATGGTTCCCATAACTGCGTACAAGTTTTGATCTATTTTATTAACATACTTGTTGGATGTATTTTCCTCATACCATATATTTTTCCTTAGATTTTAATGTCTACTTTCCTTCTTTGATTTACATTATTTTCATGATCTTTGTCGTCGACTTCCTTCCCCCTTCGAAAAATTTATGTATCTTTCTTGTTTAAACAAACATTCCTCATAATTCGAGTGAGAAGATCTATTATTACTAGATGTGATATATCAATGTTTATCTTTCTTTTCATGAAGAACGATGATCTTTCTCTGATAAAAATGCATTTTTTATCATCACTTCAAATTCGATGAGTTATATAAGACTCATCAGACTGAATTTACAACTCAACATTTTCTCTCATTGCACATACTTTGGATTTCCACCTACCAGATTGAATTTGTTAAAACAGTTCTTTTTTCTCTTTGGACATATTCAGCATTTAAAACAGTTCTTTTTCTAAATTCATTCGATTTTCAAAGTCTGACTGATCACGTTATCTTGGAACTTGATTATTTCATCAGCTTTCTTATCCGTTTAGATTTGATTTCATAGTTTCAATTACCTCACAAACTGTAAGATTAGTTCTTGCTTGCAGATCCATTTCAATTTCGATCGATGTATTAACTATAAATTATGTAATTCTTGGTTTTAGATTCATAATCTAGGTACCTCACATGCGCCCACTGTGGTAACGAATACTGGGTGTAATGAATTTCTACTATAAGAGTTTTAATTGTAGTTATATTTCAAGAGAGAGAATGTAAGTTAAATAGTGAGAGAAGCAAAAGGTATCTCTCCAATCAAGAAAGTAAAATTAAAAGAGCTTTATTCATTGTCTCCAACCATATTTATAGGTATGCTATAAGACTTTAACTAATTATGTTATATAAAAAAACACATTACACTTTGATCCTTAATAATTACAAATAACATAAATCTCCTCTTATAACTTTATAACACTACTTATTACCATATTTCTGGACTTTTTTAAAGTCCCTGATAATTTGTATCTTAATCAGACACCATATTGGGCGAAGAGCACGTGAATGAGACAAGAGGGGTCACTACTGCTAACCCACCAGGCAGGACCATATATGGAATATAATATGGGAGGAGTTGACCCCAAGGGGACCCATTTATTCTCGTTTTTGTCAAGCACACCGATCCTACATCGACTCAATATAAAACCCCTCCAAACAAGGTATGTAAGTTACGTCGGCTAACATCCAACTGCTAGAAATACAGATGGAAGAAATGAAGTGGGAGAAAATAATTTCTAGCCAAATACAGAGCGAAAGGGACCGTAAGGCCAAGACATTGATGGGAAAAAATGATTGAGGCATTGCATGGTTAGATAAAAAGGAACACAAATTTAGACATGGAGGTCTGTATGGCTAGCTGCATGGTTAGATAAAAAGTAGGATGAAGCACGACAAGCTCGCGGATGAAAGCGTAAGGGTGACGAGTTCGAAGAACAATCGAGGAGCATTATCTCCAAAACGAGAAAAGAAAAGAATGATGAAAAATAAAATGAAGATAAACCAAAGATGTCGACACATTTTCTCCAAGACTCTCCTTTTGTGAAGAAAATTATGAAGGGAAAGCTTCTTAGAAAATTGGATGACTATGAAATGGAGCTTAGTATATTTCCTATTATGTAGAGCCTTATCGATAAAATTTAAAGGAAATGCTCTTGACTTGTTGACTGGCCTGCCAAAAAGTATGATCCATGATTTCAAGGGTTTTTGGAGAGTTTTCAGTAACCGGTTCGTGGGAAACAAGGATAAATATGGTTCCTTCATCATGGATATGTATTAGAGGCATAAAAAGATGTTTAAAAAATATGTCAAAAGGCTTGTGCACGAGATGAACACACTGTTTACATGCAAAGAAGATGTGGCGCTAGCATCATTCGAGAGACGGTTAGATATAGACGGACCCCTGTATGATAATCTCGTTCAATTCTATGGTGTTACCACGGAGATATCCTTGCAATATCAGACCAAATCATCAGCGTTGAAGACTTAAATAACATAGCATCTTCCCACTTTACACCTCATTTATCAAATACCTCGACACCGAACAAGAAGAAAAGAGATGATGCCAAACGTGATCAATTCAGACGTGACGAGCTCGGACGTATTGCATATAGTAGGCCAAAAGCCTCATACTATGATAACCCCACCTAACAGTTCATACTTATAACTAAAAAAAGTATCATTATATAAAATGGAACCAAAAGAAAGACTATATACCTTCTTCATTTTCATATAATAATAATCCTAGGTAACGAGCGATCTAATAGATATTTGTGCGTGTACCATAACTTCATTATGCACTCCACCTTTAAATATTTGCAACTATAGAAATATATTCAATGATCGATTGATAATGAGGATCTCGTCTAATTCTTAAAACTTATGGAAAGAGAGAGATAGATAGGAAGTACCAGTAGTCGATGGGCATGATTAACGATAAGATCACAATAACAAACGGTAGTAGTTATTTACCATTTTTAGCGGAGACATATTGTTCGGGTTAATGCAAAATACACAGAAAAATAAAGGACAAATATAAAGTTTCACATGGTAAATGTGTACGCATATCACCGGTACATGAAGCTTATCACCAAGCTAACTTTTAATCATGATAACTTGTGGGGAGGTTGAAGATGTGAGATTTTTCGGATTGCATGGAGATGAAAGAGATAATAGTTGAGGTTCTGAGTCATCAGATGAAGGATTGGGAACTGGAACTAACGAGTTAGGTGCTTGATTGAAAAATTGCGAGGCTGATTGGTGTGGAAAAGAAAAGTTGGAGGCGGGATGGAAGGGAAATATATTTTCTTCAACGTGAACATCACAGCTTGAGAAAAAAAATTATGTATGTAAATTAAGAACTTGGTAGCCTTTTTCCATGTGGAGACCCAAAATAAACATAAATTGATGCACGAGAATTACATTTATATATGGGATGAACATTATTTACATAACATGTACAACCAAAAACGCGCAAGTGCGTGAGTGAGAGAGACCGATTATATAAGACCTCGAATAAGAATTTATCTAATAGTAAATGAGTAGGAACGCAGTTGATTGAATAAACAGTTGTTAAAATACAATCCCCCAAAATTCAAGTGGTACATATGATTGAAACATGAGACAACGAGCAACATTTAAAATATGTAGACTTTTTTGTTCAACAACTCCGTTTTGTTGTGGGGTGTAAACACAAGAATTTTGAAATTCAATGCCTTTGCTTTTAAAAAAATATGAAGAAGAAGAAATTCAGTACCATTATTCATTTTTACTATTTAAATATATATATTTTTGATGAATTCCACAAAATTAGTTAATGAAGACTGTGTTTCCGATATATGGTGCATAAGAAGTGTCCATGTACATCAAGTAAAATCATCGATGATTGTAAGGAAATAACGCGAACCATTATATGAATGAACTTTATGAGGACCCCAAATACGAAAATGTAATAAGGAGAAAATAATTTTTGTATTTATTGAACTTTTGGGAAAAGGAAAACGTGTTTGCTTTGCTTGTGGGCAAATTTGGGCAATTATTTCCTAATTCTTTTTAATATGTGGAAATATGTGGTAAAGTAACTTAACACGAGATAAAGATGGATAGCTTAGGCGTAAGTTCTATAGATCAGGTGATTGAGAAACCATACACAAACTCGATTTATTTGTTGATGGATGCATATAGTATAGACCACCACGTTGTCTACCCGAGCCAATCATCTTCTCTGAAACTAAGTTCTACAAAATACAATAGTAATAAAATAAAATGATGAAGCAATTTATTTATTTGGTCAGTTTGCTAGCTGAAATTAAATTAAAATTAAAATATAGTCCACACAAGACATTTATAAGGGTTAATTTTGAATGAAACTAATTGTGCTAGTGTGAGTGATTTGTAGTACTTCACAATTTGGTAAATTAACATTAGATATAATGGAAGGCTTGTGATAGATTAAAAGTGATATGTGAGAGATAATATGATATGTGACGCCAACATCTAAAATCTAAGGACTTCTACTACCGGAATTAACAAATACAATAGTATATGGAATCAAACCTGCATTCACATATGCTTTAGTGTACTCATTGATTGTGTTAATTGTTGTATTTGTTTGGCAATGAACCCTTGAACGATACGAGAAGTTTTAAATCACGTCTCAATATATGGTTGTAAGTAATGTAACCATTAATCTACCTTAATTTCTACGGTTACGGTAAATACAAATCTAATTTAATAGTTTGAAATATAGGAAATTTTGAAGGTTAAAAATAACTAATAAGTACAACAATTGAAAAATTAGAACCGAAATAAAACAATTTTTTCATAAAAAACTGAGTTATTGATTTTTTTTATTTTAAAATGTTTGAGATTTTACTAAAGATTATTGTAGAAATTTTTTATTTGAAAAATTCATAAATTTCCAAAAAAAAAGTCTTGGTTTGTTGTTTTTATATCAAGTAATGATTATCTCCTAGGAGATAGTTATTAGTAAATTTGAAACCGAAATAACTATTGATAGATTTAATTTATCATAATGAATGATAGATTTAATTTATCATAATGAATGGTTATTGACTTATCTTTTATAATATTTCCAATATTTAGACCGAATAAAATGAAAGATGCTAAAATGTTCAGATCAAAAATGGTGACGTTTTCACTGTTATTGACTTAGCTTTTAAATGTTTGGATCCAACACGTTACACATGTCTCTATATAATTTTTGCAAGCAAGTGTGTCTACGAAAGTCATTTTCGAAACCCAATCAAACCAATCCGTAAAAAATATTATTTTATAACAACTCCTGGTATATTAGAATAATTAATTTTCCCAATCATCATTGTGTTTGACCTTAGACAATTCCAACTAGAGGATCCTGCCAAATTGTATCTAGGTATATGTATATATTGACATGGTACATCATTTTTACGGTAGGATTAAATTCTGTACAAATATGCTTAGCACGACACGATATACAATCTGTCCAAAATTTATATGGAATTGTTCGCTGACATGCGACTCTATTTATTAAGTCGATCCACTAAACGAATTATATAGGGCTATTGGACATTTTACTAGTCATTTATCTAATGTTAAATAATCAATAATGCCAGAGATTAATAATAGTGGGAGTTGTTTTTTTGCTCACTCTCTTTTGTTTTCCAAACACGATTTTATAATTGTAAAAATCTAAAACTAAAATTAAATAAATATTACATATATAATAGTTTTACAAATATATGAAACGTATTTCGAGGAACAACGCGATAACTTATCTTTATCATACATTGTGGTATATAGGAAGTTTTCATAGAGAGTCGGTAACGATCTCAAGAGCAACAAAGCTTGATCTTCATCCTCAATACTGATGTCAATATTCTCCAACTCCATTTTAATTGATATAAAATTATCTAACTATTCAGTAATGGACATACTTCTTTCAATCTGAAATCGTACAAACATTTCTTCAAGTATAACCAGCTCACCACTAATTTCTCTGAGTATAGTTCTCCCATCCTCTTCGATACGCATGCAATAGCCTCCTCACCACTATTCTATTGAATAACGTTGTCTTTCACACTCATTAGAATCCAACACAAAACCATTTCTTGAAGATCTTGCTTCTCCTCTCCTTCAATCTCTTCTGATAACTTAGTCTCATCTCTTTCGACTTATTTTCGACGAATCTTCCCCTTGAGGTGAATATCCTTTCTTCACTGTTAACAAAGAATATTCTCTTCTCCTTGTTCACCAAATGCCCCTACGACATTCACTCTATACTACGAACACCAATCCAGTTTAATCACTCCCTAAAATTTTGAACTTATACTACTTTGGTCATTATATCTGCTAGATTATCCTGTGTAGACACTTTCTTCATACAACAATTCCATTTGATACTATATAATGAATAAAATGATACGTGACATCTATGTACTTTGTACGCTCGTGTTACATGTGGTTCTCTGTAAGGTGTATGGCGCTTTGTTGTCACAAAAAACTTTTGTAGTAATCCTATTTAAGCTCAAATCTGTCATTGCAACCATATTGCCTCTTTAACCGCTTATGTTACCGTCATGCACAATGCCTCTGCTGTAGAAAAATCTAAAGTAGCTTTCAACTGTGCTTTCAAACTGATCGCACTCCCAGCTAGAGTAGATACATATCCTCTCAGAGATCTTTTTTTATCCATATCATCTGCAAAATTAGAATAAACAAAACTAACCATTGATCCTGCAATATTATTGAGCGGTCCACCAATATCGGTCTTCTTAAAAGTTAAGCCAACTTTCACACGTATTCTTAAGATACGGAAGTATCTATTTCACTTCTTGTCAATGTTCTTTCCCATGATATCCCATGTACTTGCTATCTACACTAACCACATGTGAAATATCAGGACATGTGCATACCATAACATACATGATACTACCAACTGCACTTGAATTTGGAACCTTCGACATTTGTTCCAACTCAGCATCGTGCTTGGTCGATCCTGTTGTAGACAACTTGAAATTAGTAGCTACAAACATTTTGAAATCATTGGAACACTTTCTTAATCTAGCTTCTTTGAGACAAGTGTAATGATCCTACACTTCTGTTCCTCATAATTTCCATACCAAGAATCTTCTTTGCTTTACCCAGATACTTCATCTCAAACTCAACACTAAGCATCTTCTTTATCCGCACTATATGTGACATACTACAAGCAACAATAAGTATATCATCCACATACAACAACAAGTAAACATAACAATGATCTGACATTTTTTTATGATACACACAACTATCATATGGACTACTCGTGAACCCTTTTGACACCATGATTGTATCAAAACCTTTATACCATTTCCAAGGTGACTATTTCAAATCATACAATGAGTTTTTCAGCAAATAAAATTTGTCCTCCATATTAAGTTCGATAAATCCCTCTATTTATCTCATATAGATTCAGTCCTCCAATTCATAATGTAGAAACAAAGTCTTCACATCAAATTGCTCAAGCACTAAATCTTACAAAACTACCATGTCTAACAAAACTAGAATCAAATTATACTTCACCATTGGAGAAAATATTTCATTGAAGTCGATTATGTCCCTTTGAGTAAAATCCTTTATAACTAGTCTTACCTTGAACCGAGATGCCTCAACCCCTAGATTACCTTCATTTTTCTTTAACACCCATTTGTTGTCTACTACCTTCTATCTTTTTGGAAAATCAACAAACCTCCATATTTGATTCTTATGAAGAGATTCAATCTTTTCCTCCATAGCACTAATCTACCGATCTTCTTTTGAACTCATTATAGCTTCTCTATCGCTACGAGGTTCCTGCATCTCAACTTCTTCTTCAACTGACATATCATATGAAACTAGATTCGCATACCTTTTTGGAAGTTTAATATCTCTTATTTCTTTGCCCAATGTTATGCTATAATTTTATTGTTTTGGTTTGGGCACATCATCGTCACTATTATCTGATGATGGTTGTATACCTCATTATTCTAGATCCTTCTCAAAACCACTAGAATTATTGGACCTGCTAGGACCTAATTATAGTTCAAGCTCCACCTGTTTACTCACAACCGATCCTGATTCGACCATTTCTCCTACTTTTTCTGATTGTCTATTGAAACAAACTCGTTAAAAGTCGCGTCCCTACTAATGAGAAAACGTGGAGACTTTGGAGATGTAACCCATAACCTATATCATTTCACTCTAGTAGCACATCATAGAAATATGCTCCTCTTTTCCCTTGACTCAAGCTTACCACCTCTCACAGAGTATAGACAGGACAACCAAATACCCTAAAATATCAGTAATCAGCCGACGATCGAAACCAAATCTCAAAAAAGGTTTTACAATCAATAGTCGTTGACGAAGACCAATTGACAAAGTAACGCACTGATTAATAACTTCAGCCCAAAAATTCTTTTCCACACCAGAATGCAAGAGCATGCTTCATGTCTTGTCACAAATAGTTCTGTTCATTTTTTTGCAACGCCATTATGTTGTAGAATATTAGAACAAGTGAGATATCACACTATTCCCCCAGCTTCGTAGAAGTTGTTGAGCTCACGACTGAATAAATTCTAACTCATTAAGACGTTCGAGTTTCCTTCATGTTTGCTTCTCAATCATCTTCTTTGATTTGAAAAACGTTGAATATGCCTCATCTTTCATTTTTCAGAAAGTAAACCCACACCATCCTTGAATAATCATCGATCAAACTCATGTAGTATATGGCTTCATTCTTCGATGGAATTTTGTTTAGGCCCCAAAGGTATGAGTGAATATAGTCCACTGTCCTTTAGTCTTTCTTACAGCCGATTTGCTGAATTTGACTCTAGTTTGTTTACCAAACACAATGCTCACAAAATCCCAATGATTTTATTTTGCAATATTTCAACAAATCTGTCTTTCCCAAAATAGCTAATCCTTTGTCACTCATGTCACTAAGATGCCAATGGCACAACTTATTTTAATCCTCCTTACTTTGGCTATTACTCCATTATAATGCTACTGCAATATCGCCCATAACAAGACTCCCCTAGAGAATGTAAATCTCATTCTGTAAACTCCCTTTCATACACACCATTTGGCCTTTTGCCACTTTGATTACACCGTCTTCTGCACGATACTTGTAACCCTGGGAGACTAGTATCCCAAGACAGATCAAGTTTCTCTTTAAACAAGAAGCATGCCAGCATGTCATGATTCTAAGAACCCAATTTTTTTCCTTTGAAAACTAAAACAACTCTAAAAAATAGTCATATTGGGTTGTCTCTCAATCACCACTTAATTTAATGTCACAAGCTTGATTAAATTTATCGTTATTTTCTAGGAGG
The DNA here is from genome assembly GCA_036936605.1 of Limnanthes douglasii subsp. nivea. Classification (NCBI taxonomy): domain Eukaryota; kingdom Viridiplantae; phylum Streptophyta; class Magnoliopsida; order Brassicales; family Limnanthaceae; genus Limnanthes; species Limnanthes douglasii. Next base: position 178,728 of record JAUPFV010000004.1, on the reverse strand, counting down.
TTTATAATTTATATATGTAGTCACACGTTCCACGTCATCATGACAATCATTTCAACTTTGGACCAAGAGTCTTAATTGTCGCTATCATTTTACTTGTTTAATATTTTATTGTTTACAACTACTGAGTACATCTTCTTATCATCTATCGACCAATATATTCTTGAATTTACACTTTTGAGCTTTGAAATTAAAGATGTTTTCACTCCGAGATTAAGTAAAATATTTAAAATTTTCCACTTTAATCCTCAAATTAATCGAAATACCTATTTCATATTTTCAATACATTTATTTAGGACGTATTTCATACTTGGATTCATCTCTTCAATTTGATGAATTGCAATTATGATATGAACTTTCTTTTATTTTGCATAGGTTTTGTTTGATATAAACTCGGGAAGTTGAGATACCTCTATGATGTTTGATAACATATTATATTTCCACTAGCTACTTATAGCGTGGTTTGATAGTTAGATATTAAACTACCTTAAAATATATTAGACTAGAAGACAAATTGGTAGTTCAGGAGAAGGACATCTGCGTAATAAATCATTTAATCTTTCTCATGTGTTATAAAAAAATCCATATGATCTTGATAAAAACTTTAGATAATATTTTGTGATTTAACTATCAAGGATAAACAATACTTCATGAGTAACATTCGTACTACATTATTCCAAGTGGAGAATATATATATATATAAAGAGTAGTAAAATAAACAAAATCTTACCTTAATAGCGAATAGAGAATTGGACCATACGTAATTTAATTGTTTTTTATGAGGCTCCAATGAATTGTAAATATTGTAAATTAACTAAATCTACAATGTTATATCTGGAGGCTTTGAACAGTACATCGTCCCTCGACTATCGCGTTTGGTGGCAGATAGTCCCTTGATTTTCAAATGTCCGTTGACAGTCCCTGAACTATCACGTTTGGATAAAGTTAGTCCTTCAGATCCTCTGATTCATGAGAGGCTGCCACATGTCACCATAGTCCCCAGATTTTTGTATCACCACTAGTCCCTTGAGTTTAGATCACGCCCAAAATGTAGAATATTACAGATAACTAAACTCAAAGGACTAGTGGTGATACAAAAATCTGGGGACTATAGTGACACGTGGCAGCCTCTCATGGATCAGAGGATCTGGTGGACTAACTTTATCCAAACGCAATAGTCCAGGGACTGTCAACGGACATTTGAAAGTCAAGGGATTATCTGCCACCAAACGCGATAGTCGATGGACGATTTACTGTTCAATGCCTATATCTGGATCTTGATTTAGTTTTCCTACAAGGTTATAATATACTGAAGAAACTTAACATAAGTTATATTGTTAGTCTTTGGATCATAATTATTGTTAATCATAGGATTGAGCTTAGCAAACATAGTATCAAATTATTTTGACAAATCGGTACGGGGTTTGACCCACTCAATATTATGAGAAATTAGTTTGTTATTCAAAGTAAGTTGTTCAATACTTTAAGTAACTAATTTTATTTTATTGGAAATTAACTATGAATTTCCTTTTTTAAAGCATCTTTCTTAGTAGTTTGTTTCTTTAAAATTGTATATCCTCTTTAAAATTTGTCTAAATCGTCATTAATTTCTATAATAGATCTAAATAGTATGGTTTCTCATTTATTATTTTATATTGTCTGAATATCTGATAAGTTCATTGACCAATATGCAAGCATCATTGGATTATGGTCACTCTGAAAGGTAGGTACAAAAAAAGAGGGGGATAAGCGAAGTATTTATCGATAACAAGTTGGGGTCAAGTTGAAGTGACAAATTAAAGCTCAAGTTTCCCTTGCCAGATGAGTCATACTCATAGAATTGTAATGTGACAAATCGGGGAAGTATTAGAGTTGACGAGTCATCAATAATACTGGACATGGAACGCTTATGGAGCCAGGTCGTTGACGATGACATATAGGAGATGCTAATTGGTTCTCTAAGGAATTTTGTTTATAAAAAGTTTGTGAAGTAGCATTGAGAGTGTTACGTGGGTTGGTTTTATGAGTTGAAGTACTCAAAAAAGCTTCAAATTTTCCTTTGTCATCATCAGAACTTAGTTTTGGAGCTGCACAAGGTTTGATAATTTTTAATTTTACCTTTTTGTTGACGAGAGGGTGTGTAGAAGTTTTTTCTTAAATAGCAGGACATCGAGTGAGAATGATAGGAGTATTTTTACGATAGAATATTGACCATAAGTAGAAGACTCATGTCTGTTATGACACGGGACGTCATGGAAAACAAGAGTTTTCTTCTTAATACTAACATATGTTTGTTATAAGCATATGTGTTATTTTAAGGGCTTCATCAATTTTAGATCTTTTCTTCTTTATAGCAGCATGGTTCAAATCAGATATTTTTAGACCCATTTTCCCAATAACTCCCTTATCTTGTCTTATGAGTATTCATCATTTTTTCATAGGACGTTATTCAGATGGTGTAGGATTTTCTTGAGTAATGGGCTTATTAACATTTCGACGAGCAGGGTTTACTATAATTATATTTATTTTGATTTTTTGAACGAGGACATCTTCTGAATTTTCAAATTTGTTACCTTGTAAAGAGATGATCATCATCATGAGTTTGCTTGCTAGGATAGGCACCATCGACATCTTTTGGCACTTTCTTCCTAAGAACTTTAAAACAATGTTCAGTTTGGTCTTGGTTATGGAATCTTTGAAGCATTAAAATCCTAATGTTTTCAAGTGTAGCATCCGATCCACATTTAGTTAAACTAATCTTTCCATTTGGTGTCATTTTAAGTTCGTTGGTATGCCAAAAACCAGTTAGTATAATATTTTTGATTGTGAATAGATAATAAAAATCTAAAAACCAAATCGAATACACTGTAACATGTAAACATGAAAAATGATTTATACTAAATTCATCAGAAAAGTTTTTGAAGACTTGTTGGTATTGATTTGACTATGTAAGAAAAAACAATATTTTTATGAGAATATAACAAGTTGAAAGGAAAACAAAAACAAAAACAGAGAGATCATATTTTACGTGCAGTCATCCAATATCTTTCAACTTGGTCATATTCACAGTTAGCATTTCAATATTCCAGTTCTCCGTTACAAAATTAGAGAAATGTTTCCAAACATTAATAGACAAATGAACGTTGGAAATTTTATTATCATATTTGATACTTATAAAGTAGAAAGAGTTGTTTGTATATTTGAAAATGTCAATGTTGTTTAAGATGTCTGAAAGACCAATATGTATTTCTAGGATTTTTAAATTAAGTAACAAACTGAGAAAGGTACGCCACCTATTGACAACTAGTTGAATGAGACAAATACTGATATAACTAAAACATTCTTGAACAAAACTAGGAAGGGAAAATCAAAGTTCTCAGTGAAATACAGAAGTAAAGAAACACATGGTGTCTTCTTCATCTTGATGGGGTAATTCACTAGGACTAGAAAGTGGAGTAAAAAGATCATTAGGAAAACCATATATAAATCTAAATTTTTTATATAAATCATGTATATTTTAGAAGTTGAGATAAAGAGACAGATTCCGACAAACTTCAGAGTTAGTCAATAGCTAATACCTTCATCCTCAGTTGTTAATCGTTTGACGATTAAATAACGTTTGTGCGAATATCAATAAAGACGTAGATCAAAAGCGGTATACGTACTGATGCAAACTTGGACCACTATTAACTATCCATTTATAAAGATTCAAAATAAGGTACATATTTCATCTACGAATAAAAAATCATGTTTTCCATGGATCCTACGATTAAGGTTCAGTTTTTATTGCTTTATATACGTTCTTCGGTTGCTTTCATAATAAAACCTTAACGGTTGTATTAGAGCTACATGTGAACCGTTTTAATTTGGCTATGTGTTTATCATATTTTAAAATACTTGATATATGTAATTTTCCATTATGTTATATGTAATCTGCTATGATTGTTATATGTAATCTGTCATAATGTAATACTCTGTCATGATTGATATATGTATATTTTGTTTTTATATAGTGTATGTATAATCATATGATGGTTATACGATATGTATGTATATGATAGGTGATATACAGATAGAAATGATCCATCAAAATTGTTGCGGGATAGATGAATCACATAAGATGTCGAAATATGATTAAATTATTTTACAATGAATAAGGTTTTATGGATTATTCTATATCCGTTTGGAACGCATAATAAAAGATTATGAAATTCTTTTGTTTATTAAACACATAATTAAATATAAATTATTGATATTTTGAGAAAGCAAGATTTTGTGAATAACTGTTACTTTATAAAAATAAGGATATGAAGTGAGACCTCTTAACATTCCTTCTCCCCGATCTAAGAACTAACCAATTAATAAATATTGATTTGAAATATATCTTTCAAGAAAAATTGATAATCCATTTATGATGTGATCATGGTCATTAGCGTTGAATAAATCTTTTAGTAAAATATTTAATTTAATCAATCTATTTTCTAATAAATAACCATCATCAATACCTAGATCTATATGAAATGGTCTGCCAAAACCGAGTACTCTTGTTTATCATTGCGTTTAACTTAACTAAGTCACCGCAATAGGATTAGAAACTTAGAAGCATATAGTTTAGTGAAGATATATTTTAAAGATAAGAACAAATGTTGTTCATCAAACTATACAAGAGTTATGTATGATACAATTAACAACTATTGTCTACCTAAAGAGTTATCTTTTAGGAGAAAAGCCAAAGCTAATATAAAAGATGACGAACTATAGATCTTGGATGGGTATACATTTTTATAAGAAACACTTTCTAAATTAATAGTAAGCGTTATAACAGTGAGATGTTTAATGTAAATATGATATAATATTTACATATTATGTATTTAAATAGCGTAGATATAAAATGAAAAAAAAAACACAAACAACCTCTTTGTGTGATAAATGGTTAAGAAGGAAAAGCTGACATGAACAAACTTCCTTAACTAGCATAGAAATTTGAAGATTGTACCCACGAGGGGCAAACTATCTATATCATTGAAACAACTCATCATGCTCTTCCAAGTGAAAATGCTACTCTTAATAAAAAAATCTTTTCATAAGTATATTGATAATGTGATCGATGTTGCAAGTCTCATACTTGTTACCATGAGTATCAAGCTTTAAAAATATAATGATCACATCGATGCTTATAGAATGATTAAAAAGCTTCAATATTTAAAAGACAAGTTCGCAAAGAAAGGTTCGATACAAGAAATGTACTATATAGTTAGGATGAGGAAGAGCGTGACTCGGTTCAACCATGCTTTCTAAAGATAATCTCTTACACCGAGTATCTTGAAACTTTGGGTTTCCAGATTGGTCAAGAAACTTAGGTTGAATTAATCTTGGAATCTTTGAAAATTATTTTTTCTTGTTGCTATAAACTATAATATGAGTGGGATAGAAAAAAAATTATTGAAGTGTTGGTAATGTTAAAAAATGCTTTGACCAACAGTGCAAGCATTGGACCTGCTCTCATTTTAATGGTGGGAAAACGATAATGTCAAAGATAAAATAAAATGGAAGGTAAATAAGAAGAAAATTAGATCTAATTCTGCTCCATATCAAAGGCTAATACCGAACAGGCTTTAAAGCATAAAAGTGGTGTTGTTAAGGTGGAGTGTTACTAGTGTCGCTAAGGTTGAGTGTCACTAATGTCAAAAATTCATTGGAATAAAAAATATTATGCTTATTTAGAAGATCTGAAGAAGAAGAAAGATGACAAAGATGAAGCTTTTGTCATAGGTATATATGTTTTAAAGGTCAATTTATCGACTTTTACATCTTTGGTATTGGATATCGATATAGTTCTCACATTTTTACACGTGTCAAATGAACTAAAAAAGAATATGAATTTGGCAAAGGGAGATGTCAATATATGCGTTATCAACGGAAAAAAAACTACAGTAGTTGTACATCTGTACTATAGTCTTCACTGCATCCTTCACCAAATACTATGGGGGATACACATCCATATCAACCATATCCAACAAAAAGTAAAGTATGCCGAAGAGGCAGGTAACATCCTAGCAGCCTACTAATTATTAACTATACTATTTTCCTTTGGCAAAATAGAGCTTTTTTCCTCAAGGGAGATTTTGGCTGACAAAGGTTTTTAACGAGGCATGAATAATTTAGTATGAACCAAGTTGGATTCGTCTCCAAAAATAGTTCGGCTAGGAAAATTAATATGACTAAGCCTTATGATTTTCGGAGTCTAGCCGACATGGCTGGCATAGTGTCTTCGACATGATCAACAACACTTTAGCAAAAAAGGTGAATAAAGACAAAGCTATGACAACTGACAAAATAAACGCGAGTAAGCTCCCTCAAAAACATAGAAAATTACACTATCCACATATTATATGCAATTATTATATGGTCCTTAAGTTTCGCTACACTCCAACTCAAGGACTACAGGGGGACACCCGATGAGGCAATTTCCCACATAGAATATCCGGATAAAAATACAATTTATTTATATTTTAATTAGACATTTATTGTTATACATTTATTATTTATATTCTGTAACGAATATAAATAAATAAATAAATAAATTTAAACGTTTGTAATGAATAGGAAATTAGAATGGAACATTATTTTATTTTAAACGATTTATTTATATTTATATCTTGTAACGGATGTAAATAATAAATGAAACATTAAAACATCTTTGTACAGCTCCTATAAATAGGAGCTCACTTTGATATTTAAAGCATCTCAAAATATATACAATAATACAATTATATATTTTTCTTCACCTTCTCTCTAAATTTCTTTCTCTTTTTTATTTTTTTCTATTAAAATGATTTAAATGATTTGATAGTATTTTTACCCTAACAATCATGTTATTCAGATAAAATCTTTTAATATTCCTGTTTACCCAAACACTGCAATAGTAGTCTACTTAAATACTTTTTGTATAATACGCCATCTAATACAACATATCCATGAGCCTTGTATTGTAACCTTTGAGCTAGCTTTACACCTTGAGGTAACGTACCTCTAAGTAAACAATTGATGACATCACTCCGTCAATCACCTCGAATTACATTTGGGCTAACAAACACTTTTTCAGCATATTTACATTATTATGATTGTGTCAAAATCTAAGGGATTTTATGTAATAATATACATGGATACTCATGTGTCCAAGAAATTGTTGCTAGACAATCATCAATGGTATTATCTTCTCGGTTAATATGCTCAACAATCACTTTATCGCCCCAAAAGTGGTATACAAGTTGGTGGTGCTTATAAGCTTGTTACAAAAAGATCATATGTTCAACCCCATCTACAAACGTTTTCTTGGTTTAAGCATGACATCTTGTGTGGTTTACCTTTTGGAGTTGGTTTGTAGCCTATCACGACAGACTTCGTTGAGTAGCGACTGCGGTTTTCCTCCGAAGAAAAAAAAACAAAAAAAAAACAAAAAAAAAACAAAAAAAAAACAAAAAAAAAACAAAAAAAAAACAAAAAAAAACAAAAAAAACAAAAAAAAAAAACAATCACTTTACTGAACAAAAGAGTTAAGCTTCAAAGCACAAGTAGATATAAAATTAACTGTCATATGATTTGCCACTAACTACGAATTTGTCTCCACATAGAGTGTTATTTAACCTTAAATCAACTAATATAGCTTTGTATGCTTGAAAGTCTTAAATCAACTAATATTGCCTCGTTATTCGGCTCATGAAAACAAAATCGAATAGCTTGGTACATAACTTCTCCAGAAGGAGCAATAAATCGAACCCCTGCACTTGATCCCAATATGCTACAACCACGATCAGTTCGGACCACTGACGTTTAAACTTCTGGAATTAAATCTTTAACTATCCCTTCGTCTGATCGACTTGAATGAAATTCGACCATAAAATATGTTAAAGTTTGAGCTTTAATTGTTGTTTGAGGAGAAAAATTGATATCAAAGTTTCCTAACTCTACTGACCATTCGGTCATTCTACCAGAAATATCTGGTCGTTGTAACACGTTTTGTAGTGGAAAAGAAGTTCGAACAATAATGGTATGAGTTTGAAAATAAGGGCGCATCTTTCTAGTAGCCACCAGTGAAATTAACCGATCCGGATCTACGTCTAAATATTTTGAGGTTGCATCAAAATTATCACATTTAGAATCCGGAATCATCAATGCACTTTCTTGCTTCGAATTTGAATTAGCAATCTGTTATGTTGACATACTCGGTTTTTTTTAACCTAGTTCTTTGTTCTTTAACAAAAGATGTTAACTTTCCATTTTCAATCAGAATATGTATCTCCCTCTTAAAGCTATACAGTTTGTAGTGTCATGCTCAATATCATTATGATACTTGCAAACCTTATTATTGCGCTCTATTCTTGGTCTGTTTATAGGAGCCGACTTTCAAAAGTTTACATGACCTTTAGACTTCTACAACATAGCAGCTACATTCTCACTCAAGTCTGCATAATACTCTAGTCTTATTCACTGATTTGGTTTTGGTCTATAAGATTGATAACCTGTAATTTAGGTTTGAAACCTTCCTGTTCGATGAGGCAAATTATTGTTGACCCTCGGATGAGGTGGTTGATAATTCGAGGATTACCTTGACTCTCTTGACTAGCGAATACCTGCCCCAAACTCTTTTGAGTATAACTTGTTCCTCCTCAAACTCTAGTTGACTATTCTACTTTAATTTGTTCTTCGACTTGAGCCATCAATGCCCCAAAAGTTAGTGCCCTTTTTTTTATTGTTTCCTTTGGTAAATCACATGAAAATAAATCGTGTTTGAAAGTTGCTATAAAACCTAGCTCTTCACAATCATCCAGCCATACTTTTGCTAACATAAAACACTTAGTACAATCTTTCAGGTTTTCACCCATAACTTGTTTACAATCTTTCATCGTTTCGTCATTAGCTCGCATTTCTTTGCTTCCCAAAAATTGTCTCCAATTATCCCTATTGTGTAACAGATATTGCTACTAAGCCTTGACGCCTGTATATAAAGGCCAAGGCTGAAGTTGGCACTTATGATATATTTATTTTGAGCAAACTATTTCTTCTTCCGTTTTTGTTTTCTCTCTCTAAAATTAATCTTACTTTCTCTCTCAAGAACCAAAAGTTATATAGGGACTGGTTTTATCTTTTTGAAGATTTTATGAATAATTGACGGCTAAAAACCTTGGTTAGCCACCGGACTTTATCATGTGTATAAAAAATGCCACTGATATTTTTTTTTTGGCATCAAAAAAATCATTTTTGTTGGTTTCATTTTCATATGTGGTCACTTTTGTTTGTCTGGATTTGCATCTGTGGTCACCCATAAGTGACCATAGATGTAACAAAAAGTCAACAAAAGTGGCCGTTTTGATACAAAAAAACATCAATGGCATATTTGATACACATGACAAAGTCTGATGACTAACCAAGATTGTTATGAATAATTCACACATTCTTTCCTACCCTGTTGGCACATAGAAGTTTTAATGAAGTTTCATGTAAATATTTGAAAGTGTTAATAAAACTCTTTTTTGGCCAATGGTTGTTTAAGCATGAATATTTAAATTATTTTGGTTACTAGTCAAAGACTGATCATCTTTGAAGTTAACCAAGAATAAGTTTTTTAAAGTGTTATACGTTTATTATAAACACTTTTCGAAGAAACAACCATATTTGAAGTGCTACATTCTATGAATGCATTATAGTTTTTGAAGTTCTACATTCTCTAAACCACAAATTGTTCGAAGTGCTACGTTCTCTAAAGCACTAAATTTTCAAAGTGCTGCAGTTTCTAAACCCATTTTATTATTCAAAGGTTTACGTTTAATATATGCTTTATTTATGTTTAAGGTATTATGTGGCATATTTTACATTTTGAAGTAAATGTAACTTGGCTTATAAATTTATAAATTTTTAAAGTAAGAAAATAATAATACTAGAAAACAAATTAATGATGCATTAAATTAAATGTGATGGATACAAATCATTTTTAAATGATAAGTAGATACGCATTCACAAAAATCAAGTCACCTTATGTAAAAGGATGACATAAACAAAAAACAAAGGAGAAACATTCATAAAATCATTTTTTTTGAGAGTCATCTTCGGAAGATTCTCCCTGCTCAGAGGTACTTTCTTTTGTCTCTACTTCTTCAGAATACTCGTTAGGAACAAGATCAAAAGATTCACTGGGTTGATTCTCGATAGGAATTTACTCCCAGAAGATGGATAGATCGGCCTTTAGAAATGTAGCATGGACTTCATAAAGCAGATTGATATTTCTTTGCTACTTGGCCTTCTTAATGGCAGATAGCATGTCTTTTCCATATTCGGTTTCAGCAACCTCTACAACATTTTTTTTCTCTAATTCAAACTTGGTGTTAAGAGTTGGCAGATCATTCACTAGATTCACTTTTTCTTCTTCACTATTTTTATAGACTCTTGAAAATTGGAACATTTTTGTTTCTTCTGGGAGATGGCTTGTGCATGTTTGGCCATGAGTTATTTTATTTTAGTTTGATGTGATGTTTTAGCTCCTTCACTTTTTCTTAATGATCAGAGCATAGATGCCGTCTAAGGTGAATGGATCATTGGATGAGTTCTGATCTGCTAGATTGGAATTCATAAAAAAAATGTTGTTTATCTTCTTTTCTGTTGTAATAAGTTTTTTGTATCGGATCTTGTCCTTGGCCATGGTTTCAAGATGGCTTCAAGCACAATCTACTTCTTTGCACAACTTATGTGATGTAGCTCCAAAATCGGGGAATGGTTGCAAAGCAACTGTGAATTATTTGGATGGTTCAACAAGGGTATGAATCTTTGGTTAATAAAATATATAAAGGCATAAGATGAAGGTGGCAAGAGAGTTTCTAACCTTGTCAATTCAGAAAGATGAGGGGCAATAACCTGATAGTCAAATCGTTGAAATTAGTTTTCTGTATTGATGAAATTATTAGGACCATAACATTGAAGTTCATCTTCTTGTTCATCAGCCTCGAAAAAATGCATTTCCTAAGGGGTTTTTGCAGCCTTCTTTTTTGCCCTTCTCTGCGTTGGTATTTTGGAGGCGATTTTTTTTCTTTTTTGAAGAAACTATCTTCTTCCACTTCGGACATGGCCCCACCTCAGTTTCCTCTTCTATAGTAGGAAATCTGTTTTCAGTTGTCTTTCTTTTCACCTTTGATTGTGGCATCAGATTCTCAGAGAGAGTAGCACTAGATGTACTAGTTGTTTTTTTTATTCTTTTTCTATTTCTTCGTCAAGGGAATGTAGTTGTCTGATTTGTCCCAGACTGGGAGATACACCCTTCTATCATGGGTCACTAGTATTTTAACAACCAAAATTGGATTTAGGAGCTCTATCAGATTTTCGGCAAGGTCAGCACCTAATATGATCCTCCATAGATGGCTGTTTATAAACTGATGGGCTTGAAGGCTGAGTGGAACCCGTTTCCCCTTTCTTTTTCTGCCCAAGTAGCCAGTTTAGTAAAATATTCATTTGAATCCTTTCAGTGAAGTTTTGTATCGCCTCGAAATTTCTGGGAACAAGACACAAAGTAGTGAGAAGTTAAAATAAATTATTCAAAACAAAGTATAAGTAAATAAATGGAAATCCAAATGACATATTGTTACTCTTTAAGACGAGGTTAAGTCGTGATGGGTTCTCCTCGGATATATCTTTTTGTTTTCTCATGCCTCCAATATGAAGACAAATTTTTGTTTCCAAAATTAGGCTGCCTCGAGTAAGTCATCGATAATCTTGAGGTTATTATCAAATGTGAGATAATAAAAAGTTAGAACAGGTCCCTTCGAAAGTTTCGTCAAGGCAATGAAGTCTTGAATAGAAAGAGGAATTTGGGAAAGTCTAGAGGCCATGATCACTGACAAGAGGGTGAACCACGTATTTGGTGTGGCTTGTGTGAGGACAGGTCTAAGATTTCAAAGTGCTACACTATCATTGGGTCCAGTGGGAATCGAAGCCCCAATTAATGATCTCATGATATACCACCAACTCGCCCTTTCTATAGTCTAGTGGAGTGTCCTCCTCTTTTGGAACTCGAAGTGTGATATTTTCTTGCATCCCCAATTGTTCTTTCAGAATCGCAACTTGGGACTCTAGGTAGTAGGTGTATGGTATATTTTTATAACGCCATGACGTATTTGGGGAGGAGTGGTTTCAAATTTCGCCAACTGAAGCAGCAAGCTCTTCGGGAAGTTCAATATGAGTTTTTTTTTTCCTTCCTCTTATCCCTGATGGTCTTTTTTTAAACATGCTTAACCTTTCAATTGTTAGTATCTTTCGAGGAGTTATCCTCATTTTCAACTTTGGTCTCTTTCAAAGCATCATCATCAATTTCAGCCTCGACATTTGATTGAGTAGCTTCAGAATCATCTTCTTTCTCAGAAGATTCATCAATAAGTTATGGTGGATTTGATGTCGAAGTTGGTTCCCTTTATTTTTTATTTGAGGGATTTTGTTTAAATTCTGTAGTTGTCTCAACCACTTCCCTCAGAGGAGGAGAAGATGGTAATGGGTTAGTCGAAGTATTTTGGGTAGCAGAGGGTGAAGTGTTGTCAGCATCGTCTCTCACAACTATAAAGCTTTTTTATTGGGAAAGCTTTTTGGTTGGCGAGATTTTTGGACTTGAGGAGTCTCTTTGCGTAGTTGTCAAGAAAATGAAGTTTTGTTTACCTTTTTGTAGAAAATGTGGTATGAGTTACTTTATGGTGGATTCGAAGATTGGGTGTTGTAGAAGAGATTCGAGATGGTGACGTTAGAGGTAAGTTTGGAGATGTCGTTGTTTCTGAGTTAGATGAATGAGGAAACACATGAGAACTTTGGTCTGGATTAAAATTATCGCAGTGTATCATTTCGTTGGAGAATAAATAGTGTTATTTATTAATCCAACTACTCTATAGTATTTCGCCCTCATACTAATGCAGAAGTAGTCGTAAGCACCAAAAACCTTGTTCTTATAATTTGGAGAAATTGATTTTTGAGTTTTTTGGTTCTTGGATACTTTAGCATAAATTGATTTGAAGATTGGATGGTGAGTTTGAGTTTTCTTGTGGTGGTAGCTAAGATATTGAAGATTCAGATGAAGGTAGCCAAGAATTTTCTGGTTTAAATGTCTCTCTCTCTATCTCTTTAAAACGATGTTTGTGAAGGAAACAACTCTTCATGAGAATATATATAGAGTGAAAAGAAGATTAAAAAATATTTGAGAAGTGGACGAGGTGGAAGGAGTGATTCGGTAGAATCTGAAATAGTTGTGTAAAGAGAGGAGTTTGACACCTGCTACATGTCAGGCCTAGGGGCAGATCTACTACCTAGTGAATCATCACACTTTGTAGTTTCGCTCCAAATGTTACTGACCGTTGGGGGAAACTAGTTCATATTTACATATGAAACGATTTGAATTACTAACAAAAGATTGAGTTATTTTCGAGGTTATTGTATCTAAGGTTCTATTTAAGGGCGCGAAATATGTTTGAAACACTATCAAAGGATTAGTTGATTTCGAAGTGACTATTTCGAGGGGATTATTCGAGGATATAAGGTGTATAACTAAAAATCTTGAAACAACATATGTTTCCATACAAGTCAGACTTTGGCAAGATGGATTCATTTACTGAAGCAAATGTTTGTTGATATCTAGTTCTCATTCATTATCTTTCATAAGAACTAGAGGGGCTTATCATAAGGAAATGGAATATTAAGGGTCTAAATGTAATAAATAAAGACTTCAATAGTTAATAGATGGATTTTAGGTCTCATATAAGAATGAGGGACCAATGTGTAATTATCTCTATTTTGTAACCAATACTATTACTAAGTCTTGGCGCCTATATATAAAGGACAAGGCTGAAGTTGACACTTTTGATATATTTGTTTTAGCAAACTACTTCTTCTTTAGTTCTTGTTTTATCTCTCTAAAATTGATCATATTATCTCTCGTATCAGGATCTTACATTCCATCAAACGTTTCTACTTTTAAAATGTCAAAACGCCTTGGTAAATGAATCGACCTTATCTTAGCAGAAAAAAGACAGTTCATTTAATCTACTCCTTGGATATACTGATTATCCCCCTCTGATCCCATTACCGCATTCACGTTTTAATCTGTTGTATCAATGTACTGATTAAATTCATCATCTTCACAGTATGAAGCTCCCCCCACATGTCGAGGTTCAATATTGTTTTTTGGCTTATACTATTTTTATGACTTTCGATGTCGACTCCTTTCTTTTTTCAAAGAACCTTAATGATTTTCTTGTCCAAACAAACGTTCCTTGGAATTTGAACTTGAAATTCACTATCACTAGACGAAATATACCGTTGTTTATCTTTTATGTCTCTCTCCGAAGAACGGTGCTCTTTGTCTGATTGAAAGTGTGATTTCTTAAGATCTCTTCGAATCCGATGATCTAGATAAGATTTGAAGAGTTTTAGAATAACTGGAAGGGTAATTTTATGTGACGAGAATCTTTTAGTGTCAAAGTAATCTTTAGGTTCTTTGTTGAATCGCACGTTTAGACAGAGAAAGTAAGATTTAGATTAAGTAGAGAGAGAAAGTAATATAATATTAAATCTTGGAATCTGTGAAGCGTGTGTGGTCCTTTTATAGTACAATTGTGGGTCCCACATGCTTTAATTCCCACTTATTACATCTTTGATCCCTATATCCTTTTACCTTTCCATAATGGCTACCTCTATTGTAATCTATACAATTTTTCCATATTCCAACTTCTTCTTTACAATTCTTTCCCAATAAGACTATTTTTTTCCAATTCTTTCCCAATAAGACTATTTCTTTACAATTCTTTCCCAATAAGATTATTTATTTACAATTCTTTCCCAATAAGACTATTTCTTTACAATTCTTTCCCATGTCTTTTATTCTCCCTCAGCAGTAGCCGCCAAGTCCAAGTAAAAGTACTTTTACTGGGACTTTGAAGAAGTCTCCACTATTCATTTCAATCCTCTTCGGACATTTACTTCCTCGAATATACTCTTCTCGGATAATTCATCTTCAGATGCAAAATTTCTCTTCAAAAATGCTCTTTCGCGGGTATCTTTTCTTCGAGCAACTCACCTCGAACTTTCGAATGCAAAATGTTTCTTCGAAAAGACGACCTACTAATCAGTAGCCCCACAACCCTTGCAATATCTTAGTAACATGCGCCCCTCGGAACTAACTGTGTCAGCACACCATAGCTTTTAATACGAGGCTAAGTAGGTTGCAAGGATTGATTCAAAAAAGTATGACGTCAACAGTCGCAAATGTTTGTCAGCATATCTTTTTAGAGATCGTTTCCTATTCCCAAAACATTATCTTACTCGATAACCTCTGCATCTTCCCCCACGTTTTTTGTATCAATAAATTGTGCACCTATATTACCCATAATGCCTCTAGGCAAACAATAAAAAATGTCCTCAGGCCTGATTTATCCTAAAAGCCCATCGCTCTCTATAAATACTGACCCCCTTTTCTGATCATTCCAACCTTTTTACTCCAAACTTTTCTAGAGAGAGAAAAATGGCTACCAAACCCCGTCGGATTCATGAGTGGCTGATGATCAGTAAAAACTTTCACGAGAGAGTTGTTGCTGGAGAATACGTGCGGCCCCAACCCCAACCCTCTGTCACTACATTCTTTGGTTCCTGGCCTCCCCCAGAGAATTCTGATGCCATCATCCCCCTCGAAGTTGCAAAGTAGAGTCTTCATACTGATTTCAACCCCATCGACCTCATAGGAAAATATAAACAACACAAACATTCCTCCGGGAAAAGAAAAAGACATCACAAAGACAAGAAAAGTTTGCAGGAGCGGAAACGTGCCAAAGATACGCCCCTAGTCATTCGACAGCCCGTTGTGGCGGTAGCTATCGAGAGCCCTCCCCGGGTGGTTAACAGCCCTCCTCGAAAAAAGGACTTCGTCGAGTCCAGTCTGCCATCCACCCCCTCAATAACCGGGCATGGGACTCCTCGGCTTTCCCCTTCAAGGACAACCATTAATGAGGAGAATGTCCAAGAAATGCGGGATAAAATCATGGCTGCTAAGGGAAAAACAGTTGCCACAGTTCCCCTCGAACCAAAATCACCGGTGATGTCTTCGCTAGGTTCTTCGAGCCGGACAATTTCATCCCCCCAGACGATCTCCGAAGAGAAAGCTCGTTGGATTGCCCCAAAATTGAAGGGATATATCACGCTACCCTTAGAGCTGGATGCTATCGTTGGTCGCAACATTCGAGGCATCGAGAACAAAAATATGGTGGGCCTGTACAACATTAAATACAAGTATATTTCGCAATCCAAGGAGCCCATGCTGAGGACTCGTTGGTGCATTCCACCCTACATCTCGATCAGATTCCCTTTGGAAGGTGAGACACCTTTGTTAGTGAAAGATATTGATTTAGTAGTTTATACTGAGATCATGAATTAGGGGCTAAGGTATCCCTTAGAGCCTTTTTTCATCGAATATTTTGCTAGGATAAATCTTTGTTCCTCCCAGGTCGGCCCGAATATGTGGTTCACCCTGATGGCCTGTATAATGGCTTTAAGGATTTCAGGCCATGAATTTTCCTTAGAGCAGCTCATCGGACTGGTTGGTCTGGCGAATAATCCGTTTTCCCTTTCTATTCGTTGACCTTCAACCGAGGACAGAAGATCTTAAAAGATCTGCTAGAGGCCGATAAAAAATGGAGGAAACAATTTGTGTTCTTCTCCGGTCACTAGGAGACGGGGTCAGAAGCAACTCCCTCGAATCCTCACAAGATTTCTTTGATATGGACCAACAAATGTAAGCATATTTCAATTCATTTTACTCAACCTCCTCGAATATTGTTGTGCCAATAAAATATATGTTTGTTTTCGTTTTTGCAGCCATGGTTGGGTTGTCTAAGCCCTATACAGATTACGTGGAGGGTGCTACTGCTGTGTTCACCAAACTCCACCTGTGGGCCAAAGAACACTGGGAAAATCGATTCCATCTGTGCTTCACAGACAACAATCTGGCTAGGAGTCGATTGTGGAGGCTCAATCCCTTTGATCGGGTTAGCATGAGAGGACTAATGGCCCCTCCGTCTGAACAAGAAGTGATGAAGCGTGTGACCAAGAAAGACATAGTGATTTATCTTCCAAAGTGTTCTCGTGCTAAAAGCCACCTTGGTGAATCCGACGAGGAGGTATCCACCCAAGCTCTTCCCCTCGAAACCGAAAGAGTGCTTACTCAACAAGGACCGTCCTCTTCGGTAAATATTGGGATGACTGAGGAGACTCTTCCTGCGAAAAAACCGCTCCCACCGAGACATAAAAAACACTATAAGACAAAAGAGAGTCAAAAGTATATCATCCTAGAGCCCATTCGAGAATCATCCGAGGAGGCGAGAATATCAAATGACGCCCCCGAAAATCCGCAGGACGCTGATGTCCAAAATGAGTCCAATGAGCCAAAAAACGAGAGAGAGAGAGAGAGAGGAAAACTTGAGTCACACCCCCAACGTGCCCCTTGCTCAAGCTTCAAGTCCTGCCCCAACTGTGGGCGTCCCCGCACTTGCACCACTTCCTGTCCCTCACAGTTATCCTCCTAAGAGTGTTGACATAGATATTCTTGTTGGGGAGTGCTCAGATTTTGACCCCTCAGCGCTTGGTTCTCCCTCAAGCTCCGTCAAAATTCCACCTCACGACGAGTTTTCCTTGAATCTTCGCAGTCTGCTCCACGAGTCAGTTAATATGGGGAGGAAGATGCAACATCTCGAGGACCGAAAGAATCACTATAAGTTCAAGGCGTCGTTGGCTACTTCTCAACTCGAAGAGGCGAAGAAACAGCATGCTATTATAGAGAGTCAAGCATATGCGCTCTATGAACGGTTATCTGCCTCCGAAAGTTATGTGGTGATGCTTGAGAGGTACTGTTAAGAAGAGAGAGATCTTTACAAAAAGAAGACAGAGGCCCAAGAACAATTGTTGGCCGAATACCAAAAAGCACACCGCCTCGCATACCAATGATTCAACGACTGTGTTGCTGACTATAACAAAGTGAAAGAAGATCAGGATAAGTTGGCGAGGCGGATCGAGGATTTTCCGAGGCAGGTCGAGGATGAGAAAGAAAAAGAAGTGAATGCTTATGTGGCCAAGTGTACAAACAACTTGAATGCCCGGGATACTACAACTCGAGCAAGGCTGATCACCCAGATTCATGTTGAACACCATGAATATGATTTGGGGATTTTTTGGAAGCTTGTCGCCCCCAACCTTCGTCCTCCAAACATTATGGTGAGTGACAGCGAATAATCAAACACTAAAGAGAGCACCCCTTCGAAAAATTCTGACTAGGAAAAGATGTTATTCTATTGTGGCAATATTTGTGTATAAGTCCTTGTGAGGCAGTTTTTGTAAGTCGTCTCATGTTCGTCGAGAAGCGTTTTATTACTTGTATTTCCTCGAAGTTTTGTGTATGCCATAATTTGGAATGTTGATCGTCTAACTTATTAATTACCATACTTTTCATGTTTTTCAACTTGCGTTGAATGGTTGAGAAGAAATAATCCGGGGCACCAAAAAATTTGAGGAACAAGATGTTATGACCCAAACAATAGTTCAAGGTACCAAAAAAATGTAAATAGTTTGAAACGCCAAAACAATTCGAGGCACAAAATATTGTGACCCAAATAATAGTTCGAGGGACCAAAACAATTCGAGGCACAAAATTTTGTGACCCAAATAATAGTTCGAGGCACAAAATTTTGTGACCCAAATAATAGTTCGAGGCAAAAAATGCGTTGTGTTTAATAGCTCATAGGGACACCTCATTAAAACCTTCTTGTGCCTAATAGGGTAGAAACGAGTATGCCCTCACTGTTTTTCGTAAACCCGGAAAGATAAAAAATATACATAATACATGCTAACTTGTTCCTCACTCGAGGTACAACTTTAAATGTTCGATGTTCCATGGAAGCCTCAGACATCGCCCTTCCTTGTCTTTTAATCTGTAGGTTCCCTGTTTTACCTTCTACGTTACTTCATAGGGGCCCTCCCAATTTGGTCCTAATTTTCCAAAACTCTTCTCTTTAGTGTGTAGAAAGACTTTGCGTAATACTTTGTCCCCCACCTTAAAATCTCTGTACTTTACTTTAGAAGCGTATCTACTCCTCATTAGTGTCTGATAATGCAAAGACTTCAACTGTGCGCGTTGTCTTTTCTCCTCAACCAAATCCAATTCCAAGGCTATGCTTTGGTTATTCAACTTTTCAGTATAGGTTGCCACACGAAATGATGGGAAAGCCAACTCCGAAGGGAGGACTGCATCCATGCCATATACTAAGGCAAATGGAGACGCCTCAGTGGTAGTTCGAGGCGTTGTTCTATAAGCCCATAACACTTCTTATAAATAATCATGCCATCTTCCTGCCTTAACTTCTAGATTCTTTTTCAAACCATCCAGAATTATCCGGTTAGTCACCTCCACCTGACCATTAGCCTGGGGATGAAATGGGGCAGAAAAACATTGTCATATGCCTCTGGAAAAACAAAATCTCTTGAACTCTTTGTTGTCGAACTGAGGCCCATTATCCGTTGTGATTTGTATGAAGACCCCAAAACGATAGGAAATATTGAAAATAATAAACTTGATAACATCTTTCGCTTTCGTCCCTGCTAGAGGTTCTGCTTCCACCCACTTAGAAAAATAATACACTGCCATAATTATAGTCTGTCTGCCTCCAGTTGCCATTGTTAAGGGTCCAACTAAGTCAATGCCTCATCAATATAATGGAACGGCTTCTGCAATTCTCTCCAAGAATACCCCAGGTCTGTGGATTATGTTCGCATAGCGCTAACATGTGTCACACCGCTTTACCAATTCTTTCGTATCGGAAGAGATAGTCGGCCAATGATAGCCAGCTAAAAACACCCGTCGCATTAATGTCTTATATTAACAATGAGCCGATCCTTCCCCATCGTGAAATTCTGACAGGATAAATTACGACTCGTCCTTGTCCAGACACCTTAATAATGGTCGGGTCAAAGATTTCTCATACAAAACGCCTCCCAATGCGATGTAGCCATGAGACTTAAACCTGATCCTCTTAGCCTCGTATTTTCCAACGGGTAAACTGTCTTTTTCCAAAAGGTCTATGAGTTCTGACCTCCAATCATTCGCGATCACATTGCTGATCTCTTGAATGTTCATTAAATGATCTGCATCAACCATGACTAAGGGGTGCTCTTGAATCAATACCCACGGATAACCCTCTGTACGTGAAGCTATAGCTAGCGAATCAGGGATGACATTTGGCTCTCTTCAGACATGCTCGTACTGAACCCCATCGGATTCAGCAACCAAATCTTTTAGCTCTTTCAGGTACTGTATCAACTTATCTTTTCTGGCCTCAAATTCGCCCAACGCTTGATTTATCACCAACTGTGAATCACTGATCAATCTAATCTTTTTGGCCCCACATGTTTGAGTTGACCGTAAACCTTCCAGCACCGCTTCGTACTCTGCCTCATTATTAGTCGCCTTGAAACCAAATCGAATAGCTTGGAACATGGGTATCCCTTCTGGAGAAACTAGTTGGACGCTCGCTCCACTTCCAGAGTTATTTGACCCTCCATCCACTGACCATTTAGTCATCATCGCAGAGATGTCGGGCCTTTGTAACACACCTTTTAGGGGGAACGTCGTTCGAACAACTATAAGATGTGTCTGGAAGTAAGGTCTCATCTTCCGGGCAGCTGTTACCAAAGCCAAAGCTACCTTCTCCAACTTGAGATATCGTTTCTTTGCATCAAACAAACTCTTACTGACGTAGTAGATAGGTTTCAAGAGAGTTTCCTCTTCTCGGAGTAAAATAACACTAACCGCACAATCTGAAACCGCCACATAAACAATTAATCTTTCCCCCACCAATGGTTTAGACAGTACATCAGGGGATATCAAGTATTCCGGAATTTGGCGAAAGGCTGCTGAACACTCATCCGTCCAATTAAATTGTTTCGCGTTTCGTAACACCTTAAAGAAAGGTGCACATTTTTCCGAGGACCGAGAAATGAATCAATTCAGTGCTGCCAACCTCCCTATCAAGACCTGGACTTCCTTGATATTCTTAGGTGAAGTCATGTTGATTAAAGCTTTTATCTGTTCTGGGTCAGCCTCGATGCCTTTTTCACTTATCATATAGCAAGGGAACTTGCCCGATCGCACCCCAAAAACACACTTTTCCAGGTTCAGTTTCAAATTGACCCTACTCAAATTACTAAAAGTCTCCTCCATGTCAGCAAAATGATCTTCGTCCCGCAGACTCTTGACAAGCATGTCATCGATATAAGCTTCGACATTCCGATCAATTTGCCCCTCAAAGGTTTTGTTGACCAAGCGTTGATAAGTTTCCCCTGAATTCTTCAGGCCAAACGGCATAACCTTGTAATAATATAATCCTCTCCCGGTAATAAATGACGTGCTCTCCTCATCTTGTGCATCCAACTAGATTTGATTATACCCTGAATACGCGTCCATGAAAGACACCAATCGATTGCCTGAAGTCGAATCCACGGGGTACCGGAAAAGGATCATTAGGACTAATAAGGAAGAATAAAAGACAAGAAGAAAATTGTGAAGAAGAAGTACGATATGAGGAAAATGCAAAGAGGAAATTTTGTAAGGGGAAAATTGTATAAACTATCAAAGAAGTAGCTAAAATAGGAAGAAAATAAGATGTAGGGACTAAAAATGTAATAAATGGGAATTAAAGCATGTGGGGTCCGCAATTGTACTATAAAAGGACCACACACGCTTCACAGATCCCGAGATGAATTATATATTACTTTCTCTCTCTTCTTAAGCAAAGCTCCCACTTTGTCTCTCTAAAACAACTCATAAACAAAGTGAATTTACCTATATTGACACTAAGAGATTTTCGTATCTCATAATCACCCCCGGACTTTCTCAGAACTCTTCAAGGACAAGCTCTGTTCAGGTCCGTGAAGTCCACACACATTCTCCACTTGCCATTCTTTTTCCTGACCAAGACTGGATTCGAGGCCCGTACGGGGTAATGCGATTCACGAATGTGGTCTATGCTTAATAGCCTTTCCACTTCCAAAAGAATAGATGTAGCCTTCTCCTGAGAAACTGGTCTCCTTTTCTGGACAATGGGTCGAATATCGAGTCGTACCACAAGTTTATGGCTTATTATCTCTGATGGTATTCCTGTCACATCCTGTGCACACTAAGCAAACATATCGAGCTTATTAGACAAAAAGGCAATCAATATTTCTTTGAACTCAAGAGAAAGTTTTACTCCAATCTTTAAAAATTTCCCGTCTCCAAATTTATGTTCCTCAGAATCCTCTTCTGGGACCAGAAATCCGGAGGTCTCCCTGGGGTCGTCACACTGAATGATTTCCGAGGAATGCCCCTTTAATTGATCTGCCTTGTCTGATACATCTCCCCGAACTCCCTTCGAGGACAAAGCTATGTGGTAACATTCTCGAGCCATTTTATAGCTGCTCCTAATTGTCCCTATATTATTTCCCACCACGTATTTCAAACACTGGTGCACCGTCGAGGCCACACCATGCATTTGGGACAACCAAGAGCGGCCCATAATTACATTATACGAAGTTGGTGCGTCAACCACAATGAATAGTACTTCAACTTCCTTCTTGAACGGCCCACGGCCTAGCTCGACCACGCACTGAAATTCTCCAACAACCACTGCTGTGGCACCGTTAAAACCCACTACGGTCCTGTCGGACCGTCGTCTAACTGGTAGGTCGAAAATTCTCCTGTATGTGCTCATAAATAGGATGTTCGCGGAACTTCCCCTGTCGATAAGTATCTTATGTACTTGATCTCCAGCTATACCAGCGGTGATAACCACCGCGTCCTCGTGAGGGCCCGCGACATTTCGCATATCATCATCATCAAAACAAATGATGGGAGAAGGTAAGCGATGCATTTGTGCTGACACCCCTACTTTTATTTGAGTGGTTAAGTTGACCATATGCCTTTTCCGCGAACTATTAGAATTCCCGGCGATGGTATCTCCTCCAAAGATAGCCAGCGACTCGAAGAAAGCACAAAGATCGTTTACTTTCCCCCGCGGAATAATCTCTTCCACCACGTTTACGTTATTTCTTCCCTCCTTGGGATCCAGATACTCTTGCTCAATATAAAAAACATCCACCTCCTCGGAAATCACCATGGCTGTGTCAGCAATCTTTGGAACAGCCTTTACCACAACATTTTTCTGGGAGTGCTTTTTTACAAACTCTAACAGCAAACCATTTTCTATCAAAGTTTGGACTTCTTTTTTCAGCGCAATACAGTCCTTAGTATCGTGCCCAATATCCTCGTGATACTTACAATATTTGCTAGCACTTCTACTTTCCCTTGGAGTTTGGATAAGAAAAGGTTTTATGAACTGTACCGTGGATCTTGCCCCCTGGTTATATTTTTGCTGAGTGCCATAGTGCTGTGGATTTATTCTCTGCCTTGGCGGATACTGACCCGCACTTTTGTCTGAACAGCTCGGGGCCCTTGGTTCTCAGATCTCTGAAACTGGTTCTGATCCAAGTGATCGTCTGATCCTCTCTCGGATGCCTGAGTCTCTTTCACTAGAATTCTCTTCTCTACTTGGTCCAACAATGCCCCAAAGATCACGTCCTGACTCTTCGCTACTGTATCCTTTAGGAGCCCAAACCGTAGGCCCATTCTTAAAGTTACTAGTGCCACTAAGTATTTATAATACTCCATGTCCGTTTTTGTTTTAACAAACCGATTGGTATAATTCTTCAAGCTTTCCTCCACTTTTTTCCTACAATAGATTATTGTATCTCCATTGGCTCAAAACGTTTTGCTCCCCACGAAATGTTCCCTAAATATATTCCAAAACATATCGAAATTATTTATCGAGCCTTGTGGGAGCCGATTATACCATTTAGAAGCTACCCCATTGAAAGTTTGGGAAAACGCTCTACACAATAATTTATCATCGCCATCGAATTTAATCATAAAATTCTTGAATTGTTCGATATGGTTATCAGGGTCTTGTGTCCCATCGAACTTCTCTAACTTAGAGATATCGAAATGCTTTGGGATATTACCCACCAAAATTGTCGCGGACAAAGGAGAAGCTCTCAAATTATGACCCGTCTGATAAGCGTTAGCTCGCAAGTTTTCATTACTCAGAAAATACAGTCCCTCATCGGATGGTATAGCGTACTGATGTTGCCACTCCGAATTTTACGGGTCATCGTTTTGGTTTCCAGCGAAAAAATTTGTTTGACCGTAGCCCCTTTCATCGACGCGAGTATAATGACTTTTCTTCCTCAGAGAATTCCTCTCCAAGCTCATTCCCATATGGTTCTCTACATATCTTCCCCCATGTATTCTCTTTCTGTGATTTTTCCTAGGAGATGATTCTGACGAACTGTAACGGAAATAGTCGCTCGAGTCAGAGGAATCCATATAGCATTTTTCTTTTCTCCTTGAGGATCGCCTTTCGCGTCCTCTATACCTGTCGTCCCTGGTTTTAGGACGGAAATTAGCCTCACGCTCCTCTTTTTCACTGTATGGTTCCCTTCTCACCTCTGAACGAAGAATCGCCCGAACAACGTTTTTTTCTGCCTTCAACCTTTCAATTTCCAACAACTCATTTTTCTGTGTCAACAAATCTGAACAATCAAAAACATCTCCGACGTGCCGACCCCCATCCGCCTCACACTCTATATCATTCTGATAATCGTCACCCCCCTGATTCTCCTCGCAGTTATTTTTTACAAACTCTAACAACACTCAATTTTAAATCAAAGTTTGGATTTCTTTTTTCAGCGCAATACAGTCCTTAGTATCGTGCCCAATATCCTCGTGATACTTACAATATTTGCTTCCACTTCTACTTTCCCTTGGAGTTTGGATAAGAAAAGGTTTTCTGAACTGCACCGTGGATCTTTCCTTATCGAATATTGTGGCCATATTTTATATTAATTCCGCGAAGTAATCCGGTCGAACCGATTTGTTCAAAATTGGCCTTGCCCCCTGGTTATAATGTTGCTGATTGCCATAGTATTTTGGATTTGTTCTCTGCCTCGGCAGATACTGACCCGTACTTTTGGTCTGAACAGCTCGGGGCCCTTGGTTCTTTGATCGCTTAAAACTAGTTCTGATCCAACTGATCTCCTGATCCTCTCTCGGATGCCTGAGTCTCTTCCACTAGAATTCTCTTCTCCACTTAGTCCAACAATGCCCCAAAGGTCACGTCCTGACTCTCCGCCACCGTATCCTTTAGGAGCCTAAATCGTAGGCTCATTCTGAAAGCTGCTAGTGCCACTAAGTCTTTACAATACTCCATGTCCGTTTTTGTTTTAACGAACCGATTGGTATAATTCTTCAAGCTTCCCCCCACTTTTTGCCTACGATAGATTATTATATCTCCATTGGCTCAAAACATTTTGCTCCCCACGAAATGCTGCCTAAATATATTCCAAAACATATCAAAATTCTTTATCGAGCCCTGTGGGAGCTGATTATACCATTTAGAAGCTACCCCATTGAAAGTCTGGGAAAATGCTCTACACAACAATTTATCATCGCCATCGAAATTAATCATAAAATTCTTAAATTGTTCGATATGGTTATCAGGGTCTTGCGTCCCATCAAACTTCTCTAACTTAGAGATATCGAAATGCTTTGGGAGATTGCCCACCAGAATTTCCGCGGACAAAGGGGAAGCTCTCCAATTATGACCCGTCTGATAAGCATTAGCTCGCAAGTTTTCATTACTCGGAAAATACAGTCCCTCATAGGATGGTATATTGTACTGATGTTGCCACTCTGAATTTTTCGGGTCATCGTTTTGGTTTCCAGCGAAAAAATTTGTTTGACCGTAGCCCCTTTCATCGACGCGAGTATAATGACTTTTCTTCCTCGGAGAATTCCACTCCAAGCTTCTTCCCCTATGGTTCTCTACATGTCTTCGCCCATGTCTTCTCTTTCTGTGATTTTTCCTAGGAGATGATTCCGACGAACTGTAACGGGAATAGTCGCTCGAGTCAGAGGAATCCAGATAGCGTTTTTCTTTTCTCCTTGAGGATCGCCTTTCGCGTCCTCTATACTTGTCGTCCCTGGTTTTAGGACATAAATTGGCCTCACACTCCTCTTTTTCACTGTCTGGTTCCCTTCTCACCTCGGAACGAAGATTCGCCCGAACAACTTCTTTTTATACCTTCAACCTTTCAATTTCCAACAACAACTCATTCCTCTGTGTCAACAAATCAGAACCATCAAAAACATCTCCGACGCGCCGACCCCTATCTGCCTCACACTCCATATCATTCTGATAATCGTTACCCACCTGATTCTCCTCGCAGTTATTAACAAAATTGCCCCTTTCTTTTCCATAACTCTGTTCGGATTACTAATTATTTCAAGAAAGCGATTGTCGTTAGAACAATCTTCATTTCCCACAGACGGCGCCACTGAAGAGTTTTATAATAGTTGGAAGGGTAATTTTATGTGACGAGAATCTTTTAGTGTTAAAGTAATCTTTAGGTTCTTTGTTGAATCGCCCGTTTAGAAAGAGAAAGTAAGAGTTAGATTAAGTAGAGAGAGAAAGTAATATAATATTCAATCTTGGAATCTATGAATCGTGTGTGGTCCTTTTATAGTACAATTGCGGGTCCCTCACGCTTTAATTCCCACTTATTACATCTTTGATCACTATATCCTTTTACCTTTCCATAATGGCTACTTCTATTGTAATCTATAAAAAATTTCCCCTATTCCAACTTCTTCTTTACAATTCTTTCCCAATAAGACTATTTCTTTACAATTCTTTCCCAATAAGACTATTTCTTTACAATTCTTTCCCAATAAGACTATTTTTTTACAATGCTTTCCTAATAAGACTATTTCTTTACAATTCTTTCCCATGCCTTTTATTCTCCCTCATCAAGATTCACTTGATGGATTTTCCACCTCATCGTTTTTTTTTTCAATTGGACGCACTTCAGATTTCAACGTACCATATATAATTTGTTGTTCTCTTTGTGCATATTCTTCATTCAAAACAGTGTTTTTTCTAGTAGTTCGTTCACTTGACTCTCAATGTTTGATGGATTACTCTGCTTAGGAATTTGAAAATTTCCTTGGCACTCTTCCTTGGCACTTACTTCCCTGTATAAATCTGATTTAATAGCTTTGATTGCTTTACAAACTGTTGAATCACATTTTGTCATCTCTGTTTCCATTATAAACAATATTGTCAAATACGAATTTTCTCTTTTCGAATTTTAGATTTGTTATGAAGTTACCAAAATCCTCCCACTGTGGTCGTCAATTTGTTCAGTTAGAATTGTATTTCTAGAGAGAGAAAAAGAACACAAATGAAGATTATAGAGAGAGAAAGATATTCAAAGCAAATAGTGTAATTCATGAAGTAAAAGTAGTATTTTATTCATCAACTCACACCCATATTTACAGGTATGTGGCGACTTTAACCAAATTAGTTACAGAAATGGACAAATTGCATAATAGTCCTTTGTATTTACAGCTACCACTAATCTTCTCTCATAACTTTATAATTTATCTATAGTAATTTTAATACCATTGAATTAAGTCTCTAATAATTTATATCTTTATCAAATGGTACGGTAGTTTGTTGGTTCTACGATAATCTGCCTTCTTTCCGCTCTTAGTTCAATTATAGGTATATCATATTAAATTCAAAGATCATTAGCTAGTTGGTGAATAAGATTTACGAATATGACTATTCGACCAAAATGCTACTATTGTGATATTGTTCTTCGTCTCACGGACAATGATGTAAGTATCTTTAAAACAAATTAAAAATTGGATAGTTAGTAGTTTAACTTTTAAAATTGAATAATTAGGTGTTGAACTTTGAAAATTGGATTTGATAGTTGATTTTTGAATATTGGATTAGATAGTTTGTAATCAGGATTTGAAAATCAGATGTTTGTATGTGATTATTCATAGGATATACCCGAGTCATATGCATATATGAAGGCTCAATTCCTTATAAAATATATCAGACTTTACAACCATCTGATAAAAAATATAAATACTATTGAAGGATATATGTTTGATAGAGAGATGCAGGTATTTGTTATGGTTCAATATGAACTCAGGTTCATTCAAATACCTATCCCCAATATTTAGAAAGAGAAACACGACATATATCACTTCAGGTTAGATTATTAAGATGATTGGTGTAACTATTTACTTCCGGAGGAACGGAGGACACCTAATGTTTAAGATCCTCACAAGCCCACGACGTGTACGTTGGAGATGTAAGAAACAATTTGTGGTATATCATCATTCTTAATTTTTTTTTAATAATTTTGATATTCTATAAATGATACATAAGATTAATAATAATAGACCTCTTAACTGCATTGATGAAAAGTTGATCGTTTTTTGAACCCGTTATGAAGATCATTTCTCGTTGGATACTTATTGTTTTGAGATTTTTAAACCGTGTTTATATTTTTTTGGTCACTTGTATGATGTTAATTTATGATTTGAACCGTGTTTTGTATTTGCATGATGTTGCCATTTTAGGATAATAAAAAATATTTTAAAAGAACACTAATAATGATATTTATAAAAAAAAAAAGAGTAATAAATAACAATTTACAGAAGATAGGTAGATTCCAACATATTATTTTTAGATATTTAACGATATTTTACCTTTTACAAAAAAAACATTTCTAATAGTCTTACCGAAATTTCAGTAAAATTATAGGTGTAATTGTCAGAAATATCTTATTAGTTGAGATATTTCATTCACTTATATATTGTAAGGACTTGTTCAGTCTAAGCGATGTGGAATAAAGGATCAAATTTACTTATTCTTAACGTAATACGATATTGTACATTTAGAAGGCGTAGACTATTTTGTCAGAAAGTAGTTGCCCACGTCTGAGGTAATTAAGTTATCAGACTTGATTTGTAATGTTACTTAAATAATTCAATATGTATTATAAAAGTTCATTCTTTCACAGAAACAAAATCAAATTGGCGAAGTCTTCAAATGAAAAATGATTAACTGTTAATTGTCATTTGACTTAGTTTTTAATGTTGGTGAGCCAACAGATTAGATAGTTTTATATAATTTCTTACAATCAAGTGTGTCTATGGTCAATGGATGACATTTCAGAAACCTTGTCAACTATCTAGCTTGTCTGTATACCGACATTCTATATCAACCTCAAACTCAACCTCTCCGATCAAATTTGCTGTCCTGAAAATAATATCAAGTAAATTTCTACAAGTATCAAATTCATTCTTCGATTCTTTTTATATGTTTTTGTTATTACCTTTCTATACATTATATATTTAATATTTTGCATATATTACAAATTCTATTGTAGAAGAGATGCAGAATCATGTTTATTTTTCACTACTTTAGTACATGATCATGTTTCCAAGACTATTAACAAATTTTGTTCTAAGATTTTTACCGTTTTATTGATTGTTGTAAATGTAGTTTAGAGCTATACTATAAATATATAATGATATTGGTCCAAAATAAGGTAGGTTTTATACAGATTTATAGAACCAATTAAATTTTAGTACACAAATAATTCCCTTATAATCATGTGTTAGGTATTGGACCCTAAATGGTGTCTATCTCGGCTCCAAAAGTCGGAAACAGTTCTACCGTAAATGATATATGGACCCTCGTATTAGTTGGGAAAACTGGTAATGGAAAAAGTGCAACCGGCAATAGTATACTCGGAAAAGGAACGTTCAATTTAAGTGGGGGCAAAAAAAGTGTTGCTGAAAATAGTGTAGCCAGGACAAATGATCTTGTAAAAGGCCAAACCATTCAGGTCATTGATACTCCTGGTATATATATATCTTCTTTCATTTATGACTGATTACTTATAATACTTGCAATGTACAATATCTATACAGTGATTATACATTTTACAGGTGTATTAGATACCTCGTCCGACTATAAGACCATTGCCAATGAAATTCTCAACAGTATAAATTTAGCCACAAATGGAATTCATGCACTGTTAATCGTTCTGTCAGTGAAGAACCGATTCCCAGATGCGGAAGAGACTGCCGTATATTACTTACTTGATCTCTTTGGAATGAATATATTGAAATATGCGATTCTCGTATTGACTGGTGGGGATGTAATAGATGAAGAAGACGAAGAGAATGACCTTGTTACTAATGGGGAGGGTGATCGTTTGACTGATTATTTACGTGGCAACTGCCCTGATAGTTTAAAGGTTGGTTCAAATTTTATGGTCCTGAGTTTTTCTTAAATCGACTAACTTATGCCTTCACTAACATATTGGTCTTTTGTTTAGGAAATTTGTACACTATGTTGTAATCGTATGGTGCTATTTGATAACAGAACGAAAGATAAAACCAAAAACTCTACTCAAGTTCATAAACTTCTCTCCCTTATCGATCAAGTCCTGGCAGAGAATGGCGGAAAGCCTTATACAAAACTGAACTGTGGAGAGGCAAGTTTTTCTAGTCTATGTATGGTTGTTTGTTCTTCGCATATATCTGTTTTTTTTCTAATACTGTTTCGCATATATTTATAGGAAGTCACCATGAGACTCCAAGGAAAGGAGTTTGATATTGAGGGTGACTCATCATTGTTAAAAGCAAAGTTTAAGAAAGCCTATGAAGCACAACTCAATCAGATTGCTGCAGAGGTAACGACTCGTTGATTTTAATAACTTTCAAATATTTGTATTTATTTATAATAAATTGATTTGATGAGGTAGAATTTTATCAAACTAGAGAGACCCATAGTGAAACTTCTTAAGAAAACATTGTTGATTTCGAATTCTTAGCTGACCTTTGTTAAATATATTCAATGTTAGAATTTAAGAGGCAATGTTTTCACAATAGTTTACACAAACAAATAAGGTAAAAAAAAACTCTTGATTTAAAGTAGTTCAATAATAATTTATACGTTTCTGGAAATCCAAAAAAACGGTGTTTTTTTACAAAAAATGGATTAGGTTAAAATGAGACACCGCGTTGTTAGAACAAGACTTTGGTTGGATCAAGACACGATTTTGTTAAAACAAGACTCACTTATTTAAGTTTTTGTAAAATAATAGTATTCTAGACAATTTATTTTTTTTGGAAAACAAATGGATAGAAATCTAGTTCTAACTCTCAGTTTAGATTAGTCCGGAAAAAAATGTTACATATTTCAATATCTCTTTTGTATAATTTTAGGAGTCCATTTATAGGAAATAAATAGACAGCATGAGATTTCCACATGATGGTTAGGTCCAAAACGATATTAGCAACTATAGTAGATCACTAATGAAACACGAAGGTTCATTGTGAACAAAAGATATACAAGGTACATTACGGGATAAAAATATTGACTCGTCATCAGTGTTTGACACCTGTTACAAACCTCTCACTAAGAGAACATTAGTGGATTATGAAAAAGGAAATTAATCATACGGAGACATCTCGAATCCAAAGTTATAATTTTTTTGTTACAAATACGGTCATTAGATATTTCACACCCAAAATATCCCTAAAATCGATTTATTTCTTTAGGTTTAAAATGTCCAGTCACTGTATTTGTAGTCGCGCTAGTGTTGATCTACGCTCCGTTTATCATCAAGAAGAGATATTTTAGGTGTGAAATGTCCAGTAAATGTATTTATATCAAAAAAATTATAACTTTGGATGTCATGTCACCCGTATAGTTAATTGGCATGCGGCAGTGACCATATATGCAACTTTCTTATACAAAAATGAACTGTTTTAGGGACG
The DNA here is from genome assembly GCA_036936605.1 of Limnanthes douglasii subsp. nivea. Taxonomy (NCBI): domain Eukaryota; kingdom Viridiplantae; phylum Streptophyta; class Magnoliopsida; order Brassicales; family Limnanthaceae; genus Limnanthes; species Limnanthes douglasii. The sequence goes on along the minus strand of JAUPFV010000004.1, from coordinate 146,927 downwards.
AATGCACCTTGATGGCAATAATGCAACAAGTGCCAAACAATAGTGACCAGTCGCGGTTTTTAGTCGTACATTATGAAAAAAAACACAAGGTACACACTCAACTCTTACTTGACCAATTATTCAAGCCTCATGAACTATTCAACTCTTCTCGAAAATTATTTCATCTAAGACGAATATATTTTCTTTCTTATCAAGAAACAAACTTTTTTTCACCCGAGTCGCCAAATGCACATGAGACATTCAGTTGATGTTGCGAACATCAATCCAATTTAAGCACTCTCTAAACTCCTGAATTCATACTACATTGGTCATTATATATCCACGATTATTGTGTGTATAAACTTTCTTCACAGTAACAATTCCCTTTGATATTATATCACAAATAAAATCATACCTCAAATCTATATGTTTTGTACGCAGTGGTATATCTGCTATCCTGTAAGGTTTATGGAGTTTTGAGTGTCACAAAACTCTTTTGCCACCGCACCTTAAAGTATTCGTTTCACTGTTTACTAGTGTTATTTCCCATGATATCTCATGCACATCCTGATCACATTGACCCTATGTGAAATATTAGAACGTGTGCATACCCTAACATACATGATGCTACCAACTACACTTGATTAACCTTATATATTTGTTCTAACTCAGCATTACGCATGGCTGATCTACTGTTGGGAAATATTGAAATCAGTGACAAACGAGATGTTAACTGCCTCGACATCAAACATGTTGAATCTTAGTAGTATTTTCTCAATGTAACTTCGTTGAGACAAGTATAATGATTCCATACATATGTTCTTTGTAGTCTCCATCCTAAAAATATTCTTATCCCACCAAGATCTTTCATCTCAAACTCGGAACTAAGCTGTTTATTTATCTTCACAACTTAGGAGATACTAGAATGAGCAATGAGTATTTCATCCAGATATAACAAAACCTAAACATAAGAATCGTATTACATCTTATAATGATGCACACAATTTCAATCGTTTGTATCAAAACCCTTGGTACCATTACCTAGGTGATTGTCTCAAAAAATAAAGTGACTTTTTCAGAAGACAAATTTTATCCTTCATTTTGAGCTCGATAAATCCCTATATTGTCGCATGTAGATTAGTTCCTCTGATTCACCATGTAGAAACACATTCTTCACATCCAACTTCTCAAGCTCTAAATGTTTTAAAAGTACTAGGCTAACAAAAAACAAATGGAATTGTGTTTTACCACTAGAAAAAACACTTTAACAAGTTCACTTTCTTCCGTTTGAGTAGAACCCTAAGCGATCAGTCTTGCCTTTCAACCTACTACCTTTCATCTTATGTAAATCAACAAGCTTTAACATGCGGTATTTATGAAAGGATTCAATATATTCCTCCACAACACTGATCCACCGTTTCTTATGAAGTCGGTATAGTTTTCGTATATCTACTTGGTGGTCTAATATTTTTTCTTGCTCTGTCCAATGTTATGATATAAGTTTTTTGTTCTCGTTTGGGCGCATCACCTTCACTATCATCAAATTCTAATGATTATGATATAATTTGTGGATAGTGATAAAGCGCGAGTGACATTTATGTAGTTATATAATATAGAGGCAGCTATTATGTATTAATGGCTAATATGCCCATTGATAAAGGTATATGAGACTTTAACTTGTGTCACCACTTATATTTTATTTTCTTTGTCATTAGGAAACTTTGTATAACATCAGAATGATAATGACCAAATTTATGATATCTAAAACACTCTACCTTCGAATTGTCAAAATATTGATCTCGTCCTCTGACTCTGCCTCAAAATTGATAACCATTAGTCTTGATATATTTGTTGCTATATCTATTTCCTTGAGCTATCATTCATCTACCTCTACCTCTATCTCTACCCCTTTCTCTAGAGTTTGAGAAATGAGTAGGTATATAAGCTATCAAAGCTTTTTTATTTGAAGTTGAACTTCGGTTCATCTTCTGTTCATGGACCAGCAATGAGCTCCCATTCCTCTATCTCTACCTCTATCTCTACCCCTTCCTCTAAAAGTTGAGAAATAAGTGGGTATAAAAGTCATCAAAGCTTTCTTATCTGAAGCTGAACTTTGGTTCATCTTCTGTGTATGGACTAACAATGAGTTGTATAGTTCATCAAGAGAGAATGCCTCCATGTATTTCGATTCTTCAATTGAACATACGACATAATCAAAATTTTGTATCAGTAAACGCACTGATTTCTCCATAATTGTGGCATCTTCCATCTTCGCACCATGAAATCGCATTTTGTTGTTGACTTCCGTAGTCCTAACACAATAAATAGTAACGGATTCTTCATTCCTCATTTGTAGAGTCTCAAAATCTCGTCTAAAAGCTTAAGGATGTGCACACTTCACTCTAGCGGAGTCTTCATATATATTTTTTCATGGAATCCCAAATATCTTTGGAAGTTTCTTCGGTAAGAATTGTTTCCAAGATGGGACGAGTAATTGCCTGAAAATGTAATTTTTTTGCCTTCAAATCGTTTAGCTTTCTCGCTTCTAATTCTGTTTTCTCAAAATTTGTCAACACAACACCTTCTATTGGTTCTGCTACTCCAAAAACATGAATCGTCCAATATTATTTGGACCTCGTGAAATTCTCCATGAGCATGCTTCAATGATCATAATGACCATCAAATAGTGGAATGATTGGTTGTACAAAATGGCCGGAAGCCATGAAGTTTATTTTTCCTTTTTAATAACTAGCTTTGATATCATTGTTAGCTCGAAAATAGAGAAAAATAAAATTGCGAAAGAGAAAATTTAGAGATAAAATTGTCTGCATTATAAAATGATAAAAGAAACACCATATTAGTAGGCTTTACACTCATACAGAATTCCTAAATCCAAATAAGGATACTTAACGTTTTTTATCTAAACCAATAAAACTTTCGTGGAGTTAATACACATAAAAACTTGATCTAATCCACCCAATAATTTTGAATGTTAATACACATAAAAGCTTGATCAAATCCACCTAATAGTTTTGAATAAAAGTTAATATAACATAAAAAGTTTAAACTTTAACACATTTGATGCATCATTCAAACCTAAAAAAACTATTGAACTCGTTCTCAACCTACATTCCGCCCTTTAAAAAAAAAGGCTACTTAATGTTCAAACCACCAATATTAAATATGAACAAAATGTAGCCCACCTAATCAACGTTACCATTTATCTACCCATATGCAGATATGCTAAACCAATGGTACCAACATAAGCATTAATTCAATACTATCTTATCAGAAAGTAATAGGAAAAATAAATATTATTAGTAAGTACTAATTAAAACAATAATTTATTGTGATTAGAATGATTGCAAGTTAAGGGAGATCAAAAGAACCCAAGATGAAAATATTGCACGGGAACTTGCAAAGCTAACGGAGAAAAAGGAAGCATTGGCTAAAGAAATAAAAAAGAACAACGAAATGCTTGAGACCGGTAAGGCAAGGGAGAGGGCAGTCGAAGATATGAAGAAAATTGTATTAATCGGGAAAGACCAAGGACAGGAAGATGGTTTCCGTAGGGAATCATCTCTGCCAATTCAAAAACCACACGAAGAACTAACTGCGGCAAAGCAGTTAACAACTCAAAAGGTAACGATTATTTGCTATTGATTTCTTTCGATTTTTATTTATTCAATTGCATGTCGCATCAGATGAAATCCAAGTTAAGCGAGACTCGGAGTAAACCCCAAGGAGAAACTAGTGCTCAACAAGAGCAAACTGGGGCAAACCAATCGACACCTGAACAAATAAGAAGCTACATAGAAATTACTAAAGATAGTACACCGGAGATGCCTAACGTTGAATCTAAGACAGTAGAATTAGTTCGGGAAGCTAGTAATGCCCAGAGTGAAACCAGCAATAATGCTGTGGGAAGAGAAGCGTTTGTTCCATGTTTGAGTATGACAAGTGATACTAAAACTGTTGTATCTACAAATGATCACGTAGAAGTCCCACCCATTAAAATCATCGACAGTCCGGGTAAACTAATTTTATCATTTTAATTCCTGCTATATTATTTTATATTGTGTAATTGTTGAAACCAAATTAAATTAAACTTATGTCAATTAATTTGGATAATATATATAATAATAATAATATTAATATACATCAAGATGTGAAGTATATTATTAAAAAAAATTAGAGATTTGATTTTGTATTTAAAAATAGTATTATATTAGTCAAAAATATTATTCGGTCATTAAAAATAATATATTAATATATGTAAGGATTTCAATGTGTAACCACAAAATTTAAACTAAATTTTTCTTCGATCTCGTCATATATTTTTATACTACAATAATAAAGTTCAATATAAAAACAGACAATGTTTCTAAAGTTCTCCTTATCAAGAAAGTACTTGCGGAGAATGGAGGAGTTACACAGGAGCTCGCTGAAAAGGCAAGTTTTTTATCCATCAATTTTTATTTGTTTGTCCGATATATGTGTTTTTTTTTCATATAGTTTATCATGGATTTATAGGATGTTATCCTCACACACCAAGGATATGCGGTTGGTTTTCCTGGAGAATCATCACAGACCAGAGGAAAGATAGAAAAAATGTACGAGAATCCAAAGGTAGTTTCGAAGACCATTTGCTCGAGATTTATTTACTATTTTACTTTTTCTAAGGATGAGGCTAGAAAAACAAAACTATATATTGATAGATTTTACCCATTTGAATCTTACATCTAATTTATATATCTCCTACCAAATTTGTGACAAATTTAGCTCTACCAAAAAAACAAGGTATACAAATATTTTGATAGAGTGAAAAGGATAATTTGAAAAATTTAAATTTGAGTTTGAAAAGGATGAGAGAACTATTAAAATATGATTTTTTTTTCTAGTATGACTTTTTTTCTAAATATGCATCTCCAATAGGAATCTGAGTTGCGCGAGACGGGAGAGCTCCCATATGAAAGGATACCCAAAATAGTAAAGGAATTGAAAGAAATCGGTATGGCAAAGGAGAAGGATAGGAGGGAATACAAGAAGGATATGAAAAACCGTACTGCACGGGAGAAGCAACTGAGGCGCGAGTTGAAGAGGGAGATGCGTGGTATCTCGAAGATGAGTAAGCACCCAAAATGTTGCTCATGTAGCAGTCTCTGATTTCATCTTGAGTGGGTGACAAGTTCATTTCAGAGATCTCGGTTATTTTAAATATTACATACGATCAAAAACCTCCGGTTCTTGTTTGGGGTGTTTTACCCGTTCGAACAGTATATACTTTGTCTGTGTTTATATATTTTCCTTCAGAGATTCGTAAAACCTCCGGTTATGTATTTTTGGGGGTTTCATCCAATTTGAACATTATGAGTTATATATTGGCTAGTTTGCCGTGGATCTTTACTGATTTTGATTTATTCACATGACCTTTCTAGTTGATTTTTAAAAATATAGGAGAAAGTAATTTTTTTCGAACTCTAAGATTGATTATCAAAAATGCTAGAAACTTAATCAAATTCTAAAAGTAAATTTTAAAAATTCATTTTATATTTCTTTTTGAGTAACTCCCAGAAAAACAAAGCTTTAGCTAATCCATTCCATAAATCAAGATGGAATTCGAATATTAAAAAAATTATTAAAAAAATTCTAGATAGAATTTGAAAATTAAAATATAATAGCTCGGCCATATTATTTATTATCACAAATTGCCTAAAATGAGAATCGATTTTGTTTGTATTAATTAATTTTTTATAAATAAATTTATGTTTTGGTTAAATTAGGATAAAAAAATATTAACCACCCCTAAAAATATAGTGTTTTTTAATTTTTACCATTTTATTTTTGAGCCCGTTTGTTCATCCACCGGTTGAGAGCTTCTCAACCTGCGGAGAGCTTCCCGGAAGGTGAAACCTTCTCATCCGCCGGGTGAGACCTTCTCACCCGCCGAGCCACGTATATTCATCCTGTAGGGAGCTCCCCTACCGGTTGAGAAGGACCACCCCAGCGGGATAAAATGGTATTTTTGATAAGCTTCTAAATTGGTCAAAATTTGGGGGTTAATTATTTTTTTGATCTCGATTTAGCCAAAACCATAAATTTAATTAGGTTTTAGGTATTAATTGGTTATGAAACTTTTAAAAAATTTAGGTTGCTCACCATAAATATACCTCATCACACTACTTAGTAAAGGAAAAAAATTATTATTATTTTATTATGAACTACTTATTATTCTCTTTTTAGCTACCACTAACTTATTCCAGTAAGCAGGTTTTGTAATTAGTAAATCCATACGATCAATTCATGTATGTTTGAAGCAACCTTATCAAATTTAGATTCATTAGTGAGGACCACAGTAAGAGTGATATTCTAATTAGCACAAGAGAGCTTCTTTCAAAATTTGATCATTAACCTAAGTGTCAACTTCTGTTTCTCTAAGAGCGTTTTGAATTAACATAACTATTAAAGTAAAAATAGGTGTATCTCTCACCCCGGGGAATGAGGTTGTACGAGAAGGATCAAGAAACCCTCTTGGTTTCATTCTTTCACAAACTCAGCGAGATGAGCAGAGACAACAGCTTATGTCTGAACTGGCAGCACTTTAGGGAAAAAACAAATCATTGACTAGAGTGGTCGCGGGCTGAGAAAAACTATTTAACTAATTGGCATACGGGCTTGCGATCTGGTATCCACGTCGAAACAAACGTCGAAACAAACATGAATATGGTATATGGAACAGAGAAATATTTTTATAATCAGTATTATCCACAGGATAATAGAAAGGTAGAATTAACCAACATGACTATCGTGAGTTGTATAAAAAGGAACTTTGAGCTCGCCATGGGAAATAACCTGATTTTTTGCAAATATATACTATCGGGATACATGATAACCCCAAAAACGACTAGTAATGAAACTAATTTTGATGTGGTATAAAAAAAGAATATTGAGCTCGCCAAGGGTAATAGCCTGATTTTTTGTAAATATATACTATCGGGATACATGATAACCCCAAGATCGACTAGTAATAAAACTAATTTTGATGTGTTATATAGTACAAATGCGGTAGTTTCACCTCAACTTTTGATTCTAAGTTATATGATTTAATATTATTCTTCACAAGACGAAGCAAAATAAATGGTTATTGACTTAATTAAAGAACGTATGGACCGATCCCAAGTACGAGTTTAAAATTATCATAGACTGATGATACGTATATATAATCCAAAGCTTAAGAAAAGTAGTTTTCAAGAGGGGGTTTGTTTTGAGGAAAGTTTTGCGATGAACAAAAGATAAGAATAGTGGTAATTTGCAACGTCTTAGGATGACCCACTTGAAGTGACATCTAAGTGACATTATGAAGAATATGGATTAAACAATGTGGATGTAAATTATTTATATAAACTATGAAATGCTCAACACTTGAAATTATACAAGTTGCATATGTAAACAAAAATTGTGTAAACATTTTCCCTTATAGTGGTGCAGAGGGTTTTCTAACGAAAAACCTATAAGACGAATTTCTAATACAAATTTTTGTCATTAAAAATTTCACCGAGTAATATTTTTGATGGAGTAAAAAAGATAACCTACAAAATATATTTCTAATATCTTCAAGTATTACCAGATGTAAGGGTTATTTACATACGTCTCCAAGAAAAATGTATTACAAAAATATTACAAAATGAGCTACAAAATTTATTAAATGCTCTTAAAGTGATAAAATATCATTTAAGTAAGCGTTTCGAATATAAATAAAGATAAATGATCATTGAAAATGTTAATAAGTTGTGAAGGTTTAAAAAGATACAATAATATTATTACTTAAAGCAAATGACGTAATCAATGAGGTTATAAGGAAAGTGATTTTGAAAGCAAATATGACTATAAGTTAAATGATTTTCAAAAGAAAGTATGTTTATAAGCTAAGACCATGATCTAACTACAATTAAGAGGTAACACAATTAAGGCTCTAAAATTAAGAGGTAATATACAATAATATTATTATTTAAAGCAAATGAGCTACAATAAGTTGTCAATTGGTTCTAATATTATTACTTACGTTATAAAATGACGTAATAAATGAGGTTATAAGGCAAGTGATTTTGAAAGAAAATATGACTATAAGTTAAATGATTTTCAAAAGAAAGTATGATTATAAGCTAAGACCATGATCTAACCACAATTAAGAGGTAACACAATTAAGGCTGTAAAATTTGAGCAGTAAAACCTTGAAGTTGTAGACCAATTCACATCCAACTATGTTCATTGTAGACGATAAAGAGACTAATGACAAAGTCTTGTTCTTCATTAAGACAACATAATCAGTCGTCAATGAACTTAGTAGGCTCTTGTAACAATCATGGTGAGATAGTGGCGAGTTTATAGTACATTATTTTAGCTTTCGAGATTCCATTTTTAGCTTTCGTTGTCATATGATGGTAATTTCGTACATGTTGTGGTTGGGTAGTGTTAGAATGAGGCAAAATGATATATATTATCAAGGAAAGAGTGTATGTTTGAGTGAATTATGTGGGTAAAATATAGTCTTTATGAGCATACGAAGGGTGTGTCTATGTAGTGTTATTCATAGATGCATGGTTTATTGTAGTATATGTGTGTGTAATTTATTGGGTAAACTGTATATCTTGTGTAGGGTTTGGGGTTCATAGTGTTGGATGACATTTTGTTATGGGGATTCTGTGTTTGGGTTGTTGAGTTTATATATTGTTTGAACAAAGTTAGTAAGAAAGTATTTAAGAGTTGAGTCCGGTCTGTCAAGAGCAGAGTTCTCACCAGTAGCTTAGTGTAGAGGTATATTAGGTAACCAAGAATAGGTAAACTCAATGGACTGTTTGTTTAGGAAACTTGAGGCACAATGAAACTTTGTTTCATTACATATGAAATTTTTAGACATGTACACCCTCCAAGTGGAATTGGGGCATTTATAGCTTCTGTGGTTTTCACTAAAACCAAGAAATATGCACTTAATGGAGTGAAAATGAAACTTTTGAAGTTAGTAAGTACTTAGGAAAGCAAGAACACTTAAAGGGTTTTAGTAATAAACAGGTAGGTTTGAACTTGTATAGTTTCTCATAGGGAGATATATTGTCTAAGTATTGGTAGTTAATCTATAAGCTAGGTAGTTGTGAGAAAGGCTTGTGCCCAAATTTAGTAGGGAACTTAGATTAGGCCAGAATAGTGAGTCATGTCTCAGTAAGATGGATGTGATTCATTTATTCTCTACCATTTTAAGAAGAGGTGTGAGGACTTAAGGTTCCGAGTAGGATACTTGACTCTTTTAAAAAATAAATAAAAAACTTGATTTTCTTGTTAATTTATTGTTTTTAAAATGTTTTAAAGTATTTAAAAACACACAAGGTTTCATTCTTATGTTTTAATGGAAAAATAAAGGTATACATGATGTAAGCATAAATGAATAATATGAAAAAACTGAAACCAAACTAGGATAAGAATATAGGGGGCCCCTAAATATCTAAATGCATTAAATCCGACATATTCAACGAGATTAGACTTAGAACGGGTAAAGTGTGTGATTCACTTAACTGGCAAGGGTCACAATTTGTTTTTCATTACTTAAACCAATAAGTAAAATATATTGCTTTAAGATTAGAGAAACAAGTCTATTAGAATGGTGGCCAAACTTCCTATATCATTTTTAACGGAACTACTAGTCAGAAAATAATGAATTTTAAGATTAGATTACATACTAAAAACACTAGGTGAAAGACTCCAAACTTTAGAATTTCAAAAATTAAACTTTGTAGCACTCTCCGACTTATATACACCATACACAATTTTCCCTATACGTAATATTGTTCGTGTGGATTTTTCCTTCAAAAAACAAACATCATTTTGAAATTTGATATATATATATATATAAAGTAAACTAATTTGAAAAACATATAAGAGATTTTTATTTATTTTTAGAATTATTTAGAATTTTTTTGAGGAATATTTCCTCAGCATACATGTGGTGTAACAAATATTACATGTGGTGTAACAAATATTTCCTCAACATATTTGTTACATGTGGTGTAACAAATATTTCCTCAGCATATTTGTATTTCTCTTACCGTGTAAATATTGTAGGACTCTCTCGCAGTAATATCCAAGAATCAGCCACAGTCTTATCTCCTCGGTTAATATATTATACAATTACTTTATCAAACAAAAGTGCTAAATTCCAAAGCTCTCGAATATACAAAATTAAACGATCTTTCTTTGCCTCGGAAACACCTACCATATATTTTGCCACCAATTGTGAATCTGTCTCCAAGTGAACAGAAGATTCTCTACAGATTTTCGAAAGCCTTAAACTAGCTAACACAACTTCGTATTCAGCCTCATTATTCGATGCATTGAAACCAAATTTCATAGCTTGAAACATCGCATCCCCAGATGGGGAAACCAACTGGACTCCTACACTAGATCCCAAAAAAACTAGATACACCATCAGTTCGAACCACCAACATTAAACTTAATGGCACGACCACTTTATTTTCCTCCTCATCTGATCTACTTGAGTGAAATTTAACAAGATAATCTGCCAAGGCTTGAGCCTTAATAGCCGTTCGAGGAGACAAAATGATATCAAAGTCTCCGAACACCACTAACAATTTGGTCATCTTATCAGAAATGTTATAACACTTATTTTTAAATGGGTAAGAATTTTGAACCACAACTGTGTGAGCTTGAAAAATAGTGATGTATTTTCCTAGCAGCCAACAAACTCTTACTAACATAGTAAACTGGCTTCGAAATTCATGAAGCCTCACTTATCACTTACAACGAAATCTAACACCGTTATGTCTAAAAAACAACTGTTCTCCAATTTGAGGCTTTGAAAAAGTCTCAGGAGAGGAAAAAAGTTCCTTAATACTTGAGAATTATTCTTCACGATCGGATGTCTACTCAAACTTTTTGGTATTCGTAAAACTTAAAAAAAAGGTAATCATTTATCATAAAACCTTGATATAATAATTTTATTAAGGGAAACTAACCTTATTGTCAAGATTTGTAATTCCTTGATAGTTTGAGGTGATGTTATTGACACCAAAGCCTTTACGTGCTCTGGATAAGTTTCTATTCCTTTTCCAGTGACAACGTACCCTAAAAATATTCCTGATCGAACTCCAAATGTACACTTTTCAGGATTCAATTTCAACTGAATAGCTCTTAGGTTCAAAAAGGTCTCCTCTAAATCCTTAAAGTGTGTACAATCAGTTGTGCTTTTTACCAAGATGTAATAAATATACAGCTTCATATATCTTCCAATCTGAGGAACAAAAACTTTGTTCATTAACCTTTAATATGTTGCTCCAGCATTCTTTAATCCAAAAACCATAACCCTATAGCAATCTAAGCCTCGATCAGTGATGAATATGGTGCTCTCTTGATCTTTTGGATCATTCTTGAAGTAGAATCAACTAGTTGATCGATTTGATGAACATAAAATGGATCCTTAGGACAAACTTTATTCAAATTTTTAAAATCAACACATATTCTCCATTTACCATTTTTTTCTTAACCATGAGTAGATTCGCTGTACATAGAGGATATTGTGGCTCCCTTATATGTCCGACCCTGGAAACATTATCCACCTAAACTACAATGGCCTCTGATTTTTCAACAGAAAAGTACGTATTTTTTGGATAATAGGTTTGATATTTGGATTTATAGCTAAGCTACGATATATCACTTCAAGTAGGACCCCCAACTACATCTTCTTTTTTCCATGCGAAAACATTCAAATTAACAGATAACAATTAAAACAATTGATGACACAAAGTTGGTGACAACAACTTTCCTATCTGAAGAGTCTTCTTGTTAAAAAAAACAACATGTTCCTATTTATCTTCACTCACTATTAAAGAACCTGGGGTTTCCCTCAGATCATCAACTGTTTCTTCTTTTTCTAAAGTCAACCCCCTAGTTGTTATTCTGCCATTCGATCCTCACTAGTTGATCCTCGAACGCGAAGTGTTGTTGCATAACATTTTCTAGCCACTTTTTGATCACTTCAGACTACTCCAACGCGATCCCCAATATCGTACTTCAAACACTAATGTATATTATAAACAACTTCATACATCATCGAAAGCCATGACCTCTCAAAAATAACATTGTAGCTGGTTGGACAATCCACTACCATGAACAAAAATTGAACTTTGTTCTTAAAATGACCCATTTCCAAACAAACTTCACCTTTGAATTCACCAATTACCTGAGCCATGGCTCATGTCAAACCAATTATAGTTCGATGTGGTTGACAAATTGTAGGTGGATTACGCATCATATCATAGGTTACCTTGAACAATACATTTACAGAACTTCATCTATTTATTAGAACACGTTGAATTTCCATCCCACCTAATTCTCCTCCAATAACAACTACATTTTCATGCGGTCATGCAATACCTCTCAAATCATCCTCATCGAAAATAATAAATGGAATATCCTCTTTACCATATAGATGCGTGGACATCTTCCCCTCTATCTGATTAGTTATATTGACAACATGCCTTTCCTAGAGCTATTGGTATTAGCGGTCATTGAATTTACCCTAAAAATTACCAAGGTTTCAAAATATGCACACAAACTTCAAACACGTCCATGTTCCACCGGTTCATCAACAAACATCAAAAGCAACTGATCTGGATCGGGATTTAAATATTCTGAAAATACATCGAACTCATTAAACTTAGTGGTCATTTGCTGAGGTCCCTTGAAAATAAGTCTCTCCTAATCAAGAAGGTAAATTTTGATTAAATTTTGGAAGTGGTGGTTGATAATTTGAAGTGTTTCCTTGATTATTTGCCACCTATCCATAATTCCTTTGGCTAGATCCACTTCCACCTCAAACCCGGGTTGAATCTTTCACTTTAATTTGGTCATCGACTTGTGTCGTAAGAGCTCCAAAGGTTAGTTATCTCCTCTGTGTTGTTTCATTAGCTAAATCTCTTGGTAATAAACCATGTCTAAATGCTGGCACTACTAAGAATTCCTCACAATTATCTAGCCCTGCTTATGTTAAAACAAAATGCTTCGTATAATCTTTGAATTTTTTACCCACAACCCGCTTACACTTGATGGGGTCTAGAATTATTTGGAACAACGTACACTATATACTTTTCAATTCGAACAAGTGAAAAGTGACTAAGCAGCCTGCCGATGACTAAGCAGCCTGCTGACCATTTACCATATCTAACCTTGGGCTTACGATCCATAAGAACCATGGGTCACAAAATAAATATAAATACCTCAACCAACTTCATTTAAGAGGTTGGACTTTTAAAAAAAATATTAAATACAAGCACACACCTCTTTCTCTCACAAATTATACCAACTAATTAATACAACTTAAAAACTTCAAAAATTACCCTCAACCAAAATATTATCCACACTAAATTGGCGACCACAATGAGAGAATACATACTTAAATTTCAGATTCAAAACCAGTAAAAAATAGTAGTTTGGATGTCATCAAAACATATGGATCATAATGTACAAGATGTTCCCCTCCTCTGAACGTTGAAGGGGCAAAAGATGTGAATGAACACACCACTGTGTCTCATGTAAACAATAACACAACTAATAGACAATTCGTGCAAGATGAGAATGATCAACTAAGGGCTAAAATCGATGCGCTGAGGGCTCATAAACATCCTAGAAACATAATGAAGAGAAGTCTGATGTGTTTGGACCATATCTGAATTTTGAGCATGTTAAAAATGAGCAGTCTACCAAGACTCGGGTTAGCTCCAAGAAGACTCATCAATCGAAGCGAGTTGTAAGTACAACATCTAAATCATTTGATAGTTGTTCGGAAGATCCAGACCTTGAAGAGTCTCTTTCATCTAGCAGTGAGGAAGGCCATGTGAAGAAAGGATTAAGGTTGACCAAAAAATATTTAAGAAAAAAGGATCGAAGGGGCAGAATTAAATAGTATAGGGGGGAAGTAAAGGGGTCAGCTGATCGACACATTAAATATATGTTGATTGACCCATTTTTATCACAATCCGAACCAGGTATATTTGTTACCCCTAATGAAGATTCAGTGTTTTATCGTAGTGATAATTAGATGCAGTCTCCTTTTTCTTGAAAAATCATGTCTGGGCATCTTCCTAAAAGGTTTATTGTTCTAAGATGGAAAACTAGGATGGGAGTAAAGACCTGACAAACATCTTGAGCAATTTAAGAATTTCATGATGAGCTTTGATGATGATGGTAAGCTTCTTTGTCGGGTTTTCTCTCAAACTTTTAAAGAAGCTACCCTCAAGTGGTACAACATTATTCCTCAAGGTTCTATTAAGAACTTTGATATGTTCTGGGTTGCGTTCCCGAAACAGTATGTTGGAAGTAAAGAGGTTAAAGGGAATGATGACACTTTTATTCATTGTTCCTAAGAACCAAATGAGTCATTGACAGAATATGTGAGCAAATTTGTGAATACCAAAAATGGACTAGCTGACTGTTGTTCGGCAGAAAGGAAATTCTTCAAATTTTGGTTATTTGTGGTAAGAGAGCTTATATCCTTGGCCCGAGTCCTCATCTCTCTCTACAGATCAACCTTTAGCCTGATATAACCCAAGATAGTGTGACCTAGTGTATCCTGCTCACTTGATATATCATATGAATCACCATTATAAGTAACAGCATTGGCCAAGGGGGTTTGAGGGAACGTGTGATCGTTGTTATTTTTTTCAAGATCACTAAAGTACATGTGTCGGAATTGGTCCAAAATAATGTCCCCTTCAGCACTAGGCTGTTCTGCTGTGGGAAATGCTTGAGAAGGAAGATTGGATGGGACATCTTCTTGTTGAGAAACTTCCTCTTGTAGAGGAACCTCAATTGGAAGAGGAGGAGGTACGTTCGGAGGACGAAGAATTATCTTTGATCCTATATTAGTCTTCTTCTTTTTTCTAGCCCCACGATCACACCATCTGTGACGCCTTTTATGACCTTTCTTCTTGGGTTGAGGCTGTTGATCCGATCCACCAGACTCGTCAACCGTTGCAGAAACTTCCTCTAACAAAGCAACATTGATTATTTCTGGATTCTCCAAGTCAACACCCTCGGAGGTCTGATGAGATTGATCTGCTTCATATTTCTTCTTCTTATTGTGTTTTATCTTTTCCAAGTGACTAAGGGATTTTTTAGGCTGGCAAATATAGTTTTCCATCGTTAGCCTCAATCTTCTTTAAAATATCTTCTGATGAGGGGGGAGTAGTTAGTTGATCCCAGGAGAGGTCTCTGCTCCTAGTGATATTCCGTAAGTGGGTTATTACCATGTTACATGAAGTGAAAAGCAAGCCCCAAATTCTCTGAAGCCCATTCGTTCAGCTTGGTGATTGTCTATTTTCCTACCTCCAAGTGTTTTGTGAACATCTTCGAGAAGACTGCAAAATTTCACAACAACCATTATAGAACATAAATATAAAATATGAAAATTGGAGAACAAATTACTTGAACTCTTCCAACAATTGGTTAGTTGGCTTGGATTGTTTTGATATTTTATCTTTCTCTCATTCTCCCATGTTCTACTGATGAAGCAAAATTGAGTCATCCACGGCTTCTTGAACTCCAATAGGTCATTTAGGACCTTATAATCATTACCCATGTCGTAATGATAGAATGGAATATGATGGTTCTTGCATGGACTTTCCACAGCAGAAAATGGTTCCATAGGAAGGGGGATCTTTGACAATCTAGAAGACATAATACTGGCCATCAACGTATACCAGGCGTTTGGAATCAGTTGACTGGGGCACAATATTATTAGGTGGAAGTACCTAAGTATCTATTTGGTCTAAAGGAAACTGAAGCCCTTAGTTGAGCAATACACCACTAACTCATTAGATTTACAGTTCATAGGGGTTTCCGGAGTTAGCTCTAATCCTACCCAACTCAGCAGTATGGATTTACACATAGACAATTTTTTGAAAAGCTAGAAGATATTTCACACTAACCTTGCGAACGTTGGGTGTACACATAGACAATTGTTTGAAGAGCTAGAAGGTATTTCACACTAACCTTGTTAAAGTTTGGCCCTACTTTCCCTTCTAAGCACTCTGGAAGTGACTCAGTATTGGGTAAACTCACTTTTCCTCTATTTGTCTGATCTGAAGTAGTATATTCAGTATGTCTGGACGCCTCAAAGGGAGTGTCAGCCCTGCTGTCCTCCATAGCTTCCTCTATGATATTTGGCTGCTGCTCGAATGACTTAGGGTCCACTAAAGGGTTTATTACCTATGAAACAATATCTTTGGGGGTTGAGGGGTTCTCTTTGCCTTTGAGAGGCGAGTAACCCTTTGAGGGGTGGATTCTTCAGTATCTTATCCCATGGCTAGAAAGGGTGAAGGTTTCCCAACACTGGAAACTATTTTTCCCTCGACAATTTTGTTTTTGGTTTCTTGAATTAAATATTCGGACTCTACATGGGATATGGTTTGGATAAAGGATGTATTTTGAATCACTGATGTTGTAGATGATGAGGAACCCCGGTCTGGCTCAGGTATACGATTAGAGGCTAGCAGTCCAGCAACAATACGAGCCTCTCTTTTCTTTATTTCTAACTCGGGCAGGTTCAACTACCGTCCTTTCACTAAATCATTTCTAGCTATGAACATATAATTTCCCAGATTTGAGTGTAAGATATGAAGTCAAGATTTCTCTCACTAGAATTTTCTATTGAATTCTAATGAATGAAACAGTCTTGATGGGTTTTATAAAGATCTTAGAAGCGCAAAGGATTACCTAGGGAAGATAAATCGATCCAAAGTAATGATTATCGGCTATTAAGTGCACCTTATTAACGATCCAAATATGTACAATTACCTAGGGGAAAAGGCGGTTGAAAGGTCAAACCAGAGTTCGACATGTGTAAGATTTAAAAAATATGACCTTTGAGATTCTTAGTTGCAAAAAGAACCTTTTCGGATCCGGTCAGAGTTTTTAATGGACACAAGTCTGATTTTCTTTTAAGTTAGCTCTTCTAAAATTTCTTTGAAAGATCTAAAGGGGCTACTGATGGGGTTCATAATTATTTGGAACAACGTAAATTATATACTCGAAGGGTATTTTTGAAATTTTCGACCCATTATCAGGATAAACAATTCGAACAAGTGAAAAGTGACTAAGCAGCCTACTGATGACTAAGAAGCCTGCTGACAATTTACCATATCTAACATTGGGCTTATGATTCATAAGAAGTGGATCTGAATCCATGACCCGATCAATAAGGCCGATGGGTCACAAAACAAGTATAAATACCCCAACCAACTTCATTTAAGAGGTTGGACTTTTTCTAAAAATATTAAATACAAGCACACATCTCATTTCTCTCACTATCCTATACTAAACACTTAATAAAGCTTATAAACAACCAAAATTACCCTCAGCTCACAAATTATCCACACTAACACTGTATCATAGTATCACCATTAGCTCACATTTTTTACTACCCACAAAATATCGTTAAAAGGTTGTATAGAAGTCCATGAAATTTACAATAGACCCCTTCAGAATCTTGTTGTACCACTTCAATGCAGTTCCTTTGAAGGTCTAAAAAAATTCTTTACAAACTAGCCTATCATCATCTTCGAAGTTCATCATGTAGTTTTTAAATTTTTGGATGTGGTAATCAGGATCTTGATTCCCATCAAACTTTTCGACCTTCGAAATATTAAAACACTTCGAAAGTGGGATAGTCCTAATTTCAGTAGTCCAAGGGGAATTTCTCCAGTAGTCTCCCTACACATACTAATCAGCTCCTCATATTCCCATAACAGTATATAAATTCCAATCACCTGCACCTGTGTAATGGTTAGATGTCCCCTGACACCATTCTGATTCTCCTAAAGTGGGATAGTCCTAATTTTGAAAGTGGGATAGTCCTAATTTCAGCAGTCCAATGGGAATTTCTTCAGTTTTCTCCCTACACATACTAATCATCTCCTCACATCCCCATAACAATATATAAATTCCAATCACCTACACCTGTGTAATGGCTAGATGTCCTCTGACACCATTCTGATTCTCTTAAAGAATAAGGAACATTATCCCTTTCAGATTTAATTTCCTTGCGTGAATTTCAAGGTCGATTTCTTTCTTCCGTAGAAGAACATCGATAACGATTTTTCCTAGCCGATCCTCAGATTCCAAATTGTCAAACTTATCATCACTATATTCAATATATTTATGTTTATCTTTTTTCTCTTTGCTCAAAGTATGATGCTTTTTATCAGATTCAAAATGTATTTTCCTACGATCACCTCGAATCTGTTGAGTTGTATAAGATCAATTAAACAGACTTTCTAATTCATATTTTTTCTATATCTTTTGCACCTCACAATAAGATTTTCTGACCGAATTTTATGTTATCGTTGAACATACTTCTCATTTAACGTTATAATCTTATCAAATAGCTCATTCATTCGCGCTTCGGTACCTGAGTGATTTTGATAAACTGCAATTGACTCTTCTTCTTCTCCTCGTTGTAAATCAGACCTCAATGTTTCAATTACCTTTCAAACTAGAGGATTATTTTCATTTTTGGCTTCATACCGATCCAAAACATTTACAAATAATCAATCAAGAACAACCAAAACAAATAAAAGAGCTCAATTGCTCCTGGTTTGTTTATTACGAAATCAAGGTACCAATAAAAATCATCCTCATTCTAAGGCCAAATTCGGTGAGGATGAGATCTGGTTTTCTGAGAGAGAAAGTAATACTGATTTTAGAGAGAGAAAACAAGAACCAAAGAATAAGTGGTTTGCTCAATAAAAAATATCATAGGTCTTAACTCCAGCATTAGCCTTTATATATATAGGCGCCAAGACTTCGTAACATAATCGGTTACACAATATGGATAATTGCACATTAGTCCCTGATTCTTATATGAGACCTGAAATCCATCCATTAACTATACAAACTATCATACAACTCTTTTTTTATTATATATAGGCCCTTAATATTCCATATACTTATTAATTGTGATACTCCGCGAAAAACTCTAGCCTTATTGACTTATTTGGTCTTGACCGATGAGGTTGATAACTATGCAGATGAGTAGTAGCACATCTTGTTCGAGGAGACATGTTAGTATTTATGCTAGGACGATGAGGGATTTAGGAACTCGAGCCATTTACTTGACTCCATTCTCCATTAAATTCATGCCGTGAACTTCTTTTAATGGAACCTGAACTACCTCGAAGTCTAGTGGACTCTCATACTTTAATTTGTTCTTCAACCTGAACCATCAAAGCTCCATATATCAAAGCTCTTCTTCTAGTAGTCCCATTTGCTGGATCCCCAGAAGTACTCTGTGTTTAAAAGTTGCCATAGCAACAAGTTCTTTACAATCCTTCAACTTTGTTTTCGTCAATACGAACTGTCTGGTATAGTATTTCAATTTTTCTCCCACCAACCGTTTTCACTTTATGATCGTATCACCATTTGCACACATTTTATTGCTTCCTACAAATTGTCTTCGAAAGGCTGTGTAAAAAATCTTAAAATTGGTTATAGATCCTCTCAGAATTTGATTGTACCACTTTAGAGCAGTGCCCTAAAAGTTTGAGAAAATGCTCTGTATACCAACCTATCGTCATCTTTGAATTTTATCATATAATTCTTTAAATGTTCGATGCCATCATCAGGATCTTGCGTTTCATCAATTGTTTCTAACTTTTAAATATCAAAATGCTTTGGAAGAAGAATTGACCTCATCTTAGCAGAGAATGAATAATTTGTCAATTCAGCTCCTTGCATATACCGATCATCTCCCTTGGTACCCATAATTGCGTACAAATTTTGATTTATTTTATTAACATACTGGTTGGATGTATATCCCTCATACCATATATTGTTCCTCAGATTTTGAGGTCTACTTTCCTTCTTCGATTTACATTTTTGTGTGATCTTCGGTGTCGACTTCTTTCACCTTTCAAAGAATTTTTGTATCTTTCTTGTTTAAACAAATTGTCTTCGTAATTCGAGCTAGAAGATCTACTATTACTAGATGTGATATATCAATGTTTATCTTTCTTTTTTCGTGAAGAACTATGATCTTTCTCTGATAAAAATGCATTTTTTTATGATCACTTCAAATTCGATGAGTTGTATAAGGCTCATCAGACTGACTCTCTAACTCAAATTTTTCTTCCATTGGATATACTTCAGATTTCAACATACGAGATTGAATTTTCTATTCTCTTCGGACATATTCATGATTTAAAACAGTTATTTTTTCTAGATTCATCCGTTTTTCAAAGTCGGACCGATCACGTTGTCATGGAACTTGATTATTTCATCAACTTTCTTATCCGTTCAAATCCGATTTTTATAGTTTCAATTGCCTCACAAACCGTAGGATCAATTCTTGCTCCCAGATCTATTTCGATTTCGATCAATGTTATTAACAAAAAATTCTGTAATTCTTAGTTTTAGATTCATGATCTAGGTACCTCACATGCTCTCACTGTGGTCACCAATATTGAGTATGATGAATATCTAGTATAAGAGTTTGAATTGTAGCTATATTTATAGAGAGAGAATGTAAGTGAGAACTATAGTAGGAGAAACAAAATGTATCTGTCCAATCAAGAAAGTAAAATTCAGAGAGCTAAATTCATTGTCTCCAACCATATTTATATGTATGCTAGAAGACTTTAACTAATTTGGTTATACCAAAAGACACATTACACTACGATCCCTTATAATTACAAATAACATAAATCTCCTCTGATTTTTTACAACTTTATAGTAGTAATTATAACAACTTTTCTAAAGTTCCTGATAATTTGTATCTTTATCAGACACCATGTTGGGCGAGGAGCACGCAAATGAGGCAGGAGGGCTCACCACTGATAACCCACCAGTCGGGACCATATCTGGAATACAATATGGGAGGAGTTGACCGCAATGGGACCCATTTATTCTAGTTGTCGTCATGCACACAAATCCTACGTCGACTTAATATAAAACCCTTCCAGACAAGGTATGTACGTTACACCGACTAACATCCAGCTGTTAGAAATACAAATGGAAGAAATAAAGTGGGAGCAAATCGTTTCTAACCAAATACAGATCGAAAGGGACCGTGAGGCCAAGCCATTGATGGACAAAATGATTGAGGCGTTGCAGTTGTTCACGGATAAGTACCTACAAGAATACAAAAGGAACACAAATTTAGACATAGAGGTCTGTAAGGCTAGCTGCATGGTTAGATAAAAAATAGGATGAAGGAAGACAAGCTCGAGGAAGAAAGCGTAAGGGTGGCAAGGTTGAAGAACGATTGAGGAACATTATCTCCAAAAAGAGAAAAAAAAAGAATGAGGTAAAATAAAATAGATATAAACCAAAGATGGCGAGATACTTTCTACAAGACTCTCCATTTGTGAAGAAAATTTTAGAGGGAAAGCTTCCTAGGAAATTGGATCCATATCAAATGGACCTCTATGATAACTCAAGTAGATTTTCTATTATGTAGAGCCTTATCGATAAAATTCAAAGGATATGCTCTCGACTTGTTCACTTGCCTGCCAAAAACGATGATCCATGATTTTGAGGGTTTTTGGAGAGTTTTCAGTAACCGATTCGTGGGAAACAAGGATAAATATAGTTCCTTCATCATGGGTATGTATTATAGGTATAAAACGATGCTTAAAAATATGTCAAGAGGTTTATGCACGAGATTAACACGATGTCTACATGTGAAGAACATGTGGCGGTAATATCATTCTAGAGAGCGTTAGATATGGAGGGGCCCATGTATGATAACCTCATGCGATTCTATAGTGTTACCATGGAGATATCCTTGCGACATCAGACCAATTCATCCGAGTTAAAGACTTAAACAACATAGAATCTTCCCACTCTATAACTCATTTATCAAAGGCCTCGACACCGAACAAGAATAAAAGAGTTCATGCCAAACGTGGCAAATGCAGACGTGATGAGCTCGGCCGTATTGCATAAAGTAGGCCAAAAGCGTCATGCTATGATAGCCCAACCTGGTGGTTCATACTTTTAACTTAAAAATTATCATTATATACAATGGAACTAAAAGAAAGATTAGATACCTCCTTCATCTTCATATAATAATCTCACGTAATGAGCGATCTAATAATTATTTTTGCGAGTACCATAACTACCATATGCACTCCACATTTGACTATTTGCAACTATGAAAAGATATTCAATGATCGATTGAAAATGAGGATCTCGTCTAATTCTTCAAACGTAAGAAGGGAAAGAGATGCAGAGATATAAATACTGAAGAACCAGTAGTGGGTGGGCATGATCAACGATAAGATGACAATAACAAACAATAGTGGTTATATACTATTTCTGGCGGAGACATATTGTTCGGGTTAACGTAAAATACACTGAAAACATAAAGGACAAATATAGAGTTTCCTATGGTAAATGTGTATGCATATCACCTGTATGTGAAGCTTATCGTCGAGCTAACTTTTAATGATGATAACTTGAGGGGCGTGGTGACCCCTTACGATTACTCTCTGATCATCAATCTCGATATAAGACGAGTCATGGTAACCCGTATATTTCCTTATAACAAAAGTACAGCTAACATAATCTTCAAGTCCAGTTATGATAGGATACTTCTGGTACGATCATACTAGCCAACCAATAGAAAAACTGGTTAGTTACGAAGTCAAAACGTCTAAATGCATGGGCGAAGTCAAAGTTGCAGTAACCATCTATCGTGGAGATATAAAAAGGTTTTGTGAACCTTTTTCACAATACCTGATCCAACATGCTCATATAACATAATTTTCGGGCGACTCTGGTTGCACGAAATAGAAATCGAACCCTATTTCTTTCACTTATTCCCGAAATACCCCATCATATATTGGAGTTGCTATGCCACCTCCCTAGAACCAGAGGAAAGATCATCAAATCAGTAAAATTAGTCGATTTGAAACCAAGGTTGTTGATCTATAAGATGAGAGAATGTGCAACAATCCTCCACAAAATGTAATTGAAGAAATATTAACAATAGGGAAGATAATCTGAGTCGTGAACTAACTTGACTCGAACTTTAAGAGTAGATTGTTGGAGTTACTACAATAGAACTCGCATGTATTTCCTGGATTGCTTATAGTGTATCAGGCGCCCGCTTTTTTATTATTTACCATAAATTATCAAACGACAATATAGTGCGACCAATTCACCAAAAGTGTTCTTCCAAGAAATCCAACGTCATCGTCAAAAAGGTTGAAAATTTGCTCAAGCTATGGCACATTAGGGAAGTTAAATATCTAACATGGGTTGTCAATCCCGTGCTGGTTAAAATGAAGAATGGGCGATGCAAATGTGTATGGACTTCATCGACCTCAACAAATCCTATCCAAATGATGCCTCTCTTTTCCCCATATCAATCAGCTCATTTACACGACATGAGGTAAGGATTTATTGGGTGCATATTCAAGGTACAATCAAATAAAGTTTCATCCATATGACTATGAACACCCAACCTTTTATAACCGAGCGAGGTTTGTACCTCTATAAAGTTTTATCATTCAGTTTGAAATATGCAGGCTCCACCTACCAGAGGCTCCTCAACCAGATATTCAGCTAGAAGTGGGAAAAATATGGAAGCCTACATTGACGATACGATTGTTAAGAGCGATAGCAAAGATTTTTAGTTTGATATTTTGTCTCACATCTCTTCAACACTACGCTAGTTCAATATCAAGCTTAATGAGGAAAATAATCATTTGGCGTTTGTAATGAGAAAGTCTTGGAGTGCCTCGTTACTAAGAATAGAATGTAGGTCGATCTCGAGCACCTGAAGGCATTACTAACCATAGATCCGCCACAAAAATTCGACGAGGTCTAAAAATTCACGAGTCGTCGTGCAGTATTTTCACGATTTATCTCCCAGCCATCTAAAAAGGGTCACCATTTCTTCAAGATACCTAAAAAAATGAAAGAAGTGCAATTAGAACAACAAGGCACCATTTATGTTTTAATAATTCAAAGTTACCGTTCTTGTTGGAACAGAATTAAGTTAAGCTCGAAAAAATATCAATTAATATATTAATTAATTAATTAATTAATTGGTCGATCAAATATTTGAATAAAATATTATTGATGTAATAATATACTATTTAATTAAGAAGAATATTCCTTTAATAATGAAAATAAGAGCGAAAATATACTTTATCATGGAATAAATTGAAATAAAGGGTTATTATATCAATTATAAATGGAAAGACTTTATCATGGAATAAATTGAGAATATACAATTTATAATTGATACTTGTTTTTATTTTTTTAAAATAAAGGATTTTTTAAATAAAAATAACAGCGAAAGGTTGTTTTATTTTGAATAATGAAA
Source organism: Limnanthes douglasii subsp. nivea (assembly GCA_036936605.1). Classification (NCBI taxonomy): domain Eukaryota; kingdom Viridiplantae; phylum Streptophyta; class Magnoliopsida; order Brassicales; family Limnanthaceae; genus Limnanthes; species Limnanthes douglasii. The sequence continues at coordinate 122,554 of JAUPFV010000004.1, read as the reverse complement.
TTGTCTTCACGCTGCTATAAACTTAAAATCTTAGTTATTTCTCATATATTACAAAAATAAGAGAGAACATCTAAGTTATTTCTCATGGATTAGGAAAATAAGAGAGAGAACCATAAAGAAAAAACTGAACCGAAAATTACAAATGAAGCTAAACTTACTGGTTTGGAAAACGAATTAGTAGCAAAATTCGAGAGAGAATAAGCTCTAAAAGAGCAATTTAGTTTACAAAATTAGTACATTATGTTTTTTGCACGTAAAAAATATGGAAAGAAAAAATAATAATTATAAAGAAAAATTTCGTAAAAAAAAATTATAGAATAAATAAGGTTGTTTGTAGTATGAAAAAAATGATGAGAAATATATGAAAGATAATAGAGTCGGTTAGACTATTAATAAATAATAAATCATAGTTTTGATAAGAGTTAAAATATTTTAACATTCACACATCGTGTCAAATTTTGGTACATTGTGTTTGGTTATATGACCATTGATTGCTGTTGGGGAAGAAGGCTCTCGAATAACCAGGGGTGCCTCTTTGGCACGCTTTCGCTCCTGCGAACTCTTTTTATCCTTATGCGATCTTTTTCTCTTCCCCGAAGAGTGTTTGTGCTGTCTGTCTTTTCCCATGTTTTCGAGGAGGTTAGACTCACTATGAAGACTTCGTCGAGCAACTTCGAAGAGAATAATTGCAGTTGAATCTGCTGGGGAGGCCAGACACCAAAGAACGTAGTAACAGATGGTGGGGGTTGGGGCCTCATGTCTTCTCCAGCAGCAACTCTCTCCTCGAACCTCTTGCTGATCAACAACCAATCCGGAATCCGAAGGGGTTTGCTCGCCAGTTTTCTCTCTCTAGAAACGTTTGAACAAAAGTTGCATTAATGAAGAGAGAAGATTGCTATTTATAGATAAGGTTGGGCCTTCCAACCAAACCAGGCCCGGGGATTTTTTCTGATGTTTGCATAGGGGCATTATGGGATATATAGGTGCGAAATGTCCTGACACAAGCCACAGGGGAAGATGCAAAGTTTTCCTAGTCAGAAGATGTCTTGGGAATATGTAACGTTTCTAACAAAGATATGCTGACAGGCATTGTTATTTAATGACGTCACGTCAAAGAATAATCCTAGCACCCTATTTAGCCTTGGATTGAATAAATACGGGGCATTGATGTAATCGAAGTCAAGGGACTTATATGACTAAAAGGGTGCAAGGATTGGGGGGCTACCCAGTTATGAGGATAAATTCGAAGAAAGAGATCTTCGAGGGGCATTCAACATTTCTTCTCTTATCAAATACATTTTGCAGATTTGGGATTTCTCAGAAGTTTACCACCGATAACGGGCCACAATTTGATAACAGGGATATGGAGAATGTATGTGCCTCCAGGGACATTCAATATTTCTTCTCTTATCATTTCTACCATAAGCAAATGGCCAGGTTGAAGTGGCAAAGAGGATTATTTTATCCGCATTAAAAGAGAATTTAGAAGAGGTTGTAGGGAAGTGGCCAATCTATCTGCAAGAAGTGTTGTGGGCATACCGAACTAATCCTACGGCTGCTACACATGAATCTCATTTTGCCTTGGTGTATGGGATACATGATATTACTCCTATAGAAATAACCCTACCAGCATACAGAGTCCATAACTATTCCGAACAAACCAATGAGATGGAAATTAGGAATCAATTGGACTTAATAGAAGAAAGAAGGGTTAAAGTTCATCTTAGAACTGATAAGGAAGAATAAAAGACAAGGAGAAAAGTGTGAAGAATAAATATGACAGGAGAAAAGTGCAAAAGAAAAACATGATAGGAGAAAAGCACAAAGGAGAAATATGATAGGAAGAAAGTGCAGAGAGGAAATAGTGTGAGGGTTTAATTGTAAAAGCTGTCTAAGAAATAGCCACTTAAGAAGAAAGTAAAGTATATGGACTAAAGATGTAATTAATGGGAAACAAGGCGTGTGGGGTCCGCAATTGTACTATAAAAGGACCACACACGCTTCACAAATCCCGAGATGAATAACATAATATACTTTCTCTCTCTACTTAACCTAAAAGCTCTTACTTTCTCTCTCTAAAAACCGTAACCAAACAAATTAAATCTGTTCACATTGACACTAAGAGATTTTCATATCAGAAAATCATAGCTAAGAGATCCTCGTATCGTAAAAACACCCCTAGACTTTCTTAGAACTCTTCAAGAACAACCCATTACCAAGGCTTGATGAGGATCATATTTGCTTCCAAGATCAAGAGAAGAAAATTTAAACTAGGAGATAAAGTTTTGAGAGACGTTTTCTTACACACTAAGGAGAAGCAGTTCGATAAGCTGGCTCCGAACTCGGAAGGCCCTTATGAGGTCTTTGAAAAGCTTAAGCCTGTGACATATATGCTTCAAGACAAAGAAGGAAGGCTTTTGAAGAACCCATGGAATATTAAACACCTCGGGTTATATCTAGAATAAAAGTTGTGTTTACTTATTAAATGTCAATGTAAATATTAGATGGCATACTCTTTCCTACCTTGGTGGCGCGGGGAGGTTTTAATGAGGTGTCTGGTTTTTCATTCCATAAAATATGATGCCTTCTTAAAACATCCGATGTGGTTTAACTACAATTCTATTCAAGTACAAGTCTTTGATTTAACACTTTGGATCTTTGATAGATCGGATTAATCTGGTTAAGTGATGACCATTAAATACATGTCATCGAAGATATTAAACACTCTCACTTTAATACTTCTGAAATAATTGGGGCTATTTAAACATTAGCCATTAAAATTAAAAAAATGTCTTAAACAAAGAAATATTTGATAAATAAACCTATCCGGACTAAAACCAGATAACATTACCAAATTACACAATATGCATTGTCCATCTAAGGACTTTAAGTGTTTTAAAAGACTTATCCGAACTCAAACCGGATAACATTACAAAAATGCCTTGGCCATCCAATAACTTTAGTAGTTCAGAAAAGTAAGAAAACAAAAAAAAATGTTTAAAGGTTAGGGCTTGTCCCTTTCAGATTTTCCTTCATCACCTCCTTTCGTGGGACTTTTGAGTTTGACACTCGAACTTTCACCAGTTCCATCTTTGTCATCGGTAGTGGAGTCAATTCCACTCAACAAGTTGAACTTGTCGCTAGTTGCCATGGTGTGATGAGGAAGATCTTCGTATTCTACATATTTCCATTGGGGACCAAGGGTCCTATTCAAAAATGTCTCATGGAAGATCAACACCATGTCAGACCTAACTTCATCGTATTTTTTTTCTCGAGGGAGTCTATCACGTCATTGGTATATTTATGAATGTTTAACTGAATAATTTGTTCATGCCCCTTCACCAAGTCGTCTTTCTCCTTGATCACCATAGACACAGTATCTTCTAAAGATGTCTTCTCACCAGACAAGGTTTGAATGACACCATCTTTAGTCTTCAAATTTACCCTTAATGTGAGATCCTTTTCCAAACCAAAGCACTTAGCTTGGAGCTCGGTACTGGCCGTCTACGAAGTGGAAAGCTTGGTTGATAGATCTTCCTTGTCCTTCCTCAGTGCTTCAATCTCTTTTTTTAGTTCTTCTATGCTCCTATTAGCATTGAGAAGATTGGTTAACAGAGACTCTTTGTCGGTAATGAGGGTGTTCATAAGTGTAGTTGGACTCTTCACTTGTCTCTCCAGATCAAGCATTGGCTGGATGCGACCCATAAACGAATGGGCCACAATATCTTTCTCTCTCGAGACGGAGAAAGACTTACCATTATAAGTCACCATGTTAGAAGAGCTTGAAGGGCGGAAGGGACCTGCAAAATCATCTTTCTCAGAATCGTTGAAGTAAAGATCAATGTCTTGGAGGGAACCAATGTCCATTCCATTAATCCATCCTCCAGTACCCTCTCCGGAATACAGACCTGTTGGAATCTTCTCTTGTAGAGTGGGGTCAACAGGGTTGGTTGAGGTAGAAGCTCCGAAGGGTGAATAATTATTTCTTCCACTAAGGTTAACTTTTCATTTTTGGCAGCCTTTTCGTCACTGTTTGCTCTTCTTTTCCTGTCATTTTTGGGAGTCCTTGGTGGGTTTTGTAATTCTCCTGCCTGCTTAACAGTCTCAGCCTCTACTACCTTCAGCAAGGCAGCGTTGAATCCCCCTTCGCTCCAAGAACCGGTCCCCTCTGTGGCAGCTTGGGCTGCCTCTGTTGCAACTTTTGATTCTTCCCTTTCATCTTGCTCGGAGCTTTAGCTCTAAAAGGCAAGACCACTTTACCATCTTTGGCTTCTGTGCGTTTAAGGATTACACTAGGAGGAGAGGGTGTAGTCGTTTATTCCCATGTGAGATCCCCCTGACCTGTGGTGTTCCACAGATGGGACCTCACCAAGTTGTCTGAGGTTAAGCAGTTATGGAAGACATTCCCCCAACGCTCCGCAACCCATGCATTAAGTTTGGCACAGGAGAGGAAACACTAAAAAAGAAGTGACAAATATATCAGGAGAGGAATACTTGTGAGTTGAAATAAAGAACATGAAAAATAAAGATAAAGAACTTACATATATTTTTCCATCTACTACTTAACATAGTGGGGTTGGTATTGGCTTTGATCTTCTTACAATTCTCCCATGACCCACTGATGAACAAGAACTATGTCCTCTAGTTCTTATCAGATTCCAATACGTCTACCACCTTGAAATTGTTCCCCATGTTATGATGGTAGAATGGGATGTGATGATTCTTGTATAGACTTCCAATAACGGAAAATTGCTCCATTGGGAGAGGGATTTCGGAAAGACTTTATGCCATTATGCAAGCAAAGAGAGAATACCATGTATTTGTGCTTAGTTAGCTTGGGGAAAACTTCACCAAGTGGAAATACCTGACCATTTATGGGTCCAATGGGAACCAAAGTCCCCAGTTTAGCACCTCGGTGAAGATGACCACCTCATTAAGTTTACAGTCCATCAGAGTCTCCGGAGTGGCAGGTATCTTCACCTTCACTGACTCTGGGATCCCCCACTTTATCCGCATCCAGCCCAACTCAGCAGTATAAGTATGGACATAATTTATATTCTGCAGGGCCAGCAAGTATTTAACATTGACATTTTTAAAGCAAGGCCCTACCTTGCCCTCCAAGCACGCCGGGAGATCCGGATGAGCCATACCAACCTTGATTTTTCTTTTGCCCTTCCTATCAGAAGTAGCATCCCCGGTTTGACCTGATGCTTAAGTTTCAAACCGAGCCTCTTCGATATTTTCCTCCATTACTTCTTCCATCACTGTGGAAGGTTTATATGTTTCCTTTTATAATGGAGGATCAACTTCTCGCACTAAAGCTTTTTCGGATGAATGGGCGCCTATTGTTTCTAAAGGCTTGGTATCCGGTTGAGATTGATATCCGGATGGTTTGGCCTTTGGGGATCCTTTAGATGCCTCTGATCTGGAGGGCTTTGGCAGTGATGTAGTTGTTTGAGATTTGGACAGATGGGTCGTCCGGCGATGGGTTGATTTTTGCGAGGACTTTTCAATATCTGAACTCATGGCTAAGAAATGGGAGGGTTTTCTGACACTCAAAACTGTTTTTTCCTTACTAGTGGAGGGTTGAGACTCCCGAACAGAAGAACCTGAGAGGAGAGGAGAGGAGAGAGACTTTGTTTTAATTGTTAGGGTCTTGGATTTCTATATGAGGATGACCCTTGGTCAGCTTCCTGGGTAGGTTCACCAGACTTTTTGGTTGGGGAGACTGAGAGACCAGCAGCAATTCGATTCTCCCTTTTAACTTTTCTTGCCTTTTCTAGCTCTGATAACTTCAACCAGTCGCCTCTCACAAGTGTGTTTATGGATGTGAACATAAAACTATTCGAGAACAAGTTTGAAGACAAGAGTGAAAATCTCTCTAGAAAGTTTTTTAGTGATGAAGATAATGGAATAGTGAAAAATGATTTATATAACAGTAAAAAAAGTAACTGTTACCTAGGAGAAGTTGAACAGGATTTGGTGATGATAAAAGACGGTGGAAACGTGGGTTGGATTAAATGCCTAGGTAACGTTTTAGACTTAGTGGGTGCACCGATCTAGGAAGAAACACAGCTGGTAGGTCGAACCATATTGTGACACGTGTCCCACGATCCAAGAAGAAAACTCTTGGAATTCTGGGAAACAATTCAGTCTGAACAGACTTTGAACTGAGTTCATAATGAAGATAAACCTCCCATCACAAAGTGCTTAGGCAGGTCGGACAAATTCGTTACTGGCCAAGTATATTTTTTAGTCTCACCAAAGATATTTGACAAGGCCTAAAAAATGAGCTACTGATGAGTTCGGATTATCCAGTGACAGCTTACAGTGTTATCCTGACAAGGGAAATTTGGACATAAACGTACCACTGAACTATCTGGATAGGACAAAAGTAAATAAACACCTAAACACATTTTTACTAAGCTATGTACTAATCAGCTTATTATATTAATGGGTCCTTAAAATTGACCCGGTTTCATAACTTGAGCTGTAAGCCCATGGGTCTGTAATTAAGGGTATAAATACTCCGACTACTTTCATTTAATGAGGGTAATAAACATTTAATACAACGAGGCTGCCCAAATCTCTTACTACTTTATACCAAAATACTTAATACTCAAAACACTTTACAAAATTACCCTCAACCGAAAATAAACCTCACAAAGTATGGCTTGGCGCTAGAATGGATCACGGTTAGCATGTTCAAATGATGAAGGCTCTATTTGTGTTGTTAAAAACGCTAGAAGAACATGATGGTTAGGCTAAAAATGTAAAATCAAAATACGAGAGAGGAGGGGATACCTTGTAGATTGACGATAACTTGATTGTACTAAATATTAATTGATCCCGGTAGACATGTCGTAATCTTGGTGCCATGTAAGAGGCTCAATATTATAGGTGGAATAACAAACCGAGATATTCTTAGGAACGAGAAGAGAAGGTCTTGTGGTTGAGGGAGGTGAGCCAGCGGAAGGTGGTTGTGGAGCATAAGGTGTTGTAGAGTGGAAGATGTTAAAATACAATCCCCCAAAATTCAACTGGTACATATGATTGAAACATGAGAGAACGAGCAACATTTAAAATATGTAGATTTTTTTGTTCGACAACTCTGTTTTGTTGTAGGGTGTAAACATAAGAATTTTGAAATTCAACCTAATTGTTTTGAAAAAAAAATACGAAGAAGGAGAAAATCAGTACCATTATCGATTTTTACTATATATATATATTTGAAATTTATTGTTGACGAATTGCACAAAATTAGCTAATAAAGAATATGTTTCCGATATATGGTGCATAAGAAGTATCCATGTGCATCGAGTAAAATCGTCAATAATTGTGAGGAAATAACTTGAACCAATATATGAACGAACTCTATGAGGACCCCGGATACTACAATGTAATAAGGGGAAAATAATTTTTGTATTTATTGAACTTTTGGGAAAAGGAAAACGTGTTTGCTTTGCTTGACTCTTTTTTAATATCTAGTTTTATGTGGGAAAGTAACTTAGAACGAGATAAAGATGGATGACCTAGGCGTAAGTTCCATAGATCAGGTGACTGAGAAGCCATACACATACTCGATTTATTTGTTGATGGAAACATATAGTATAAACCACCATGTTGTCTACCCGAGCCAATCATCTTCCTTGAAACTAAGTTTTACAAAATACAATGGTAATAAAAGAAAACAATGAAGCAATTTCGTTCTTTGGTAAGTTTGCTAGTTGAAATTAAATTTAAATTAAAAGATGGTACCCACAAGACATTTATAAGGGTTAATTTGGAATTATACCAACTGTGCCAGTTTGAATGATTTGTAGTACTGCACAATTTGATAAATTAACATTAGATATAATGAAAGGCATGTGATCGATTAAAAGTGATATGTGAGAGATAGTATGATATGTGGCACCACTATCCAAAATCTAAGGACTTCTACTACTAGAAGTAATAGATACAATAGTATATAGAATCAAACCCGCATTCGCATATGCTTCAGTGTACTGATTAATTGTTCTAATTGTTGTATTTGTTCGGCAATGAACCCCTGAACGATGGTAGAAGTTTTAAAACATGTTGCGGTGGTGGTTTGGATCTCCGATTGGAGAGTGTAAGAATCGTTAGCATCATGATTTTTTTATATATATAAAATGGTGATTTTTTTTGTAAGAATGAGAATTTTGATAATAAAGAGAAATATGAATTATGCTCTGATACCATGATGAAAATAAAGATGTGTATTTTCTATGAGAAAACGAATGAAAACAAACTTAGTAGACTTCAATCTCACTCCCTTTTGGATGGTACATAGTGCTTCTGTAAACACCTACATAAATATATGGGTGTAAGTAATGTAACGTTCTATCTACCGTACACAAATCTAATTTAATAGTTTAAAATATATGAAATTTTGAACAATACAACAATTGAGAAGTTAGAGACGAAATAAAACAATTTTTTCATAAAAACATGAGTTGTTAATTGTTTTATGAAATGTTTGATGTTTTACTGGAAATTTTTAATTTGAAAAATTCATAAAGTTTAGGTAAAAAAATCACCATCTCAAAAAAGAAGAAGAGAGTTTTTGGTTTTTTATTTTTATATTATTTTATTGGTAAAACAAAATTAGGAGATAGTTATTAGTAAAGTTGAAAACGGAAATAATTATTGATAGATTTAATTTATCATAATGAATGGTTACTGACTTATCTTTTATAATATTTCCAATTTTTAGTATTTTCTTAATTAATATAAAATTCGATCAGGTCGACCGAATAAAATGAAAGTTGGTGAAATGTTCAGATCAAAGAAGGTGACGTTTTCACTGTCATTGACTAAGCTTTTAAATGTTTGGATCCAACACGTTACACATGTCTCTATATAATTTTTGCAAGCAAGTGTGTACGAAAGTCATTTTCGAAACCCAATCAAACCCATTTGTAAAAAATATTACAGTACTTTATAACAACTTCTGCTATATTAGAATAATTTATCTTTCCCAATCACTATTTTGTTTGACCTTCGCCAATTCCAACTAGAGGATCCTGCCAAATTGTATCTAGGTATGTATATATTGACATGGTACACCATTTTTACGGTACGATTAAATTCTGTACATATATGCTTAGCACGACAGTATATACAATCTGTACAAAATTTATATGGAATTGTTCGCTGACATGCGACTCTATTTATTAAGTCGATCCACTAAACGAATTATATAGGGCTATTGGACATTTTACTAGTCATTTATCTAATGTTAAATAATCAATAATGCCAGAGATTAATAATAGATAAAAAATCTAATTCAATTAATTATAATGACCATTTGTTTTAATTTTATTTATTAAATCTTATTCAATTATTAATATTTTAGTGGGAGTTGGTTTTTCTTATGCTTACCCTCTCTTGTTTTCCAAACACGATTTTATAATTGTTAAAATTTGAAACTAAAATTAGTTTAATAGTTTTTCAATGGCACAATTTATTTTATCCCTCCCTACTTTGGCTATTATTTCATGATGATGCTACTGCAACATCACTCATAACAACATTCTCATGGAGAATGTAAATCTCATCCTGTAAACTTCTTTTCATACACACCATTTGGTCTTTTATCATTTTGATCACACCGTCTTATGCACGATACTTGTAACCCCGAGAGTTTAGTATTCCAAGAAAGATCAAGTTTCTCTTTAAAACAGAAACATGCGAGTATGTCACTATTCTAATAACCCTATCAAACATAATATGGAGGAGCTAATAATTGTTCCCTTTCACCCTGATTGTTTGGTTGCAGCTGTCTTAACTCTTTTGATTTCAGTGTCCATTTGACATCTGCTAGCGATAACTTATCTTTAACATACATTAGGGTATATAAGAAGTTTTCATATGTAGTCGGTAACGATCTCAAGACAAATAAAGCTTGATTCTCATCCTCAATGTTGATGTCAATATTCTCAAACTACATTTTAATTGCTTTAAAATTATTTAAGTGTTCAGTTATGGACATACCTTCTTTCAATCTGAAATCGTACAAACTTTTCTTCAAGTATAACCGGTTCACAACTGATTTCTTTGAGTGTAGTTCTCCCAACTTATTTCATGCGCACGCAACAGTCTTCTCACCACTAATCTTGCGAAGAACATTGTCTTTCACACTCATTAATCCAGCATAAAGCCCTTTCTTGAAGATCTTGCTTCTCCTCTACTTTCATCTCTTCTGGTAACTTATTCTCTATAGCCTTCCACAGACTCTACAATACTAATGAAGGATTCAGTTTATTCTTTCACAATGCAAAGCGAGATCCTCCATCGAATTTTTCAATTTTGGATTTTGTTGATGTAGACGCCATTTTGAAACCCTAATTGCAAAACCTAATTTCAAAACCAAAGCGCTGATACCAATTTTAATAGAAATCAGTATGCAATTTATCACAAAATGGCTCAAGAACAGAACACAAATAAAAGAAAACATGAATAAAATACAAAAAAAAAGAACATAAGATTTAACGTGGTTCGAAAATTGTCTACGTCCATAGGCACCGCCAGAGAAAAGTGTTTCACCAATATCGAAAGGGTTATATATTTCAGATTGTATTTTTGTGTAATCTTAGTAATATATTTATAAAGAATAAGTAAACTTACTAGATAATGGTCCTAATGGGCTAATACCACAAGACTAAAGATGACACTATCCATTATAGCTTCACTGTCAATGACCAAAAAATGTACGGCCAAGCACGGTACAATGTCAAGCCATTATTCGAATCATTCTCAACAAAAACCTTTATCCAAAATTGGTCTAAAAACAAAATAAAAAATATAAACTAAAGTAAAAAGGGGTTCGTAGGAGAAGCAAATGAGTGCAAAGAAACTAAATCTATGAGCACACTCTACGGACAGAACTGCAGCCAAACTGGAAAGAGGGGGTGACTACAAACAACATAGAGAACTAACATAAGCAAAAATAAATAAATGTTACAAAGACAACAAAACCTTGGTGTCAATGAACGTTAATTTAAAGTCAAAGAGCGTACGATGTCAAACCGCTGGGACAAAGAAGGGAGGAGAGGATATATAAGACATAATCCATGAGAGAATGAATTCCCCAAGCTTGGAACTACAAGTCCCAAATTTTCAGGATGTAACAACAGTCAAAGAGGGTATGACTAATACTTCCAGGATGTATAACCAGAGGATAATTAATCCCCTAACTTTGAAGCTTGTCACTGGTAGAAACTTTATCCTAGATAGCAAACTAAATGATAAAGGAGTGGCAGAGAATATCAGATTTATGCCAAACTAACCTCATCCATCCGAGGCAAGGGTTGTACAAAAGAAGAACATTTTCCATATTCTTAATAGTAAACTTATTGATTCGCCTCTTAGCAATCCCGTAATGGACATTATTGTGGAAGATGTTGGGTGAGGGAGGGAGATTATGAGGTTGTTTATCTCTTGAAATTTGTTTCAATTTCTAGCACTAATAGATCTAATATGAGTTGGCTAGTTTCAGAGCGCATTGTAGATAATATCTAAAAAATTGAGGTTTTTTCCAAGTATAAAGTCATAGATTATGTTAGTCCCTTAATGGATAACTAGAGAGGTAAAGATAAGCCAAAGATATTCCACAAAATGTTGGTGAAAAATATTCGAGAACTTGTAAAACAAATTGATACAACCTTGCGGCAAGCAATTATACCATTACGAGGTAGCAATCTTCAATGTTTCCAAGAAATCCCTACAAAACATTTTATCATGATCTTCATAATTAATCATAAAATTATTTACTTGTTCGATGTGGGTATCTGAGTCATGATTCTCATCGAACTTTTCTAACTTGGATATATCAAATTGCTTCGCTAAGTGCCCCTGCATAATTTCCATAGAAAAAGGAGATGACCTTCAATTGTGCCTAGTCTTATACTTAATTCCATATGGCCTTTGTTCTCAACGGTATTTAGACCTTCTTCGGACGGGTACGTGAACTGGTTACTTACGCGATACTCAAAACATAGAGTTCCCAATAGGATCCGTACATGGGGCACAACTTTCTCTTTTTTAGCGATGATTACAACTTTATCCTGTTCCTCGGAACCCAACCCTTTTTTTTATCATTTCTTTTTATCCTCGAATATTTAGTCTGACGAGATGTTTAGTGAACATCTTACACCACTTCGAATCGTTTCTTTTGTAACTTTTTTCGCGTCAGTTATACCTTTCCGGAGAGGAAGACTCATCCAATTCGTAAAGGGAATAGTCATTAAACTCAATGAAATCGTGTCGACCATGGGTTTTATTTTTATTTTTGAAGAATAACGATTGTCTCTTATGCATTTCATGCATATTGCTTGTTTGATTTGCATCCTTTAATTCGTGTTTTATTAGTTATCTTCTCTCATGTAACCTGCAAAACATGAACTTTTTTAAATTCAAAACCTCATCCTTCTCTTTGTTTAACCTTTCCATATCGTCTAGAAGTTCTTTCCTATGAGATACTAAGACAGTTTCCTATAGTAGCTTGTCGGCATATTGATCATCATCACGTTGTTCCTTCCTTATATACTCTTTGATAGGATGATATCCGGATGATTTTTCGAGCACAAGACCATCAGTGCCGATGTAGCTAAGAATGTAGACAGACTGGTTTCTCGCTCAGGTTTCAAAATTTAGTCAAACAGATACTCAAATCGAATATATCAACAAGTTCGTTAGATTTCAAAATGTACCATGTCATAAAGTTTATATCCAAATTTGACTGATAAGACCTTCGAAACACAAGTTTTTATATTTACGTATAATTGAAATATTTACTTATTATTTTTATTTTATTTTAATATTTTATTTTATTTTAATATTTTATTTTAATATTTTATTTTAATATTTTATTTTAAGACATTTATGTAATTTATCTATTTTGGGATTAGGGTTTTGGGTAGTTGCTATATAAAGCATCATATACCTTAATTTTGAGACAATGTTTTTTTATAGTAAAATTTTGAGACGTTGAGTCCAAGGGAACCAGTGTGTCTTTGAAACCATATGGTTTGTTATCGCCATTTCTTTCTTCTAAATTTTTCCACGCTATTAGTTGGTATCAAAGCCCAACAATTCCTGTTACGCTAACACGGGAATCATGCTACCGACACCTGATTTGATGAGTGTAATAGAGAAAAACATCTTCAAGTCTACCTACAAATTCGGGTAAAATTATTTCAACATTTTAATCGGTTCAAAACGTTGTGACAATCTTATTTCAGAGGAGGCAGATTAGAAATTGGCGTTGAAGAGTGAAGCTCTTCCCAACCCTTACAAACTATCAGGATTGATATGGTACAACAAGGTAACAGGTTTCCAGAAGTTGTCTAATTATATTTTTGTTGGTAATTACAAAGATACAGTATGGTGTGACGTAGTTACTGTGGATGTTTGCCAACTCGTTTTAAGATGAACATGGCGATTTAAGAGGAATTCTATTTATGAGTGTAGAACGAATCGATAAAGTTTTATGATAAATGGTTGCAAGTTTACATCAGTGCCATGTAGAAAAAACAAATAAAAATAATAATATTAACTACTACTCTATTCGATGGAAAAACAAAACATTGTCAAAGAGGTTACACAAAGACTCTTCAAACACAGAGCGCGCAATCATACAATGCTCTCCTTAATGTCTATCTCTCACCTCACTTCCCTCTCTAAATAACCAACCTCTATTCTTCGTACTTAGAGAATAACTAGACTTGCAAATCAACTTGATATTTTGTTGCTCAATGATTTTCTAACCACACTGTTTTAACTTTCTGTTGATTCTTCTACTTTAGTATTTTCATATAAAGCCTTACCTTTACTTTTGATCGGACGGTTCAGATAAAAACCTAATACTTTAAATACTTTACTAAGTCACTTTAATCAAAGACTATAACAATGCCCCAATACAATATACGCTTCAAATTAAATATCTTAGTCAACGGTTAAGGTTACAATCATACTTAGAAACCTTTATGAAGAAGCCTGGTTTCAAAGACGAAGAAAATGCAGCCTTATTGAAGATTTAATCCATGTAGATTTGACAAAATACTTCGGCCCACCTTTATGGTCATATGTCGCAGCCCAAGTCTATGACTAGATGCTTCAGCCTAATCTACACCAACACCTTTAAATCCACTTTCTTCAGAAACAGTCTTTGACACATTTCAACTTTGGTCTAGTTACATCAGGCTACAAACCATGTCTTCTTGTTACTGATATATCTCAAAATCATGTTAGTATTCGATATGACCATCATAAGGCCCTTAAATAATCTTTGACATAAGTCTTTTGCTCGGTATTGGGGATGCTTTGAATCAAAGAGGCTGACTAGTGGCCTATTGTAGTGAGAAGTTGATTGACATCAATCTCAACTACAATTCATATTATGTAAAAATTCTATGTGGCGGTTTGAGCATTAAAATACTAGAGTTCCTATATTTCTTATAATGGCTTCATCCTCTATACTAATCATGATACTTTGAAATATTTCCAAAGTCAGGATAGGAAATCTGTGCGTCACACTCGCTGGCCAGAGTTTACACAATAGTTTACCGTTACGATCAAATACATGTTTTGGGTAGTTAATCGTGTCTCATTTGCATTGAGCCAACAAAGTATAATTATCTACATGAATTGTGAAGTTATAAATTTTGGGTTTTTGAAGTATATGTGTGTTATAAATACGTGTATTGGTCCAATTTTAGAGGATATTATAGTTGGTTGAAGTTGAGAATTTTCTATGATCAATGACTATTTATTCAACAAGTATTTTATGTGTTCCTAGTGGGATATTGTGTTCCTTGAATGATTCTAGAAGTTTTAAAACATGTTGAGGTAGTGGTTTGGATCTCCGATTGGAGAGTGTAAGAATCGTTAGCATCATGATTTTTTTATATATATAAAATGGTGATTTTTTTTTGTAAGAATGAGAATTCTGATAATAAAGAGAAATATGAATTATGCTCTGATAGCATGATGAAAATAAAGGTGTGTATTTTCTATGAGAAAACGAATAAAAAAAACTTAGCAGACTTCAATCTCACTCCCTTTTGGATGGTACATAGTGCTTCTGTAAGCACCTACATATAGATGGATTATAGTTAGACTAATTATGATAATAATCAATTCAGTTAGACGAGTATCTTCACGCATAAATATATGGCTGTAAGTAATGTAACTTTTAATCTACCTTACACAAATCTAATTTAATAGTTTAAAATATATGAAATTTTGAAGGTTAAAAATAACTAACAATACAACAATGCCAGAGTTTACACAATAGTTCACTGTTACGATCAAATACACGTTTTGGGTAGTTAATCGTGTCTTAGTTGCATTGAGCCAACGAAGTATAATTATCTACATGAATTGTGAAGTTATAATTTTTGGGTTTCTGAAGTATGTGTGTTATAAATACGTGTATTGGTCCAATTTTAGAGGATATTATAGTTGGTTGAAGTTGAGAATTTTCTATGATCAATGACTATTTATTCAACAGTAATATTTTATGTGTTCCTGGTGGGATATTGTGATTCTTGATAGTGCAGGAAAGACACAACGAGGGATGTATTGGTGAGAACAAACTCTAAATTTTTTATCTAGGAAATTTGTTTGCCCTTATTTGCAAAAAGATACCGTACACTTTGTGACTCGGTGTAAGACTTGCCAGATGGAAAAATAGACAAGCTCCATTGTGAGTCTATACTTACCGCTATCTATACTAGATTGTCCTTGGGAAAATGTGAGCATGAATTTCCTATCAGGGTTACTTCGAACACAAAGAAGTAACGACTCTATTTTTTTCAATTGTAGATCGCTATTCTAAGGTGACTTATTTTGTTGTGTGCAAGAAAACGACGGATGCTATCATTATTATTACCTTGTAATATCAAGAGGTTTGTTGGTTATTATATTGGAGTTTATGAGGCTCACTGGTACAAATTCGAGCATCAATAGTGCATGTCACCCTTAAACAAATGGGCAAACCGAAATAAGTAAATATGTTATGGTTATAGGTGGCTAGAAATTTGAAGTCTTGGGATCAACGATTTTATCAGGTTGAATTTTCATGAAACGTGCACTAATAGAGGAATATGGAGTAAATCCGGTCATGGTAGTATTCAGTTATAATTCTCGTAGCCTTATGGATTTTGTTTTCTTAAAACAAGGCAAGGTTCTTGTGACTAGAATTTCCCACGGATAGTGCCAATTGTTTTAGGGAAAAATACTTACAAATGACTCTAAAAAAGATAACTTTATTAATCAAGAAATAAAAATTTCTATGTTCATAGCCTCATTTATACATTTCAAGAGTAGTCTCTCTCTCTCTCTCTCTCTCTCTCTCTCTCTCTCTCTCTCGAACTGATGGAGGTTATAACATTTTAGGATGTAGTGCTGGAGTGCAACAGGTTGCTCCATCTGGGGCAACAATGTTTCAGTCTATTAAATTTTGCTTTCATGTATCAAATAACGAATCTGAATATGAAGTTTCATTGGTTGGTCTAAGGCTTGTCAATATTTGTGGGGAAACTTCGGTTCGTTTAGAAACATATTCTCAATTAGTAGCAAATCAAGTAACTAGAATTTCTGAAGCAAAAAAGGATCAGTTAATTTTATATCTGCAAGAGCTTTGAAATTTAACTACTTTGTTTGATCATGTTACTGTCGAACATATTAGTCGAGGAGACAATATTTTTGCTGATTCTTTGGAAACGGTGGCTTACACAGAAGAATATCCTTGAATTTTATTACATGAAAGACCTTCGATTTGACACGATCAGAACAATGTAAATATATGGAGGATGTGTTTGCCACTCTAAATACAATTCGCGGTGATTGGAGAACTGATATTCTGAACTTTTTTTAATGGAACATTGTCATAAGATATGCAAGTAGCTGAAAGTTAAAGCAGGTGGCTATATGGTGTTAGATGGGATGTTGAACAAAAATGTGTTGAGTAGGCCATTATTGTGATGCTTGAGCAGATAAGAATCAGACGAAATTCTATCGGAATTACATGATAGAGAGGGTTCAACACATTGTGGATTCAAAGCATTGACGTGTCGAGTTTTATTGGCTAGGTACTATTGGCCTTTGATTATGAACGATGCTGAGAATCTAGTTCAAAGTTATGCTACTTGTCAACAGTTTTCCAACTCTATTCATAAAGAAGTTCCACTCATATCTGATGAGTTCAGATATTAAGATTGTCGCCTTAAGAAATTGTTATATGTGAATTTTAGAGAGAGAAAGAGATAGAGAATTTTTAGAGAGAGAAATTCTAAGAGGAGCCAAGACTTAACCTTAAACTGAAATCGGTTAAAATAGAGGACAAATTGCCCTTTGGTCCTTAACAATATTACATAGTCACAATAGCTCTCTAGAACTTACATTATTTATATTTTAACGCTTAAACTTACATTATTTATAGTTTAATTCTTAAACTTACATTATTTACAATTTAGTCCTTAAACCCTACATCCATATCAATGTCCATTACCAAAGTTGTCCCTTTTGATAGATGGGGAATAGACTTAGTGGGACCATTTCCAATGGCTTCTGGAGGACGCCAAATGATTATTATGGCAGTGGATTATTTTACAAAGTGGGCTGAAGCTGAACCATTTTTGGAAACAAAAGTTAAAGATGTGATTAACTTCATCATAAACATTATATGTTGCTGCTTTGGGGTACCTCGAAAAATTACCATAGATAACGGTCCTTAATTTAATAACAAATAAATGGCTTCTTCTTGTCCTTCAAGGGGAATAACACAACATATTTCCATACCTTTTCACCCGCAAGCAAATGGATAGGTAGATGTGACAAACATATTTATTTTGGAAGGTTTAAAAAACAATTTGTCACGGGTTGTAAGGAAATTGCTTAACTATTTGCAAGAGGTCTTATGGGCTTATCAAACAACTCTTAGAGAGGCTACTAAAGAAACTCCTTTTTCTTTAACATATGGAATTGATGTTGCTACTCCTGCAGAGTCTACCTTGACTAGTTTTAGAGTAACTCAGTATTCTGAGGATTTGAATGATGAAGCGAGAAAAGCAAATTTGGATTTAATTGAGTAAAAAAGAATTAGAGCTCATCTGAATATGATTCACTATCGAGGTACGAAGGAGGGATTTTCATGTTGGAGATAAAGTTCTAAGGAGGGTATTCCTCCATACTAAGAAAAAAAGTCTGAACAAGATGGCTTCAAATTGGGAGGGTCCCTATATGGTTGTTGATAAAATAAAGCGAGGTTCTTATTGTGACGCAGTCGGATGCACTAAGACAACAATCGTTGGTCTTAGAATTGAAGGTTCAAGTTTGCGGGTGTCAAACTTGAAAAAACAAAACTCTGGAATCCACCAGAAAAACAAATCTTGAAAACTCGAAGACTTTGATTGATATTGATGATAAAAGTCTTCGAGTTTTCAAGATTTGTTTTTTCTGGTGGATTCCAAAGTTTTTTTTTTCAAGTTTGACACCCGCAAACTTGAACCTTCAATTCTAAGACCAACGATTGTTGTCTTAGTGCATCTGACTGCTTCAAGTGGTATCAGAGCAGGAAATCTCCTACTCTTTTCAAAGCTTGAACAGCTATGGGTGATCAACCAGTAACCAGGGCCGACATGGAGGGTTTCACAGCGAGTTTGAACGAATCAACCACGAACCTGGCAAATCTGGTGGCAGCGTTAACTAATCAGATTGCAGCATTAACCAATCAGATTGCTAACGCAGGACAAGGAGGAGGAGAAGGAGTGAGACGAAATCAGAATCGACAAGGCAGACACATACCAGTTGTTGAGGAGCCGCCCCAAGTCCGACATGGTGGAAACATCCGACTGCGTCATATTGTATTTGTGATGAGAATGAGACGATGCTTCAAAATACTTGGAATATACAACATCTATATTTTTATTGAGAATAAATACTTCTTCTGAAAATATTTCTTGAATATTTGGCACACTCTTTCCTACCTTGTTGGCCCAATGAGGTTTTAACGATGTGTTATGTACATATTCAAATCAATTAATTAAGTCTTTTTTGGCCAATAGTTGTTTACATTACAAGTCTTCGAATTATTTCGGTAGCTAGTGAAAGACTGATCATCTTTGAAGTTAACTAAGAATAATATTTATGAGGTGTTACAAGTTCACTTTTAACACGTTCTGAAGAAACAACCATATTCAAAGTGCTACATATAATAAATACACTAATATTTTTCGAAGTGCTACATCCAATAAATACACTGATATTTTCGAAGTGCTATATCTGATAAATGCACTAATATTTTTCGAAATGCTACGTCTTTTGAATGCACTATGATATTCGATGTGCCACATTCTCTAAATGCACTATAGTATTATAAAGAATACATTTTTTATGTGACTACTTTATTTTAAGGATGTATTATTTCGAAGTAAACATGCTTTTGTAAATACACAAAATACTTTTGCATTCATAAGTAATCCAATCATTCATACAAATTTTTTGTAAATATGCAAAGTAAAATAACATTTAACATTTTCAGGTCAACCCACAAACAATTGGGTGACAAGTGCACAAACGTTACAACAACAAAATAAAATCAGAGGATTCTTTTGATTCTTCCTCCTCGGTTGATGAGCTCGGAATAGGTTCGAAGGCTTTAGTGGGGCGGTTTTCGATCAGAATCTGCTCCCAAAAATTGGATAGGTCAACTTTGGGAAATAAAGCATGTATTTCTTAAAGAATATTAATAAGCTTTTGCTCATCCGCATTTTTTATGGCTGCTAACATAACCTTCCCGCATTTGTTCTCAACAGCAATGACAGTAAGCTTCTTTTCGTCTTCGAAGTGACCCTTGAGAATTTCTATATCTTCTGAAGGTTTTTTATTTTCTTCGTCACTTTTGTTTAAAGCCAGTTGAATCGTTGAGTACCTCTCTTTCTCCATAGCAGCTACTGAGAATGTTGTGATTTGAACTCATCTATAATATTTCCGTGGGAAGTGTTAAGATCTTCCACTTATTTTGAATGTACGGCTCTTAGATTTTTGTGACATAAATAATACCTTGAAGTAATTCTTCTCTAGCACCTTGAATATCATAAAACTACTCCTCTAAAATACTACCAAAGATGTTTCCCATCTTCTTTTCAGCTGCAACAACTTTCTTTTGATAAACCATCTCATTTTCCATATTTTCTAAATGGCTGTGGGTATGTGATACGTTTTTGGAATAAATTTTGAGTTGTAGTGCTTAGATCGGCAAACGGTTTGGGAGCCAATTCTACCTCTTTGAATGGTTATTTGAAAGGGATGCAAGGATTTGTGTATGGAATCAAAGCGGAGGTCAAGGGTAATAAAAGGGTTACTGCTTCAGCTACTTCAAGTATGGCAGGAGACAATATTTCACCATGTTGAAGCTCGTTTTTTATCTCTTGGATGTAAGAATAGGCATTTTTTTTCAAGCTATTGGGATTGATCGAGGTTGAGATTATTATGAGGATCAAACTAGTTGTCCCCTTGGCCATTGTCAGCCGCATTCTAGCAACATAAATTCATCAGCATCGGGTGATGGTACTTCTTATAAAATCTCCATAGTTTTCTTTATTTGCCTTTTTTATATCTTTTTGTAGAGTGTACTTTGGAAGTGTCCTTTTTATTTTTCGAGGAAGCTATTTTTTTCCTGTTTGGAGAAGGTTCAATTTAGGTGTTGAATTAGCCGAAGAGCTAGCACGAGGTATGTTAGTTGTTTTTTTAGTTTTTTCTCATTCTTCTTCTGGGGGAGGTGGCTATCTGATCTGTTTCAAATAAGCAATAAAAATTTACACTCAAAGGCTACTAACCTTTTAACAACCAGCTTGTGTTACTCCATCAAATTCTTAGGGAGATCAGCTCCCACATTGATTCTCCACAAATTGTGTTTATAAAATTGATAGGTTGAAAGGGAGAATGAAATTTGTTACCCCATTCTTTCTCGGCCCAAACTGCAAGTTGGACAAATATGTTTTTAACATCTTTTCGATGCAGCTTGTACCACCTCGATATTTCTGGACACAGAAAACACTTCATGAGAAATCAGCTTATAATTAAAAGACTTAATTTCAATAGTAAAGTGAAATGACTTACTATTACTCCTCCAAATAAGGTTCAACTTTGAAGGGTTAGCTTCGGAAATTTCCTTGCCATTCTCCTAGGCTCCTAAGATAAAGATAAATTTTTGTTTCCAAATAATAGGGTGAACAATCGATGATCTTCAAGTCGTCATCTAATGTTAGATAGTAAAACGGAAGCACTAGTCCCTTCGATAATCTGGCGAGGGATATAAAATCTTTGATGCATAATGGGATCTGGGATAACCGTGAAGCCGTGAACACAAATAATAGGGTGAACCATTGATTGGGTTTTGCCTGAGTTGGGCAGAGATCCAATATCTCGAAATACTCAAATATTAGAGGGTCTAGTAGAAATCGAAGACCCCAATTGATGATCACTGAGTAGACCACCAATTCATCTTTTTTGGATTCTAAAGGGGTTTCTCCTTCTTTTGATAGCCGAAGTGTAATATTGTCTCCCTTACCTCATTATTTTTCAGCTCTTTTGCTTGACTCTCCTGGTAGTATGTATAGGTGACATTGTTTAGTCCCAAAACGCAGTGCGCATCGAGCGACTTCAAATATTTTCCAACTAAGGCAGCTACCTCTTCATGTAGTTCAACAGAAGGTATCTTTTTCTACATATTTATTTTTTGGCCTTGACTACTGGGGTACTTTTCTCCTTTTCAGTCTCACTGATTTTGGAGGATTCTTCCTCAATATCAACATCAACTTCACTTTCAGCCTCGATATTGGACCGAGTGGCTTCTGAATTAGCTTCCTCCGCGGAAGATTCATCCTGCAATTGAGGATGGTTTGTTGTTTGGGGAGTTTCGCTTTCTAAGGGATTCGGTTGAGCCAATGT
Organism: Limnanthes douglasii subsp. nivea; assembly: GCA_036936605.1. Classification (NCBI taxonomy): domain Eukaryota; kingdom Viridiplantae; phylum Streptophyta; class Magnoliopsida; order Brassicales; family Limnanthaceae; genus Limnanthes; species Limnanthes douglasii. Next base: position 100,576 of record JAUPFV010000004.1, on the reverse strand, counting down.
GGTGTGTCTCTCACCAGTTTCTCTTGGCGGAGGAGAGGAGGTGGTTGGATTCGAGGTGTAATCAGCATCATCTCCCATAGCTATGAATGTTTTTTTTTTAAAAAAAATCTGAGGAGGTTTAGTTGTTATATTAATTGGAAGGGTCTTCTTGCGTGAAGACAAGGGGGGTCGATGGTAGATGGAGAGGATTTTCCTCTAATTTATTTGAGCAAGTTTTCGCTTGAGTTACCTTGCGATTGGTTGAAGGATTTGTGTTTGTACAGTTTTGGGAGAATTGGGTTTTTTGGGGATTCTTGCTTTGGATTTTCTACGTTTTGGGTATTTTCTCATAAATAAGTTGAAGATTGAATGAAAAATTAGAATTTTCCAGTGAAGGTAGCTTGAGGTTTGAAGATTCTGGTGAAGGTAGCGAGTGAGCTCTTTTTTTTTCTCTCTAAAAAGTGTTGTGAACCAAAATAAATTACTAGGAAATATTTATAGGAGAATTTGTGGGGGAGAGAACTTGAAGAGATGGAGAAGACAATTGGGTAGAATTCCAAATGGTCGAGTGGAAACGAATTTGACAGCTAGTATATGATATGCCTACTGGCAGAACTAGTGCCTAGGATGTTATCATCTAATAGATTATTGGGTCAAGTTATTATGACCGTTAGAAGGTAATAATTCCATATGAAAACGTCTGAAGTGCTAAGGAGACTGAATTCGTAGAGTGTGATGATGGGATATCTGGAGGGTTTGAAAAATGGGTACAGAAATTTCAAAAGGTGGAATTTGAGTAGGTGCCTTGTATTGAAGATTCGACATTCATTGGCGAAGGTTGCATTAGTGGGGATAAATCTGTTCATTATTATTCATGAAAGTTTATATATTGCTGAGGAAGACCAAGGATATGAGGTATTCGTTGAGTGAACCTATTAGTATTTTCATAGTATCTTGTCCTTTTGATAACCATGGAATTGATTTACTAGGTCATTTCCCTATGGCTACGGGAAAATAATTTTTTTTTGTGGTCTTTATCCATTATTTTACAAAATAGGTTGAGACAATAGGTTCATAAAAACAAGAGCGCAAGAAATCTTTAACTTTTTGGAGGCTCAAATTTTATCTTGATTTGGTGTTTGAGAGATATTAAAGACAAATAATGGATCTCGGTTTTAATATGCGACCATGACGATATTTTGCAAATAATACGGGGTTGAGCAATATTTTTCAACACCTTATTATCCTCAAGCTAATAGACAGGTTGAGGTAACAAAATAGAAATATTATTGATGGGATAAAAAAGAAGCTTGAGAGGGCTAAAGAGAAATAATCGAACAAATCATGAGTGATATTATTAGTATAGAGAACAACTCTAAGAGTTACTATGAGAATTACATCTTTTTTCATTGGTTTATTGAGTTGGATGTTGGGGTGCCATCTGAGGTGATCTTCCTCTCAGCCGAATTGCACTAAATAATTGTTGGAGCTTATTGCGGCTAGAGAAGCTTTATAGGTGATTCATTTAGACATGATTCTAATGTCCCAAACTAGTAGCTGATGCATAACCCTCGTACATAGTTGTCATTCTTGATAAAAAAAAATCATTCATATACTCCATCTGTTAAGTTAGGGGATGAGTCTCGTACTCGTACCCTCTCCTTTTAGTAGATGAAGATTAAAATGGTGGGACCTCTCTACATGGCTACAGGTAAAATGCAACATTTTGTCGTAAAGGTCGACTATTTTACCAAATTGGTAAAAGCAAATGTTGTATTGAACTAGAGCCTAAGAGATATGTAAATTCCTTCAAAATCAAATTCTATCACGATTTGGAATCTCACGCATATTTATGACACGTAGTGAGCCCTAATTCAAAAATGAGATCGTAATAGCTTTCTACAGCAAGCATGAGCTAAATCGGCACTTTTTGACACCATACTATTTGTACGCTAACGCCCAAGTCGAAGTAATGAATCAAATTATTATAGACGAGGTAAAAACGAAATTAAGGGGCTAAGGAAAAATGGCCTGATAAATTAGTTGAGGTTTTATAGGTATATCAGAGGACCCCCAAATTATCCACAAGTAAAACCCATTTTTCTTTGGTGTATGGAATAGAAATTGTCATCCTTGCCAAAATCATCAATTACTAGGTCACAGATTACTTAATGAAGCTCAATAAAAAGCATTTTATCTCTTGACTCAATCGAAGATCGACGATATCAGGCGAGGTGTTGGGTCTGAGCGTTACAAAATCCAAATAAGAACCCACTTCAACTCCAAACTAAACTCTGAGGCTTTCCAAATAGGCAACCTGGTAATGAAAACGATATTCCAACGCCCAAGACAAGAATTCTGGAAACCTAGCTGTGGTTGGGACAGAACATACAAAGTAATCTAAAAAAGATACCAGGAGGCCTATCGACTACAAGACATCGATGGTAACACATTAAAGTATTATTAGAACATTAATCAATTGAAATTGTATCATTAAAAAATGTATAAAAGTTGTACAATAGTTACACCAGCATCCTCTCTGTTAATTGAAATTTTTGGTTTAGCAACAATGGCTAGCCCATTCCTAATAGATAACTCAAGAATATAAAAAAAAATCCTATGTTGACCAACTAGGACGCCATTCTTTGTCAGCAAACTTCTTTTATTTACCCATAAACAATCAAAAGGGTTGTGCTACTGGGTTTTGACTTCCCCGCTCCCCTTTTAATGGGGTTAAACCAGAACATAGTTACTCGATGCATTCTATTCTGACTCATTGTGCGTATCTTTCCGCTCCTCTACCCAAGTAGGAGGTTTAATTTTAATGGTCACTTTATTCATCTTATTTTGGTTTTCGTTGAGTAGTGTCAACATCTTCACTAGTTCATTTATTTTTTACACCCTCTAAAGGGGATGTTATATCCTCCTCTTTACCAAACATTTTTACCAACATCTAAGCCGATATCAACGAGTTTTTTACTATAACCGTACTACAGTAAAAGACCACTTACCGATCGCTACCGGCCTCCTCCCCTGTTACACTAAGCGTGGAAACTTCATCTTTGTCCATTGTCATCTCGGATATAAGCCACAACCTAACAAAAATAAAATTTACTAGAGTAAACACGCAATGATATTCTAACTACAACATTCAGTACACCACATCAGATAACATCTTGAAAGGGTTAATTTTGGAGCCCTCGTATATCTTTCTCCATGACCTATGATAACTTCCCAAGTCTATACCTTCAACAATACATAGAGATATATCAATACATTAATTATAACATTACTTAAGAACAAAAATGGCATAAAACCTATCTTACATGTCAGCACCCTCCTCATCTCCAATCAAATGTTTTCTTTATTGATCGGTTTTTCATAGTTACCCGACACGAAGATAATAAATTATCTAATGTTTTTCTGACGAGGAAAAATTAAAAATCTTATTCTCGCTCTACATTGATATGTAATAAAAATAGGTCCACAATGAATTGTACATATCAACACTAGATAAGAATTTTTCCAAACAAGATGAGTATTGACCATCATCAGAACTAACAATATTAACTAGGTTAAAGAAATATTTATATACCTAGAAAAGAGTGGTGTAAAAATATGTCTCCCCTTTTCGACCCATATGAGGATGCTTTCTTGGCTCAGGTACTCGAGTAATAACTACGTTTGGAAAATCAAACTCTATTCTAAACTAATGATGTCTTTCTTTGGTATGTTATTTATAAGTGTGGGACAACTAATCGAAAAACTGGTCTAAAAATACTTTGTCTTCTACCTTATCCTCTGGTGGAAGGTTGGGACTCACTTCCTATGATGTATTATTCTTCTTCAAAAATCATTTAGAAGCTATTTCTAATGCGCAAGAATAGAATTTATTAGCATAAAATTAAACACACATATGGAGTATGAGGGCATCAGGGTTATGCCACCTTAACACTTGAAATCTAATCTACCTAGGGCTCTCTAGCAATAAATACTAAGAACCCTACTCCACCTCTTATTATATCCACATAATCCCAAAATTTTTAACCCCATATCGCTAAAGATAATGTAGTTAAAAATTGATGAAATATCATACCAATGAATAATTATATTGAAAGAAGCAATCAACTTGGTAGCTAAAGACGCTCCACGGCAGTAACATAACAAATATAGATGATCTACACACTCTCTCATCTAGTGTATAAATAAAACATATTAAGTCTATATTTTATATCTCAAATGTTATACCATCCACAATAGGTATTACCAACCGTTCGATGAATATATGATCAACATCCCAAAATATGAAGTCATTTTTTACATATAAACAAAAATATAAAACATACCAAATAATATAAACTCGAAACACTATCCTAATGATATGTGTAGAATACACACTTGGGATGTTAGGATGACTTCATGGTAAACATAAAGAGTAGCTAACTCGTGAAAACATCAAACTAATAAGGAAGCACATGCGTGTCTGACAACAATATTAAAATTAAAAAAAATCTAAATAAATTAGATTTGTGTCATAATAGAATGATTACATGGGTAGCTCACATCGTCTTCTTTTATTCCTTCAAGTAATAGTTGGAAAAATGTTCTTAAAGGACTAAGGGAAGTCATCAGAATGATATATCCCTCGAATAGGTTATTTTCCTCGTAACAACGAGGTAAGATCGGTAAAAAAACAAGATGAATACTGAGCAGTCAAATGACGAGTTAACAACCAAGAAAGCCCTCCTTGAATACATATCAATCAATAGCAAGAACGACGATTAAGTGGAAGAATGACTACCAGGAACCAAACCCTAAAGTAAAAATAGCGATCAACAAAATAATATAATTCAGGGAAATAAGAATTTACAAAAAAAAGATAGTCGACGACCGAGAGAGATAATAAATCACAATTACTTCGAAAAAGCAAGTAACACCATGATATGTGTCATTATTTAGAACATGATGTAAATATCAATCATTTTATAAATAGTAGAAGTAACCGAATTGAGTAATGATGTATAAATAGAATAAAAGTCTTAGATAAAAATGCATGATTTCTCGAATAACAAAAACAAATATTATCAATTAATCATTTTCTTTCTCTATTTCTACCTCCCATCACTTAGTTAAAAATCCTCTTATCAATTATAAGATACGTAAGTCAAGCTACATAAACGGCATTCATATATAATTATAAATAAAGGATTAAGCTACATAAACGGCATTCATATATAATTATAAATAAAGGATTATGGTTGATAAGAGAGAATTAAAGATATATGAAGGATAATGGGGCTTATTAATTAAGAAAGTTTCGTAGTATAAATTGTTGATAATGTAATTGAAAAAGGACCAGTTTATAGCAAACAATAGAGTTGAGGATAGGCCCGCAATTAATAAATTATCAGACTTGTGGTACCTACTTTTTATACTATAAATCACCACCTGATTATTGGAAACGGATAATTGATTAATGATAACACAATTATTACATTTAACTTTTTCTCTCTAGATTGTGAAGTTTCTCTCTCTATAATATTTACTAAGTAATCTATATCACGAATTACATCCTCTAAACATTGTTTTACTCTAAAAGTTTCTTCAAAGACTTCTGGAACTATCATTAGCGTCGTCCGTGGGAAAATGATTGGTACCTGAATTTTTTTTTTAAAAACCTAAATAAATTTTTGAAGGAAACGTGATGGAAGAATAAGGGGAGTTAGACATGAACAATTTTGAGGAGAATCTCATGGAAAACAATATGGAGTTCGATGGTCAACATGATGATAAGAGTGTCAAGAAAATGTTAGAAGAATCTATTTTGGTGTCTCGAAGAAAAGAGTTATTTGAGGAAATTAATTTTATTGAAGGTTGAAAAAGAAGCAGCAATTGTATTCGGAAAACTTTGCTCAGAAATCTGAAGTGAAAATGATGGTGAAACAATCGAACTCAAAACATATTATTTGTCTAGAGACAAGGGTGATAGGTATAAGCATGGTTGCTATTCTCCGAGGAGGAAGGCAAAGTTAAGACATTGCTATGAGTCTTCTGAATCAAGTGATTATAAATGTTATAGCTCATATGATTCTTCCTGTGAAAGAAATCATCGGAACAAAACAAATAACAAATAACATGCAGATCACCATTGAACTAAGGATACTAGAAAGAAAATTCGAGAGGATAAGAATTATGTTGATAGAGGAAAAATTGGTGAGCAAGGTTATAATCATAGGGGAAATGCGATGGGAATCCAAAACTTTGAGCATCAGAATTTTAAATGGAAACAACAGTATACCTTACCATCAGAAGAAGGTCTATATGCAATGGATCATGGGGGTTCGAGGGCTAATGTTTAGGGGGCAGGTCACAATTGGCGATCTTCTTCTCTGTTTGCGGAAATTCGTTATGGAAATCTTCCTAAGCATTTTGACAACTCCAAGTTGGAAAAGTTTGATGGAACGCAAGACCCTGATAACCATATTGAACAATTTAAAAACTTTTTGATTAAATTTGATGACGATGATAAATTGTTGTGAAGGGATTTCTCTCAAATATTTAAGGCGGAAGCTTCTAAGTGGTACAACAGACCTCTGTAAGGTTATATTAAGAATTTCGATTTGTTTTAATATATTTTCAGACAACATTTTATAGGAAGTAACAAATTTCGAGCCAATGGAGATACAATAATATACTGCACACAAAGGGTTCGAGAGAGTTTGAAAACTTATACTACTCGGTTTGTTAAAGCAAAAACTGATATAAAGACTTTTTGGCATTGACAGCTTACCGAATGGGTCTCCCCCATGAATTTTGAAGAACACGGTGACTGAAAATCAAGCGATGATATTTGGGGATTTACGTGATCAGGTTGAAAAAAATAATTCTTGTCGAAGAACCTCAAGCTTTGGAAACAAAATCTAGTGACTCAGTTATGAAGAGTTTTTAGAATGTCCGGGGGTGATTTTGCAATACGAGTATATCTTAGTGCCAATATTATATGAACCACTTTGTTTAGGAGCCTTTTTTAGAGAGAGAAAGTGAGAGCTTAGCTTAAGTAGAGAGAGAAAGTAATATTATATTCATCTTGGGATCTGTGAAGCGTGTGTGGTCCTTTTATAGTACAATTGCGGGTCCCACACGCTTTAATTCCCGATTATTACACTTTTGGTCCCTATATCTTTTTTTCTTCTCATTTTAACTATTTCTTAAATAGTCTATACCCTTTTTCCCTAACATAATTTCCTCTTTACATTTTTCTCCTACTATACTTCTTCTTTACAATTTTCTCCTATCAGACTTCTTCTTTACAATTTTCTCCATATCTTTTATTCTTCCTTATCAGTAGCCCCCCAGTCCTAGTAAAAATAGTTTTACTGAGATTGTAAAGAAGTCTTTATTGCCTCCTCGAACGTCTCTTCTTCGAAGAACTTTTCCTCAACCGAAAAATTTCCTCCTTGAAAATGCTTTAGACCAATACTTCAAATGCTACACACCCCTTCGAAAAAGCATCTCTTCGAAAAAACATCCCTTCGATTATAAACTTCTTTTACCTCATATTAACCAGTGTAGCCCCCCAATTCTTGCAATGTCTTAGAAAGAACAAGCCTAGTACGTGAAAACTTGGCCCATCGGAATTTGTTCTGTGAGTGTATTGCAGCCACTATAATTCGACGATGAGACATTGCAATGATTGGCTGAAAAAAGGGGGCATGACATCAGCAGTCATGCTTCCGTGTCAGAGTATCTTTAGAGAGATCATGGCTCTGCAACTTCTCCCACGCCTCTGTCAGCAATCTTTGACCTAAGGTACCCATAATGCCCCTAGGAAAACAAAGAAATGTCCCCAGGCCCTTTTTCCCTAGAAGCCCATTTGGCTTCTATAAATACTCACCTCCTTCATTAATAACTCAAAATTTCTAGAGAGATAAAGTTGTCTTACAAACCTCGTCGGATTCCGGAGTGGCTCCTTATTAGCAAAAAATTCGAAGAAAGAGTCGCTGCTGGTGAATACACAGAGCCTCTGCCTCCACCTGCTGTGACTACATTCTACGGTTAGTGGCCCCTCCTGCAAATTCAACGGCCATTATGCCCCTCCAGATATCTTATCAGAACCACATCAGCAACCAGACTACCCCCAAAGAAATAGGGAAAGAGAAGTACCACAAACAATATTCAGGAAAAAGAAAGAGACACCACAAAGACAAACATTCGCAGGAGCGCAAGCGTTTAAAAGACGTACCACCAACCACCCCTGAGGCTCCTCGAATTGTGGCAGTTGACCCTCCTCTTCCGAGGACCGGAGATCCTGTGTCAAGCCGTCCAGCTACTCCATCCATAACAGGAAATGAGACTCCCCGGTTTTCTCCAGGACAGACCGTGGCTACCGAGGCGGAGATTCAAGATTTGCGCAACAAAGCCCTAGGTGCTAAAGGAAAAGCTATCTCCTCGGATAATCCTGAGTCGTCTATTCAAGCCACTCACGTTGCATATAGGAATAATGTCGTTGAAATTCCTGCTGAGTCCTCTGGTGAACATCCTACCGCCCCGAACAATCCTGATCCAAACACTCAAGCCATTCAGACCACAAGTCTAGACAAACAAATTGAAGTCCCAGCAGAGTCCTCTAGCCAAACGCATACTTCTTTTCCAACGATATCCGAAGAGCAAGCGGAATGTATTTCCCCTAAATCAAAAGGTGATGTAACACTTCCCCATAGAACTCGATGCCATCATGGCCAACAATATTCGAGGGATTGAGAATAAGCATGTTGTTGCTCTTTACAATATATCGTACAAGTATTTCTCTCCCTTAGAAGAAATGTTACTTCGTACTCGTTGGTACATTCCTTCGTATATCAACATCAGATTCCCCTTCGAAGGAGAGACTCCACTATCCGTTAGGGATCATGAGCTTGTTGTTTACACTGAAATCATGAATTGGGGACTAAGATTTCCTTTAGACCCCTTCTTCATCGAGTATTTTGCTAAGATTGATCTTTTCCCTTCTCAAGCTGGACCCAACATATGGTTCACATTAATTGCATGCATCATGGCCTCGAGAATTTCAGGCCAAGAGTTTTCTTTGGAGCAGTTCATCGGATTATCCGGGTTGTCTAGGAACCCATACTTCCCATTCTACTCATTGACTTTTAACCGAAGGCAGAAAGTGCTAAAAGATTTGCTAGAGGCTGACAAGAAATGGAGACAACAATTTATCTTCTTCTCAGGACATTGGGAGACAGGCTCTGAAGCGACCCCTTCGAGCCCTCACAAATTAGCTCTTCTGTGGACCAATAAATGTAAGTCTTCGAACAACTTTACTTATGATAGTCCTTCAAATAGTGAGAATCTAACTTATCATTTTTGTAGCTATGACTGGCATTTCCAAGTCATATGCTGATCATGTGGAAAGTGCCACTACTATTTTTACCAAGCTCAATGAATGGGCCAAAGAGAAATAGGAGAACCGATTTTGCTTGTGCTTCGGGGACAACAATATGGCTCTGAGCAGACTGTGGAGGTTAAATCCACTTGATCGAGTGTCTTTGAAAGAGTTGATGACCCTTCCTTCCCAAGATGAGGTGTTTGAACGAGTAACAAAGAAGGATATAGTGATATATCTTCCGAAGCGTGCTCGTGCATAGAGTCATCGAGATGGATCCGATGAGGAACTTCCTGCTAAGGAACAACAACCACCGCTAGAAGTGGCCATCGTCCCGGTTTCAGCCTCCTCGGACAACGGAGTGACTCCCAATCCTGACCCTTCCCCAAAAATGGCCATTCACCCTCGGAAGAAGAAAAGCTTGAAAGCCAAAGGGAAAGAAAAGGCTACCTTAGAGCCTATCCAAGACCTGTACGAGGACAGCAGACTTTTCAAAATGACGCCCCCGAACCGGCCGAGGAGATTGGAGATCAAAGGGCACTGGGTGAGTCTAAACATGAAATGGGAGATAACTCTCCCAAACAGAACTCCAACTTAACACCTAGCACTCCTCGTACCCAAGCTTCACATCCAGATCCCTTGGAGGAGCCCCCAATACTTGATCCAGTGCCGATGCCTCGAAGTAAAACTTTCCAACATGTTGATATTGAAATTCTCGAGGAGGAATCATCAGATTTTGACGTTGTTGGCCTTGGCTCTCCCAGCAGCTCCTTTGAAATTCCCCATGATGACGAATTCTCACTAAGTATGCGTAGTCTGCTGCACACCTCTGTTATTAGGGGAAAGAAGATGGCACACTTGGAGAACAGATAATATCACTACAAGTTCAAAGCTTCCTTGTTAGCTGCACAACTTGAAGAAGCCAAAAAGCAACATGCGATTGGGGAAAGCCAAGCAGATGCACTATATGAGAAATTATCTGCCTCAGAGAACTATGTCATCATGCTGGAGAGGTGCTGCCAGGAGGAGATGGACCTCTATCAGAAAAAGATCGAGGGCCAAGAGAAAATCATTATGGAGTATCAAAAGGCTGAAGAAATAGCGCGCAAGGGTTTCAATGATTGTTGCAATGATTATGAAATAGTCTACAAAAATAGGGAGCACTTGGCAAAGCGCCTCATCCTTGTACAGCACGCCTCCCAGCATGATATACTCATGAGACTTGAATCTGATTTTCCTAGCCTCGTACTTTTCGACGGGTAAAGTATCATTTTCTAAGAAGACAATGATGGCTGACCTCCAATCATCTTTGATCATATTGCTCTCCTTGCAAACGTTCATTGCAGGCTCCGCATCAATCATGATCAAAGGATGTTCCTGAATCAAGACCCATGGGTATCCCTCCGTTCGTGAGGCGGAGGCCAAAGAATCTGGGACAACATTTGACTCCCTTCGAATATGTTCATACTTGACTTCCTCAAACTCATATACCAAATCTTTTAATGCTTTCAAATACTGTATCAGCTTATCTTTTCTGGCCTCAGACTCTCCCAAAACTTGGTTTATCACTAACTGCGAATCGCTGATAAGTTTAACCTTTTTGGCCCCACATATTTGAGCTAAACGCAAGCCCGCTAACGCATCTTCATACTCCGCTTCATTGTTGGTTGCCTTAAACCCAAATCGAATAGCTTGGAACATAGCTATCCCTTCTGGAGAAATCAGCTGGACACCCGCCCCACTTCCAGAAATGTTCGACCCGCAATCCGTTTGTACCAACCATTCCGTTTCATCAAAATGGTCACTGACCTCTTTATTGCCGTTCGAGGCTCAAATGCTGTGTCAAAATCTCCTAGTTCTACTGACCGTTTAGTCATCCTCCCAGAGATATCAGGCCTCTGTAACAAACCCTTTAGGGGAAAAGTTGTCCGAACAATTATAGGATGTGCATGGAAGTATGGTCTCATCTTTCGAGCCGCCGTTACCAAAGCCAATGTTACCTTCTCCAACTTAAGATATCGCTTTTCCGCATCCAACAAACTCTTACTGACATAATAGATAGGTTTCAAAAGAGATTCTTCTTCGCGAAGTAGAACAACACTGACAACACATTTTGACACTGCTACATAGATAATCAAATTTTCCCCCAACAACGGTTTAGACAGTATATAAGGGGATGTCAAATATTCCTAAATTTTGCGAAAAGCTGCTGAGCACTCATCAGTCCAATTAAATTGTTTGGCCTTTCGTAATACAAAGGTGCACATTTATCCAAGGATCGAGAAATGAACCTGTTCAATGCTGCCAATCTTCCTGTCAAGATTTGGACTTCCTTGATATTTCAAGGTGGATTCATAGTGATTAAAGCCTTTATTTGATCCGGGTTAGCCTCGATACCTCTCTCACTGATCATATACCCGAGGAACTTACCCGATCGCATCCCAAAAACACACTTTTCTGGGTTCAGTTTCAAGTTGACCTTACTCAAATTATTGAAAGTTTCTTCCAGGTTAGCAAAGTGATCCTCGTCCTGCAAACTCTTGACTAACATATCATCGATATATGCTTCAATATTCCTGCCAATCTGTTCCTCAAAGGTTTTGTTGACCAAGCGCTGATAAGTTGCCCCCGTGTTTTCCATGCCGAATGGCATAACCTTATAGCAGTATAATCCTCTCCCGGTAATAAACGAAGTGCTTTCTTCATCATGAATGTCAAACCAGATTTGATTGTACCCAGAATACGCGTCCATGCAGGACAACAATCTATTTCCTGAAGTCGAATCCACTAACTGATCAATACGTGGCGCCGGAAACGGATCTTTGGGACAAGCTTTGTTTAAATCTGTAAAGTCAACGCACATTCTCCACTTGCCATTCTTTTTCCTAACCAGGACCGGATTCGATGCCCATGCAGGATAATGCAACCCACGAATATGGCCTATACTTAACAACCTCTCCACTTCCAAAAGAATAGTTGTAGCCTTTTCCCGAGAAACGTGTCTCCTCTTCTGGATAATGGGTCTAACATCAAGTTGTACCGCAAGTTTATGACATATGACCTCCGATGGTACTCCCGTGACTACCTGTGCACACCAAGCAAACATATCGAGTTTGTTAGATAAAAATGCAATTAATCTCTCTCTGAACTCAGAAGAAAGTTTTTCTCCGATCTTCAAAGATGTGCCACTCTCAAATTCATGTGCCTCGGAATCTTCTTTCGGGACCAGAAATCCGGGGGTCTCCCTCGGATCATCACATGGGATGACTTTGGAGGAAGGCCCCTTTAATTTCTATGCTTTATCTGACACTTCTCCTCGAACTCCCTTCAAGGATAAAGCTATCTGGTAATATTCGCGGGCCATTTTTTGGTTACTTCTAATTATCCTGACATTGTTGCCTACCACATACTTTAAGCACTGATGTACCGTCGAAATTACACCATGCATTCGGGACACTGATATACCGTCGAAATTACACCATGCATTCCACCTCTCTCTCGAATGGCCCACGACACAACTCGACCACACAATGAAATTCTCCAACTACTACTGCTGTGGCACCGGTAAAACCTACTATGGTTCTGTCGGAACATCGTATGACTGGTGGGTCAGAAATTCTCCTGTAAGTGCTCATAAATAAGATATTTGCTGAGCTTCCTGTATCGATAAGTATCTTCTGAACTTGATCCCCAGCGATGCCCGCAGCAATCACCACAGCATCCTTATGCGGGCCGGCAACATTCCGCATATCATCATCGTCAAAATAAATTATGGGGGAGGGTAATCGGTGCATTTGTGCGAACACCCCCGCTTTGATCAGGGTAGTCAGGTTGACCATGTGCCTCTTCCGCGAGCTATTGGAGTTCATTGCAATAGTATATCCTCCAAAGATTTCCAGTGAATCAAAGAAAGTTCAGAGGTTGTTCACCCTCCCTCTCGGAATAACCTCTTCCACCATATTCACATTGTTCCTCCCTTCCTTGAGATCCAAATACTCTTGTTCAATGTCAAAATCATCGACCTCTTCGAAAATTACCATGGCTGTATTAGTGTTCTTTGGAACAGCTTTCACCACCGCATTTTTCTGGGAGTGCTTTTTGACAAACTCCAACAACATTCCATTCTCGATCAGAGCTTGCACTTCTTTTTTCAAAGCTATGCAGTCCTTGGTGTCGTGCCCAATATCCTCGTGATACTTGCAATATTTGTTAACGTTTTTACTTTCTCTCGGAGTCTGTATAGGAAAAGGTTTCCTGAATGGTATTGTGGATCTCTCCATGTCAAATATAGCAACAAAATTTTCCGTTAACTCCACAAAATAGTCCGGTCGCACCCACTTATTCGACATTGGTCTGGTTCCTTGATTGTAATTTTGCTGGTTGCCATAGTACTGTGGGTTTGTTTTCTGCCTCGGTGGATATTGACCCGTACTTTTGGCCTGAATATTGGCACGGGGCCCTTGGCTGCTCGGCTTAGATCTCTAAAACTGATTCTGATCCAATTGATCCCCGGATCCTTTCTCTGATGCCTGAGTCTTCTCCACCAGAATTCTCTTCTCAACCTGATCCAACAATGCTCCGAAGGTCATGGCCTGACTCTCCGCCACCGTATCCTTCAATAATCCGGGGAGTAGGCCCATCCTGAAAGCTGCAAGTGCCACTGAGTCTTTACAATACTCCATGTCCATTTTTGTTTTGACAAACCGATTGGTGTAATTCTTCAAGCTCTCCCCAACCTTTTGTCTGCAATAGATTATCGTGTCTCCCTTAGCTCTGAACTTTTTGCTCCCCACAAAGTGTTGTCTAAAGATATTCCAGAACATGTCGAAATTCTTTATCGAGCCCTGCGGAAACCTATTATACCATTTGGAAGCTACCCCCTTGAAGGTGTGAGAAAACGCTCTACACAATAATTTGTTATCGTCTTCGAAATTAATCATGAAGTTTTTGAATTATTCGATGTGATTATACGGGTCTTGTGTCCCATCGAACTTTTCTAACTTCGAGATATCGAAATGCTTTGGGAGGTTTCCCACCAAGATGTCTAGGGACAAAGGAGAAGCTCTCCGATTGTAACCCGTACGATAAACATTGGATCTTAAATTTTCGTTGCTCGGAAAATACAATACTTCCTCGGATGGTAGAGTATACTGATGCTGCCACTCCAAATTTCGCGGGCCCATGTCTTCTTTTCTAACAGAAAACTTCGCTTGGCCATAAGTCCGCTCATCAACCTGAGCACGGTAACTCTTCTCCCTTGGAGACTTCCTCTCCGAGCGTCTTCCCCTTTGGTAATCATCGTGTCCTCGGCCGTGTTTTTTCTTTCTGTGACTTTTCCTAGGAGATGACTCCGACGAACTATATCGAGAATAATTGCTCGAGTCAGACGAATCCAAATGTCTTTTTTCTCTCCTCCTCGACGATCGTCGTTCGTATCCTTTGTATCTATCGTCCCTGTTTTTAGGATGAAAATCGGTTTCGCGCTCCTCTTTTCCACTAGCTGGCTCCCTCCTTATCTCGGAACGAAGATTTTCCTGTACGGTTTCCTTTTCTGCATTCAATCTTTCGATCTCTAGCAACATTTCATTCCTTCGAGCCAGCAGGTCTGAGTCATCGAAAGTGTCTCTGACTTGCTGGCCCCTATGCGCCTCGTACTCCATGTCATTCTGATAGTCATCGCCCACTAGGTTCTCCTCGCAATTGTTGACAAAATCGTCCCCTTGTTCTTCCATAGTTTTCCTCGGAATATGAACTATTTCCAGGAAGCGGTTGTCGTCAGAACGATCTTCGTTTCCCACAGACGGCGCCACTGAAGAGTTTTGAGAATGGCCGGGGGTGATTTTACAATACGAGTATATCTTAGTGCCAATATTATCTGAACCACTTTCTTTAGGAGCTTTTTTTAGAGAGAGAAATTGAGAGCTTAGCTTAAGTAGAGAGAGAAAGTAATATTATATTCATCTTGGTGTGTGGTCCTTTTATAGTACAATTGTGGGTCCCACATGCTTTAATTCCCGATTATTAAACTTTTGGTCCCTGTATTTTTTCTTCTTCTTATTTTAACTATTTTTTAACTAGTCTATACACTTTTCCCCTAACATAAGTCACAGCAGGTGGAGGCTGAGGCTCTGTGTATTCACCAGCAGCAACTCTTTCTTCGAATTTTTTGCTAATAAGGAGCCACTCTGGAATCCGACGAGGTTTGTAAGCCAGCTTTCTCTCTCTAGAAATTTTTGGTGGAAAGTTTGAGTTATTAATGAAGGAGGTGAGTATTTATAGAAGCCAAATGGGCTTCTAGGGAAAAAAGGGCCTGGGGACATTTCCTATTGTTTGCCTAGGGACATTATGGGTACCCTAGGTCAAAGATTGCTGACAGAGGCGTGGGAGAAGTTGCAGATCCATGATCTCTCTAAAGATACTTTGACACGAAAGCATGACTGCTGATGTCATGCCCCCTTTTTCAGCTAATCATTGCAATGTCTCATCGTCGAATTATAGTGGCTGCGATATACTCACAGAACAAATTCCGATGGGCCAAGTTTTCACGTACTAGGCTTGTCCTTACTAAGACATTGCAAGGATTGGGGGCTACACTGGTTAATATGAGGTAAAAGAAGTTTATAATCCAAGGGATTTTTTTTCGAAGAGATGCTTCTTCGAAGGGGTGTGTAGCATTTGAAGTATTGGTCTAAAGCCTTTTCGAGGAGGAAATTTTGCGGTTGAGGAAATGTTCTACACTGGTTAATATGAGGTAAAAGAAGTTTATAATCCAAGGGATGTTTTTTCGAAGAGATGCTTTTTCGAAGGGTGTGTAGCATTTGAAGTATTGGTCTAAAGCATTTTCGAGGAGGAAATTTTGCGGTTGAGGAAACGTTCTTCGAAGAAGAGACGTTCGAGGAGGCAATAAAGACTTCTTTACAGTCACAGTAAAACTATTTTTACTAGGACTAGGGGCTACTAATAAGGAAGAATAAAAGACATGGAGAAAATTGTAAAAAAGAAGTCTGACAGGAGAAAATTGTGAAGAAGAAGTATGGTAGGAGAAAAATTCAAAGAGGAAATTATGTTTGGGGAAAAGTGTATAGACTATTTAAGAAATAGTTAAACTGAGAAGAAGAAAAGATATATGGACCAAAAGTGTAATAATCGGGAATTAAAGCGTATGGGACCCGCAATTGTACTATAAAAAGACCACACACGCTTCACAGATCCCAAAATGAATAGAATATTACTTTCTCTCTCTACTTAAGATAAGCTCTCACTTTATCTCTCTAAAAAAGGCTCCTAAACAAAGTGGTTCAGATAATATTGGCACTAAGATATACTCGTATTACAAAATCACCCCCGGACATTCTCAAAACTCTTCAAGTTAGAGAAGAATCAGTTCCAAAGATCTCTTAGTGTTTCTAGTAAGGCTAATGTGGCATCCAAAGTAGTTAATCAATATCCTCTGAGGCCAAAGATGAATCAACAAGATTATATTACACAGGAAGGAGTGAGACCAATATCCAACAAGTGGATTCTCCTGAATCATTTTACAGAGTTAATTGAATGCCTGGCTACTGTGTTTGATAAGACGCGAAACAATGTGTAATTTCACAAACCTTTCCAATTCAGACTCCAAGGGAGAATAGTATTAGCAGATGCTCTAAGTATCATAAGGATGTGGGGCATGATATACTCCAAGGAATGCATAGCATTAAAAAAATCAGGTATTAATTGATAATGAGAAGTTTACAGATTTTGTTAAGAAGCATACATAGAAATATCTGACTGGCAAAGATGCATTAAAGGAGGAAATCACAATGATAATTTTTGACAAAGTTGATTTGTTTGATGTAGCAACAGAGTACTTCGACCCAAAGGAAGGAAGGAATGATAGTAGCATTATGGAAGAGGTAGTCCCTCGAAAACAAGTTAGTGATTTGTGTGCATATTTTGCATCTTTAGCAATCTTTGGAGGTGATATTGTTGCAAAAAATTCAAATAGTTCCCGAAAAATGCACATAGTCAACTTGACAACTCAATCAGAAGTGGGAGCCTCAGCTCATGCCCATCGAATTCTTTCTCTTAAGATTATTTTTATGATGATAACATGAGGAATGGGGCAGGGCCACATCAAGATGTTGTGGTAATTGCAGCAGGAATGGCAGAAGATCATGTTCAAAGAATTTTGATTGACACAGGTAGCTCTGCCAATATTTTATTTATGAGTACTTATAAGAGTATTTCTGATCCTCATGTAATCCGAAGGTCAGATAGAATTATAATTGGTGTAACAGCTGAAGTAGTAGGGGAATTTGAAAGTTTAGTGGAGTTGGGTCGATGGCCTTTTAGAAAAGAGATCGAAATTATTTTCATAGTGGTAGATGCGCCAACGTCTAATAACTCTATTTGTGGAAGGTCTTGGTTGTCAAAGATGCAGGGTCTTATATCTACAAGCCATCAATGTTTGAAATATGTTTTCGGGGATAACATTGGAAGGATTGGAAGCAGTCATAAAATGACAAGAGAGTGCTACAGAATTGTGTTGTCTTCAAAGCAAGTTTGGAGGGATGAGACAGAAAAAGTATAGCAATTAAAGGGGATTTCCTCAAAAATAATGCCATTCGATGATACGAGGGAGTAATCCGGACTTTTGATTCCCGATGAGAATTATGAAGACTATGTATATCCAGATGGAAAAGTCACATGGGGTTTGGAAATATCGGTCATGGCTGTATAAAAGTCCGAGACATTAAAATTTAGGTAATTAGAAGTATATAAGAAAAATTTGAAAGATACATACCTTTATTGGTCCACAATAGAGAAACTTGTGAGGATTCGAAGGGGATGGCTCAGAGCCGGTCTCCTCATGTCCTAAGAAGAAATCAAATTGTTGCTTCCACTTTTTTGTAGCTTCAAGTAAATCTTTCACTATTTTTTGTCATCGACTGAATATGAGTAAGTAAAAGGGAAAGAATGGATTCTTGTCCAAACCAGACAACCCAATAAGCGCTTCCATGGAAAAGACATACCCAGAAATTCTTGACACCATGATACACGCCATGAGTGTATACAACATGTTGGGACCAGCTTGTGTGGGGAAAAGGTTGATCTTGGAAAAATACTCAATAAAAAGAGGTCCAAAGAATATTTTAACCCCCACTTCATGAACTCTGTATACACAACTAACTCGTTGTATTTTACAAACAGACGCGTCTCTCCAACGCTCGAAAAATCTAATAGTGATGTAGGTAGGAATTCCTCAACAAGTTCTTTGGATGGTCTCATCGGGTGGATTGGAGTACTTATACTTGATATTGTGTAGAATCACCAAATGTTTATTCTCGATGCCCTGGGTATTGTTGCAACCTAGGGTATCAATTTAGAGGGGACGAGTGATGTCTCCTTTAGACTTTGGAGCACATCTTGAAGAATTCTTATCGGTGAAGTCAAGAAGAGTGGCATCAGTATTGGTTTTTAGGGCTAAGGAGGACTCATCGACATTCATCTTGTCTGATTTGAGGGCATATGGTTTATTTGACTCTGAAGATTCATCAAATAACTTCATCTTGTCTTTTAGCTTAGTGGCACTAGTTTTACTGACTCAACCTCCTCATCAGCTAATGTCATTTTTAGGCAGTTTCTTGTTCTGTTAATCTTCGAGGAGGAATATATGGGGTGAACCTAGGGCTTTCTTGAGCAGTCATAGAAGGAGTAACAAGTAATTTCGATAACGTTTGTGTTCGTTGGAATGCTTTCTATCTTTGTGATACCACTTTATTTTGGCATATGAGCTTTTCTGATGATTGTCTTTTCCCACTGATTCGAGGCTACGTGTGCTAGAAATTTAGCAAATAGGGTTGATGGATTAGAGCAGATATTAGAGAGGATAATGGCAGAAGAGTCTTCTGTAGGAGTCGAAATACCATAGTAAGAAATAATCGGTGGCTCAGGTTCAGGGTTGATATAAGTACCAGCAGCCTTTTCATCCTTAAACTTTTGACTAATAGACTACCACTCTGAAATCCGACGGACTCTTTGAGGCATAAACAACACTTTCTCTCTCTAGAATTATTGTGACAAAACTTCATCTCTCTAGAAAATGTGAATAGAGAATGGTCAGGATGACTTCTCGAGTGGTGTTGCGCTCTAAAAAATGTTGAAACCCAGGAGCATATGACTTGTTTGCTTATGGGTAGAATGGGTGGAGTAGGTATGAAATAGAATGGGGAATCAGAAACGTTGGGCTCAAATAAAGATATATCAGGAAACAAAACACGTGAGGGAATTTTAACCGATTTGTGATTTGATTGGAAGAACTCTTCATTGGTGGTGTCAGAAATATTTGTGACATTATTAGTAAGATAAAAGTGGGAATACATTTGGTACAGGTTAAGAGATTCATACAAAATTCGAAAAGATCCGTAAGATATAAACAATAAATTTGGCAGCCCTATGAATTTAGAGAGCAGAAAAATGCTTACTCAAGAAGATAAGTCGAAAGAGAAGTTCGAGGAAGATAATTTTTAATATTGACAGTCTTTGTCAAAAACATCTTCGCAAGGACTGAGGGCTACAAATAACATATAATTTTCAAAATGATTCGAGGACAAGGAAACATTTCATCTAAATATTCGAAAACGTTCTGAAATTAGTAGTGCTTGAAGACTAGTCAGAATCCGAGGGTGGAAAACATTGTCAAAATACGATTGTGAAAATCCAAAAAGATTTGAACTTGCCAGCATTCAAAGGACTAGTCAGAATCTGACGGGCAAAACAATGAAGGAAATCCGACGAGGGTACTTAACAGTCCTTGTCAAAACGATTTGCACAAGGACTAGGGGGCTACTGATAAGGGAGAATTAAAGATCTATGAAAGATAAGGGGATTTATTTGATTAAGAAAGTTTATTAGGATAAATTGTTGATAATGTAATAGAAAATGACCAATTTATAGCAAACAATAGAGTTGAGGATATGCCCACAATAAATGAATTGTTAGACTCGTAAGACCTACTTTTTATACTATAAAAGCACCACCATATTCTTGGAAAATGGATGATTGATTAATGATTACACAATTATCACATTTAACTTTCTCTCTCTAGAATGTGAAGTTTCTCTCTTTAAACGATTTACTAAGTAATCCATGTCACGAATTAAGTCCTCTAAACATTGTTTTACTCTAAAATCTCTTTCAAAGACTTTTGGAACTATCAATGGTAACTAAACCAAGCTCAAGGTCGAAAGGTTAAACGGCCACGCAAGTGGCCCATACTGTAACCTGATATAATAGTTTAATAATAAAAATTGGTTAGTAAACCAAGCCTAAGGTTGAAAAAGTGAAAAGTTAAGCTAGTGGTCATACTATATCCAGGAATAATAGTCAAGTCAGTGATTATGGTTAATAAACCGATGCTAAGGTTGAAAGATGAAAAGGTTATGCAAATAGCAATATTATGCATTGACATAATAGTCAATGTCGCGATTATGGTTGTACAAGTATCCATATTGAACCTTGACACAACATGCTAAACATTTATGCCACCATCATAGCAAAAATAATATATATGAAAAGGTGGCGAAAGCTACGTTAATCGATATTAACTAATCATTAAGTTTGAAGGAATTGTTTTTTAGATTCTTGTCAACAATAAAACATATATAACGAATAGAGTTAAAAGTAAGAGGGAATATAATTACACGAGGATAAAAAGTAAAATAATTAAGTTTATACAAAACATAAAGCATAGTAAAAAACATTAAATATAGACATGTCTTTTAAACATATTACAAATAACATTTAAATGGATAAAATATTCATTCAAGTTATTATTTCATCATTGTTGTTGTTGATAGTCTTGGCATGTGGATAATTTGCAATATGATGGGTTTCTTCGTTTTTTTTCTGAGGTTCTATCTTCTTACAGGCTGCATTTTAAAATGGTTAGTTTTTTTCTCTCTTTCTCGATAGGGAACATAGTAGAGGGTTATTTCAGAGGTTTTTTTTATTATTTTTCTACATTTTATCCCTCTTTTCTAAAGTTGATAGTTCAAGAGTTTGGTTAGGGCAATCATCTTCACGTAATAATTCCTTTAGGTTTCAAAGCTGGATTTCAGGGTTTGCATTTAAAATCGAACCTCTTGATATTTTTTCTAATATTTTTAAGTTCTTCATATATTTTTTTTCAAATCAATGAATTTTCGGTGGAGAATTTTAATTTCCAAATTCATAGTAGAAGTTGGAGCAATGAGACTCCTAATTTTAGTGTTTAGATCTTTGTTTCGGTTAAAGATTATAATGTTTTGAAAGATTGTGTTTAGATTAGTCCAAGAGGTATGTTGTTTAATCAATTATTTATTTTAAGTGAGTATAGGATTCTTCTCAATAATAACGATATTCTTCTCATCTACAATGGTAGCAGTAAAGTAAACACAATATCTTTTGTCTTTTTTGAGTTTTTCATGAGCTTGTTTGAAGTTGTGCAAGTCGTGTTGGATTGCTATTAATTTTCTCATTTGTGTGCTGGATTTGATAACAATGTATTCGGGTTGGAAATTAGCCTTAATATCAATATGAAGAGAAGTCATCGTCATGTAGGAAAGTTTTACATATTTATTAGTACTTTAGAAATTATTATATTAGCTATGAATTAAAATATGTTGGATATTTAGCATATAAAGTGAACCTCTAATTGGATTTCAAGTTGCCTCTCAATGATATCAGATGCGTTCATAGTGTTGTATTGGACCATGTTGGGACAGTCTGAAAGTGCATGTGATGTTATTAAATTTGAGGATGGAATAAATACAAAGATAGGTGATCATGTGGTAGGATGGGTTGTTTTTACTCGACATGAATTTGGACTTTCACTAGATCTAAAATTTGTGTTAAGAATTTGAGTTGATGATTCTCCCCGGTTTGGGTCGAACGAGGGTCCACTTTTCCACTTTGGGCTTTTTTATGTTCGTTTCTTGTCTAGTTTAGCTAGAGGGAGGGAGTAAAGTTTTTCAAGCATTCTTGTTGATGGGACTGTTGGTGTTCGTTTTTATGGTAGGAGTAATAGTGGAGATGGGGCGATTTGTATTGTTGTGGGATGAGCCAGTGCGATTTTTTATTTTTTTCGGTTATTGCTTTTTCTATAAGGGTTCTTCATCTACAAGGGGATCTATTTATTTGATATTATCAATGTATTTGTTTCTTATTGAGAGGATATTTTTTGAAAAAAACTAGTTGAGAACATAATGTTTCAAGGAAACATTTGAGTCAATGGTAAGTTTTTTCTTGTTTGGGGAAGCTTTGCTTGGAAAAGCATTGGTAGCATTAAATTTTTTCTATTTTATGGTCTTCTTTTTTAGAAAGAAATGTCAATTACTTGTGGATTATGGCTTTGTATTTGGCAGCGAAGGTAGGCAAGGGAACTTTAAGCTACTATTGGTTGTCTAATTTTATGAATTATTGGTTTGTCGTTGGTGCTCATGATGATTGCGGGCATAGACCAGATTCTAGCTTGGATAAAGTTTTATGGTGTGAATAGATAATGGAAATTATATTGGTAGATGGGTCGAGGAGCAACATATATAATTTCTAATGGTTTGTCATCATGAAACATTTGTTGAAAGATTTGAGTATTTTGTGTGGGTCTAGAAAACTAGTAACAAAATAAAGGAATATATTAGAAAATTAAGATAAATTTGTTAGAGATTAAAATTAAATTTAATAGATCATATCTTACATTCTTGCATCCACGTTATATCTATCTGACCAAAGCCTTCAGTTGAATTTCTAAACTCTCAAATTTATGCTACATAGATAAAATGTTTTTATAATTATGATCAGAGGAGGGTGGATCGATAATTCGAGTAGAGTCTTTCAAATTTAAAAAAAATAAAAGATATTATCTTGAAGGATTTTGATTTTAACACTGAAAATAAAAATTATTAGGGAACAACTATGTCTAAAGGTTTTGAACACTGTGACACACTAAGTAGCACACACCATTCATTTCTTGTTAGTTGGTTGTGGAAGTTTCAAACATGCTTAACGAAGTCAACAATATAAATATGAAATGGTAATCGAAGACTTCAATCAAATGGAGCAATGAGAAAACATATTTCATATTCTTTAGTATGATCGAGCGAGTTACCAATTTTTGGTCGGTGAGTTGTTATATAGTGTGGTATAAAATATTCATCCCTAAAGTATTTATGCTATTCTTAAGACTTATATTTATAGGAAAGTTTGGTCTTCTGCTGTATTTTTTTAGAAATTCTATAGGGTATAGGTCTATAGAATATTTGGAATGGGTAATTTTTTGGGAAGGGTTTTTCTTGGTATATCTTTTCTTAGTCCCGATAGTTTTTCTCATGAATAGAGGGATGAGTATCAGGAAAAGTCATGATACAATAAATTTGGAGTTATATTAGACTTTCAATACTATGGCTATGGAATATAGGTAATATTTTCTGGTAAAAGTTAAAAGTTAAGGGGATGTAGTTTTTGTGCAGGAAAACATTTAGGTAAAAAAATATAAATAAATAAAGGATAAAGTAGATGTGATAGATACGAGTATATCTTACTGCCAAAATTATCTGATGAGGGGTTAAGACTGAAGAGTTTTGAGAATGTCCGGGGGTGATTTTGCAATACGAGTATATCTTAGTGCCAAAATTATCTGAACCACTTTGTTTAGGAGCCTTTTTTAGATAGAGAAAGTGAGAGCTTAGCTTAAGTAGAGAGAGAAAGTAATATTCTATTCATCTTGGGATCTGTGAAGCGTGTGTGGTCCTTTTATAGTACAATTGCGGGTCCCACACGCTTTAATTCCTGATTATTACACTTTTGGTCCCTGTATCCTTTATTCTTCTCATTTTAACTATTTCTTAAATAGTCTATACACTTTTCTCCTAACATAATTTCCTCTTTACATTTTTCTCCTACCATACTTCTTCTTTACAATTTTCTCCTCTCAGACTTCTTCTTTACAATTTTCTCCATGTCTTTTATTCTTTCTTATCGGTAGCCCCCCAGTCCTAGTAAAAATAGTTTTACTGGGACTGTAAAGAAGTCTATATTGCTTCCTCGAACGTCTCTTCTTCGAAGAACTTTTCCTCAACCGCAAAATTTCCTCCTCGAAAATGCTTTAGACCAATACTTCAAATGCTACACACCCCTTCAAAAAAGCATCTCTTCGAAAAAACATCCCTTGGATTATAAACTTCTTTTACCTCATATTAACTAGTGTAGCCCCCCAATCCTTGCAATGTCTTAGTAAGGACAAGCCTAGTACGTGAAAACTTGGCCCATCAGAATTTGTTTTATGAGTATATCGTAGCCACTATAATTCGACGATGAGACATTGCAATGATTGGATGAAAAAAGGGGGCATGTCATCAACAGTCATGCTTTCGTGTCAGAGTATCTTTAGAGAGATCATGGATCCGCAACTTCTCCCACGCCTCTGTCAACAATCTTTGACCTAGGGTATAGGCAAACAATAGAAAATGTCCTCAGGCCCTTTTTTCCCTAGAAGCCCATTTCGCTTCTATAAATACTCACCTCCTTCATTAATAACTCAAACTTTCCACCCAAAATTTCTAGAGAGAGAAAGGTGGCTTATAAACCTCGTCAGATTCTGGAGTGGCTCCTTATTAGCAAAAAAATTGAAGAAAGAGTCGATGCTGGTGAATATACAGAGCCTCAGCCTCCACCTGCTGTGACTACCTTCTACGGTTCGTGGCCCCCTCCTCCAAATTCCACAGCCATCATCCCCCTCGAAATATCTCATCAGAACCACATCAGCAACCAGACCACCCCCGAAGAAATGGGGAAAGAGAAGCACCACAAACAATCTTCAGGAAAAAGAAAGAGACATCACAAAGACAAACATTCGAAGGAGCGCAAGCGTTTGAAAGACGTACCACCAACCACCATTGAGGCTCCTCGAATTGTGGAAGTTATCCCTCCTCTGAGAACTGGAGATCCTATGTCAAGCCTTCCAGCTACTCCATCCATAACAGGAAATGAGACTCCCCGGTTTTCTCCAGGACAGACCGTGGCTACCGAGGCGGAGATTCAAGATTCGAGCAACAAAGCCCTAGGTGCTAAAGGAAAAGCTATCGCCTCGGATAATCTTGAGTCGTCTATTCAAGCCATTCACGTTTCAGATAGAAATAATATCGTTGAAATTCCTGCTAAGTCGTCTGGTGAACATCCTACCGCCCCGAACAATCCTGATCCAAACACTCAAGCCATTCAGACCACAAGTACAGACAAACACATTGAAGTCCCAGCAGAGTCCTCTAGCCAAATGCATACTCCTTTTCCCATGATATCCGAAGATCAAGCGGAACGTATTGCCCCTAAATCAAAAGGTGATGTAACACTTCCCATAGAACTCGATGCCATCATGGGCAACAATATTCGAGGGATTGAGAATAAGCATGATGTTGCTCTTTACAATATGTCGTACAAGTATTTCTCTCCTTTAGAAGAAATGTTACTTCGTACTCGTTGGTGCATTCCTTCGTATATCGACATCAGATTCCCCTCCGAAGGAGAGACTCCACTATCCGTTAGGGATTATGAGCTTGTTGTTTACACTGAAATCATGAATTGGGGACTAATATTTCCTTTAGACCCCTTCTTCATCGAGTATTTTGCTAAGATTGATCTTTGCCCTTCTTAAGCTGGAACCAACATGTGGTTCACATTAATGGCATGCATCATGGCCTCGAGAATTTCAAGCCAAGAGTTTTCCTTGGAGCAGTTCATCGGATTATCCGGGTTGGCTAGGAACCCATTCTTCCCATTCTACTCATTGACTTTTAACCGAAGACATAAAGTGCTAAAATATTTGCTAGAGGCTGACAAGAAATGGAGACATCAAATTATCTTCTTCTCAGGACACTGGGAGACAGGCCCTGAAACGACCCCTTCGAGCCCTCACGAATTATCTCTTCTGTGGACCAATAAATGTAAGTCTTCGAACAACTTTACTTATGATAGTCTAATAGTGAGAATCTAACTTATCATTTTTGTAGCTATGACTGGCTATTCCAAGCCATATGCTGATCATGTGGAAAGTGCCACTACTATTTTTACCAAGCTTAGTGAATGGGCCAAAGAGAAATGGGAGAACCGATGCGAGGAGATGTATTCCTCGGACTTTTGTGTATGTCACATCCTATAACATGTAACCCTGCAATTTTCTAGTGTGGCAATTTATATCGTTGTATCAATCCGAACTGTGGTGTTAATAAAAAACTATCCTAAAAAATATGCAAAGGCATGACATGAATAATAACAGATTGTATCTCACAGAATAATTTGAAAGGACCCAAATTATAATTCAAAAAGCGAAACAACTTGAGGTACAAATGACAGTGACCAGAATAATAATTCGAGGCATAAGGTATTGTAACTCGAATAATCAGTTTAAGATAGAAAATAACTTCGACGCACAAGTCATTGTGGCTCAAATCATAAGTTAAGCCAAGAAAAATTTGAGGCACAACTCCTTGTGACCCAAATTATAGTTTAAGGCAAAGAAAAATTCGAGGCACAACTCCTTGTGACCCAAATTATATTTTAAGACAAAGAAAAATTCGAGGCACAACTCCTTGTGACCAAAATTATAGTTTAAGACAAAGAAAAATTCGAGGAACAACTCCTTGTGACCCAAATTATAGTTTAAGGCAAAGAAAAATTCGAGGCATAACTCTTTGTGACCCAAATTATAGTTTAAGACAGAGAAGAATTCGAGGCATAAATCATTATGACCCAAATCATAGTTTACGGTAGAGACAAATTCGAGGCACAAATCATTGTGACCCAAAAATAGTTTGAGGCAAAAAGTACGTCATATTAAGCAGCTCATTGGACACCTCGTTAAAACCTTCTTGTGCCTATCAGGATAGGAAAGAGTATGCCCTCACTATGTTTGGAACGTTTTTGTACAAAAAAGGACAACTAATTTCTCATTCAAGATACAACTCTAAGTGTTCAATGTTCCATGGAAGACGGAGATATCACCCTTCCTTGTCTTTTAACCGATACGTGCCCGGTTTTAATTTCTCAGTGACCTCATAAGGGCCCTCCCAATTTGGTCCCAATTTACCCAGACTCTTGTCTTTCGTATGCATGAAAACTTTACGTAGTACTTTGTCTCCCACCTTAAAGTCTCTGTGCTTTACTTTAGACGCATACCGACTCCTCATAAGAGTTTGATAATGGGGGGACGTCAACTGTGCTCGTTGTCTTTTTTCTTCAACCAAGTTTAACGCCAGTGCTCTGTTTTGGTCATTCACATCTGGTGTATACGTTGCAACACCATGTGAAGGGAAAACAATCTCTAGAGGGATAATGGCATCCATGCCATACACTAAGGCAAATAGAGATACATCAGTAGCCGTTCGTGGAGTTGACCTGTAAGCCCACAATACTTCCTGTAAATAATCAGGTCATTTTCCTACCTTTCCTTCCAAGTTCTTTTTCAAACCATCAAGCATTGTGCGATTAGTCACTTCCACTTGCCCATTGGCTTGAGGATGAAATGGGGCAGAAAAAAATTATCGTATGCCCCTGGAGATGCAAAAACTTTTGAACTTCTTGTTATGAAACTGAGGCCCGTTATCCGTTATGATTTGCAATGGCACGCCAAAACGACAACAAATATTTGACACAACAAATTTGATCGCATCTTTGGCCTTTGTCCCTTCTAATGGTTCCGCTTCTACCCACTTAAGGAAATAATCCACTGCTACAATGATAGTTTGCCTGCCACCGGATGCCATTGGTAAAGGCCCAACTAGATCAATGCCCCACCTGTCGAACATGACTATTTCCGAAATACTCTCCAATAATACCCAAGGCTTATGGATCACATTGGCATAGCGCTGACACGCGTCACATTGTTTTACCAAATCTTTTGCATCTGAAGCGATAGTCGGCCAATAGTAACCAGCCAGAAACACCCGTCGAATTAATGCCTTATACTCACAATGGGCAGAACATTCCCCATCGTGCAATTCGGACAGGATGATTTGCGACTCATCCTTGTTTAGACACCTTAATGGTCGACTCAAAGATTTCTAATGCAGCACGCCTCCCATCATGATATACCCATGAGACTTGAATCTGATTTTCCTAGCCTCGTACTTTCCGATGGGTAAAGTATCATTTTCTAAGAAGTCAATGATGGCTGACCTCCAATCATCTTTGATCACATTTCTCTCCTCGTTAATATTCATTGCATTCTCTGCATCAATAATGATTGAAGGATGTTCCTGGATCAATACCCATGGGTATCCCTCCGTTCGTGAGGAGGAGGCCAAAGAATCTGGGACAACATTTGACTCCCTTCGAATATGTTCATACTTGACTTCCTCAAACTCAGATACCAAATCTTTTAATGCTTTCAAATACTGTATGAGCTTATCTTTTCTGGCCTCAGACTCTCCCAAAGCTTGGTTTATCACTAACTGCGAATCGCTGATCAGTTTAACCTTTTTGGCCCCACATATCTGAGCTAAACGCAAGCCCGCTAATGCAGCTTCATACTCCGCTTCATTGTTGGTTGCCTTAAACCCAAATCGAATAGCTTGGAACATAGCTATCCCTTCTGGAGAAATCAACTGGACACCCGCCCCACTTCCAGAAATGTTCGACCCGCCATCCGTTCGTACCAACCATTTTGTTTCATCAAAATGGTCACCGACCTCTTTATCCTCTCTGTCTGAATGGAATTCGACCAAAAAATCAACTAAGACTTGAGCTTTTATCGCCGTTCAAGGCTCAAAATGCTATGTCAAAATATCCTAGTTCTACTGACCATTTAGTCATCCTCCTAGAGATATCAGGCCTCTGTAACAAACCCTTTAGGGGAAAAGTTGTCCGAACAACTATAGGATGTGCCTGGAAGTAAGGTCTCATCTTTCAAGCCGCCGTTACCAAAGCTAATGCTACCTTCTCCAACTTAAGATATGGTTTTTCCGCATCCAACAAACTCTTACTGACATAATAGATAGGTTTCAGAAGAGATTCTTCTTCGTGAAGTAAAACAGCACTGACCGCACAATCTGACACTGCTACATAGATAATCAATCTTTCCCCCAACAACGGTTTGGACAGTATATCAGGGGATGTCAAATATTCCTGAATTTTGCGAAAAGCTGATGAGCACTCATCAATCCAATTAAATTGTTTGGCATTTCGTAATACCTTAAAGAAAGGTGCACATTTGTCTGAGGATCAAGAAATGAACTTGTTCAATGCTGCCAATCTCCCTGTCAAGATTTGGACTTCCTTGATATTTGGAGGTGGAGTCATAGTGATTAAAGCCTTTATTTGATCCGGGTCAGCCTCGATACCTCTCTCACTGATCATATACCCGAGGAACTTACCCGATCGCACCCCAAAAACACACGTTTCTGGGTTCAGTTTCAAGTTGACCTTACTCAAATTATTGAAAGTCTCTTCCAGGTCAGCAAAGTGATCCTCGTCCTGCAAACTCTTGACTAACATATCATCGATATATGCTTCAATATTCCTGCCAATCTGTTCCTTAAAGGTTTTGTTGACCAAGCGCTGATAAGTTGCCCCCGCATTTATCAAGCCGAATGGCATAACCTTGTAGTCGTATAATCCTCTCCCGGTAATAAACGAAGTGCTTTCTTCATCATGAATGTCCAACCGGATTTGATTGTACCCAGAATACGCGTCCATGAAGGACAACAAGCTATTGCCTGAGGTCGAATCCATTAACTAATCAATACGTGGCACCGGAAACGGATCTTTGGGACAAGCTTTGTTTAAATCTGTAAAGTCAACGCACATTCTCCATTCTTTTTCCTAACCAAGACCGGATTTGATGCCCATGCAGGATAATGCGACTCACAAATATGGCCTATGCTTAACAACCTCTCCACTTCCAAAAGAATAGTTGTAGCCTTTTCCGGAGAAACGGGTCTCTTCTTGTGGATAATGGGTCTAACATCAAGTCGTACCGCAAGTTTATGACATATGACCTCCGATGGTACTCCCGTGACATCCTGTGCACACCAAGCAAACATATCGAGTTTGTTAGAAAAAAATGCAATTAATCTCTCTCTGAACTCAGAAGGAATTTTTACTCCGATCTTCAAACATCTGCCACTCTCCGCTTCGATCTGGGTAGTCAGGTTGACCATGTGCCTCTTCCGCGAGCTATTGGAGTTCCTTGCAATAGTATCTCTTCCAAAGATTGCCAGTGAATCCAAGAAAGCGCAGAGGATGTTCACCCTCCCCCTCGGAATAACCTCTTCCACCATATTCACATTGTTCCTCCCCTCCTTGGGATCCAAATACTCTTGTTCAATGTCAAAATCATCGACCTCTTCGGAAATTACCATGGCTGTATCAGTGTTCTTTGGAACAGCTTTCACCACCGCATTTTTCTGGGAGTGCTTTTTGACAAACTCCAACAACATTCCATTCTCGATCAGAGCTTGCACTTCTTTTTTCAAAGCTATGCAGTCCTTGGTGTCGTGCCCAATATCCTCGTGCTACTTGCAATATTTGTTAACGCTTTTACTTTCTCTCGGAGTCTGTATAGGAAAAGGTTTCATGAATGGTACTGTGGATCTCGCCTTGTCAAATATAGCAGCAACATTTTTCGTTAACTTCGCAAAATAGTCCGGTCGCACCCACTTATTCGATATTGGTCTGGTTCCTTAATTGTAATTTTGCCGGTTGCCTTTTCCGGAGAAACGGGTCTCCTCTTGTGGATAATGGGTCTAACATCAAGTCGTACCGCAAGTTTATGACATATGACGTCCGATGGTACTCCCGTGACATCCTGTGCACACCAAGCAAACATATCGAGTTTGTTAGATAAAAATGCAATTAATCTCTCTCTGAACTCAAAAGGAAGTTTTACTCCGATCTTCGAACATTTGCCACTCTCAAATTCATGTACCTCGGAATCTTCTTCCGGGACCAGAAATCCGGGGGTCTCCCTCGGATCATCATATGGGATGACTTCAGAGGAAGGCCCCTTTAATTTCTATGCTTTATCTGACACTTCTCCTCGAACTCCCTTTGAGGATAAAGGTATCTGGTAACATTCGCGGGCTATTTTCTGGCTACTTCTGATTATCCCGATATTGTTCCCTACCACATACTTTAAACACTAATGTACCATCGAAATTAAACCATGCATTCGGGACAACCAAGAGCGACCCAGAATAGCATTATACGAAGTCAGTGCATCAACAACAATAAACAATACTTCCAACTCTTTCTTGAATGGCCCACGGCCCAACTCGACCACACACTAAAATTCTCCAACTACCACTGATGTGGCACCGGTAAAACCCACGATGGTTCTGTCGGAACGTCGTATGACTGGTAGGTCAGAAATTCTCCTGTAAGTGCTCATAAAAAAAATATTTGCTGAGCTTCCTGTATCGATAAGTATCTTCTGAACTTGATCCCCAGCGATACCCGTAGTAATAACCACCGCATCCTCATGCGGGCCCGCAACATTCCGCATATCATCGTCGTCAAAACAAATTATGGGGGAGGGTAATCGGTGCATTTGTGCAGATACCCCCGCTTCAATCTGGTTAGTCAGGTTGACCATGTGCCTCTTCCGCGAGCTATTGGAGTTCCCTGCAATAGTATCTCCTCCAAAGACTGCCAGTGAATAAAGAAAGCGCAGAGGCTGTTCACCCTCCCCCTCGGAATAACCTCTTCCACTATATTCACATTGTTCCTCCCCTCCCTGGGATCCAAATACTCTTGTCCAATGTCAAAATTATCGACCTCTTCGGAAATTACCATAGTTGTATCAGTGTTCTTTGGAACAGCTTTCACCACCACATTTTTCTGGGAGTGTTTTTTGACAAACTCCAACAACATTCCATTCTCGATCAGAGCTTGCACTTCTTTTTTCAAAGCTATGCAGTCCTTGGTGTCGTGCCCAATATCTTCGTGCTACTTGCAATATTTGTTAACGCTTCTACTTTCTCTCGGAGTCTGTATAGGAAAAGGTTTCGTGAATGGTACTGTGGATCTCGCCTTGTCAAATATAGCAGCAACATTTTTCGTTAACTCCGCAAAATAGTCTGGTCGCACCCACTTATTTGACATTGGTCTGGTTCCTTAATTGTAATTTTGCCGGTTGCCTTTTCTGGAGAAACGGGTCTCCTTTTGTGGATAAAGGGTCTAACATCAAGTCGTACCGCAAGTTTATGACATATGACCTCCGATGGTACTCCCGTGACATCGTGTGCACACCAAGCAAACATATCGAGTTCGTTAGATAAAATGCAATTAATCTCTCTCTGAACTCAGAAGGAAGTTTTACTCTGATCTTCAAAGATCGGCCACTCTCAAATTCATGTGCCTCGGAATCTTCTTCCGGGACCAGAAATCCGGGGGTCTCCCTTGGATCATCATATGGGATGACTTCAGCCTTTAATTGCTATGCTTTATCTGACACTTCTCCTCGAACTCCCTTCGAGGATAAAGCTATCTGGTAACATTCGCGGGCCGTTTTCTGGCTACTTCTGATTATTCCGATATTGTTCCCTACCACATACTTTAAACACTGATGTACCATCGAAATTACACCATGCATTCGGGACAACCAAGAGCGACCCAGAATAGCATTATACGAAGTCGGTGCATCAAAAACAATAAACAATACTTCCACCTTTTTCTTGAATGGCCCACGGCCCAACTCGACCACACACTGAAATTCTCCAACTACCACTGTTGTGGCACCGGTAAAACCCACTATGGTTCTTTCGGAACGTCGTATGACAGGTAGGTCAGAAATTCTCCTGTAAGTGCTCATAAAAAAGATATTTGCTGAGCTTCCTGTATTGGTAAGTATCTTCTGAACTTGATCCCCAACGATACCCGCAGCAATCACCACCGTATCCTCATGCGGGCCCGCAACATTCCGCATATCATCGTCGTCAAAACAAATTATGGGGGAGGGTAATCGGTGCATTTGTGCAGACACCCCCGCTTCAATCTCGGTAGTCAGGTTGACCATGTGCCTCTTCCGCGAGCTATTGGAGTTCCCTGCAATAGTCTCTCCTCCAAAGATTGCCAGTGAATCAAAGAAAGCGCAGAGGCTGTTCACCCTCCCCCTCGGAATAACCTCTTCCACCATATTCACATTGTTCCTCCCCTCCTTGGGATCCAAATACTCTTGTTCAATGTCAAAATCATCGACCTCTTCGGAAATTACCATGGCTGTATCAGTGTTCTTTGGAACAGGTTTCACCACCGCATTTTTATGGGAGTGTTTTTTGACAAACTCCAACAACATTCCATTCTCGATCAGAGCTTGCACTTCTTTTTTCAAAGTTATGCAGTCCTTGGTGTCGTGCCCAATATCCTCGTGCTACTTGCAATATTTGTTAACGCTTCTACTTTCTCTCGGAGTCTGTATAGGAAAAGGTTTCGTGAATGGTACTGTGGATCTCGCCTTGTCAAATATAGCAGCAATATTTTCCATTAACTCCGCAAAATAGTCCGGTCGCACCCACTTATTCAACATTGGTCTGGTTCCTTAATTGTAATTTTGTCGGTTGCCATAGTACTGTGGGTTTGTTTTGTGCCTCGGCGGATATTGACCCTTACTTTTTGCCTGAATATTTGCACGGGGCCCTTGGCTGCTCGGCTCAGATCTCTGAAACTGATTTTGATCCAATTGATCTCCAGATCCTTTCTTTGATGCCTCAGTCTCCTCCACCAGAATTCTCTTCTCAACCTGATCCAACAATGCTCCGTAGGTCATGGCCTGACTCTCCGCCACCTTATCCTTCAATAATCCGGGGAGTAGGCCCATCCTGAAAGCTGCAAGTGCCACTGAAACTTTATAATACTCCATGTCCGTTTTTGTTTTGACAACCCGATTGGTGTAATTCTTCAAGCTCTCCCCAACCTTTTGTCTGCAATAGATTATCGTGTCTCCGTTAGCTCTGAACTTCTTGCTCCCCACAAAGTGTTGTCTGAAGATATTCCAGAACATGTCGAAATTCTTTATCGAGCCATGTGGAAGCCTATTATACCTTTGGAGGCTACCGCCGTGAAGGTATGAGAAAACTCTCTACACAACAATTTGTCATCATCGTCGAAATTAATCATGAAGTTTTTAAATTGTTCGATGTGATTATCCGGGTCTTGTGTCCCATCGAACTTTTCTAACTTCGAGATATCAAAATGCTTTAGGAGGTTTCCCACCAAGATATCTGGGGACAAAGGAGAAGCCCTCCAATTGTGACCCGTACGATAAACATTGGATCTTAAATTTTCGTTGCTCGGAAAATACAATCCTTCCTCGGATTGTAGAGTATATTGATGCTGCCATTCCAAATTTCGCGGGCCCATGTCTTCTTTTCTAACAAGAAACTTCGCTTGGCCATAAGTCCGCTCCTCAACATGAGCACGGTAACTCTTCTTCCTCGGAGACTTGCTCTCCGAGCTTCTTCCCCTTCGGTAATCAGCGTGTCCTCGACCGTGGTTTTTCTTTCTATGATTTTTCCTAGGAGATGACTCCGACGAACTATATCGAGAATAATCGCTCGAGTCAGATGAATCCAAATGTCGATTTTCTCTCCTTCTCGACGATCGCCGTTCGTATCCCCTGTATCTATCGTCCCTGTTTTTAGGACAAAAATCGGGTTCGCGCTCCTCTTTTCCACTAGCTGGCTCCCTCCTTATCTCGGAACGAAGATTTGCCTATACGGTTTCCTTTTCTGCCTTCAATCTTTCGAGTATGAGACATATATTGAATAATCATGAAAGTCACATTTAAAAATACGAAAAATATGACGAAGACGAGGGTAATGTATCGAATAATTATGAAAATGAAATTCAAAATTACGACGAAAACTGATAACGATTTAAGATAAACGAAAAATTGGTTGTTACATCATTATATAATAACGTAATAAGTTATTAAATTTGTTTATTAAATAGTTATACAAAATAATATTTATAATTTAGTGATCGGTATAATATTCTCTATTTGGAAACGTGATCACATATTTCAATAAAATTAGATATTACTTACTGAAGAGTTAAAAGATAGTCCAAGGGTGATTTTGTTGTGCGAAGATTTGTTGATAGAGGATTTGGTGATAGAGGAATGCTTGAGTGTCAGATCTAGAGAGAGAAAGTGCTACTTGCTAAACAATATAGAGAGAGAAAGTCTCGTACTATTCATCTCGGGATTCGTGAAGCGTGTGTGGTCCTTTTATAGTATAATTGCGGACCCCACACGCTTTAATTCGGTTTAATTACATCTTTTGGTCCCCGTTTTTTGGTTTCTTCCTATTTTGGCTATATATTTACAATTTATACATTTCAGCCCTTATACATTTATTTCTATGCATTTTGGCCCTTATACATTTATTTCTATGCATTTTGGCCCTTATACATTTATTTCTATGCATTTTGGCCCTTGTCTTTTATTCTTCCTTATCAGTAGCCCCCAGTCTTAGTAAAAAACGTTTTGCTAAGACTGAATAATTCTCCTGACATGCCAAAATCATTTCTTCTTCGAACTTCATGAGTCCTTCAAAAAGTTGCTTCACAAGTCCCTTCGTATTGTCGGGGCCATGAACTACTTAGGTGAAAGGTCGCTCCACAAAACCTCTTCGACACAAAACCTCTTCGAATGATTTGTAAGCTTCCTCGAATATCTAAAACGGCCTCTTCGAACTTCTGTTATACCGAGTAGCCCCCTCAATCCTTGCAACGTTTTAAGCAAAATGGTATTCGGATAAGTATATACTTAGGCGAAAAAGGGTGCTAGGATTGATGATGTCATTACACACACCGGTGTCAGCAAGAAATGGTACCAATTCTTCTGACATTGTTGTCAGAAAACTCTTTCCCTTCCCCTGACAATCTCTGACACAAAACTCTTCACCTTTTGCTATAGCTAGTCGGCAGAACAATGTCCACCTATGTGGACCATCGTACCCCTAGGCAAACAACATGAAAATGTCCCCGGGCTTCATTTGTCAAGAAAGCCCACTAGTCTCTATAAATACCAACCTTTTCCTTCATTAATGCAACTTCTGTTCAATTATTTCTAGAGAGATAAAGCTGGCGAGCAAGCCCCGTCGAATTCCTGAGTGGTTGTTGATTAGTAAACGGTTCGAAGAGAGGGTTGCTGCTGGTGAAGACGTAAGGCCTCATCCCCCACCATCGACTACAACCTTTTTTGGTGTCTGGCCCCCTTCAAACAACTCGACCGCCATTATACCGCGTGAAATAGCTCGTCAAAGCTTGCTCAGCGAAACAAACCCTCCTAGAGAAATGGGTAAAGAGAGATCACACAAGCATTCATCAGGTTCGAAGAGGAAGAAATCCCATAGAGACAGAAAAGATTCTCATGAGCGAAAGGGGGCCAGGGAAGCTCCCCTAACGATTCGAGAACCAACTGCCTCAACTGGTGTTGAAAACCTCTCCCAAAGGTCTTCAAGTCCGCGGAGGACTTCGAGGAGTCCTCCTCGAAACTCAGTTAGCGATCCTCGAAACCAAGACTTTCATCAAAGGACTTCGAGGAGTCCTCCTCGAAGGCAAGACCTTCATCATAATTCTGGCAGTCCTCCTCGAAGGCAAGACCTTCATCATAACTCTGGCAGTCCTCCTCGAAGGCAAGACCTTCATGATAATTCTGGCAGTCCTCCTCGAAGACAAGGAACAGATGTGTCTAGTCTGCCCTCCACGCCATCCATGACCATCCATGGAACTCAATTCTCCCCCTCAAGGACGCTTATTACTGAGGAAGACATGCGTATTAGACGTGAAGAAACTTTAGACCCCATAGTTACGAGACCTCTCAACAATCCCCTAGAACAGAGATTGCCCATTACCCCTTCCTCGGGCCCTGCGAACGGTGCAACATCTTCTTCAACAATGTCCGAGGAACAAGCTCGCCGGATTGCTCCAAAATCTAAGGGGGATATTGCATTGCCCTTGGAATTAGACAATATTTCCGGCAATAACATAAGGGGTATTGAGAATAAGCACATGGTGGCCCTTGCCAATATCAAGTATAAGTACTTTTCCAGGGAGGAGGAGACGATGCTTAGGGCTCGATGGGGCATCCCCCGATATGTCAACATCAGATTTCCCTCCGAGGGAGAGACACCCTTATCAGTGAGGCATCACGAGGTGGTGGTCTACACAGAAATCATGAACTGGGGGTTAAGGTATCCCTTAGACCCCTTCTTTATTGAGTATCTCTCAAAGATAGATCTTTGCCCCTCACAGGTTGGGCCCAATATGTGGTTTACACTAATGGCCTGCATAATGGCCTCAAGGCTCTCAGGGCAAGAGTTTCTACTAGAGCAACTCATTGGGTTTGCTGGTTTGGCCCGAAATCCATAATTTCCCTTTTACTCGCTGACGTTCAACCGAGGGCAAAAGATATTGAAAGATTTACTCGAGGCTGACAAAAAATAGAGGCAGCAGTTTCTCTTCTTCTCTGGTTGCTGGGAGACCGGATCATAAGCCACTCCTTCAAATCCTCACAAACTTTCTTTGAAGTGGACCATGAAATGTAAGTGCTAGCTCTACTTTTTACTCCGCGAATTTGATACTCCTCGAACACTATGCTCCCTCGAATTTTAAACTTATTCGTAGATTTATATTTTTCTAAGTAGATTCCTTCTTCGAAAACATAAGTGTCTTCGAAAAATATGCAACCTCGAAAGCACACTTGTCTTCGAACAACATACTCTTTGTGAACATACTTAACCTTTGTTATTTGTTGCAGCTATGACCGGCATATCCAAACCCTATACTGTGTATGTCGAGGGAGCTACAACTGTTTTCACCAATCTTCGCCTGTGGGCAAAGGATAAGTGGGATAACCGATTTCGTCTCTGCTTCACCGATGACAATCTGGCGAGGAGTCGACTATGAAGGCTGAATCCCCTCGAACGCCTTAGCATGAGAGGATTAATGACTCCGCCTTCGGAACGGGAAGTGTTAGAGCGGTGTAGCCAACAGGACGTCACAATCTATCTGCCCAAGCGCTCCCGCTCGCAAAGTCACCTGGGGAACCTCTAGAAGATGAAGTAGCACCAACCCAACCACTGAATCCCAGAGTACCTACTAAAAATCAAAGGCCTCACTCCTTGGAAAATGCGGGGACGTCGAATTCTGAAGCCCTTCGAACAATTGAAGCCCCTCGAACAAGTGTTATTGCTCCAACAAATCCCATTCCTCCTCTCTCTACTCCCATCCTCCCACCAAGGAAAGATGGCAAGAAAAAATACTTGAAGGGGAAGGGTATTCTTCTTCAGCCCATCGAAGAACAATCCGAGGGAGGAGAAACCCCTAACAACAATGAAGAGACTAATTTTGAAAGAGAAGTCCACGGTAGTGCAAATGATGCTGAAAACAGGGGTGGCCAGTCACCCAGGGAAACTTCCTACCAATCCTTGCACTCTCCTCTTACTGAGGCTTCTCACCCAGCTTCCCTCGAAGACAGTCCAAGGCTAGCTCTTATCCCTGCTCCTCGAACAAACCCTCCACTACTCATTCATCCAGACGTTGCTTGTGGTAATTTTTCCGAATTTGATTCTACAGCGTTAGGGTCTCCTTCGAGCTCCTTCGAAGTCCCCTTGGATGATGAGTTCTCAATGAGTCTTCGGAGACTGCTACACACTTCAGTGAACCGAGGAAAGAAGATGCGCCATCTTGAAAAGCGCAAAAATTACTACAAGTTCAAGGCATCACTAGCTGCCTCTCAGCTCGAGGAGGCCAAGAAGGAGTATGCAGTGATCGAGGGCCAAGCTGATGCCTTGTACGAGCGTCTTTCTGCCTCTCAGAATTATGTGATAATGCTAGAGAGGTGTTGCCAAAAAGAAAGTGACTTGTACAAGGAGAAGACTGATGCCCAGGAGCTGATGATATCTGAATACAAAAAGGGGCATCGCAAGGCTTGCGATGGATTCGAGCAATGTACTGAGGCTCTTCGAAAAGTAGTTGGAGAGCGCGATAAATTGGAGAAAAAGATCAAAGGTTTCCCAGTAGAAGTCGAAGAGGCGAAGGAGAAGGCTGTGGATGCTTATGCAGCAATATGTTCGAAGAACTTACAGGCTCGAGATGCTGCCACTCGAGCCGGCTTATTGACCCAAATATACACCGATCACCCTGAATATGACCGGGGGCCTTTCTGGAAGCTTGTCCCCCCAGAACTTCGCCCTCCCCAAATAGTCGTAAGTGAGAGTGAAGACTCAGAAGGTGAGGGGAGTGACACCTCGAAAAATGCCGATTGAGTAAAAGTGCTGTAGGTAGTTGTTTTTGTATATGGCCTAAAAAGGCCTCTTTTTGTAATGATTGGAACTTGCTGTGCTGCTTTAACTTTGTAAGAGCACTGAATATTTGACTTGTCAATGTATTGTATCTGGAACAAGTTCATAATGATTATCAGTTAGATAAATTGTTCTTCGAATTATGATTTCATTGGCCCTTCGAACAATTAGTACTTGGATAAATTCACAAATTTTATTGGCCTTCGAACAACTAGTGTTATGGTTGTAATAAGGCCATCGAACTTCAAGTTGACTGGCCATCGAACTCCAAATTTATTAGCCTTTGAATAATTATTATCTAGATAAATTGATAAGTGTTATGTTTTTAATAAGGTCTTCGAATTCCAACTGACTTGGCCTTCGAACAATTCGTACTTAAATAAATTTAGCAAGTTTTATGCTTGCAATAAAGCCTTCGAATTCCAACTTACTTGGCCTTCGAACAATTTTTACTTAGATAAATTCAGCAAGGGTTATACTTGCAATGAGGCCTTCGAATGCCAACCTACTTGGCCTTCGAATAATTTTGGGGTCTCCGAAAACAATTTCAAGGAGAAAATGTTCTGATTCACAACTGAGAGTGGCTTCGAAGCACACCTTAATGTGACCCGAAGAATAGTTCGAAGGTCCCAAAACATCGTGGCACACTTTAATGTGACCCGATGAATAGTTCGAAGGTCCCAAAATATCGTGGCACACCTTAATGTGACCCGAATAATAAAGTAAAAATAATAATAAAAAATAGCGTGAGGGACAATAATTCGAGGCACATGTTACTGTAACTCAAAAAATAGTTCGAAGGACAGCAATTCGAGGCACATGTTACTGTGACTCAAAAAATCGTGCGAGGGACAACAATTCGAGGCACATGTTATTGTAACTCAAAAAATAGTTAAAGGCAAAGAAACTTTGTATTTAAGGGGATCACTGAAACACCTCATTAAAACCTTCCTGTGCCTAACAGGGTAGGAAAGAGTGTGTCCTCACCAAACTTTTTCCCAAGGGATACATGGAAAGTGAAAAGAAATACAATGTCATCTCCGAGATCTGCTAATCGAGGTACAACTTTAAATGCTAAATATTCCAAGGTAAGCGGAGATATCGTCCGTCTTTATCTTTCAACCGATATGTGCCTGGTTTTATCCTTTCGGTGACCTCATAAGGGCCTTCCCAGTTAGGTCCCAACTTCCCCAAACTCTTGTCCTTAGTGTGCAAGAAAACTTTGCGTAGGACCTTGTCTCCCACCTGAAAGTCTCTATGGTTAACTTTGGACGCATATCAACTCCTCATAAGAGTTTGATAGTGAAGGGAAGTCAGCTGCGCCCGCTGTCTCTTTTCCTCCACCAAATCTAAAGCCAATGCTCTATGCTGGTCATTTTTGTCTGAGTCATAAGTTGCTATTCGATGTGAAGGGAAAAGGATCTCCGGAGGGACCACGGCATCCATCCCATAAACTAAGGCAAATGGGGATACAGCGGTGGCTGTCCGGGGGGTCGTTCGATATGCCCACAATACTTCCTGTAAATATTCAGGCCATTTCCCCGCCTTACCTTCCAAGTTCTTTCTCAAACCGTCGAGGATGGTGCGATTAGTTACTTCCACCTGCCCATTTGCCCGAGGGTGAAATGGTGCCGAAAAACATTATCGTATGCCCCTTGACACACAAAAACTCTGAAATTCTTTGTTATCAAATTGTGGTCCATTGTCCGTGGTAATCTGCAACGATACACCAAAACGACAACAAATATTAGATAAAACAAATTTGATCACGTCTTTGGCCTTTGTTCCCGGGAGTGGCTCAGCTTCCACCCACTTAGAAAAATAATCGACGGCCACAATTATCATTTGTCTGCCCCCAGAGGCCATCGGTAGAGGTCCAACCAAGTCAATGCCCCACCTGTCAAAAGGAACTGCCTCTGAGATGCTTTCCATCAACACTCCCGGTTTGTGAATTACATTAGCATTGCGCTGACACGTGTCACAGCGTTTGACCAAATATTTTGCATCAGCTGAGATAGTTGGCCAATAATAGCCTGCCAAGAATACCCTGCGTATCAAAGCCTTATACCCACAATGAGAAGATCCTTCACCGTCATGCAACTCAGAGAGGATAATTTGTGACTCAGGCCCACTCAAGCATCTTAGCAATGGCCGACTCAAAGATTTTTTATACAGCAATCCTCCTAGCAAAATGTAACCATGAGACTTGAATCTAATTCTTCTGGCTTCATATTTGTCGACAGGCAAAACGTCATGAGCTAAAAATTCAACGAGGACTGTTCTCCAATCTGGCGTGATCGCGTGGCTTTCCTCCGAGATGTTCATCACATGCTCTTTACCAATTGAGATCGACGGGCATGTCTGGACCAAAACCCAGGGATAACCCTCTGTCCGTGAAACAGAGGCGAGGGAATCCGGGACGGCATTTAACTCTCGTCGGACATGCTCGAACTTGACGCCCTCAAAACCCGATGCCAAATCTTTCATCAGCTTCAAATACTGTATCAGTGTTTCCTTCCTTGCCTCGGACTCCCCTGAAGCCTGATTTATCACTAGCTGAGAATCACTGACCAATTTTATCCGCCGAGCCCCGCATATTTGAGCTAAACGTAGGCCGGCTAAAGCTGCTTCATACTCAGCCTCATTATTAGTAGCTTTGAAACCGAAACGAATGGCTTGGAACATAGCTACCCCTTGTGGGGATATCAACTGGACACCTGCCCCGCTGCCTGAGATGTTCGACCCACCATCCGTCCGTATCACCCATTCTTCCTCGGCGACTATATCAGGTGCCTTCTGCTCTTCCCTGTCTGAATGGAATTCAACCAAAAAATCTGCTAAAACCTGTGCTTTTATCGCCGTTCAAGGCTCAAATGTTATGTCGAAGTCTCCCAGCTCTACGGACCACTTAGTCATCATGCCAGAGATGTCTGGTCTTTGTAATAGACTCTTCAGGGGAAACGTCGTTCGAACCACAATTGGATGGGCTTGAAAGTAGGGTCTCATCTTTCGTGCCGCTGTAACTAACGCCAAAGCCACCTTCTCCAAAGTAAGATACCGCTTCTCGGCGTCTAGCAAACTCTTGCTGACATAATAAATTGGCCTTAGGAGAGAATCGTCTTCTCGGAAGAGAACGACACTGACAGCACATTCGGATACTGCTACGTAGACAATCAACGTCTCCCCGACCACGGGTTTAGATAAAACTTCCGGAGATGTTAAATACTCTTGAATTTGACGAAAGGCGGTCGAACATTCTTCGGTCCAACAAAATTCCTTCGCATTTCGCAATATTTTAAAGAACGGAGCACACTTATCCGACGAGCGAGAAATGAATCGATTCAGAGCAGCCAATCGTCTTGTCAAGATTTGCACCTCTTTAATGTTTCGAGGAGGAGTCATAGCGATCAGAGCCCTTAGCTGCTCAGGGTCAGCCTCAATGCCTTTTTCGCTGATCATGTAACCAAGGAATTTACCTGACCGCACACCAAAAATGCACTTTTCTGGATTGAGTTTGAGATTAA
Organism: Limnanthes douglasii subsp. nivea; assembly: GCA_036936605.1. Taxonomy (NCBI): domain Eukaryota; kingdom Viridiplantae; phylum Streptophyta; class Magnoliopsida; order Brassicales; family Limnanthaceae; genus Limnanthes; species Limnanthes douglasii. Next base: position 57,368 of record JAUPFV010000004.1, on the reverse strand, counting down.
CTCTACTCAGATTGTGGAATGTCTTCGCCAGGTCAGCAAAGTGGTCTTCGTCGTGCTCACTCTTGACCAACATATCGTCGATATAAGCTTCCATATTCCGCCCAATCTGCTCCTCGAAAGTTTTATTAACCATGCGTTGATAAGTTGCCCCCGCATTTTTTAACCCGAATGGCATGACCTTGTAGCAATACAGACCTCGCCCAGTAATAAAAGAAGTGCTTTCTTCGTCGTTAGCAGCCAGGCGGATTTGGTTGTATCCCGAGTAAGCGTCCATAAAATATAGTAATCGATTTCCGGAGGTCAAGTCCACTAATTGGTCGATGCGAGGGACAGGAAAAGGGTCCTTCGGACAAGCTCGGTTCAAGTCCGTGAAGTCGATACACATCCTCCACTTGCCATTTTTCTTTCTCACCAACACCGGGTTCGACGCCCATAGGGGATAATATGACTCGCGAATATGACCTATGCTTAGCAGCCTTTCGACCTCTGACAAAATCGCTGAGGCCTTTTCCGGGGAGACATGCCTTCTTTTTTGGACTATGGGTCGGACATCTGATCGTATCGCGAGCTTGTGACATATAATCTCCGTCGGCACACCAGTAACATCCCGTGCACACCAAGCAAACATATCGAGTTTATCAGACAAGAAAGCAATTAACTTCCCTTTAAATTCGGGGGAGAGGTAGACCCCTATTTTCAGAATTTTGCCAGCCGCGAACTCGTGTGTCGCCGAATCTTCCTCTGGGACTTGAAATCCGGAGTCCTCCATCGGATCATCGCAAAGGATGACCTCGGGGGGTGGCCCCTTTAATTGCTATGCTGGGTCAGAGGGCCCCTCTCGAACCCCTTTGGAAGACAGGGCAATCTGGTAGCATTCTCGTGCCATTTTCTGGCTACTTCTGAGTGTTCCAATATTGTTTCCGATCACATACTTTAGACATTGATGCACCATGGAGATGACGCCATGCATCCGAGATAACCAAGAGCGACCCAGGATAGCATTATAAGAGGTTGGTGCGTCGACCACAATGAAGAGTACCTCCACCTCTTTTTTGAATGGTCCACGACCCAATTCTACCATACACTGAAACTCCCCTACGACAACCGTTGTGGCACCAGTAAAACCCACTATTGTCCTGTCGGATCTTCGGATGACCGGTGGGTCAGAAATGCGGCGGTAAGTACTCATAAACAAGATGTTCGCAGAGCTTCGTGTGTCGATGAGTATTTTTTGAATCTGATCCCAAGCAATGCCCGTCGCGATCACTACAGCGTCTTCATGAGGGCCTGCAACATTACGCATATCATCATCATCAAAACAAATAATAGGAGAAGGCGATCGATGCATTTGTGCGGAGACTCCAGCTTCGATTTGGGTGGTCAGATTCACCATATGCCTTTTGCGAGAGCTGTTAGAATTTCCTGCGATTGTGTCCCCGCCGAAAATTTCTAAGGAATCGAAAAATGCACAAAGACTGTCCACCTTTCCCCTCGGAATTTCTTCCTCGACCAGGTTTACATTGTTCCTCCCAACTTTGGGGTCCAAATACTCTTGTTTGATGTCAAAATCGTCAACCCCTTCAGAAATTACCATGGCTGTGTCAGTATTCTTCGAGACAGCTTTTACCACGGCATTTTTCTGGGAGTGTTTCTTGACATACTCCAACAGCATTCCATTCTCAATGAGAGCTTGCACATCCTTCTCCAAGGCTATGCAATATTTGGTGTCATGGCCCACATCCTCGTGATATTTGCAATATTTTTTGACGCTTCTGCTTTCCCTCAGTGTTTGTATTGGAAAAGGTTTCCTGAACGTGACCGAAGACTTAGCCTTATCAAATATCGCAGCAACATTTTCTGTCAACTCCGCAAAGTAATCGGGTCGAGTCCATTTGTTTGACATATATCTTCCCCCTTGATTGTGGTTTGATTGATTGCCATAGTACTGCGGGTTTGACTTTTGCCTCGGAGGATACTGACCTGTCCTTTTAGCTTGAACGTTTGATCGACGGCCCTGAGCGCTTGGCTCAGTCCTTTGGAATTGATTATGGTCCAATTGCTCTCCGGAGCCTTTCTCCGAGGCTTGGGTTTCTTCCACCAACATATTTTGGCCCGAATTTAGCTTAACCCTAAAAAAAAGTAGGTTGCTAAAAATTAAGTTGCTCGTGGAAAGATTTTATAGACGAAGAAGAAACCACTAGGAGATAGTTTTTGTACTTTTGTAGTTGTACAATGTAAAATCGCGCGACGTACGTAGGGCTGTCAACGGTTTCAAAGAACCGAGAACTCGATTGGAACCGAGTCAATAATAACCGGACCGAATCGTAACGGTCTGGTTCGCGGTTCCATCTTCAAAACCGAAACGGATAAGGAACTAAAATTGAAAAACCGGTAAGGAATCGAACCCACAAAACCGGTAGAACCGATTAGGAACCAAACCGATAAAATTGATAGATCGATGAAACCGACATGGAACCGAACCGATACGGAATGAAACCAATAAAACCGTAAGAACCGATTATTTTTTTATTATTATTACTATTATTTATTTATTATACATTATATTACCACAATTAATAGTTAATTATCAATTTTTAATAAAAATCAAAGATTAACTCCTAAATTTTAATTTTTATGTTATTTATTTGAGTGAAAAATTGAAAATTAAATTATAATCTAATTTATTTTTTTAACAGACCAAAACCGAGACGAGACGGGACCGAACCGAACTCGGACCGAACCGAAATCGGAACCGAACCGAACTCGGACCGAACCGAAATCGGAACCGAACCGAGTCGGACCATAACGAACCGAACCAAAAACTTAACGGTCTGGTCCAGTTCCAAAAAATAGAATCGAAAGCTTAGCGGTCAGGTTGGATTCTGTTAAAATCCAGACCGATAAAACCTCTAGACATATGCGATGAACTGCAGTAGCATCGTACCCACCGTACGACCAGGGATAGATATGATAGAAAAAATAGAAAAAATGCACTAGTACAACATGCGACGGAATGGTTTGTTTGTCGAAAATATGTATGCGACGTATTGTAGAATTGTTTGTAAATGTGTATGTTTTACGCGCACTTTGTCTATAATTTAATGCTAATTATTCATTATTGTGTTTAGAGATCCACCATTTATGATGATTGATTACGCATACATCTTTACAATTTATACAACTTATAGATATTTCATTGAATCTTAATAGGATGAATGAGTTTTTTCGGAAAGGAAAATGATAGAATTAATCATCATTTCTACCCTATATAACTCCGGTAAATGGAGAAGTACTCCTATGGTAGTATACCAATGCAAGAGGTATACTATTATGTATCGAAAGCTAAACCATATATTGTGTAGAAAAGAAAATATACAACAAAAAATACAATTGTCCATTCTTATTAAAAGCACCTCCGGTTGATGTACAAGTTCAACGGTGGCGTTTGACCATTAAAACGGGAAACACAACCACGAAAACTTTGATTCGCGTCCTAGGGAAATATAAGCTGATTTGAAGAAGCGTAACCCAAGAAATGTTTCCAACATGTGTACGATATACAATTGTCGTGAAAAACATCGCGACGTTGATCAATGTGGTTAATTCCAAATGCAGTATTTGTTGGCGAAATTGAAAGAACATAAATACCACGCGTGGGATCAGACAACTGATACATCAGACATGATCACCGATCTTTTTCGCGCATCCTATAAGTACTGACTTGTTGCGTACATTCCAACATGTCCTTATCATGGATTATACATACGAGACTACTAGACATAAAATTTCATTGTTCGAGATTGTTGGGTAACTTCGACATCATTTACATTTAGTGTTGCTTATGTGTTTATGAGTCGGGAGAAGGAAGCCAACTATAAATTGGTTTTAAGTGTTTTATGACGGTTAATATATGTGCGTTTTCAAGCATCATTTTGGCAGATTGGGAGTTAGCAATGATACTAGTTATTGAAGACATATTTCTGGATGCAACAAATTTGATATGAAAATGTCATATAAACAAGAACGTTATTCGCATGGTAAAAAAATTAATGCTCGACGCCGCCACTTTGGAGCAATTTATGAAATTTTATAAATTTGTTATAAAAGAAAACATTGTAGAAGCTCATGATCGAATTCTAGTATCTTTGTGTCATTTGTTCGAATTATGATAGCATTCTTAATAATCGAACGACGATAGCATTCTTGATAATCGAACGAATGATGTCAAACATTATTGCAATAGAACTACCAATCGATAAGCTTGAACTTTTTTATAAATGTTATCATTTTTATCTCAAAAAATTAATGATGTAAAAATAGTATATATATATATATATATATATATATATATATTGTAGGTGCAAGAGTGTTCACGCGGTCCTAACAATATTTTGGTACTAACCAATGTAATTTTAAACTTTTCTAAAGGAAACTTCACAAGCTTGTATTTAAGCAACATTCGTCGATTCTCGAATGTTTCGAGCAAAAAAGGTTTTATATCGCACTTGGTACTAGATATACATTGAATTCACAATTATTTAGTTATGTATCATATGCGAACCTAAAAGAAATGACCCACACTATTAGATGTCCTAGAGAAATAAGCGTAGATCGAGTAGCATGTGGATGTGTCCTTAGAAAACTACACGGGTTACCATGTGCATGTGAAATAGATGCAATAGGAAGATATATACATTCATAATGATGATTTGGATATAATTTGGAGAAGATTAGATATTGTTCAGAAAGATGCCACTACGCATGAAAATGCTCTATTAAAAAAACTATTCATCATAGATAGTTCAATAAGTCATTACAGATCTGAACATCAAGATCATATAATTAATAGGGTTATACAAATCCTGAATTCTGAAACCAGTCGTGTTGTAGAGCCTAACGAACCGGGCTCAGACCTATTGACGAAACTTGACTATAGTTCATAAGAATATGCAATTGATCAAATAACACTCCCATAAACATGTTAGGTAGCACGACTGCATTAAAATTTCTTTCATTTGTAGTACATAAACCTCCCATCATCAAAAGCTAAAAAAAACTACCAACAATGGAAAGGTGATTATATACTAGGAGTGCATCCCTACCTTTATACATTCTTATATCAATATCTTTGTAGATGTTACTGCAGACGAACAACGCGGATATCAGACCATTTCAGAAGTGATATACGGTAAGGAGAAAAATTGGGAATTAGTAAGAAGCGAGTTGATCTCAAAATTGGATGCCAACCGTGATTTATGGTTGAAAGTTTATGGTTCGGTAGATGCTTTAAATGGCATATTATGTAGGTTAAATTAGTTTAAGAGTTCCGACTAGCCGTAATTGGATGATATTTCTAAACATCAGGTCAGTGTTAGCCACTCGATATCAATGTCTTATATACCATATATCTTTACAAGCTAGTTTAACGTATCTACCAATATGGAGGTGTCCACCTATTTGTTGAAAACTATTATAAAGATTGGAATTGCTTTCGTTCATGAAAACCATTTTGTACATGTAAGTATATCAACAAAAAAATTGCATTTTAATATATTTATAACTTTGTACTTTCTCTCTAATTCTTACATTTAATTGTACATACTATTATTACTCCTCCCAATGGTTCGTTACTGCCATCATAGTCTGTATGGAGTCAGTATTGTAGCGATGAGGCTAGCCAATGCTCGATTCCATACTACGGTGAATTTAATAAATTTATCCAAATCATGTCGGCCACGGCTGTCACGCGTACTGAAGTGCCAATAATTACTGATTTGACCAAGCATAATGTTTGATTATGCTACTTTACGTTAACCTATTTTATTTCATCGTTATTTTTTTAGCATACTCTCGTATTTAATTATGTAATATTGGATTAAACGTGTTACAGTGTAATTTAATTACTTTTAAAGTTTGCATTCAATTGATTTCAATTACCTGACAATGCTAAAATTACCGTCTAATATATTTCCACCAAATCAGATTTCTCGCTAATATATGTTTCTCTCCCCCATATTTACCACCTTTATTTAAATAGGTATTGAAGCATATCATATTTATTCATTTATCAATTAACGGATTTAAGTTTTTTTGAACTATCTTAGGTATGGAATGTACCGTTGACGAAGACAATCACTTGCTGTAAACCGTCAAGTTTGTTAAGAGAACAAGGTTTGAGGAGACCGTTGATATTTTTTTTGATGAAATTATATGTAGAATGTATTACATGTACGATCGTGTGTGAGCTCATTCTCCACCTCCGTGCAATCGTGTAGAAGTATATAACATGTACAATCAATTAAAACCTAAACCAATGGTAGATGCCATCTGATGAGAGAATAAATGACTTAAGGAATGTTCCGAATCTTGAATCTGATGTGACTAGAGAGAGAGTGTAGACAGAGAAAGTACAAAGAGAATAGAATAATGTGGAATGTCCCACCTACCAAGAAAGTGGGTCACATTTTATAGTAAAGGAAGATGGTCCCATTAATGTCCTTGGTGGGCTGATTTTATTGTGATTTTGGTCAGGCCATTTCCCCGCCTTACCTTCCAGGTTCTTTCTCAAACCGTCGAGGATGGTGCGATTAGTTACTTCCACCTGCCCATTTGCCTGAGGGTCAAATGGTGCCGAAAAACATTGTCGTATGCCCCTTGACACACAAAAACTATGAAATTCTTTGTTATCAAATTGTGGTCCATTATCCGTGGTAATCTGCAACGGTACACCAAAACGACAACAAATATTAGATAAAACAAATTTGATCACGTCTTTGGCCTTTGTTCCCGCGAGTGGCTCAGCTTCCACCCACTTAGAAAAGACGGCCACAATTATCGTCTGTCTGCCCCCAGAGGCCATCGGTAGAGGTCCAACCAAGTCAATGCCCCACCTGTCAAAAGGAACTGCCTCTGAACTGCCTACGACAACCGCTGTGGCACCAGTAAAACCCACTACTGTCCTGTCGGATCTTCGGATGACCGGTGGGTCAGAAATGCGGCGGTAAGTACTCATAAACAAGATGTTCGCAGAGCTTCCTGTGTCGATGAGTATTTTTTGAATCTGATCCCCAGCAATGCTCGCCGCGATCACTACAGCGTCTTCATGAGGGCCTGCAACATTACGCATATCATCATCATCAAAACAAATAATAGGAGGAAGGCAATCGATGCATTTGTGCGGAGACTCCAGCTTCGATTTGGGTGGTCAGATTCACCATGTGCCTTTTGCGAGAGCTGTTAGAATTTCCTGCGATTGTGTCCCCGCCGAAAATTGCTAAGGAATCGAAAAATGCACAAAGACTGTCCACCTTTCCCCTCGGAATTTCTTCCTCGACCAGGTTTACATTGTTCCTCCTAACTTTGGGGTCCAAATACTCTTGTTCGATGTCAAAATCGTCAACCCCTTCAGAAATTACCATGGCTGTGTCAGTATTCTTCGAGACAGCTTTTACCACGGCATTTTTCTCGGAGTGTTTCTTGACATACTCCAACAGCATTCCATTCTCAATGAGAGCTTGCACCTCCTTCTTCAAGGCTATGCAATCTTTGGTGTCATGGCCCACATCCTCGTGATATCGCAGACTTAGCCTTATCAAATATCGCAGCAACATTTTCTGTCAACTCCGCAAAGTAATCGGGTCGAGTCCATTTGTTTGACATATATCTTCCCCCTTGATTGTGGTTTGATTGATTGCCATAGTACTGCGGGTTTGACTTTTGCCTCGGAGGATACTGACCCGTGCTTTTAGCTTGAACGTTTGATCGAGGGCCCTGAGCGCTTGGCTCAGTCCTTTGGAATTGATTATGGTCCAATTGCTCTCCGGAGCCTTTCTCCGAGGCTTGGGTTTCTTCCACCAAGATTCTCTTCTCAACTTGATCTAGCAATGCTCCGAAGGTCATCGCCTGACTTTCTACCACCGTGTCTTTTAACAACCCGGGGAGCAAGCCCATCCTGAACGCTGCAAGCGCCACCGAGTCCTTACAGTACTCCATATCTGTTTTGGTTTTGACAAAGCGATTGGTATAATTTTTGAGGCTCTCCCCCACTTTTTGTCGACAGTAGATTATGGTGTCTCCGTTGGCCCGAAACTTCTTGCTCCCCACAAAGTGTTGTCTAAAGATGTTCCAGAACATGTCAAAGTTCTTAATAGAGCCCTGAGGTAGCCTGTTGTACCATTTAGATGCCACTCCCTTGAAAGTTTGAGAGAATGCTTTACACAGAAACTTATCATCGTCGTCGAAGTTTATCATAAAGTTCTTAAACTGCTCGATGTGATTGTCCGGATCTTGAGTCCCATCAAACTTTTCAAGCTTCAAAATATCAAAGTGCTTTGGGAGGTTCCCCACTAAGATCTCCGAGGACAGAGAAGAGGCTCTCCAATTATGTCTTGTACGATAAATGTTGGACCTCAAATTATCGTTGTTTGAAAAGTACAGGCCCTCCTCGGAGGGCAAAGTGTATTGCTGCTGCCATTCTGAATTTCGAGGGCCCATATCATCCTTCCCAAGGCACTTTTCCTGCTCATGAGAGCGATCACCAACTCGGTCGTGGCGACTCTTTTCCCGCGAGGATTTCCTCTCCGAACTCCTTCCCCTCCGGGCACCAGTTCGCCTGTGATCACGTTTTTTCCTCCGGTGGTATCTTCGAGGAGATGATTCAGAAGTACTATACCGCGAGTAGTCGCTTGAAGTAGCCGAGTCCGAACGGTATTTTTCTCTCCTCCTCGGAGACCGTCGCTCACGCCTCCGATATTTATCATCTCTCTTCTTGGGACGAATTTCAACGTCCCGTTCCTCCCTCTGTTCGACGGGTTCTCTTCTTATCTCAGACCGAACATTTTTCTGGGAGGCTTCCTTCTCCGCCTTCAACCTTTCGATTTTCAGTAGCAGTTCATTCCTCTGAGCCAAGAGGGCGGAGTCATCGAAAGCGTTCTCGACTCGCCGACCTCTTTCTCCTTCGGATTCCAAGTCGTCCTGAAAGTCACCCGCCTCCATGTTTTCCTTGCAGTGATCAATTAAATCGTCCCCTTGGCCTTCCATGGTTCTCCTCGGAACATGAATTATTTCTAGGAAGTGATTATCGTCGGAGCGATTTTCGTTTCCCACAGACGGCGCCACTGAAGAGTTAAAAGATAGTCCAAGGGTGATTTTGTTGTGCGAAGATTTGTTGATAGAGGATTTGGTGATAGAGGAATGCTTGAGTGTCAGATCTAGAGAGAGAAAGTGCTACTTGCTAAACAATATAGAGAGAGAAAGTCTCGTACTATTCATCTCGGGATTCGTGAAGCGTGTGTGGTCCTTTTATAGTACAATTGCGGACCCCACACGCTTTAATTCAGTTTAATTACATCTTTTGGTCCCCGCTTTTTGGTTTCTTCCTATTTTGGCTATATCTTTACAATTTATACATTTCAGCCCTTATACATTTATTTCTATGCATTTTGGCTCTTATACATTTATTTCTATGCATTTTGGCCCTTATACATTTATTTCTATGCATTTTGACCCTTGTCTTTTATTCTTTCTTATCACTTATTTTTTATTTTATTTCTTGATTTTTGTTACGTTTATTTCTGGCTAAATTGTTTTGGAAAAAGATTTCAGTTAACTATAATTGTCGGCACAAATTCGGTATTAGGTGAAAATTAGGTAATATTATTGGGCGAAAACAAATTTAGTTTTAAACACCCTTTTACACTGCACCCATAAGTGAGAGTTAACTTTCAGTAGAAGATGTGATTATATATATTAGAGCCCGACCTTTTCCCCTAAACACAATTAGGATTACTCAAATAAAAAAGGTGAGGTGCTCGATGTCATTGACTTGAGCAACTCTAATTAATTTCATTTTTAATTTTAATGAAGTGTTCCGATCACAGTGGTAAGGTGCACGATGTCATTGACTTAAAGCAATTCTGATTAATTTCATTCTTAATTTTAAGGAACTGCTCTAATGAAAGAGGGGAGGTGCTGGATGTTATTGACTTGAGCAACTCTAATTAACAGCATTCTTTTAATTTTAATAATTTAATAGTCATTGTTGAGATAACTAAAGACGTGACATTTTTCCAAGAAGATTTCATTGATATTTGATTGATGTTTGGATAGTAAATTTGATGACAAACAAAATGGAAGTTGGTAAAAAACCTTATATGTAAAGCACCAGATTTAGCTAACAAAGTTTTTTTTGTACTTTAATAAAGGAAATATTATTTATCCTAACGTTTTGTTACGTGATTCCTTCCTGCTAAGCGTATTTATACATATCAACCAAAAATAAATAATAAAACAAAATGTGTGATTTATAATATCTGACTTAATATTTATTATTGGAATTCAGAAGCAATAATTAAAGAGGAACAACATTGAGTTTAATAAAAAAATATGAATGGTGGGTGAAGTTGTCAAATGACATTTTAAAATTTTTGGATCCACCAAACACGATATTTTTATATAATTTATTGCGAGCAAGTGTGTCTATGGATGAATGGTTTTAAACCCGACTATGTCTCTATGTTTTGTGTATATATTGACATGCTAATCGACCTCAAACTCATCCTCCTTTTAAATTTTTATGTCCTGAAAGAGTATCAAGTAATTGATATATGCTAACGAAATTTGATTCAAAATTAATTCCATTCATTTTTGTTTTAGGTACCAGATAAAAACCAAATGAAGTCTACAGATGTAGATACAGAGAAATTTGAGCACAACCCTGTTGGTGTAAGGGAGACGGATTGTAGCTATGTTGATACGAGAGAAATGAAGACTATTCCTGTGGATATAGCTGACAAGGATCCTACCGCTATGGGCATGGACGAACCCGTGCATAGTTCTGTGGATACAAAAGAAACAGATACTATGCTTCTCGAAATAAGCAGAACGGACCCTGCATCAGATGCAAACATAAAAGAGGCGGTGTTGGTTGAAGATGAAATTAATAGTGACGAAATTTTAACAAGTAATTTACGCGAGGACAACGTGGAAGAGAGTCAAAAGGTCGGTTGTTCTGCTTATATTGTCTCAGTTTGTGTTGACTGACATGCATTCACTAATTTATTGGTATGATGTTCAGATTTTTTTTAGCTAGATAGTAATAACACCACACATAGTTATAACAAAATAACATAGGTAGTTGACTCGGGAAGGCCCCGAGTCAGTGTACAACATTTTCCTTATATTTAAAAGAAAAAAATAAAAATAATATTGGTAGTTATAAAGATCACTTTATAACAAATTAACATTTCGAGAAAAATCATTTTTAAAAGAAAGAATTCTAAAGTCAAATCATGCAAAACTCAAGCTGCTTACAAAGTTAATTAGCACCATCATTTGCTTTTGGTTTTGTTAAAATTTAATTTGTTTTCTTATGTTTATATACTTCATTAGATTGAGTTCGAGGATAGCCATAAGACTAAAGAAGCCCAAAAAGAAATAAATGTGCATCAAGTTGAAGAGGTTAAGGAGCCATCCCAACCAATTTGTGATCCTAGTAAGTTGAACAAGGCCAGCATACCTGGAAGTCTTACTGAAAGGAAGGAACCTAACACTGTAGGTATGACAGACACAATGCCTACTCTTGCGGATACAAAGGAATTGGATGATATTTCTGGGGATATACACATAGTGGACCCTAAACCTGTGGATGTAAACAAAACGTTGCCTGCTTCTGCTAATACAAGCAAAAATCCGCATATTCCAAACGAAATGCAGACGCTGTTATTAATTGGGAAAAGTGGTAATGGAAAAAGCGCAACCGGAAATAGTATTTTGGGAAATAAAATGTTTGAATCAACTCTAAGCATGGATAGTGAAGCTCCAAAGGTTGTAGCCCAGAGAAGTAATATCATAACAGGCCGAAACATTGAAATTATAGACACTCCAGGTAAATCACTTTTATTAGTTTTAACAAATACATATTACTTGTTATGCTTTCAGTGCACAAGGTTCATACGATGTTTACGTTTTGCAGGAGTATTTGATACTTCTTTCGGGTACGAAACTATTGGAAATGAAATCCTCAAGTGCATAGATTTAGCAAGAAACGGTATTCATGCGATACTGATAGTTTTTTCGGTGAGGAATCGGTTTTCGGAAGTGGAAGCAGCAGCATTCTATTACTTGCGAGACCTCTTTGGAAGGGAAATATTTAATCATGTGATTGTTGTCTTCACTGGTGGAGACTATTTAAGTGAAGAAGCTGAAGATGACAGTGTTAATACGGATTATGTTGACAGTGTTAATACTTATGATGAACAGTTGTTAAACAATTATTTAAGTGGAAACTGCCCAAAAAGTTTAGAGGTCTGTTCTGATTGGATTGTCCAAGTTTTTGTTAAGTTGGCTGAGCTATGTATCCACTAACATATTTTTGTTATGTACAGGAAATTCTTGATCTGTGTTGTAATCGTACGGTTCTTTTCTATAACAAAACAAAAGATGAATCCAAAAAATATGGTCAAGTTCAAAAACTTTTGTCCCTTGTTGATAAACTTCTAGCAGATAACGGAGGAGAGCCTTATACACGTCGTGATAAAGAGGCAAGCACGTTAGCATTGAATCTTTGTTTGTTCGTCAGTTGGAAATATGTGCTTTTAATATTCTTTTTCATCAACTCATAGGTTGGTCCCATAAAACCCCAAGTAAAGGAGGCTGGTAGATTATGCAGAGAATCATCATTGTTAAGAGACACGATTCAAAAATCATATGACGAACGACTGGAGCAGGATATTTTAAAGGTTGGTAAAAGAAGTTTATGTCATCTAGATTTCTTTCAAATTTAATGTTATATTTATATACATCAGATGGAATCTGAGAATGCTGAGAAGATGAGAAAATTGGAAGAGAATATAGGGGCAGATCAAGTTACAAAGCTAAAGTCGCAAATGCCACCAATTATTGAAAAGACGGAAGCTAACTCTGTAGGTATAAGAGAGCAAGAGTCTATTTCTGCGAATAACAGCAAAAAGCAACCTATTGCCAACGAAATACGGAGAATGGTACTATTTGGGAAAACCGACAATGGAAAAAGTGCAACGGGCAACAGCATTATGGGTGAAAAGAGTTTCAAGTCAACAACCTCCACGAAAACGAAACGAGTTAATGAAATTGTTTTAGCACGGAAAAGCGATATCGTACCAGGCAAAAATATTGAAATCATCGACACTCCGGGTAAAATGAATATTATTATTTTTTACTAATACACGAATTACTTGTTATACCAGCTTTGCACAAGATTTATACTATGATTGTAAGTATTGTAGGTCGATTATTCAATCCTCCTTGGAGTTATGAAACCGTTGGTGAAGACATTTTAAAGTTTAAAGATTTAGTCTCGAACGGTATTCATGCCATATTATTAGTTCTTTCGTTGGAGAATGGATTCTCGGAAGAGGAAAAAGATGCAGTGCAGTTCCTGCAAGCTCGTTTTGGAAGACAAATATTTGATTACGTGATTATTGTATTCACTGGCGGGGACATAGTAGATGAGGAAACTGATGATGACGGTGTTTCTGCAAACATTTTGGAAGATTATTTACGTGATAACTGGGCAAAGAGTTTTGATGTTAGTTCTGATTATATCGACTAAGTTTGCTGACTAACTTATGCTTTCACTAATACATATATTGTTATGATGTTTTAGGACATCCTTAAACTATGTGGAGATCGTAAGGTGCTCTTTAATAACAAGGATCAATCCAAAAATTCTGATCAAGTTCAGAAACTCCTCCGCCTGGTTGATGGAGTCATGGAGAATGTTGGAGTACTCTATATAGAGAAGCACTTTAGAAATGCAAGTTCTTAGTTAATCTATTTTTAGCATGTTATAACCAAATTACGAGTTATTTATATATATATATTTTTATGCATTCACAGGTTCAGTCTGATACTGACGAAAAAGAAGTTCGTTTTCAGGGAGAATTATCTGAGTTAAAACAAAATATTCAAAAATCATTGAACCAACACCTCAATCAGATTTCGAAGATGGTAGCTCTAACATTTTTCTGCTCTTGATTTCTTCCAAAGTGTACTTATTTTAACAGTTATGACTCTAATCAGGTGGAGTCCAAGATACGTGAGGCCATAAAAAAACTCGAAGAAGAAATAAAGACAGATATGATTACAATCCTACAACCCGTAAATAAAGAAATGTGTGACCAAATAATTGTTTACAAGGAAACAATTCAAGGCGGTAATGCAAAACAGTCGATGACAGGCCCCAATAATGGATGTAGCATTATGTGATCACAGTAAGACCCGGCGACAATTTCATTTCACATCCTTCCGTTCTTCTATTTTAATTATGGTTGACAAATTTATTAAATACGCACTTCTTTATGGCGTGTCACCAAGTTGAATATTGTGGTCTTTTTGGTGCTAATTGTTTATTGGTCGTGATCATTCACCTATTCAATAAACTTCACGTATTTAATAAACTACAACCAACCCACTGATATTTATACTAAACTTTCCATATTGAGAATATTTGTTTTGCCATCTTTTATTCACGAACTACAATTAACGGGCAAAATTCAATCATTACTCTTTTATTTTTTGGGTTTGTTTCAAATTAGTTATTTATATTTATCTTTTGTCTTTTATTAGTTTTTTATATTTTTATATTTTGTAGTTTAATATTTCGGATGTAATTAACGAAAATTAAAATTACAATTATGTTAAAACATGAGAAACTAGTTGATGACATTGAAAAAATATAAAAGAGTATTTGTTGACATTGGATAAATATGAGGGACTAAAATACAACATTGTTCAAACGTAACTAATTATATTTTTTAACCGAAAAAATCCCTGTATCCCATTTTGTTCATTAAAAAAAACATGTATTGAATCGTTTATATCGATTAGGAAAATATGTCATGCCAAATTGTTAATGGAGTCAAATGTTATAATATATTATTCGACTTACCTTGTATAAAATCTGACTTGCCTTACATAAAATCTCATCTACCCTAACACGCAAAACTTATAAAACCTAATAATATGTTAGATAATATAAACTTGTCTTTCTAAATGTGAAATTAATTAATTTAGTTTTTAAAAACTAATGTTTATGAATAAAAAACGGTGACTCTCATATAAATCTTAATATTAGTTCAAAATCAGCATTTGATTATCAAATAAGATAATTATCAATATTTGGTACCTCGCACTTAACAAAATAGGCTTTGAACAGTGATTCGTCCCTCGACTATCGCGTTTGGTGGCAGATAGTCCCTGGACTTTCAAATGTCCGTTGGCAGTCCCTGAACTATCGCGTTTGGCTAAAGTTAGTCCAGAGGATCCTCTGATCCACCAAATGCTGCCACCTGTCTCCATACTCCTACGTTTTTTGTGTCACCAGTAGTCCCTTGACTTTAGGTCAAACCCCAAACTTAGTCCGAGACATTAAATGACCCACCTGCCCCTTCAATTTCCAGCTTGGCATTTAAAATTAAATCAATTTGTCCACGTGGCATTATTATGCATACGTGTAATATTTTTCCAAAATTCATTTATAACAATATCAATTGTTACATTTTTTGTTTTAATTAATTTAATTTAATTTATTATAATAATTAAACCAAATCTAACCCTAGATTTTCTGCAAACCTGAACAGACTTCACTCTTTTCGAATTCCAATCCCTCGACTTTCTCATCCCCTCTCTCCCTTGTTCTACAGCATATCCCCAAATCAAACCCTAATCTAAACCCTAAATCTATACTCAAATCGAAACAAAAACCCTAAATCTTCTTTCTTTGTATGAAAAACATCAATTGAGTTTGATTTTTTTTATGTATGAGTGATTTGTCAGAATGAAATCGCATGTTAATGGAATTGCTTCTTCATCAAAGACTCAAAATTTAAGAGCCTTAGGCAAACAACCTTTTTCCAGTAATGGAGTTGCTTCTTCATCAAAGCCCCATATATCAACCTCTATAGTAGGCAAACAACCTCTTTCGAAACACGGGACTCCTCGTCCTTCTCGAACTCAATCGCCACAGTCCAGAGGAGGGCCATCTTCTTCCTCAACCCCAGTATCCTTTCATAGGAGTCAAAATAAAAGCTTATTTTCTTTGTTCCTACAAGATTTGGTTACAGAGTTTTTGAAGAACGCAAACAAAAGTAGATTTTTATTTTCTTCAGTGAAAGAAAAACAGGAACCAAAAGTCAAGGTAGTCTTTTTCTTTGTCTTCTTCTCGGATTCGGATTCGGTTTTGTTTTTTTTCTTTTACTTTACTCTCTCTACCTTTTTCTAAGATAGAAAGTTTCTAGGTTTTACTGAAAAACCGATTTTTTAGTTATGTTGGTGAACCCTTTTTAATAGTGGATAGTTTTCTGGGTTTGAATCTTCTTTTCATTTCATTTGATTTTCCTCTTTTCTAAGTTATTTTAGTTTTTAAAATTAGAAGCTTGAAACCTGTGATTTCTTAAGACATATTGACTAGCGAAAGAGATTGATTTGAAGCTGGTTGCTTATTTTGACAGAATGTTTTTTATAATTGTTTAGGTGAAAGTTTAAATTCAGTGTTACAAAATGGTTGGTTTTGGTTAGTTGAAAAGTCTTCTTGAACTATTGAATGAGTACTTTTCTTGTATTAAACTTGTTTTTTTCCTTTCAGCTTTAGTTTTCATTGTTGACTGCAGATAAGATTGAACTCTGGTTGCGTTTCTCTTACTTAACAAAGCTGAATTTGTCCTTCTTATTTAATATGTTTTTTCACTTGTTTGATAAATTCTGTACAGGTCAATAAAATCTCTAGGATCGTTGGGTTTGGTTATTAATCTCTGTTGGATTTCGAGGTAATTGTAACACAGCTATATGGATATTGTAACACGCAGTATTCGGAAGCCAAACAAAGCTTCACAAACACAGAACTCAGTGAATACACAAGAAGTAGTGTTGAGAAAACTTTAGGAAGTGGCGAAGTGAGTAAATCGTGTGATTTTGTCGAAAGCAGAAAGACAAGTATCTATAGGAAAAGCACGGGAAGTGATGTTAGTGAAGAGAGCTATTCCAGTAGTTTAAACTAGGTGATTATGTAGAAATTTCTCGATTCTGAGTTCTTTTAAAAAACAATTAGGTGATTAAATGACACGTAGAATTCATTTAATAGGTACCAAAGAAAACAAAATAGTTTATTTTAAATAGTATAAAAGGTAACTATTTAAAAAAAACAAATGGTCTAAATTATATATTTGGATTAATTTTATCGGATATCCTAGATATTTAATATTTAATTTTAAATATTTCTTTTATCAGATATCTTTTAAATTATATATTTAATGGTAACTATTTTAAAACCTATGAAGGTTCTGTAGATCAATGTAAAATTGAAATATTTCCCATAGGGTCGGAAAATTTAAGATGTAGATCAGTGTAAACAGTGAAAAACCTATGAAGGTTCTGTAGATCAATCAAGATTAGTAGGAACAAACGTCGACCAACTCGTCAGCTGACCTAGTTTGTAATACTTCAAAGATTGGAAGGCAAAATAAAATTTTGATTAACTCAAACCGGGGGGTCGGGTGTTAATGATGCCTCATTAAAACCTTCTCGCACCACCGAGGTAGGAAAGAGTGCATCCCCGACCAATAAGTGCTTACAGACAGTGCTTAACAAATTACAGGCATGTAAAATTATTCTAAATACAACTTCAGATGTTCGATGTTCCATGGTAGTCTTAACGAGTGCCCGAGCTGGTTTTGCAGACGATATGTCCCGCTCTTGATTTTTTCTGACTTTGTACGATCCTTCCCAGTTCGGGGCGAGCTTGCCGAGGCTTTTGTCTTTGGTGTGCAGAAAGACGCGCCTCAAAACCTTGTCACCGACTTTAAACTCCTGACGGCGTACTTTAGATGCATACCGACTTCTCATCAGGGTCTGATAGTGCAAAGAGTTCAATTGAGCGTGACTCCGTTTCTCTCCGATGAGGTCGAGAGTGAGCCGTCTGTCGTCTTAGTTTATGTTTTCGTCATAGGTACCGATCCTGAAAGATAGAAAAATTGATTATGTCGGAGTGACCGCGTCCATACCATACACCAGAGCATAAGGTGACTCCTGGGTTGCCATCCGAGGTGTGGTTCGGTAAGCCCATAACACTTATTGTAGATAGTCCGGCCATTTACCAGCCTTTCCTTCGAGGTTCTTTTTGAGTCCGTCCAGAATGGTTCAGTTGGTGACTTCGACCTGCCCATTTGCTTGAGGATGGAATGGCGCAGAGAAACATTGTCTGATCCTGTGAGTTGTGCAAAAAGTTTTCATTTCTCCGCTGTCGAATTGCGGTCCGTTATCCATGGTTAGCCTCTGGGGTACCCCGAACCAACAACAGATTTTGGACCAAATAAACTTGATGATGTCTTTGGTCTTAGTAGCGGCTAACGGCTCGGCTTCTACCCATTTGAAAAAATAGTCCACCGCCACCACGATGGTCTGTCTCCCACCAGACGCTATCGGTAGCGGTCCAACAAGGTCAATTCCTCATCGGTCGAAGGGCAATCCTTCTGATATGGACTCTAAAGGAGCTGTGGGTATGTTTATCGCATTCGCGAATCTTTGACAAATGTCACAAGGTTTTACTATTTGTCGTGCGTCCGCTGTTATCGTAGGCCAATAAAATCCTGCGAGAAAAACCCTCCTAATCAAGGCCTTGTAACCATAATGTGCCGCACCCTCACCGTCATGTAGTTCGGATACAATTATTTACGACTCGTGGACCCCCAGACATCTGAGCAATGGGCGGCTGAATGACTTTTTGTATAATATGTCGCCCAATAACGTGTAACCTCAGGCCTTGTTGCGAACCTTTCGAGCCGAAGCACCATCGCTAGGTAGTCGACCTTCGGCTAGGAAGGCAATGATATCACGCCGCCAATCCGAAATTGTTACCGAGGAAACCTGGCAAGCGATTTTAGGTTGGTTATCAAGCTCCTGTCGTTTGATGATGGACGGATTTTTTTGCTCGGTTACCCAAGGATAGTTGCTCAAGCAGGAAGCCATTGCTAAGGAGTCTGCCACAAAGTTCTCGCTTCTCGGGACGTGCTCGTACGTGATTTTGACAAACGAGGCAGCTAGCACTCTTAGCGCTGCTAAGTATTGGACCAGATGCTCTTTCCTGGCTTCCGCAGCTCCCGAGGCTTGGTTTATCAGAAGCTGGGAATCACTAACTAGGCGTACTTGCCTTGCTCCACATACTTGTGCTAACCGTAGTCCATCCAGGGCAGCTTCATATTTGGCTTCGTTGTTTGAGGTCGGAAAACCGAATCGGATAGCCTGGTGCATACTGATGCATGTTGGGGTAACTATTTGCACGCCCGCTCCGCAGCCATTGGTGTTTGCCCCCCCCCCCCCCCCCGTCGGTGCGGATGGTCCACTCATTTGGTTCGGCCTCTCCATATGGTGCATCCCGATCCGGACGCTCGGAGTGCAACTCTACTAAAAAATCGGCTAAAACTTGGCCTTTGACGGTTGTCCGTGGTTCAAAGTTGATGTCGAAATCGCCTAACTCGACCGACCATTTAGACATTCTTCCGGACATGTCTGGTCGCTGGAGGACGTACTTGAGCGGAAACGAGGTACGGACGACGATAGGGTGGGCTTGAAAATATGGACGCATCTTCCGTGCTGCACTCACTAGAGCTAAAGCCATTTTCTCCAGCCGCAAATACTGTGTTTCCGCGTCTAGTAAGCTTTTGCTTACAAAGTAGACCGATAGAGGCTTCGTTAAAAGATTCAGGGATGATAGATATCGCTTAATACCTAAGAATGCTTCGTCGCATTCGGGTGTCCACACAAAATTCTTGGCCTGTCTCAAGACCTGAAAAAAGGGGCGCATTTGTCAGATGAACGAGAGATAAAACGATTTAAGGCGGCCAAGCGCCCAGTTAGGATCTGGACTTCCTTGAGGTTCTTGGGAGGGGTCATGTCGGTAATAGCTCGGAGTTGGATGGGGTCGGCTTCAATCCCTTTTTCGCTAACAAAGAAACCTAGAAACTTGCCTAACCTGACCCCGAATGAGCATTTTTCGGGGTTGAGCTTGAGGTTTATACCCCTGAGGTTATCAAACGTTTCCCGCAAATCGGAATGGTGGTCCTCGTCCGTGCCGCTCTTGACTAACATGTCGTCAATGTATACCTCCATATTCCTCCCAATTTGGCCCTCAAAAGTTTTATTAACAAGCCTCTGGTATGTTGCCCCGGCATTTTTTAGCCCGAACGGCATGACCTTGTAGCAATACAGACCTCGGCCTATTATAAACGTGGTGGTTTCTTGATCTGCTGAGTGCAACTTGATCTGATTATGCCCTCAAATTCTCTGATGACGTCAGCTGCCGACCCCGTAAATCCGACAATGGTACGGTCTGACCGCGTGATGACCGGAGGTGTCCTAAATTTGGAAAAAGTGGACGCGAAGATTATGTTGGCTGAACTTCCTGTGTCCACCAGGATGCGTCTGACTTCCTCCTCTGCGATGGCCGCCCCGATCACGATGGCATCCTCGTGAGGGCCAACTATATCTCTCATATCGTCGGCGTCGAAATACAGGATCGGGGACGGGAGGCTCTTGGAGTGGGGGTAAGGTCGAGCCTCCAATTGAGTGGTTAGATTCACAATGTGCCTCTTCCTGGAAGAGTGAGTGGTACCTGCCATAGAATCTCCACCGAAGATAGTCAGACTCTCAAAGAATTCACAAAGGTTTCTCACATTACCGACGTTTTCCTCAGCTTCCTCTTCGATGATCCCGATTATGTTGCGGTTTGCCTCGGGGTTGAGGTACTCAATGGAGACATCAAAAGGGTCGGTTACCTCGGAAATAGTCATAGTGGTTTCGGGCTTCGGAATTACCACGACTTCTTTCTAAGTTGCACCCTGCTGGGCTTTCTTGACATATTCCAGGAGGTTACCGTGCTCTATAAGCATCTGTATTTCTTTCTTAAGGGCAATGCAATCCTTAGTATCGTGCCCCACGTCTTCGTGATAGCGACAATAACGATTGTTCCTCTGCTCTCGAGGTGTGGGTATTGGGAAAGGCCTTCGATACATCCCGCTTTTCTTAGTTTTTTCGTAGATTGACGATACACATTCTGTTAGGTCGGCGAAATAAGCAGGTCGGATCCATTAGTTAGACATGGGTCGCAAAACCGTTTGACTCGTCTGCTTCGGTTTCTGGCTCGGTGGAGCCGAAGGTTTGGTAGGTAAGAACTGGGTTGGGAGCATCGTGCTAACCGGCTGGACTACCCGAGCGTAGCTAGATTGAGTCCCTTGTCTTATCACGACCGCTACTTGCGTGCTCTGCTGAATTTGCGCAGCCAGTTCGGACGCCTCGGTTTCTTCGATCAATATTTGTTTTTCTACCTGAGCCAGAAGGGCGGAAAAAGTGAATGCTTGCTTCTTTGTCACCGCTTGCTTCATAGGTCCCGGGAGAAAGCCCAGACGGTATGCGGTTAAGGCCACGTTTTCCTCGGAGTGGTCCAGGTCGGTTTTTGCGTCGATAAATCTCCTGGTGTACTCTCTGAGGCTCTCTCCCAACCTCTGTTTACAATTCATAATAGTGTCTCCGTTGGCTCGGAAACTTTTTCTTCCGACGAAATGTTGCCTAAACATTGTCCAAAACATCCCAAAGTTTTTGATGCAGCCTTGTGGTAAACGGTTGTACCATTTGGACGCCCGATCTTGGAAGGTCATCGAAAACGCCCTACACAGGAGTTTATCGTCATTGTCGAAGCTAAGCATGAAGTTTTTGAAGGCTTCCAAGTGGTTATCCGGATCCTTCTTCCCGTCGTATTTTTCTAATTTGGAAATATCGAATCTCTTCGGGAGCTGCCCCGCTAATATCTCGTCAGTCAATGGTGAAGGTCTCCAATTCATCCCGTACCCGAAAGCTATGCCTCCGAGCCCTTCTGTTTGAACTCCATAGAGCCCTTCATCCCCTGGATTGATAAACTGGTTGCTGGTTTGGTACCCCTGATTCTGGCTGTTCGAAGGTTGCCATTACACTTGAGGCAGCGCTACTCGCTCTTCACGACTGGCCGCGGGCATTTCTTCTTTCTCAAACGATACTGGAGTTTATTTTTTCGGTGCTACCTTTTTTGTATTTTGGAGAGTCTGATCGGGGTCCTCGGTGGCGTCGGGAATGATTTTTCTGCGCGCGTTTGTTTATTCTTTCCCATCGTCGGTACTCCCTGCCCGATGAGTCATCCGAGGTGTAATGGGTGGAAATGCTGCGGTGGTCCTCCGGGTATCTTTGCTTCCTGGTATTTTGCCCCTCCTCGGGACGAGGCTCCCGATAATACCTGACAGGTCGGGCCTCGATTCGATGTCCAGCATGCGGGTTGCCTCCGCTGCGGTCATCCAAGAGCGGTTCTTTGCCTTTTCCTTCCCGAGCCCTTTTCTCGCCTAGCGCCCGCTCCCTTTCAGCGTTTAGCCTGGCAATGTCTTCTAAGAGCTGTCTTCGGGTCTTGATAAGGGTCGATCGTTTGTCCCGACCCTGGACGTAGAGCTCCCGACTCGGGGCTCATTCGCCCTCAGATAGCGACACGGCTCTGGCGACTTCTCTCCCGACCCTCTCTTCAACATCCTCGGCATTCATCTTTTCAATCGCGATTTTCAAAGAAAAAGATTCATTTTTGGTATCACGCGTTCCTACAGACGGCGCCAATGATGAGAGAATAAATGACTTAAGGAATGTTCCGAATCTTGAATCTGATGTGACTAGAGAGAGAGTGTAGAGAGAGAAAGTGAAAAGAGAATAGAATAATGTGGAATGTCCCACCTACCAAGAAAGTGGGTCACCTTTTATAGTAAAGGAAGGTGGTCCTATTAATGTCCTTGGTGGGCTGATTTTATTGTGATTTTGGTCCCTCATCAAATACATTGTTTACAAATTTGCCTCTAATGGATAGTAAATTCAATAATAGCCATATCAAGTATTTTATATTCATATTCAACCCCTTATTATCTCCACATCCGTGCAATCGTGTAGAAGTATATAACATGTACAATCAATTAAAACCTAAACCAATGGTAGATGCCATCAACGTGGGACAGCTGAAAATTACAAATTTCATCTCAAGAGATATGATATCTTATTTTGATGAGCGTATTGATGATCAATGAGATGCGATATAAAATTTCTCACCCATTGATTTTAACCTCGGACATGGCTTCGATTAATATAAGTTGAAATCTTTATTTTACTTCCATGTTTAATGTTATTTTTGTTATGTTATCTCAATTAATAAGTTAATCTCATCTTGTATTAATAGTTTTTTTTATGTATTTTCATCTTGACTTATAATGCCATCTGTGTTTGTGGTAATATACAATTAATTAGCCAAAAATTATGAATACCACCAAAAAATCGCATGAAACAAACGATAGGTTGAGAACCTGGCGCACAGCCTATGCGACACAAGGTAAAGATTGTGCCTAAAAAATAAAACATAAGATGATATCACGCAGTTGTACGACATTTAGTCAAACCAACACGTTTTCCTGCCATAGAATCTCCAACAAAAGTAGTTAGTGATTCAAAAAACTTACATAAATCACTAACCTTTCCTTGTGGGCTCCAAACGATCTCTTCGATTACTCCAATCAAATTCCTACTTTCATCGGGTTCTAAATACTCTGTTGAGATATCAAAGGAGTCTATAACCTCGGAAATATACATAGCCGTTTCTTGCCTTGGGATGGTCACTATCTCATTCGACGTTCCCACAGGTTTAACCTGCTTCTTCATATATTCTACCAGATTTCCACTATCAATTAATTCTTGCACTTCTTTTTTCAAAGCAATGCAATCTTTGGTATCATGGCCTGCATCCTCATGATATCGACAGTATCGATTATTCCGCTTCTCCCGAGGCGTTTGGATCAGAAATAGTTTTTGGAAAGGTACTCTTGCCTTGGCTTTCTCAAAAATTGCCGACACACACTCTGTCAATTTTGCAAAATGAGCTGGTCCAATATATTTGTTCGACATAGGTCGGTTATATGTGTGATTGTTATTTTTTGGCTTTGGTATAGATACACCCGACCCTTTTTTCCACTGAGCTTGCATCGGTGATGGGACGACGCTTATCGGTTGAGGGTTTGACCCTATTTTCTGTAAATTCTGCTGATATGACACTATTGAAGCCTGTGCGGTTTGCTGAACTTGAGTTGGTAACTCTGACGCTGCCGTTTCTTCAACTAAGATCTGCTTTTCCACCTCGGTCAAAAGAACGGAAAAGGTGTAAGCTTGCTTCTTGGTGACAGATTCTTTCATAGGTCCTGGTAATAAACCTAATCTAAAACCGGCCAGGGCGACACTTTCTTCACAATAATCCAAATTTGCCTTCGCATTCACAAAGTGTCGGGTATAATCTCGCAAACTTTCCTCGACCCTTTGCCGACAATTAATAATGGTATCACCATTAGCTCGGAATATTTTTCTTCCCACAAACTGTTGCCTAAACAATAGCCAGAACATGTTAAAGTTCATTATGTATCCCTCAGGTAAACGGTTATACCACTTTGAAGCTCGATTCTTAAACGTCATTGAGAAAGCTCGCATATCAACTTGTCATCGTTGTCGAAGCTCAACATGAAGTTTTTAAATGCCTCCAAATGGTTATCAGGGTCTTTCTTTCCGTCGTACTTTTCTAACTTGGATAGATCAAAACGCTTTGGAAGTTCTCCTGCTAAAATCTCATCAGAAAGTGGCGAAGCCCTCCAATTATGTCCCAGACCAAAAGCTTCGCTGCTTAGATCCTCTGTGTTCGTTAAAAATTGACCATGCTCTCTTGGACTAACAAACTGACTTCCGACCCTGTACCCATGGGTCTGACTCCCCGACGGAAATGGAAAACGCGCCACCATACGTTGCTCATTTTTGTCAACCGCTAAAGCTTTTCCTTTTTCAACTGAAACATGGGTTATTTATTCGACGCTATTTCCAAGATGTGTCGACAATTTTACTCGCCTTGATTTATGGCGTCGGTTCTCCCAACCCTTTATCTCTTGCTTGCCTTTCTTATATCGTCGACTCTCTCTATCAGGGAAATACGACTCGCTATCATCTCCCTCTGCAGAAAATTCACTTTCCAACGTAGTCCGAAGCCTGAGCCTTCTATTCAAAACACTATCATGCTTTCGTGCCCGAGTTCGACTTTTATAGAAATCCATTCCATCGGAATTTTCAGCTTGATAAAAAACCATCAGTTTCTTCCCACTCAGAACTGCCTCCTTCTCCGCACTAAGCCTAGCTATGTCATCCAAAATCTGTTTCCTAGTCATGATTAATGTCGAACACCTGTCTCGACTCAGCTCGCGTCGATCACGACTTTCCATCCGGTCCTCTGAGCATCGACCATCTAAGTTCGAGATATCTCTGTCAGAAGATACTTTTCCCTTCGAATTTTGGTTTGCCACTCCCTCTACATCCATTCTTAAAACATTGTTCAGAAATTATGAAATGAATTTGGGTCGGTATTTTGGAGACCCTAATCTCCTGGTACCTATTCCCACAGACGGCGCCAATGAAGAGGTATGAAATAGTCAAGGACATTTCCGCAATAAATGAAATATTGGTACGTGATGTGTAAGTGAGTCAGTGAGTAAAGAGAGATAAATGTAGAGAGAGAAAGTATCAAATCAAATATCAATCATTAAAAAATGTCCTTTCACAAAAGGACTGTCCCCCCCTTATATAGTATGGGTGGTGGGACCCTTGTGTCACATGGTCTTTTCTACTTAGTCCATTGGAATACAAATATTTCATACTCTAATCCTATTTATAAATAGGTCCCTATTTATACATTATTTGTTACTTTGGCCCTAGCATAGTCTAATAATTTCCTCCCTTATCACCTATATTATCACGTTGAGGAGAAGCATATTCAGCCTGGTGAGAAACAGATTGGTCGATAATATCTTTGACAAATAGATTCAGCATTGTGACTAACAGAGTGGTCTTGATCCAAGTTATGAAGAGCACTGATAATATCAAGATCCCTTTTGAAGCAATGTCTTCCTTATTCTGATCAATAGTTTCTTCATTGTTGTTAGCATCATAGGGCTTGTCTTTTGCTGTAACTATTGATTTCAACTTTCTTCTGTAAACCTTGCTGAACAGTTGTATTTGGGTAGACCTTTGAATGTTTGTAGTACTCTCCTGTAAAGAATTAGTTTTAGTTAATTCTTTATTAATATTTTCAATATCATTGTTGAGCACTTTAGTTTTGGTATCATTCTTAGTTTCATTCTTTCTACAGTCTTCTTTAATGTGTCCCAAATGATAGCAATTGTAGCAGTAGCTTGGCACATTTCGATAATTTACCCCAACCCAATAGCCATCGTTATCTCCGAATCCGATCCATATCTTTCTCTTAAGAACTTTGGACACATCTATCTCTACTTGAGCAAAGCAGGCATTAGTAATAGCCCTATGAGCATCGGGGACAACCGTACCATGAACCACACCCAATGAGGCAGCAAGATCATTGAAGATATAACTGTTGAATAAACACTCAAGTAGTTTCTCAAATCTGACACAAAGAAGAACAATAGGATTTTCGAAATTTTTACTATAATCAGGACATCATTTCACGAGTCTCATAGCTTTTCCATCAATATGCCAAATGCATTTAGCCCAAAGTTTCCCGACATCTTCTAGTAGGAAGAATTCGATTAAAATCTGCCTCGAGTCGATATTAATAAAGCTGTATTGTCCTTTAAACGTAAAGGATTCAAGAAACGCCTAGAAAGCAGCACGTTTGGGAATACCTTGACTGAACTTCCCTATAAGTGTAGTTCTCGATTGTGTCAGAAGAAGGTTCTTGATACTTTTTGAGTATTATATTGTGTTGTGATCTTCAGAGTGTTTGACGTAGTCTGGGAGAGGCTCAGTTCGATTGGTAACAGTTTTCAAGGTATCTAAGTAAGATTTCTTGAAGTTGTTTTGAACGATATTGTTGGATCCAGGTATAAGAGTAGGGAACTCCTCTTCGTAAGTATTATTCTTAGCCATATTAAAGAATCAAAGCGAACTAAAGCAGAGATCCAGAAATCGAAAAACAAAGGACCAAGAACAGGCTGGAAGATCGAGAGATGGGGAGTTAATCAGGGAAGCACTTCTGAGAGATCAGAAGATAGCTCCCTTAAGAACGCCAGCGAATGCAGACGGCGGAGATCAGATGACCCTCAGGTAACAGAGGGAGGAGAGATCAAGATTGGAGCAGAGTCTTGGAGAAGAGTCTCTGATCAGATGATCTTCAACTCGGTTTAGCAACTTTTAGAGAGTTAATTAGTTGGATTTTGGGTTGTAACCTAAATTATGGGTACTTTTTTAGAAAAAATAGTATTTTATATTATTCCGTTTTTAAAAAAGAAATGTGCACGTCGAAATTCAATAAATAAGTGTTGGGATATAGTCTAGCACTTACTTTATTTATTTATTTATTTTTATATATATAATTATGCACAAAACTATTATGGTAACAAATTATTTATTTTATTATTATTATTTATATAATGAAATTAATTATAAAAAAATTAAAATATAACTAGTAAACTAAATAATATTAAGTTTAATTTTTAAACATTTTAGATTATGAATAAAACTTAAACCATTAATTAAAATAAATAAATATAAAATTAGTTACAAGGTTTATAAATATTTTGCAACCTTCTGAAATAGCAATTTCGCATTTGGTACCACATTGAATTAATAATTTATTTATTTATTTTTATTGATGTGTATATATTAGTTAAATATTATTGAAATGTATTATCAATTAATTGTAAAGTATATGAATATTAATTGGATCACTCAGTTTCTTTTTTGGTTAATAAAAGTATTAAAATAAGATTAAAAATCATTCTTACAAATACATCGGACATACCTCTGTGTAGTGACATTAGGAGCCATGAATAAAGAATCAAATGAGTTAACCAAAACTTGATCGAACATAGAACCAAGCAAAACAAAATAACCAAGGGCGATATAATCGAGCTAAAATTGGCCAAATAAGACAACAAAGCTGGTCAACGGTACTAAGACCGATAAGAATAAAGAAACACGGCAGTCGCGACGAATGCGAACAAAATATAGAAAACCAGATACAGAGGTGGTTGTTTTAAACAAAAACAAAACAAACTTAAGTTAGAATTTTAAAAGGGAACTAGATATGTCATACAACCTTGGTGCTAAGGAGTCTAAACTGAAGATCAAAAAGCATGTGATAAGATACCACAGAGGCGATGATATGAGATGATCTAAAAATTCTAGCATTCGTCTCACACTAGCTGTGGTATACGACAACACTAAAACAAGCACGCTAAATGTATCGAGATCTGGATGGAGGCCAGTTAGACGCCTCACGGATCCAAGACATCCAATTATTTTTGAGACTTAAGGGAAAACCAAGCTTGGAGCTTGTGTAATACATTGGGTGTAAGTATAATCAAAGAGGATATGATTAATGACTTATGAGGCAGAATTGCATAAGATAAGGTTTGGGGGGTGTTAAGATCCCAACTCAGAAACTTATCCCAGTTGGATAATTTTCCTTGGATGGCAAGTTAGAGAATAAAAGAATGACGGAGAATACTAAATTTATGACATAGTAACTATGCCCACCCGACTTTTGGGATGGGCGTACAAATGAAATTATAGGTATATTTGATAGTGAACTTGATAATTCATCTCTTAGAAATCCAGTAGAGGACGTCATTGTAGAGGATGTTAGGAATAGGGATAGAAAAGATGAGATGATTAATCTCTTATAAAGTACGATTATTTCTAGCACTAGCAGACCTTAAATGATTCGGCCAATTCTAGAGACCATCCCGAATAATATCAGAAACCTTGAGGTTTCGTCCCAGACAAGAATCACGGGTAATAGGCCCATTTCCTATCGCGACCCTGTATAGAGTACATGCAATTGGCCTAAGATTTAAAATTTTACTCCAAGTCCAGGAAGAAGAAAAGTCAATCTTTAAGGACCATTTTGTTTTCATCTTTAATCTTTTAAGAGTAAACGGAGTCAGACCAGATAGAGTTGTGGAGTCTACTAACGATGGACCACAAGTGTTTAAGGACGACAACCTGATTCAAGATTTTTTTTGTCTAGAATCTCAAGGCCGCCCTCAAACACAAGAAAAATTACAGTACACCATGTCACTTTAGCACATGTAACCTTCATTTCATATCATGACCAGAGAAAACAACAACGAGACTGAGATAGTTCTTTTAGAACACTAGCAGCGAGAATGAAGATAAAAAACCAATAAACCTGCCCCATAAAAAGCATCAATTTAATGAGGTGAATCCTCCATGCATAAAAGAGATATTTAGAAGTCCATGAGGCAATACAGGTGGTAATATTTTATAGGTCGACAGTGATGTAGATCGGATTTATTCGAACTAAGTCAAAGGAAAATCTCCGAAGGGTTGTTTGGAAATTTGCCCCCCACTAGCACACTAAAAGATCCGAACGAATTATTTCATGACTAAGTTGCTTGCTAAAAGTCTTTTACACATTTAACCTTGGGCTTAAGATCCAAAAAGGCTATAATCGAGTCTAAAACCCGGTCCATAAGGCCCATCGGTCAAAACAATACCTATAAATACCCCAACCACCTTAATTTTAAGAGGTTGGACTTTTTAAAGCATACTTAATACCTAACACGTACCTTTATTCTCTCACTACACCATATCAAATATTTAATACCACCCACATACTACCCAAACTACTCTTATATCACAAAATTACCACACCAAATTGGCGACCATAGTGGAAGAAGACGGTGCCTGAATATCAAATTCAAAACGAGTGAAATAACGAGCAATCCAGATGCCATCTAAGCAGATAGATCCCAATTTACAAGATGCCCTTCCTCCTCCGAATGATGAAGGGGCGAGGGAATGAACACATTGTTGTATCACATGTCAACAACAATACAGCAGATAAGCAATTCTTGCAAGATGAAAATGATCAGTTAAAGGCTGAGCTAGAAGCGTTAAGGGCTCAGAGGCATCCAAGTAATGAAATGAAAGAAAAGTCCGGTGCGTCTGAGCCACACCCAGATTATGAGCCTGGTGAGAATGAACAATCAACTAAAACCCGGGTGAGCTCCAGGAGAACCCATCGGTCCAAACGGTCTATAAGTACAACATCATAATCCTTTGATAGCTCTTTGGATGATCTAGAACTTGAAGAATCAATTTCATCTAGTAGCGATGAAGGTTGGGTGAAGAAAAAAGTTAAGGTTTTCCAAAAGAAACTCAACAAAGAGGGATAGAAGGGGTAGGATTAAAACGTATCGACATGTTGACCACATGCTAATAGACCCCTTTGCATGTCAATCCCAACTAGGTATTGATAAGGAGAATAAATGTATAAGGGCCAAAATGCATAGAAATAAATGTATAAAGGCCAAAATGCATAGAAATAAATGTATAAGGGCCAAAATGCATAGAAATAAATGTATATGGGCCAAAATGCGTTAATTATAGAGATGTAGCCAAAATAGGAAAGAATTTTAGAGTAGGGACCAAGAGATGTAATTAACCCGAATTAAAGCGTGTGGGGTCCACAATTGTACTATAAAAGGACCTCACACGCTTCACGAATTTCGAGATGAATAGTACAACTTTCTCTCTCTACTACTTAAACTCTTTCTCTCTCTAGATTTAATTCTTAAGTATTCCTCTGTCATAAAATCCCCTATCAACAAATCCTCATCTAACAAAATCTCCCTCGGACTAACTTTCAACTCTTCAGTGGCGCCGTCTGTGGGAAACGAGAATCGTTCCGACGATCATCACTCCCTAGAAATAGTTCTTGTTCCGAGGAGAACCATGGAAGGTCGGGGGGACGATCTAGTTGATCCCTGCGAGGAAAACATGGAAGGGGATGACTTTCGAAATGACTTGGAGTCCGAAGGAGAGGGAGGTCGGCGAGTTGAAAATGATTTTGACGACTCCGCTCTTTTGGCTCAGAGGAATGAACTGTTGCTGGAAATCGAAAAGTTGAAGGCGGAGAAAGAAGCCGCCCAAAGAAACATTCGATCTGAGATAAGGAGAGAGCCCGTCGAGCAAAGGGAGGAACGGGACGTTGAAACTCGTCCCAAGAAAAGGGATGATAGGTCCCGGAGGCGTGAGCGACGATCTCCAAGGAGGAAAG
Source organism: Limnanthes douglasii subsp. nivea (assembly GCA_036936605.1). NCBI lineage: Eukaryota > Viridiplantae > Streptophyta > Magnoliopsida > Brassicales > Limnanthaceae > Limnanthes > Limnanthes douglasii. Next base: position 26,200 of record JAUPFV010000004.1, on the reverse strand, counting down.
ACAAGTACCGTTCGGACTCAGCTTCTTCGAGCGGCTATTCGCGGTATAGCACTTCTGAATCTTCTCCTCGAAGATGCCACCGGAAGAAAAAGCGTGGTCGAAGGCAATATGAAGCCCGGAGGGGAAGGAGCTCGGAGAGGAAATCCTCGCGGGAGAAGAGTCGCCACGACCGAGTAGATGATCGCTCTCATGAACAGGTGAAGTGCCCAGGGAAGGATAATGTAGGTCCTCGGAATTCGGAATGGCAACAACAATACACTTTGCCCTCCGAGGAGGGCTTGTACTTCTCGAACAATGATAATCTGAGGTCCAATGTTTATCGAACAGGGCACAATTGGAGAGCCTCTCCTTTGTCTTCGGAGATCTTAGTAGGGAATCTCCCAAAGCATTTTGACATTTCGAAGCTTGAAAAATTCGACGGAACTCAAGATCCGGATAATCATATCGAGCAATTTAAGAATTTTATGATAAACTTTGACGACGATGATAAACTCCTGTGCAGAGCATTCTCTCAGACTTTTAAGGGAGTGGCGTCCAAGTGGTACAACAGGTTACCTCAGGGGTCCATTAAGAACTTTGACATGTTCTGGAACATTTTTAGACAGCACTTCGTGGGAAGCAAGAAGTTTCGGGCCAACGGGGACACCATAATATACTGCCGACAAAAAGTGGGGGAGAGCCTCAAAAATTACACCAATCGTTTTGTCAAAACCAAGACGGATATGGAATACTGCAAGGACTCGGTGGCGCTCGCAGCGTTCAGAATGGGATTGCTCCCCGGGTTATTGAAAGACACAGTGTCTGAAAGCCAAGCGATGACTTTTGGAGCATTGCTGGATCAAGTTGAGAAGAGAATCTTGGTGGAAGAAACCCAAGCCTCAGAGAAAGGGTCCGGAGAGCAATTGGACCACAATCAGCTTCAACGGGTTGAACCAAGCACTCAGGGCTCTCGATTGACCGTTCAGGCTAAAAGCACGGGTCACTATCCTCCAAGGCAAAAATCGAATCAGCAGTATTATGGCAATCAATCGAATCACAATCAGGGGGGAAGATACATGTCAAACAAATGGACTCGGCCCGACTACTATGCGGAGTTGACGGAAAATGTCGCTGCGATATTTGATAAAGCCAAAAATTCGGTCACGTTTAGAAAACCCTTTCCTATACAAACACCGAGGGAGAACAGAAGCGTCAACAAATATTGCAAGTATCACGAGGATGTGGGCCATGACACCAAAGATTGTATAGCCCTGAAAAAGGAGGTGCAGGCTCTCATCGAAAATGGAATGCTGTTGGAATATGTCAAAAAGCACTCCCAGAAGAATGCCGTGGTAAAAGCTGTCTCAAAGAATACTGATACAACAATGGTAATTTCCGAAGGGGTTGACGATTTTGACATCGAACAGGAATATTTGGACCCGAAAGCTGGGAGGAACAATGTGAACTTGGTCGAAGAAGAAATCCCAAGGGGGAAAGTGGATAGTCTGTGTGCATTTTTTGAGTCTTTAGCAATCTTTGGTGGAGACACCATCGCAGGGAATTCGAACAGCTCGCGCAAGAGGCACATGGTGAATTTGACCACCCAGATCGAAGCTGGAGTCTCCGCACAAATGCATCGATCGCCTTCCCCTATTATTTGTTTCGATGATGATGATATGCGTAATGTAGCAGGCCCTCATGAGGACGCCGTAGTAATCGCGGCAGGCATCGCCGGGGATCAGGTTCAGAAAATACTTATCGACACAGGAAGCTCTGCTAACATTTTGTTTATGAGTACCTATCGCCGTATTTCTGACCCACCGGTCATCCGAAGATCTGACAGAACGATAATAGGTTTCACTGGCGCTACGGCAGTTGTCGTGGGAGAATTTCAATGCGTGGTGGAGTTGGGTCGTGGACCGTTCAAAAAAGAGGTAGAGGTACTTTTCATTGTGGTCGACGCGCCCACCTCATACAATGCTATCCTTGGTCGCTCTTGGTTGTCACGGATGCACGGCGTCATCTCCACGGTGCATCAATGCCTAAAATATGTAATCGGGAACAACATTGGCACGGTCAGAAGTAGCCAGAAGATGGCACGAGAATGCTACCAAATCGCTTTGTCTTCTAAGGGAGTTCGAGGGGGACCCTCTGACTCAGCGTAGCAATTAAAGGGGCCACCCTCCGAGGTCATTCCTTGTGATGATCCGAGGGAGGCCCCCGGATTTCAGGTCCCCGAGGAGGACTCTACGACACACGAGTTCATGGCTGGGAAAGTTCTGAAAATAGGGGTTCATCTCTCCCCCGAATTTAGAGGAAAGTTAATTAATTTTTTATCTGACAGGCTCGATATGTTTGCTTGGTGTGCACAGGATGTCACGGGGGTGCCGACGGAGGTTATATGTCACCAGCTCGCCTTGCGATCGGATGTCCGACCAATAGTTCAAAAAAGGAGGCCTGTCTCCCCGGAAAAGGCCTCCGCGATCTTGTTGGAGGTCGAACGGCTTTTAAGTATTGGTCATATTCGCGAGTCGCATTATCCCCTATGGGCATCGAATCCGGTGTTGGTGAGGAAGAAGAATGGCAAATGGAGAATGTGTATCGACTTCACAGATTTAAACCGTGCTTGTCCTAAGGATCCTTTTCCCGTCCCGCGCATTGATCAGTTAGTAGACTCGACCTCCGGAAACCGGTTGCTATCTTTCATGGATGCGTACTCAGGATACAATCAAATCCGATTGGCCGCTAACGATGAGGAGAGTACTTCTTTTATTACCGGGCGAGGTCTATACTGCTACAAGGTCATGCCATTCGGGTTAAAAAATGCGGGGGCAACTTATCAGCGACTGGTTAATAAGACTTTCGAGGAGCAGATTGGGAGGAATATGGAAGCTTATATCGACGACATGTTGGTGAAAAGTGAGAAAGACGAAGACCATTTTGCCGACCTTACAGAGACATTTCACAACTTGCGTAGGGTTAACCTAAAACTCAATCCGGAAAAATGCATTTTTGGAGTACGGTCGGGTAAATTTCTTGGCTACATGATCAGTGAGAAAGGTATTGAGGCGGACCCGGAGCAATTGAGGGCGTTGATCACTATGAGCCCTCCTCGAAACATTAAAGAGGTACAAATTCTGACAGGGCGATTGGCTGCCCTCAATCGATTCATTTCCCGCTCGTCGGACAAATGCGCCCCATTCTTTAAAGTTTTGCGGAATGCGAAACAGTTCTGTTGGACCGAAGAATGCTCGACGGCATTTCGTCAAATCCAGGAGTATCTAACCTCTCCGGAGGTTTTATCTAAACCATTGGTGGGGGAGACATTGATTGTATATATAGCGGTATCCGCGTGTGCGGTCAGTTCCGTGCTCCTCCGAGAAGCTGACGCTCTCCTAAGGCCAATATATTACGTCAGCAAAAGTTTGCTGGATGCCGAAAAGCGGTATCTTACTTTGGAAAAGGTGGCTTTGGCGTTGGTGACAGCAGCGCGAAAGATGAGACCTTATTTTCAAGCGCATCCAATTGTGGTCCGAACGACGTTTCCCCTGAAAAATCTATTACAGCGACCAGACGTCTCTGGCAGAATGACCAAATGGTCCGTTGAGTTGGGAGACTTTGACATAACATTTGAACCTCGCACAGCAATAAAGGCACAGGTGTTAGCGGATTTTTTGGTCGAATTTCACTCTGGCAGGGACGAACAGGAAAAATCTGATACAGTTGCTGAGGAAGAATGGGTAGTTCGAACGGATGGGGGGTCGAACATTTCAGGCTGCGGGGCAGGTGTCCAATTAATATCCCCGCAAGGGGTTGCCATGTTTCAAGCCATCCGTTTCGGTTTCAAAGCCACCAATAATGAGGCTGAGTACGAAGCAGCTTTAGCCGGCCTACGATTAGCTCAGATATGCGGAGCTCGACGGATAAAGTTGGTCAGTGATTCTCAGTTGGTAATAAATCAGGTTTTAGGAGAGTCCGAGGCAAGGAAGGAAACATTGGTACAGTACTTGAAGCTGATAAAGGATTTGGCGTCGGGGTTCGAAGGCGTCAAGTTCGAGCATGTCCGACGGGAAATGAATGCCATCCCGGATTCTCTTGCTTCTGCTTCTCGAACCGAAGGTTATCCTTGGGTTTTGACCCAGACATGCCCGTCGATCTCTATCTCTGAGGACCATGTGATGAATGTCTCAGAGGAAAATCATGCGATTACCCCTGATTGGAGAACAGTCATCATTGATTTTTTGGCTCATGACATCTTGCCCGCCGACAAATATGAAGCCAGAAAAATAAGATTCAAGTCTCACGGTTACATTTTGTTGGACGGGTCGTTGTATAAGAAGTCTCTGAGTCGGCCATTGTTGAGGTGCCTGAATGGACCCGACTCACAAATTATCCTTTCCGACTTACACGATGGCGAAGGATCCGCCCATTGTGGATATAAAGCTCTGATTCGCCGAGTATTCTTGGCAGGTTATTACTGGCCAACTATTTCAGCCGATGCAAGAGATTTGGTTAAGCGTTGTGACACGTGCCAGCGGTACGCTAATATAATCCACAAGCCAGGAGCACTGATGGAAAGCATCCCAGAGGCGGTTCCTTTTGACAGATGGGGCATCGACTTGGTTGGACCTCTACCTATGGCCTCTGGGGGCAGACAGACGATAATTGTAGCCGTTGATTACTTTACTAAGTGGGTAGAAGCTGAGCCACTTGCGGGAACCAAGGCCAAGGATGTGATTAAATTTGTTTTGTCTAATATCTGTTGTCGTTTTGGTATGCCATTACAGCTTACGACGGACAATGGTCCACAATTTGATAACAAAGAATTTCAGAGTTTTTGTGTATCAAGGGGTATTCGGCAATGTTTCTCGGCGCCATTTCATCCTCAGGCAAATGGCCAGGTAGAAGTAACCAATCGCACCATCCTCGATGGGCTGAGGAAGAACCTAGAAGGTAAGGCGGGGAAATGGCCCGACTATTTACAAGAAGTGCTATGGGCTTATCGGACGACCCCGCGAACAGCTACCGCTGTGTCACCTTTTGCCTTAGTTTATGGAATGGATGCCGTGGTCCCGTCGGAGATCCTCTTCCCTTCACATCGAATAGCAACTTATGATGCAGACACGAATGACGCGTGTAAAACATTGGCTCTGGACTTGGTTGAGGAAAAGAGACAGCGGGCGCAATTAACTTCCCTTCATTATCAAACTCTTATGAGGAGTCGATACGCATCCAAAGTCAACCGTAGGGACTTTCAGGTAGGAGACAAGGTCCTACGGAAAATCTTCTTACACACTAAGGACAAGAGTCTGGGAAGCTAGGCCCTAATTGGGAAGGCCCCTATGAGGTCGCCGACAAGATTAAACCAGGCACATATCGGCTAAAAGATAAAGATGGGCGATATCTCCGCTTACCTTGGAATATTGAGCATTTAAAATTGTACCTCGATTAGCAGAGCTCAGATAGAATATTGTATTTCTTTTTATTTTCTTTGTACACTTCGAGAAAACTTTTGGTGAGGACACACTCTTTCCTACCCTGCTAGGCACAGGAAGGTTTTAATGAGGTGTTTCAGTGATCCCATTAATACGACGTTTCTTTGCCTTTAACTATTTTTTGGGTCACATTAACATGTGCCTCGAATTGTTGTCCCTCGCACTATTTTTTGAGTCACATTAACATGTGCCTCGAATTGTTGTCCCTCGCACTATTTTTTGGGTCACATTAACATGTGCCTCGAATTATTATCCCTCGCATTATTTTTTGAGTTGCATTAATATGTGTCTCGAATCATTGTCCTTTGACCTATTTCCTGAACCAAATTAACATTAAGATATGCCACGATGATTTGGGACTTTCAAACTATTCTTCGGGTCGCATGACGATGTGCCTCGATGATTTGGGATTTTCAAACTATTCTTCGGGTCACATGACGGTGTGCCACGATGATTTAGGGACTTTCAAACTATTTTCAAGATCACATTATGTTTTTCATTATAGGTCTAAATTTCTTTTCCTCGGAGACCCTACAAATTGTCTGAAGGCCACGAACGTTGGAGTTTGAAGGACTAATGACAAGTGTAAAACTTGGTACGTATGTTTCAGTACTTATGTTTCGAAGGGCTACATTCGAAGGCCACATAAACTGGAGTTCGAAGGCCTAGTTATAAATATAAAACTTGGAACATGTTTAAATAAATATTTTTCGAAGGACTACATTCGAAGGCCTTCTTATACATAGTTGTTCGATGGGCAAAAATTCGAAGGCGTTACTACAAGTATAACACTTGTTGAATCTTTCTAAATGCAAATTTTTCGAAGGCCAGGTCAATTTTTCAAATTCTGTCGCAGGCCTAATGATAAATTGGTCCAAATGTTGATTATTCGAAGGGCTAGTGCCATGATAAATTCGAAGAACAATACATTGATGAGTTAAATTTCCAATTACTTGTTGAAAAAGCACAACAACTTCTAACCATTACAAAAAAGAACAAAGGCCTTTTAGGCCATACAAAAAACTACCTACGACCCTTTCGTTTAATCGGCGTTCTTCGAATTATCACTCCCTTCACTTTCTGAGTCTTCACTCTCACTGACAACTATTTGGGGTGGACAAAGTTCTGGGGGGACAAGCTTCCAGAAGGGACCCAGTTCATACTCAGGGTGCTCAGTGTATATTTGGGTTAATAGGCCAGCTCGAGTGGCAGCGTCTCGAGCTTGTAACGTCTTCGAACATGTGGCAGCATAAGCATCTGCACCTTTTTCCTTTGCCTCTTCGATCTCCACTGAGAAACCTCTAATTTTTCTTTTCAAATTGTCGCGCTCCTCGACTACATTCTTAAAACCCTCACTGCATTGCTCGAATGCATCGCACGCCTTGCGATGCCCTGCTTTATATTCAGCGATCAACAGCTCTTGGGTGTCAGTCTTTTTCTTATACAAGTCCCTCTCTTCTTGGCAACACTGTTCTATTATTGTTATGTAGTGCTCAGCAGCAGAAAGACGTTCATACAAGGCATCAGCTTGGCCTTCGATCACTGCATGCTCCTTCTTGGCTTCTTCGAGCTTAGCAGCAGCAACTGATGCTTTGAACTTGTAGTGATTCTTGCGCTTCTCAAGATGGCGCATCTTCTTTCCTCGATTCACTGATGTATGAAGCAGCCTCCGTAGACTCATTGAAAATTCATCATCTAAAGGGACCTCGAATGAGCTCGAAGGAGACCCTAGATCCGCAGAATCGAACTCAGAAAAATTGCCACAGGCCACATCAGGGTGAACCAATAAAGGGGGATTTGTTCGAGGGGCATGGACAGGAGCCAGTCTTGGACTGCCTTCGAAGGAGGCTGGTTGAGACGCTTCAGTTAGAGGAGAGTGCACAGCTTGGTAGGAGGCTTCCTTGGGTGATAGGCCACCCCTGTTTTCAGCATCAACTGCGCCATCTTGAACTTCTCTGTCGAAGTTTGTACCTTCATCGTTATCAGGAGTTTCTCCTCCTTCAGATTGCTCTTCGATGGGCTCAAGCAGAATGCCCTTTCCCTTCAAATCCTTTTTCTTGTTGTCTTTCTTGGGTGGAAGGATAGTAGCAGCAGGTGAAGGAGTAGATATTGTTGAAGCATTTGTTGGAGGGATTTCATCTGTTCGACGGGTTTCGGTTGTTCGAAGATTACTGAAGTTCGAGGCCCCTATGTTCTTCGAAGAGCTTGATTTTTGAGTCATTGCGATTGGTTTGGGATTTGTTGGTTGAGGCGGTGTGGCTTCATCTTCTGGAGATTCATCCAGGTGACTTTGCGAACGTGAGCGTTTGGGTAGATAGATTATTACGTCCTGCTTGCTGCACCGCTCTAACACTTCTCGTTCAGAAGGTGGAGTCATTAGGCCCCTCATACTTATACGATCCAGAGGGTTGAGCCTCCAGAGTCGACTTCTGGCCAAGTTCTCATCGACGAAGCAACGGCGAAAACGATTATCCCACTGTTCTTTTGCCCACAAGCGAAGGTTAGTGAAAACAGTGGTAGCTCCTTCGACATAGTCGGTGTAGGGTTTGGATACTCCGGTCATAGCTGAAGCAAATAACAAGGGAGAAAAATGGTTATACTAAATATGCTGTTCGAAGACGTATGTGTCTTCAAGGGTGTCAATTCTTCGAGGCAACTATGAGATTCGAAGAGGTAATTGACTTAGAAAAATGTACAGAAAAATTAAACATTCGAGGGCGTATAACGCTTCGAGGAGCACTTACATTTCATGGTCCATTTCAAGGAGAGTTTATGTGGATTCGAAGGGGTGGCTTGGGAGCCGGTCTCCCAACATCCAGAGAAAAAAAGGAACTGTTGCCTCCATTTTTTGTCTGCTTCCAAGAGGTCCTTTAACACCTTTTGCCCTCGGTTGAATGTCATTGAGTAGAAGGGGAAGTACGGGTTTCGAGCAAGGCCAGCTAGACCGATTATTTGTTCCAGCAAAAACTCTTGGCCTGAAAGCCTTGAGGCCATTATGCAAGCCATCAATGTGAACCACATGTTGGGCCCAACTTGTGAGGGACAGAGATCTATTTTGGCAAGGTATTCAATAAAGAAGGGGTCTAAGGGATACCTTAGCCCCCAGTTCATGATTTCTGTATAGACCACCACCTCGTGATCCCTAACAGACAATGGCGTCTCTCCTTCGGAGGGAAATCTGATATTAATATAAGAAGGAATGCCCCATCGAGCCCTAAGCATTGTCTCTTCATCCTCCGAAAAGTACTTGTACTTGATATTAGCCAGGGCCACCATATGTTTGTTTTCGATGCCTCTAATATTATTGTCGGCGATGTTGTCTAACTCCAAGGGCAAAGTCACATCTCCCTTCGATTTTGGCGCAATCCGGTGAGCTTGTTCCTCGGATATTGCCGAAGAGGAAGTACCACCATTTGCAGGGACTGACAAGGAAGTAATGGGTTTTTTCCGGCCGAGGAACTTGTTGAAAGGTTTCATAACTATGGGGTCTAACGTTTCTTCATGCCTAATCCGCATATCCTCCTCGGTGATAAGTGTTCTTGAAGGAGAGAACTGAGTACCATGGATGGTCATGGATGGTGTGGAGGGCAGACTAGAAACTTCTGTTCCTTGTCTTCGAGGAGGGCTTTCAGTACTTTGATCTAAGTTTTGCCTTCGAGGAGGACTTTCAGTGTTGTGCTCCAAATTTTGCCTTCGAGGAGGACTTTCAGTGTTGTGTTCTAAGTTTTGCCTTCGAGGAGGACTTCCAGTGTTGTGTTCTAGCCTTTGCCTTCGAGGAGGACTTTCGACATTGTGCTCCAAATTTTGCCTTCGAGGAGGACTAACTGAGTTCCGAGGAGGACTTCTCGAAGTCCTTCGCGGGCTTGGAGATTTTTGGGGGTGGTCTTCAACATTGGTTGAGACAGGGGGTTCTCGAATGGTTAGGGAAGCCCCCCTAGCCCGTTTTCGCTCGTGAGAATTTTTTCTCTCTCTATGGGACTTTTTCCTCTTCGAACCTGACGAGTGCTTGTGAGACTTCTCTTTCCCCATTTCTTTCGGAGGGTTGTTTTCGCTGAGTAAGCTTTGACGAGTTACCTCACGAGGTATAATGGCCGTCGAATCGTTCGAAGGAGGCCAAGGACCGAAGTATGTTGTAGTCAATGGCGGGGGATGAGGCCTTACGTCTTCACCAGCGGCAACCCTCTCCTCGAACCGTTTACTAATCAACAGCCAATCAGGAATTCGACGAGCTTTATGCGCCAGCTTTATCTCTCTAGAAATGATTGAACAGAAGTTACATTAATGAAGAAAGAGGTTGGTATTTATAGAAGCTTAGTGGGCTTCTTTGATGACATGAGCCTGGGGACATTTTTTGTGTTGTTTGCCTAGGGGCATGATGGTCCTTATAGGTGAGTAATATATGACAGCCTAGCTAAAGTAGAAGATGAAGAGTCTTGTGTCAGAGGTTGTCATGGGAAGCGGAAGGGTTTTCTGACAAAAGAATAGGTACCGTTTCTTCAAACACATGCTGACGTTGGTATCTGCGCAGTGACATCATCAATCCTAGCACCATTTTTCGCCTAAGTATACAATTATCCGATGAGCATTTTACTTAAAATGTTGCAAGGATTGGGGGGCTACTTGGTACAGCAGAAACTCGAAGGGGTCTTGGTAGATATTCGAAGAGACAATCTTTCGAAGAAGCGACTTTTATGCCTGAGGGACTTATGAAGTTCGAAGAGGCAATCTTTCGAAGAAGCGACTTTTATGCCTGAGGGACTTATGAAGTTCGAAGAGGCAATCTTTCGAAGAAGCAACTTTTATGCCTAAGGGACCTGTGGAGCTCGAAGAGATTTTGGCCGATTAGAAGAATTATTCAGTCTTAGCAAAACAATTTTTTACTAAGACTGGGGGGCTACTGATAAGGAGAATAAATGTATAAGGGCCAAAATGCATAGAAATAAATGTATAAAGGCCAAAATGCATAGAAATAAATGTATAAGGGCCAAAATGCATAGAAATAAATGTATATGGGCCAAAATGCGTTAATTATAGAGATGTAGCCAAAATAGGAAAGAATTTTAGAGTAGGGACCAAGAGATGTAATTAACCCGAATTAAAGCGTGTGGGGTCCACAATTGTACTATAAAAGGACCTCACACGCTTCACGAATTTCGAGATGAATAGTACAACTTTCTCTCTCTACTACTTAAACTCTTTCTCTCTCTAGATTTAATTCTTAAGTATTCCTCTGTCATAAAATCCCCTATCAACAAATCCTCATCTAACAAAATCTCCCTCGGACTAACTTTCAACTCTTCAGGTATATTTACTACTCCTAATAAAGATTCAGTGTTCAGCCGAAGTCATAATTGGAGGCAATCACCATTGTCCTCCAAAATCTTGTTTGGACATCTTCCGAAGAGGTTTGATAGTTCAAAGATGGAAAACTACGATGGAAGTAAAGATCCAGATAATCATATTGAACAGTTCAAAAACTTCATGATGAGTTTTAATGATGATGATAAACTACTTTGCCGCGCTTTCTCCCAGACCTTTAAAGGAGCTGCCCTCAAATGGTACAATAGTATCCCTCAAGGGTCCATTAGGAATTTTGACATGTTCTGGGTTGCCTTCCGAAGATAATTTGTTAGTAGTAAAGAAGTTAAGGGAAATAGTGACAACAATATTCACTGTTCCCAAGAGCCAAATGAGTCATTGAACGAGACATATTTGTAAACACGAAAATGGTTTAGCTGACTGTTTTGAGTAGGTGGCTATTGCTTTTTTAGGACAAGGGTTTAATCCAGGGAATTTGGCTGATTCAGTAACAAGGAAGAAGACAATGACCTTCGAAGGTTTATTAAATCAGGTTGAAAAGCAGATTTCAGTTGAGGAAACCAAGAAGTCAAGAGTCTCTTGTCAGAACAAAGAAATTGCTGCTTCACCAGTTTCATAACCAATAACACAGTTCAGAAACAAAACAAAGGAATCCAAACAAGGTTCACATAGAGCTAAGTAGAGCCTATCCGGTTAGAGCTCCCAAGGGAAAGGTAAAAAGGGACCATGGGTCTAGCCTGAATGGTTTACTGAGCTGGGAGAGAGTGTGGCAACCATTTATGACAAGATTAAAGATGAAGTACACTTTAGAGCTCATGTACCATTGCAGTCTCCTAGGGATAACCAAAGCTCTCATTTATACAAATATCATAATGATATTGGAAATGACACAAATAAATGCATAGCGGTAAAAAAAGAAGTGCATAACCTTATAAAGAAAGGAAAGTTAAGGAATTTTATGAAAAAGAAAGGGGAGAGCAGGCCAGGTGGTAGTACATCACGAACACCTACATCAGCTGCTCCATGAACTTCCGAACATAAAAATGTAATGGTTATCCTTGAAATATTTGATATGGATACTAAATATCTTGATCCAGACCCAGATTGGAATCAGGTGGGTGTTATAGTGAAAGAGACTACCCAGGTTTCCAGACTAGTGCAGTTCTTTGAGTCTCTAACCAAATTTGGAGGAGACCCGGTAACAACTCTTTCAACCAGTTCAAGAAAAAGGCATGTCACTAGTTTGACTAATCAGATGGAAGGGAAGACTTCTACATATCTTTGCCAAAACTCATTTCTATTCATAATGTTTGATGAAGATGATCTAAGGGATATTGTAGGGACATGTGAAGATGATGTGGTAATAGGGTCATCAATTAGGGGAAATAACATCCAAAGGATCCTCATTGATACTAGTAGCTCCGCAAATATATTATTCTTGACTTCATAGAAGCAAATGAGAAATCCCTCTGTTATTCAACACTCAAACAGAACCTTTTTAGGATTCACAGGAAATTCGACAGATATCGTTGGTAAATTCGAAGAGGAAGTGTTACTGGGGAAAGGACCATTTAAAAAGATGGTAAGAGTCCTGTTTGTGGTAGTTGATTGTCCTAGCTGCTACAATTCCATATTCAAAGGGTCTTGGCTTCCAAGGATGCATGCTATAACATCCACTGTACACAAATGTCTAAAATATGCTACTGCCTTGCCTTAAAGACTTTGGGGAAAACCAAGGAAGACAAGAAATAGCAGATACTCGATTCATTTATCCATATCAATGAGATAGATGATCCAAGGGAGACCCCTAGTGTCATAATCCTTATTAAATAAGTTGAAACTTATCTTATCGAAGAAGGTAAAAGTGTTAAAATTGGTACTAAGTTGTCTCCAAACTTGAGAGAAAGATTGTTATTGTTTTTGTCAAAGAATTCGCATATTTTCGCGTGGAGTAATTTGGATCTAACTGGGGTTCCAACTAAGGTAATAAGCCACAAGTTATCCGTCCGATGTAGGCCCAATGGTTCAAAGAAAAAATATTTTTCAAAAGAAAAAACTAATATGATAGTACAAAATATAGACAGGATGACCAAGATGGGCCACGTTAAAGAATCTCAATATCCATTATGGACAGCAAATCCTGTTCTGGTCAAGAAAAAGAATGGCAAGTGGCGTATGTGCATTGATTTCACTGACTTGAATAGAGCATGTCCTAAATATTTGTTTCCAGTCCATCAGATAGATCAGTTGGTAGATTCTATATCATGCAACAAGCTTTTATCCTTTATGCATGCCTTTTCAGGGTATAACCAGATACAAGTAGATTCAAGTGATCAGGATCATACCTCTTTCATTACTAATAGAGGGCTCCATTACTACAAAGTTATGACCTTCAGATTGAAAAATATTGGGGCCACTTACCAGAGGTTAGTGAGCAAGACCTTTGCAAACCAAATTTGTAGAAATATAGATATTTATATAGATGATATGATGGTGAAAAGTTTTGAAGAAGATGAGCATATAGCCGATCTCCAAGAAACGTTTTCTTGCCTAGAAGCTATAAATTTGAAGTTGAATCTGGAGAAATGTGTATTCGGGATTCGCTCCGGATAATTTCTAGGGTATATGATAAGTGAAAAAAAGATTCAACCTGATCCTGATCAGCTCAACGTCTTGTTAGAAATGGATCCTCCTCGGAACACTAAAGAGGTCCATAGAATAACTGGTTATCTAGCTGTATTGAATAGGTTCATCTCCAGATCATCAGATAAATGTGGTCAGTTCTTTCAAGTGTTGAAGAATGCTAAGAATTTTAATTGGTCTCTAGAGTATGATAGATATTTTCTTGAAATTAAGAAGTATTTGTCCTCACCAAAGACATTGTTCAAACCAGTTCCGGGGGAGAAACTCTATATGTATATAGTTGTATATGAATATGTTGTGAGTGCGGTTTGGGTTAGAGAGGTGGACAATTATACTCGTCCGCTATATTATATAAGCAAGAGTCTCTTGGAGGCAAAAAAACGTTACTTAAAGTTAGAAAAGTTAGCTTTGGCCTTGGTAATAACGACTAAAAAGATGAGACCATACTTTAAAGCTCATTCAATTGTTGTCCGGACGTCGTATCCCTTGAAGAATGTTTTATAAAAAGCTGATGTCCGAAACAGAATGACCAAGTGGTCAGTTGAGTTAGGTGTTTTTGATATTGACTTTGTGCCTCGGATTGCTATCAAGGCTCAAGTTGTGGCTGATTTCTTGGTATAATTTCATGCTAAAAGACCCCATGGTTAGGAACAAAGTAATCAGTTTAAAAAATAATGGGTGGTATACACAGATGGTGGATCAATTACCATGAGTTGTGGGGCTGAAATTTGCTTAACTTCCCCTTATGGTGATACCATGTACCAAACTATATGCTCCGGCTTAAGGGCTTCTAATAATGAATCAGAATATGAGGCATCCATTGCTGGTCTACGTCTAGCATTGATATGTGGGGTAACGAGGGTTAAGTTGATAAGTGATTCTCAATTACTTATCCACAAAGCTCAAGGGCAATTTGAAGTTAAAAAGAACAACTGATACTATACTTGGTGGTGTTAAAAGAAGTGGCTGCAAGTTTTAAGAGCATTCAGTACAAGTATGTTCCTAGATCAAAGAATGCTATGGCAGATTTTCTAGCTACCATAGCTTATTCAGAAGCTTATCCATGGATCCTGGTTCAAGAATGCCCTTCAATAAATCTGAACAAGGGAAATACCAAGAAAGATTAAGAGAGCATGAGTATACTAGTTATGCAACCTCAAGATTTGAGGTATGAGATTTTACGGTTTCTTTCCGATCGGATTTTTCCTCCGGATAAAGCCTTAGCCAAGAAGATTAAATACAAGGCTAGTGGTTTTCTGATTTTGGGAGAGCTTCTTTACAAGAAGTCCTTCAACAGACCTCTATTGCGTTGTTTGGGTTTTCAAGAGTTCCAGAATGTGTTATCTGAACTACATGATGGGGAAAGTTCTGCACATTGTGGCTATATGGCACTAACTAGGAGAGTTTTACTGGCATGATATTATTGGCCTACCATAATGGCAGATGCAAAAGATATGGTGAAAATATGTGATCCTTGTCAAAAGTATAGGAATGATATCCATGTGACAGCAGTACCCATGGAGTCAATATCCAAACTACTACCTTTTTCCAGGTGGGATTTAGATTTGGTTGGGCCTCTTCTAATGGCGTCTGGAGGTTTCTAAACTATAATTGTGGCCATAGATTACTTTTTAAGTGGATAGAGGCTGCTCCATTAGTGGGAACTACTTCAAAGGCAGTCATCAAGTTTATCTTATCAAATATTTTTTTCCGCTTTGGGATTCCCAGCGTATCACCACAGATAATGGGCCACAATTTGATAACAAATATATGGAAACATTTTATGCTTCCAGGGGAGCTCAGCATTTTTTCTCTTTTCCATTTCACCCTCAGTTCAATGGGCAAGTTGAAGTTGCTAATCGAACTATCTTGAAGGGGCTCAGGAAAAATTTAAAAGGGGTTGTAGGGAAATGGCCAAGTTATTTACAAGAAGTGTTGTGGGCCTACCGAACTACCCCAACACCAGCTACTTAAGAGTCTTATTTTTCCCTTGTTTATGGTATGGATACCATCACAACTATAGAAGAAATATTTCATTCTTTTAGGGTACATAACTATCCCAAACATGCTAATGAGGCATCAATAAGAGGATAAGTGGATCTGATTGAAGAGAGAAGAGTCAAGGCACATTTAAGAACTATGCACTACCAAGGCTTGATGAGAAGTAGGTATGCATCAAGGCTTAAAAGAAAGGATTTTCAAATATATGAAAAGGTATTGAGAAAAGTCTTTTTACATACTTAATAAAAACAGTTTGAAAAACTGGCTCCGAACTGGGAAGGTCCATATCTTGTTAGCAAAAAAGTCAAACCAGGTTCTTATAGTCTCTTGGATAAAGAAGGTAACCTGCTGAAGCATCCTTGGAACATCGAGCAACTCAGGTTGTACTTAGAGTGACCTAGGGGGGATTCTGATATGGAAATGAGTTCATAGGTGTAAAATAATAAGTTAATGTAAATTCAGAGACTTGATTATAATTAATGTAAGTTTTGTCTTTAATTTGTAGACTATGTAAGTTTTAGGGAGCTAATGTGATTTAATATAATTTGTAAGGACTAAGTGGCAATTAGTCCCTTTTTGTAACAAATTCATTTATTTTACTAAATCTTGGCTCATCTATATAAAGGACCGGACAGATTTAATAAAGAGGATAATAAACTTTTTCTTTGGACAAAACACCCTCTAGAATTTCCTTTCCTTAGCCAATTATCAAAAGCAAACACTTAATCTTATCAGATCGTCATGGTTTCCTAGACAACGTTGTTTTAGGTCAATTGAAGTTCCAACACCGATGAGGAGTTTTCCTCTTCAACATTCTTAGTATATTCTATAAATCATGTTTTTATCCGATATCATTGACTTATTTTTCTTTTTTTAGATTGTCGGGCTCAAACTTCAACTTAATGGTTTTAAATCCTTTTAGGAGGATTTATTCATTTTTAATGGATTTGACTTTGTGACTAGCTCTATAGTCCGTGTATATTGAAAAGGACTATTATTCTTGTGTTAATTGTGATGCTTATCCATTTTCTGTTTTTTTGGAATCCGTTATTTTTATACACATAAGAAATTGAACCTCAATCCGCTTTCGGAGGAGGAATTTTATTTCAGAATATTTGGTGTTTACTTAGACTTCTTATTGTTGTTTGAGATTTAGTTTGATTGTCTTGAAAAAAACTCAAAATATGTGTCGGGCCGAACTTACATTTTTTAAGGATTTGTGACTATGAGTAGTCTATTAAGTCTTCTCAAAATATGCAAAAAGGGTTTTGAAGATTGTACCCATCATGCCTCTGTTGAGGGTTGTTGTGAATGTGAGTAGCCCCCTATGGCTTCTCAAATATTGTATGAAACAATTCAGAACAAGATACTTAAACCATGTTTAAATTTGATAACTTGTAAATAGGTTTGTCGAAAATGTTGGATGACAGAAAACTATATTGTATGCTCGCCGTAGTGGTAACGATAGTACGACCGAAACTGGAAATTTTAGGATCACTATATTGAGATGCTCCAAACCTTCGCTTGGTGATATTAAAGGCAAGTATGGTGGTTTGAAACACAGTTTTGTGTCTAGAGATAATGCATCATATCTTCATTTATATGTAGATTTGCTGAAGCACATGTTATAAATGAGAAGTCGAGTAATGAAATCGACCCAATGGTAGTCGAAGAATTGCTAGAACATGTTTCTTTGTCGTTTTCAAAAAAGGCTATGCGTTTGGTATTATTGGTAGGATATGATATCAATTTTAATCAGAGGTCTCCTAGTGTTGACTACAAGGCTGTATTGATATTGCTACTGAATAAGGTGATCTTATTTTTAATGATGATGAGTTGTTATTTTCGATAATATATATCAGTGAAACTACCAAATGAGTAGTTATTGGCGAGAGAGGACTCCAAGAGACAAACAAGGTCCTGACCTATGAAGAAAAATGGAAGATACTTATCCATATTATGCGATTGAAACTTGATTTCAAAGCGATGAGAGGACAGATGTTGTCTCGGGCCATTGTTAAAGAGCAATGCGAAATTATCTTAATCTGTATACGATGTATGGTCTTTTCCAATTCGGAGCTAGCTTTCCGATTTTTTTCTCATTAGTGTGCAATGACACTTTTCTCAACCCTATATCTCCAATTTAAAAATCTCTTCTTCTTTACTTTAGATGCATACCCGCTCCTCATCAAGATTTGGTAATGTACAATTCTTAAATGAGCTTTAACATTTTTTTCTTCGATTAAATACAAGTGAGCCCTAAAAGCTACCTCATTATGCTCTTCGAAATAATTTTGAACTTTGAAAGAATGAAGGGTAACTTCTATAGGTGTAATCGCATCCATCCCATAAACTAGAACGGATGGAGACTCTTCACTAGTTACGTGAGGAGTGGTTCGGTATGCCCATAGTACATCTTGTAAGTAGCTTGGCCATTTCCCAGCTGTTCCTTTAAATTCTTTTTCAAACCCGTTAAAATTGTTTGTTTCATTTCAACTTTTTCATTAGCTTGAGGATGAAATGGAGAAAATAAAAAATGTTGAATTCCTCTTGACGTACAAAATTTATCCATATCTTTGCTATCAAATTGAGGACCATTATCAGTAGTGATGCACTTGAGGATGCCAAATCGACAACATATGTTAGAGAGGATAAATTTTATCATTGCTTTAGACATTGTTCCAGACAAAGGTGTAGCTTTCACCCACTTGGAGAAATAAGTTATTGCCACTATTATGGTTCAGCAACCCCCAGAAGCCATCCGAAGGGGTCCGACTAGGTCAAGTCCCCATCTATCATAGGGTACTGGTTCAGATACGAATTAGATGGGGACTGCCGACACATGGATTGTATTTCAATACCTTTTGGTGTGGATAAAAGTAGCCTGGGGGTAGGCTGGTAATTTCAAGTGGAGTTTTAAGGCGGCGTGAGGGTGTTTAACGGTGTTTAAAGGTGTTTCACAGTGTTTAAGGGTGTTTCACAGTGTTTAAGGGTGTTTCACAGTGTTTTAAGGGTGTTTCACAGTGTTTTAAGGGGGGAGAGAGAATTGTGCAGCTTGGCAGCAGTCAATTTTTCTTACCCATAGTTAATGCTGGTGGTTGGGCATTTATAGTGTGAAATTTGGGCCCTTATGGGCTTTCGGGTCAAGTTTAATGGACCCGGGTCATGTTTAAAGACCCATAAGTTTTAAGCAGATGTGCAGGTAGCTTAGTCAGATAGTGTTTAGGTTTTTTAGTACTTTAGTCATAGTTCGAACTGCCTTAAGTTTACAGTGTTCGAAATCATCTGTCCGGTTAAAAAATCCTGTCCGAATTGAATACTTGGAGTCTGTCCGAATTTACGGGGAGATTTACTTTGGACTACCCCTCCGGGGAGCACTTCGAATTCGGACTCATCAGGAGCCCCTTTTTTAGGTTTTTGAACAAGTGTCTTTGTCAAAGAACTGAAAAACAGTCCGATTGAGGAAGTGGTCTTCCAATTCGGAGAGAATTGAGGACGGACCCGGACAGGGCAATCGTTTCGAATTCCAAACGGTTCTTTGCCAGAGTTAGTGGGACACGTGTCACTCTCTGGTTGGTTACTTTTAGCCGTTTTTTCACCTCGAAAGTTGCACCACTTTCTCGAACAAGTTACCTCTTTAAATGCTATTGATGACGTCAGCGCCGTTTTTTAATCATTGCCCAACTTTTCGGATTCTCCTAGGAATCAAACCCTCTTTTTTACATTTACTATAAATTTCATTCATCTTTCACAGCCTCACTTATCACTTTCACTCTGCCATTTTACTCAAAGTTTCATCTCTCTAAAACTTCAAGATTTCCTTAGTTGTTTTATGTTCACAGCAAGAACAGCTCTAATCAAGGGTGGCTGGCTTAATCTCTCAGAATTGGAGAAAGCTCAAAGGGTTGAAAAAGAGAAAAGACTTGCAGCAGGGCTTCCAGCGTCGCCTATCGAGAAACCAGCCCCTTCAATCGAAGAATCTGATAGAGGTTCGTCTTCTTCGAAAGGTACGAAACCCAGAAAACTCTTTCAATCAACACTTTCTCCCATAGTATCTGGCTCTTCAGTTCAAGAGTCAATCCCTATCGTTGAACCGGGGGTCACTGTCACAAGTGTCAGGAAGAAATCCACTTTCATTGCTATGGGGTCCGACTCCGATCATTCTCCAGACAAACTAATCATGAAAAGACCAAGCAGATTGGTTAAGGGACTTTCTTCAAAAAATACCAGCAATTCAGGGTCCGGGGCAACTGGTAGGACTCTCCGGGAAAGGCCAGTCGGTCCGGGGGCTAGCAGCCCATTACCTCCCAAGGAAAATTCGACCTCAGAAACTCAAACTGAGGTGAGAACTCAAAAACATACAAAGAGCCAACAGTCTGGAGGATCAGCTGTGCCAAGCTTCATCCCTCCTCGGGCTGTTTCTGCTGAAGCTCCCCCAACAATAATGGAGGAGAGGATGGAAGACTCCACTGAGGAGGTTAGGTTTGAGTCCGAGTCTTCCGGACAAGCTGAAACTGCTGTAGTTGTTGCCAAGAAGGGCAAAGAGGACTTGTATCTGAGGCGTCCGGATCTGCCGGAGAGCCTCGAAGGGAGAGTAGGGCCCTGCTTTCATAAGGTAGAGTTCAAGTACCTTTTATCTCTGTTAAAGACCAAGTATGCGTTTATCCATACTAAAGATTTGGGACGGTTTCGCACTAAGTGGGGGATCCCTGAAAACGTAAAAATCCGAATTCCCATCGATCCGGAGACCCCGATGGATTGTAAAAGGAACGAAATAGTCTTCTTTACGGAGCTATTCAACTGGGGACTTAGGTTCTCACTGGATCCAGAGATAGTGCGCTATTTCCACTTAGTCAAGCTATGTCCATCACAGCTAAGCCCTAACGGATGGTACACCTTGATGTCATGCATTATGGCATCTAGGTTGTCCGGAATCCCTCTTCCAATGGAAGAGTTCGCTGCTGTAGCTAGTTTGTGCAAACACCATCAGTTCCCTTTTTATCATTTTAACATGGGGAACGATCTTAAAGCTGTGGATGATCTCCTGGAGTCGGAGAGCAAGTGGAGGAGCCAGTTCTTGTTTGTGAATGGCTCGTGGGAGAATGGCAAGAAAATCAAGGCCGGGGAGAATCCTAGCCTTATTCGAAGTAGATGGAGGAGCGATCGTAAGTTTTACTTTAAGTTTCTATTCGAATTTCTCTTTTTGTTTAGTTTATGCTAATCAGTTACCTTCTTGTTTTATCAGAGCTGCCAAAGGAGTTCGGAGACTACCTAAAAGCCGGACAGGTCACCTGTGGCAAGATAAAACTTTGAGAGCTGCCAAAGGAGTTCGGAGACTACCTAAAAGCCGGATACTATGGGAGAAAGTGTTGATTGAAAGAGTTTTCTGGGTTTCGTACCTTTCGAAGAAGACGAACCTCTATCAGATTCTTCGATTGAAGGGGCTGGTTTCTCGATAGGCGACGCTGGAAGCCCTGCTGCAAGTCTTTTCTCTTTTTCAACCCTTTGAGCTTTCTCCAATTCTGAGAGATTAAGCCAGCCACCCTTGATTAGAGCTGTTCTTGCTGTGAACATAAAACAACTAAGGAAATCTTGAAGTTTTAGAGAGATGAAACTTTGAGTAAAATGGCAGAGTGAAAGTGATAAGTGAGGCTGTGAAAGATGAATGAAATTTATAGTAAATGTAAAAAAGAGGGTTTGATTCCTAGGAGAATCCGAAAAGTTGGGCAATGATTAAAAAACGGCGCTGACGTCATCAATAGCAGTTAAAGAGGTAACTTGTTCGAGAAAGTGGTGCAACTTTCGAGGTGAAAAAACGGCTAAAAGTAACCAACCAGAGAGTGACACGTGTCCCACTAACTCTGGCAAAGAACCGTTTGGAATTCGAAACGATTGCCCTGTCCGGGTCCGTCCTCAATTCTCTCCGAATTGGAAGACCACTTCCTCAATCGGACTGTTTTCAGTTCTTTGACAAAGACACTTGTTCAAAAACCTAAAAACGGGGCTCCTGATGAGTCCGAATTCGAAGTGCTCCCCGGAGGGGTAGTCCAAAGTAAATCTCCCCGTAAATTCGGACAGACTCCAAGTATTCAATTCGGACAGGATTTTTTAACCGGACAGATGATTTCGAACACTGTAAACTTAAGGCAGTTCGAACTATGACTAAAGTACTAAAAAACCTAAACACTATCTGACTAAGCTACCTGCACATCTGCTTAAAACTTATGGGTCTTTAAACATGACCCGGGTCCATTAAACTTGACCCGAAAGCCCATAAGGGCCCAAATTTCACACTATAAATGCCCAACCACCAGCATTAACTATGGGTAAGAAAAATTGACTGCTGCCAAGCTGCACAATTCTCTCTCCCCCCTTAAAACACTGTGAAACACCCTTAAAACACTGTGAAACACCCTTAAACACTGTGAAACACCCTTAAACACTGTGAAACACCTTTAAACACCGTTAAACACCCTCACGCCGCCTTAAAACTCCACTTGAAATTACCAGCCTACCCCCAGGCTACTTTTATCCACACCAAAAGGTATTGAAATACAATCCATGTGTCGGCAGTCCCCATCTAATTCGTATCTGAACCAGTACCCTATGATAGATGGGGACTTGACCTAGTCGGACCCCTTCGGATGGCTTCTGGGGGTTGCTGAACCATAATAGTGGCAATAACTTATTTCTCCAAGTGGGTGAAAGCTACACCTTTGTCTGGAACAATGTCTAAAGCAATGATAAAATTTATCCTCTCTAACATATGTTGTCGATTTGGCATCCTCAAGTGCATCACTACTGATAATGGTCCTCAATTTGATAGCAAAGATATGGATAAATTTTGTACGTCAAGAGGAATTCAACATTTTTTATTTTCTCCATTTCATCCTCAAGCTAATGAAAAAGTTGAAATGAAACAAACAATTTTAACGGGTTTGAAAAAGAATTTAAAGGAACAGCTGGGAAATGGCCAAGCTACTTACAAGATGTACTATGGGCATACCGAACCACTCCTCACGTAACTAGTGAAGAGTCTCCATCCGTTCTAGTTTATGGGATGGATGCGATTACACCTATAGAAGTTACCCTTCATTCTTTCAAAGTTCAAAATTATTTCGAAGAGCATAATGAGGTAGCTTTTAGGGCTCACTTGTATTTAATCGAAGAAAAAAATGTTAAAGCTCATTTAAGAATTGTACATTACCAAATCTTGATGAGGAGCGGGTATGCATCTAAAGTAAAGAAGAAGAGATTTTTAAATTGGAGATATAGGGTTGAGAAAAGTGTCATTGCACACTAATGAGAAAAAAATCGGAAAGCTAGCTCCGAATTGGAAAAGACCATACATCGTATACAGATTAAGATAATTTCGCATTGCTCTTTAACAATGGCCCGAGACAACATCTGTCCTCTCATCGCTTTGAAATCAAGTTTCAATCGCATAATATGGATAAGTATCTTCCATTTTTCTTCATAGGTCAGGACCTTGTTTGTCTCTTGGAGTCCTCTCTCGCCAATAACTACTCATTTGGTAGTTTCACTGATATATATTATCGAAAATAACAACTCATCATCACTAAAAATAAGATCACCTTATTCAGTAGCAATATCAATACAGCCTTGTAGTCAACACTAGGAGACCTCTGATTAAAATTGATATCATATCCTACCAATAATACCAAACGCATAGCCTTTTTTGAAAACGACAAAGAAACATGTTCTAGCAATTCTTCGACTACCATTGGGTCGATTTCATTACTCGACTTCTCATTTATAACATGTGCTTCAGCAAATCTACATATAAATGAAGATATGATGCATTATCTCTAGACACAAAACTGTGTTTCAAACCACCATACTTGCCTTTAATATCACCAAGCGAAGGTTTGGAGCATCTCAATATAGTGATCCTAAAATTTCCAGTTTCGGTCGTACTATCGTTACCACTACGGCGAGCATACAATATAGTTTTCTGTCATCCAACATTTTCGACAAACCTATTTACAAGTTATCAAATTTAAACATGGTTTAAGTATCTTGTTCTGAATTGTTTCATACAATATTTGAGAAGCCATAGGGGGCTACTCACATTCACAACAACCCTCAACAGAGGCATGATGGGTACAATCTTCAAAACCCTTTTTGCATATTTTGAGAAGACTTAATAGACTACTCATAGTCACAAATCCTTAAAAAATGTAAGTTTCGGGCCCGACACATATTTTGAGTTTTTTTCAAGACAATCAAACTAAATCTCAAACAACAATAAGAAGTCTAAGTAAACACACCAAATATTCTGAAATAAAATTCCTCCTCCGAAAGCGGATTGAGGTTCAATTTCTTATGTGTATAAAAATAACGGATTCCAAAAAAACAGAAAATGGATAAGCACAATTAACACAAGAATAATAGTCCTTTTCAATATACACGGACTATAGAGCTAGTCACAAAGTCAAATCCATTAAAAATGAATAAATCCTCCTAAAAGGATTTAAAACCATTAAGTTGAAGTTTGAGCCCGACAATCTAAAAAAAGAAAAATAAGTCAATGATATCGGATAAAAACATGATTTATAGAATATACTAAGAATGTTGAAGAGGAAAACTCCTCATCGGTGTTGGAACTTCAATTGACCTAAAACAACGTTGTCTAGGAAACCATGACGATCTGATAAGATTAAGTGTTTGCTTTTGATAATTGGCTAAGGAAAGGAAATTCTAGAGGGTGTTTTGTCCAAAGAAAAAGTTTATTATCCTCTTTATTAAATCTGTCCGGTCCTTTATATAGATGAGCCAAGATTTAGTAAAATAAATGAATTTGTTACAAAAAGGGACTAATTGCCACTTAGTCCTTACAAATTATATTAAATCACATTAGCTCCCCTAAAACTTACATAGTCTACAAATTAAAGACAAAACTTACATTAATTATAATCAAGTCTCTGAATTTACATTAACTTATTATTTTACACCTATGAAACTCATTTCCATATCAGAATCCCCCCTAGGTCACTCTAAGTACAACCTGAGTTGCTCGATGTTCCAAGGATGCTTCAGCAGGTTACCTTCTTTATCCAAGAGACTATAAGAACCTGGTTTGACTTTTTTTGCTAACAAGATATGGACCTTCCCAGTTCGGAGCCAGTTTTTTCAAACTGTTTTTATTAAGTATGTAAAAAGACTTTTCTCAATACCTTTTCATATATTTGAAAATCCTTTCTTTTAAGCCTTGATGCATACCTACTTCTCATCAAGCCTTGGTAGTGCATAGTTCTTAAATGTGCCTTGACTCTTCTCTCTTCAATCAGATCCACTTATCCTCTTATTGATGCCTCATTAGCATGTTTGGGATAGTTATGTACCCTAAAAGAATGAAAATATTTCTTCTATAGTTGTGATGGTATCCATACCATAAACAAGGGAAAAATAAGACTCTTAAGTAGCTGGTGTTGGGGGTAGTTCGGTAGGCCCACAACACTTCTTGTAAATAACTTGGCCATTTCCCTACAACCCCTTTTAAATTTTTCCTGAGCCCCTTCAAGATAGTTCGATTAGCAACTTTCAACTTGCCCCATTGAACTGAGGGTGAAATGGAAAAGAGAAAAAAATGCTGAGCTCCCCTGGAAGCATAAAATGTTTCCATATATTTGTTATCAAATTGTGGCCCATTATCTGTGGTGATACGCTGGGAATCCCAAAGCGGAAAAAAATATTTGATAAGATAAACTTGATGACTGCCTTTGAAGTAGTTCCCACTAATGGAGCAGCCTCTATCCACTTAAAAAGTAATCTATGGCCACAATTATAGTTTAGAAACCTCCAGACGCCATTAGAAGAGGCCCAACCAAATCTAAATCCCACCTGGAAAAAGGTAGTAGTTTGGATATTGACTCCATGGGTACTGCTGTCACATGGATATCATTCCTATACTTTTGACAAGGATCACATATTTTCACCATATCTTTTGCATCTGCCATTATGGTAGGCCAATAATATCATGCCAGTAAAACTCTCCTAGTTAGTGCCATATAGCCACAATGTGCAGAACTTTCCCCATCATGTAGTTCAGATAACACATTCTGGAACTCTTGAAAACCCAAACAACGCAATAGAGGTCTGTTGAAGGACTTCTTGTAAAGAAGCTCTCCCAAAATCAGAAAACCACTAGCCTTGTATTTAATCTTCTTGGCTAAGGCTTTATCCGGAGGAAAAATCCGATCGGAAAGAAACCGTAAAATCTCATACCTCAAATCTTGAGGTTGCATAACTAGTATACTCATGCGCTCTTAATCTTTCTTGGTATTTCCCTTGTTCAGATTTATTGAAGGGCATTCTTGAACCAGGATCCATGGATAAGCTTCTGAATAAGCTATGGTAGCTAGAAAATCTGCCATAGCATTCTTTGATCTAGGAACATACTTGTACTGAATGCTCTTAAAACTTGCAGCCACTTCTTTTAACACCACCAAGTATAGTATCAGTTGTTCTTTTTAACTTCAAATTGCCCTTGAGCTTTGTGGATAAGTAATTGAGAATCACTTATCAACTTAACCCTCGTTACCCCACATATCAATGCTAGACGTAGACCAGCAATGGATGCCTCATATTCTGATTCATTATTAGAAGCCCTTAAGCCGGAGCATATAGTTTGGTACATGGTATCACCATAAGGGGAAGTTAAGCAAATTTCAGCCCCACAACTCATGGTAATTGATCCACCATCTGTGTATACCACCCATTATTTTTTAAACTGATTACTT